>CM039677.1:6167777-7651580 GCA_022496015.1 Hordeum marinum
GAAGAGAAGAAAGAAGAAGAAGAAGAAGAAAGAAGAAGAAGAAAGAAGAAGAAGAAGAAGAAAAAGAAGAAGAGAAGAAGAAGAAGAAGAAAAGAAGAAGAAGAATAAGAAACAGGAAGAAGAGGAAGCAGAAGAAAAGGAAAAAGGAGGAAAAAAAGAAGAGGGGAAGAAGAAGAAAACGACACCCCAACCGACCCCGACACGGCACCCCAACACCCGATAGCCCGACCCCGACACGGCACCTGACCCCACACCCGGCCCAGACACCCCGACAACCGACCCCGACATGACACCCCGACCCCGAAGGCACTGACCCCACTAAACCCCGATGCCACTGAACCCCGATGCTATGGACCCCCGACGCCACCGAGCACCGACGCCACCGACCACCGACGCCACCGACCCCCAACGCCACTACCCACTACCCCCGACCCCCAACGCCATCGACCCCCGACCCCCGACCCCCGACCCCGACACCATTGACCATCGACCCCGACCGCCAATACCACTGACCACCGAAGCCACTGACCACCGACCCCCCGACACCTATTATTTGTTCCTCTCTTGTAGGCTCATCACAATAAGACTGAGGTGCCAAAGGTGTACGACCTCTATGTCATGACCCATACTGTTGGAAATATGCCCTAGAGGCAATAATAAAATGGTTATTATTGTATTTCCTAGTTCATGATAATTGTCTGTTATACATGCTATAATTGTGTTAACCGGAAACCGTAATACATGTGTGAATACATAGACCACAACGTGTCCCTAGTGAGCCTCTAGTTGGCTAGCTCGTTGATCAATAGATGGTCACGGTTTCATGACCATGGACATTGGATGTCGTTGATAACGGGATCACATCATTAGGAGAATGATGTGATGGACAAGACCCAATCCTAAGCATAGCACAAGATCGTGTAGATCGTTTGCTAAAACTTTTCAATGTCAAGTGTCATTTCCTTAGACCATGAGATTGTGTAACTCCCGGATATCGTAGGAATGCTTTGGGTGTGCCAAACGTCACAACGTAACTGGGTGGCTATAAAGGTACGCTACGGGTATCTCCGAAAGTGTCTGTTGGGTTGACACGAATCGAGACTGGGATTTGTCACTCCGTGTGACGGAGAGGTATCTCTGGGCCCACTCGGTAAGACATCATCATTATGAGCTCAATGTGACTAAGGAGTTAGTCACGGGATGATGTATTACGGAACGAGTAAAGAGACTTGCCGATAACGAGATTGAACAAGGTATGGTGATACCGACGATCGAATCTCGGGCAAGTACCATACCGATAGACAAAGTTAATTGTATATGGGATTGATTGAATCCTTGACATTGTGGTTCATCCGATGAGATCACCGTGGAGTACGTGGGAGCCAACATGGGTATCCAGATCCCGCTGTTGGTTATTGACCGGAGAGGTGTCTCGGTCATGTCTACGTGTCTCCGGAACCCCTAGGGTCTACACACTTAAGGTTCGATGACACTAGGGTTATAAGGAAATAGTGTACGTGGTTACCGAAGGTTGTTCGGAGTCCCGGATGAGATCCTAGACGTCACGAGGAGTCCCGGAATGGTCCGGAGACGAAGATTGATATATAGGAAGTGAGGTTTTGGTTACCGGAAGTGTTCCGGGTGTCTACGGTAGTGTACCGGGACCACCGGAAGGGTTCCGGGGGTCCACCAAGTGGGCCCACCTGCCCCGGAAGGTTCCATGGGCTAAGAGTGGGAGGGAACCAGCCCCTAGGTGGGCTGGTGCGCCTCCCACCCCAGACCAAGGCGCAGCAAGGGTGGAGGGGGCAAACCCTAGGCTTAGATGGGCCTTAAGGCCCACCCTAGGGCGCCTCCACCTTTCCCTGACCTGGCCGCCGGCCAGATGCTATCTGGTGGCTGCCGCCAGCCCCTAGGGTGGAACCCTAGGGCGCAGCACCTCTCCTCCCCTCCTCCTATATATAGTGGAGGTATTTGGGGCTGCACAACACACGAGTTCATCTCCTCCCTGGTGCAGCCCTACTCCTCCCTCTCCTCGTTTCTCCGTAGTGCTTAGCGAAGCTCTATCGGAGTACCACACAGCTCCACCGCCACCATGCCGTCGTGCTGCCGGAGCTCTCCCTCAAGCTCTCCTCCCTGCTTGCTGGATCAAGGCGTAGGAGACGTCACCGGGCTGCACGTGTGTTGAACGCGGAGGTGGTCGTTCCGTTCGGCACTTGATCGAATCTACCGCGATCTGAATCGCTGCGAGTATGACTCCATCAACCGCGTTCTAGCAACGCTTCCGCTTAGAGATCTTCAAAGGTATGAAGATCCAATCTCTCCCCGCTCGTTTGCTGGTTTCTCCATAGATAGATCTTGGTGACACGTAGGAAAATTTTGATTTACTACTACGTCTCCCAACAGTGGCATCATGATCTAGGTCTATGCGTAGAATCTATGCACGAGTAGAACACAAAGCAGTTGTGGGCGTCGATTTTGTTAATATGCTTGCCGTTACTAGTCTTATCTTGATTCGACGGTATTGTGGGATGAAGCGGCCCGGACCAACCTTACACGTACGCTTACGTGAGACCGGTTCCACCGCCTGACATGCACTAGTTGCATAAGGTGGCTAGCGGGTGTCTGTCTCTCCCACCTTAGTCGGATTGGATTCGATGAAAAGGGTCCTTATGAAGGGTAAATAGCAATTGGCATATCACGTTTTGGTTTTGGCGTAGGTAAGAAACGTTCTTGCTAGAATCCTATAGCAACCACGTAAAAACTTGCAACTACAAATTAGAGGACGTCTAACTTGTTTTTGCAGCATATGCCTTGTGATGTGATATGGCCAGAAGGATGTGATGTGATGCATTGTGATGTATGAGATTGATCATGTTCTTGTAATAGGGTTCACGACTTGCATGTCGATGACTATGACAACCGGCAGGAGCCATAGGAGTTGTCTTATTTTATTGCGTGACCTACGTGTCAATCATAAACGCCGTGTAATTACTTTACTTTATTGCTAAGCGTTAGCCATAGTAGTAGAAGTAATAGTTGGCAAGACAACATCATGAAGACACAATGATGGAGATCATGATGATGGAGATCATGGTGTTGTGCCGGTGACAATGATGATCATCGTGCCACGAAGATGGAGATCATAGGAGCAAGATGATATTGGCCATATCATGTCACTATATTGATTGCATGTGATGTTTATCATGTTTACATCTTATTTGCTTAGAACGACGGTAGTAAATAAGATGATCTCTCAATTAAAATTTCAAGAGAAGTGTTCACCCTAACTGTGCACCGTTGCTAAGGATCGTTGTTCCGAAGCACTACGTGATGATCGGGTGTGATAGGTTCTAACGTTCGCATACAACGGGTTGTAAGCCAGATTTACACACGTGAAACACTTAGGTTGACTTGACGAGCCTAGCATGTACAGACATGGCCTCGGAACACGGAAGACCGAAAGGTCGAACATGAGTCGTATAGAAGATACGATCAACATGGAGATGTTCACAATGGATGACTAGTCCGTCTCACGTGATGATCGGACACGGGCTAGTTGACATGGATCATGTGGTCACTTAGATGACTAGAGAGATGTCCTATCTGAGTGGGAAGTTCATTGAATAATTTGATTATGTGAACTCGATTATCATGAACTTAGTCTAAAAATTGCCTTTAATATCTATATTGTAGATCCAATGGCCAACGCAAATGTCAACCTCAATTCAACGCGTTCCTAGAGAAAACCAAGCTGAAAGATGATGGAAGCAACTATGCGGACTGGGTCCGTGGCTTGAGGATCATCCTCATAGCTTCCAAGAGATTGTATTGTCCTTGATGCACCGCTAGGTGACCCCACCCATTCTCCCAGCGGACCAAGACATTACGAACGCTTGGCAGTCGCGCTGCGATGATTACTCCCTTGATCAGTGCGGCATGCTTACAGTTAGAATTGGGGCTCCAAAAGCGTTTTGAGCAACACGGAGCATATGAGATGTTCCAAGAGCTGAAACTGGTTTTCCAAGCTCATGCCCGAGTCGAGAGATATGACATCTCCGACAAGTTCTTCAGCTGTAAGATGGAGGAGAACAGTTCTGTTAGTGAGCACATCCTCAAGATGTCTGGGCTTCACAACCGCTTGAGTCAACTGGGAGTTAATCTCCCGGATGACTCAGTCATTGACAGAATCCTCCAGTCGCTTCCACCTAGCTACAAGAGCTTTGTGATGAACTACAACATGCAGGGTATGGAGAAGTCCATTCCCGAGTTGTACTCGATGCTGAAATCAGCGGAGGTCGAGATCAAAAAGGAGCATCAAGTGTTGATGGTAAACAAGACCACTAGTTTCAAGAAAGGCAAGGGTAAGAAGAACTTCAAGAAGGACGGCAAAGCTGTTGCCGCGCCCGGTAAGCAAGTTGCCGGGAAGAAGAAGAAACAAGAATGGACCCAAGCCTGAGACTGAGTATTTCTATTGTAAGGGTACCAGTCACTAGAAGCGGAACTGCCCCAAGTATTTAGCGGATAAGAAGGACGGCAACATTAAAGGTATATGTGATATACTTGTTATTGATGTGTACTTGACCAGCGCTCGTAGTAGCTCATGGGTATTTGATACCTGTGCTGCAGTTGCTCATATTTGTAACTCCAAGCAGGAGCTGTGGAATAAGCGGAGGCTGGCCAAGGACGAGGTGACGATGCGCGTTCGTGGAATGGTTCCAAGGTCGATGTGCTCGCCGTCGGCACGCTACCTCTACATCTACCTTCGGGATTAGTTTTAACCTTAATAATTGTTATTTAGTACCAGCTTTGAGCTATGAACATTGTATCTGGATCTCGCTTGATGCGAGATGGCTACTCATTTAAATCCGAGGAATAATGGTTGTTCTATTATATGAGAGAAATGTTTTATGCTCATGCCCCGCTGGTCAATGGTTTATTTTTGATGAATCTCGAACGTGATGTTACACATATCCATAGTGTGAGTACCAAAAAGTGTAAAGCTTGATAACGATAGTCCCACTTACATGTGGCACTGCCGTCTTGGCCATATTGGTGTCAAACGCATGAAGAAGCTCCATGCTGATGGACTTTTGGAGTCACTTGATTTCGAATCATTTGACACATGCGAACCATGCCTCATGGGCAAGATGACCAATACTCCATTCTCCGGAACAATGGAGCGAGCAACTGACTTGTTGGAGATAATACATACCGATGTATGCGGTCCAATGAGTGTCGAGGCTCGCGGGTGGCTACCGTTATGTTCTCACCCTCACTGATGACTGAGCAGATATGGGTATGTCTGCTTAATGAAACACAAGTCTGAAACCTTTGAAAGGTTCAAGGAATTTCAGAGTGAGGTAGAGAATCAACGTGACAGGAAAATAAAATGCCTACGATATGATCGTGGCGGAGAATATTTAAGTCACGAGTTTGGCACACACCTTAGGAAATGTGGAATTGTTTCACAACTCACGTCCGCCCGGCACACCTCAGCGAAATGGTGTGTCTGAACGTCGTAATCGCACTCTATTGGATATGGTGCGATCTATGATGTCTCTTACCGACTTACCGCTATCATTTTGGGGATATGCATTAGAGACTGCCGCATTCACTTTAAATAGGGCACCGTCTAAATCCGTTGAGACGACACCGTATGAATTATGGTTTGGAAAGAAACCTAAGCTGTCGTTTCTAAAAGTTTGGGGATGCGATGCTTATGTGAAGAAACTTCCAACCTGAGAAGCTCGAACCCAAAGCGGAAAAGTGCGTCTTCATAGGATATCCCAAAGAGACTATTGGGTATACCTTCTACCTACGATCCGAGGGCAAAGTCTTTGTTGCCAAGAATGGATCCTTTCTCGAGAAAGAGTTTCTCTCGAAAGAAGTAAGTGGAAGGAAAATAGAACTTGATGAGGTAATTGTACCTCCACTCGACCCGGAGAGTAGCGCAGCACAGGAAGTTGTTTCTGTGGAGCTTACACCGGCTAGAGAGGAAGTTAATGATGATGATCATGAAGCTTCAGATCAAGTTGCTATTCGAAGGTCCACTAGGACACGTTCTGCACCAGAGTGGTACGGCAATCCTGTCCTAGAGATCATGTTGTTGGACAACGGTGAACCTTCGAACTATGAAGAAGCAATGGCGGGCTCGGATTCCAACAAATGGCTTGAGGCCATGAATCCGAGATAGGATCCATGTATGAGAACAAAGTATGGACTTTGGTGGACTTGCCTGATGATAAGCGAGCCATTGAAAACAAATGGATCTTTAAGAAGAAGACTGACGCAGACGGTAATGTGACCGCCTATAAAGCTCGGCTTGTCGCTAAAGGTTATCGACAAGTTCAAGGAGTTGACTACGATGAGACTTTCTCACTCGTAGCGATGCTAAAGTCAGTTCGAATCATGTTAGCAGTTGCCGCATTTTATGATTATGAGATCTGGCAAATGGATGTCAAAACGACATTCCTTAATGGCTTCCTCAAGGAAGAACTGTATATGACGCAGCCGGAAGGTTTTGTCAGTCCTAAAGATGCTAACAAGGTATGCAAGCTACAGCGCTCCATCTATGGGCTGGTGCAAGCATCTCGGAGTTGGAACATTCGCTTTAATGAGGTGATTAAAGCGTTTGGGTTTGTACAGGTTTATGGAGAACCCTGTATTTACAAGAAAGTGAGTGGGAGCTCTATAGCATTTCTTATACTGTATGTGGATTGACATGCTGATAATGGAAAATAATATAGAACTCTTGGAAAGTATAAAGGCCTACTTGAATAAGTGTTTTTCAATGAAGGACCTTGGAGAAGCTGCTTACATATTAGGTATTAAGATCTATAGAGATAGATCGAAACGCCTCATTGGTCTTTCACAAAGCACATACCTTGAAAAGATATTAAGAAGTTCAATATGGATCAGTCCAAGAAGGGGTTCTTGCCTGTGTTGCAAGGTGTGAGATTGAGTACGACTCAATGCCCGACCACGGCAAAGGATAGAGAAGAGATGAGTGTCATCCCCTATGCTTCAGCCATAGGCTCTATCATGTATGCCATGCTGTGTACCAGGCCTGATGTGAACCTTGCCATAAGTTTGGTAGGGAGGGTACCAAAGTGATCCCGGAGCGGAACACTAGAAAGCGGTCAAGAATATCCTGAAGTACCTGAAAAGGACAAAGGACATGTTTCTCGTTTATGGAGGTGCCGAAGAGCTCGTCGTGAAGGGTTACGTCGATGCTAGCTTCGACACAGATCCGGACAACTCCAAGTCGCAAACCGGATACGTGTATATTTGAATGGAGGGGCAGTGAGCTGGAGCAGCAGCAAGCAAAGCGTCGTGGCAGCATCTACATGTGAAGCGGAGTACATAGCTGCTTCGGAAGCAGCAAAGGAGGGAGTCTGGATGAAGGAGTCCATCACCGACCTAGGAGTGATTCCGAATGCGTCGGGCCCGATGACTCTACTCTGTGACAACACTGGAGCTATTGCCCTTGCGAAGGAGCCCAGGTTTCACAAGAAGACAAGACACATCAAGCGTCGTTTCAACTCCATCCGTGATTACATTCAGGAGGGAGACATAGATATTTGTAAAGTGCATACGGATCTGAATGTCGCAGATCCGTTGACTAAACCTCTCTCACGAGCAAAACATGATCAACACCAGAATGCTATGGGTGTTCGATTCATCACAATGTAACTAGATTATTGACTCTAGTGCAAGTGGGAGACTGTTGGAAATATGCCCTAGAGGCAATAATAAAATGGTTATTATTGTATTTCCTAGTTCATGATAATTGTCTGTTATTCATGCTATAATTGTGTAACCGGAAACCGTAATACATGTGTGAATACATAGACCACAACGTGTCCCTAGTGAGCCTCTAGTTGGCTAGCTCGTTGATCAATAGATGGTCACGGTTCCATGACCATGGACATTGGATGTCGTTGATAACGGGATCACATCATTAGGAGAATGATGTGATGGACAAGAACCAATCCTAAGCATAGCACAAGATCGTGTAGTTCGTTTGCTAAAGCTTTTCAATGTCAAGTGTCATTTCCTTCGACCATGAGATTGTGTAACTCCCGGATATCGTAGGAATGCTTTGGGTGTGCCAAACGTCACAACGTAACTGGGTGTCTATAAAGGTACGCTACGGGTATCTCCGAAAGTGTCTGTTGGGTTGACACGAATCGAGACTTGGATTTGTCACTCCGTGTGACGGAGAGGTATCTCTGGGCCCACTCGGTAAGACATCATCATTATGAGCTCAATGTGACTAAGGATTTAGTCACGGGATGATGTATTACGGAACGAGTAAAGAGACTTGCCGGTAACGAGATTGAACAAGGTATGGTGATACCGACCATCGAATCTCGGGCAAGTACCATACCGATAGACAAAGGGAATTGTATACGGGATTGATTGAATCCTTGACATCGTGGTTCATCCGATGAGATCATCGTGGAGTACGTGGGAGCCAACATGGGTATCCAGATCCCGCTGTTGGTTATTGACCGGAGAGGTGTCTCGGTCATGTCTACGTGTCTCCCGAACCCGTAGGGTCTACACACTTAAGGTTCGATGACGCTAGGGTTATAGGGAAATAGTGTACGTGGTTACTGAAGGTTGTTCAGAGTCCCGGATGAGATTTCGGACGTCATGAGGAGTCCCGGAATGGTCCGGAGACGAAGATTGATATATAGGAAGTGAGGTTTTGGTTACCGGAAGTGTTCCGGGTGTCTACGGTAGTGTACCGGGACCACCGGAAGGGTTCCGGGGGTCCACCAAGTGGGCCCACCTGCCCCGGAAGGTTCCATGGGCTAAGAGTGGGAGGGAACCAGCCCCTAGGTGGGCTGGTGCGCCACGCGCCCCAGCCCAAGGCGCAGCAAGGGTGGAGGGGGCAAACCCTAGGCTTAGATGGGCCTTAAGGCCCACCCTAGGGCGCCTCCACCTTTCCCTGATCTGGCCGCCGGCCAGATGCCATCTGGTGGCTGCCGCCAGCCCCTAGGGTGGAACCCTAGGGCGCAGCACCTCTCCTCCCCTCCTCCTATATATAGTGGAGGTATTTGGGGCTGCACAACACACGAGTTCATCTCCTCCCTGGTGCAGCCCTACTCCTCCCTCTCCTCGTTTCTCCGTAGTGCTTAGCGAAGCTCTATCGGAGTACCACGCAGCTCCACCACCACCACGCCGTCGTGCTGCCGGAACTCTCCCTCAACCTCTCCTCCCTCCTTGCTGGATCAAGGCATAGGAGACGTCACCGGGCTGCACGTGTGTTGAACGCGGAGGTGCTGTCCGTTCGGCACTTGATCGGATCTACCGCGATCTGAATCGCTGCGAGTACGACTCCATCAACCGCGTTCTAGCAACGCTTCCGCTTAGCGATCTTCAAAGGTATGAAGATCCAATCTCTCCCCGCTCGTTTGCTGGTTTCTCCATAGATAGATCTTGGTGACACGTAGGAAAATTTTGATTTACTACTACGTCTCCCAACACATACTGCCTCATACAAGAAGGTCAATGCATTCTTTGAGACTGACCTCGATAATTCGGAGAACTTCACAAGCTGGCGAGGTATAGAGATGTGGGGAAGGCGGTGAATGGGGAGGACTTCAACCCGAGCCAGCAACCACTTGATCCAGACAAGGTGATGTTAGCTGGCCACATGAGGCCCCATGACTCAATAGCCATTGGAGATGGACATATACGGTCTTCGAGCACTTTCCGATAGATCAAGGCGCGTCAAACGAGCTCCTCTCCTGAGATGCCGCCTCGTCCACAGCTAGTCCAACCACTACAAGAAATATGTCAACTTGTGACCTTCTGGAAGTGACCCTGGAAGAAATGGTTGGAAATCTATGACCATTTGAGACCAATTGGTCGTAAGCTGTTCGGGGGGCTCCAAATGCTAAATCATAATGACCAATTTGGTTAGAAAGGTCTTAATTTCCTTACACAAAATGGTCGTAAAGCAAACAACACTGGTCCGCTGCCTTATTTCTAGGTGATCATGACAAATATAGATGGTCATAGCCTTGTAAATTGTGGTGGATTGCTATGACTAGGCACCATCTCATTAGTTTTGCCTATGTGGCATGTCCATGTGTCATTTTTGTCCTAGGTTGTGACGGAGTGTACTTTTTTGTCATTCCAAAGATTTCGAAAAAATTCTCATAAATACTTTGGATCATATATTCCTCAAATATCTCAAAACCCTTCCTTGCCTAGTTCAAAAATAATTTAGGAATATTCATTTTCCTATTTTGTTCAAAACAACACTTTGTGAAGGAAGTGTTATTTATATTTTTTGGATTGCCCTCAAAATTTTTGGCCACAATTTTCTATACATATCATTGCCTCATGACAAAATTCAGATCCATTTGCCTATTAAATCTTCCTCAGCAAATTTCCAAAGTTTCTATTCAGCTAGAAGCTTTTTGAAGTAAGTACTAGATAGGAATCTCCTAATGAGTTGAACTTCGGCCACATATTCTGTATGCAAAAATCATAGCTCTCCACAAAATTTGATCCCGATCAATAATACATGTGAGCTCACCATCCAATATTTGTTTCTGGTAATATTTTTATTTTGTGAAGAAGCTATATTTTTTATTGCTTTATAATTTCTGATAATTTACCAGGAGATGACCCTGCCCATAGAACCTCTCTATACCAAGTTTATCTGATCTTAATGTGCCAATGTTACTCAATATTTTCCCAATTTTCTGTTCATTGCAAAGCATTGTGAAGGAAGTACCACTTTTATTTATTGAAAAGGTATGAAATTTGCACAGTACCTTCGTATGATCAAGTTGTCATCCTCCACAAAATTACATCTCAATCCAATAATCTATGCGAGCCCAGATTGAATTTCTATTTTCTGACCAGATTAGCATATTGCAAAGCAAGTGCTACCGAGACACCTAATATTGCCCTCAAACTTTTTGGTCACTCTTACATACTCAAATTATTGCCACATGACAATATTCAGCTCCATTTGCATAGTAAATCTTCCTTAGTAAATTTACAAAGTTTATATTGAGAGAGAAGCTTTGTAAAGGAAGTACTATATAGGTTTCTCAAAATTACATGATATTTTGTGAAATCATCCATATGCTCAAATCATAACTCTCCACCAAATCTGAGCTCATTTCATTTGGCCAATTTATCTCAATTATTTTCCCAAAATTTTGTCCACGGAAGAGCATTGTGAAGGAAGTACGACTTTGGAATGTCCAACTGTTATCAAATTTAGACAGTGCTTTTACTTACCCATATTACCATGCTACACAAAATTTCAAGTCAGTCCATGCATTCACTTGAGCCCAACTTCAACATCCATATTTCTGGTCATATTTTAAGTTTGTGAAGAAAATACATTATATATTTTTTAATATTTTTGAGATCATTTAGTGTACCCAATTCCTCTCAATAATTTTCCGAAGTTTCTGTCCAGAGAAGAGCATTGTGAAGGAAGTGCCACTTTGGCATCTCCAAATGGTATCCAAATTTTAAAATGCTTTTATATGCCCAAATTACCATGCTACACCAAATTTCAGCTCAATACATCCATTCATTGGAGCCCAGCTTCAACAACCATATTTTTTCATAGTGTGGTACTTTGCAAAGCAAGTGCCACTTAGGATTCTTCATTTGAGCTGAAAATTTGCCAAGACAGTCTCCTTAGTATCTGATCATCCTCAGCAAAAACTCAGGCCCATTTGCCATGTTAATTTCACCCACCGCTAATCAAACACTTTGTTGCTAATTAATGTTTGAGCTTAGTTCTATCTCCTCGTGGATTCTTCTGTTGTATTCTATCTCCTAAGACCTACCGGGGGTGTGCCCAACCCACTATACATGCCTAGGCCACCCAGAACGCGTGACAACGCCACGGTCACGCGGTGAGCACGCGGCTAGCATGCAAATTTACGCGCTCTGGAGTTGGGGCCCTCGATCACCGTCCAAACCTCGGCGTCTTGTCACCACACCATGTCTCTCTGATTAAATGACTACTTCGTTACCTAAAAATGATTTTTGGAAAAAATCATGAGCAAACTATGAGGCACCTCTAGTTCAAATTTGTCTTGGTTCGTACTGAATCGGCAATGTTTTGTCTTTTTCACTAGAGGTGGGTCGAAATCTTTTGGCCCCAACCCCTTGTTCAATTGTGCATTAAATATGTCCTAATATTTTATAAAAATGATTTGGTCCAATTCTGCAACGAATATTTGGTAGGTCTTTCACAAAAAAACTCATTTTGGGTCGTCGGAAAAAGGAAAATGATTTTTTTTGTGCAAACAAAATGTAAACTCCCTTTGGCAACATTATTTGTAATTCCAACATGCAGCCTTTGCACAATATGAGATTATTTGAACAAACTATGCTATGTATGTAGCCATAAGATTGATCATTTGGCTTGGAAGCCATGCATCTTGACACATGATAGCTCATTTGTGAGAACACTTTTAAAAAATAATTACCGTATTACAAGTTTATTATTTTTACTGGTAACTTGGTCACATATGACGACACAACGCGAAGGTTTTGACATTTTCGGGTTTTTTCTAATTTCTTATGACCGCTTCAAAATGCTGTCAAAACAGCGGGCATGACCGCTCATAGCTAGGTGTTGAATCTTGTCAAAATTTTGTTGGATGTCTGACTAAATGACTACTTATTTACCTAAAACTGATTTTTGGAAAAAATCATGAGCAAACTATGAGGCACCTCTAGTTCAAATTTGTCTCGGTTCCTACTGAATCGGCAGAGTTTTGTCCTTTTCACTAGAGGTGGATCGAAAGCTTTTCGCCACAACCATTTGGTCAATTGTGAATTAAATATGGCCTAATATTTTATAAAAATGATTAGGTCTAGTTTTGCAACAAATATTTGGTAGGTCCTTCAAAAACCTCATTTTGGGCCCTCGGAAAAGGAAATTTAATTTTTTTTTTGCAAAGAAAATGTAAACTCCCTTTAGAAACATTGTTTGTAATTACAACATGCACCCTTGTGCACAACATGAGATCATTTCAACAAACTATGCTATGAATGTAACCATAAGATTGATCATTTGGCTTGGAAGCCATGAATCTTCACACACGATAGCTCATTTGTGAGAACACTTTTTTAAAATAATTCCCGTATTACAAGTTTATTATTTTTACTTGTAACTTGGTCACATATGACGACACAACGCGAATGTTTTTTTTTGAATTTCTTGTGCCCGTTTCGAAATGCGGTAAAAACAGCGGGCATGACCGCTCATATCTAGGTGTTGAATCTTGCCAAAATTTTGTTGGATCTCTAATTAAATGACTACTTTTTTAAATAAAAATGATTTTTTGAAAAATCATGAGCAAACTATGAGGCACCTCTAGTTCAAATTTGTCTCGGTTTGTAACATCCCAAAATTCCATTTTGGAATGTTATGAATATAGCTATGCATCTATCATCACCACTACTTGATTTTATGTGTTAGTTGAAATGCCTTTTCTGATTTTCTGAAAGCCCTTTCTACTTTTCCCTATGTTGCCTTCCCCTATTTGAAATTTTGGTTAAATGTTCAAAATAAGAGAGGAGTAACATGACACTCCACACCAGGGACTAATTTGTGGTTTATTTGAACAAAAATAACCAGGGGGTTATTTTGAAAATATTTGCAAAAAGGGTTTAAAAACAATTAGGCAATTTCTGAAAATATTATTTTTTTCAAAGTATTCAAATGACAGAATAGAAATGTTCATTAAATAACATTTATTATTCTGTTAATTTTGATATATAATACCCCTATATTTAGAGACGATTTGAATGCTTTAAATGTATTTGAATGTCTCTGGAATTTTTTTTTAGAAAAAACAGTAACGGTTTGCATTTAAACGGGCCGGCCCACGACAGTTATTTCGCGCATTTACTACGAACCGGCCGACCGACGCGTAACGGACGCGCTCCCTCTCACTGACATCCGGGCCCCACCCCCGACCGACCGTTACACCGAACGGTCATCGTCTCCCTCCCCGCGCTCGCCGGATCCGACGCCGGCAGTTTCTTCCCCTCGCCGGATCTCTCTCCCCTCTTAACTCCCGCACCCCTCGAGCGCCCTATAAGTACCGGCCACTTCCCCGCATCCATTCACCCCGAGCCCCCCCTTTCCCGCCTCGCCAGAACGCTGTCAATTGCTCGCCGGAGCTACTCCCACCCCGAAGCTCGCCGTCGACCGTAGCCACCACCTCCGACCTCCGTTCACCCCACCGTCGCCACCAATCGACTCCGGAGAACCGTCGCCGTCGCCCGTACCACTCCCCCATCTCCCCCCGACCACCGGAGCACCTCGCCGTCACATCCACCGCTACCGGACTCGCCGGAGTACCCCGACGCCGGCGACCTCTTTACCCTGTGAGCACCCCCCTCCCTCCGATCCGAATCCAACGTCCGAGATTAGAACGGACTTAAGTCCGAATCATTTTCTTCTTCCGATCGGTCGCCCGCCCGTAGCTCTCGCACGCACCACCCCCCTTAGCCAATCGGATCGTGCCACGTAGCCCCCCTGACCGACGCAAATCAGATTTTTTTTTCATTCTCTGTTTTAATTAACAGAATGTTTTCAAATTTTGTTTTGCTTATATAGTTTAATCTATTTAGTGTTTTGAGTTGATTCTTTTTGCAATAGCTCACAATTTTCATGTAGTTTCACCCTGTACTTTCAAATTTCAAATTTGAACTATAAAATTTGAATTGAATCAAATTTGCTTAAAATCTTCAAATCTGAATAACTAGAGTTTGAAAATAGATTTTCATGTGAATCTTTTTGCTACTGTTTGGTATTAGTTAGGACTATCTTCATGTTTAGTTTGAGGATTTTCAGGATATATTTGATTAATGTTTTAACCAAAAACAAAATCTGCCTAGTATTACAATATAGTTTTATATACTTAATTTTAATTAGTTTGATTTAGAATTTGGTTTTATTTGTTTATTAGGTTCTGTTAGTAAACATTTAGTGTTTTCACTCACTGTTAATAAAAATATAAATTTTGCTTAGATTAAATTTATTCAACATAGGAATCACAACTTCTTTTCAAATAGGCATCATTTGATTAAAACAACTAGTAATAGTTTTGCTCTCAAAACAAAGTTTTAAATAAATTTAATTCTGTTTTCTAAAACAAGTTTATTTGTAAATTCCTTTCTGTTAAGAACATGTTTTACTAATAAATAATAAGTTTAGTTTTTCATTCTTTTGTTAATATAACTATAGTTGATTCATAAAAGTGTTTATCAAAACTTTTATAAACTTTACTAAACTTTTCCCAACAAACTTAAATTGATTGTATTATGTTTATTAATAAAATATTCAATTGTTTCCTTGCTGACAACAATTGTTTTGTTATTACAAATGGTTTCATTATGTCAGTAGTGTTTTCATTCCTCACCTTTTGAAAACAAAACTTTGTGTGTTTTCTTACTTGAGATTTGTGCATTGTTTTGTCTTGATTGTTTACTAGTTCTTGGTTGATGTTTGTGAGTTACAATATTCTGTTGTATGCTTATTGAGTGCTTGTTTGCTTTGTTAGATTATCCGGAGTGCGAAGCTTGTTACTTAGAGTCACTCACGTACGAAGATCATCAATCAGGCAAGTCACTTTGATCATGTTTTACCCATGTTTTATATGCATTAGTTCTACCATCTCCCCAGTTGCATGCAAGATAGGTTAGTTGGAAACTTCGTTACATTGTAGTAGTATCATGTGGTAGATACCCCTCTCAACCCTCTTTGACAACATTGGCCCCCGGGAAACGTTGTTTTACTTTTGCTATGCTAATAGTAGACGGGGTTGGTTGTGTGATTCATGGGAGTTGAGAGAGTTAATAATTTCAAGACCTACATAATGAGCAAGATTTCAAGACTCCAAGTTTTCAACATACCTCTGGGTGGATGATGGTTGAACGGCACCCTCGAGAAACCAGTGGTTAGCCTAGGTGATGCTGGAGATGGCCAGTATTCACGCGGAAAGGTCCACCCAGGCACAAAGAGATGGATGGATGCTTTAAAACCCAAGGCTTACCTGCACAGCCACAAGTCATTATGGGCTCTGGCTTGGTCGGATATCGTGGTGACCCTAGACAGGCGGTGCTACGAGAGGTAGAAGAATGGTAGGAAAGGATGGGCACCGACAGAGTCGCAGGGAAACCCTTTGGAAGACCATGTTTTGGTCATCCGTTTCTCAAACACCCTGAAGTGCGAGAAATCAAACGGAGGCGACCAAACCTTGTGGGGAACGTGTGAAAAACTCTGCAGAGTATTTCAAACCTAATCGATTAGCCGTGTCCACGGTCATGGACGACTTCAGCCAAAGGAATTGGAACTTCCGGAACTCTCAACACAATTAATATGATGATGTGGGTATTAACAATTTTGGGTATGAGAACTGGTTGGTGGAACCATCTCATTAATCAACCAACTTAGTAATATTTTGCTTAGCCCCTTTTCTTGATGTAGGAAAAATTGGCTTTACGCAAAACTTACCACCCCACCTACCATATATGCATATAGGCTAGATGATTATTTTCACACCTCTACTATGACTTTGCCGGCATATTCCATATGCTGACCTACACGGCTGCAACGTATCATGTTGCAGAGTATTTTTCCGACCAGGAGTGAGGACGCGTTCTATGCTCAGTGAGATGCCCTTGGAGTTGGATGGACTCATCTACCGTCGACGCTTTCGCAAGATTTAGATATTCTCATGAGTTGGCCTTTGGCCACTTTATTGTAATATTATTGTAATAAAGGACTCGATATGAGATTTCGATTAATATAATGCTGTGTGATTTCCCTTTGATATATACATTGATGTACCGTGTGTGTACCAGCATGATCTTGGGATGGTACGGAAACACCGGAGACTTGACCTTTCAGGTCGGGTCGCTACACGGTTCCTGCTGAATCGGTAGAGTTTTGTCTTTTTCACTAGAGGTGGATCGGAAGCTTTTGACCCCAACCATTTGGTCAATTGTGCATTAAATATGGCCTAATATTTTATAAAAATGATTTGGTCTAGTTTTGCAACGAATGTTTGGTGGGTCCTTCATAGAAATGAAAACTTCCTTGTGCAACATTTGGTGGTCTAGTTTTGCATATTTGGTGGTCTAGTTTTGCAACTCATTTTGGGCACTCGGAAAATGGAAAATGAATTTTCCATCCAAACAAAATGAAAACCTTCTTATGCAACATTGTTTGTCATTTCATTATGCACCCTTGTGCATAATATTATATCATTTTAGCAAGCATCACTAGGGACCAAACTATAGGAAAAGTGTTTGTGGTGCAAGATTTTTGAGAAAAAAGAAGAAAAAAAGAGAGATAAGTGTTGGATGTGGGAAGGGTATTGGAGCGTTGGATGTAGTAGGAGTGGACGGTCGTGATCTAATCCATGCGAGGGATCCGTGGCCTCGCTTGTGATTGGATGTTGCGTTTCCATCTGCTGCCAAAGAAGAAAGAACGAGAAGAGAAGTAACGAGAGGACAGAAACTAGCTCCCCTCTCTCCCCCACGACTCCTAGCTGCCGCCGTCGCCGTGGCCACATGCGGCGGCCGATCCAGGCCGATTTCGGTGGTCGTAGCCGGCGCTCGGCACACCCATGTGATGACCTCGCTCCGCTCCCCCATCTCCTCCGACCAGATCCGACGAGCGCTTCCTCTTGCGGCCATGCACGACCAATCCCGCGTGTAGGGATTTTTCCACCGATTCGCCGGAGTGGCTCCGACATTGCTCCGACGAGTCAGGCGAGTCCCTCCACTCCTCCTCCGCCTCCTCCTCGCAGCCCTCCCTGTCTCCTCACCTCATCTTCTCTCCCTCCAAGATCAAGCACGCCATGGACGGGAGGATGCCACGGAGGATGCAAGACCAGCGAGCTTGCGTCGCCTGTGCTCCCACCCGCAGGACCCGCTAGCATGTGTCGCCTGTGCTCCCTCCCGTAGGACCCGCGAGCATGCGTCGCCTCTGCTCCCGTCCACAGGACCCGCGCTTCGACCGTCCGCCATGCTAGCTGGACGGCGCCTCTCTGCCGTGGATCTGGCACTCCCAGCGTGGCGAGGGGGGAGGTTGGCGAGGTTACGTTACATGCCCAGCTCGTGCGTAGGTGATGATGCTCCCACGAGCGCCAGCCACAGTCAGGGTTGTTCAGATTTGTCAGGTAAACTGTTCTATTAACCACTGTTTCAACAATGCCTCCATGGGCTGCAAGCCTGCAACCCTGTGTTACTGCTGCTGCTGCTCGTGCAGGGGAGAGGAGGCAACATGAACATGGACATGGACAATGGGGTGGAGTGTTGGTTTTTGAATCGTTGTTCAATCATCCAGAAACTATGACGTACGTATGTGCAAATCTAGCTAGCTACCAAGCAGCTTGATGGATTGTGTAGCTAGCTTGTCGTACATGTACGTCCTTTGCTTCGGCTGGCTAAGTCAGAGATTCGATTCAGGCACACAAGATACTGTAAATTTGTTGCCGATGCGTTTCTGAAGAACTTTGCATCAAATTTCAAACAAATGTTCTAGCTTAACTATTTTTATTCCGTAGTCTGAACCCCATTTCCCCACAATCTGGTAGTCTCACCATTGCTGGTGTGAGTGTCTGACTATTCTGTAGCACTTTTGTGATTGTTTGGTATTGTTACTAGAAGCCAAAATAGATTTGCTTAAATCTGAAATCATTTCCCCCAAAATAGCTAGTTTCTTCTTTCTTTTGTCAAAATAAGGTTTCTTCTGTCAGATTAAGGTTTGACTGAATATATATACCTTAGTTTCCTATAGAGCAGCTTTTTTATCCAGAAACATAGTACTATATATCTATGAGTAGCTTCTCCGGTTCCTCTTTCCTTCCTTCTTGTTCACTATACCATGGGCCTGAATCTGTTATTGTTTCCTCTTCTGAACACTCGTACTAAAATGTGATCTTCTCTTTGGAGAAATGCTTGGCACAGATGGTGTTGCTTGCCGTTCCAAGTGTGGTCATGTCAACAATGCATTCTTTTCTTTTCATGCCTGTCTAGCTGCTCGTGCTTGTTGCTGCTCTTGTTTGATGTTGTTGTTCTTGCCTTCCTGCTGCTACTTGCTTGCTGTTGCTGCCTTGCCGCTGCTGCCGCCATGCCTTGGAGCAGCTGCTGTTGATGCCTTGCTGCTGTTGCTACCTTGTTGCTGCTACGACTACCTTGCCGCTGCTGCTACTACTAACTTGACGTAACATTGAGTTTAATCTAGTACTGATGACTGTCATGGTTTGCCTTTGAATAATGCTTGTATTTTAGCTACTGCCACTTTGAGCTTCTATAGGCTTGTAGTTATCAATTGCAGTTGGCCTTATATATTGCATTTTCAGACCTGTCGATCGCCATTTCTAAGCTTTTATGTTACATAAGACGAACCAATGTTATGTTTACAGTGTGAGCTGACTAGTAATATTGGAGAGAACCTAGCTCCATTTTTGCAAATGTTAGGGTTGCACATTATATGATTTCTTTAGCTATGCGATGCCAAATACTTGTATTTTAATTTTTGGTTTGTTGTAAATTTTGGTCTCAGTTACACATGATTGTTGGTTGTGCTCGCCTACATGGTTGCTGGCGAGCTACAGTTCAGGTGTGTGCTTTTGCTCTCCCTCCACACGCCCTACATCCAGGTACACTCTTCCATTGGTACCTACACATACATGTGCCAGCTGACTGAATCTCGCATGTCTTCTTGCTTAATTTACTTCAGATTGATGGTGTTTATCACCCGTTGAAACATACTTCAGATTTGTTGGGTTCCTAGTATTTTTAGTCTTCTAGGAGAAGATACATATTTTTTGTGTGCCTCATTTTCACTTATTTTTCACTCCTTGCGCCGTAAAACGTTGCATGTGCATTGTTGCTTGGCCTTTGGATGGAGATGATACCAACTGAAATTATGATATGGAACTCTGCTAGAAAATTATTTGTTGTATATGTTCTATTACAAATATGTGTAGTTAGGCCATGTCAAAGTAATCTTTTGATTCACTATCTTTCATAATCAATGTTTTGGGATTTTTATAGATTTGGAAAAATTCAGAAGTAAATAAAATGTTGCCAATTTGCAGCTATGGTAGATAAAATAACAACGTACTTTTCAGTTAACAAACTTTTCATTCATGGCAGCAAGAAAAGGTTGCATTTAGAGTACATATATATGTGCATATACAACAGGTTGCAGACTCCGACATACATTTTTCATTGAAAAAAATATATTCTCTGAATTCTTTCTTCTCAACACAAAATATGTGTAGATACAATTGACTTGTGGTTACATTTTGTTGCAATAGAAGATATAAATCATTTGTGATACCAAGGATTTTTAACATCATCTTCAAGATGAACACAAATCTTTTATTTCTAATATTTCATATATTTCTTTCCTTTTGATTGATTCATGGGCAGTGTAATGTTCTTGTAGGATGACAAGTTGTCGCATCTCAAGCAAGTCTCATAGGAGAGTGGAATTGGCACAGTAGCAGATGTGCCATTGTTCTATTGTGCAATTTTGTTCGTTCTTGCTATATTCCCGTGTAAGGAAATGTTTTCATGAGATGACTTATTCTCAGATATGTAAACGTGGGAGATGTATTATATGATGTTATATGATGAATGATTTTAATTTGACTTGGAGCTTTCTTGATTTGAATATGAAATAGTGTTGGATTTAATACTGGACAAATAATTGGGCTGAACAGGCCCAACAAATAAAATGAAACCAAGTTCTGAAACAAAAAGAAAAATAAATCTAATAAGGCCAGGGCACAAATAAGTGTATGGCGCAAAGAAAACAGAAAAGCCTGAATTATTGGGCGAGGCCCATGCAGCTAAGCAAAATAAAGAGAAAAAACATTAAATGGGCTGAATTATTGGGCTTGGCCCATGTTGATGGACGGAATGGACCGGGCTAATTCTAATTTACGACCTTTTCATTTGGTCGTAATTCGCCACATCAGCTTGCCACGGTGGATCCGACGTGGTGTGGGCGGACTTCTAACGACCAAAATGATTGGTCATAGAACCTGTGACCTTTTTTTGTAGTAAACGTCTACGACCATTCCAGAAGAAAAGTTGTTAATTTCCACTAACGACCCTCAGCTTTTGACCAACTGTTTTTGTCACAAAAAGGTCGTAAATAAAAACAATGACCATTCGGTGACCAATATTGATGGTCAGAAGTTAGCATATTTCTTGTAGTGAGCTCGCCATCCAGGTTAGTCGTACGGACTCAGATAGCTTTTCTCTATTACATTGTCTATGCTAACAAAGATGATTACAATCCTAACGAGGAGTTGTGTTGTAGACTGCTCTACAAAAAGAGAGAGAAACAACCCAGGCGCTTTTGGCGGAACAGGCCCGGCAGGAGGCGGAGGAGAAGAGGGATCTGGAGGAGAGGACGACTAAGTTGTTGGAGGAGGAGAGGGCACAGAACGGTGCGTCTAACCGGGCCATGTACAAGCTCATCGTGGTAAGTTTCTTCTTCATATTAGCCAAATCATGCACTACATGTTCCATTCATTAATAACCAATATGATTGACTTGGCAAAACCAAATATGCAGATTTTGTGCGAGAAGACCGGCCAGACCCCTCCGCCGATGCCAGTCATTACCATGGCTGGAGCGATGAGTTTCATTTAAATGTTCATAATTTACTAGTCTTAACATTTCAGCGTCATCATGCTAACGCAACTGATCTTTGGTACAACATAACTCCCGAGCCGCATCGCACAACCCGAGCAACCCCGGTGCTTCACCTCCGTGATGACGAGGAGGGTAAGCCCTAATATGCCACTTACTTGGCTCATTTTCTCAAACAAAGACGAACATAGCACTTAGAAAAACTTAACACAATGACTAACTTAGCACTTAGACAAATGTCATATTTTACGTAAGTTAGCTTTGTTTCCTCTAAAATGACATAGTAAGCTTACTTACCTCCAAAATGACATATTGTAGCTAAGTTAGTTCTAAAATGACATATTGTACCTAAGTTAGCTCTAAAATGACCTAAAATGACATATTGTACCTAAGTTAGCTCTAAAATGACATAGTAAGCTTACTTACCTCCAAAATGACATATTGTACCTAAGTTAGTTCTAAAATGACATATTGTACCTTAGCATTGTTTCCTTCACACTTACATAATAAGCTTAGTTAACTCAACAATGACATAATAGACTTGGTAACCTCATAGATTAAACATAATAGACTTGGTAACCTCCTAATACATGCATAGTTAGGTAAAAATATGGTAATTATCTAGGTTAGCTCTAAAATGACACAAATAAGCAATAAGAAGAACAAAAACAAGTGGAGAAAGAGAAAGAGAAGAAAAAAAGCTTCTTCTTCTTCTTCTTCTAGATCTTCTCCTTCTTCTTCTAGATCTTCTTCTTCTTCTTCTTCTTCTTCTTGGTAACCTCATAGATGCCATAGACTTAGCTTATTTTATTGAAAAATGACACAATAAGCTTAGTTAGGTAAAAAATGTGATAATTACCTAGGTTAGCTCTAAAATGACACAAATAAGCAATTAGAAGAATGAAAACAAGAGGAGAAAGAGAAAGAGAAGAAAAAAGTTTCTTCTTCTTCTTCTTGGTCTTCTTCTAGATCTTCTTCTTCTTCTTGGTAACCTCATAGCTGCCATAGACTTACCTTATTTTCTTGTAAAATGACACAATAAGCTTAGTTAGGTCAAAAATGGCATAATTACCTAGGTTAGCTCTAAAATGGCACAAATAACCAATAAGAAGAAGAAAAACAAGAGGATAAAGAGAAAGAGAAGAAAAGCGCTTCTAGTTCCTCTTCCTCTTCTAGATCTTCTTCTTCTTCTTATACTTCTAGTATTCTTCTTCTAACTTTCTTCTTTCCCATTTTGCAGATTTGATTCACTTCACGGAAGCTTGCATTGATGGAGTTCTTGTGTTTAATTTCTGTTTTGATTTTGTATCGATAAACTGTGATACTTGCTACCTATGGATGAAATTATGCATGTATGGATGAAACTAGCACTTTCGATTTGGTATGTTTGTTGGATGATCATATATATGTGCTTGTGATATGGCAGGGATATAGTTTATATGAATTATATATATATACATATATAACATATATGTGCTTGTGAAAATGATTGGATATAATAAAAACCAGAATAAAAAGGGATAATACAGGCTCTTTGCCGTCTGCCACCTATGGAAAAGGTGGCATTTGGTGGTCACCTACGAAACCTGGGAAGCCCAGGCTAGGGACATTTTATCTCTTTGCCGCCTGTCGGAGACAGCAAAGGGGGAGGAGGCAGACGGCAAAGAAGTTAGAGGGCGGCAGACGGCAAAGGCGGGGTAGGCGGGAGATGGCAAAGGGAGGGTGTGCGGCAGATGACAAAGGGGGCAAGGGCAGACGGCAAAGTGGTGGGGTCGATTAGCCACCTCTAACATCGACGCCATTAGTAGTGGTCGTCCATGCCCTTTGCCGTCTGCAAGCTGATGGCAACAATCCTTTGCGGTCCATTGGGCCGAAGAAGACGGCAAAGAACCCCTTTGCTGGAGCTAGGTGGGCCCAAATTTGTGTCGTCCGCTAGCGGACGGCAAAGTCCTTTGCCATCCGCCTTTATGCCTTTGTCGTTTGCCATGGCATACGGAAAAGTGCCTGATTCCTGTAGTGTATGTGAGCACCGTTGACATAATCATACCTAGCTAAAAGGCATTAAAGAAAAGCGCTTGTTGGGAGACAACCCAACACTTTTACTTTCTGTTCTTGTGTGCTCACATGATTAAGTTGTTGGAAATATGCCCTAGAGGCAATAAATAAAGTGTTTATTATTGTATTTCCTTGTTCATGATAATCGTTTATTATCCATGCCATAATTGTATTAATTGGAAACATGGATACATGTGTGGATACATAGACAAACACAATGTCCCTAGTATGCCTCTAGTGAACTAGCTCGTTGAGCGAATGGTTAAGGTTTCCAAGCCATGGACATGAGATGTCATTTGATAACGGGATCACATCATTAGGAGAATGATGTGATGGACAAGACCCAAACTACAAACGTAGCTTATGATCGTGTCAGTTTATTGCTACTGTTTTCTGCATGTCAAGTATATGTTCCAATGACCATGAGATCATGCAACTCACAGATATCGGAGGAGTACCTTGTGTGTATCAAACGTCGCAACGTAACTGGGTGACTATAAAGGTGCTCTACAGGTGTCTCCGAGGGTGTCTGTTGAGTTGGCATGGCTAAGGACTAGGATTTGTTACTCCGTGTGACGGAGAGGTATCTCAGGGCCCACTCGGTAATACAACATCACAATAAGCCTTGCAAGCAATGTGACTAAGTGTTAGTTACGGGATCTTGTATTACGAAACGAGTAAAGAGACTTGCCAGTAACGAGGTTGAACTAGGCATGGAGATACCGACGATCGAATCTCGGGCAAGTAACATACCGAAGAACAAAGGGAACATCATACGGGATTAACTGAATCCTTGACATAGAGGTTCGACCGATAAAGATCTTCATAGAATATGTAGGAACCAATGTGGACATCCAGGTCCCGCCATTGGTTATTGACCGGAGAGGTGTCTTGGTCAGGTCTACATAGTTCTCGAACCCGCAGGGTCTGCACACTTAAGGTTTGCTGACGTTTCGGTAGTATAGAGTTATGTATGGTGGTGACCGAAGTTTGTTCGGAATCCCAAATGAGATCCCGGACGTCACTAGGAGCCCCAGAATGGTCTGGAGGTAAAGATTCATATATAGGAAGTCCTGTTTTGGTCGCCGCAAAAGTTTCGGGCTCATCGGTAGTGTACCGGGAATGCCGGTAGTGTACCGGGAGGCCATCGGGAGGGGTATTTCGACCCAAGAGGCTACATGGGCTGTAGGAGGGTGTAAACCAGCCCTTAGTGGGCTGGTGGAACAACCATAAGAGGCCCATGCGGCTGGAGGAAAAAAGGCCTAAGAGAAAAAGTGGAAAAAGGCAAAATAGGGTGAATCCTAGTCCTACTAGGATTGGAGGTGCACTCCACCTCTCCCTCTCTCCTTTGGCCGAAGCAAGGAGGCCTTGGCCCTTGTGCCAAGGCCTCTCCTCCTCTCCTATTATATATACTGGACGTTTTAGGGGTTTTGCACTCGATTTTCAGCCACGTGCTACTCGTTCCTCCAGTGCATAGTTTCTCCTCTAGATCGGTTTTGTGTACTGCTTAGGCGAAGCCCTGCCGGAATTGCTCCACCACCATCGCCGGAGCGCCGTCAAGCTGCCGGAGAACTCTTCTTCCTCTCCACTCCTTCTTGCTGGAGCAAGACGGTGGAGATCCTCATCAAGCTGTACCTATGCTGAACGCGGAGGTGCCGTCCGTTTGGTGCTAGATCGGAAGGATCGTGTTCAAGTTTGTGGGACGTATCGTGATCAAGTTCGTGGGACGGATCGTGATCGGATCGCGGGACGGATCATGATTGGATCGCGGGACGGATCGTGATTAGATCGCAGTATGCACGGCGATTTGGATCCCCAAGACGTTCGACTACACCAACCGCGTTTCTTAACGCTTCCCGCTTAGCGATCTACATGGGTATGTGGATCCACTCTCCCTCTCGTAGATTCTCATAACCATGGATAGATCTGCGTGTGCGTAGGAAATTTTTTGTTTCCCATGCAACATTCCCTAACAGTGGCATCATGAGCTAGGTCTATGTGTAGATGAGATCTCGAGTAGAACACAAAAGGTTTGTGGGCATTGATGCTTAGATTGCTTCCTCCCTTGGTCGGATTTTGGTTCAGCAGTATTGTGAGATGAAGCGGCCCGGACCAACATTACTCATACGCTTATGAGAGACCGGTTCCCTTGACGCAACTTGTTGCCTAGATGGCTTGCGGGTGGCAGTTTCTGTCACTTTAGTTGGATCGGATTCGACAAAGACGGTCCTTGAGAAGGTTGAAAAGCAAATTATGTATCACCATTGTGGTCTATGCGTAGGTGAGAATTGTTCTTGCTAGAAACCCGTAGCAGCCACGTAAAACATGCAACAACAATTAGAGGACGTCTAACTTGTTTTTGTAGGGTATGTTGTGATGTGATATGGCCAATTACATGATGTGATATATGTGATGTATGAGATGATCATGTGATGTATAGAATTTCATGACTTGCATGTCGATGAGTACGGCAACCGGCAGGAGCCATAGGGTTGTCTTTAATTATTGTACGACTTGTGTGTCAATCATTAAGCGCTATGTAATGCTTTAGTTTATCGCTAAACGGTAGCAATAGTAGTAGAAGCATGTTGGGAGCGACAACCCCGATGGTGACACATTGATGGAGATCAAGATGATAGAGATCATGGTGTCTTGCAGGTGATGATGGAGATCATGCCGGTGCTTTCAAGATGGAGATGTAAAGCACAAGTTTATGGCCATATCATGTCACTTATGAATTGCATGTGATGTTAATCCCTTTATGCACCTTGTTTTGCTTAGTACGACGGTAGCATTATAAGGTGATCCCTCACTTAAATTTCAAGATAAAATTGTATTCTCCCCGAGTGTGCACCGTTGCAAAAGTTTGTCGTGTTGAGACACCACGTGATGATCGGGTGTGATAGACTCTACGTTCACATACAATGGGTGCAAGCCAGTGTTGCACGCGCAGAACACTCGGGTTAAACTTGACGAGCCTAGCATGTACAGACATGGCCTCCGAACACAAGAGACCGAAAGGTCGAACATGAATCATATAGTAGATATAATCAACATAATGATGTTCACCATTGAAGCCACCTCAACTCACGTGATGATCGGACTTGAGTTGGTGGATTTGGATCATGTGACACTCAGATGACCTGAGGGATGTCAACTTGAGTGGGAGCTTTATTAATTTGATTAACTAAACTCATTATCTTGAACAATAGTCTAAGTAAACTTTGCATATTTATGTTTTAGATCAATGGCTCGCGCAGTAGCACCCCTGAATTTTAATGCGTTCCTAGAGAAAGCTAAACTGAAAGATGATGGAAGTAACTTTGTTGACTGGGCCCGTAATCTGAGGATTATCCTCACAGCTTCCCAGAAATCATATGTCCTTGATGCACCGCTTGGTGACCACCCAGAAGACATGACCTCCGAAGACGTTAAGAATGCTTGGGAGGCACGTACTGGAGATTACTCAATAGTTCAGTGTGCAATATTGTATGGCTTAGAACCGGGACTTCAAAGATGTTTTGAATGTCATGGAGCATATGAGATGTTCCAGGAGTTGAAGTTTATCTTTCAGAAGAACGCCCGGATCGAGAGGTATGAAACCTCCAATAAATTCTATGCTTGCAAGATGGAGGAGAACGGGTCTATCAGTGAACATATACTCAGAATGTCTGGGTATTCAACTCGTCTAGCGGAGTTGGGAATTTCCCTTCCGCCAGAGGCGATCACTGACAGAGTTCTTCAATCACGGCCACCTAGTTACAAGAGCTTTGTGATGAACTATAACATGCACGGGATGAACAAGTCAGTCGCCGAGCTGTTTGCAATGCTAAAAGTCGTTGAGTCGGAAATCCAGAAAGAACATCAAGTGTTGATGGTCAATAAAACCACTAGTTTCAAGATAAATGGCAAAGTCAAGGGCAAGGGCAAGAAGGGTAGAACGAAGAAGGATGGCAAAGCAGTTGCTACTCCTGTAAAGAAGCCCAAGCATGGACCCAAGCCAGAAACTGAGTGCTTTCATTGCAAGGGAACTGGTCACTGGAAGCGGAACTGCCCCAAGTACCTGGCTGACAAGAAGGCGGCCAATGACAAACAAGGTATATATGATATACATGTTATTAATGTGTACATTACTAGCTCTCGTAGTAGTGCCTGGGTATTTTATACCGGTTCGGTTGCTCACATTTGCAATTCAAAACAGGAACTACAGAATAAACGAAGGCTGGCAAAGGACGAAGTGACGATGCGCGTGGGAAATGGTTCCAATGTTGATGTGATCGCCGTCGGCATGCTCTCTCTTCGATTAACATCAGGATTAGTGATGATCCTGCATAATTGTTATTTAGTGCCTGCGTTAAGCATGAACATTATATATGGATCTTGTTTATTGCGAGACGATTACTCATTTAAATCAGAGAATAAAGGTTGTTCTATTTATATGAGTAATATCTTTTATGGTCATGCACCCAATGTTAGGGGTTTATTCATATTGAATCTTGATAGTGATGACACACATGTTCATAACATTGAAGCCAAAAGATGTAGAGTTGATAATGATAGTACCACTTTCTTGTGGCACTGCCGTTTAGGTCATATTGGTGTAAAACGCATGAGGAAGCTCCATGTTGATGGACTTTTGGAGTCACTTGATTTTGAATCACTTGACACATGTGAACCATGCCTCATGGGCAAGATGACTAAAACGCCGTTCTCTAGAACAATGGAACGGGCGAGTGACTTATTGGAAATCATACATACTGATGTGTGCGGTCCAATGAATGTTACAACACGTGGTGGATATCGTTATTTTCTCACCTACACTGATGAATTAAGCAGATATGGGTATATTTACTTAATGAAACACAAGTCTGAAACGTTTGAAAAGTTCAAGCAATTTCAGAGTGAAGTTGAGAATCATCGTAACAAGAAGATTAAGTTCCTGCGATCTGATCGAGGAGGTGAATATCTGAGTTATGAGTTTGGCAGTCACTTAAGACAGTGTGGAATTGTTTCACAGTTAACACCGCCCGGAACACCACAGCGTAATGGTGTGTCCGAACGTCGTAATCGAACCTTATTAGATATGGTGCGTTCTATGATGTCTCTTGCTAATTTGGCACTATCGTTTTGGGGTTATGCATTAGAGACAGCTGCATTAACTTTAAATAGGGCACCATCGAAATCCGTTGAGACGACGCCATATGAACTTTGGTTTGGCAAGAAGCCAAAGTTGTCGTTTCTTAAAGTTTGGGGATGTGATGCTTATGTCAAAAAACTTCAGCCTGAAAAGCTGGAACCCAAAGTGGAGAAATGCGTCTTCATAGGATACCCGAAAGAGACAGTCGGGTATACCTTCTATCTCAAATCCGAAGGCAAAGTGTTTGTCGCTAAGAACGGAACATTTCTTGAGAAAGAGTTTCTCTCGAAAGAATTGAGTGGGAGGAAAATAGCTTGATGAGGTTATTGAACCTTTACTTCAACCAGAAAGTAGCGCAGCATAGAAAGTTGTTTTTGTGGAACCTACGACGATAGAAGAGGAAGTTAATGATGATGATCATGAAGCTTCGGATCAAGCTGCTATTGAACCTTGTAGGTCGACAAGGCCGCGTACTACCCCTGAGTGGTACGACAACCCTATCTTGGAGGTTATGTTGTTGGACAACAATGAACCTACAAGCTATGGAGGAGCAGTGATGGGCCCGGATTCCGAGAAATGGTTAGAGGCCATGAAATCCGAGATGGGATCCATGTATGAAAACAAAGTATGGACTTTGGAAGTATTACCTTTAGGGCGAAAGGCCATTCAGAACAAATGGATCTTTAAGAAGAAGACAGACGCGAACGTTAATGTCACCGTCTATAAAGCTCGATTTGTGGCAAAGGGTTTTTCACAAGTTCAAGGAGTTGACTATGATGAGACTTTCTCACCCGTAGCGATGCTTAAGTCTGTCAGAATCATGTTAGCAATAGCTGCTTATTTCGACTATGAAATTTGGCAGATGGATGTCAAAACAGCGTTCCTCAACGGTTTCCTTGAGGAAGAGTTGTATATAATGCAACCCGAAGGTTTTGTCGATCCAGAGAATGCTGACAAAATTTGCAAACTCCAGCGATCCATTTATGGACTAGTGCAAGCATCTCGGAGTTGGAATAAGCGCTTTGATGAGGTGATCAAAGCGTTTGAGTTTATACAAGTTTACGGAGAAGCTTGTATTTACAAGAAAGTGAGTGCGAGCTCTATAGCATTTCTAGTATTATATGTGGATGACATATTGCTGATTGGAAACAATAGAAATGCTGGAAAGCGTGAAGGAATATTTGAACAAGAGTTTTTCAATGAAGGACCTAGGAGAAGTTGCTTTCATATTAGGCATTAAGATCTATAGAGATAGATCGAGATGCTTAATAGCACTTTCACAGAGCACATACCTTGATAAAGTTTTGAAGAAGTTCAAACATGGAACAGTCCAAGAAGGGGTTCTTGCCTGTGTTACAAGGTGTGAAGTTGAGTAAGACTCAATGCCCAGTAACTGCGGAAGATAGAGAAAAGATGAGTGTCATTCCCTATGCTTCAGCCATAGGCTCTATCATGTATGCAATGCTGTGCACAAGACCCGATGTCAGCCTTGCCATAAGTATGGCTGGAAGGTTTCAAAGTGATCCAGGAATGGAGCACTGGTAGGCGGTCAAGAATATCCTTAAGTACCTGAAAAGGACTAAGGAATTTTTTCTCGTTTATGGAGGTGATGAAGAGCTCGTCGTAAAGGGTTACGTCAATGCAAGCTTTGACACTGATCCGGATGACTCTAAGTCGCAAACCGGATACGTATTTATTCTTCACGGGGGAGCGGTAAGCTGGTGCAGTTCCAAGCAAAGTGTGGTAGTTGATTCTACGTGCGAAGCGGAATACATCGCAACCTCGGAGGTGGCGAAGGAAGGTGTCTGGATGAAGCAGTTCATAACAGATCTTGGAGTAGTGCCCAGTGCACTGAATCCAATGAACCTGTTCTGTGACAACACTGGTGCCATTGCTCTGGCCAAGGAACCAAGGTTTCACAAGAGAACCAGACATATAAAGTGACGCTTCAACTCCATCCGCGATTACATCGTGGAGAAAGACATAAATATTTGCAAAGTGCACATGGATCTGAATGTTGCAGACCCGTTGACTAAACCTCTTCCAAGGGCTAAACATGAGCAACACCAGAACAACATGGGTGTTCGATTCATTACAATGTAAATCACATAGTGATGTGAACTAGATTATTGACTCTAGTGCAAGTGGGAGCCTGTTGGAAATATGCCCTAGAGGCAATAAATAAAGTGTTTATTATTGTATTTCCTTGTTCATGATAATTGTTTCTTATCCATGTTATAATTGCTTTAATTGGAAACATGGATACATGTGTGGATACATAGACAAACACAATGTCCCTAGTATGCCTCTAGTGAACTAGCTCATTGATCGAAAGATGGTTAAGGTTTCCAAGCCATGGACATGAGATGTCATTTGATAATGGGATCACATCATTAGGAGAATGATGTGATGGACAAGACCCAAACTACAAATGTAACTTATGATCGTGTCAGTTTATTGCTACTGTTTTCTGCATGTCAAGTATATGTTCCTATGACCATGAGATCATGCAAATCATAGATATCGGAGGAGTACCTTGTGTGTATCAAATGTCGCAACGTAATTGGGTGACTATAAAGGTGCTCTACAGGTGTCTCCGAGGGTGTTTGTTGAGTTGGCATGGATCAAGACTGGGATTTGTTACTCCGTGTGACGGAGAGGTATCTCAGGGCCCACTCGGTAATACAACATCACAATAAGCCTTGCAAGCAATGTGACTAAGTGTTATTTACGGGAAATTGTATTACGGAACGAATAAAGAGACTTGCCAGTAACGAGGTTGAACTAGGTATGGAGATACCGACGATCGAATCTTGGGCAAGTAACATACCGAAGAACAAAGGGAACATCATACGGGATTAACTGAATCCTTGACATAGAGGTTCGACCGATAAAGATCTTCGTAGAATATGTAGGAACCAATGTGGACATCTAGGTCCCGCCATTGGTTATTGACAGGAGAGGTGTCTTGGTCATGTCTACATAGTTCTCGAACCCGCAGGGTCTGCAAACTTAAGGTTTGGTGACGTTTCGGTAGTATAGGGTTATGTATGGTGGTGAACGAAGTTTGTTTGGAGTCCCGGATGAGATCCCAGACGTCGTGAGGAGCTCCGGAATGGTCCAGAGGTAAAGATTCATATATAGGAAGTCCTGTTTTGGTCGCCGGAAAAGTTTCGGGCTCATCGATAGTGTACCGGGAGTGCCAGTAGTGTACTGGGAGGCCGTTGGGAGGGTTTTTTCGACCCAATAGGCTACATGAGCTGTAGGAGGGTGTAAATCAGCCCTTAGCGGGCTTGTGGAACATCCACAAGAGGCCCATGCGGCTGGAGGAAAAAGGCCTAAGAGAAAAAGTGGAAAAAGGCAAAATAGGGTGAATCCTAGTCCTACTAGGATTGGAGGTGGACTCCACCTCTCCCTCTCTCCTTCGGCCGAAGCAAGGAGGCCTTGGACCTTGTGCCAAGGCCTCTCCTCCTCTCCTCTTATATATACTGGAGGTTTTAGGGTTTTTGCACTAGTTTTTCAGCCACGTGCTACCCGTTCCTCCAGTGCATAGTTTCTCCTCTACATCGGTTTTCTGCAGTGCTTAGGCGAAGCCCTGCCGGAATTGCTCCACACCATCGCCGGAGCGCTGTTAGGCTGCCGAAGAACTATTCTTCCTCTCCACTCCTTGCCGGATCAAGACGATGGAGATCGTCATCAAGCTGTACGTGTGCTGAACGCGGAGGTGTTGTCCGTTCGGTGCTAGATCGGAAGGATCGTGATCAAGTTCGTGGGATGGATCGTGATAAAGTTTGTGGGACGGATCATGATCGGATCACCGAACGGATCTTGATTGGATTGCGGGACGGATTGTGATTGGATCACAGGACGCACGACGATTTGGATCGCGAAGACGTTCGACTACACCAATAGCGTTTCTTAACGCTTCCCGCTTAGCGATCTACAAGGGTATGTGGATCCACTCTCCCTCTCGTAGATGCTCATCACCATGGATAGGTCTGCGTGTGCGTAGGAAATTTGTTGTTTCCCATGCAACGTTCCCCAACATAAGCTACTTTGGTAATCATGTTTGTGCCTTTTATTTCAATAAACTGCCAAGTAAATCATTTGGGATGACTCACAAGATGAGTAGAATTGATGTTGAACCAAAATAGAAACTTTTGCCTCGAGTACACGAATATTCATTTTTTACAGGAGCGTGAGAATGATCTGAAATTTTTACATAGTGTTTATATACACATTATTCAAGTTTTCCTAATTTTTAGAATTTTTAGACACATGGAAGTATGGCTATACTACAGATCTTAATAGATTGTTTTGTTTTTGAGAGATTCTGTTTTTCATGCATAATTTGCTTGTTTTAGTGTGCCCATAGCTTATATTTAGTGATATAAATTTTGTTAATGGTACAATACAGTAGGTATTATGCGATAACAATTACGAATCTTGTCTTGACAGTACCTAAGTGAATGATTTATCTTTATTACACTAACCATTCTCACGAAGTTCCGTTAGGTTTTGTGTGATTTTATTTTTCATGTTTTGGGTGAGACACCGATATGAGGAGAATAAGGAGTGAAAAGAACCCAAGGCACCCCAAAGGTAATATTCAAGGAAGACTTAAGCATCTAAGCTTGGGGATGCCCCCGAAGGCATCCCCTCTTTCGTCTTCAACATTGTCGGCGCATCTTACTTGAAGCTATTTTTTTATTTTTCACATAATATGAGTTTTGCTTGGAGCATAATTTGATTTTGTTGATCTCAGTTAGGTGTTATTTATAATCTTGGTTTTCAATAAACAGTTCCAAGAATTGCCTTAGGATGCTTGCATTGCATGTTTGATGTGTGCTGTGTAAAAAAGAACATCAACTTTTTGCATAGTATTTTCATATAAATTATTTAGCATGTCCTAAATTTTCTTAATTTTTGGAGTTACATAAGTGAACTGGTTTAATAAATTTCTACAAACTATTCTATTTATACAGATTGCTATCATAGTTTTGTTATCTAATTATCCTATAGTTTCCATAGCCTATATATAGTAGATATAAATTGTGGAAATGATAATACACAGTACCTACTATTTGAAAATTATTGTTCAACTTGTCTTGGTAGTACATGACGTGTTGATTTGTTCTTATGTGTACTAACTTATCTCAGGAGTTCCTTTTGAGTTTTGTGTGAATGAAGTTTTTGAGAATAGGTGAAATCGGGATATGAGAGGATTGAACAAGATAGAAAATCTCAAGCTTGGGGATGCCCAAGGCACCCCAAGTAAATATTTCAAGAACTCTCAAGCATCTAATCTTGGGGATGCTACGCATCCCACCTCTCTTCGTCAACTATCGGTTAGCCTATGTTGAGCCTAAATTTTTATTCGTTCACATGATGCGTCCTATTATTGGAGTGATATTTTTCTTTTGCTTGATGCTTAATTTAATACGCATATATGAAAATCATTGTTGAGAGAGAGAGAGATAAAGTCCTCACATATCTACTTAATTGGTTGACTACTCATTGATTTTCGCTTATATGTTTTGGAGTAGTTTTTTCATTTACTCTCGTGATTCACTTATATCCTGTGAGTAATGGTTGAAATTTCATAAATCTGAAATTATATATCTTTTATATGATTATCCCATGGGGAGTTATGACTTCACATATAAGTATAGGTGGTAAAATTTATTGAAAGTAGCAATCACCGCACTGGTCACTTGAACAATTCATGAAAGAATATTGAAGAAAAAGAGATTTCACATATAAATATACTATCTTGGACATCTTCTATGGTTGTGATCTCCATTAATTATTTTCAAACTTGAGCAAATTAGTTGAAGTTGGACAAGGAAGAGAACGCAATGAGTTATGCTTGGGTATATTTGTATGGAAATTATATTGCACTAGTGCAGAATCGGCCTATAGTGTCGGTTCGTAAGGGCCTTTAGTGCCGGTTCTCCAACCGGCACTAAAGGGTGGGGACTAAAGGCCCCCCCCCTTTAGTCCCGGTTAAACACGGCCCGGCACTAAAGGCCCTCCACGTGGCGCTGTTTGGGGCAGGGGATGCATGACCTTTAGTCCCGGTTAGTGTTACCAACCGGGACTAGCCTTTAGTCCCGGTTGGTGACACCAACCGGGACTAAAAGTATTTAGTTTTTTAATTTTGTTTTATTTTTCCTTTTTAATCCTTTAGGGTTTTATGAATTAATTATGGTTTCATTTTCCTTTTAATTATGTATTTTCCATTTAATTAATTATGGTTTCCGCACCTTTCAGACGTGATCATGCGAATGTTCTCGCAAACGTAGTATGCGCATAAACTAGTCCCCTGCTCCTGCCTCATGCACTTTACGAGAATAAAATTCAAGCAGGTAATAATTAATCAAGCATGATGATGCACAGACATAACTAGCTAGCTAGTAGTACTTAATTACTTTGGGTCGCACCCATTTCATATAACAACTCCTCATCATTATCATTTTTGTCCATGAGACATCATATAACAACTTGGTCACTAGTTATAACAACTCCTCATCATCATAGTACTCATAATCACTACTCCTCCTTAGCATCACCATCAACTCTAACACATTGTAGCACATAATAAAAACTTCTCATCATCATCATAGTCATATATAATCAACACTAACTAATTGTTCTTAATACCTAGGACCTACCCTACTACTCTCTCAGGTAAAATAGCATAAAGCATGTGTAGCAGTCCTGCTTCATAATATTGGAGAATGCAGATGAATATGTCTCCTAATTGTGGGATGCGCTTCCGATTGCTGCACCCTAGTACTTCTCTGCGCTCCTTCACAATTTTGCTCCAGTCTTTGACTATTAAGACTTGCTCACTTCGAGAAATGATGAATGCACTCATGTGCAATGTAGGATATCTTGGCCGTAAGCTAACCATTCTCACGTGACCTTTACGCTCGATCCAACGAGGCACAACACTCATCGGGAGTCTTTGTTGAAGAACATGGTAGTAACATACTTAGCAATGAAGTTTAGCTTAATAATGTATGCAAAAGATGCACTAAGGACAAATAGTAAAAATCTTACCATCTTTCCTAAATAGACGTGACCGTAGTTCAATACGCACACTAGTGGTTGCATGTTTTGAGTACTAATATCTCGAATCTAGGAAAATAATCTGTCTTGACAGTATCAATATCCTCAAGCCATGAAACATAATGACCTATCTCCTCGCAGTTTAGTTTAGACCCGGGACAGTAGTATGTGTTGTCTACCAAGCGCTGGACATGTTTGCTTGAATGGAAATAAGCTATCAATAGAAATTAGTTGTCAACTATTTTTGAATAAACAATATAAATTACTTAATAAATTTGGTTGAGAAACTCACATAATTGTAGAACTGGAGGCATCTGCACATCGACCGAGATGTTGATATTACCTTCAATTTCATCTTCCGGACGAATATCAAAGGTGATAAGCATATTAGACTCAAATGCATAAGCCTTGCGTAGTGCTCTCCAACTTTTGCATTCTAAATAGGAGTAGGTTTCCGAATTGTACAATTTTATGTTAAAAGTATAACCATGCTCGGTCCTCAAGTGAACTCTCTTTACCTCCATACTGCACATATCTGAGAAACCAATCTTATCCAAGACATAATGTATTGCATGGCAGGGGATACGCTAGTAGAATTGTAAAAAAGTAAAATTATAAGTTGAAGCAAAAGAAGCAGAAGTCATGTGTAATTACGAAAAAAGACTTGTCATTGTGACTTACTGTATCCACTTCGAAGGTCTCATCTAGCATGATGCTGAAGCGCCTACCAGGCCACGCTCGTCTTCGCAGTATTCGCACATAACGAATTCCCTTTCGTCGTCAGACATTTCCTATGTTCATAGTTGACATTCAGATATGTAAAATTCCTAGGTTATAACTACACTAATTATCGAAAAACAACATTATATTAAAAAATTCAAAATTCATCTAATTAACATTCATATATCTAAAATTCATCTAACATTTCTATACATCTAATTAACATCTAAGCTTTATATGTTTCCATACATCTAATTAAAATCTATGCACTGTTAAGCAGGTAACTAAACACATAGATGGTTCGCACTCTCATCTCACGTGGTGTATATGTGGTTCGCACTCCCTCTCTGATATATGGTGGACAACTCCCTCACTGATATTTCGACCGTTGGTGTTGGTTGCTTCCCCTCCTTATCTTGTGCATTACCAAGGCATATCACGATCGTGCATTACCAAGGCATATCACGGGAAGAAGGAAAGGAGTTGACCCGCACGACATCAGTCGGCGTCCTTCCTTCTTGAACAGACCGAAAGTAACTCAAGGAGCACCAGCAGACTGAAAGTCAACCCGTTACAAATTTTAAGATACAACATCAAAATATTTTTAATACATGGTCAGCTTTTTTCTATGCAACTTTTTCTATGCAAATTTAATCTATGCAAAAATTCAGCATTCTTAATATATGTTTGTGTGGCATCACTAAAGAAGCTTCTTAATATATGTTCGCAAATACATCACTAAATCAATAACTTTCTATAATATATGTTTGCAAAAATTCAGCATTAACGTTGAACGCAACATTAATATATATATATATGTGTGTGTGTGTGTGTGTGTATGTCTGCAAATATATACATCACTAAACCAAATACATTACTAAAGAAAAATCGAACAAACTAATGAACGTATCTCCTAATAATATGTAATTTTACATATATGCTCATTTTCTATTTTATGTTCATATAACCAAATCGATCTCATCAAAATTCTTTGCATTCAGGAACTTGACATGAGAGGGATGGAGGGAGGAGGGAGTACCTACAGGCCGGCGACGGCGACAATGCAGGGGCAGGGAGGCGTCGAGGCAGGGCAGGGGCACGGGGAGCGGCGGCGCATGTCGATGAGGGGCACGGCGGCGGCAATGCAGGGTGAAGGCGTCGCGAGGGGCTGGGCGCCGGAGCGGGCTCGGACGAACGGTGAGCAGCCTGGCGACGTCCTGGTCTCGCTACATCGTCGGTGGAAATGCAGATAAGGTCATCGGGGCAGGGGCGCTGCTTATATATGCAGAGATCTTTAGTCATGGTTGGTGGCTCAAACCGCGACTAAAGACCCCCCCTTTAGTCGCGGTTGGAGACACCAACCGCGACTAAAGGTGAATTTCACCAGCCGAAGCGACGGGAAGCGAAACCCTTTAGTCGCGGTTGGTGGTAGTCGCGGTTTGTGGCTCCAACCGCGACTAAAGGGGAGTCTTTAGTCGCGGTTGGAGCCACCAACCGCGACTAAAGACTTGTTCCTAGCACGTCACACTGCGGTGGAAGCTTAGTCCCACCTTGCTAGTCGAGGGTCGCCTCGACCAATTAATAAACCCCGGCGCGGGCACTGCATCGAACTCCTCTCTAATGCAGGCCTTCTGGGCCTACCTCTGCTATGATTCCCCATGGGCCTACTGGGCCTTGCGGGCCTGTGTCTTGGCCCAACTGCAGGTTCGTTTTCCAGTCGTCTCCACGCCGTTGTGGCCCAGTAGGCGGGCTTTTTTAATTTATTTATTTTTCATTTTTTTGTTTTCTGCTTTATTTTTTTTGAGTTATTTTTTTCTTTATTTAGAGTTTCTTTGTGAATCATTTTGCTTTAGGTAAAAAAAATATAAACTTTCTGTTAGTGGCAGTAGTTTTCAAATTTGAATAGTTTAACTTTGAATTATTTGAAATTTATGTGAATAACTTTACTTTAAAAATGAAATGCCTTTGTAACAGACGAGTGTTAAAAATTGATGGCCTGCCTTCGAATGGTGCATACTGAACGCACAAAAAGTCTGGAGTTGAAATAATTAAAAAAAATGAAATGCCTTTGTAACATACAAGTTTTCGTTCGAAACCCTAATAGTTCGAAAGAGATTGTTCATTTTGTACACAAGGTGCATCCAGTTTTTGCTGTAACTCTCTCAACTATTTAGCAAATGCTATGTGGTTGAAATGATGATACCATGCCAGCTTTCAACCTTTTCAGTGTTTATTTGTAGTGCTTATCAATTTCAAGGTCATTTAGCTAAAAAAATCAGTAAATGCATAAAAAATAGCAAATGAAGTCAAAAAGGGTTGAAAATTGATGGCCTGCCTTCGAATGGTGCATACTGAATGCACAAAATGTATGCAGTTGAAATAAGTTAAAAAAAATGAAATGCCTTTGTAGAAGACGAGTTTTCGTCCGAAACCCTGATACTTTGAAAGAGATTGTCCATTTTGTACACGAAGTACATCCAGTTTTTGACGTAACCCTCTCAACTTTTTAACACATGCTATGTGGGTGAAATGATGATAGCATGCCAACTTTCAACCTTTTCAGAGTTCACTTGTAGTGCTTATCAATTTCAGGGTCAATTAGCTCAAAAACTATCAGTAAATGCACGAAAAATAGCAAATGAAGTCAGAAAGGGTTGAAAATTGATGGCCTACCTTCGAATGGTGCATACTGAATGCACAAAAAGAATGGACTAGAAATAAGTTTGAAAAAATTAAATGCCTTTGTAACAGACGAGTTTTAGTCTGAAACCCTGATACTTCGAAAGAGATTGTCCATTTTGTACACGAAGTGCATCCAATTTTTGCCGTAAACCCTCTCAACTTTTTAGCACATTCTATGTGGGTGAAATGATGATACCATGCCAACTTTAAACCTTTTGAGAGTTCATTTGTAGTGCTTATCAATTTTAGGGTCATTTAGCTCAAAAAAATCAGTAAATGCATGAAAAATAGGAAATGAAGTCAGAAAGGGTTGAAAATTGATGGCCTGCGTTCGAATGGTGCATACTGAATTCACAAAAAGTCTGGAGTTGAAATAAGTTTAAAAATCTGAAATGCCTTTGTAACAGACGAGTTTTCGTTCGAAACCCTGATACTTCGAAAGAGATTGTCCATTTTGTACACGAAGTGCATCCAGTTTTTTTCGTAACCCTCTCAACTTTTTAGCACATGCTATGTGGGTGAAATGATGATACCATGCCAACTTTCAACCTTTTCAGAGTTCATTTAGCTCAAAAAAATTCAGTAAATGCATGAAAATTAGCAAATGAAGTCCGAAAGGGTTTCATATAGGGGACCGTTAGTCCCGGTTGGTGACTCCAACCGCGACTAAAGGTTAGCCTATAGTCGCTGTTGGAGCCACCAACCGGGAATAAAGGTTCCCGTGGGGCCCAAGCCTGACGCCAGCCTGCCACCACACCTTTAGTACCGGTTCGTGGCACGAACCGGGACTAAAGGTCCGAAACAAAACGACACTAATGATACCCGTCACGAACCAGCACTAACGAACACATTAATGCCGGTTCAAAACCCAACCGGGACTAATGAGGCGGATGAAAGGTCTGTTTTCTACTAGTGTTGATATGGATCCTCTAACACATAGTGATTGCTTCCACCTCATACTAGCCAAAACTTCCACACCAAGTAGAAATACTACTTGTGCATCCAAACACCCTTAAACCAATTTTGCAATGAGAGTCCACTATACCTACCTATGGATTGAGTAAGATCCTTCAAGTAAGTTGTCGTCGGTGCAAAAAGCAAGAAAAAATGCTCCTAAATATGTATGATCTTTTATTTTAAGGGAAAATAAGTGTTGTGTGAACTTGTGATGGTAAAGAAAAAACAGCGATGGATTGCATAATAAAGGTTGCTACCAGAAAGGGAAATACAACTACAACATGACGTTCCTTTGCATTAAGGGTTTGCACATCCAAAAATTAAAAGTGCATGACAACCTTTGCTTCCCTCTGCAAAGGGCCTATCTTTTACTCCTTCCGTCCAAAAATACGTGTCCTAGAAGTAGATGTATGTAGACTTATTTTAGTTATAGATACATCCCTTTTATTCATTTCTATGACAAGTATTTCCGGACGGAGGGAGTGTTTTCTAGTACTTACCTTCATACAAGAGTCATGGTGATCTTCATAATTTCCTATATTTTGCCTTTTCTATTTGCAAGCATCATGTGGTGGGGAAAGATCGAAGTATATATGGCCATTGAAATATCTTTGATCATGAATTATTATTGTTGAAAATTATCTAGATGATAAATAAGTTGGTAGGCAAAACTTTAAGACCATATCTTTCTCTGTGGTCGACGGATGCCATTTGCTCTAAAAATGTGCTTTAAGAGTTAGCAATCATGGAAGACTATATGATAGTTGAGTATGTGGAATTTGCTAAATCAAAGCGATCTTAGATAGAACCTTCCTGAAAATAAGATGAATTGCAATTGTTTGGTGACCGAAAGCATAGTTTGTTAGTTTTCAAGAAACTTTATGGTCTATACTTTAAGATGTGAGTAGCTTGTTACTTCATCATGAGAACTTTTCTGTGATGAGGTACTATTTATGATATATAATGTTGCTAGAAAAAGTGTTTGGAACTATCATTGACCAAATTTACGCACTATGCTAGCATTCACACTTCATAAATTATTTGTTTTATCATTTACCTACTCGAGGACGAGCAGGAATTAAGCTTGGGGATGATGATACCTCTCCAAAATATCTATAATTTATGAAGTATTCGTGCCATGTTTACAATAATTCTATATGATTTTGGTATGATTTTATTAGAACTAACCCGGACTGACGTTGTTTTCCGCAGAACTACCATGGTGTCATTTTTTCTGCAGAAATAAAAGTTCTCAGACTGGGCTGAAAATTTACGGAGAATATTTTTGGAAAATATAAAAAATACTGGAGCAAAGAGATACCGGAGAGGAGTCTCGAGGGAGCCACAAGCCACCAGGGCGCCCCCTAGGGCACGCCCCCTAGCTTGTAGGCCCCTCGGTAGTCTCCTTGATGTGATTCCAACGCCAAGTACTCCTATAAATCCATAAACTCCCAGAAAGAAACCTAGATCAGGTGTTCTGCAGCCGCAAGCCTCTGAAGGCACGAAAAACCAATCGGGAGGGGGAAACCATCACCGGAGGCATCTTCATCATCCTCGCGGTCTCCACGACGAGGAGGGAGTAGTTCACCCTCGGGACTGAGGGTATGTACTAGTAGCTATGAGTTGGATCTCTATCTCTCATGTAATTGAGATGGCACAATCTTGATGTACCGCGAGCTTTATTTATATAGATGAATCATGTGGAGTTTTCCCCTGTCTATCTTCTTGCAATGAATTGAGTTTTCCCTTTGAAGTTTTCTTATCGGATTGTGTCTTTAAGGATTTGAGAATGCTTGATGTATGTCTTGCGATGTGATATCTATGGTGACAATGGGATCCTCTATAGATCCACTTGATGTATGTTTTGGTGATAAACTTGTGGGTTTCATGACCTTGGGAATCTATGCATAGCGGTTGGCACACGTTTTCGTCTTGACTCTCCGGTAGAAACTTTGGGGCACTCTTTGAAGTTCTTTGTGTTGGATGTAACATGATTAATCTGAAATTGTGTGATGCATATCGTAAAATCAAGCCCATGGGTACTCATGGTGAGATTGGAGTATCTAGGTGACATTAGGGTTTTGGTTGATGTGTACCTTAAGGTGTTATTTTAGTACGAACTCTAGGGCTGTTTTGACTCTTATGGGGATAGGTCATATGATTGATCGAAAAAGTTAACTTTGAGGTGGTTTCATACCCTACAATAATTTCTTCGTTGGTTCTCTGCTATTTGTGACTTTGTAGTGAGCTCTTTGTCGCGCTGAGAGATTTACATATGATTCAACTATGTTAGTATTGTTGAGAGAACTTGCACTAGTGAAAGTATGAACACTAGGCCTTGTTTCTAAGAATTGCAATACCGTTTTTGCTCACTTTTATCATTAGTTGCCTTGCTGTTTTTATATTTTCAGATCACAAAAACCTATATCTACCATCCATATTACACTTGTATCACCATCTCTTCGCTGAACTAATGCGCCTATACAATTTACCATTGTATTGGGTATGTTGGGGACACAAGAGACTCTTTGTTATTTGGTTGCAGGGTTGTTTGAGAGAGACCATCTTCATCCTACGCCTCCCACAGATTGATAAACCTTAGGTCATCCACTTGAGGGAAAATTGCTACTGTCCTACAAAACTCTGCGCTTGGAGGCCCATCAAAGTCTACAAGAAGTAAGTTGCATAGTAGACATCATCGGTGCTTTGGAGATGGAGATCAAAAGCACAAGTTCATGGCCATATCATGGCACTTATGCTTTGCATTTAATGTTATTGCTTTATCCATATTATTTTCAGTAGGACGATGGTAGCATTATAAGGTGAACCCTCACTAAATTTTAAGATAAAATTATGTTATCCCCAAGTGTGCACCGTTGTGGAAGTTCGTCGTTCCGAAGCACCACGTGATGATCGGGTGTGATAGACTCTACATTCGCATACAACGGGTGCAAGACTGTTTTGCACATGCATAACAGTCGGGTTAAACGGGCGACCCTAGCATGTGCAGACATGGCCTTGGAACACAAGAGACCGAAATGTCAAGCATGAGTCATATAGTACATATGATCAACATGGAGATGTTCACCATTGAAACCGCCTCATCTCACGTGATGATCAGACTTGGGTTGGTGGGTTTGGGTCATGTAGCACTCAGATGACTGGTGGGATGTCAATTTGAGAGGGATTTTTTAAGTAATATGATGACCTAAACTTATTATCCTGAACAATAGTCCTAGTAATCTTTGAAAAATTATGTTGTAGATCAATGACTCGCGCAATAGCACCACTGAATTTCAATGCGTTCCTAGAGAAAGCCAAGCTCAAAGTTGATAGATGTAACTTTGTAGACTGGGCCCGTGATCTGAGGATTATCCTCATGGCTTGCCAAAAGGCTTATGCCCTTGATGCACCACTCGGTGTGACACCCGCTCCAGTGTCGTCTGTAGACGTTGTGAACGCTTAGCAGGCGTGTTCTCATGACTACTCAATTGTTCACTGTGCAAAGTTGTATGGCTTAGAACCGGGACTTCAAAGACGTTTTGAACGTCATCGAGCATATGACATGTTCCAGGAGTTGAACTTTATTTTTGAGAATAATGCACGGATCGAGAGGTATTAGACCTCCGATAAGTTCTATGCTTGCAAGATGGAGGAGGACAGGTCTGACAGTGAGCACATACTCAGAATGTCTGGGCGTTCCAACCATCTGGCTGAGCTAGGAATTACTCTCCCGTAGAGGCAATCACTGACAAAGTTCTTCAGTCATTGCCACCTAGCTAGAAAAGCTTTGTGCTGAAATATAACAAGCAAGGGATCAAAAAATCAGTCACCGAGTTGTTTGCGATGTTGAAAGTCGATGTGTTAGAAGTACAGAAGGAGCATCAAGTGTTGATGGTCAATACAACTAATTACCCACATGTATAGGGGATCTATGGTAGGCCTTTCGATAAGTAAGAGTGTCAAAACCAACGAGGAGCAGAAGGAATTGACAAGCGGTTTCCAGTAAGGTATTCTCTGCAAGCACTGAAATTATCGGTAATAGATAGTTTTGTGATAAGATAATTTGTAACGAGAACAAGTAAAAAGTGTGGTAGTGGTGCATCAAGGTATCCCAATCCTTTTTGTAGTGAAGTACATGCCGGGAAAAACACTTATATAGAGAAAAGCACTCACGAGGACACATGGGAATTTTTGTCAAGCTAGTTTTCATCATGCTCATTTGACTCGCGTTCGTTACATTGATAATTTTATATGTGGGTGGACCGGTGCTTGGGTGCCGACCCTTACTTGGACAAATCTCCCACTTATGATTAACCCCTCTCGCAAGCATCCGCAACGACGAAAGAATAATTAAGATAAATCTAACCATAGCATCAAACATATGGATCCAAATCAGCCCCTTACGAAGCAACACATAAAGTAGGGTTTAAACTTATGTCACTCTAGCAACCCATCATCTACTTATTACTTCCCAATGCCTTCCCCTAGGCCCAAATAATGGTGAAGTGTTATGTAGTCGACATTCACATAACACCACTAGAGGAGAGACAACATACATCTCATCGAAATATCAAACGAATACCAAATTCACATGATTACTTATAACAAGACTTATCCCATGTCCTCAGGAACAAACGTAACTAATCACAAAGCATGTTCATGTTCATAATCATAGGAGTATTAATTATCATAAAGGATCTAAACATATGATCTTCCACCAAGTAAACCAACTAGCATCAAGTACAAGGAGTAATCAACACTACTAGCAAACCACAGGTACCAATCTGAGGTTTGAGACAAAGATCATATACAAGAGATGAACTAGGGTTTCGAGATGAGATGGTGCTGGTGAAGATGTTGATGGAGATTGACCCCCTCTCGATGAGAGGAGTGTTGGTAATGACGATGGCTTTGATTTCCCCCTCCAGGAGGGAAGTTTCCCCGACAAAACAGCCATGTCGGAGCTCTAGATTGGTTATGTCCAGGTTCTGCCTCGAGACGGCGGCCCTTCGTCCCGAAAGCTTCCTTCCGATTTTTTCCAGGTCAAAATCCTTCATATAGCAGAAGATGGGCGTTGGGGACCTGCCAGGTGGGTCACAAGCCTGCTAGGCGCGGCGAGGGGGGTGGCCGTGCCTGGCAGGCTTGCCACCTCCTTGTGGGCCCCCTCTTGTAGCAGTTTCACCCAGTATTTTTTATATAATCCAAACATTTCTCGTAAATTTTCAGGACTTTTGGAGTTGTGCAGAATAGGTATCTCAGGTTTGGTACTTTTCCAATCCAGAATTCAAGCTGTCGGCATTCTCGCTCTTCATGTAAACCTTGTAAAATTAGAGAGAAAAGGCATAAGTATTGCACCATAACATGTAATAACAGCCCATAATGCAATAAATATCAATATAAAAGCATGATGCAAAATGGACGTATCAACTCCCCCAAGCTTAGACCTCGCTTGCCCTCAAGCAAAAGCCGAGATCGATAAATATGTCCACATGTTTAGAGATAGAGGTGTCGATAAAATAAAATACGGACATGAGGGCATCATGAACATATTTAGAGACAGAGGTGTATAAGATTTCTTATGCTAGAGTAAAAATTCATTCACAAGATAAAGTATGAACCAAGAACTCTATTGACAAGCAACAAACTATGATCTTAGTCACTGATGCAATTGGCAATTTATCATAACATCAGAAAGAGTCAATATAAGATCTTGTAAAGCAAAACCACATACTCAATCATCTTTTAGTCTTTCATAATTTCTAACAGTCACGAGGTAGTCATGAGATCAAAGCTTCAATCAGACACAGAGAAAGATAGGGGCTTATAGTTTTGCCTCCCAACTATTCACCTCAAGGGTGTTGTCAACAGTAAAAACTCATGCTCACCCACATCCAAATGGGTATATGTGTCTAGATAATTCCCTAACACATAATTCTTTCCAAGAGAGAGGTGAAATATAGGAAGTGGTGGGGATGACCATGACTCTTCGATAACCCACAAGTATAGGGGATCGCAACAGTTTTCGAGGGTATAGTATTCAACCCAAATTTATTAACTCGACACAAGGGGAGCCAAAGAATATTCTCGACTATTCGCAGCTGAGTTGTCAATTAAACCAACCTGAAAGACTCAATATCTACATCAAAGTATTTAGTAACAAAGTAGTATGGAAGTAACGATGACAATGGCAAAAGTGACAATAGCAGTTTCGTAGTGATTGTAACAACAATAACGGAAAAGTAACTTAGCAGAGAACAATATGTGGAAAGCTCGTAGGCAACGGATCAGTGATGGATAATTATGTCCGATGGCATTCATCATGCAACAATTATAACATAGGGTGACACATAACTAGCTCCAATTCATTAATGTAATGTAGGCATGTATTCCATATATAGTCATACGTGCTTATGGAACAGAACTTGCATGACATCTTTTGTCCTACCCTCCCATGGTAGCGGGGTCGTAAAGGAAACTAAGGGATATTAAGGCCTCCTTTTAATAGAGAACCGGACCAAAGCATTAGCACTTAGTGAATACCTAAACTCCTCAAACTACGGTAATCACCGGAAAGAATCCCAGTTATTGTCACCCTGGGGGATGCGGATCATAACTCGTAATAGGAGTCTACAACTTGCAAGATACGATCAAGAACACATATATATTCATGAACACATAATAGGTTCAGATTGAAATCATGGCACTCGGGCCCTAGTGACAAGCATTAAGTATAGCAAAGCCATAACAACATCAATCTCAGAACATAGTGGATACTAGGGATCAAACCCTAACAAATCTAACTTGATTACATGATAAATCTCATCCAACCCATCACTGTCCAGCAAGCCTACGATGGGATTAGTCGCAAACAATGGAGAGCATCATGGAATTGGTGATGAAGGATGGTTGGTGATGACGATGGCGTTGATTTCCCCTCTCTGGAGCCCAAAACGGACTCAAATCGTGGCCTCCCGAGGAAGAACAGGAGGTGGAGGCGGCTCTGTATTGTGAAACGCGATGAACTCTTCACCTTGATTTTTCTCTGCGAATAGGAATAAATAGGAGTGGAATTGAGGTCGGTGGAGCAACAGGGGGCCCACAAGCCTACTAGGCGCAGCCAGGGGGGTGGACACGCCTGGCAAGTTTGCCACCTGTGGGTGGCCCCCCTCCGGATGATTCTTTCACCGTAATTTGTTATTAATTCTAAAAATATTCTCCGTAAATCTTTTATTAATTCCAAAAATATTCTCCGTAAATTTTTAGGTCAATCCGAGAGCTTTTATTTCTGCACAAAAATAACACCAAGGCAATTCTGTTGAAAACAACATCAGTCCGGGTTAGTCCCATTTAAATCATGCCAACTAGAGTCCAAAACAAGGGCAAAAGAGTTTGGAAAACTAGATACGATGGAGACGTATCAACTCCCCCAAACATAACCCATTGCTTGTCCTCAAGCAATCCAGTTGATAAACTGAAAGTGATAAAGAAAAACTTTTACAAACTCTGTTTGATGTTGTTGTTGTAAATATGTCTAACGAATGTTCAGATTTTCAGCAAAGATCATGAACTAACCACATTCACAATAACATTTAGATATCACATTTACTCATATTAATGACATAATCAACTAGCGAGCAATGATAATAACACTCAAATGAGAACACTTTTATCAAAACAATCAAGATACAATATGATGAAATGATATCTTGCTAGCCCTTTCTGAGACCGTGAAACATAAATGCAGAGCCCCTCTAAAGAACAAGGGTTGACTAGACATTGTAATTCACGGTGAAAGAGATAAAATCATGCTCATATTCAATATCAATTAATAGCAAAGCATACAAATGACGGTGGGGCTCTCTAACTAGTGTCTTTTATAAGAGGAGGATGACTCGGCAATAAAGTAAATTGAAAGGCACTTTGCAAAGGGAAGCATTGATTTGCAGAGGTGCCAGAGCTCAAGATTTTTTTTAAACAGAGATAGTAATAATTTTTTAGCGGTATGCTTTCATTGATCACATAACAACCAAGAGGTTTTCAACATCTTCCATGCTAGATACATTATAGGCGGTTCCCAAACAGAATGATAAAGTTTTTACTCCCCCTCCACCAATCAATGACACTCCACGGCGAGCCGAATTCATGGGTATCGTTCATATGAACATAGTCCTGGGGGAGTTTTGTTTCACTATATTTTTGATTTTATTTCGAGCATGGAACTGGGCATCCGATTACCAGCCATTTTCTCGTGAATGATAGTGAAGCAACCCATACCATGAGAAAACCCACCTAGCATGGAAGATACTGACAGCCCCGAGTCGCCACATGAGCAATTTGGGCATACAAAATAGAATGTTCATTTGAAGGTTTACAGTTTGGCACATGCAAATTTACTTGGAACGACAGGTAAATACCGCATATAGGTAGGTATGGTGGACTCATATGGAACAACTTTGTGTTTGAGGAATTGGATGCACAAGCAGTATTTCCGCTTAGTACAAGTGAAGGCTAGCAAAAGACTGGGGAGTGACCAACTAGAGAGCGACACAGTCATCAACATACTTTGAGATTAACCAACATTGAATGCAAGCATGAGTAGGATATAAATCACCATGAACATAAATATCGTAGAGGCTATGTTGATTTTGTTTCAACTACATGCATGAACATGTACCAAGTTGAACCACTTGAATCATTTAGAGGAGGATACCATCCCATCAAACTACATCACAACCATTTTAATATGCATTTTGGCACCCAAGACAAACCATTATCCACTCTTAGCTAATTAAGCATGGCATGAATAACTATAATCTCTAATTGTCATTGCAAATATGTTTCACCCATGATGAACTGAATTTGGAACAATGAGCTAATCATATTTACAAAAGCAAGATAGGTCCAGTTCATACCAGCTTTTCTTCCTCTCAATCTTTTCATCAAATATCGTCATTATTGCCTTTGACTTGCATGACCAAACGGCGCAAATAATAATAAGAGTGCACGTGCATTGGACTAAGCTGGAATCTGCAAACAATAACTAAAAGGAGAAGGCAAAGTAATATGGGCTCTCTGATACATAAACAATAATGCATATGAGAGCCACTCAACATTTTCATTGTCGTCTTCTCCTTACGACCCAAAGAAACAAAATTCAAAACAAGAACGAGAAAAACTATTTACACGGGAAAGCTCCCAACAAACAAAAGAAGAACGAAAAATATTTTTGGCTTTTCTTTTAATGGTACAACTAAGCAACTAGAAGATAAAGACATAACTATTTTTTTGTATTTTTCTGAAAATTAATTAAACACACAAGAAGAAAGCAAAACAAGGAAATAAACTACCATGGATGTGCAATGAAAAAGTAAGAACACCGACTACTAAGATGAGTGTATGAGCATGAATGTAAAATCTGTGAGAAATACGTACTCCCCCAAGCTTAGGCTTTTGGCCTAAGTTGGTCTAGGCTCATGGCTAGGAATAATTCTCTCTCGGATACTCAAGAGTGTCCTCAGAGTTCCATTGGTTCGCGTGCTCCTGCGGCTCCCGCTTAAAGACTGGTTCAGGGTACGGATCAAGGGCTTGCGCCAATTCTGGAGCTGGGGGTTGCGTCAGGCCCCAATATCTGTAAATGTCTCTGGGCATAATGGTGTACCTACCTGAGTGAATATCGAAAAAATAAGAAGCAGGCAGAGTAATAATCTCACAAGTACCTTGGCTAAAAACTAAGTTGTAAAGTAGCCTCCTATCATCATTTTTCTTAATAACATCATGTGCTACCATATGATCATAATCTAGGAACTTTGAGGGTAGCAGCCTCTCATCTTCCTCGCTAAGCCTAATGGGTATCTCAAAGTGTTTGGCCAGACGAGAAGCATAGATACCTCCGAATATGGGCCCCCTCGAACGGTTAGAGTTCAACTGTTGGGCCACCATAGCACCCAGACTAAAGGTTCTCTCAGCAAATAAAGCATGGAGAAGAATGGTGAGGTCAGGGGCACTAAGATCTCCACTCTCCCAGCGACCAACTAAACATCTTCCTGCAAATAATGAATAATAGCATAGAACAGGAAAATGTAAACTAGCTGCTCTTGCATTGGACATCACTCTCTCTTCCCATACAGTGGTTGCGGCAATAAAATCTTCCATGTCTCTAGGACGTGGTTCCCTGATGTTGCCCTCGTAGGGTATTTTGCAAACTTTGCAAAAATCATAAAGGTTCATTTTCTTGGGGACATCATATAAGTGAAATTCTACCGTAGGAGGGTCTTCCCTAAAATGAAAATGAAAATTTTGCACAAGGGTATTCGTGAGCAAGAGGTACTGGTCACACTTATCGTTGAGGAAGTCGGTGAGGCATGCATTCTCAGCCAAATAATAAAAATATTTATAAATATCAGTAGCCCTCAAGAATGTATCACATGGCCATTCACATGGTCGAACTTTTGCAATGCGAGGAAGATAATACTTGGGTTTCTCCCTCCTCTCATTTTCATCTTCCCTACAACTCAGGCTTGAAGAGCCTCTTAACAATCTCCTCAACATTTCTTTTTCTGAAAATTCTGAAATTTTTAGTGACCCAAAATAAAGGTGAACAAAACTCAACAAAACTCATAGAAACTACTCCCACAAGTGCCTAGAGGCTATATCATGCATCCAAAACTAGTTGGGACCATACAAATTTGACATGCAAGCTCAAGAACAAGGTCACCATAGCAGCAAAAATTTGAAATATATAAAGCACTAGAACAAAAACTAATTGGACCATTGGAGGAGTCACATACCGCAGATCAATCTCCCAAAACAGTTTTGCGAATGAAGCTTTGCACAAGGAGATCGAAAATGGCAGCAAAATGAACTAGAACATGGGTTTGGGCAATGGTGGGATTTTTCTGGAGGAAGATGAAGTGGATGGGTGCTGGAATAAGTGAAGGGGGCCATGTGGGACCCACAAGTCTGGTAGGCACAGCCAGCGGGATGGCCGCGCCTTGTGGGCTTGTGACCCACTAGTGCAGCCCCCTACCGTGTGCTTAGTGCCAGATATTTTTCAATATTCCCAAAAAAATCATACTACATTGTGAGGGAATTTGAAGAACTTTTATTTTCAGGTAATTTTTCTATTGCATGGAAAACTTCATAAAACAGAAAAATAATCGCATTATTGCTTAATTTAATCTAACTAACAAAAAATAAAACTTGGGTATAGAAAGTTGTTCTTTCTAAATTCAACCATCTCATGCTCATCAAAAGGAATCCATCAATAAGGTTGATCAAGTCTTATTAATGAACTTCTTTCGAGTAACATGAAACCGGAGGATTTTTGAATAATCACTAAGTTCCCTCAATGGGGATATGCATGTCCCCAACAATAACTATATCATATTTCTTCTTAACAGTAGGAAGAGGGAATTCGAAGCCTCCAATAATAATCATTGGAATGTTTTCAATAGAATTGATACTATGAACTTGAGGCTATTTCTTCGGAAAGTGTACCGTATGCTCATTACCATTAATATGAAAAGTGACATTGCCCTTGTTGCAATCAATAACAGCCCCTACAGTATTCAAAAAGGGTCTACCAAGGATGATCTACATACTATCCTCCTCGGGAATATCAAGAATAACAAAATCCGTTAAGATAGTAGCATTTGCAACTATGATAGGTACATCCTCACAAGTACCGATAGGTAGAGAAGTTGATTTATCAGCCATTTGCAGAGAGATTTTAGTAGGTGTCAACTTATTCAAATCAAGTCTATGATATAAAGAGAAAGGCATAACGCTAACACCAGCTCCCAAATCACATAAAGCAGTTTTAACATAATTCCATTTAATAGAGCATGTTATAGTTGGTATTCTTGGATCTCCTGGTTTCTTTTGTACTTCACCCTTAAAAGTATAATTAGCAAGCATCGTGGAAATTTCAGTTCCGGTATCTTCCTCTTATTAGTCACAATATCTTTCATATACTTAGCAAAAGGAGACATTTTCAGAATATCAGTCAAACGCATACGCAAAAAGAAAGGTCTAAGCATTCCAACAAAGCTCTCAAAATCCTCATCATCCTTTTTCTTGGATGGTTTAGGAGGAAAGGGCATGGGTTTCTGAACCCATGGTTCTCTTTCTTTACCATGCTTCCTAGCAACAAAGTCTCCTTTGTCATATCTTTTATTCTTAGGTTGTGGGTTATCAAGATCAACAGCAGGTTCAGTCTCCACATCATTATCATTACTAGGTTGAGCATTAACATGAACATCATCATCAATATTATCACTAGGCTCATGTTCATCACTAGATTGTGTCTCACCATCAAAAACAGAAATATCATTTGGGTTTTCAGGTGTATCTATAACAGGTTCACTAGCAGCATGCAAAGTTCTATCAGCATCCTTATTCCTCTTATTACTGGAACGACCGGGTGCATCAACATTACTCCTTTGACAATCTTGTTCAATTTTCTTAGGGTGACCCTCAGGATACAAAGGTTCCTGAGTCATTCTACCACCTCTAGTCACAACTCTAATAGAATGGTCATTGTTCTTACTATTTATCTCATTAAGCAAATCATTATGTGCTTTAAGTACTTGTTCTACTTGAGTAGTTACCATGGAAGCGTGTTTACTAATAAGTTTAAGATCATTGATAGTTCTACTCATATAATCACCTAAGCAATCAAGAATGAAAGCATTATGTTTCAATTGTCTACTAACATAAGCATTAAAAATTTCATGCTTAACAAAAAATTTATCAAACTCATCCAAGCATTGGCTAGCGGACTTATCATAAGGAATTTACCTCAACTACCTATGTCGGGTTATCAAGACCATGTATTTCTTCAATCGCTGGTAGATTCTTAACATCTTCAGCTTTAATACCTTTTTCTTTCATCGATTTCTTTGCCACTTGCATATCTTCAGGACTGAGAAATAGAATACCTCTTTTTCTTCGGAGTTGGCTTCGGAGGTGGTTCGGAAATAGTTCAATCATTATCATTGCTCAATATTTTATTCAATAGTAGTTCAGCTTGTTCAACAGTTCATTCCCTAAAAACACAACCAGCACAATTATCTAGGTGGTCCCTAGAAGCATCAATTAGTCCATTATAAAAGATATCAAGTATTTCGTTTTTCTTGAGAGGATGATCAGGCAAAGCATTAAGTAACTGGACAAGCCTCCCCCAAGCTTGTGGGAGACTCTCTTCTTCAATTTGCATGAAGTTAAATATTTCCTGCAAGGCAGTTTGTTTCTTATGGGGAGGAAACTATTTTTCATAGAAGTAATATATCATATCTTGGGGACTACGCACACAACTAGGAGCAAGAGAATTAAACCATATCTTAGCATCACCCTTTAATGAGAAAGGAAAAAACTTAAGAATATAGTAATAACGAATTTTTCCTCATGAGTAAATAGGGTGGCTACATCATTCAATTTAGTAAGATGTGCCACAATAGTTTCAGATTCATAACCAGGGAAAGGATCAGATTCAACAAAGTAATTAACTCATGATCGATAGAGAGTTCATGATCCTTATCAATAACAAAGATAGGCGAAGTAGCAAACTTAGGGTCATATTTCATTCTAGCATTCAAAGATTGTTATTTCCACTTGCATAGTAATTTCTTAAGATAATCTCCATCCTTGCAAGCAAGAAAGTCCCTAGCTACCTCTCCTTCCATAACATATCCCTCGGGAATATAAGGCAATTCATATCTAGGAGGGCTAGGTCTCACAGGTGTCTCATAGTGTTCAGTTTCAATAATTTCATCAGTTTCAGAAGTATCGTAATTTTCAGCATTGACTCTAGCAATTTGTTCATCAAGAAATTCACCTAGTGGCACAGTATTATCAAGCAAAGTATCATCATAAGCATCATGCATAGAAAAATTGCCATCATCAATTACTTGAGACATATCAGAATTACTAGCACATGGTGGTGTCGCAAACTTATTCATAACACAAGGTGATCAAGTGCAGAGCTAGATGGCAGTTCCTTACCTCCCCTCGTAGTAGAGGGATAGATCTTGGTTTTTCGATCTTTCAGACTCTTCATAGTGATCAAAAGATATAAATCCCAAGTGACTCAGAGAATACAACTATGTATCCCGACAATGGCGTAAAAAAGGTCTTGATAACCCACAAGGATAGGGGATCGCAATAGTTTTCGAGGGTATAGTATTCAACCCAAATTTATTGATTCGACACAAGGGGAGCCAAAGAATATTCTCGAGTATTCGCAGCTGAGTTGTCAATTCAACCACTCCTGACATACTTATTATCTACAACAAAGTATTTAGTAGCAAAGTAGTATGGAAGTAACGGTAACGATGGCAAAAGTGACAGTAGCAGTTTCGTAGTGATTGTAACAGCAGTAACAGAAAAGTAACTTAGCAGACAACAATATGTGGAAAGCTAATAGGCAATGGATCAGTGATGGATAATTATGTCGGATGGCATTCATCATGCAACATTTATAACATAGGGTGGCACAGAACTAGCTCCAATTCATCAATGCAATATAGGCATGTATTCCATATATAGTCATACGTGCTTATGCAAAAGAACTTGCATGACATCTTTTGTCCTACCCTCCGGTGGTAGCGGGGTCCTAATGGAAACTAAGGGATAGGGACCAAAGCATTATCACTTAGTGAATACATCAACTCCTCAAACTACAATAATCACTGGAAAGAATCCCAGTTATTGTCACCCTGGGGGATGCAGATCATAACTAGTAATAGGTGTCTACAACTTGCAAGATAGGATCAAGAACACATATATATTCATGAAAATATAATAGGTTCAGATCTGAAATCATGGCACTCGGTTCCTAGTGACTAGCATTAAGCATAGCAAACTCATAGCAACATCAATCTTAGAACATAGTGAATACTAGGGATCAAACCCTAACAAAACTAACTCGATTACATGATAAATCTCATCCAACCCATCACTGTCCAGAAAGCCTATGATGGTATTACTCACGAACGGCAGAGCATCATGGAATTGGTGATGAAGGATGGTTGGTGATGACGATGGCGTCGATTTCCCCTCTCCGGAGCCCAAAACGGACTCCAGATCTGGCCTCCTAAGGAATAACACGAGGTAGCGACGGCTCTGTATCGTGAAACGTGATGAACTCTTCTTCTTGATTTTTCTCTTCGCGAATAGGATATATAGGAGTGCAATTGAGGTCGGTAGAGCAACAGGGGCCCAATAAGCCTGCTAGGCGCGGCTAGGGGGGTGGCCGCGCCTGGCAGGCTTGCCACCTGTGGGTGGCCCCCTCCGGTTGATTCTTTCACCAGTATTTTTTATTAATTTCAAAAATATTCTCTGTAAACTTTTAGGTCAATCCGAGAACTTTTATTTCTGCACAAAAATAACACCAAGGCAATTTTGCTAAAAACAATGTCAGTCCAGGTTAGTTCCATTCAAATCATGCAAATTAGAGTCCAAAACAAGGGAAAAAGAGTTTGGAAAAGTAGATACGATGGAGACTTATCACTCTTGCATAAAGGTAAGTACTTAAAAAGTAAAAGTAACAGATAGGCCCTTCGTAGAGGGAAGAAGAGGTTGTCATGCGCTTCTTGTTTTGGAATGCCCAAACCTTAGTGCAAAGGAACGCCGCGTTGTATTGCCCTTTGTGATAGCAACCTTTATTATGCAGTTTGTCGCTTTTATTTCTTTACTATCATAAGTTCGTACAACGCTGATTTCCCTTACAATGAAAGATCACACATATTTAGGAGCAATTCTTGTTGCTTTTTGCACTGATGACAACTTACTTGAAGGATCTTACTCAATCCATAGGTAGGTACGGTGGACTCTCATGGCAAAACTGTGTTGAGGTGTTTGGATGCACAAGTAGTATCTCTACTTGGTGCGGAAGTTTTGGCTAGTATGAGGTGGAAGCAAGCACTACATGTTGGAGGATCTAAAACCATATAACTTCTATCCGGAAGCAAGCAAACATAGCCCATTATGTTGTCTTCGAACATCAACTTCTTAGCATGTAATATTTTAATGGATGGTCACAATCACAAAAGATGTCCAAGATAATATATTTATATGTGAATCTCTCATTCTTTATCACTTTCTATTTAATTGCACCAATGACCAATCACTATGTTTGTTAACTCCCAACAAATTTCAATCGACATACTTCTTATATGTTAAGTCATCACTCCCCATAGGATCATTATGTATAATCTTTGCTTTTATTCTGTTCTTCTTTTATTTATTACTCCAAGATCATAACAAGCTAGCAAATCCCTCACATCAAAACTACTTTTTATTATATAACTCTTGGACTTGCTTACATAAGGGGAGCAAGAAGCAAAAACTCAAAGCTAGATCATACTAAAACTTTATCTACTAGATCAAGACAAAATCAAAAAGGATCGAACTAAGAAAAGCAAGAAAAGGAAAAAAGGGTGTGATGGTGATACGATACCGGGGCACCTCCCCCAAACTTGGAACAAGCCAAGGGGGGTGCCCATACCCATGTGCTTAGATGTTCTTCTTCGGAGGTGATGGTGGTCGAGTTGTTGATGAGATTGGAAGTTTGTCGAGTTTCCTCTTAAGCATAAATTTTTGTTCCCTCGGGTCATCTACTTCCTGCGCGAGCTTCAATATCGTTTGACATAATTCATCCTTGCTCTCCTCCAGAAAACGAGAAGGGATATTTCCTCAACTTTAGGTTTTCTTCTTGTGTTTGGGAGGCTTGATTTCCTGAACTCCACGTGCATATCTCTTAGTTGAGGCAGCGGAGTCTCCTCTTCATCAGAGCTTTCCTCCCGTACTTGTCTTCTTTTTCCTCCTCCGAGAATACTCCATAAGGATATAGGTCCCCATAGAGCTTGGGATTAGCAAGATAATGCAATATATAGCTCTCCCCGTCAAAGTTTTGGGATGACATCTTGCTCTAAATCTGCTGCACAAACAGCTCAAAACAAAAACAAGAGGTATTGTCGTGATACGATAGTCCAAACCTTTGGGAGATTATATAATGAATTTTTGCCTACCCAAAGGAGTGTACCACTAGAAAATGGAGTCCGAAGGGTGCTCGGGGTGGTGGCAAGGCCCCCAGGCATGGCAGGGGGTGGCCATGCGTAGTAGGGTTGTCACCTCCTTGTCCGTCTTTCGGACTACTTTTGTTTTTCCTAATTTTTCAAATATTCCAAAACAGAGAAAAATAGCTACTGGGGAAGTTTTGGAGTCGGTTTACTTACCGTACCACATACCTATTCCTTTTCAGAGTCTGAAACATTTCGGTAGGTCTCCCTAATATACTCCTCTGGAGTTATGGTATTAATAATATTGGTTTCCATATTTATGGGAGTACTTGAGATATAATGTTTGATTCGTTTCTTGTTTACCACCTTCGGATTTGTGGCTTCGGCGTTGTTAATCTTGATGGCACTGAAACGATATACTTCCTCGACAATGTAAGGCCCTTCCCATTTAGAGACAAGTTTTCCTGCAAATAATCTTAACCGAGAATTGTATAGCAAGACATGGTCACCTACATTGAATTCACTCTTTTGTATCCTTTTACCATGCCATCTCTTAACTTTCTCTTTAAAAACCATGGCATTCTCATAGGCCTGGGTTATCCATTCACCAAGTGAGCTACTGTTAAATAACCTATTCTCACCAGCAGGTTTGAAATCATAGTTGAGCTCTTTGATTGCCCAACAAGCTTTATGCTCTAGCTCTAGAGGTAAGTGACATGCTTTACCATAAACCATATTATATGGATACATACCCATAGGGTTCTTGTAAGCAGTTCTAGAAGCCCATAATGCATCGCCAAGTTTCTTAGACCAATTCTTCCTAGATCTATTAACCGTCTTTTGCAATATCAATTTAATTTCTCTATTGCTTAATTCTACTTGACCACTAGACTGAGGATGATAAGGAGATGCAATTCTATGATTAACATCATACTTAGCAACCAACTTACGGAATGCACCATGAATAAAGTGTGAACCACCATCAGACATTAAATATCTAGGGACTCCAAATCTAGGGAAAATAACTTCTTTAAGCATCTTAATAGTGGTGTTATGATCAGCAGTACTAGTTGGAATAGATTCTACCCACTTAGTAACATAATCAGCAGCAACTAAAATATGAATGTACCCGTTGGACGTTGGAAAAAGTCCCATATAATCAAAACACGAAACATCAAATGGTTCTATAACAAGAGAGTAATTCATAGGCATGTCCAGATGTCTACTAATATTGCCAATTCTTTGACATTCATCACATGACAGGACAAACTTACGAGCATCCTTAAAGAGAGTAGGCCAATAAAACCCAGATTGTAATACCTTATGTGTGGTTCTATCTCCAGCACGGTGTCCTCCGTAGGCCTCGGAATGACACTTGTGTAGGATCTGTTCCTGTTCATGCTCAAGTACACAACGTCTAATAACACCATCTACTCCTTCTTTATAAAGGTGTGGGTCATCCCAAAAGTAATGTCTTAAATCATAGAAGAACTTTTTCTTTTGTTGGTATGTGAAACTAGGCGATATAAATTTAGCGACAATCATCAGTAGGTAGTGGGTCATCAAGAACATTCTCTAACTTAGACAACTTATCTGCTATGGGATTATTAGCGCCCTTTCTATCAACAATATGCAAATCAAATTCTTGTAGTATAAGAACCCACGTGACAAGTCTAGGTTTAGCAGCTTTCTTTTTCGTAAGATATTTAACAAAAGCATGATCAGTGTAAACAGTTACTTTAGAACCAACAATATAGGGTCTAAACTTATCACAAGCGAACACAACTACTAAAAATTCCTTGTCAGTGGTAGCATAGTTTCTTTGAGCACTGTGTAGAGTTTTGCTAGCGAAATGAATAACATTTAATTTCTTATCAACTCTTTGTCCTAGAACAGCACCAACGGAATAATCACTAGCAGCACGCGTAATTTAAAAGGGTAGGTTCCAATCAGGTGGTTGAACAACAGGTGCAGAAATCAAGGCATTCTGAAGAATTTCAAAGCTTCTACACAATCATCATCAAAAACGAATGGAACCTATTTTTGCAAGAGATTAGTGAGCGGCCTAGAAATATTAGAGAAGTCTTTAATAAATCTCCTTTAGAAACCAGCATGACCAAGGAAACTTCTTATATCTCTGATATACGTAGGACATGGCATTTTTTCAATAGCATCAACTTTAACTTTGTCAACTTCAATACCTCTTTCAGAAATTTTATGTCCCAAGACAATACCTTCATTCACCATAAAGTGGCACTTCTCCCCATTCAAGACAAGATTAGTTTCTTTGCATCTCTGCAGAACTCAATCAAGGTTGCTCAAACAATCATCAAAGTTCCGTAAACGGAAAAATCATCCTTGAAAACCTCAACAGTCCTTTCACAAAAATCAGAGAATATAGCAGTCATACATCTTTGAAAGGTAGCAAGTGCATTGCATAAACCAAAAGGCATACGTCTATAAGCAAAGGTACCAAAAGGGCAGGTAAAGGTGGTCTTCTCTTGGTCCTCTTTTGACACAGGTATTTGAGAGAAACCAGAATAACCATCTAGAAAGCTGAAATGTGTGTGTTTGGATAGTCTTTCTAGCATCTGATCAATAAAATGTAGAGGGTAATGATATTTTCTCATAGCTTTATTTAATTTCCTAAAATCAATTACCATTCTATATCTTGCAACAATTGTTTGCAGGATCAATTCATTTTTATCATTAGGAACTATGGTAATACACTAGTAGAAAATAGACCCTTTGTCCATTGCATTAGTCTTGGTCCGGTTTTGAACCGGCACTAATGTGACCATTAGTACCGGTTCAGGACGAGCATCATTAGTCCCAGTTCATTTTAGACCTTTAGTCCCGGTTTGTAACACTAACCGGGACTAAAGGGGTGGTGGCGGGCTGGTGTCACCCTGTGGCCCGACAATAAACTTTAGTCCCGGTTCGTGGAACGAACCGGGACTATAGGCTCACCTTTAGTCCCGGTTTGTGTCTCGAACCGGGACTAAAGGTCCCCTATATGAACCGCCAGCCCGAGCACACTCCTCCCTGTTTTTCCCCTTCTTCCTCTCCTTTGTTCTGCCCCTTGCTCGTGCACACCTCCATTTTTGCCAAAATTTGCAAGATTTGGAGGCACCCCATCCATCCAAGTGTTCACAAAGGTTAGCAACTTTGCCCTTTCATCTCTCATTTCTAGATTAGCGCTTGAAATGCTCTATAAGTATAGTGATTTATGGGTTTTAGTTCAGGAGTATTTATATGTGGTAGTTTATTTGATTTATATGAAATCTGAGCTCAAATTAACTTCTTACTTTGCATTTGTAGGTGTGGTTTACTTAGTGCCTTCCCGTCCCCGTCCTAACCACCGTCGATCGCCCGCACCGTCCCGTTGCTGGCACCACCTTGGTGAGCTTCTTGTTCTTATCCTTTTTATAAAAAAACATGTTTGTAAGATTTAGTTAGTTACTTTTATAGTTTTCTTACCTATATAGTTGTTTGTTAAACATAGTGGCATGGTTTTGAAATCCGCCCCCGTCGGCCCTCGTACGGTTTATGATGCGGATGTGGTATATACTCACTTTTATAACTCTTTGTTTCATTTTGTGTTTGTGACAATTATGCCAATCAAGTTGACATAGATATTTTTATCTAGGAGGTATGTGAACCGGAGATTCCAACTGACATAGATATTCTTGTCAAGAAGTTAAATTTAGTTGAAAAACAAAACGAGTATTTGAAAGAAAAATTGAAAAGAGTTGAAGAAGAGAAGATGAAACTGGAATTGTATGTTGCCGATGTCGTCGATGATCACAAGATCAAGATGGGTGCAATGTGCTTGAAGATTAGAAAATTTAAAAGATATGCCATTGATCGTGAGGCTTGGTATCACTATGTTGTTGGATCAATTGTTACCTTAGTTGCGATGTTGGTCGCATTTGTTGTTGCATTTAAATGCTTTAGCTAGAGAGTTTGTATGTTGTTTTATGAGAACAAGTGTGTATGACCTTTATGTATGAACTTGTATTAATTTGGTCTTTTTAGTGTTGTGTAATGAAGATGAGCCGGCAATGGATGTACGAGGACCGATGCTCTCCCCGGTTCATTAATGGCATGCATACTTTTCTAGTTGCGGCTGAGGAAAACAAGCGGCCGGATGGTTTTATGTATTGTCCATGTGTTGGCTGTAAGAATGATCGAAATTACTCTAACTCAAGAACCATTCACGACCGCCTGTTTGAGTCTGGTTTCATGTTCGGCTATAACTGTTGGAACAAGCATGGAGAAAGAGGGGTCCTAATGGAAGAGAATGAAGAAGAAGAAGAAGAGGATGACGACAGCTATCCTGGACATGGGTTCCATGAATACGGTGGTACAACAATGGGGGAAGAAGCTGAGCCGGACCAGAAATACTACTTTGGAAACTGAATATTCAAGAAAAGACACAGATAGATTCCTGCTAGAGTTTTTGAAGCATCTAAACACCCTACCAGAAATACTACTTCCTTACAACTTCGGGTAAGTGTTACTATATCTTGTACTACAAATTCTATTTTTTGCTTACTAGATGTTAATTAGTGTAGTTGATGAGTTATGCACATGCCCGCATAATTATACAAAACATGTGTGCATGAAGTTACCACTAGATCTTGTTAATCATTGAATTTGACAAGGGAAAAGTTGAAGTACTGGACTCACTATATAGGAATCCATCCAAATACGCAATAGTGAGGGGGATGGTTGACAAGTAATTTCAATCATTATCACACTATGTCGACCTCTTTACTTCATTTCCTGATATTAACTAGTTAATAACTCCGTTATTCATTTTCTCTTCCGGCGGGCAGGGCTTGGGCCAAGTTCATCAAACAGGTCCCAAGCGACTGGGCACAAAAGCTGACATGGGTGCAACCCAAGGTAATTAAGTAGTACTAGCTAGCTTCGTTCGTGCATCTCTTTAATTCTAGTTTCAATACCATTATCATGCTTGATTAATTATTACTTGATTGAATTTTATTCTCATGAAGTGCATGAGGCAAGAGTAGGGGAATAGCTTATGCGCATACTATGTTTGCGAAAACATTCACATGATCACGTCTGAAAGGAGCAGAAACGAAACAAAATCTTTGGGTACGTTTGCCCGAACACTGTCCATAATTTTTTATCATGATCTAGCTAATATATAAATACACACAACTAATATATTCATCTTGATCTCCTTCTTATAGCCGGCGAAGATGCGGGGCCAGCTCCTACCAACGGCTCGCATACGAGCAATTCAAGAGGAAATAGCTGGATTTTTGGTCGACCTGGTCATAGATCCCAATGGAGAATACCATTACAAGAAGCATGTGTAATGATCCGAAAATTATAGAAGAAATTGTATACACACACACACACACACATATATATATATGTGTGTGTGTATATGATTGATTCTACGAGAAATTCTATTTATATACATATGCACAACGTGTATAGTATGTAGTGGCGTAATATATGTTTGAAATGAAAAATAATTAAATGGAAACGCAAAATTAAAAGGAAAAATAAACCATAATAAATTCATAAACCCCTAAAGGATTAAAAGGAAAAATAAACCAAAATTAAAAGAAATAAATATTTTTAGTCCCGGTTGGTGTTACCAACCAGGACTAAAGGTCCCCCAGCCCACGGTGCCGGCAGGTGCCACATGGTGGGCCTTTGGTGCTGGCCCATGTTGAACCGGGACTAAAGGGGGGTGGCCTCTAGTCCCCACCATTTAGTTCCGTTTTGAGAATCGGCACTAAAGGCCCTTACGAACCGGCACTATAGGCCGATTCTGCACTAGTAATCCCTCCTTTTTTAGGGACACAATGAACGCGACTAATCCATCTACTATCAGCAATAGGGTCAATGATACCTGTCTCCAGAAGCTTTAATATATCATTTCTTGCCAATTACTTCATTTTAGGATTTAACCGTTGTTGATGATCAACAACTGGTTTAGCATCGGGCTCCATTTTAATTTTATGCTGACATAGAGTGGGACTAATGTCATTAAGATCATCAAGAGTATATCCAATAGATGCACGGTGCTTCGTCACAGTTTTCAATAATCTCTGTTCTTCATGCTCTAAGAGGTTAGCACTAATAATAACAGGATATATATCCTTTTCATCAAGATAAGCATATTTTAAGTATCCGGTAATTATTTAAGCTCAAACACGGGATCACCCTTGGGTGGAGGAGGATCACCAAGTATTTCAACAGGCAAGTTGTGTTACAGAATAGGATGTTGATCAAAGAAAATCTTATCTATTTCATTCCTTTCATTCATATGCATATCATTTTCATGGTCAAGCAAATATTGTTCTAAGGGATCAGTAGGAGGCAGATCAATAGAAGCAAGACCAATAATTTCATCCTTACTAGGCAGTTATTTATCATGGTGTTGTCTACGAAATTTAGAGAAATTAAACTCATGAGACGTATCCCCAAAATTTATGGTAGCAGTTTCCTTCTCACAATCTACCCTAGCATTAACGGTATTTAAGAAGGGTCTACCAAATATAATGGGACTAAAATCATCTTATGGGGAGCCAAGGACAAGGAAATCAGTAGGATATTTTATTTTCCCACACAAGACTTCAACATCTCTAATAATCCCAACTGGTGATATGGTATCTCTATTAGCAAGCTTAATTGTAACATCAATTTCGTCTAACTCAACTGGTGCAATATCATTCATAATCTCTTTATATAAGGTAAAGGGAATTGCACTCACACTAGCACCCATATCACATAAGCCATGATAACAATGATCTCCTATTTTAATAGAAACAACAGGCATGCCAACAACGGGTCTATGTTTATCTTTAGCATCAGGTTTAGCAATTCTAGCATCTTAATCACAAAATTGAATAACATGCCCATCAATATTATCAACCAAGAAATACTTAACCATAGCAATACTAGGCTCAACTTCAATTTGATCAGGGGGTGTAGGTGTTCTAGCACAAACCTTATGAACCACACTTGAAGATTTAGCATGTTCCTTTATTCTAACAGGGAAATGTGGTCTTTCAATATAAGCAACAAGAATAACTGGATCAACATCATAAGTAATAGTTACCTCTTCAATTTTAATAGGTTCAACTAGTTTCACTTCAATGGGAGGATGGTATTTAAACCACTTCTCCTTAGGGAGATCAACATGAGCAGAAAAAGATTCACAAAAAGAAGCTACTATCTGAGAGTCAAGTCCATATTTAAGGCTAAATTCACAATAAGCATCAGTGTCTATGAAGCATTTAACACATTCAAACTTAAGGTTCACACCTGACTCCTTACCTTTGTCGAGTTCCCAATCTTCAAAATTGCATTTAATTCTTTCCAATAAATCCTCGGGTAGACCTGCAAGCTTAAATAGTCCACAAACTTCATCCACATAGATTAGATGCAAATTGGGATGTAGTGTTCCATCTCCAGCATAAGGATTAGCCAGCAGTTTTTCTATCATACCCGAAGGAATTTCATAATAAATATTTTCAGTAGGTTCAGTAGGTTGAGGAACAACTCTTTATGTTTTCGGTCGAGGTGAAGATACCGCGAACAAGCCCATCAAAGGATTACTTTCCATAGTAACAAGTGATAGTAAATTTTACCACACTATATAATATTTTTTCTTACTAGATTCCACTCACCAATGGCTCTTCACTCCCCGGCAATGGCGCCAGAAAAGAGTCTTGATGACCCACAAGTATATGGGATCTGTCATAGTCCTTTCGATAAGTAAGAGTGTTGAACCCAAGGAGGAGCAGAAGGAAATGACAAGCGGTTTCTAGTAAGGTATTCTCTGCAAGCACCGAAATGACAAGCGGTTTCCACTAAGTTTTGTTAAGATAATTTGTAACGAGAACAAGTAAAAAGTGTAGCAAAGGTAGCAAGGTAGCCCAATCCTTTTTGTAGCAAAGGACAGGCCTGGACAAACTCGTATATAAAGCAAAGCGCTCTCAAAGACACATGGGAATTTCTGCCAAGCTAGTTTTCATCATGCTCATTTGATTCGTGTTCGTTACTTTGATAATTTGATATGTGGGTGGACCGGTGCTTGGGTGCTGCCCTTACTTGGACCAACCTCCCACTTATGATTAACCCCTCTCGCAAGCATCTGCAACTAGGAAAGAAGAAATAATATAAATCTAACCATAGCACCAAATACATGGATCCAAATCAGCCCCTTATGAAGCAGCGCATAAACTAGGGTTTAAGATTTTGTCACTCTAGCAACCCATCATATACTTATTACTTCCCAATGCCTTCCCCTAGGCCCTAATAATGGTGAAGTGTTATGTAGCTGACGTTCACACCAATAGAGGAGAGACAACATACTTCTCAGCAAAATATCGAACGAATACCAAATTGACATGATTACTTATAACAAGACTTATCCCATGAATGTCCTCAGGAACAAATGTAACTACTCACAAAGCATGTTCATGTTCATAATCAGAGGAGTATTAATTATCATAAAGGATCTGAACATATGATCTTCCACCAAGTAAACCAACTAGCATCAACTACAAGGAGTAATCAACACTACTAGAAACCCACAGGTACCAATCTGAGGTTTGAGACAAAGATCGGACAAAAGAGATGAACTAGGGTTTGGAGAGGAGATGGTGCTGGTGAAGATGTTCATGGAGATTGACCCCTTCTCGATGAGAGGATTGTTGGTGATGACGATGGCTTTGATTTCCCCCTTTGGGAGGGAAGTTTCCCCGGCAAAACAGCCCTGTCGGATCTCTAGATTGGTTCTGTCCGAGTTTCGCCTCGAGATGGCAGCGCTTCGACCCGAGAGCTTCCTTCTGATTTTTTCTAGGTCAGAACCCTTCATATAGCATAAGATGGGCGTCGGGGACGTACCAGGTGGGTCACAAGCCTGCTAGGCACGGCCAGGGGGGTGGTCGCGCCTAGCATGCTTGCCACCTCCTGGTGGGCCCCCTCTTGTATCTGTTTCACCTTGTATTTTTTATATATTCCAAAACAATTCTTCGTAAATTTTTAGGACTTTTGGAGTTGTGCAGAATAGGTTCCTTTTCCAGTCCAAAATTCTAGCTGCCGGCATTCTCCCTGTTCATGTAAACCTTGTAAAATAAGAGAGAAAAGGCATAAGTATTGTACCATAGCGTGTAATAACAGCCCATAATGCAATAAATATCAATAATAAAGGAACATGCAAAATGGACGTATCAACAACCACTAGTTTCAAGAAGAATGACAAGGGCAGGAAGGGTAACTCCAAGAAGAGTGGCAACACAGTTGCCCCTCCCGTGAAGAAACCCAAGGTTGGACCCAAGCCAGAGGCTGAGTGCTTCATTGCGAGGTAACTAGCCACTGGAAGCGGAACTGCACAAAGTATCTAGCCGTACAAGGTATATATGATATACATGTTATTGATGTGTACCTTACAGACTCTCGTTGTATTGCCTGCATATTTGATACCGGTTCGGTTGCTCACATTTGCAACACAAAGTAGGAACTTAGGAATAGATGAAGGCTGGTGAAGGACGAAGTGACGATGCATGTGGGAAATGGTTCCAAGGTTGTTGTGATCACTGTCGGCATGCTCGCTCTTTGATTACCATCGGGATTAATAATGAACGTGAATGATTTTTATTTAGTGCCTGCATTAAGCATGAACATTATATCTGGATCTTGTTTGATGTGAGACTATTACTCATTTAAATCAGAGAATAATGGTTGTTCTATTTATATGAGTAATATATTATATGGTCATGCACCCAGTGTGAGCGGTTTATTCTTATTGAAACTCGATAGTAATGATACACATGTTCATAACATTGATGCCAAAAGATGTAGAGTTGATAATGATAGTACCACTTTCTTGTGGCACTGTTGCTTAGGTCATATTGGTGTAAAACGCATGAAGAAGCTCCATGATGATGGACTTTTGGAGTCACTTGATTTTGAATCAATTGACACATCTGAACCATTCCTCATGGGCAAGATGACCAAGACCCCGTTCTCCAGAACAATGGAACGGGCAAGTGACTTATTAGAAATCATACATACTGATGTGTGCACTCCGATGGACATTGAGGCGCGCTGTGGATAATGTTACATTCTCACATTCACCGATGACTTAAGTAGAAATGGGGATATTTACTTAATGAAACATAAGTCTGAAACGTTTGAAAAGTTCTAGCAATTTCAGAGTGAAGTTGAGAATCATCATAACAAGAAGATCAAATTCCTCCAATCTGATCGAGGAGGAGAATATCTGAGTTATTAGTTTGGCTATCACTTAAGACAACGAGGAATTGTTTCACAGTTGACGCCACCTAGAACACCATAGTGCAATGGTGTGTCCGAACGTTGTAATCGAACCTTATTGGATATGGTGTGTTCTATGATGTCTCTTGTCACTTTAAATAGGACACCATCTAAATCCGTTGATACGACGCCATAAGAATTGTGGTTTGGCAAGAAACCAAAGTTCTCATTTCTTAAAGTTTGGGGATGTGATGGTTATGTCAAAAAGCTTGAGCCAGAAAAGGTCGAACCCAAAGCGGAGAAATGTGTCTTCATAGGATACCTAAAAGAGACGGTTGGTTATACCTTCTATATCAGATCCGAAGGCAAAGTGTTTGTCGCTAAGAACGGGTCATTTCTAGAGAAAGGGTTTGTCGTGAAATAATTGAGTGGGAGGAAGGTAGAACTTGATGAGGTTGTTAACCCTCACTTTAACAAGAGAGTAGAGCAGCGTAGTGCAGAAAGATGTTTCTATGCAGCCTACATCGGTTGAAGAAGAAGCTGATGATGGTGATCATTGAGCTTCGGATCAAGCTACTCTCGAACCTCGTTGGTCGACAAGGACACATACTGCTCCTAAATGGTACGGTAACCCTGTCTTAGAGGTCATGGTGTTGGACAACGATGAACCTACAAGCTATGGAGATGTGATGGTGGACCCGGATTCCGACAAATGGTTAGAGGCCAAAAAATCCGAGATGGGATCCATGTATGAAAACAAGGTATGGCCTTTGGAAGTATTACCTGAAGGGCAAAAGGCCATTAAGAATAAATGGATCTTTAAGAAGAAGACAGCCGCAGATGATAATGTCACCGTCTATAAAGCTCGTCTTGTGGCAAAAGGTTTTTCACAAGTTAAAGGAGTTGACTACGATGAGACTTTCTCACCCGTAGGGATGGTTGAGTTCGTCAGAATCATGTTAGCAATAGCAAAAAAATTAGGTTATGAAATTTGGCAGATGGATGTCAAAGCAATGTTCCCTAATGTTTTCATTAAGGAAGAGTTGTATGTGATGCAACCACAAGGTTTTGTCGATCCAGAGGATGCTGACAAAGTTTGCAAACTCCGGTGTTCCATTTATGGCCTGGTGCAAGCGTCTCAGAGTTAGAATCTTCGCTTTGATGAGTTGATCAAAGCATTCGGGTTTATACAAGTTTACGGAGAAGCTTGTATTTACAAGAAAGTGACTGGGAGCTCCATAGTGTTTCTAATATTATATGTGGATGACATATTTCTGATTCGAAACAATATAGAATTTTTGGAAAGCATGAAGGAATATCTGAACAAGAGTTTTCCAATGAAGGACCTAGGAGAAGCTACTTTCATATTAGGCATCAAAATCTGTAGAGATAAATCGAGACAATGAATAGGACTTTCACAGAGCACATACCTTGACAAAGTTTTGAAGAAGTTCAAAATGGATCAGTCCAAGAAAGGGTTCTTGCCTATATTGCAAGGTGTGAAGTTGAGTAAGACTCAATGGCTAGTGACTGCAGAGGATAGAGAAAATATGAGTGTCATCCCCTATGCTTCTGCCATAGGCTCTATCATGTATGCAATGATCTACACAAGACCAAATGTTAGCCTTGCTATAAGTATGGACGAAAGGTTTCAAAGTGATCCAGGAATGGAACACTGGACAGCGGTCAAGAATATCCTTACGTACCTGAAAAGGACTAAGGAAATGTTTCTCGTTTATGAAGGAGATCAAGAGCTCGTCGTAAAGGGTTATGTCGATGCAAGCTTTAAAACTGATCCGGATGACTCTAAGTCTCAAACTGGATACGTATATATTCTCAATGGGGGAGCGATAAGCTGGTGCAGTTCCAAGCAAAGTGTAGTAGTTGATTCTACATGCGAAGCGGAGTACATAGCTGCCTCGGAGGCAGCAAAGGAAGGTGACCGGATGAAGTAGTTCATGACAGATATTGGAGTTGTTCCCAATGCACATGACCCAATGACTCTTTTATGTGACAACACTAGTGCCATTGCTCTGTCCAAGCACTAGAACTATATGGGTGTTAGATTCATTACAATGTAAATCACATAGCAATGTGAACTAGATTATTGACTCTAGTTCAAGTGGGAGACTCTTGTAAATATGCCCTAAAGGCGATAATAAAATAGTTATTATTACATTTCCTTTCATGATAATCGTCCATTTTCCATACTATAATTGTGTTGATTTGAAACTCAAATGCATGTGTGGGTACATAGACAACACAATGTCCCTACTATGCCTCTAATAGACTAGCTCGTTGATCAAAGATGGTCGAGGTTTCCTAGCGATAGGCATGAGATGTCATTTGATAACGGGATCACATCATTAGGAGAATGATGTGATGGACAAGACCCAAACTATGAACGTAGCATATGATCATGTTAGTTTATTGCTATTGTTTTCTGCATGTCAAGTATCTGTTCCTATGACCATGAGATCATGCAACTCACTGACACTGGAGGAGTACCTTGTGTGTATCAAACGTCACAACAGAACTCGGTGACTATAAAGGTCCTCTACAGGTATCTTCGAGGGTGCCTGTTGAGTTGGCATGGATCAAGACTGGGATTTCTTACTCTGTGTGATGGAGAGGTATCTCAAGGCCCACTTCGTAATAAAACATCATAATGAGCTTGCATGCAAAGTGACTAAAGTATTAGACACGGGATCTTGTGTGACGAAACGAGGTAATAGACTTGCCGGTAACGAGATTGAACTAGGTATGGAGATACCGACGATCGAATCTCTGGCAAGTAACATACCGAAGAACAAAGGGAACTACGTACGGGATTGACTGAATCCTTGACATCATGATTCAACCAATAAAGATCTTTGTAGAATATGTAGGAGCCAACATGGGCATCTAATGTGGCTTGATACTGCATCGGTAGTTCCCCAAAGAGGAAGGGATGATGCAGCATAGCAACGGTAAGTATTTCCCTCAGTTTGTGAAACCAAGGTATCAATCCGTAGAGGAAGATTACGCACCCACGTAGACAACACCTGCACACAACCAACAAATACTTGCAACCCGACACAAAAGAGAGGTTGTCAAGTTGTCCATGGTAATATGATAAATTAGGTTGTGATAGATTTGGCAAATAGATCTCGCAAGAACACCATATAAAATAGATAAACAAAAATTGCAGCAAGGTATTTTTGGGTTTTTGGTTTTATAGATCTGAAAACAAAAATGTGCAATTAGTATATTGGGAAGCAATATGTTGGAAAAGTAGACCCGGGGGGCATAGGTTTCATTAGTGGCATCTCTCATGAGTATAGCGCATGGTGGGTGAACAAATTATTGTTGGTCAATTGATAGAAGATCAAATAATCATGACGATATCAAGGAAATGATCATTATATAGGCATCACGTCCAAGACAAGTATACCGAAACAACTTGCATCTACTTCTATTACTCCACACATCGACCGCTATCCAGCATGCATCTAGTATATTAAGTTCATGGAGAAACGGAGTAATGCAATAAAAACAGTGACATTATGTAGACAAGATCTATTCATGTAGGAATATACCCATCTTGTTATCCTTAATGGCAACGATACATGCGTGTCTCGCTGCCCCTTCTGCCACTGGGAAAGAACACCGCAAGATCAAACCCATCACGAAGCACCTCTTCCCATGGCAAGGAAAATCAATCTAGTTCGACTAAATAAACCAAAGATTCGAAGAAGAAATACGAGGCTATAAGTAATCATGCAAATAAGAGAACAAAGAAGACTCAAATGATATTCATGGGTAAAAACTGATCATGAACTCAAAATTCATCGGATCCCAACAAACACACCTCAAAAGTCATTACATCAAGTGGATCTCTAAGAGACCGTTGTATTGAGAAACATAGAGAGAGAGGAAGACATCTAACTACTGCCTACGGACATGTAGGTCTATGGTGGACTACACACGCATCATCGGAGAGGCACCTATTTAGAAGATGAACCCCTCTGTAATGATGTTTAGATTGGATCTTGTGGTTTTGGAACTTACGGCGGCTGGAATTGTGTTTCATCGACTCTCCTAGGGTTTTTGCATTTTCAGGGAATTTATAGGCTCGATAGTCGGTTCGGGGTGCCCAAGGTGCCCACGACCCACTAGGCCGCGATAGGGGCCTCTGGCGCACCCTGGTGCGACGTGCCCACCCTAGGCCCCCTCCTCTAGTGTTCTTTGGCCCACGGCCTTCCTTCTGGTCCATAAAAATCCACAAAAATCCCTGTAGCGTTTTGACTCCGTTTCGTATTGATTTTATGCGAAGTAAAAAACAAGCAAAATAGCAACTGGCACTTTGGCACTAGGTCAATAGGTTAGTCCCAAAATATGATATAAAATTTCTATAAAATGATTGTAAAACATCCAAGATTGATAATATAACAGCACGAAACAAGCAACTATAGATACGTTGGAGATGTATCAGCATCCCCAACCTTAATTCCTACTCATCCTCAAGTAGGTAAATGATAAAAATAGATTTTTTGATGTGGAATGCTACCTTACATGTTCATCACACAATATTTTTCTTTATAGCATGGACATTCAGACTTTTCATATCGTTCAAAGAAATAGTCTAGTTTTGACATGAAAACTTTAATACTCAAGCATATCAACAAGCAACTGTGTCTTCCAAAATATCAACGCTAAAGCAACTTATCCCTAGTCCATCATGCTAGATCATTAATCCATTCACAATGCACACTCAAATATTAGATACACCTAATGCTCAAGTACGATCATAGTGCCCCCTAGTTGGTGCTTTATAAGAGAAGATGGAGAATCAAATTGAAAAATAAAATTGCATAAAGTAAATGGATAGGCCCTTCGCAGAGTGGAGTAGGGATTTGTAGAAGTGCCAGAGCTCAAGTGTTTAAATTCATAGAGAAAAATATTTTGGGTGGCATGCCTTTCCTGTCAACGAAAACGACCGAGAGATTTTAATAACTTTCCACAGTAGATGCATCATAGACGGTTCCCAAACAGAAAATAAAGTTCATTCCTTTTTCCAACATACTTTCACTTTCCATGGCTAGCCGAATCCACGGTTGCCTTCCATACCAACACTTTCCAAGGAATTTATCATTTGACATAAAGTAAATTTCTTTTCTTTTTCATTTCATTTCGGTACTGGGAATCCCTATTGCCGCCATACTCTCGTGCAATAACAAGTGAATAAACACTCATCTTGAGAATAACACGTCTACATGGAAAAATATCAGTCACCCCCTACCGTTTCATGAGCGATACGAGCACACAAAATGGAAAATTTATTTTGAAAATTAGAGATGGAACATACAAATTTGCTTGGAATGGCATGCAAATACCGTATATAGGTAGGTATAGTGGACTCATATGGCAAAAATGGTTTTAAGGATTTTGGATGCGCAAGTAGTATTTCTACTTAGTACAAGTGAAGGCTAGCAAGATATTGAGAAGCATACAACCACGAAACAAAAAATCACATAAGCGAGCATTAAGCATAATTAACACTGAATAATACACCATAAGTAGTATATAATTTCATAACACAACTATTGACTATCGTGCTTGCATAGGGAATCACAAACCTTAACACCACTATTCTTACTAAGCATAATTACTCATCAACATAACTCACATATCACTATTGTCATGTCTCAAGAATATTACAAAGAATCAAGTTTAATTTTTGCAATGATCTTTATGTAAGTTTTTATTATATCCCTCTTGAATATCTATCACTTCGGGACTATTTGCATATATTGCAATTGATTTTGACAAGCTCACATGTATATAAGTGAAGAACATGAGCATACAAGTTTCATCTCTCAAAAAAATATAAGTGAAGAATGAGAGGATTTCTTCAAAATAGAAACTCTCAAATTAATATAAGTGAAGCATGACATTATTTATTCAAACATGTAGAAGCACACTGTGCTCAAAAAGATACAAGTGAAGCACTAGAGCAATTCCTTTGCTCAAAAGATTTAAGTGAAGCATAAAGAGCAATTCTAACAAGTCATAGCATGTTTTAGATCTCTAAAATAAGTGTTTCCATCAAGGATACTAAAGAAAATGCAAAAATCAAACAATCAAAGATACAAGATACTCCAAGAAAAACTCATGATATGTGACGAATAAAACAAGATTTCCAAGTAGTATACCGATGGTTGTTGGAAGAAAGAGGGGATGCCACTCGAAGCATCCCCAAGCTTATTTGTTTCATACTATTTGGATATTATCTTGGGATGTTGTAGCATTACCAAGCTTTGACTCTTCTAACACCTTATTCCTTCATCGACCGTGATCTCGCCAAAAACTTGAAAACTTCAATCACACAAAACTTAACAAAATTGTCGTGAGATCCGTTCGTATAATAAAGAAAATTACCATGTTAGGTACTATTGTATACCCATTAATATTTTATTATTTCATTATAACTACTGTATTCTAACTTTACCATGACTTATAGCCCCAATACAAGCTATAGATTCATCAAAACAAGCATACAATGCAATGAAAACAGAATTTGTTTCTGACAGAACAATCTATAGTAATATGTACTCTACGCATACTTATGGAACACTAAAAATTATGAGAACTTAGGAAAACTTAATGAATTTGTATATAAATACTTTGTTAAAATTTCATATCAATCTCACTTTCCAATAAAAAAGAAAATTCGTGCACTTGGAACAAAGTTTATGTTTCAGATTCAGCATTGGTTCTACTCACCTTATGGGTCATCCTAAAGGCATTACTTGGCACAAACAATAAATAAAACATAAAAAAATAACATAATCGTAATTGTGCAAACACCCAAAAAACAGAAAGGAAAATATAAAAATCTATTTATTCATTGGGTTGCCTCCCAGCAAGCGTTATCATTTTACGCTCCTAGCTAGGCATAACACATAGACTCAAGTGTTGTCATCCTTAGTTTTAACTCCATAAAATTCTATCATAATTGATTCATATGGTGGCTTAATTATTTTTCTAGGGAATTTTACGATACCCTTTCTAAGGGGAAACTGGAACTTAATATTGCCTTCTTTCATATCAATCACGGCACCTATAGTGCGTAGAATGGTCTACCAAGTATGATAGGACAAGACGGATTGCAACAAATATCAAGAACAATAAAATAAATGCGCACATAATTCCTATTTGCAAGAATAAGAACATCATTAATCCTTCACAAAGGCTTCTTAATAGTGGAATCTGCCAAGTGCAAATTAAGAAACATTCTTCAATATTGGTAAGACCAAGCACATCACATAGAGATTTCGGAGTTGTGGAAACACTAGCACCCAAATCACACAAAGGAAAGCATTCGTAATTTTTAATCTTGACTTTAATGGTAGGTTCCCACTCATCACATAATTTTCTAGGAATATAAATCTCTAATTCCAACTTTTCTTCTAAGGATTTCATCATGGCATCAACGATATGTTTAGTAAAAGCTTTATTTTCTTCATAAGCATTGGGTGAATTTATCATACATTGCAGCAAAGAAATACAATCAAGAAAGTAGCAACTCTCATAATTAAAGTCTTTGAACAAAAAATATTGGCACATCACTAGTTAAAGTTTTGACCTCTCCAAACCAACTTTAACAAAAATTGCATCAAGATTTTCACCCTCCAAATCATTGGGACGCCTTCTAGATAAAGTTGACTCTTATTCAGTCCCATTATCATAAATTTTAACATTACTAAATAAGGAATCAATAGACCAAATACCAATCATTTTAAGATCTTCATCATTGTTATGAAAGTAATCGCTAGAGAACGCTTTTTCTAAAAATTCTCTTTTAGCTCTAAGCATAGCGGTTCTTTTATTACTTTCATCGATAGAAACATATAAAGCCTTGATTGATTCATTGATCTTTTGCGGAAAAGCATGCAACTTGAGATTTTCAACATCATTGGAAATTCAATCAATGCTTCTAGACATATCATTAATCTTATTCAACTTTTCTTGTATCTTAGTATTTAAAGACTTTTGAGCATTGATAAATTCTTTAAAAATATTCTCAAGATCATATGTGTTCCTATTATTATTATTATTATTACCATAGGAATTACCATAATTATTAGAGGAATTTCCAGGAAAAGGCCTAGGATTAAAATTACCTCTATAAGCATTGTTATTGAAGTTGTTTCGCGAGATGAAATTCACATCTACGGAATCATTATTTTGCTCAATCAAAGTAGACAAAGACATATAATTAAGATCCAGAGGGACATTTTTACTAGCAACCAACTTCATAAGAGCATCAACTTTTTCACTCAAAGTACTAATTTCTTCTACCGAATTAACCTTCTTACTACTAAATGCTCTTTCGGTATGTCTGTGAATAATTTTCCATAATATTATCTAGCAATTTGGTAGCTTCACCCTACGTAATTTCCATAAAAGTACCACCCACGGTGGAATCTAAAAGATTTCTAGAGACAAAATTCAATCCCGCATAAAAGATTTGTATGATCATCCAAAGATTTAAACCATGAGTAGTACAATTTCTTAGGATCAATTTCATTCTTTCCCAAGATTGTGCAACATGTTCATACTCAAGATGCTTAAAAATCATGATTTGAGTGCTAAGGGAAATAATTTTCGAGGGCGGAAAATACTTAGTAATAAAATTGTCCTTGCACTTATCCCAAGAATTGATACTATTGAGAGGCAAAGAAGAAAACCAAATTTTTACATGACCCCGCAAAGAGAAAGGAAATAATTTCAACTTCACAATATCATTATCCACATATTTTTTCTTTTGCATATCACATAATTCCAGGAAGATATTTAGATGGGACGCGGCATTAATATCATTTGGAGTACCGGAAAATTGATCTTTCATGACAAGATTGAACAATGCGGCATTAATATCACAAGACTCCACACTAGTGGAGGGAGGAGCAATAGAGTGCTAATAAATCATTATTATTGGTATTGGAAAAATCACACAACTTGGTGTTTTATTGAGTCATCGTGACTACGCGAACTAGATTGGAAGCAAAAAGAGATCTGACGAGAAAAAGGTAAACGAAAAAGAGAGGGTGAATAAAACGGCAAATTTTTGAAGTGGGGAAGAGGAAAACGAGAGCCAAATGGAAAATAATGTAAATTGCAAGGAGATGAGATTGGTGATTAGTAACCTGGTAGATGAGATTGCTTCCTCCCTGGCAACGATGCCAGAAATTCCTTTGACGTGGCTTGAGACTACGTCGGTAGTTCCCCAAAGAGGAAGGGATGATGCAGCACAGCGACGATAAGTATTTCCCTCAGTTTATGAAACCAAGATATCAATCCATAGAGGAATATTACATACCAGCGTAGACAACACCTACACACAAATAAGAAATACCTGCAAACCAACACGAAAGAGAGGTTGTCAAGCTCTCCATGGTAATATGATAAATTAGGTAGTGATAGTTTGGGCAAATAGATCTCGCAAGCACACAATAAAATAGATAAACAAAACATGCATCAAGGTATTTTTGGGTTTTTGGTTTTATAGATCTAAAAAAATTGCAAATAGTCGATCGGAAAGCAATATGTTGGAAAGTAGACCCGGGGGCCATAGGTTTCCCTAGTGGCTTCTCTCATGAGTATAGCGCACGGTGGGTGTGTTGGGAGACGTAGTAGTAAATCAAAATTTTCCTACGTTCACCAAGATCTATCTATGGAGAAACCAGCAACGAGAGGGGAGAGATTGCATCTTCATACCTTTGAAGATCGCTAAGCGGAAGCGTTACAAGAACGCGGTTGATGGAGTCGTACTCGCAGCGATTCAGATCGCGGTAGATCCTATCAAGTGCCGAACGGACGGCACCTCCGCGTTCAACACACGTGCAGCCCGGTGACGTCTCCAACACCTTGATCCAGCAAGGAGGAAGGAGAGGTTGGGGAAGGGCTCCAACAGCAGCACGACGGCGTGGTGGTGGTGGAGTAGCAAGGTATTCCGACAGGGCTTCGCCTAAGCGCTGCGGAGGAGGAAGAAGAGAGGTAGGGCTTCGCCGTGAAAGAGAGAGATCAAATCTTCTCTCAAAACATCCAAAACCTCAAGTATATATAGGAGGAGGGACGTGGAGGGCTGGCTTGGCCTCTACTCCAAAGAGGAGATGGCCGGCCGAATTAAAGGGAGAGTCCACCTCCCACAAGGGAGGTGGATCTCCTCCTTTTAAATCCTTTTTGCCTTATCTCCTTATCTCCAGCCGCATGGGCCTTTAGCAAAAGTCTTGCCCAGCCCAATAAGGGCTGGCACACTTTATCTAACAGCCCATGTGGTCCTTTGGTCGTCACACCCCTCCCGGGGGTTATCCGGCACCCTCCCGGCACTCCCGGTACACTACCGATGAGCCCGAAAACTTTCCGGTGACCAAAACTGGACTTCCTATATATCAATCTTTACCTCCAGACCATTCCGGAGCTCCTCGTGACGTCCGGGATCTCATCCGGGACTCCGAACAACCTTCGGTAATCACGTATACCTTTTCCCTATAACCCTAGCGTCATCGAACCTTAAGTGTGTAGACCCTACGGGTTCGGGAGACACGTAGACATGACCGAGACACCTCTCCGGTCAATAACCAACAGCGGGATCTGGATACCCATGTTGGCTCCCACGTACTCCACGATGATCTCATCGGATGAACCACGATGTCAAGGATTCAATCAATCCCGTATACAATTCCCTTTGTCTATCGGTATGATACTTGCCCGAGATTCGATCGTCGGTATCCCCATACCTTGTTCAATCTCGTTACCGGCAAGTCTCTTTACTCGTTCCGTAATACATCATCCCGTGACTAACTCCTTAGTCACATTGAGCTCATAATGATGATGTCTTACCGAGTGGGCCCAGAGATACCTCTCCGTCACACGGAGTGACAAATCCCAGTCTCGATTCATGCCAACCCAACAGATACTTTCGGAGATACCCGTAGTGCACCTTTATAGCCACCCAGTTACGTTGTGACGTTTGGCACACCCAAAGCATTCCTACGGTATCCGGGAGTTGCACAATCTCATGGTCTAAGGAAACGATACTTGACATTGAAAAGCTTTAGCAAACGAACTACACGATCTTGTGCTATGCTTAGAATTGGGTCTTGTCCATCACATCATTCTCCTAATGATGTGATCCCGTTATCAATGACATCCAATGTCCATGGCCATGAAACCGTGACCATCTATTGATCAACGAGCTAGTCAACTAGAGGCTCACTAGGGACATGTTGTGGTCTATGTATTCACACATGTATTATGGTTTCCGGTTAACACAATTATAGCATGAACAATAGACAATTATCATGAACAAGGAAATACAATAATAACCATTTTATTATTGCCTCTAGGGCATATTTCCAACAGTCTCCCACTTGCACTAGAGTCAATAATCTAGTTCACATCACCATGTGATTAACACTTACATCACCATGTGATCATATCATCATGTGATTAACACCCAATAAGTTCTGGGGTTTGTTCATGTTCTGCTCGTGAAAGAGGTTTTTTAGTCAGCGGGTCTGCGACATTCAGATCCGTGTGTACCTTTGCAAACTTTCCATTTCATATTTGTAGATACTGCTCCCACGCTCCACTTGGAGCTATTCCAAATGGCTGCTCCACTATACGTAGCTGGATTTCTACTAAGAGTCATCCGTATTGGTTTTAAAGCTTGCATCATCGTAACACTTTACGATGAACTCTTTATCACCTCCATAATCGAGAAATATTTCCTTAGTTCTCAAGTTACTAAGGCTAACTTTGACCGCTGTCTAGTGATCCACTCTTGGATTACTCTTGTACCCCTTGACAGACTCATGGCAAGGCACACACAGGTGCGGTACACAGCATGGCATACTATATAGAGCCTATGGCTAAAGCATAGGAGATGACACTCATCTCTTCTTTATCTTCTGCCGTGGTCGGGTATTGAGTCTTACTCAATTTCACACCTTACAATACAGTCAAGAACTCCTTCTTTGACCCATCTATTTTGAACTCCTTCAAAAACTTGTCAAGGTATGTCTTCGTCGAAAAAACTTATCAAGCGAATTGATCTATCCCTATAGATCTTGATGCTCAATAAAATAGTAGCTTTATCTGGGTCTTCCTTTGAAAAAACTCTTTTCAAACAACCCTTCATGCTCTTCCAGAAATTCTACATCATTTCCGATCAATAATATGTCAACTACATATTCTTATAAGAAATTCTATAGTGCTCCCACTCACTTTCTTGCAAATACAAGTTTCTCATAAACTTTGTATAAACTTAAACACTTTGATCACCTCATCAAAGCATATATTCCAACTCCGAGATTCTTGCTCCAGTCCATAGAAGGATCGCTGGAGTTTGCATATTATTAGCATCCTTAGGATTGACAAAACCTTCTGGTTGTATCACATACAACTCTTCCTCACAGAAACCATTATGGAAACCTTGTTTTGTCATCCATCTGCCAGATTTCATAATCAAAAAATGCAGCAACTGCTAACAAAATTTTAATAGACTTTTAGCATCGCTACAGATGAGACAATCTCATCGCAGTCAACTCCTTGAACTTGGCGGAAACTTCTTTGCGACAAGTCGAGCTTTATAAACGGTGACATTTCACCATTAGCGTCTATGTTTATCTCAAAGGTCCATTTGTACTCAATGACCCGCCATTCAACAGGCAAGTCTACCAAAGTCCATACTTGGTTTTCATACATGGATCCTTTCTCGGATTTCATGGCTCCTAGCCATTTGTTGGAATCCGGGCCCACCATCGCTTCTTCATAGTTCGTAGGTTCATCGTTGTCCAACAACATGATTTCCAAGACAGGGTTGTCGTACTACTCAGGAGCAGTACGCGTCCTTGTCGACCTACGAGGTTCGATAGTGACTTGATCCGAAGCTTCATGATCATCATCATTAACTTCCTTTTCAACTGAGTAGGCTCTACAGAAACATCTTTCTGTGTTGCGCTATTCTCTGGATGAAACAAAGGTTCAACAACCTTATCAAGTTCTATCTTCCTCCCACTCAATTCTTTCGAGAGAAACTCTTTCTCAAGAAAGGACCCGTTCTTAGCTACAAATACCTTTTGCGCTTGGATCTGAGATAGAAGGTATACCCAATGTCTCATTAGGGTATTCTATGAAGATGCATTTGTCTGCTTTGGGTTCGAGCTCGCTAGGTGAAAAACCCATTTTCACATAAGCGTCGCAGCCCCAAACATTAAGAAATGACAGCTTAGGCTTCTATCAAACCATAATTCTCACGGTGTCATCTCAACAGACTTAGATGGTGCCCTGTTAAAGTGAATGGATTTGTCTTTAATGCATAACCCCATAACGATAGTGGTAAAACGATAAGAGACATCATAGTACTCACTATATCCAATAGAGCACGACTACGACGTTCGAACACACCATCACACTATGGTGTTCCAGGAGGCGTGAGCTGTGAAACAATTTCCACATTGTCTAAAATTGCATACCAAACTCGTAACTTAGATATTCACCTCCATGATCATATCATAGACATTTATCTTCTTGTCACGATGATCTTTAACTTCACTCTGAAACTCCTTGAACCTTTCAAACATTTCAGATTCGTGTTTCATTAAGTAAATATCCCCATATTTACTCAAATCATCAGTGAAGGTAAAGAAAAACAACGATATCCACTGTGTGTTTCAACACTCATTGGACCACATACATCAACATGTATTAATTCCAATAAGCCACTTGCCCGCTCCATCATATTGGATGACGGGGTCTCAGTCATCTTGCCCAAGAGGCATGGCTCGCATGTCTCAACTGATTCGAAATCGAGTGAGTCAAAAAACATCCATCATCATGGAGTTTCTTCATGCGATTTATACCAATATGACATTACGTGGCAGTGCCACAAGCATGTGGTACTATCATTATTAACTTTGTATCTTTTGGTACCAATGTTATGAATATGTGTACTACTACGATCATGATTCGATAAACCATTCCGAGTGGGTGCATGACCATTGAAGGCATTATCCATGTAAACAGAATAACCATTATTCTCTAACTTATATGAATAACCGTATCGCACTAATCATGATCTAATCACGTTTATGCTCAACGCAAACACCAAATAACATTTATTTAGGTTTATCACAAATCCTGAAGGTAGAGAGAGCGTGCGATGGTGATCACATCAATCTTGGAAATACTTCCAACACACATCGTCACCTTTCACCTAGCTAGTCTCCATTTACTCCGTCGCTTTCATTTCGAGTTGCTAACACTTAGCAACCGAACCGGTATCTAATACCCAGGTGCTACTAGGAGTACCAGCAAGGTACACATCACTAACACGTATATCAAATATACTTCCATTGACATTACCAGCCTTCTTATCTACCAATCATCTAGGGTTTTTCCGCTTCAGCGAACATTCTCCTCATAACAGAAGCACTTAGTCTCGGGTTCGGGCTCAACCTTGGGTTTCTTCACTAGAGCAACAACTGGCTTGCCATTCCTGAAGTTTTTCCCTTCTTGCCCTTGCCCCTTTTGAAACTAGTGGTTTTCACTTAACCATCAACACTTGATGCTCCTTATTGATTTCTACCTTCGTGGTGTCAAACATCACGAACAACTCAGGGATCATCTTATCCATCCCTGGCATGTTATAGTTCATCACGAAGCTCTAGTAGCTTGGTGGCAGTGACTTGGAGAACTGCATTAATCACTATCTCATCTGGAAGATTAACTCCCACTTGATTCAAGTGATTGTAGCACCCAGACAATCTGAGAACACGCTCACCGATTAAGCTATTCTCCTTTATCTTGCAGGCAAAGAATCTTGTTGGAGGTCTCATACCTCTCAACATAGGCACGAGCTTGAGATCACAATCTCAGCTCCTAGAACATCTCATATGTTCTATGACGTTCAAAACATTTTGAAGCGTCAATTCTAAGCCGTAATGCATGACGCACTGAACTATCACGTAGTCATCAAAAAGTGCCTGTCATATGTTCACAACATCTACAGACAACGCTTGAGGGAGTGATGCAGTTAGCGGTACATCAAAAACATAAGCTTTCTGTGCAGCAATGAGGACAATCCTCAGATCACGGACCCAGTCCGCATTATTGCTACCATCAACTTTCAACTTACTTTTCTCTAGGATTGTATCAATAAAACTGGGGAGCTACAGCGCGAGCTATCTACGACATAATTTGCAAGGACATTTTTAGACTAAGTTCATGATAATTAAGTTCATTTAATCAAATTATTAATGAACTCCCACTTAGATAGACATCTCTCTAGTCTTCCAAGTGATACATGATCCATGTCAACTAGCCCGTGTCCGATCATCACGTGAGACGGACTAGTCATCCATGGTGAACATCTCTATGTTGATCGTATCTTCTATACGACTCATGTTCGACCTTTCGGTCTTCCGTGTTCCGAGGCCATGTCTGTACATGCTAGGCTCGTCAAGTCAACCTAAGTGTTTCGCATGTGTAAATCTGGCTTACACCCGTTGTATGCGAACGTTAGAACCTATCACACCCGATCATCATGTGGTGCTTCGGAACGACGATCCTTAGCAACGGTGCACAGTTAGGGTGAACACCTTTCTTGAAATTTTATTGAGAGATCATCTTATTTACTACCGTCGTTCTATGCAAATAAGATGTAAACATGATAAACATCACATGCAATCAATATAGTGACATGATATGGCCAATATCATCTTGCTCCTTTGATCTCCATCTTCGGGGCACCATGATCATCACTGTCACCGGCACGACACCATGATCTCCATCATCATGATCTCCATCATTGTGTCTTCATGAAGTTGTCTCGCCAAATATTACTTCTACTACTACAGCTAACGTTTAGCAATAAAGTAAAGTAATTACATGGCGTTTATGATTGACACGTAGGTCATACAATGATATAAGACAACTCCTATGGCTCCTGCCGGTTGTCATAGTCATCGACATGCAAGTCGTGAACCCTATTACAAGAACATGATCAATCTCATACATCACAATGCATCACATCACATCCTTTTGGCCATATCACATCACACGGCATATGCTGCAAAAACAAGTTAGACGTCCTCTAATTTGTAGTTGCAAGTTTTTACGTGGTTGCTATAGGTTTCTAGCAAGAACGTTTCTTACCTACGTCAAAACCACAACGTGATATGCCAATTGCTATTTACCCTTCATAAGGACCCTTTTCATCGAATCCAATCCGACTAAGGTGGGAGAGACAGACACCCGCTAGCCACCTTATGCAACTAGTGCATGTCAGGCGGTGGAACCGGTCTCACGTAAGCGTACGTGTAAGGTTGGTCCGGGCCGCTTCATCCCACAATACCGTCGAATCAAGATAAGACTAGTAACGGCAAGCATATTAACAAAATCGACGCCCACAACTGCTTTGTGTTCTACTCGTGCATGGATTCTACGCATAGACCTAGCTCATGATGCCACTGTTGGGAGACGTAGTAGTAAATCAAAATTTTCCTACGTTCACCAAGATCTATCTATGGAGAAACCAGCAACGAGAGGGGAGAGATTGCATCTTCATACCTTTGAAGATCGCTAAGCGGAAGCGTTACAAGAACGCGGTTGATGGAGTCGTACTCGCAGCGATTCAGATCGCGGTAGATCCTATCAAGTGCCGAACGGACGGCACCTCCGCGTTCAACACACGTGCAGCCCGGTGACGTCTCCAACACCTTGATCCAGCAAGGAGGAAGGAGAGGTTGGGGAAGGGCTCCAACAGCAGCACGACGGCGTGGTGGTGGTGGAGTAGCAAGGTATTCCGACAGGGCTTCGCCTAAGCGCTGCGGAGGAGGAAGAAGAGAGGTAGGGCTTCGCCGTGAAAGAGAGAGATCAAATCTTCTCTCAAAACATCCAAAACCTCAAGTATATATAGGAGGAGGGACGTGGAGGGCTGGCTTGGCCTCTACTCCAAAGAGGAGATGGCCGGCCGAATTAAAGGGAGAGTCCACCTCCCACAAGGGAGGTGGATCTCCTCCTTTTAAATCCTTTTTGCCTTATCTCCTTATCTCCAGCCGCATGGGCCTTTAGCAAAAGTCTTGCCCAGCCCAATAAGGGCTGGCACACTTTATCTAACAGCCCATGTGGTCCTTTGGTCGTCACACCCCTCCCGGGGGTTATCCGGCACCCTCCCGGCACTCCCGGTACACTACCGATGAGCCCGAAAACTTTCCGGTGACCAAAACTGGACTTCCTATATATCAATCTTTACCTCCAGACCATTCCGGAGCTCCTCGTGACGTCCGGGATCTCATCCGGGACTCCGAACAACCTTCGGTAATCACGTATACCTTTTCCCTATAACCCTAGCGTCATCGAACCTTAAGTGTGTAGACCCTACGGGTTCGGGAGACACGTAGACATGACCGAGACACCTCTCCGGTCAATAACCAACAGCGGGATCTGGATACCCATGTTGGCTCCCACGTACTCCACGATGATCTCATCGGATGAACCACGATGTCAAGGATTCAATCAATCCCGTATACAATTCCCTTTGTCTATCGGTATGATACTTGCCCGAGATTCGATCGTCGGTATCCCCATACCTTGTTCAATCTCGTTACCGGCAAGTCTCTTTACTCGTTCCGTAATACATCATCCCGTGACTAACTCCTTAGTCACATTGAGCTCATAATGATGATGTCTTACCGAGTGGGCCCAGAGATACCTCTCCGTCACACGGAGTGACAAATCCCAGTCTCGATTCATGCCAACCCAACAGATACTTTCGGAGATACCCGTAGTGCACCTTTATAGCCACCCAGTTACGTTGTGACGTTTGGCACACCCAAAGCATTCCTACGGTATCCGGGAGTTGCACAATCTCATGGTCTAAGGAAACGATACTTGACATTGAAAAGCTTTAGCAAACAAACTACACGATCTTGTGCTATGCTTAGAATTGGGTCTTGTCCATCACATCATTCTCCTAATGATGTGATCCCGTTATCAATGACATCCAATGTCCATGGCCATGAAACCGTGACCATCTATTGATCAACGAGCTAGTCAACTAGAGGCTCACTAGGGACATGTTGTGGTCTATGTATTCACACATGTATTATGGTTTCCGGTTAACACAATTATATCATGAACAATAGACAATTATCATGAACAAGGAAATACAATAATAACCATTTTATTATTGCCTCTAGGGCATATTTCCAACAGGGTGAACAAATTACTGTTGGGCAATTTATAGAAGATCAAATAATCATGACAATATCCAAGCAATGATCATTATATAGGCATCACGTCCAAGACAAGTAGACCGAAATGATTTTGCATCTACCTCTATTCCTCCACACATCGACGGCTATCCAGCATGCATCTAGTATATTAAGTTCATGGAGAAACGGAGTAATGCAATAAGAATGGTGACACGATGTAGACAAGATCTATTCATGTAGGAATAGACCCACCTTGTTATCCTTAATGACAACAATACATGCGTGTGTTCCTGCCCCTTCTGTCACTGGGAAAGAACACCGCAAGATCAAACCCATGACAAAGCACCTCTTCCCATGGGAAGAAAAATCAATCTAGTTGGCCTAACTAAACCAAAGACTCGAGTAAGAAATACGAGGCTATAAGTAATCATGCAAATAAGAGATCAAAGAAGACTCAAATAATAATCATGGATATAAATTCATCATGAACTCAAAATTCATCGGATCCCAATAAACACACCACAAAAATCATTACATCAAGTGGATCTCCAGGAGACTATTGTATTGAGAAACATAGAGAGAGAGAGACATGTAGGTACTGCCTATGGACCCGAAGGTCTGTGGTGGACTACTCACGCATCATTTGAGTGGCGCCTATGACGAAGATGAACCCCTCTATAATGGTGTCTGAATTGGATCTCGAGGTTCTGGAACTTGAGGTGGCTGGTGCTACGTCTTGAGCTTGTGTTGGTTTTCCCTTGAAGAGTCAAGGGTGTTGGGGAATGTTGCATGGGAAACAAAAAATTTGCTATGCGCACGCCAGATCTATCCATGGTGATGAGCATCTACGAGAGGGAGAGTGGATCTACACACCCTTGTACATCGCTAAGCGGGAAGCAATAAGAAACGCGGTTGATGTAGTCGAACATCCTTGCGATCCAAATCGCCGAGCGTCCCGCGATCCAATCACGATCCGTCCCGAGCTAGCACCGAATGGACGGCACCTCCACGTTCAGCACACGTACGGCTCGATGACGATCTCTGCCTTCTTGATCTAGCAAGAGGGAGCGGAGAGGTAGAAGAGTTCTCCGGCAACGCGACGGCATTGCGGCGATGGTGGTGGAGCTATTCCACAAGGGCTTCGCCTAAGCACCGCTGAAAACCGATCTAGAGGAGAAACTACGATCTAGAGGAGAGGTAGCACGTGGCTGAAATTCTATGTGCAAAACCCCTCAAAACCTCTTGTATATATAGGAGGAGGGAAGGAAGGAGACTTGGCTCCCAAGGGAGCCAAATCCACTTAGGCCAAAGTGGAGGGAGGAGTCCTCCTCCTCCACTCCTAGTAGGATTAGGACTCCTTCCTTTTTTCCATGTTTGCCTTTCTTTCCACCTTGGGTTTCTTCCCTTGCCGCATGGGCTTCCTGTGGGCCTTCGGCCAGCCCACTAAGGGCTGGTATTACTTCTCCCACAGCCCATGTAGCCTCTTGGGTTGAAATACCTCTCCCGATGATCCCCCGGTACCCTCCCGATACTCCCAGTACACTACCGATGAGCTCAGAACTTTTCCGGTGACCAAAACTGGACTTCCTATATATCAACCAATACCTCCGGACCATTCCGGAGCTCCTCATGATGTACGGGATCTCATCCAGGACTCCGAACAACCTTCGGTAACCACCATGCATAACTCTATACTACCGAAACGTCACCAAACCTTAAGTGTGCAGACCTTGCGGGTTCGAGAACTATGTAGACATGACCGAGACACCTCTACAGTCAATAACCAATAGCGGGACCTGGATGCCCATATTGATTCTACATATTCTATGAAGATCTTTATTGGTCGAACCTCTATGTCAAGGATTCAATTAATCCCGTAAGATGTTCCCTTTGTTCTTCTGTGTGTTACTTGCCCGAGATTCAATCGTCGGTATCTCCATACCTAGTTCAACCTCGTTAACGGCAAGTCTCTTTACTCATTTCCATAATACAAGATCTCGTGTCTAACACTTAGTCACATTGCTTGCGAGTCTTATTGTGATGTTGTATTACTGAGTGGGCCCTGAGATACCTCTCCATCACACGGAGTAACAAATCCCAGTGTTGATCCATGCCAACCCAGCAGACACCCTCGGAGATACTTGTAGAGCACCTTTATAGTCACCCAGTTACGTTGCAACGTTTGATACACACAAGGAACTCCTCAGGTGTCAGTGAGTTGCATGATCTCATGGTCATAGGAACATATACTTGACATGTAGAAAACTGTAGTAATGAACTGACATGATCAAATGCTACGTTTATAGTTTGGGTCTTGTCCATCACATCATTCTCCCAATGATGTGATCCCGTTATCAAATGACATCTTATGTCAATGGCTAGGAAACTTTGACCATCTTTGGTCAAAGAGCTAGTCTAGTAGAGGCATACTACGGACATAGTTTTTTCTATGTATCCACACATGCAATGTGTTTCCAATCAATACAATTATAGAATGGATAATAAACGATTATCATGAACAAGGAAATATAATAATAACCATTTTATTATTGCCTCTAGGGCATATTTCCAACAGTCTCCCACTTGCACTAGAGTCAATAATCTAGCTCACATCACTATGTGATTTACATTGTAATGAATTGAACACCCATACAGTTCTGGTGTTGATCATGTTTAGCCCTTGGAAGAGGCTTAGTCAATGGTTCTGCAACATTCAGATCCATGTGCACTTTGCAAATATTTATGTCCTCCTCCTTGATGTACTTGTGGATGGAATTGAAGCGTCACTTTATGTGTTTGGTCCTCTTGTGAAACCTTGGTTCCTAGGTCAGGGCAATGGCACCAGTGTTATCCCAGAACATATCCATTGGATTTAGTGCACTAGGCACGACTCCAAGATCTGTCATGAACTCCTTCATCCAGACAGCTTCCTTTGCCACCTCCCAGGCTGCGATGTACTCTGCTTCGCATGTAGAATCGGCTACCACACTCTGCTTGGAACTGCACCAGCTTATCGCTCCCCCATTAAGAATAAATATGTCTCCGGTTTGCGACTTAGAGTCATCCGGATGAGTGTCAAAGCTTGCATCATTGTAACCCTTTACGGCTCTTGATCACCTCCATAAACAAGAAACATTTCCTTAGTCCTTTCAGGTACTTAAGGATATTCTTGACCGTTGTCCAGTGCTCCATTCCAGGATCACTTTCAATCCTTCCGGCCATACTTATGGCAAGGCTGACATCGGGTCTTGTGCACAGCATTGCATACATAATAGAGCCTATGGATGAAGCATAGGGGATGACACTCATCTTCTCTCTATCTTCTGCAGTCACTGGCATTGAGTCTGACTCAACTTCACACCTTGTAACACAGGCAAGAACCCCTTCTTGGACTGATCCATCTTGAACTACTTCAAAACTTTATCAAGGTATGTGCTCTGTGAAACTTGATGAGGTTATTGAACCTTTACTTCAGCCTGAGAGTAGCATAGCGCACAAGCATGTTTCTATGGAGCCTATGACAGTTAATAGCACTTTCATAGAGCACATACCTTGATATAGTTTTGAAGAAGTTCAGAATGGATCAGGCCAAGAAGGGGTTCTTGCCTGTGTTACAAGGTGTGAAGTTGAGTAAGACTCAATGCCCAGTGACTGCAGAAGATAGAGAAAAGATGAGTCTCGTCCCCTATGCTTCAGCCATAGGCTCTATCATGTATGCAATGTTGTGCACAAGACCCGGTGTCAGCCTTGCCATAAGTATGGCCGGAAGGTATCAAAGTGATCCTGGAATGCAGCACTTGGCGGCGGTCAAGAATATCCTTAAGTACTTGAAAAGGACTAAGGAAATGTTTCTCGTTTATGGAGGTGATGAAGAGCTTGTCGTAAAGGGTTACGTCGATGCAAGCTTTGACACTGATCTGGATGACTCTAAGTCACAAACCGGATACGTATTTATTCTCAATGGGGGAGCGGTAAGCTGGTGCAGTTCCAAGCAAAGCGTGGTAGCTGATTCTACATGTGAAGCAGAGTACATCGCAGCCTCGGAGGCGGCGAAGGAAGGTGTTTGGATGAAGCAGTTCATGACAGATCTTGGAGTAGTGCCCAGTGCACTAAATCCAATGAACCTGTTCTGTGACAACACTAGTGCCATTGCTTTGGCCAAGAAACCAAGTTTCACAAGAGGACCAGATACATAAAGCGACGCTTCAACTCCATCCGCGATTACATCGAGGAGAAGGACATAAATATTTGCAAAGTGCACACGGATCTGAATGTTGTAGACCCGTTGACTAAACCTCTTCCAAGGGCTAAACATGATCAACACCAGAACTGCATGGGTGTTCGATTCATTACAATGTAAATCACATAATGATGTGAGCTAGATTATTGACTCTAATGCAAGTGGGAGACTGTTCGAAATATGCCCTAGAGGCAATAAATAAAGTGTTTATTATTATATTTCCTTGTTCATGATAATCGTTTATTATCCATGCTATAATTGTATTAATTGGAAACACATTACATGTGTGGGTAAATAGACAACACTTTGTCCCTAGTATGCCTCTAGTGAACTAGCTCGTTAATCAAAGATGGTCAAGGTTTCCTAGCCATAGACATATGATGTCATTTGATAACGAGATCACATCATTAGGAGAATGATGTGGTGGACAAGACCCAAACTACAAACGTAGCATATGATCGTGTCAGTTTATTGCTACTGTTTTCTGCATGTCAAGTATGTGTTCCTATGACCATGAGATCATGCAACTCACGAACATCGGAGGAATGCCTTGTGTGTATAAAATGTCACAATGTAACTGGGTGACTATAAAGGTGCTCTACAGGTGTCTCCGAGGGTGTCTGTTGAGTTGGCATGGATCAAGACTGGGATTTGTTACTCCGTGTGACGGAAAGGTATCTCAGGGCCCACTCGGTAATGCAACATCACAATAAGCCTTGCAAGCAATGTGACTAAGTACTAGTTGGGGGATCTTGTATTACAGAACGAGTAAAGAGACTTCCCAGTAACAAGGTTGAAATAGGTATGGAGATACCTACGATCGAATCTCGGGCAAGTAACATACCGAAGAACAAAGGGAACATCATACGGGATTAACTGAATCCTTGACATAGAGGTTTGAACGATAAAGATCTTCGTAGAATATGTAGGAACCAATATGGGCATCCAGGTCCTGCTATTGGTTATTGACCGTAGAGGTGTCTCGATCATGTCTACATAGTTCTCGAACCCGCAGGGTCTGCACACTTAAGGTTTGGTGACGTTTTGGTAGTATAGAGTTATGTATGGTGGTGACCGAACATTGTTCAGAGTCCCGGATGAGATCCCAGACATCAAGAGGAGCTCCGGAATGGTCCGGAGGTAAAGATTCATTTATAGGAAGTCCTGTTTTGGTCGCCGGAAAACTTTCGGGCCCATCGGTAGTGTACCGGGAGTGCCGGTAGTGTACCGGGAGGCCTCCGGGAGGGGTATTTCGATCCAAGAGGCCTCATGGGCTGTGGGAGAGTGAATATCAGCCCTTAGTGGGCTGGTGGAAACTCTCACACAAGGCCCATGTGGCTGGAGAAGAAAACCCAATAGGAAAAGATGGGAAAGGCAAAAAAAGGAGCAATCCTAGTCCTACTAGGATTGGAGGAGGAGTCCTCCTCTCCTAGTAGGTTCCGCCGAACCATAGGAGCCTTGGCCCTTGTGCCAAGGCTCTCCTCCTCTCCTCCTATATATACTAGCGGATTTTAGGGTTTTGCACTAGTTTTTTTCAGCCACGTGCTACCTGTTCCTCCAGTGCATAGTTTCTCCTCTAGATCGGTTTTCTACAGTGCTTAGGCGAAGCCCTGCCGTAATAACTCCACCACCATCGCCAGAGCGCCATCATGCTGCCGGAGAACTCTTCCTCCTCTCCGCTCCCTCTTGCTGGATCAAGACGGCGGAGATCGTCATCAAGTTGTACGTGTGCTGAACGCGAAGGTGTCGTCCGTTCGGCGCTAGAACGGAAGGATCGTGATCAAGTTCGTGAGACGGATCGTGATCAAGTTCGTGAGACGGATCGCGATCAGGTTCGCGGGACGGATCGTGATTCGATTGCGGGACGGATCGTGATTGGATCGCGGGACGCTCGGCGATTTGGATCACGAAGACGTTCGACTACACCAACCGCGTTTCTTAACGCTTCCCGCTTAGCGATCTACAAGGGTACATAGATCCACTCTCCTTCTTGTAGATGCTCATCACCATGGATAGATCTGCATGTGCGTAGGAAAATTTTTGTTTCCCATGCAACGTTCCCCAATAGTTCCATCATCTTTCAGCTTGGTTTTCTCTAGGAACGCTTTGAAGTTGAGGTTGGCATTAGCATTGGCCATTGGATCTACAATATAGATTGTAAAGAAAATTTTAGACTAAGTTCATGATAATTAAGTTCACATAATCAAATTATTTAATGAACTCCCACTTATATAGACATCTCTCTAGTCATCCAAGTGACACATGATCCATGTCAACTAGCCCATGTCCGATCATCATGTGAGACGGACCAGTCATCCATGGTGAACATCTCCATGTTGATTGTATCTTCTATACGACTCATGTTCGACCTTTCGGTCTTCCGTGTTCGGAGGCCATGTCTGTACATGCTAGGCTCGTCAAGTCAACCTAAGTGTTTTGCGTGTGTAAATATGGCTTACACCCGTTGTATGCGAACGTTAGAACCTATCACACCCGATCATCACGTGGTGCTTCGGAACAACGGTCCTTAGCAACGGTGCATAGTTAGGGTGAACACCTTTCTTGAAATTTTATTGAGAGATCATCTTATTTACTACCGTCGTTCTAAGCAAATAAGATGTAAACATGATAAACATCACATGCAATCAATATAGTGACATGATATGACCAATATCATCTTGCTCCTTTGATCTTCATCTTCGGGGCACCATGAACATCACTGTCACCGGCACGACACCATGATCTCCATCATCATGATCTCCATCATTGTGTCTTCATGAAGTTGTCTCACCAACTATTACTTCTACTACTATGGCTAACGTTTAGCAATAAAGTAAAGTAATTACATGGCGTTTATGATTGACACGCAGGTCATACAATAAAATAAGACAACTCCTATGGCTCCTGCCGGTTGTCGTACTCATCGACATGCAAGTCGTGAATCCTATTACAAGAACATGATCAATCTCATACATCACAATGCATCACATCACATCCTTTTGGGCAATATCACATCACAAGGTACATGCTGCAAAAACAAGTTAGACGTCCTCTAATTTGTAGTTGCAAGTTTTTACGTGGCTGCTATAGGTTTCTAGCAAGAACGTTTCTTACCTAACCACAACATGATATGCCAATTGCTATTTACCCTTCATAAGGACCCTTTTCATCGAATCCAATCCGACTAAGGTGGAAGAGTCAGACACCCGCTAGCCACCTTATGCAACAAGTGCATGTCAGGCGGTGGAACCGGTCTCACGTAAGCGTATGTGTAAAGTTGGTCCGGGCCGCTTCATCCCACAATACCGCCGAATCAAGATAAGACTAGTAGTGGTAAGAAAATTAACAAGATCGACGCCCACAACTACTTTGTGTTCTACTCGTGCATAGATTCTACGCATACACCTAGCTCTGATACCACTGTTGGGAGACGTAGTAGTAAATCAAAAAAATTCCTACGTGTCACCAAGATCTATCTATGGACAAAACAGCAACGAGTGAGGAGAGATTGCATCTTCATACCTTTGAAGATCGCTAAGCGGAAGCGTTACAAGAACGCGGTTGCTGGAGTCGTACTCGTAGCGATTCAGATCACGGTGGACTCCGATCTTAGCGCCGAACAACGGCGCCTCCGCATTCAACACACGTGCTGCTCGGTGACGTCTCATATGCTTTGATCCAGCAAGGAGGAAGGAGAGGTTGGGGAAGAGCTCCAACAGCAGCACGATGGTGTGGTGGTGGTGGAGTAGCAAGGTATTCCGGCAAGGCTTCGCCTAAGCACTACGGAGGAGGAAGAAGAGAGGTAGGGCTGCGCCGTGGGAGAGAGATCAAATCTAGTTCCAAAACAGCCAAAACTTCAAGTATATATAGGAGGAGGGAGAGGGAGGTCTGCCTTGGCCCCTCCTCCAAGGAGGAGAGCTTCGGCCAAAGCTAGGGAGGAGTCCACCTCCCACAAGGGAGGTGGATCTCTTCCTTTTGAATCTCCTTTAGCCTTATCTCCTTATCCCCGGGAGGTGGATCTCTTCCTTTTGAATCTCCTTTAGCCTTATCTCCTTATCCCCAGCCACATGGGCCTTTCCGAAAGGACTTGGCCAGCCCATTAAGGGCTGGTACACCTCCTCTAACTGCCCACGAAGTCCTTTGGTCGTCACACCCCTCCCAGGGGTCCTCCGGCACCCTCCCGGCACTCCCGGTACACTACCGATGAGCCCGAAAACTTTCCGGTGACCAAAACAGGACTTCCTATATATCAATCTTTACCTCTGGACCATTCCGGAGGTCCTCGTGACGTCCAGGATCTCATCTGGGACTCCGAACAACCTTCGGTAATCACGTATACCATTTCCCTATAACCCTAGCGTCATCGAACCTTAAGTGTGTAGACCCTAGGGGTTCGGGAGACACGTAGACATGACCGAGACACCTCTCCGGTCAGTAACCAACAGAGGCATCTGGATACCCATGTTGGCTCCAACATGCTCCACGACGATCTCATCGAATGAACCACGATATCGGGGATTCAGTCAATCCCGTATTCAATTCCCTTTGTCTATCGGTATGATACTTGCCCGAGATTCGATCGTTGGTATCTCTATAACTTGTTCAATCTTGTTATCGACAAGTCTCTTTACTCGTTATGTAATACATCATCCCATGGCTAACTCCTTAGTCACATTGAGCTCATTATGATGATGTCTTACCGAGTGGGCCTAGAGATACCTCTCCGTCACACGGAGTGACAAATCCCAGTCTCCATTCGTGCCAATCCAACGGACACTTTCGGAGATACCCGTAGTGCACCTTTATAGCCACCCAGTTACGTTGTGACGTTTGGCACACCCAAAGCATTCCTACGGTATCAGGGAGTTGCACAATCTCATGGTCTAAGGAAACGATACTTGACATTGAAAAGCTTTAGCAAACGAACTACACGATCTTATGCTATGCTTAGGATTGGGTCTTGTCCATCACATCATTCTCCTAATGATGTGATCCCGTTATCAATGACATCTAATGTCCATGGTCATGAAACCGTGACCATCTATTGATCAATGAGCTAGCCAACTAGAGGCTCACTAGGGACATGTTGTGGTCTATGTATTCACACATGTATTATGGTTTCCGGTTAACACAATTATAGCATGAACAATAGAGAATTATCATGAACAAGGAAATACAATAATAACCATTTTATTATTACCTCTAGGGCATATTTCCAACCTGATCTTGCTGACACGTAGGAAAAATTTTTGATTTACTACTACGTTCCCCAACAGTGGCATCATGAGCTAGGTCTATGCGTAGAATCTATGCGCGAGTAGAACACAAGTTGTTGTGGGCGTCGATTTTGTCAATTTGCTTGCCGTTACTAGTCTTATCTTGGTTCGGCGGCACTGTGGGATTAAGCGCCATGGACCGACTTTACGTGTATGCTTATGTGAGACTGGTTCCACCGCCTGACATGCACTTGTTGCATAAGGTGGCTAGCGGGTGTCTGTCTCTCCCAATTTAGTCAGATCGGATTCGATGAAAAGGGTCCTTATGAAGGATAAATAGAAATTGGCATATCACGTTGTAGTTTTTGCGTAGGTAAGAAACGTTCTTGCTAGAAACCTATAGCAGCCACGTAAAAAAACTTGCAACTACAATTAGAGGACGTCTAACTTGTTTTTCTAGCATATGTCGTGTGATGTGATATGGTCAAAGGATGTGATGTGATATATGATGTATGAGATTGATCATGTTCTTGTAATAGGATTCACGACTTGCACGTCGATGAGTATGACAACCGGTAGGAGCCATAGGAGTTTTCTTAATTTATTGTATGACCTGCATGTCAATCAAAATGCCATGTAATTACTTTACTTTATTGCTAACCGTTAGCCATAGTAGTAGAAGTAATAGTTGGCAAGACAACTTCATGAAGACACAATGATGAAGATTATGATGATGGAGATCATGGTGTCATGTCGGTGACAATGATGATCATGGTGCCCCGAAGATGGAGATCAAAGGAGCAAGATGATATTGGCCATATCATGTCACTATATGATTGCATGTGATGTTTATCATGTTTTACATCGTATTTGCTTAGAACGACGGTAGCTTAAATAAGATGATCTCTCACTGAAATTTCAAGAAATGTGTTCCCCCTAACAGTGCACCGTTGCTAAGGTTCGTTGTTCCGAAGCACCACATGATGATCGGGTGTGATAGGTTCTAACGTTCACATACACTGGGTGTAAGGTAGATTTACACACGCAATACACTTAGGTTGACTTGACGAGCCTAGCATATACAGACATGGCCTCGGAACACGAGAGATCGAAAGGTCGAACATGAGTTGTATAGAAGATACGATCAACATGGAGATGTTCACCATTGATGACTAGTCTGTCTCACGTGATGATCGGACGCGGGCTAGTTGACGTGGATCATGTGTCACTTGGATGACTAGAGAGATGTCTATCTAAGTGGGAGTTCATTAAATAATTTGATTATGTGAACTTAATTATCATGAACTTAGTCTAAATTGTCTTTACAATCTATATTGTAGATCCAATGGCCCATGCTAATGTTGCCCTCAACTTCAACGCATTCCTAGAGAAAACCAAGATAAAAGACGATGGAAGCAACTATACGGATTGGGTCCGTAGCTTGAGGATCATCCTCATAGATTCCAAGAGATTATATGTCCTAGATGCACCGCTAGGTGATGCACCCGTTTTCCCAAAAACTCAAGACGTTATGAACGCCTCGCAGTCGCGTTGTGATGATTACTCCCTGGTTCAGTGCGGCATGCTTTACAGCTTAGAACCGGGGCTCCAAAAGCGTTTTGGGCAACACGGAGCATATGAGATGTTCCAAGAGCTAAGAATGGTTTTCCAAGCTCATGCCCGGGTCGAGAGATATGATGTCTCCGACAAGTTCTTTAGTTGTAAGATGGAGGAAAATAGTTCTGTCAGCGAGCACATACTCAAAATGTCTGGGTTGCACAACCGCTTGTCTCAGCTGGGAGTTAATCTTCTGGACGACTCGGTCATTGACAGAATCCTCCAGTCGCTCCCACCTAGCTACAAGAGCTTTGTGATGAACTACAACATGCAGGGTATGGAGAAGACCATTCCTGAGTTGTACTCGATGCTGAAATCAGCGGAGGTCGAGATCAAAAAGGAGCATCAAGTGTTGATGGTCAATAAGACCACTAGTTTCAAGAAAGACAAGGGTAAAAAGAACTTCAGGAACGACAGCAAAGCAGTTGTCGCGCCCGGTAAGCAAGTTGCCGGGAAGAAGAACAAAAATGGACCCAAGCCTGAGACTGAGTGTTTTTATTGCAAGGGTACCGGTCACTGGAAGCGAAACTGCCCCAGTACTTAGCGGATAAGAAGGCTGGCAACGTTAAAGGTATATGTGATATACTTATTATTGATGTGTACCTTACCAGCGCTCGTAGTAGCTCCTGGGTATTTGATACCGGTGGAGTTGCTCACATTTGTAACTCCAAGCAGGAGCTGCGGAATAAGCAGAGACTGGCAAAGGACGAGGTGACGATGCGTGTCGCGAATGGTTCCAAGGTCGATGTGATCGCCGTCGGCACGCTACCTCTACATCTACCTTCGGGATTAGTTGTAAACCTCAATATTTTTTATTTAGTACCAACTTTGAGCGTGAACATTGTATCTGGATCTCGCTTGATGCGAGATGGCTACTCATTTAAATCTAAGAATAATGGTTGTGCTATTTATATGAGAGAAATGTTTTATGGTCATGCCCCCCTGGTCAATGGTTTATTTTTGATTAATCTCAAACGTGATGTTACACATGTTCATAATGTGAGTACCAAAATATGTAAGGTTGACAACGATAGTCCCACTTACATGTGGCACTGCCGCCTTGGTCATATTGGTGTCAAACGCATGAAGAAACTCCATGATGATGGTCTTTTGGGGTCTCTTGATTTTGAATCAGTTGACACGTGCGAACCATGCCTCATGGGCAAGATGACCAAGACTCCGTTCTTCGGAACAATGGAGCGAGCAACTGACTTGTTGGAGATAATACATACCGATGTATGCGGTCCAATGAGCGTTGAGGCTCGCGGTGGCTACTATTATGTTCTCACCCTCATTGATGACTTAAGCACATATGGGTATGTCCACTTAATGAAACACAAGTCTGAAACCTTTGAAAAGTTCAAGGAATTTCAGAGTGAGGTAGAGAATCAACGTGACAGCCCGCCGCCGCCGTCGACCCCGTGCCTCTACTCCGACACCGGCGTGACCAGCCAGCCTTTACGCCGACCCAGTAGCCTTGCGCGCCATGACAGCCCGTCACGACCGTCGTCCGCGCATCTGCTCGTCTGTTGCTCTACGCCGGCCGTCGGCGCGCGCCGAATAGGACGCCTGCGTCACCCATCTACCGTCTTCGTCGCCACCCGCCGGCCGCCTCAGGATCATCGGCTTCCACCGCTTGCCAGCCCCCTTGCTGGCTACCTTGGGCTTGCCGGTTGCCGGGCTCACCGGCTGCGCTAGGGCTGTCAGCTACCTTGGGCTTGCTTGTAGCCGACTGCCCCGAATCGCCGGTTACTGGGCTGGCTTACTACGCCAGGCATGTGGGCTGCCTTGGGCTCACCGGCCGATCGCCGGCCTCCTCCGGCATGCCGCTCCCCACCGGCCGACATCGCCATGGTCTGCTCGACCACCCCACTTCGCCGTCCATGACATCGTCATCATCACCGAGCAGCGCCCCTGACATCGCGTGCGATCGAATAGATCACCCGCGCACCGCGATCGACTCCATCCACGACGCGTGACTGACCTGATTAGTCGGTTGCATGCGCCTCCGCAGGTCGTGTGAATGTTGTCCCCGAGTACATCGCCCCTCCACCGACTGAGAAACGGGCTGCCCCTGTGTCGCCCCATCAGGCCGCACCGCCGCCACCCCGTGGTTCTTCCCACGGTTGCATCGACCCAAGAGCCGCCACTACATCGCCCCTCGGGTTGTAGCGTCACGGCACGTAGTCCCCGCCACCACCCGAGGCCGTCTTCGTGGCTGCATCGACCCACGCACCGCCATTGGGTCGCCCCTTGGGGCTGTAGCGCCGCATCATGTGGTCCACGCCGCCACCCCGAGGTCTTCCCGTCGTCGCCCCGACCCGCGCACTGCCGCTTCGTCGCCCTTTCGGGCCGTAGAGCCGTGGCGCACGGGCCACTCCATCGTCCCCACGCGTCGACTTCTACGTGGCATGTGCCGCGCGGCCTCCCTCGGCGCGACAACTCCACCGTCCGCGCCAGTCTTTGCCATGCTGTCGGGTTCTTCCTCACCTACTTCGAGCATCGCCGCCACGATCCTAACCAGTCGTCGTCACCGAAGTCAGGCCGCCGCCACCGCTCTTCTTCGGTGCCGCTGCAGCTCGCTCACCCGAATCGCGTCGCCCGTCCACCCCCTTCATCCTTGTCCAGCACCAGCTCATCCCCAGCGTCACCGTCGTCTTCCCCGACCACTTCATCTACTTTGACCATCGTGAGCGACATCGGCCCCCCGCCAATTTGCAACGGAACCGTCGTCGAGTCCTTCTTTGCTAGCCTCCTCGACATGCCATACAAGTTGTGTGCAGGTCCCTACCTACGCATGCCCGATGCTGGCAACGCTGTCGCATGCCTTCGTTCCCGGTGTGTTCTCAGGCCTAGCAAGCTTGGAGCGACGCATCGTCAACATCGACTTCGTCCGTCTACGCATGCGTGGTGCTGGCAACACCGCTGCATGCCTTCATCCATGATGAGTCCCCGGGCTTGGCAAACCCGGCGCGACGCATCTCAACTACGTCTTCTTCTCGGCGCACCATTACTTCGACACCACTGCGCCCATGACTAACTCGGCGCCTCCTTGCGCCCGCGGCTCCACGACGACTTCCACGACACTGGCTACCCCGACTCGACATCGACCAAGACATTCTTCACACGGCTACCTCGACCATGGCTACACCACCCTACGCTCTCGGTTACCTCAAGATCGGCACAAAGGGCTATCACATCGCTTGAGCAACTCATCGGCTTCCTCTACAGCCAACGCATTCGCGATGCGACACCGTCCCCGACGCTCCCGCTATGACTGTGAGGGGATGCACTCCGCCTACTCCGGCGCATCGGATCCGTCAGCCTCCTCCGGCGCGTGAGGCCACTCCACCTCCTCCGACGCATCAGGCCACTCAGCCTCCTCCTCCGGCGCGTCAGGCCACTACGCCTCCTCCACGACGGAAGAGAGACTCCGTTGCCGCTCCGGCATCTAGCAATACAATAGGCGGGAAGAAATTTAAATTTGGTCCAAGCCTCAAGGCTGCTCCAAAGTTACCATACGAGACGACTGACCGAGAAAGCGATGACATCAGTAAAGCCGAAGTGAAGGCCCATTTTGCACAGAAACATCCACCTCCGGAGGAAACGATAGATCTAGTGAAAGCGAAGCGCACTCTGGATGCCCTGAAGCGACCATCACCGCCTCCGCTGCCATCAAACTATGACTGTTGTATTATAAAGACATATAATGAAGCGCAGCGGTCGGGAAGTACTTCTAGTGTTGCAAGAGTCAAAGAACGAAGAAGTGGGAAACAATTCCCTAGCTCGGCGAACAGGAGCAGCAATCGTGCCCCCCCCTCCCCCCCGCTCAAGGTGTCTAGCGATATTGCTAATCATCCGGTGCTACTGTCCGGTACCAAACTTGAGGATTACTTGGGGGATGATGTATTTTTTGAAACGACTGAGGTAACAAAAGAAGAATATAAATACGTGCACGAGAAGCCTCTCGTCAAACCTGATCATCATCCTCTAACAACGATGATGTACAAATTGCATGAGTGGTACATGAAAACCTGTAGGGAGTCTGAGAGAGACACTATGTATGTTAGAGTGAAACCAGAGAACGAATTCATTGGACTCAACGTTATACCTATTGAATTTGTGGAGTTATTTCAGTTATACAATCAACTGGCCCTTGACAAACAACTCATGACTTCCTACTGCCTGTAACTATTACTTCTATAGTTAAGTCTCTAGCTCAGCTCGTTCATTGCATGTATATATAATTATCCTAATTATATTATGCAGATTGAAGATCGTCGAATGCAAAAAAAATTAAGAATCTTCAACGTTGGGTTCATTAGCCCAGATGCCGTAAATGAATGGACGGTACGAAATGAAAGCAAAAAGACCGAGAAGAACTTGCTAAAGTCATTCCTTATGCATCAAAACAAAAGGGAAATACTCTTTCCTTACAATTTCAAGTGAGTGTTGTTGTCTTCTCTGTATACTCGGTTTCGCTTACTCGAGGTTAAGTAATGTAATTGATGAGTTATATATACATGTGCAGCTTCCACTTTATTCTGCTATCCATTAAGCTTGACGGGGCATTAGTAACTGTCTTAGACTCGAGATGTAAAGATCCCAAGAATTATGCGGACATGATTGCAATGCTCAAGAAATAAGTTCAATCAATACCAGGACCATATCGGCATGCAACTTTCATTAATTTTCTGATATCAAGTAATCATTATCTTTGCCTGACAGGGTTTGGAAAAAGTTCACCCGAAAGGTTTCCGGTCTAAACAAAGAGTTGCGATTTACGCACCCCGAAGTAAGAAGTGCAAATAAACACCACATTGTAGTACTTTATATCATGCAAAGGCAAATTAACATCACATTGTCTCACTTTACGATGCAACTCTTTGTATCATAATGAAATTTAAGGTAACAAGATTTCAGTGTCTAAACCAATGCACACTTTTTCATTTGAGAAATGGCATAACATTTTATTTGCATCAAATCAAACCAAGTGAATCTAGATATACATATAAGTTAATAAAATCGGGCGCAAAAGTAGAATCAACAACATTTTTGATTCTTCGATAATTCTATTACTAAACCCAACTTGCAATTCATGATATGCTATACACTACACTAGAAAATTCTCTGAATATGGTTGCCTAGAAACCATTACTAAGATATTTTTTAGTATGTATAATTTTAAAATATCTATCATGTTATATAATAATTTTAAAACAACGAACATACATATAGATATGAAAATATATGTGTACACACACTACATTAGAAAATTAATTTAAATGACTTTTTTAACAAAAATAACTTTCTTCATAAATGATACAATTTAAATTTTGTACATTTTTTATCATGATATACCTTATAATTGTGTAACAAAAAATATGATAATATGACTTATTAATATCATATACATTACAATTTTGTGAAATCATTCTTATGTGACTTAATACATATTAATTTATATTATAATATGATAAACATAGTTTAAATACGTATAAAAGTTTAGTATAATAGAAATATAAAAAATAAATATTTAAATTGCCCCGGGCCTATTTAACCTGCTTTCCAACGCTCCACAGATTACCTATTTAAACTCTAATGCGATTTTAGATGCGCGTGACGTACTGTAACTTTGAGGGCGGATCTGCGGTACACGTGTAACGCTCGTAAGCGCATGGCCTCGAGGTGTCGTCGTAGTCGTTGTTTTCCCTATGCCCGTGACCCTCTCTACCTCCTCGCACTAGTCGCTACCGGGATGCAGGACGCGACGACCTCCATCTGCCTGCACGGTGTTGGGTCCTCCCTGGTGGCGTTGGGCACCACCATACCAACTGCTAGTTGCGGAAGACGCACCTCGTGACCCCGTCCTCAATGTCGACCCCCATCGAGTCTGTGCCGACCTGTTTAGGGATTCGGGGAACCGTGTCACTATAAATTTATATATTTCATTTCAAAATATTATTAAAAGCATAAATTATAGCCTCAAATTGATGAAGCACAAATAAATATCACGTAATAATACTTTATACCATGCGGAGGTAAACACTTCCAACTAGCAAAGTTGAGTTTAAATATCCTATTCTCACTTTATGATGGATATCTTAGTATTATGATGAAATTTTTATATTCAAAGTTAGACATAAAAAACTGAAGTGGACTTGTATAAGAAAATGGAGGGAATACCTTGTATTCAAGTTGCAACTAGCAAAAGAGAAATATGTTGTGTTGGTAGGTATCCACTAAAAACCTGAAGCTAGCATGTCATGTGACCAACACATCTTGTGACGGTCATCACAGGCGGCGATAGGGACCATTGCATTTTCACCATGCGCTCATATCCCGATGAATGTGATTAATCAAATATCAACTAGTAATGGTTAAGGTAATTCTTTCAGAATTAACTCAACGAAAGAACAATTTAATGGCTCGCAAGAGTGGTGGGCAAATTAAGGTGTCTGTCATCAGCACTAACTATGTCTTCAGATTTCATGCACTCCGGCTTTTAGACATCCATGGTTGAATAGCACGATCCCCGCCCATAACAATGCTAGCATATCTGATGTAGCTCGGCTTACAAATATCACTTTCTACAATTTGAATTTTTTTGATCTATTTACTAGTATGCATATATACGAATGAATATTATGTATGTAAATTTTTCTATAACATTATACTTACACACATGGCGTACAAAAAAGGCATATATGTATTTCTAAATGGGCCAACTTTTCTTTTCGCTGGGCAGAATTTGTCTTTTGTTCAACATATAAATCACAATATTTTCAAATGACTTATTACACTTTCGTGCAGAAAACACATAGGTTTTCATGGAATTATTTTCATTTTTCTTTTTGATACTTTTACATATGAGTTTTGATCTTTTTAGATGCCATCTGGGATTCTTGGGACTTTATTATCATTGACTGATGTCATGCCTTTGTTTTCAAATATTGGTTGGACTCAAAATTCCTACTTGTCCTTTCTATAGAAGCATATGGAGCTGCATTTGAGAAATGCTCTCAACATTGGGTTGCTCATATTTAAAACTATCTGTTGACTTTTTTTGCTCATGCTGGGGTCCTTTCATACATAGCTTCTACATAGCCTTTTGTGATATTCTTGCCTTTGATTCAGGTTGCTACTAACAAAAGAAAAGGTCTATTAGTGTTGTAGTTTTCCACTGAAAACTTGAAGCTACGTACTAGTACTTGATAGTAAGTATTTGTTTTTTTCACACAACTAGATTTATTTCACATGCTTTCCTAAGATAATGTAACTATTTTCTCGTAGCTATTGGTGACATACAATCAAGTGACGGCCACGGTGATTTCACTTAGAATGATAAAGTTGTACATAGAAATATATTTGTGCAGTGTGTGTTAATAGTGATGTTTCGAAACATAGAATTTTTTAGTTTTTGAAAAGGAGGATAGCCCCGGGTTTAAAAATGAGAGATTTTCATTTCCCGACGCCTACACCAACTAGGGATGCATACAACCATTTTAATATGAGTATCAAAATAAACATGGTCCTCGGATTTTTTTTAAATGAGTATTAAGATATTTCTTGATAAGTGGTTCCACCACACACCAAGCGTGATCCTCAATAAATGAAAGAAAAACCCCTGTGCATCACCTATCGATTATAAGAATTGTACTCGGGTGGTAGATGGGCCCAGCCTACCAGGGCCATGGCCCGGGGCTTTGGAAAAAAATAAGCCTATATTTTAGAAATTTTCAGAAGTGGCTCGGGGCGTAGGCGCGAGCCAACTCAGTATTGCCCCACTAGTGACCAGATCGAACAAGACGGAACCCTATGCGTCGAGCAGTAGAGCAGGCATCGTCGCATCGAGGCTCCAGCCGCCGCTCAGCCACCCTGTTCATCTGATCGTCCAGCGAGGCGGCAAGCCGGCGAGCCGGCCATCTTCTCGCTCGGCGACCTCTGCCGCACCCCGCCTCTTGTGCGCAACCTAGAGCCGCCTCTCGTCTTGTTGCCCAGCCACCCAGGTCCAGCGACGCGCTGACGCCTGACGCCGCACCCAAAGTTGGCTGCACCAACGACTCGTCCGGCGACCTCACCCTGCGTCCGGCCTCCCACCACCATTCGACCATCTCGCCAGGTATTTCCCCTCTGCCCAGTGCGGCCACTCTCCGATCCTAATTTCCTTTGGGTATGAGAAAGGAGGCAGTAGGGTATCTGAACTTGATGCTTGAAATTATTTTGCTCCCTGAACAACTTGATGCTTCAAATTAGCACAAAACAGCGAGTCCTAATTTTTGTTCCAATTAACGGGAAGACTGAAGACAAGATGAACAAAAGAACTAGGACTATGACATCTTTTTTTCAACCACAAAGCACTGATTCAATAGTAACAGAAACATGCCCTTCAACTCGAGCAAGTGTTGAAGTTCCTCGTGTTATAACTCAACTTAAGCCCGGTGATATCGAGACGGATCCTGGTAAGAGAATACATTGAGAATTTGGATCTCGACATTAGAGATCTTGCTAGAAGGGAGTACATGAGTAAGGGCCCTTGCCAACCAACTAATCATAAATATGAACGTAAATGGGTAGGAAAAGGGTTTAGAAGCGTTCATGATTCTTGGTACAAAAATCATCCTGGCTGGTTGGAATATAGCGTTGAAAAAAAATGCAGCCTTTTGCTTTTGTTACTTTCCATTTAAGCAACCACGAGCCGTAAACTATGGTGTTCAAGCATTCACTAAGAATGGGTTTAAAAATTGGAAGGATGGACCTAAAGTTCTTGATGAACATGTTGGTAAACATGATAGTGCTCATCATAAGGCTAGACAACACTACGAGGCTTTCAAAAATCAGAGGCAAAATCTGCCACATGTGTTTCATCGAGGTACTTAGAAGGACGAAGAAGAATACAAAGCCCGTCTCTTGATTATATTGGGTGTTATCAAATTTTTGCTGTTACAAGGTCTTGCTTTTCGTGCACATGATGAATCCAATAGCTCAAAGAATAAGGGTAACATTAAGGAATTGTTGGGCTGACTCATAGAGAAAGACCGAGATGCACGAAAATTTATTGGTAATGCTGGAGCGAACCATAAGCTAACTTCACCTGAGATACAATTGGACTTGTGTAAGGCTTGTGCAGAACAGACCACCAAAGCCATTGCTGATGAAACTGGAGATGGTAAATTTTCCTTACTTGTTGATGAGTCCAGAGATACATCAATCAAGGAGCAAATGGCTATGTGTTTGAGGTCAGCGCCTTTGTTTGCATTGTATATGTGTCTTGTTATGCATTTATTTTCTCAAAGTTGTTATATATTAATCATGCAATTGTGTCTTATATAGGCATCTCAACAGCCGAGGGGAGGTGATTGAGAGGTGTTCCTGACACGCGAGCAGCTTCACTCAAGGTAGCTTTGGAATGTATGTTATGCCACTCAGCTCCACCCAATTATTAAGATGCATTGCTTGTCCTGATTCGAAGAATTCACATTTGATGAATTGTAATGGCCTTGGTCATCTTGCCATGAATATGGTTTTGAGTGATATGCACACAACTTTTCCATTGGTTTACCGTCTTGTTGAATTAGCATTGATTTTACCTGTTGCAACCGCAACCATGGAAAGAGCCTTCTCAACAATGAGCATTATCGAGACTGGATTGAGGTACATGATGGGTGATGATTGGTTGAATCATTGAATGGTATGTTACATTGAGCGAGATGTATTTGTTACTATTGAAGAGTCAAAGATCATTGAGCGATTTCAGGGTTATCTCACACGCAAATGCATTTTACCTCGTCCTAGAGGTAATGTTTCATATTTTGCATGGAGTAGCATTTTTTTTACTTGCTTTCTATGGACTGACATGCATATCAAATTTTATACTTGAAGGTGAATCATCTGTTACTATTGAAGATGTAATTGCGGGAAGCTAAAATCAAACCTCTGATTTGGTACCCTCTTTTGTATTATTTTTCCTTTATATTGTGTTTTGTTATGTGTTACATTGTCAAATGAAGCACTATTAAATATTGTATTGGGATTCTTATCAGTTGCTAATGAGCATTGCTTTTGGTATGCCTTGAATTGTGGTATACTTTTTGAGGAAAACAATTAGCCCTTCATTTTTGGCATGGGGCGTTGGCCAATCCTGGCATCCATCGTTGCCTGCACAACCGCATGCCCAACAACTGAGCCAAGGATAAATGAAAACATGTCTTTGGTGGTGTGCGGACGTGTGGTAACTGCTTCGAATAAGATATAGTTGCTATTTGCTACGATCTATACACATTCTTATTAGCTTGAATATTGAATAGGGGTGTTTTTTATTTTACATGTATTATAAAGATTTGGACATTATTCAATACGTGCATAACAATGGTAGCATTTCTGTTCTGTAGCATGTCTCTCAACTAAAACGAATCCGACCAAGCACAGCAGTGAAGGATCGATAAAACCATGATTTTAGGTGATCGTTTCATTCTTTTGACCGAGACCTCCTACATATGGTTCGTGACAACAGCCAGCCAAGCATGCAACAGAAAAATTCAGAGAAAGCATGCATGCAGAAAAATTCAGTCAACTGAATTCCTTCCTGTGAAGCGCGAGCACGTTTTAAAGTGGATGACAAGTAGCACATCAAGCCAGGCAGCAACTTTTACTCGCAAGGAAAATGAAATAAGGCACTGCACTAGCTCTTTTGGAGTCTCCAACTGAAGCAAGGAGAAGAAATGAACCCAATGTACTGCCTTACTTAAGCGGTTAAGCCTGAAGGATAAAAGATAGACCAAGTGATGGACATGGATGGAAGGGCCCAGGAAATGCAGCTCCGTTCATCTTTGATTGCGCCCACCCTAGCTCACCACTGACATATGTAGATACCATCCAGCAATTCCCAGTTATACACCTGTTCTTCACTTGGCATCTTTGTTTCGTAAAAAGAAGAAAGGGAAAAAGGATCAGTTAAAACGGAGGTAACTAACTATGCACCAGACGATCAAGAAAATCAGACAAAACAAGTACTAGAATGAAGGCAACCAAATGTTATGCGGCACTCAGTGATACAATTCCTCAAACAATGCAGATTCAATGCTCTGGTATCCCAAACCAACATATTTTTCTTCCTTGCATATGTTCTAAACAGTGAAGCTGGTCATGCAAGGTAAAGGCCACCCAAGTACGAGGTTTTCAGACTGGAGTATACACTTGCGATGCAGGATGAAAGTATCTTGATTATGATCGTATCCGATTCAGAAAAAACATGCACTAACAAAAGTGTACCAGTGTAAACTAAACAGACCGGAGTTAAGCTCTGTCTGAGCAGTAGCATGCTTCATCATAGAGAAATGGAAAACTGATTCTATATCTAAATAACATTTTGTAAGAAACAAGTATGAACAATCTCACACAGAATAACTCTAGTTCATACAATGTATTATGACTATGAGAAGGGGAGATGACAGAAATGAACTTCCATTCTTCCAAGTGCCAACCCATCGCTCTCTAAATTCCCTTTCAATATCCATATCAACTAAGTTGACCATTAACACACATGTGTCGGACACCATCATCCTACCGTACAAAAGTCCCCCCTCTATGGTAATCCAAAAAAACAACTACAGTTCAAACCACATTAAAAAATTGTAGAGTATCATCTTATGGGTACGAAAAGCATCGCAAATGGTGCAAGACTAGTGTATCTAAAATAGCCTAGGGGATCAGTCATACATCTACCACTATTCCAAAGTTTATACTAAATGGTGCAAAGGTCGATGAACCATTAACAAAAGCCTTGGAGGATTATGAGTGTGGCAATGCAAACTGTTTCCATAACTAATCTATTATGATGGTGCATTGATCTTAGCTACAAATTTCAAATGTAAAGCACATGGCAAAACAAAGCAGCAGCATAGAAAAAAGATTAACACAGTGCACATTGCAAAGCTTTGCAACCTGAACAAAAGCAGTACCGAAATTATCTAAGGACCAAAAAGTGAACCTTGCAGTTGCAGGATCATCCTTGAGCGGAGGGAACGTTGGAGGCCATATCTTCATAAAAGGATGTATATCACCCAAATATCGATCCTCTTTTGTCACCTCATACACTTTACGCAGCGTCCTGCACTTGATATCCAAGTAGAGTGCGTGTTGCGACATCATCTCCAGCAACACATACTTGGCATTGTCCCCCACCTGTTTTATCTGGAGAGAAGCATTGCCGTCCAGCATACTTAAACCAGCCAACATGTCACGCAAGCAAATGTTGTCCACCAGCAACCAGTCACCCCCCTTGTGGAGCCAGATCCGGAGTTCAAGCTCTTTCAAATGGACGAGGTATACACCGGCTGAATCGCCTGCCCATGACAAGATGGTGTTTCTCGCGACATGCTCGACCCCTTGTGGGAGCTGAATTGCCGAGAACTTCGAGGCCGTCAAATCCAAGACAACAATGTTGCTCTTGCCGGCTGGCATATAGATCTTATTGTCGATGAGCACAGCCTCCAAATCTGACCGCGAAGGAGGGACCTGGCCTATGGTCAAACTATGCATAACCCAGACACCATCTTGCAACATATAGACATACGCCGTATGTTTCTTCTCCACAGTAGACTGCATGGACATGTAGAAGTAGGACACACCGCCGCCTTCTTCCTTGGAGAGGATTCCAGAGTATGTGTAGGAGCTTCCGAACCGGAGTCGGGGCACAGGGAACACCGGGAAAACGATGCTGCCTCTCTGGGGGCACAGCAGGCTGTGCGCCCGGAACGTCGACCGGGTTTGGTCATGGTCGTGGCGCTCGTGCCTCATGAGCAGACTGCCGTTCCGGCAGTCCATGACGGAGCTCGGCGCGCCGTGGTCTCTCATGTCGGCGCCCAGGCTGGAGCTCGCGCGGCGGACCACCGCGGCGAGCTCCGGCGGCTGAGGCGGGACCGGCACGAACCTCGGGATGGTCGGCGCCGCGGAGCAGTCCACCTCGACGAACGTAGAATCCGAGGAGGCGGCGCGGGTGCCGCTCGCGGAAACGGCAGAGGAACTCGTCGCGGGAGGCGCGGTGGATCCAGCGCCGGCAGACGGCGGCGGCGCGTACGAGCGCGGTGGGGAGGCCGAGGAGGATCTCGGCGAGGAGGTCGTCATCGTCGAACACCTTGGATACCGACGCAGGCGGCAGCGGCGGCGGCGTCTCGGACTCCGTCTTGGCGGCGGGAAGGAGGATCTCGGAGAGGATTCCGTCGCCTTCGAGCACCTTGGATGCCGCCGCCGGCGGCGGGTGCGACGTCGCGCCCTCCATTTCGGCCGGAGTTGGGGTTTCGGTGGGGTTTGGGAAAGGGGATCGATCCGGCCGGGCAGCAGGTGCAGGAAGGGAAGAAATAACCGATTACTCGTCTTCCTGGGCCAGCTCTGGCAGTTCAGGCCCATCGAAGCCCAAACCACATAACGTCTCTGATATCTGTCAACCGAGCCAAATGTTGCAAAAAAAAATTGAATGTTGCAATTTTTTTGTCAGTTCTGAAATAAATGGAGCAAGAATCATGTACAATTATCTTGGGGAAAAGATAAATAATTATGTCACTAACTTTTTTTGAATCGGATATATATATAGACATATATTCCCTGTGTTCCTAAATATAAGTCTTTTTAGAGATTCCAAATTAGACTACATACGAAGCAAAATAAGTGAATCTACACTCTAAAATATGTCTATATTCATCCATATGTAGTTCATGTTCAAATATCTAAAAAGACGTATGTTTAGAAACGGAGGTATTATTATTGTGATTGTTCACTTATTTCAGTCTATTGAAATATCCAAAACATACTTTAATTCAAAATGGAGGGTAATAAATTGTAGACAGTAAAAAGAAGATTAAAAACTGGTGCTCAGTGTCAACTTTATGCTAATAAAATCAACCATATACATGAAGTTATGAGCTAATACCTCTGTTCGGGTTTAAAAGTCACCTGAGCCAGCATGTTACGACCGTTCGGCGCCCCTATTAGACTGACGTAATTAACACATTTGATTTTCATCCATTCATTCCATTGGCTAATCATAAGGTTGTCATAGTCGGAGTAACATAGACAGTAACATACAAGCCACATAAACAAAAAAATTATGTGGCAAGTAATTAAGGAGATAAATAAATAGAGTAATATAATATGTTACCATCATTAAGCGCTTCCCAATGTATAATAAGTCTATAAAGTAGTAAATGAGGGTCTCTATGTTATCAGGCCCCTCCCAATACTCCACCTTAAACAGGTGCTAAGCCTGACATGTAGATAAAAAGTCTAATGTGGCAAGGTAATTAAGAAGAGAGAGATGAATATGATGACCCCGGGAAGAAACAATGCTAAGTGCGTGAATCTAGGCAAAACACTTAAGTGAAAGAAACCCACCAATACATGGAGAACTTAGTAGATAAATCATTAAATGAAAGATGTTTAGCTACAACAAGTTAAGTACATATGCATTTGGGGTTTTAGTTACTAAACATTTTAATGTGCTTAGCACCTTAAAACATTGATGCATTGGAAGTAGCCTCACATCTATGACACTACCCACTATTTAAATAGTAACATCGATTAATAGCATACGCATATTACTAGTCTAAGTTACTTCATACTATGACTAGCCTAAACAAAGTGATTAATTCTCGTTGGGCACATGGCCCAACTCTCAGCTGCGTATACGGTTTCGCCTCTTCTTCTTAAGAATAATAATTGTGGTTGCATGCGACACCCTCTGGTCCTTGCAATCACACATAATTATGCATTCATGCCACATGTTGTTAGACTGCCCGTAATAGGTATTTTTATAAATTAATATTACTAGTGTATAATGTTATATATATATAATGTATATTTATTATATATTAGTATCTTAGATGACCTTTGTTTTACGCAACTTATTAACACAACCTTCACTCGCAAGAATATGAGCCGCTTTGTTTGTCGATCGCCTTGACCAGATCTCTCGGTGCACTTCCACACGAGTAAACACCTCATTGATCTCTTCTATAAGGTTCATACCTCGAACGGTCTCAGTGTCTTGATTATGTGCCACACTTTGATTGTCGGTCTATAGAAAAAGCTTCTCAACATCCATTTCCACCGCCAACGGAATGCCTCGCATGCATGCATCACTTTCACATTCTATTTATTTTGTATTGGACATGTTGATATTTTGTTCTATAATCTTGGTCAAATATACACAAGTTTGACCTGGACATAAATAGATATACCTTATATTCTGGAATGAAGAGAGTATTCAGTAGAAACACCTACTAAAATATTTGTGAGTATGTATAATTTAAAAATATCTACCATGTTATTCAATAATATTAGAAGATATACTAACACACACACACGCGCGCGCGCGCACACACACACACACACATATATATATATGTAAATATATATGTATACACTATATAGTTTATGACATATTAAAAAATTAATTTAAATGATTTTTTAGCAAGAAATAAAAAAATTGTCAAGCGTACAATTTAAATTTTGTACAATCAAAATTTTAATTGATATACATTACAATTGTGTAACAATGAATAATATAATTATTATTTTGAAATATTTTTATATTACTGGTCATATTAATTTAAATTATAATATGTTACAAGTAGTTTAAATAAGTATAAAAGTTTGGTATGAAAAATAATTATTTTACATCTTCTCGGCCCAAATTGGATTGGACCGGCTTTGTCTCCATGATACCTGAGTATGACTCGTCATATGGCACGTGTTGGCTATTTAGAAAAGTTTGGAATATAGGTACATATAATGAGAAATAATGGGCAATTCGAATCTCTCTTCCGCTAACCCATCACACATAAAGATTCTCCTCTTATATATAGACTGCTTTTGATGTAGAGTCGGGTCCATCAAAGAGATAAAATGTTGAATATCCGTTGCGAAGAAGTAGCAGGATTTGCGGTGTCTACGGGAGGCTAATATGAGTGCCCACGATTCCACATGAGAATGTGATATAATCTTATTACGAATTTTATTGAGGGACGTTCGATACTTAATCCCGCGTTACTTATGAGAAGCAGAGCAAAAGTTATACACATTTCTCTCTATATAATAGCTAAAACTCAATAGTACAATCACTTGTAAATAAAAAATACCACTGTGAACATCTTAAGAATATCTTCGAACACTGATAAAAACATAAAACTGCACCTTGACATTTAAGTTTGACACTCCTTTACATTTTTCATCCTCTGTAAACTATCTTGGAAGTCCTGTAATGTCCATGAAGACATCATAGGAATCTAGAAATTATAAGGTTGTCAATCATACATTTGATGCTACATACAAAAATGTACCATATAATGCACCACGTTTTTTCCTCTTTTTTGTGACAATAACTCTTCTATTACTCACAGTTTAAGGGATTACAATCTTGCAATACAATATCGAGGACATCCTCTGGACCAGAACCAAGCCAGGCCATAGTTCGGTCCTGAGTTCTGCCAAATTTTGCTAAAACATGACTAGCACAACTGCCATTGTGACGAATATGAGTATTAGAAGAGTCTCATTCCCCCATAATTTTCTTTATCTCTCTGATCGTAAAAGAAAACTTTGACATGTTACCCTCTCGGATTCAATATCGATAAATAAGGTGCTCAACTGCAGCGCTAGGTTGGGGCCTTCCCGAGCAGCCAGGATTTCAGACTCCAGCGCATCCTCACAAAGCTCAACATGCCTAATGAAAATTATAGCAAATGAAAAGGTATATTTCCATATTTCACTCCATCTTTAACTAAAGCCCTATCATCTTGATACTAGAAAGAAAAGATTAGAAACCATCAGCTCGCACTAGCAAAAATGGAACACATGTGCATATGGGAATGTAACATGATTAAATATAAACTAAACACACATCCGATTTTATTCAAAACGTGAACATCAGATAAATCAACAAGTGAAATTTTACAAATAAAAGAAACACACCTCAGTTTTGATCAGTAAGATAAACTTGGATGAGTGTAGCAGCGAGCTGAAAAACAAAGCTAGCTGAGAGGGTGACAACGACTTAACATGTTTAGGTGTACATGTTTTTTATCAATGGCAAAGCATGCGCATTTAGCCACTTTAACTAAATGATTAACACCATGCCTTTAAAATGATTGTTAACATCTCGGTATTATCTCAAAACAAAACATTTCCGGGAAGAATTTATCGAAGTTTGTCGACCTTCGATACAAAACAGGGGCCACCGATCTAAGTACTATAACTGACAAACCGTAGTACAATAGTATCATCGGAATTTTGAGAAATTAACCTTCTTATCAACCTCCTCCATGACACTATCAAAGAGTTCTTTTGGAGTGGAGCCAGACAAGTTTGAAGCAACTGTCAGGTAAGCACACGAATCTTTCACCTGTAAATTGACAAATTTAAGGAATCAAGATAAACTCATTTAACATTTGATTCAGGAAAAAGTGTACTCTTCATCCCTCGACTATTGGCCCACACACTATTCAACTCTAAGACTAGACAAAGTTCGTGTTTCAACTATCGTCAAAGTCTAAGTTACGTGCATTTTCTTCCCTGGGACAATGCCGCCCTTGTTTTGAACAACACAACACCTACCTATACGAGGCAATAAATGACTTAGCATTCGGTCAGCAAGTCATTAAACGACCAAAAATTGGTCAACGCGGGCACTGTGTTTTATTTAAGATGTTGTGCCATATACACGGATGACATAGCTATGATCAACAGGAGTGTGTGGCAGAAGAACAGAGACAAGTAGAGAAGCCATAGCCAGCAAGAAACACATCAGCGAAGGAGTTTAGGGACGAGAGTACTCTGAATTGATAATTACTTGGGATCAGCATACAACCAATAGCTCCTTATATGTCGGATATTTCCACTCAATACAAAAGAAGGGAAATCTTAACACGTCTCGGATCTAAGCTATTACCAATGGATGGTGTTTGATGTGTTCCCTTTTGATTTGAGAAAGGTATCTAATACACCTAACGTTGGCTTCACATTTCTAGTGTAAAATCCACCACTTCAAAAAAAATTAATTAGTTTTACTTTGTTAAATCACCTTTTTAGAATGGTCATGTTCTGGCCTTCCTATATATGGAATTTTTGTTTGTCCTTCTATATCGTATCTTAGAAAATCCATGATACTACTACTTGTACTATATACTAGCTCATATGGAATTTATATATGGCGAATGAAGTTGAAAACGTCAGCATGAAACAATCATGTACGGTGGTATAAGATGTGTGCGTTCTTTCTGTTCCAAATCTGGGCCATCACATTTTTTGAAGTTAGGCGATGACAACTTTACAGTAATAATACCATCACATGGGGATGTTGTTTGCAAAGTTGGAAGGGGAGGCCTTATAGTTCCCTCCTTTATCTACAAATTTCATCCAACGGATGTGCTTTGCAGGGCGCAGCCAGAGTACTGCATCCATTGGAGTACCTGATACGATCTTGATCAACCATTGTACTACTGGCTCTATACAAACTGATTACACCACGAATACAACCTACCAACATACTAGTAAAGGTCGAGCTACTCCCAATGTTTGAACCAATTTATGAAAAATTAACAGAACATTTCAATTAGTTTAATTTTAAACCTCATAATCTTCATCTTGTTATTTCGATCTCTTGGATACCGTTACATTGATTTGTTTTTAATGTCCAGCTGATGAACCAAGAACCGAGAACCCCATCACTGGCGATGAAAAGACCCTCAGTGCTCCAAGATCGACCCACACTGCTCCTGCTTTGGATACCAATCATGTCGTGTTAAGGGAAATTGCTATCAATTCCTGAAACCCCCTTTTCTCAATTATCTGTTGAGTGGTTTATGGAAAGCAATTTGTGATGCTTCATGTATCGCACGGCCGTGAGGGGATGTTTGGTGGGGGAGCGGAGATGGCGAGCGTGTTAGGCCAACTCCAAAGCACAACTTCATTTCTTCCGTGAGTGTCCGTTTGCGTCCAACAGACAGAAAATATGACACAACCGCAGACCCATCTCATTATTTTTATTTTTTGTGTCCATTTGACCCCATTTGTCGACCAAATTTGGTCACGATTTGGGTTTGAAGCGGACACAAACGTGACGTTATCTGCGTCTCGATGTATGGTTGTGTCCGTTGCATGCAGATGGTGGCTCATTTGTCATCCAAAGAAAAGAGACCCACCTTCCATCGGGGTTGTGGCAAGGTGGTTGCGGCGGGCGAGGCATGGCTCTTGGGGCTCGCGGCTCAGGATGGTTGCGGCGCTCGGCTCTTGAGACTATGGTGAGGCGCGGCGCTCGGGGCTCTAAGTGGCAGCGGTGCTCGACGCTCGCGGGCTTGCGGGTGGGCTAGCACAGTGGCAAGCGCTGTGGCGGGCCAACACGGGTTGACATGGCCTGTGCGACATGGGTGATTGCGCGTGGGGGCACGGCATGCGCGTGGGAGCACGGCGGCGCATGAGTGAGCGGAGAGCACCTTGGGTGCGGGCGAGGAGCTCACCCACGACGGCAGCGGGCACTAGAAGCTCACGTGTGTTCTACTCCGTATGTGCCTACGCCCTTGATGTGTTGGAAGAAATAACAATGGCGAACAAAACAGGACACTGATTGAAATAAGTCTGTCCCACTGGACATATCGCACGACACGCGGAACAACATACATCTGTCTTTCCGACATAAACGGACGAAAACCATACAAAACGAACGCCCGTTTGATCCCGTGAGTCTACAAATAGGAATGCACCGGACACCTCCTCCATCACAAACAAGGCAAACGGATGGTCACCAACAAAGTCTGCAAGCGTCCGCGGTTGGTAGCCCCGTGCACATCTCGCCATCCTGCTAGCGGTGATGGCGGCCACATGGGTACGAGGTTTGAATCAAAGATAGAGGGTACGAGGTTGTTGGTCGAGGCTGACCGTCACCCATTAGTTGATCTGCCTCCCTGCTTCCTTCGGCTGCACCACCACGCAAACTTCAATTGGCAATTGTTAGGAAATAAGCCACGGCAGCCGCGTTGGGTGCGTGTCCATGCGCGCACCGGGTCGCCGGGTCCGTGGTGTGTGTGTCTAGACATAGTCTGACTGGTGTATGGGCATAGTCCGACCAGTGTATGGCTTGTGTGCGTGCATGCGTGAGTGTGTGCGTCTGTTAGCTAGATAGTCGGGGAGGTGACCTCGTTGCCGCACTGGAAACGGCCGACGGGTGCGATGGCCGGGGAGTGTGGAGCGTGACAAATGCAGCGGATGACCGAGACGTGGAGACCGAGTCCCGTGGTGGAGTTCGTGGCTCCATGCACGAGGGCGGCCTACTCGGCAGGAGAGCGCGTACGTGCGTGTAGAGCTCGCTAGAGTTCGTTTCGTGGGTGCTGCGTCACCATGAGGCTTTAAGTCACGATGTACTTTTCGTGTGCATGGTGTGGGCTTGAGTTTGTGCTTGAGGAAAAATCGCCGTCGTTGCGGCGGGCGTTCATGCGCCGAAAAACCACCACCGTGTCCGCTTTGTTTTGTGTCTTCTTCTTTCCCTGTCTTTCGAGCGATCAGTGAGCGGGAGAGGGAGCTCCGACAAGAGAGAGAGCAAGGATTTGTCCCAACATGGATTATCATATACTAGATTGGTCACGTACGCCAAACGAGAGATTGATACTACTAACCTTGTCGTGTTAGTCCATGGTGCGCATCTATGCCTTGTAGTACGGCGATGGGCTGGGTATGGGCAAGGTATGAGCAGGGTAGAGCATTATAATATTCATACCCTAATAGTCAGTGGCGAAGCCAGGAAAATGAAATGGGAAGGGCCAAACATTGCTAAACCTTTTTGGGGAGGCCAGACCATTAAAATACATTGGTTTAACAGCAAAATAATCAATGTTTACACTAATATTAGGCTTAAATCAGTGACATTAAGGAGGTCAGGGCCCTGCTCCCCGTTTCTGCCACTGCTAATAGTCAGCGGGTATAAAATTCTACCCATGTCTATACCCACGAGTACGAAACTTTACTCATATCCATACCAGACGGGTATCCGTGTCCATTGGATATCCAAAGGATAGTACAAATAGTACACAAGTTGTTCATAATTTTATACTCATTGATAGCATATTTGATAAAATAATCAATTATCTAAACTACAGAACAATTAGATGAATACATAACCACCATCAAAATTTAGAATTCATAACATACTCGTAAGTCAAGAGGAGTAAACGAGTCACATGAAAAATCAATGATTAATTGATAACAATTTAAAATTATTTCATAAACGATAGGGTATGGGTATACCCGTTGATACATGGCTATACACGTACCCTACCCATGACTTAATGGATAGGATATGGTATTACCATGGGTATCAAAGTATGTCCATACCCGACCCATGCGGATACCGTACCGGTATCCATGGGTAAAATTGACATCCACTTTACTACGGCGTCGACGATGTAGGCAGGATTGAGAGGTAAGACCTCCCACGACCGTGCGCCAAGGACCTCAAGCATCCTCGCGAAAGTGCGCTGGTGGGCGCCGGCGGCCACCAGCGACGGCGCTGCGTACACAGATAACATCGAGGTCACCGTTGCTCCGGCCAGTTTCGTCGGCAAGGCGCTTGTTGAGTGTTGGAGCGAGCGCCTCCATGCCGGACCCGTAGGCCGTGGGCTGGGCGGACAGATCAACCCCGGTTCCCGGACGTCGTTGAGATCCATCGGCGTAGTTTGGGAACGAGGAGGACCGCGCGTGCCTTCAGGAACTACCAGCTCGAGTGTGGACGCCGTGGAAAATTTATGTCCCCATGCCAACGCACAGAAAAATTTATTATACTTGCGGAAGTACCATGCATATGGAATGAAACACAACATTCCTCACGTTCTACATAAGTATCTCAAACGCATCGAGTAGGCAGTCTTTCGTTCCATACATGAGGAATGTTGTCTCTCGTTCCCATGCGCATGGTACTTCCTCAAGTATAATAAAAATTACATTATGAATGGAGTGCATTTCATTCCAAACCTCCTATACGCATTTCATTCCAAACCCCCCGTCGTTGAATTACATTACAAATGGAGTGGATTTCAGATTTTCTATACATATGAAACTTGAGCAACGAGTTATACATTTATTATTTGAACAGAGTGCTACAACGTGCTTCTAACTGCCTGAGTTATATGCATTATATTTATATGTGCAATTAGAAAAGAAAAAGGGGAACAACCAATGAAGGAGTACACTTTTGGGAGCCTTCCCAAGAGTCACTTCTTTCCTGATTGCTTGTGCAAAGAAAATCCGTGCCTCTATGAGAATCAAATCTGTGCATTTCAAGTGGCGTGCTCTCGGGCGCCGTCATGTGTCGCATTTTGGTGGTTTCCTTCAGATTTTTGTTTTTTTACATGTTTTCGATTTTTAGATATATTTTTTGAGTTTTTCCCGCTTTTTCGATTTTCCCAGGTTTTTCTAGGATTTGGCCCCAAAGAAAATAATTGTGAAAAAATATGGTTCCTTTCGTGAAAGGCACGGATTAGCTTTTCGTGGAGGCAGTAGCGGATCTAGGCTCCAGGCCAGCGAGGGGGGGGGGGGGCAGGCTAGGTGCATAAGGCCCAAATTACAGTATACAAAGGGGGCCCTGGGCGTCCCGCTGAGCTGGATCCACCCCTGCGTGGAGGCATGAATTTGCTTCTGTGAGAGGTACGGTCGTGCCTCTCGGAAAAGAGGGGATACATGTTTCTTTTCCTTCACGAGAGGCATGGATTTACTTCTCGTGTAGGCACGGATTTGCTTTCACGAGAAGCACATTCTAACCTATCGTAAAGGGGGAAATGTTTTTTTTGTTCCGCCATAGTCACGGATTAGCTTGCCGTATAGGCAAGGATTTGCTTTCCACGAGAGGCACGGTCACGCCTCTTAGAAAAAAAATTGTTCTTTTTTTCACCAAAGTCACGGATTAGCTTCTCGTATATGCACGGATTTGCTTTTCGCGAGAGGCACGGTCACGCCTCTTGAAAAAAAGAAAAAAATGTGTTTTTTTCTTCCGCAAGAGGCACAGATTTGCTTCTCGTGAAGGCACAGATTTGCTTCTACGAGAAGCACAGTCGTGCCTCCCTGACAGGGAAAAAAATGCTCCCGGTTTGGGTTTTATCATGAAAAGAATGTTCGTCGAAACCTATCAACATGAGATCTAGTTTGAAAAATCTTGACGCGAGGAATCCAACGGTTTTAGATTTGGGCGTATAATTTGAGAAAAATAAATGGTTTTGAATGAATGAATCTATGAAAAAGGAAAGACTTTCAGGTTACGACACATGGCATACATACAATGCGATACTTATCGCAATTTGAAGAGGTGAGAGTAACCTTTGCAAGGAGTACTTCTTAACTAATGATTTCGAAGAAAAAGACCCATTGCAACACATGGACTTTGGACTACTGTGTTGTAGCTGTCAAGTTGACAACGTGTGGTTTTGCTTATCAAACGAGACTACGTGTGATTTTGCTTATCAAACGAGACTACGTGTGATTTACCTTGCATCAAGTATAGCTGTGTGCATGATCTTCTGAATTCTCACAATCTTCTTTTTAGGTTCTGTTTTGGTCTAGTAGTTTGTCTGAACAAGAATTTCATTCGCTTTTGCTTGTTTCTACTATCTATTAATAACCTTATAAAAACACGAAAGAGCATAGCCAATTACAATCTGAACCGTCTAATATGATCCCCAAATATTGAGTGTTAACGAGGTTGCACACCAACGAAACGCTAATCCCATCGATCAAAAATAACCTCCGGTAGCGCTTCGCCTCTCTCTCCACTCCTCAAACAACTCCCCACGAAGCTTCGTGTCTTGCCGCGCCAATCGTTCGGCCGCGCCAGAGGCACAGGGACGCCGACCTCTGCTCCTTCTCTTCCCCGTTGATCCTGCCAGCCGCCCCCACCCACTGTTAACCCCCACCCCCGGCCCTGCTATAGCCGCACCCACAACCGCACCCCCCCGCCCGCCGATTCTCGGATGGCCGACGAAGCGGACGAAAGCCGCACGCCCCCGAGGCCTGCCGACCTGGGGTTGTGCCTGTCAAATCTCGGCTTCGCAGAGGACGCACGACCCCGAGGCCTGCCGACCAGGTGTTGCTCCCGCTGTTCGCCGATTTTCTGATTGGGACTACCGACGCGGACGCCTTACGCCCTGTGGTGGCTGGCTTCCACCAACGCCTTATGGCCTACAGTTGTTGGCTATTGTCGACGCCTTTATTCCTGCTCCTCCCTATCCCTGTCGTCATCAGTGGGGTCCCCAACGCGAGCGCCTCCTACTCTATGTAACACGACACCCTCAGCCCACACGGTGTCACCCACGCCCCCTCACCCCGCCGCCGGCAGATGAGATGGCACGGAGGCAGCGACCTTCAGTATGTTGGGATGGCCTCGAATCTTCTTCTTGGTTTGATTTTGAGATTCGATCTGTGACGATTTCTTTTCATTCCTTGATCCCTTTTGCACGCTTTAATAACTCTATCTAAAGAAGGAGATCGATTGAAATTTCATTTCAGAGAGAGCTGGTACAGATGTCAACTCTTTTGCCGGTACTTCATTATCAATATGTAGAATTTTCGGGATCAATTTTGTTTTAGGTGCTATGCTAGAAATGCTGAAGTACAACTTCAGGTTTCAGTTGCGGTTTATGCACATTGTCCATTTTCTGGACTACCGATCCATGGAGATACAATATGTTATGTATCAAAAACATCATAACAAATCTCATGCAGCTCGATGTAATATGCCTTCTTGTACTAAAAACCTGTGAAACCCAAGTTTCATGTTCATTTGTACTTAATACCCATATAGATCTTCCTTATTCATTTGTAAGCATATTAGTAGTTAAATCTTGATTTTGTACACAATAGAAAATGGTTTCCTTGTTCGTTTATAGCAAATAGTAATTTACAATGGGTAAATGGTTTCAAATAATCAAACACAATTATTGATTCGTAGATAATGGCTATTTTTGAAACACATCCAATTTTTGGAAGTTTTTACCTTACTCACCATTAACTTTGATCCGGCCCTGCATTTTCCTCCCGAATTCATGACTGCTCTCTTGTACATGCTAGTCTCACTTTATGATGGATGTCTTAGTATCATAATGAAATTTATGATAACAATATTTTGTTATTTAAATCAATGAAAAAAACTTCATTTGAGAAATGGGTAGGAGATCTTATTTTAAAGAAATCAAATGAATTGAATCTAGATGAGCATGTTAGATAATCATATCATGCACCAAATTACAATCAACAACACTTTTGGTTCTTTAATGATTTTACTATTTAACCCAACTTGCAAGTCACATTTGCTATATGATAAAATTTTCTACGAATATACTTGCCTAATACTCCCTCCAATCCAAAATATAAGGTGTATTAGTTTTTTCAAAAGTCAAACATGTGCATGTTTGGTCAAATTTTTACAACAAAATACCAATATGTACCATACCTTCACGAAAAGTATTTTCATATTTTATTTATTTTGTATTGTACAGGCTGATAATTTCTTCTATAATTTTGGTCAAACATACACAAATTTGACTTGCATGAAAATCGATACACCTTATATTCTTGAATTAACTCAGTATACACTAGAAACCATTAGTGAAATATTTGTTAGTATGTAGGAAAAATACATCCTACCACCCAGGGATAGTTACCCCACATGTCTCATATACTACCATGTGATGGTATATATACTACTTTATTATTCTAAATATGTCCATATACTATATCTAAGATATTTCAAAGCAAGTTATATGAAAAAATAGCATGTGAGTCCTTAGTTTTTTGTATATTTCAAAAATACCTTCATAATTGTGCATATATAACAATATACTAAAATATATGACATACTACCTAAAAATAGTATATATATACTATCCAAATATTCTTATATACTACATGCTACATGTACATACTCTCAGTTTTGACAGATGCTACATACAACGTAGAAAACTCACGTGATGGTAACTATCACTCATGGTAGGAATATATATAAAATTAATTTGAAGGTTTTTTGAAGAAGAAATGTTTGGGAAGGAATATATGAATCTATACTATATAGTTTATGCAATATTATAAAAATAATTTGAAGGGTTTTTTAAGAAGAAATATTTTTTTGGTAAAGCGTAGAATTTAAATATTATAAAATCAAAATTTTCAGTGATATACATTGCAATTGTGTAACAACGAATATTATAATTATTATTTTGAAACATTCTTATGTTACTGAGTAATATAAAATCATATTAATTTAAATTATAATCAGGTACACATAGTTTAAATAAGTATAAAAGTTTAGTATTAAAAATAATTATTTTACATCATCTGGGCCCCAAAATTCATCAACACAGGCACTGCGTTTTGTTTGAGATGTTGTGCCATATACATGGATGTCATAGTAGTGACCGGCAGGAGTGCGAGCATAGAAGAATACGCACATGTAAATGCCATAGCCAGCAAGACTAACAACAGCGAAGGAGTTCAGGGACGAGAGTACTTTGAATTGATAACTGTAGATCGGCATACATCCAATAGCTCTCTATATGTCGGATATTTCCACCTCAATGCCAAAGAAGAGAAATCGTAACATGACTCGGATCCTAAGCTATTATGAACCTATCAATTTGCAGAATTAGTCGAACAAGGACTCTTCTATTGTGATCCCAATTGTTGTTACAATTATTTGGATGTAGGTGGCTTGATTGAACATAGCTTATCATGTTGCTGGATGTGCCCTACATCTGTTATAGGGTATTCCCACATCACAGAGGCAAAGATGTGGGATGTAGGTGGACCAAAGCAACTTTGAAATAGTCATAGTGATGAACGATGTTATGGTATTGACAGTTGAGCGACAGTTATGTCGGTTTTGGAGTTGAGAGGTGCCAATAAAGGAAAAAAATTCATTTTAACCCATTACAAAAATAAATATTTCAATAACCTATGAACAGTACGCACGCCATGAGGTTTTTGCATTAAGTGTATCATCAGCAACATGTTCTTCCATCATCCTCTGAAACTCGTCGCGGTTTTTCCGTTCATGTCTCTTTAATTGCTCCTGTATTTGCAAAGTGGTAGAGTTGTGTCGAATATTGTGTACATGGTAGGTTACAGTTAGACTCTTAGTTGTATTATGTTTAGACAGGATATGGAGTAGTGTCCTAATAGGACACTTGTATCCTTGGCCCCTCATATATAGTGGAGGTAGACATATGATGTAACCTATGTCAACATAATAATACAGGCACGCAGGGGAGCCGACGGTGTGTGCTGATGCTCGGGTGGCGTCGTGTGCCTATGCTAGACTTGTCACACGTACGGTCATTAACCGTGTTCGTAGAGTTGAGATCCTCTTTCATCTATGGAAATCTGAGGTTCCTCCGAGTACTTGACTTAGAAGACACATCAGGGTTAAGAATTCATCATATTGATAAAATCGGGCAGCTCCGTCACTTCAAGTACCTTTAAGTTCAAGAATGTGAGAACATTTCATGCCTGCCTAATTCTTTGTGGAATTTGAGCCACCTTGAAACACTGGATGTTAGAGGTACAAATATTTGTGAGGTGCCTACAACAATCATCAATCTTCCAAAGCCACAGCACCTTCGTGGAAGTGATCTTTTCTTGAGGCCACTAGTTTTAGACGCTTGTTTGAACATGCATGATTTATTCAATCTATACCACTTCTCTAAGGGGCATCCAGAAAAGGTTTTCCTTCTCAGATGGATTAGTAAATGGAAGGCCCTTCTTACACTAGGTTTTGTCAATATTGGAGAAACAAAAATGCCACTCTGAAAGAGCTCGGAGAGCTTACTCAGGTGCGTAAGCTAGAAGTGGCTGGTATCGGCGTCAGAAACAACAAGGAGTTCTGGTCTGCCATTATTGGTCACTATCAGCTTCAATCTTTGTATGTTCTAGCGAATCACCCGTGCAAAGAGCTTCATGAGTTAGATGGTTGTTTGGGTAAATTGATGGTCCTTATTACACTATGTTTTGTCAATATTTCTCAGAGAAATATTGAAGGAGAAACGCTTACCATCGGCCGACGGATCACAGTGGCCGCGTCCGCCACCTTTCCTCTGTGACATGCATCAAAATAAGGGCCCACATACCATCCTTCATCGAACGCGCGTCTGCAACAGGGGCTATGTTTTTGAAACATATGCGGTGTTGCAATGGTCGCTGACAGGTTTATGTTTTGCAATAAAACCTTTGTTGCAGAATTTTTCTTCAACAAGACCTTAGTTGCAAAAATGCAACAAAACTTCAGTTGCAAAAAAGTTGCAAAAACATTCCGCAACAAGACCTGTGTTGCAGAAATAATCCTGCAACAATGTTTGTGTGCAATGGTGGAGGCGTGCTCAAACGCTCGATGCGACGGATCTGACGGCACGCGACCTAGCTAATATTTTTAAAAGATAATTGAGTGGACACGTAGCACGCCCCATATTGAAGGCCCTAGTGTAAGAAGGGTTCATTGCCACCAAGCAGCCTTAAGAACCTCACTCTGGAAGGTAAACAAGTCAGGGTAAAGGAATGGATGCGTAAGCTTCAGAATCTCTCCAAGTTGGTGCTGATGAGAAGTGCATTCGATCAAGATCATGATGCCATACAAGCCCTTGGGGTGCTCCAAAATCTTGCGGTTATAGGCGTGAGTATTTATTCGTTCAATGGGGCACAACTCCATTTCCAGAGCTCATCTTTCCAAAGTCTCATGGTACTGGAGCACCATGGTTATACAACCTCCGATCAGTGTTATTTGAAGAAGGTGCAATGTCTAAGCTGAAGCTGCTAAAAGTTTATTGGTGCGAGGGGCTGAATGGTTTCTCCAGGATGCCAGCACCCAGATGCCTCAAGGAAATTCGACTCCATAGTTGAATTCTCAAAACAAGTTTGATGGAAGAGGCGGAGAGGGAGGTAACGGATCATATGATGCATGTCAGGGCAAATATTGTTAACTAAACCTGCGTGTATATCTCACATCATGTCTCCATCGGATAATAAACATTTGTGTAACCTCAATGGGTGCCTCTCTGGCACCAGCAATGTTGACATATGAAGAATGTTCTTTTCTTTTTTGCGAAAAGACATTTCAAGATTTACAAATATGTGACTTTGTCGCTCTCTTTTCCTTTGAGAGCCAACTGAGTCCTTTTGTCGAGTTGGAGATGTCTCACATGAAGAAGCTGGGAGGACTCTGGAGGCGGTGCTATGATCTGCTGGTAGTGGTGTTGTCAATGCAACATGAGCAACCAATGTTGATGTCATACACCAGCTCGTCTCCAAAATCTCCTCATGTTTCAGCATACACAATTACGCAACACACAAAGTTGTGAAGGCCTAAGTGAAGTATTGTTTCTTAGCGGCACAAATCGTCAGGTAATCAAGAAACTAACTCATAAAACCATACTCTGCATGTTTTGCGGTGTTTCCATCGGAGTCGTGCATATTGTGACAATTGTGCCTCTAGTACTTGACCATGTGTTTATCTTTTCATTTCAGCGGTTATGCTTTTTTTTAATTTTGGAACTCTCAAGTTCGGCATTTCTATTCATTCATTGCTTTCCATTGTAGTATCAGTCATGGAATGCGATGCAGCACCTTGGCATACACATCACATCTGCCTGACGAATTGAAGTGAAACAAGTAAATTCATGTTTTCATATGAATAGCCAAGGAACTCAAAATTCTACAAGCAGCGAACAAATTCTCAGGTAGTACTGTAGCTTCAAGATTGTTGTTAGCATCAGAACTCCTTCGGTGGCTCACTAGCTGCTTGAGCAATACTTCAGAACCTAATTTCATTAGGCACAAACCAAATACTATTTACGAACCTCACAGTTTACAAGTGTGTGACCGATTCTTTCAAGTTGGGTCATTCTAGCAATAATATGGAGTAAAATAGTATTTTAGTGAGAGGAAAAATATAGTATCTATTTTAATAAGGAATGTGGGCTGAACCTTGAGAAGCTGCTCACAAAACCCTAAAGCATTCAAGTATAGAATACAAAACAGTTGTTTAGCCTATGAGGCTATGACTGAATCTTCGAAGTCGATTTATTTTTACGAGAAACTCATGACTGAATATTCTAACATCATGGAGTTTATATCTAAAATAGTGTATAACATATCCTCTTACTCCATATTAAGGAAGCTAGAGGTGACTGAATTCCGCTCTCTTGCTCGCAGCTAACATGACCAAAGTTCAACTTGAACCCGTCATTGCCAAATAAAGGTTCTGATATACTTCTTTCTCTCTTGCATGCCTTCTCAAATCACCTGTGGCTTGAGACGATAGACCAAATCGATGATTTTTCCTACCTCCTCCCGTGTCTTCATCAGTAGCCTATTAATCTTTCAAAAATTTAGTTTACCCAGGAGTTAAATGTTTCATGTCTCATTGTACCGTGATAACGCACTCCATGACATAATCTCCAAGGTGCTACCTTCACTAAGGAAGCCCGCGGTATCCAAGTCGTTGCCACACTACGTATTCTTAATGGCTCTGGTATCATTAACACCAGTACTCTTCCTACTAGCTTCCACGGAAAAAAAACAGGTCTAGATATGAATTCCATAGCAATCTGCATCGATGCCCTGCGCGCAACAACTTTTGCAATCTCTAAATAAACTTCGTCCCCATATTTTATAATTGTGAGATAGTATGTCTCTAGCTATGTTAGGGTCAGTCATCTGAAAAAACATATAATATCTCTGCAAATTGTGAGAAATAATGTACAAACTTGGGTACTCATCTACTCGTCAAGCTCGGCTACACCAGGGCGACCCACCAGGGACCGGACGGCCAACCTTTTTATACCAAACTTTTATACTTATTTATTTATTGCTACATCTTACTAAAATATTGAGTATAATTTTAATGCTACGTGGTATAGTTAATCACATAATGCAGGCTATATATTTAACCAGTGTTCTTCATTGTGAGTTGTAATGTATATAAGCGCTCACTTCCTTTATGCCAAATTTGAATTAAATGATGTGACATAAGTTATCTTTGAATTATACTTGTGAAAATTGAAAAAAATGCATAGTGCACACCAACATAGTTGTACTAGTATGTAGGCACGTGCGATGCACGTCAACATCAGTGTTTTGGTGAAAGTAAAAAGCATTAGGCTATGCTGCAAAAAGGAAATGCAAAATAATATGATGTATGTATGCATGCAATGAGGAATATTATTGTTCTAAACATTAAATATTGGAGGAGTGTAATTTGTAGTGACAATCGTCAAGGAAAATAACCAACGGAATTCAGATTCATTAATTGTTTAATTTGGATTTCTTCTCTCTTCCCGTTCATTTTCTAGACCCATCTCAAGCCACCCAGCACATCCGTGGGCCTCTGCTCACCGTAGCCTTGAGCGGCATGCACATCTTTATAAAGCGATGGTTCTAGAATACATTGGAAGCAGCTGCTGGCACTGTTCATGTGAATCCCGTTGCTTTCAACCGTTGGATTGAGGATACCAGTGATCAGGATTGATGCTCTGGACCCATTCAAAACTCATACACTATATAGTGTTATAGATATATGTGCATATGTTAATGTATAATTTATTTTCATTAAATATCATGTGAGAGGTTTCTTAAATACAATGTCCAACTAATATTTTAATAGTGATTTCTTGTGTATTATTAGGTATGGATATTTCAGAATATATAAATGTACCATTTGCAATTGTGCTCCAAGTTAGATACTGAAATAATTCAACATATGCATTGTATTGAAAATAGCCACTGACGGACGTAACATATCATCGATTCATCTATGCTTACATACAATTTATTTATTTGGTATGCTCATCTAACATTTGGTTCCATCTGGTATATACAAAGAGCTCATGTTAGTTTCTAAAACCATATGTTTCTGAAAGGAGGTAGTGGGAATCACGAGTACATGGAATTAATCTTGCCTTGGTCTCTACGTGTTGGCTGGGGGAATTTTAAACCCGGATGAAGGTAGTAATAAATGCTCCCTTCATGCACAATTATAAGATGGTCTAACCTTTTTTTTTTCTAATTCAGGTGTGTATGGATATATGTGTGTTTTTTCACTCATTACAGTCTGTATGTAGTTCATAATGAAATATCTAAAATATCTTCTATTTAGTCCATCATGAAATATCCAAATATCTTATGTTTGTGAACAGAGGTAGTAGGATATATCCAAAGAAAAAACACAAAACATAGGATTTGCACATTGGCAAAAGCATAAGTCATTGGCAAAAGCTTTCTACCGAGTAAGATCGTTGGTTTTGGGCCACCTACTCTGTTTTTGCGGAGTGGATAGACATCAGCAAGGATCCAGATTGCAGACTGTATGCCATGAAGATATAAGCATGTAAAAAAACAAAGAGGCGATGATTACCCGATGCGCATACTGATGTTCCAAAACCTGATCTTGAGCTGCTCCATTTCTTCTAAACTGGTAATTCCAGGATCCACATAGCACAACTGAAAACATGACAAACGTAAGAGACATGCTATAAAATGCATTAAGCATGGTAACCCTTCTGAAGTTCTTGTTTTAATCGGTTATGTGATGTACCTGCTAATGTGGTTTCCTGAGGGTGTGGACACCTCTTTTCAACAGCCCCTGCTATCCTTTTTTGATTGTAAGGAGACCTCTTTAAATAAGCTGTTCTCTGTAAGAATTAAAGAAAAAAATATTAGACTTCTCAATTTTATGGATAGAGCGATGCAATCTTATTTTTTGTGGAGTGAAAATAATTCAAATCATTATGCTTTTATGAAGCAAAGACCAATGAAGTCAATACAGGGTCATTTCATCGGTCATCATTCTGAACAACACAAATTCTATAGAACAAATGCAGAAAGTAACCTTTAAGCTACATTACTTGAAAAAAAAAAGAACTAAACCGTTAGAACAACTGCCAAAACTTCCAACAGGATGCAAACTTCCAATTTACTGAACTGACAAGTTGAATTTACAGTTGGATACACTTATAAAATAAATAGTAATCAAAACTTACATGGCCAGGGTCTAAAAGCAAAAGGTTATATCGGTCATGTCATTGCTTGCTATGTTCGGGTCCATCCTCCAAATAAGAAGCCCTACACAGTCCTCTATGAAGCCAAATTTAGACCTATAGGAACAATTTTTCACTAGTAAAAGCAAGTGCATGTGCCACATATTGTATGATCAGTCCTGAATCAGTAATCGGCAGTGGGTTACATCTGCTTTTCATAAACAAGTCCTTGGAATAGATATAGCTATCCTTCAGAGTTACATATCTTAACAAAGCAGATCTTGTGGAATCTTCCTTTTTCATCCAGGAAATATCTGAGTTGATCAACAACAGCACAAAAAGAAGCCTGGAGAAGAGATTAATCCACGCCTCTCCATTTCCTCTTTACATCATCATGGAGGTGGTGACGAACACCGCAATTAATCTTCTTCATAACAGATTACTAGCGCTTCCCTGGGAGACCAAACAAAGGCTAAGCCTCTTCATTCTGAACCAAGTGCTAAACAATTAAAAAGGCAATTCATTCAGTCATGGTAATTGAGCTTCCACCGAAGCAATCATGATTCTAACCCGCTCTGGGAAGTGGGAACCATAATTTTGTGTGTCAAAGTTATCTACCTTATGTTGCACCTGCCTGCAACCATGCTACATCACAACTTTCTAAGCGGTGCCATGGTAATTTATAATTTATTTATTTTTTGGAAAAGGAGGAACAAAGCCCCCGGCCTCTGCATCAATCGATGCATGCAGCCATATTATTAAATAAGTTCAAAAACAAAGTCTTAGATCCACAATCTGCTCATGATCTAAGCATAAAAACAAAAGTGTAAGTAAATAAAAACTGCCACAGCTGGCGAAACCAAAAGTAGGCTACGGTGTCTAAACACCCAGCCTTTTATTAGCTCGCCATCCAAATCGGCTAAAGATAGCCCGTGCGACCGTCTCCCACCGGTTGCACCCAATAGCCCTAAGCTCCATGGAGTCCGCATGAGTGAGTAACGACCACGTACGGATCCAAGTTGTGGCTCTATAAATGACCTGGAAAAATTTATTGAAGTTCTTGCCATTAAAAATCATATCATTTCTAGTGCTCCGTATAGCCGAAAATAATGCACTTATTCCAATCCGGATATGATTCCTATAGTTACGTCAACTCCATTGACCCATGTCCCAAATAGCGTATTAATGCTCATTGGTGGATTAATGTTGAAGACTATATGAACAGTGCGCCATAATAGTTTTGCTAGTGGACACTCGAGAAAGAGATGTCTTATTGTTTCATTTTAATCACAATAGCAACATGTAGTACTGCCTACCCATCTTCGCTTTATCAAATTATCTTTGGTTAGTACTACTTCCTTGTGTACAAACCACATGAAAATTTTAATTCTAAGCGGCACTTTAATCTTCCAAATATGCAATGATCTCGAAAGAGACCCAGAGTTAATTAAATCCATGTACATCGACTTCACTGAAAAAATACCATTGGTAGCTAATTTCCAGTGAATATTATCAAACTGGTCAAAGAGTTGAACATCCATCAATCGTCTGACCAAGTGTAGCCAGGAATTCCAGCGCTCTCCCACTAGAGATCGCCTGAATTGGATATTAAGAGGTACTGACTGTAAAACTGTGGCAACATAATCTTTCTTACATTGTACAATATTATATAGGGTAGGATATTGTAAAGCTATAGGTGTATCCCCAAGCCATGTGTCCTCCCAGAATCTGGTCGTGGTACCATTGCCAACTAAAAACTTCACCCGCTGGAAGAAGGTTACCTTCATCTTTATTAACCCTTTCCAAAATGGCGAGTCATTAGGTCTAGCAGTAACCTGGGCCAATGTCTTAGACTGTAGGTACTTATTTCTCAAGATTTGTATCCATATCCCTTCGGTCTCAATAGATAACATGTATATCCATTTGCTAAGCAGGCATTTATTCTTCACTTCTAAATTCTCAATGCCTAGACCCCCTTGGTTTTTGGGTCTGCAAATAATATCCCACCTTGCCAATCTATATTTCTTCTTAACCTCGTCACATTGCCAGAAGAAACGAGATCGATAAAAGTATAATCTTTTCTGTACACCTACCCGTAGTTCAAAGAAAGATAGAAGGAACATCGGCAGGCTTGTCAAACCGAGTTTATCAACACAGGCCGACCTCCATAAGACATAAGCTTGCCATTCCAGCAACTTAGTCTTTTTTGAATCTATCTTCAATACATTTCATTCCCAATTCGTCAATCGTCTATGATGAATGGGAATCCCTAGGCAACTAAACGACAATGATCCCATGTCACATCCGAATAGTTGCTTGTAAGCATCTTGTTTCTCATTTGCTCTCCCAAAGCAGAACAATTTGCTTTTGTTAAAATTTATTTTTAGTCCAGACAATTGTTCAAATAGGCAAAGTACAAGCTTCATATTTTTAGCTTTTGCGATATCATGTTCCATGAAGATGATTGTGTCATCCGTGTACTGTAGTATGGGCACTCCCCCCTCTACAAGGTCTGGGACAAGTCCTCCTACTTGGCCATTCTCTTTAGCCCGACCAATAAGGACTGCCAACATATCCGCTACTATGTTGAACAGCACGGGATACATGGAATCTCCCTGTCTCAATCCCTTATGTGTTTGAAAATAATGACACATGTCATCATTAACTTTAATCCCAACACTACCTTTCTGAATGAAAGCATCCACCTGATCCCTCCAGGATTCATTGAACCCCTTCATACGCAAGGCCAGTTGAAGGAATGACCATTTGACCTTATCATACGCCTTCTCGAAATCCACTTTAAAGATAACCCAATCAAGTTTCTTCGTATGGATTTCATGCAACGTTTCATGCAAGACGACGACCCCTTCTAGGATGTGTCTTCCAAGCATGAAAGCTATCTGAGTCGGTTGGACTGCCGAATGGGCTATCTGCGTCAACCTATTTGTGCCCACCTTTGTAAAAAATTGAAACTGACATTGAGCAGACATACCGGTTTGAACTGCTCAATGCGAATAGCCCCCACCTTCTTTGGCAACAGCGTTATTGTTCCAAAGTTAAGGTGGAATAGCTGTAACTGACCATTAAACAAATCATGGAACATAGGCAAAAGATCACCTTTATAATATGCCAACACTTTTTATAAAATTCCACCGGAAACCCATCCTGTCTCGGTGCCTTATTTTGTTTCATTTGTGCTATTGCGTCAAACACCTCTTTCTCTGTAAACGGAGCTGACAATACCTCATTCTCATCTGAACTGAGCTGAGGTATGTCACCTGTTGTGCTCTCATCCAGAGAAACAAAATTCTCTTCGGGTGCACCAAAAAGTTTCTTATAGTACTTGAAGATGTACAAATTTAGTTTCTCATGTCCTACAATTGTACCCTCATCCTGTTCAAGTTGAATTATTTTCTTCTTACTATGCTTGCCATTTGCAATCATGTGAAAGAATTGTGTGTTATCATCCCCATGGACCACCTTCGTCACCTTTGCTTGAAGGGCCCATTTCATCTCCTCCTCTCTCAGAAGAGTTTGCAACTTCTTCTTAGCCTCAATCTTAATATTCCGATCTGACATATTAAGAAGTGTAGACTCTCCTTTCACATCTAACTCATTAATGAGTTGAATAAGCCTCTCTTTTTCCAGTTTATAAATGTCGCCTTGATTGCCCAGCCTCTCAAGAACTGGCGCAAGTGTCTAATTTTGTTTTGCCACCTATCCATACTAGATGACCCACCAGATTCCCTGGCTCATTCTGTAGCAATGAGATCAATGAATCCTTCTCTCTCAACCCAACTTAATTCGAAAGAGAAAATATTTCTTTTACCCACATGAGTCGCTTCCCCAGTATTAACTAGTAGTGGTGTGTGGTCCGAAATGGCCCTTTGCACAGCATGGACTGTGACCAGCGGGTATTTTTGCTCCCATTCTACACTGGTCATAACCCGATCCAACTTCTCATATGTTGGCACCGATAATGAGTTAGCCCATGTGAATTGTCTACCAGTAAAGTCAATCTCCCTCAAATCAAGACTCTCGATAATCATGTTAAACATAAATGACCATCTTCCATCGAAGTTGTCATTATTTTTTTCCTCTTGTCTTCTAATGATATTAAAGTCCCCCCAACCAGAATGGGGAGCCTTTCATCTGCACATATTCTTACTAAATCCGCGAGAAAATCAGATTTAAACTCAGGCTGCGATGCCCCATATGCGGCCACAAGAGCCGATCTGAAGCCATCCACTTTCGTCCTGGCATGAAATTTGACAGCAAACTCTTCAACACCTCTAGTGTTTCGCACTTAACCCCAAGTAAAATCCCCACAGATCTACCCCTTGGTGGTAAACAATGCCAATCAAACTCAACTCCTCCTGAAATGGTGTTGAGAAATTATGGCGTGAAGTTATCTCTACCCGTCTCTTGTAAAGCCATAAAATCAAGCTTATGCTCTAAAGATGCATCTCTAAGGAACCTCCTTTTAGCCAAGTCCACTAGACCTCTGCTATTCCGAAAGATTCCTTTCATATTTCATCATGGATTTTTTTCTTTTGTTTAACTCCCGTGCTCCTCCGTACGGCTGATACAGGATAAACCTTCCTCTTCCAAGGTCTCTTAGGTTTATCCTGCATCATCTCGGTGTCCTCATGGGCGGATGCTACCTGAGGAAGAGTGTCGGGCATCAAAGGGGCCATATACCCCTCTGATCCCACGCCTTCCTCTTCCACCTCTACTCCCTCTGTGGGTACTAAATCCTCACATAAACTCTATAGTGTTGTGACTCCAAGGTTATTAATATCTGCCTCATTCATCGGTTTTACTGCTGCTAAGTTTGCAATAATCTCCATGGCTCTATCTGCTTCTAAGTCTAGAATATCATTAATTGATTTAGTTATTTCTTTTCCACTGCCACCAAGAGATATCCCTAAGTTGGTTGCATTATCTATATTTTCCCTCCCAGAGAAATGAAGGATTGAACAACTTGTATTGAGAGAAATACCTGTATTGGCTTCGATATCACAAAGCTTGGCGGCCCTCATAGCACGCCCCAACTATATGTCGTCGGCATCCGGTTGGTCCTGAATCCGGTGACTATGACGCCGGTCACCGGATGTAGGATCCGGAATCCCTCCGAAGCTGATCACATCATCCAAGAAGACCTCGGTCGGGTTTCGGCCTCCTGCCTCATTCCTGACAAGGTCTAAGCTGATCACAAGCGGTGGTGAAAGCATCGATAGTTCCTCCACCGCCGGTGATGCGACCTCCACCATGGGCAGAGAGACGGCCTCTGTAGGCCTCCCTCCATCGACCGCAGCTGGTGAACCGGTCTGAGCGGGTCGGCCCTGCACGGCCTGTGTAGTCGCAGTAGAGTGTACTGAAGATGGAGAGCATGGTGAGGACGGATCCGATCGCGGGTCCTCCTTCCCATGACTATCCGCCTCCACCCCCTGGAAGAAGAACACCGTTTTTGCGGCACCAGCTGAGGAAGAGACCCGCATTCCTGCTGACTGTGCTGCACTCCCTCCTCAAAAGCATGTAAACTCGGCAGCCCGTCCAAATCCTCATCCTCCACTTGGTCCCCCCAAAGGCGACTCGACGCAGAAACCGCCTGGAAAGAACCAAAGTGGACAGTAGCCATCGGCGTGGAAGACAGGGTTGTCCCCTTATCAGTCGACGTGTCTGCTGGTTTCGAGGAGTGAGATGACTGTCCCATATCCTGAGGCTTATCAGCATGCTCCCCAAGGTTCTCATCAGCTCCTTGGTTCCCAATCCCATCGCCACCGTCCATCATCTCAACATCATTGTTCAGAGTGTTATATACCTCCTAGGGAGGTTCCTCAACCTCCACCCCTGATCATAATGCATGCCATCGTAAGACCAGGGAACAAAGTCAGGAACATACTCCACGTCCAACACACCAACAAGCAACCTCGCAATGCCATGTTTGCGCGTGAACGGCATATCAATCTTCTCTGTTTTTCCTAACAGAGAACAGAGACTCCAAACAATAAGAAAGTCGTTAAGAAGTGACTCTAGCACTCCTGAAAGTCTAACCCAAACCTTCTCTAGTGGTGTTCCTTTCGGCTCAGGTTTTTTGTACTCATCAAACTCTAGAATGCACTTACTCCCAGTTACTTTGCTGAATCCAAACTTCAAGAGGCGATCAAGATCCTCCCTCCTAGGAAATTCCACACGGTAAACCAGTGGAAGGACTCTGAAACAAGCCTCTTGAGCTGCTGAGACACTTGATCCTCTGTCAGTGTCTCATGAGTAACCTTGACCAGACCAGTCCTCAAACTCTCTAGACGAGGTGTCACAGAAACTGTATGAGGAGTCTCAAAGAACATAAGTCTGTTATGACTAACACCATAATGTTCACAACCGGCTTAGGAGCCAAGAGTAACGGACAAACAGACGATGTGTGCCCAGTTTTCAGACAAATATCGCATAAAACAGCCGTGCAGTCCATCACAAAATGACCAGGCTCTCCACATCTATAGCAACACATTTTTTTCTTTCTTGCGAGCCGCCTTATTAGCCCGTGTGTTGTCCGCCTTGTCGCTACCTTTGTCACTCAGCTTATCACTGTCTCCGGCCAAAGCCGTCGTCGGGATAGCCACGGGCGCCAGCGCCTTAACCGCCACCGCCGCCGCCTCCTCTGGTAACGTGGCCGTCGAAGTCGAGGCCTTAACGGCATCCATGTTAGCCGCCTTCCGTCAGTCGTCGCCGGCAGCGCGATCGCCGTCAACTTTGGGACAGCCTTCGGAACTAGCGGTTGCCTTGTAGGAGGGTTTCGACCAAAACCACGGCCACCCCCTCGGCGACCTCCTCGCTGACGATAATGAGGACCCGAGGCCCCCTCGACGAAGTCACCAGCCGGAGGGTAGAAGTTCCGATGCAACTGATTAGCACCGAACCGGCGACCTCCTCCTTGGTTCCATTACCCGCTCCACCATCGTTCATTTGGTTCCAGTTTGGACGGTAGCCCCGATAGCTGCCATCGTCACCACCGCGACCAGTCCCTAACCCGCCGCGACCGACGGCAAGGCCACCACGGCCCGCCCCGTCACCGCGACCATCACTAACGCTCCCCCGGCTAGTACCCTCGCCGTTGCGAGGAGGAGCAGTAGGCAGCCGCCCTTGCTGGCTCGCTCCCGCGCAGCCGTGCCGAGGGGCAGTCGGCTGCTTGCCCTGCTGGTTTGCAGCGTTAAATCGGGGAGCAGCAGGCTGCCGACCCTGCAGGTCCGGAGGCGGCTGCCCGCCGTTACCCCGGCCAGGCATGCTCTGCGTCACAGCATTATCCTCCACCTGTTTTATTCGGGGAGAAGCATCACAACCTAACACACCCAAACTATCTAACATCTCACGCAAACAAATGGTATCCACCAGCAGCAAAGTTGAAGCTCTTTGACGTGGATGAGGTATACACCCGTGGCATCATCGGCACGTGACAACCTGGTGCTTTTCTCGCCATGCTCGACCCCGTGTGGGAGCTGAATCGTGGCCAAACTCGAGGTCGCTAAATCCAAGAAATAAGTTTGTGCTGGGCAGCTGTGATATACTCCCTCCGTTTCATACTATAAGACGTTTTTTGACACTAGTATATTGTCAAAAACGTCTTACATTATTGTGGTTGAGAACAGACTTTGGTTCCTGTAGCAGAAGAGGGAGCTGGTCTACTGCCAACTATGCGTGCAGCACCAGACACCATGTTGCAACACAAATACCTGCACCGTGTATTTTGTCTCTGGGGCATACAAGCAAGACAAGCCGCTCGGGCCTTCTTCTCTGGAGAGGGTTGCCCGTCAACACAATTATCTGGCAAAACAGCGCGCTCCGCGACATCTACCACAGCTCGATTCATGCAACAAATACAGACCCCAAGAGCCCGTAGGATAGTGGCGCAACAAATTCCAGTGGATGTGGGGAAACATGCGTGTAAAACCAACAAGACTGTCACTGTTACAATCCAAAAAAATATGGTTGGAGATACAGCAGATGATGGGAGATATAGGGCAAGCCGATTCGTCCACTCTAATTTTGTGCACGAACTGCGGCACACCACATTGAAGCAGAGTTTCTTTCTAGAGGAACCAAAGGACCCTGTGCAATACATCGAAGAACAAGATGATCGGCGGCCAGCTGAACAATATAGGCACTTTCAAGACCAACCTGTTGGTGCTCTTCCAAAACACCCAGAGCGAGAGGGGAGCTAGGGCGTCCCTTTGAGCACCAGGGAGGTTGCCACGGAGCCATGAGAAGTGACAAGCAAACGCCTTCGAGCCAGAACACCAATGCAACAGATCACCAGCAGATTCACAACACATGGGCAAAAGCTTTTTGTCAAGTATATCGTCGATTCTCATCCACCTACACTGTTGTTTGATGAGTGGATAGACATCAGCAAGGACTCAGATTACGAAACTGTGCATAGCATAAAGATATAAGCATGTTAAAGAAGACAGACGTGATGATTACCTGTTGCATTTACGGAAGTTCTAGAACCTGATCAGGATACTGTCAATAGTCTTGAGCCGCTCTATTTCTTTTGCACTAGCAATTCCAGGATCCACATAGCACAACTGAAAATACGAAAGGCGTAAGAGATGGCATATAAAAATGTATTAAACATTGTCACCCTTCTAAAATTCATATTTTCACCAGCTATTGATGTACCTGATATTGTGGTTTCCTGAGAGTGTGAACACCTCTTTTCAAATGCCTCTGCCATCCTTTTTTCGTTGTAAGAGACCTCTCTAAATCAGCTGTTCTCTGTAAGAATTAAAGAAAAAAACATATTATACTTGTGTATTTCACAGAGAGTGATGCAATATTACTTCTTACGGAGTAAAAATAGGTCAAACAACTTTTGCTTTTATCAGGATCAATTTCATCAGTCATCATCTCGAACAACATAAATTCCATTGAACAAATGTGCAGAAAGAGATATTTGCAGTTGCAGAACTGAAAATTGGGCACCAAAATGCCTATATACACATAAAGGAACCTTAAAGCTACATAACTTGCTAATTTTTTCAACCAATAAAACAAATGCCAAAACATCCAAGTGGAAGTGAATTTCAAAATAATAGAAGTAGAGAAGTGGTGAGTTAAAACTATATTAGGAATGTTAGGAATGTAGCATACACCTATATAAAAACAATAATTACTACTTACATGGCCAGGGTCTAAAACCAAAAGGTTATATCGGTCTTGAGATCCAAGATTACCCCTTTGCTTTTGAATCCCAATTATAGTCCTCGAATGACCTTGATGTTGAAAATACAAAGGGCTGTGAAGGGCACCTAGTTAGTAAGTTTACAACAATCTTCAGACATAACAACTTATAACATGATTTGTCAAAGCTGCAGGCCTACAGATGGTGATAGGACATTTCCGTAAACAGGAGATATAAATTCTCTTACGTTTTATCGCTGACGATGACATTTTTTGAATTGTGCAACATATCAGCACGCTTGCTTGAAAAGTAGTTCCATACCCAGTCGACAAGGACCTGCTGGCCTCTCATGTTTTCAGCATCCTCTTGACTAAGTTCACAAGACGATGATCTTGGAGGAGGATTAGTCTTGATCAAATACTTATCCATCGGCCCACATACCCGTTTCCCACTCTTACCTTGCAGGCTCGATGATTCTGTGCTATCAAAATCTACAATCCTTGCACGCACACCAAAAGAGCGCAAGAGGGTAACACATTCTGATGTCCCTATCCACTTCTTGACACCATAAATTTTGTTATCGAAATGACTTGCACCAACAATATCAAAACCTTTATCCCAGGCAATCTCAAGCCATCTCTGAAGTGAAGGGATGTCAGGAACAAACCCACAGCCACCAAACAGAGCCTCTCTTGTTTCTGCTCTTTGGTTCAACAAATGAGAAATCATCATCTGGATATTTCTCCACCCACATCCCCATCCCTTGTCTTCTGATGAAAGACTCTGATGATGGTCAACATAACCCGATATTATACTTGTCGACGAGCCGCCTTCAGATTCAAGGCAGCCCCTCAACAAGTTCATAACGCCACCTTCAATTCGTTGAATTTCGCTTCTAACCTGTGCCCCGACCAAGCAAGAAATTTGTTCATCCAGTAATTTTCCATAAGAAGACGGGCCTCTGATGATGCTTGACGATGCCCCTTGAGAAATATAATCATCATCAGGGAATGGCCGCTTACTATGTTCAGGTACATCCTGCAAATAAAACTCGTTTGGTGGGTATATTTTCCACACGAAAGCATTGAAAAGATAAAAAGGCCCACGGTCCTCTATGAAGCCAAATTCAGACCTATCAGAACAACCTTTCACTAGTACAAGCATATCCCATGAATTGACTAGCAATAGGAAAACAAAGATATATCAGCAAGTACATGTGCCACATATTATATGAGCAATCCTGAATTAGTAATGGACAGTGGATTACATCTACTTTTCTTGTGAAGTAATAAGATAGAGAAACGAGTGCGAGCAGAGGATCTTACAACGACAGTACTACTAGTACTCAATTCTGCGGCCATGGCGAGCTGCGCCAACTCCATGTCCCTCTGAACCTCGTCATCCTCGAAGTGGCTGTTGGCGTGCCTAGAATAATGACCAGCAACGACATGAGCCAAGCCACACAATGGGGAATAAATTTCAAGTTCAGCATCATGTACTAGTACTGAAGAAAAGGGGGAGCTCCATCTATCCAACCGGAGGACACAAGGATCGGCCATTACCGTTCGAGCTCGGCCGTGAGGACTTGGTGGCCGCAGATGGGGCACGACGAGATCATCTCCGCATCAATCAAGAACTATCGCTGTTCCTACAGAGCGCACAGGAGGCGAAATCTTTTATAAGCACAGAGCTAGGATAGGAATCCGATGCACACACGGGGCCGCTGCACGTCAATCGTGGTGTGGCTGGAATCGAGATATCGGATGGCGAGGGAGAAGATCCGGCTGGTTGCGTACCGGCCGGAGAAGATGGGAGGCGGCAGGCTGCTCCGGCCTGCGGCGGGGGTGGGGAGGCGGGTTGGTGCGGCTGGCGAGCCGTGCGGGGAGAAGGGGACCGGAGGCTCGGCGAAGGGCGGAGGAGGCGTACCGGCGTCGGCGGCGGCGACTGCGGCGGTGGCGGTGGCGATGTTTTCCTTTTGACGGAATCCAAATTCTGGGTTCGGGGGACACTGCGGATTAAAATAAGGAAGAGGACCATGGGCTCTAGGCCCGTGAAGGCTCTCTGGATTTAAAGAAGTCCATATTTCATCCTCACATGTGGCCTGATGGACGAATGTGGCCTGATGGAGGAATACCCCCTGAATTCTCAAAAAAAAAAAACTCGAATTTGGTACAATTTGCACCCTTAAAATTCTAAAAACCGGATAAATCTTTCCGCTAAGTGATTTTGCATCGTTTTAACCCAGAATTGGGTCAATACTGCATGAAAACCGGATAAATCTTTTCGCTAAGTGATTTTGCATCGGCTTAACCCAGAATTGGGTCAATACTGCGTGACATGGAGTGGTATTATGGTGGGAGGCAGAATTATGTTTCGGGGACGTGGCTCGGTTGGGTTGGGTTAGGAGAACCTGAACAAGCCCCTCTCTCTCTGGTAGGTTCACCTCCTTTGATTCCTTCGACGCCGCCTCGTCATGTTCCATCGCCGTCGAGGTTAAAGCCACTGCAGCCGTCATCCTCCATTGTCTAGACAACGAAATTGTGATCGGATTAAAGCCATGGATCCCGGTACATGATGTGAATCCACTGCCCCTCTCGGATTGAAGCCGAGCCACGTTTGAGGATGAGAGAGCCGTGTTCAAATTCACGAACATTCGTATTATAGTGGCAAGAATGTGTATTTTAATGAATGTTCGGTAAATCTCTCTCCTGTCTCTCTCCTCCTTCATCGTGGTAAGGTACATACGACGACCCCTGAGACACTGTATGCCCGTCCAACGACGAGCTGCACGCCATGGCAAGATATGTAGGGAGAAGGGGACGAGGGGCTCGGTGAGCGGCAGAGGAGGCGAACGGGGATGAGCACGTATCAATGGCGGCGGCGGGGACGACGTTTTGTTTTTGACGGAATCCAAATTGTGGGTTCGGGGACACTGCGGATTATAATAAGGAAAAGGCGGAAGGGAGGGAAGAGTACTATGGGCTCTATGGCCATGATCATATTTTGAGGGAAGAGTACTATGGGTTCTATGACCATGATCATATTTTGCTGCATCACCGAGATACAATATCAGGTAGAGATTGATTTTTTATTTTTGGTTTTCCCTTTTTTTAGTTTTCTTACTTTTCTATCCAAGGTTCTCATTGGTATTCTTCTGGTTGCTTTCATTTTCTTTGACTTTCTTTCCTTACAAATGTCTGTTTTTTTCATACGCATTGCACATTTTCCGTTTACATCAGGAGCATTTGTGTATACGTTTAAATTTTCCAAATAAATGATCAATATTTTTTCTAGATATGTGTATCAATCTCTATTTTTTCATACAAATTATACAATTTTTTTGCATCCATCCAACCATTTTTATAAACATTTAACATTTTCCAAATACATGGTAAGCATTTTTTCAAACGCATACTTTGAATTGTTTTCAAATATGTATTAAACCTTTTTCAAACACACATTAACATGTTTTTTAATGATACAAAGCATTTTTTGTAAAACTACACGGAGATTTTCTACACTGTATTAATATTTCTTCACCAACATATTTTTTGAAACACATGAATTTTGTAAATCTAAACTACATTTTCTTGAACTCCGCAAACATTTTCAACATTGTATATGTACATTTTTTAAATGCATGAATAATTTTTAAATGTCACGCGCCCACTGAAGACCCTGCCCATCACACCCGGGCCCCTTCGTCCAGTTTCCTCGTAATCTCTGCCACCACCGTCTCCTCCCAATCATCACCATTGGTCACCACACAACAACAACACTTTGAGAAGGAGTTATCGACGAGGAGCTCAGCGACCATAGTGGAGGCAGGGGAAGGAAGGAGCTCGAATGGCGTCGTCTAGGTGGGGGTGCTGCTCCTACTCAGGGTAGTATCTAATCTGTTCCACTTAACAAAAATATATCCTTTTTTTGGAAAACTAGTACATTATCTAAAGAAAGCTGTATGTTTGTTTTGTTGTGTACATACACAATCTTTAATCTTTAATCTTTAATCTTTAATCTTTAATCTTTATCTTTAATCTTTAATTATTAATAAAGTATCTACTGCTTCTGCCCGTACGTCGTTATACATCGCATTGAAACGTTTCGTTTTGTTAAATTTTGTCCAAACGTACTGTGCCTACGTCAAATCGTTTCGTTCACACGCTTTTTTATATTGGGCCGGAGCGTTACTTTCTAATTGGGCATGGGCGAGCAGTTTTTGTAATGAAAAAACACACACGGACGGGCAGAAGTGGCCTGCGGACGCACGGGCGAACAGTTGACTACGGAAACACACGAGCAGAACCTCTCCTCAATGGGTACGGCTTCGCCGCCGCCGCCGCCGCGCAGGCAATCTTCCTCTCCGGCTTGCCGTCGCCTTGTTCCCCTTTTCCTCCCATCCGCCCTAATCTTCTCCGGCGCCACCCCTTCCTCCTCAGCCTCCAAACTCCTGCTGCCGCCCGTCTCCGATTTGCATTGAAGTTGGAGTCCGTGTTTCCGCAGGAGAACTTCAACATGAATCCATGGAGTGCTCGGCCCGGACTTGGACCTGGCTGGCATAAGAAGGAGCCTTCAATCGGAATCTTCGTTCGCATCACAACTTTCGAAAAACCCTGCTCGCGACGGGCAGTTCGCATACATCTTCTCGCCGGAGACGCAGGCGTGGACACGGCGCAAGGCGGCACTTATTCCCCTATCGGAGTAATCCTGCTTGCCTGCAACCTATTTGAGGAAAGTCCCATCATCAGAGCCTGATTGCACAATGACTTGGAGATCATCGCCGTACGAGCTGGTGCCCGGACTCCTGGTCGTCCTCCGCGAGCATGACTGTCCGTCTTGCCTAAGTGAGCGTGCCAGGATATTTGCACCAACAGAAGCTGCTCTTGCTCTGTCAAGGTACTGAACCAAATTTCATCTTACGACGTGGGTGCAAAGATACTGATTGAAGCAGGTATTCTCCCACCTCTTGTAACATGCGTCTTTACAGTTGGCAACGGCTTCCAATGAGATACGATTGTTGCAAATGTTTGTGTGGACTCAGGTGCAAAATTTGCAGTCCATTCCACTTGACCTCAATAGGTACACACTGGTATTGGGACTAACCGGTCTTCTACAACTGTATGAAATATAGTTGATGCCATGAAAAGCTTTTTTAGTCCATTAACGTCTGGTTCAACTATTTTCTGACACTTTGATTCAACTAACAAATAAATCTTCTACCAATGAAATCAAAGTCAACTAACAAATAAATCTTCCACAAATGGAATCAAAGTGTCACACGTCAATGGACTAAAAAAATATTTATTTATTTGTTACAAAATTGGTCCTAAGTGCAGTAGTATTTTATTTTATTTTTATAATTAAAAATTGGTGATATCACGGAAACCCGGCCAGGGCGCCACCGTCGTCAACCTGCTCCTGCAAGCCACCTCCGCCTGGTTCCCCTCGCCAAATGTACGATACATTGATGTCGACGCACCCCCGCTCAACCTTGTGCATCCGCAGGATGGAGTCAATGGATCAGTGAATCACATAATCTTAGTGTGCCCGTATCATAATCTTACATAAGCTATAAATATACTATGTTGGAAATTTATTGTGTAAATTGCGGTGTTGGTGCTAGCAGGAGGAGGATTTATGGGTCAGCAGTAGGAAGTCCTGAGTCATGCTTATTGGGATGGAGCCATGCTATTTATTTTCTCGCGTTGTAACGCACGGACATGTTTGCTAGTTACTATAAAGCTCTGTTCATGTCCGCGCACATGAGCTGGTCTCACGTCACGCATATGTGCCAAGTTAATTTGTCCCACGAAAGGGGCGACCGTCCATCTCCTGACCAAATGAACAATGGCTTCCAGTTCCATTTCTTTTATCAATGCGAACAACACCGATCATGCTTTTTCCCTCCCAACCACTTCAATTCACACCACCATAACAACCTTCTTCGAGAACCACACTAGGGGATCGATTGCCATTAGCTGAAAGATGACAATGGCAGATAGCGTCATGCGCACCAACTCTACCCTGCCCGGCAGAGCAATATGTCTACTTCCCAGCCACCAAGGCGCTTGGTGAGATTGTCGATCATCGGTCGCTCGTTTTGTCGGAAAAGATGGTTAGGGGCATATGCTGAGATAGGTGATCGGGAATGCTGCTACGGGGCAACAAGATCCATCGACAATGTCATGGATCATGGTCACCAATACGTTAATGGGAATGGCAGTGCTCTTGCCCCAGTTGGCGAAGAGCCCCATGGCAACACAAAATAGTTGGAGGAGCTCCATGATAGTCTCGTATTCAGTGATCTCTGGGTTGAGAAAGATAAAAATGTCATCTGCATAAAGTGAAATGCGTGAGAGGAGCACCTTTTTGCCAATGAGTGCAAGCACATTGTGTGTTGCCGCACAGTCCAACATCATTGCCAAGGTATCCATGGTGATGATGAATAACAGGGGGACAACGGATTCCCCTACCACGATCCTCTGTTGTTGATGATCGACTCAGTTAGATCCCCATTTACAAGGACACGAGTGGAGGTTGTTCCCAACTTACCCACGATCCAGCTGGCCTACTGCATCCCAAAGGCCCTTTGCTGCCACAATTATATGTTCCCAGATGGCATCGAAAGCATTGTATATATTGACTTTGAGGAGCATCGTCGGCCACTTCGAAACTTTGATTTGATGAGGTCCTGCACAAACACGAGGTTTTCTAGGATATTGTGTTTCTTGATGAATGCACTCTGGCATGTTGACACTAGCCTAACCCATCTTAGGCTGCAGGCACCGAGCTAGCATCTTGGCGATCAATTTTATAGTGGTATGTACCAAGCTAACTGGCTTAACGTCAATGCGCTTGGAGGCCTAAAGTCAGTGCGTTTGGAGGCCCAAAGTCTCTTCGGCAATCGCACCATAGCAGTTGTGTTTAAACACTAAAAGTTAGAGAAATTTCAGTCCTAGAACGAACTCAGCGCTGCTATAACCTCGAACTTTAATGTGCTCTAGCAAGTGCAGAAGAAGAGCATGGTGTAGTTGTCCCATTGCACTTTGTCAATTGTTGGACTGACAGACCATTGTCACGGGCGGGTAAGGAAGTAAAACTCAAGGCGGGTGCTCAGTCCATCCCAAATTATGTTATGAGTTGCTTCCAAGTTCATGTGACCGTTTGTGATAAGATGAAAACTGATATTGCTAACCAGGGGCGGGGGGAGGGGGGGGGGTCGAGGATGGCAAAAAGAAAATGCATTACCGTTCCTAGGCATGGATGACCACTCCCAAATCACTCAGAGGTATGGGCTTTCGTGATTTTGTTCTTTCAACCAATCTATGTTGGGAAAGTAGTGTTGGATATTGATCATAGAACCAACTTCACTATGTGCTCGGGTTCTTAAGGGCCGCTATTTCCCTCACACTGATTTTTTGGCCGCCACCAAGCCCAGGTCCTCATCCTTTACTTGGCGCGGTTTTTTATTTGGGCATGACCTTCTAAAGAAAGGAATTCGGTGGGGTGTCGGAAATGGAGAGAAAATTGATATTCTTGAAGATTATTGGATTCCAAATTACAAGCCTGGCACCTTCATACCCCTTTTGCCAATACCGGCTGCGGTGACGACTAAGTTTCTGATGACTAATGATGGGAAGGCGTGGGATGGGAATGTGGTGAGAGGTTTCTTTGATGATGTTATTGCTAACCAGATCATGGAGCTCCCCATCGGTCAACATGGAGGTGATGATTTTGGGTCTTGGCTGGCTGCAAAGTTTGGTGTTTATACTGTATGGTCAGCATACAATCTTGCACGTACATAAATTTTTTGTGTTGCACGAAGTGGTGATGGTGAGGGGAGCACCTCTGGTGACTTGGCTGAAGTTAAACAATCGAAATATTTATGGTCCATTCAAGTTCCGAATAAGATGAAAATTGTTCTTTGGCCGATCGCTCACGATTGCCTTGCTATTGTCCATCAACTACAATGACGACATATACCTGCAGATGATAGCTGCATCTTTTGTGGAAGAACTGAAAGAGTTGAGCATTTGTTTGTTTTCTGTCCTTTTGCAAAATCTGTTTGACAAGCAATCAAGGAATACTTTTCCCTCAGCTTGCGTAGGAAGGATCTGATGAGCGACTAACAGTGGTTATTTGATTTTATATCTCGTGAATCCAAAGTGGCATCTACTGTTCTTGTTGTCACTTGCTGGCATATCTGGGAGGCGAGGAACGATACTCAGAATATTTCAGAGCGGCTACACCCTCTAGTGTAGCTGGCAAAATCAAAGCTTATGTGGAGATGATTATCCAACATTGTTACAAGCCCGTGTCCTCTTCCAGGTGTGAGTCCTCTACCTCGACACCTCGCTGGGTTCAACCACCTGTCGACACGGTACATATCAATGTTGATGCTGCTATCTTTGCAAATGACCGTTGCATGGGAATGGGTGTTGTTATCCGTGATCACCATGGACGTTATGTGCTGGCATACAATGAACGTTTTGAAGGGGTAACATCACCTGAACTTGCTGAAGCAGTGGCCATTAGGCGTGCCTTGACTTTGTCCAGAGATCATGGTTACAGCTCCGTGCTTATTAGTTCTGATTGTCTCTATGTGATTCAACGCATTAACTTTGATGCCCAGGATCGATCTTTGTTGGGCTCAGTGATAGCTGATATAAAGTCTCTGGTGGCTGACTTTCCTAGCTGTATCTTCAAGCATGCTCATCGTGATCTGAATGTAGCAGAACATCTATTAGCTCGTAATAGGGAATTTTCAGTATGTAATATTTCTATTGATGTAATCCCGGAGTGTATCCGTGAAGTACTTTGTAATGATGTTCCTTATAATCAATAAAGTGCCGAACTTCTCTCTCTCAAAAAAGAGCACGGTGCAGCCGACCCCTTGCGCTTGTCAATAGCCATGTCATTCAATGAAGCTATGACCACCCGCCCTCGGAAAAAAGGAGCCTCAAGGTCGCAGAGGAACACACACATGGATGTAAAACCAAGAACGTAAGGTTTAGAAAAGTGGCATGCTGTCTCGATGCCCCAAGCAGCTGATTATAGAGCTCCCAATCCAGCTCCAACTTGTCCTCTTGCTCTGTGAAGAACTTCTCATTGTGTTCAATCTTCTGGATGTAATTCTTCCTCCTAGTTGTGGCCTTGCTGTGAAAAATTTAGTCCAGGCACCTCCTTCCATAATCCATTGCACATGGGATCACTGTCTCCAGATTGCAGCACACGGCAAGGTCCCAAGTATCTTCCCGATACACATCGCTCTGGTCTCTCCTCCATCCATGCATCGCTAACTCTCCCAAGTGCTGCCTACATCATACCAAATCCGTCGGCAACTACTGCAGGGCTACTCACGGTTTAGGTGCTTAGATAGAGGAAAGTGCGGTCATTTTCCCCTTTCCCCTAGCATTCATATTTTCTCTTCAGCCCCCTTAACATATTGGGCTAGCTCCCACACTGGCTTTTGCTAGGTTCGTCGCTTGCTCCCTCTCTTTCTGCACCCAACCCCGCCAGTGGGCTTCTACACGTGGGCAACCAGCGGTGCTGCGACCGGCGGCGGTAGAGTTGTGACCATGATGCGCAATGTTTACCGAATTAAACACGATGCACCCACTCATCTGTTAGCCGCATGGACGAGAAAGACTGGTTGTGGCATGTAAACCCACCCAATAATCTAACATAATCACCCCTCTGAATTTCAGGATGGGTTCACCCAATTTTCTTCCCTAACCCTCCATGTAATCTTACAAGCGAATGTTGTGCATGGAATTGGCGAAGCACATCCTGTCGAAAAGCGAGCCCGCAGACGTGTGCACTGAGTTAGCCTCTCCGATATAGTTACAGATATAGATTTAGATATATATAGGGATGCAAGCAAACCCATCCCGTATGCCTGCGGCCAATAGAGATGAACTAATATGATGTTATTTTAATAATACTCATGTAGACGTATGATGACCCGTGGAGTCTGTCTACATCGCTAGATATAGATAAGGATATTGGTATGGATATAGATTGATAGATATAGAGACACCGCTAGTACAATTGTTAGATCAAGTAAATATACGCAAGTGGTAAAAAACTAAGGTTATGTCATTGTTGTATAATTTAGGTGAAAGGCCATGTAAAGCCAAAAGATGTATCAACACTTAGGAAATACTACAATTTTATTCATATCATGCATTGAATTCGAGGTGCCAAAGAACTTTCATGAAATTATACAAGTAATAACTGATTAGAAAAGGCCAATACTATTTTGCTTAATTCGCACAGCCCAACCTCAAAGCAAAATACTAAACAATAAAAAAACCCAGTAAATTAGAGGTAAAGTCAAAATTTAATTAACTATGGGCACTCGACCAAACAAATAAACCGAGAGAATACCAGTTAAAGTTAACAGTCTTGTCCCTTCACAAAGTTAAATCTTATTGTTGTAATTAAGGTTTGCAGGTTGGCAAAACAAAATAAACCGTATGTACGATCATAGTAACATGTTTATACAACTTTATGTTGATGTAAAACTGGATGTCACTGTTGAGAAGGTTCTTAGAGTCCAAGAATAAAACATTTTCCTTATCCCAATGCAATTACGTGTACATATATAGTGAGATCACAATGATATCTCTGTTTTTTTGCTGGACAGATCTAAGCCATCTGTTGCACATAGATCGTGTAACTCATATAGAAACTTGCATGGTCTTGAGGAACAAGCACTGCACGTCTGCACCAACTGGTTTTGAGCGCGTGGCCCACGTAAAGAGCATGCACGTACATTGTACCATAGAAGTTTAAACAATTAAGTCGAGACATTTCACAACCTTTGAAAAGTAAATAAATTTAATAGTTATCCGATGTACTACATATGCCTTAACAAAAATAAACATGTTCATATGGTTTGCATGAGCTCAAAAATAATGTTAGCGGATGGTGATGTGACACTTGGTGAGGTGTGGGGCTTGCATGATAAGAGAATTGGAGATAATGAGATATGATTTGCATGGGCTCAAAAATAGTGTTAGTGGATGCTCACATGACACACTTGATGATGTGAAAGGCTTGCATGTTGAGAGAATTAATAGTAGCGGGGATCAACTTTTTAGGTATACTAGATGATTCCCCGCACGTTGCTGCGGAAAATATTGCCTAAAATTGGTGTTTTACTTGATAAATGACTCTTATTTTTTTAGAAAAAACAATGAATAAATTATTGTCATTTGACATTGGTACTTAGGAATGATACATGCCAATAGTGGTACGTAACTAGGTAAATAAGGTCGACCCTCCTACTTACATCATTCACAGTTTGGACAACAAACACAATCATAATAGAGGACTATATTGTCATTTGCATGTGTAACCAACTGTTTTAAAGCTCCAATATAGGCTAACATCTTAGCTTTTGCAAGGGAAGAAATCTTTCAAGCTACAATTGTAACATTATCACAAACTGTACTGTAGGCCTGAGTCTTGAACTCCCATGTACATTTACTTTGATCCATACCACAGCAAGAGGTAAACAAATGTCATGCAAATGCCATTAGTCTCATAGAATCATAGGGGTTTCACCTTGTAAACTTTCATTGTTACATGTTTTATCTCAAAGCTCCCTCTCCTGACTAATATTGTGGATTACATAACACAACTCTCCAGAAACATTAACAAACTAATCCACTTATTATTGCATTGCCATTAACGAAAATGGCATCAGTTAGAGAAGTACGGATATAGGAAATATACTTGGATATCATGTATATAGGTGTCGTAGTAAAAGATATGTTCACCTTCCTTAATTTTCCTCATATTAGACAACATTGAGGAGAGTCAATAGCGATATGCATAGACGTTGAAGTAATGCCGAATATTAACACATAAATATCGCCAACGGGAAACTGAAAAATGGAGACAAAAGCGACAGATAAATATCAAGATAATCTGTTATCCAAAGAAGAACCATTCATCTTGAATTAGCATTAATTAATATAAGATATGATGAATGACAAAGAAGATTACAGATGACATGCCTTTAAGCAAACTTCTACACTTCTACAAAGTAATTTCATTGGACATCTTCAGCAATACACGACAGCAAGACCTTGGCAGATGTAATCCTAAAAAGGGAAAGGAAGCACATGAGTTGCGCCGAGTGGATAATAGCATTGCCTTCTCTAATGGTCTAGGGTTGATAAAATCTAGGTTTTTCCGCAAACATAGTGTATTAGGGAAAATTAGATCAATCAATATACCTTAATTGATTTCTTTGGGATCTCTAGTGTGTGCCTAGATAGTCTTTACACACTTGTATCTTTGTGATATTTCGAGTAAGCTTGCGACGCGGGGCACTCTTTAGTCAACAAATATAATGCACTAATGTTCCGCAAACTTAAATCCTTATCTCAAAAGACTATTGTGCTCATAATTTCCAAAATGTTATTCAGTTTAATGATCTGACATCAACCAATGAAAGAAACTCCAGAATGATGAATTTCTACGTCCATAATACATCTCTTTACCAAAATCTACATGGAACAATTGCTCAAAGGGAAGTGTAGAGCAAGTATTGTGGGATTTCAACAAAAAAAGGAAGTGAGATAGCATAATGTGCAGTAAAACATATATATGACTAAACTCAGAAATAAAAGTATGCTCATACCTTCGGATTGGAGCTTAGTTAGAAAATAAAAAATAGAAATATGTTCGGAGTTAGATTGCACCAAGTGGCACATCATTTTAAAATTGTTTGATTGTTTTATTTACCAGCTAGCATGCAGTATTTATAATCATTCCACCAAAAGCATGGAAGAAGAAAGTGACCTCCATACAAAAGAATTTACAATACTTGACTCCTTGTGTATGCATCAAGGTCTTCAACAAAAATATATTGAGAGAGGCTACTTACAGATTGTGAGACTGGGGGCACATAGAAATTAAATTGAACGGGAACAACTTGCTTCGTGTTAAGAGATGAAACAATGAATATGTGCGCATGCTCCAATCAATCAATTTTAGTACCTGCATAACATTTATCACATCGAGAGGATACAAAATACTTGAAAACACCATTGTATTCTCCAAAAAACAAAAGATACATCACCCAAAGAATTACTAAGAAAGAGGGGGGGGGGGGGGAGTTCATGGAGGCAACACTCGTCTAGAGTTATAACCTGGAGGCGGCTGCAGCGATACTGTGTATGGCATCATAGTCGCAGCAGCTCAAGCCCGAGGCAGTTGAAAAGAAACCACTACCTAAATGGAAGGAACCTGTGTCGTGCCTATCCTCCACCTGGCCTTGCCTCGTAGAACCACTCGTTGGACGACCGCTTCGTCCTGCGCCTTGCCGGTGCTTGGGTCTTCTTCATGGGCACCTGTGTTGGATGTATCTGTTGCGAGTTGAGCGTGGCACAAATCTGTTGTTTAGTACGAATTATTACCAAATGAATGAGCAAAGACACCAATCAGTAGACTCGCTGGAAGGAAATAGGATGAAAAAAGCCAAATAAATGAATCTGATTTCCCAACTTTTGGAGCCCTGGTCTCCGCCCAACTTCCACATGAAGATGGTGAGAAGTTGGCATGGCCAACTCCTTCTCAGGATAGGTCGCGGCTGCACGCTCACGATCCTGCGGCAAGGCATACAGAGGCTGTTGAAGGAAGTGAGGGCCGAGGGGAAGCGTGTTGCGCCGCGAGGAGACGACGGCGTGAGCAGATAAGGACATGGAGAGGTGAAGGCAGAGGGATCGTGAAAGAAGTGGAGAGATGTAGAGGGCCCCCAATGGGCGCACATGCAGCTAGTGGTGGAATTTTATTGTGTGGGAGTAATCATGATCATCGGTTATGGAAGGGGAAAGACGAAGCAATCAACTCACGTTGGTGACCACGGAAGGCGCATGGAAGGAATTTAAATCGCATAATGACGTGTCATCATGCAAGGCAAACGTTGCTGATGTGGCCTACTGCTGAGTTGGATAGCTTGCATGTTAAGAGAAATAAGATAGTGGGGATGAACTATTTAGATATTATAGATAGGATACGAGTGACATATCAGCTTCACCCTATGGACATCTTGTTAAAATGGAGTTTCTACTTCGGAAGCACAAACTTTATGTTTATATTGGGGAAACTTCTATTAACTAAAAGATCATGAACATTTGCATTGCATAATATCTTCCTGCCACGCAATATAGACTTTCTACTTATAAGCACAAATGTATTAGAAAAATTTATATAGAAAAACATTACAGTTTCGACTGAGATGATACCTTTTTACCACGCAATATAGGAATTCCATTTTTTTAATTACTATTTTTCTACTTGAATGGTAAAACTTTCTATCCAGAAGCAAATGGTTGGCTTACATAGTACATTCTATTTGGCAGTATAGACTTTCTAATCGGGGACTACAAACCCTCTACCAAACCCACACATTTTACTCAAATACAAATATCTTTTCACTTAGGTGAACTGTCTAGTAAGAAAAGAAACTTTTGCGCTAGAAAATAAACCACATAAATATTTTTAATAATTCCATGGTCATTTGTTTTACTTTGAAAATTGTCCATGATCACCGCTAACACACACAAATAACATAACAAAGTGTGCTCTTTTTGTTTGAACGGGAACACGTTCATGTGATGAGCTACTTAGAATGGGTGAGCACCTAAGTAGAGACCTCAGTGGACCGATGTGGGGATCACAAAGGCAAGCAACACACGTGACCACAATAAAAAGGAAGATAAAAGTGGGTGGCCCCCAGTCGCCAAATGCTGCGACCGTTACCATTTTTTGGTTTAAGTGGCCGGTCCAGGCTGGTCATTTATTTTTGCGGTAGGTGCCAGAAGCCGTTTCTTCACTTCCCAGAAACGTACGCAATTAAAGGATGAGGGTCCCAATTTCGACGGTGACTTGATCCGTCCCCGACATCAACCTACACTTCTTCTCCCCTAACCCCAATTTGACCATCGTTCCCCAACACCAATGGCGGCGATATCCAAGGTGCTCGAGGGCGACGATCTCCTCCCTGAGATCCTCCTCCGCACCGTCTTCCCCACCACCCTTCTCAACAGCGCTGTCGTATGCACACGCTGGCTCGCCCATGCCTCCGACCACGCCTTCCTCCGTCGATTTCGTGAGATCCACCCGCCCCGCCTTCTTGGCTTCTACATCAACAAAGGTCAGAACACCCCGCAATTCATCCCAATATTACCTCAGCCCCTTGAGCTCGCTGGTGTCATCCGTCGCGCAACCTCTAGCTTGGGCACCTATCAGACAGTAACACCGGTACCAACCTACATCCAGGGCTGCCGAAACGGCAACGTCCTCATTAGGCAACATGATAAGATCGGAACCACGTACGCAGTGCACAACGTGATGTGTCCTGAGAGAGGCATGGACATCCTCCCACCGTTTCCACGCCCCCAATTTCAGTACTTATTTGACACCGCTTTCTCTAGAATCTTGTCCAAGAAAGAAGGTAATGAATTGTCTTACTTCTATGTGTTGATGCACCAAACAAGGGACGGAAAACACAGGGTATACATATATATATCTTGAGACATGGCTTATGGTGCATGAATCATATCTTGACCACAGAGCAGCCCCCTCGTCCATGGTCAGTACTTAAATCTGTATTGTCCGACAACAAAATCTATGTGTCAGCTAGCTGGAGCAACATTATTGTCTTGGATTTGGCGGTCTCGAGTTTCTCCATAATTGAGCTCCCAGAAGGGATGGAGTATGGCGAGAGAAACACCATATTGTCACAGGCTGATGATGTTGCTGGTGTATATCTAATCCATGTCAAGAAGTTTGAACTCCGCATCTGGCTCCACAATGGTTACACATGGTTGCTGATGGACACCATTTATTTGCGTGATATGTGTGCTGATTTGGGTATGTCAGATGGCAATGCTTCTCTCTTGATAAACTAGGCAGGAGACAATGCTGAGTTTGTCTTTTTGGACATGGGTCGATGCACATTCCTCTTGGACATCAAGCGCAGAACAATGCATAAGGTGTATGAGAAGGAAGACGGTGATAATTTTTTCTGCGAAATCCATCCTCTTATGATGATCTGGCCTCCCGTATTTCCTGCCCTCAAGGATGATCGTACAAGGTTTGATTTTTGGCCTTCATATAATCTATTTCTCTTGTTGAGTTATAATCTTTTGTATTGTACACTCTAGTAATCTATTTTCTATTATGTTGGTTTGTCTTGTTTGCATGCTTTAAAGCTGAAATATGTAGCTTAGATAAATACACCATCATATCCGGTGTAGTTGCGGAATGAATGGCATTGCCAAACTATTAGTCCTCCATTATTTTAGTTAATGGTTCATCAACAGTCATGGTTTAGCACATTCATGGAATGGTGTAGGTAAATTATTGTTTCCTCGGGCCATTTTAGGAATACTAGTGCGCAACATTTGAGATTTTCTTTGTACCTGTAGGATGATTTATAAACACTACTTTTTGTTTTTTTTCTATGTGGTCATGACCGTTGTTGTTGTCTTGGGTTATATATCCGTGAAATTAGAGAGAGGGATTAGCAGTTGAAGAACGGAAGTTCATGTAGTGCATCTTCATTTCTCATATATTGATATCACATTATATGAACTCTTATCACGAGTAAGATGACCTTGAACTGCGAACCTCACTCATGGTACTCTGGATGTAGATACTTGCAGCTTTTTAGAATATTATAGTGATTTTTCTCGAGAAAGAATTATGTAGTGTTATGGAATAAAATTTCCATATATGTCTACTTAAGCATGCCATTATTCACCTATGGATAGCATAGTTTACACCGGCACACTTGTGTTGTTGAATGTTTTTTTAATTTAGATATACCACCATGATATTCCCGCCCTACTTGTCAAGTGTATAATCCAGTCTAAAAACTCCCTCTTGGAGATGTTTACCCTCGTTTGTTTTAATTTTTATAGTGTAGAAGGAAAAATACTCTGTGTTTGGGGTATCGAAGCATCAAGTCATAATTGCTTGATCAATTATATTATTTTTGCATTTTGAGTGACATAGAACATTTGATTGTTGTTGCACAATTACTTCCCTTGTCAATCTGTCTTGGTCCACTTGTGCTTAATGGTCTTCATTTCTCATCTTTGTCCTATTTTCCTTTTTTGTCTGGAACAGAAATGACATGTGAAGTCCGAAGAACAAACATTCCGATGGATGCTATCTCCGCAACCGATAGACTAGAACTCCATGGTAGACGAGTTGAGAATAAAATGGGCCTCCCAATGTTTCTCCTTAGTTGTGATGGATGAAATGTGGCAAACTTTATGACCACCTGTTTTTAATTACTAGAGCTACCTGTTTTCAATCCTTTATGGGGTTTAAGACCTATTGTTATTATGCTTGATTATTGTGATGATTTTGTGTGATTTTCTTCACCTTGTTATTCTCATAGCCCCTAGTCTTGTGCTGTGATTTATTCCTACGGTCTAATCTATTGTATGTGGAAAGCAAGCAATGTGGGAAGACTGAAGAGAGATAAAAGATGACAATCTGTCTTACACCTAATCGTTGTTCACCCCAAATCATATGCATGCTGCCACTTTAGGTAGTGTGATGTGCATATGGCGGCAAACCTGATTGAGTAAACCTGCTCAACAACGACTCCCACTAATTTGCTGTAATTTGTTGCACTATATGGTCCTACTCACTCTCAACCTTCATCGGACTAGCTGCCCTGGCATCTTGTCCCTCCCGGCTACCAACCACGGGATGGAGCCGCGGGGAGAGGGCGTGCATCGGGTACACTAACCCCACCCATGTCGTGCTATCTGGCCTCCTCTTCCTCCCGACGAGCACACCCACTTGTGCAACTATGTTGCGGCGGCCATGATTTGGGAGCACCTCCAAATCCCCCGAACCAGCAACATGTCGGTAGATTGGGCAGCAGGGAGGTAGCGTCCAACTCCTGGAGAACACCAACGTGTGCATGCACAACGAGCAGGAGGACGTGATGGGGTCGTGGGAGAGGGAAATCGCGACGGGGAATCTGGGAGGAATGCATTTGGGGGAGGCAGAGATAAATGAAAAAATGACCAGAAGAAGAACCAAAAGAGGGATCTTGTGCGAGGAACGAAAACGATCGCTCACGCAGGGGAGCATTGGAGCGATCGATTTGCTCCAGCTGACTCGTCAAGTTACCATGCATGGAGATTAGTGCGTATCATTCAATGCCCAACGACACGCCCATGAAGAACATCTAAATGAACGTCCCTTCTTTACAATTTTCATTTTTTAACCCATGTTTCAGGTACACTCTAGCTACCTTAATTAACCTCTTCCTTTTTAGCACTTTTAAGGGGGTCTAATCAACCTCGTTTATTTGAGCCTAGAACAGTATGGTTAATGCTCAACAACTACAATACACCTAAGAAAACGCCCAACAACACGGGCATGGTTATGTCTCGCCTCATGCGAGACCGAACAACCACTCGCTCGAAGGAGTCGTTATATTGGGTCGGTTGTTTCTTTCTTTGGTTCGTTGGTTTTTGCTCTTTTTACTACTGTTTTCATTTGAAAATATTATAAATACATATAATTCGAAAATAATTTCTTTAATTTTGAAAAATTGTTCATCACATATTTTGAAAAACCCTAATGTAGTGTAAAAAGCTGGTTTGTGCAACTTCTAAGAAACGTTAATACTACTGCAAAATAAAATGTTTGTGACATTTAAAAAAAGTTCACCTGTTTTATTAAAACAATTCGTGACCTTTAAAAATAAAATATCAAAAAATATAACCGTAATTCCAAAAAATTGTTTGTAACATTTTAAAAGAATATGTTCATGCCATTTATAAAAATAATAACGCTCTGTGAAAACAATGTAAAAAAAGTTTGTGTAGTTAAAAAAGATCACATTTTGTAAGTAATAATGAATGTGTATTTGAAAACATATTTGTAATTTGTTTAGAGGGGTATGCTCAATTTGGTTGTGTAAATTTATGAGCCTGATCGAATGTTTAACTGGCCAGATTGGGATAGGGCCATCATTGTCAGCCTAGCTAGTTGGCAGAAATACGTTTGTTTCTCTCTCAAAAAACAAATTTAATCTTATTTCGAGTTGAAAATAGCTCACAGTTCAGGTCCCGCCGGAAGAAATTAAAGAGAGGCCCGCCTCATCCCAGTGTGGTCGATGTGAGCTCTTGTCCTTCCTTTCCTCTCCCAATTATTGTTTGAGTTTCTTCTCCTCACGTGGGAAACCCTAGCTACGTCTACCTGTTGCTGCAGCGTGTTGATGGAAATTCTCAAGCGGCAACATCATTTTCGTCCTTCCCACGTCTCATTTCCTGCAGCCCGGTTGTACATGTGCTGCTACATGGATGGGTTGCTGTGTCTTGGCAGTTTTTGCAGCCACGAATTCACAATTTGGTGGAGAAATTAGTCCATTGTATTTATGTGAGTTATTTACTTAAAACCACCATACCTAGAGCTAGGGTAACAACTTGATACCATATTTGTGTCAGGGCACAAGAAATCATTAACTTTGTGTCTAATCTGTAACGGAGAGCAATGATTGTCTGATTTGCTCCTGAAAACCGAGAAACTTACACGTTGGCCCTACCTGTCGGGCTGACGTGGCGAAGACCGAAAACTTTGACCAGCTGATTTGGTAAAAAAAAATGTGGGTCCCACCTGTCAATGACAGTACCACCCTCTTCTTCACCATCTCTTTCTAAGGGGCATTCCGTCGAGCAGGTTTTGGGCAGCGGTAGTCCGTTTGCGGCGTCATGCCTCCGGTGATCACGGTGGAGGCCGCTGTGGAGATGAGGTGCTCAGAGCTGCCTGTGCATTTTTTGCCTCCACGGGAGCCGTCGCTTCGACAACCCAACCGGCCGGCGGCCGCCATGCCTAGCGCGAGGAGCCGTCGCGTCGCACAACCCGACTAGCCGCCATGGCCAGCGCGAGGAGCTACACCACCAAAGAGGCCACTGCAGGCTGGCCAAGGTGTGGCAGCGAGCAGCAGGCACACTCAGAAACACCAGACGTCCACGCACACATCAACATCAAGCTAGAGCGCTCACACGCACAGTCACACGGGGAACTCACGTTGCTCTTCCAAATTGATGCGCGCTGACCAGCGAAATAAGGGTTAGACGTCCAAATCAAAAACCGGTGCGCTCCCATGGCTAGAGGCCTTGTCCGTCCCGCCCAATTTCACCCGCTTCCGCTTGTCGACACGGCCGGAGATCTGCGTAAGATGCGCCGCCGCTCGGCTCACAAGGATCCGCGGGCCAGGATTCCTACGCGTATGCGGCTACCATGGCTAGAGAGGCAGCAGCGACTTGCCCGTGGCTCCCTTCACCGGCTCTCCAGTGCGCCGCCGCTCGCCGTCGTGCGGCCTCGCCACTGTGGACAACGCCGGGATGTTCAACGCGTCACGGAGCTGGCGAGATTGCATCCAATCAAGCCACGTCACAGAGGAATGATGGGGGATGCGGGTCAACTTGGAGGCGGCAGCGGTCGAGACCGCCGGAACACGTGTCGTCGGGAGAGAGATGAGGAGGAGGAAGAAGAAGAAAATAGGAAGAAAAAAAGATGGGAGGCTGACAGGTGGGACCCCCATCCACATCAGCGTGTTGTCCACATAGGTATGCCAAGTCATCCCGACAGGTGGGGCCAACCTGCCAGTTTCCCTGTTTTCGCGAGTAAATCGGACAATCAGTGCTCGGTGTTACATATTAGGCATGAAGTTGGTGGTTTCTTGTGCCCTGGCACAAATGTGGTACCAAGTTGTTACACTAGCCCCAAGTGTGGTGGTTTTGCATAAATAATTCTATTTATGTCTATTTTTCAATCCTTCTGATAGATTCTGCATTGTCGATCCTGAAAAGATACAGTGTGCGGATTGCAAGACAACATGTCGTTTCCCAAGATTGATAGATGCGGAATCCAAGGTGCTTGAGGATGACGACCTCCTCATCGAGATCCTTCTCCGTGTCAGCTTCCTTACCATAGTCGTCCGTGCCGCTGTCGTCTCACCATAGTCGTCCGTGCCGCTGTCGTCTCACAGATCAGTTGTATCGATTTGTGATATATTCTTTTGGCCCTCACCTAGATGGCCGAAATTCGGACGTTTTAAAAATTTCGGTAAAATATCGGAAGAAATTGTGAAACCAAAATTTGAATATTGGATGAAATTTGACCAAATTTTGACCCAAATAATGAAATCAAGTGCAACAAAAGTCAATTGTCCACATAACACTCACAGATCAGTTCAAGACTTGATGGTTCACACAAACATGTTTTACAAAAAAGTCTGCAGATCACCATGGAGTAGCATGTCGCAACCTTCAAGAACTGAAAGAAGAAGATTTGTTAATTGCATCTACCGTCAAGTGAAAAAAGGCCTCACAACCTTGATCTTCTTGTGAGATGCTACATGCTTCAGATTTGGGGACGAGTTGTGGACGGCATCAGCCGCATCCGGCAGACGTCGGCAACAAGGATCGGGGAAGCGTGAGTGGTGCGGGAGTGGGAGGCTCGAGCTGTATGGGCGGCACCGACAAGTCGGGGAGGCGCACCTGCTGTTGTGCCATGTGCGCCGCACCGCCGCAACACACACAGGAGGAGGAGGAGAAAATAAAGTTGTTTAGGGTGCATGGTTTGCGTATTTCATAACTTCTTTTTTGAGACATCGAGAGTTTTATAACTTTTTTTAGGCAATTGAGTGTTTTATAACTAAGGTAAAGCGTAATGGAAGGCACAAGAAGTTGGGTTGGGCCAACAAATTGGGTGACAATATATGGCCGATAAAGACACTTACCAGACCAGTTCGAGATGGTCCAATTTCGGTCGAAATCTGATTTTCTTGGACAAAATCAAATCGATTGATTGTAGTTTTTTTCATAGATGATACTGATAACTTCAGATTATAGGTATGATTCTCCTTATATTTTATAACCCATGAATATATATTTGTGAGTGAGAGAATAGGTTGGTAATTAAAATCATCGAATCATGATCGTGTGATACAAAATGAAATATAGTTTTAAAAAAACACAGAAAAATTTGAACATGTGCGTCACATTATTCTAATGATGAAATGTCACTTTAGATTAATCTCATTATTTTGGGAAATACTTTAGTTAATCTCATATTCTCATTAACCCAATCTGTAAACTTATGTTTATTTGCTTAACAACTTTCCTAATGCTAGTATATGTTTTACTTGTCGTTGCACGAAAATAAGCGTAGACTCCACCTGCTTATTGCGCGGTTACTTGGTCCTAATTATCAGTTTGGGCTTTCAAGGGCCTCATCTGCCAGACCAGGCCAGGAAGACGGGGCGTCAATCCTCAAAAAAAAAAAAAAGGAAGACGGGGCGTCGATTTCTCTCCATCGTGCGCCTGCCCCACAAGTCTCCATCGGGCGCACGGAAACCCCAACTCCACAATGATGGACGGTGAAACACGGCAGTCGCCGGGCGGCCATGGCGGGCGCCGCTTCAAAGGTGGTCGACGAGGACGATCTCCTCATCGAGATCCTTCTCTGCGTCGAGGGTCAATAGCTCCTGTACAACGTTTTTCATGTGAATTGGTTGCAAAGCGATATCGTTCGTTTGCAAGAATAGCTCTGCTGCGACATCTCTCCGCGCACAAATAGCCCAAACACGACATGACCCTTAAGCACAATCTCTGTCGGGATTAGGTGGAGCCGAGCGGGACTCACAGCTTATCCACGTCGGCATGGGACCCAGATGGCGTTAAACCGTTTTCCCCTGCGCGTGCATCCTTCCTCTTCTTCTCCGGCGACGAAGCACGGCAACGCCGGCGAGCTCCGACTCAGATAAGCATATTTACAAGCATTCAATCGAAATCGACCGAATTCAAACAACATAGATAGATTTTAGCACACATAGCAGATAATTTGGTTCGATTACACACGGATAAGTACCCTTAGTTCTAATGACGGGCTCGTCGGAGCAAAAGCCACACATGGTATTTCGATTACATAAATCTACGCGGTATCCCGCAGCTCCTACCCCTAGTCAGATCTCCAAAATTGGACTCACCTGAGCCCCAGGGGTGCGGCCCCGACGAGGCGGCGGCGCCGTTCAGTCGGAGTCGGAGTCGGAGGCGCCCCACCCCTATCGGCGCGGGATTGCTCGATGGCTTGGCGGAAGCGGAACTCGTCGAGCTCCTCTTCTATCTACCGGCATGCGACGAGCTGCTGCGGCTTGTCTTGGTGCGCTCCATAATCTCGACGATGATGTCGTCGAGGTCGTCGTCGTCGACGTAGTCTCCCGGCAGAAAGCCGAGGCGCCCGGGGCATGGTGCCAAGCCCTGCTCCTTCCCCTCCCTCTTCGGAGGCGGCAGCGGTGCGCGTGAAATGGCGGAGCTCCCCGCGCCACTCGCGCCAGAGGAGCTACCAGGCGTTCGCCTCGCGCCGCCGCCGTCATCTGGCGGTCGTACTCCTCCACCTCGCGCCAAGCGAACGCACGCGACGGCGCAAGCCCCCAGTTTGTGTACTTGCGCGCGCCGCGCTTCCGACCAGCGTTGGAAGCAACCCGTGCCTCCCGTTCGGGGTCAGAGTCGAGCGCCGGTCGCTTCGGGTTTCCACCGCCAGAATGGCCATCGCGAGAGCTGGAAGATCCGGGCCTCATGATCTTCGCATGACAGCGCTTGATCTGCGGCGGCGGGGCTGGATTGCGTGGTTTTGGTGGTCGCCGGCGGCGAGAGTGGCGTAGATCTGGATGTGTAAATAGCTAGGATACGACACATTTGAGCGGATAAGTAGAGGGTAGGATTTAACTAGTGACACTGACATCCCTGGCCCACGGGTCAGATTGACCGATCAGCCCCCACGTAAGCATGAATAAACCTTTTCTATTTACTGAATAATCCAGAAAATGCTATAAACTTGTAAATTCAATATCTTTTAAACCAAAACTCCAAATGAAATAAATTATATATGTAGAATGATCAGAAAAATTCAAGGATTCTGAATATGCAATTTGTTTTCATGACAAACCAGTTTAAAATGGAGGAACAGAGGCAAATGCATATATGGTTCATTTGAAATTCATACATGGAGTTTGAATACATACATTGAGTGACCAAGAAGGATCCAGGCTTGGTTTTCATTTTCATCTTTGAAACTTGTTTAAATGTTGGTCAAACTTAGGTTTGACCAAGTTTGAAATGAGCATAGAAAATTCAAAAAAATCAAAAAAATGGAAAACCAATGCGCATGTTCTTACTTTGTCATATACTAACAACTCAAATTGATTTTTCTGTTTTAGACATGGTGGACAAAAAAACTTGCTTAGAAATGGGTTGTTTACTCTACCTTTGGAGCTAATTTGAAACACATGTGTGAAGACAAGTGGTTTTGGGTGTTGAACTTTAAACTTTCAAAAACTGCACAAAAGCTTCATTTTGGAGTGACTAAGAAGGATCCAAGCTTGGTTTTTTATTTTCATGTTTGAAACTTGTTTAAATGTTGGTCAAACTTAAGTTTGACCAAGTTTGAAATGAGCATAAAAAATTCAAAAAAAACAAAAAAAATGGAAAACCAGTGCACATGTTCTTACTTTGTCATATACTAATAGCTCAAATTGATTTTGCTATTTTAAACGTGATGGACAAAAAAACCTATCTCACTTCTCTTGAAAACCCTACAACCTCGTTCTTGATATGCATCTTTGTGAAGGTTTTTTCATGAAAAACTCCATAGTCTAGATTTCTTATTTTTCCTATCGAGTCAGTCACATAGAACGATGATTGGCACAAGTTTTATTTATTTTTTTTGATTTTTTTAAATTAGTTATGCTCAACCCTAACCCTTGAAAACCTCTCAAAACCCCTCAAAACACCATCAAAACCCCGCACCATTATGGATCATTGGATCGCCGTGAATGAACGGTTTGGATCAGGTAGTAGGGCTATGTCAGCGATCCGCGGGCTGCGCTTTCATTGGTTGGTTTTTTTAGCACCTTTTTTGGCAGGGTTTTGAAGCAACGGTCCGCGCAGATTGAGCAGGACTGCCAGGCGTTTTTGGACTTAATTAAATCCGGCCCACCCGTGCTTGGCTTAATTAAACAATCCACACTCCCCTCCCCACTCCCCTGTCCAAAAACCCTTGCCTACAACCAATCCACCACCGTCGCGATGGACGCGAGCATCGGCTGGCAAAAGGCCATCGAGGAGCTCGCCGGCGACCGCCAGGAGCTACGTGCGCAGTACCAGGAGATAGTGCGCTGGTTCCCAGCCGTGCAGATGATGAGGAACCATGCCTGCGTCCTCGTCAAGGTGATGATGGAGGGGGAAAAGCTTCTCGCGTTCCTGGGCGGCATTAGCATCCCTCCCGCCACGATCCTCCTGTGGGCAATGTAGGAGGCGCAGATGTCCCCCGACCCTCGCCAGCGCTCACGTTGGTGGATGTACCGCTCATCCACCCAACTGGCGGCCCAGCCGGATCCTAAGCGCGTTGCGTCGAGGGCCGAGCATGTCGCCGACGCCGTGATTGTTGTCCTAGCGCGAGTCAACGTAGCGTACTGGGATCGACTCAATCCCAACATGCTCGGGACGGACGACGATTTAGACGAGGAGTCGTCTAACGAGGAGGTGGAGGAGGTGGTCGTCCTCTCTGATGACGAGCTAGTGGTGCCAGAGGTGGAGATGGTGGGGCAGGCAGTTGCCGCCGTGGAGGGTGACAGGAAACTGCCAGTTGTCGTGGAGAACCTTCCGGATGTTGCAGATTCGCTAATCGTCATGAAGCAAGAACTTGAGGAGGTGATGCCAGAAGAAGGGACAAGAAAGCAGAACAAGAAGGGGAGGGGAAGAGGACCATCCCTCAAGCAGTGCGCCGCTCCGAGCGCCTGAAGATGCTCAAGGTGGACCGAAGGAGTTGAATGTCAGAGGGGATTAGGTATGTTGTTATATCACATCATATAAGTTAGCAAATCAGTATACTCTGTAGTTAGGTATGCTGGTATATAGTATCATATAAGTTAGAAAAACAATATGCTATGTAGTTAGGTATGCTGTTATATATCAGCATATAAGTTAGAAGTATTTTGGGTTGTAATTAGATGTCATGTTCCTCTTTTGATGCCTAAAATATTATGAACTAGAGCTATGTCATGTTCCTTTTTTGATGTCCTGTTTACTTGCATTGTTTGTTTCTGCATGTGGATAGATTGCATGTGCATAGATTGCACCATGATAGACCACTTACCAAAAGTAGGAGGTAGTACCACTGAATGTTCAATTCTGTTAACTGAATTTTTAGTGTGGACAGCTAACTGAATGCAATTTTAGTTATCTGAATGTTGAATGTTAACAGTTAACTGAATTTTTATGCATGTGGATATTGACATTCAGTTAACTATTCAATTAACTATTGACATTCGGTTATTCAGTTAACTATTCAGTTAACCAAAGTCAGAAACATAATTTCTACCATTCAATTCACCAAATCAACCAAGTTCACAAAGATGGAATTCAGCAAATTCAACCAATTAGGTTACAAATTCACCTAATTTAAAAAGTTCACCGAATAAGATAACATTAGTGCAACCAATAATTTTTTCCCTCTCCTACTTCAACAGATCAAGCTCTTCCTTCATCAGCATCCCCCAAACTTGAGCTCTTGGGTTGATGCCTCCAATTTCCACCTCTCAAGGTACGCATCAAGCCACTCGAAATACCCACATTTCTTCAGAACCTGAAAAACGGGGGTAGGCGGCGCATGAACCCTAGATCCACCGCCCAAATTCAACAAAATAAGAAATAAATCGGGAGAAATTAGACCATATGATGGTGAAAATCACAAATCTAACCTGCCCCGGCTGTGGCTTGCTCAACCATTTCACGAACAAGCGCCCACGGTTGCCATTTTCTTGTCAACGGCACTGGACCGTACCGCGTCCATTGGCGGGAGTTTGAAGTCGAGCTAGACATCACTCGCCGGCGGCGCGCTTAGTCGCCGAAGAAGAGGAAGAAGAAGGTGGGGAAAGGAAAGGGGAAGGGCAAGCAATGTGGGATGGGCTGGCTCAGGTCGGGGCACGCTGGGGTATGAGCACAACCATGCTTATGTGGATAAGTTGTGGACCCCGCACGCATGCGAGTAAGTGGTGGGTCCCATGTTGATGTGGATAACTGATGGGTCCCGCATGTCATAACTCAAATCGGTAACCCCCTAATTTTGCATTTCATGGTTAAACAAAGTCATGTCCCATGGCAGCTATAGTTTGCTTTAAAGATGTCGCACGAGAGCCATTTTCTTCAACTACGTCGCATCCGTTCCATTGCATCTCAAAGATGTCGCACAGGAGCTATTGACCCCCGCGTCGGCTTCCTACCACCCTCATCTGCGCCGCCGCAATCTGCAGGCGTTGGTACCTCCACGCATCCGATCACAGGTTCCTCCGTCGTTTTCGTGACCGCCACCCACCCCTTCTCCTCGGCTTCTATGCCATGGGCGACAAGAACTGGTCCGTGACGACCGCGCACTTCGTGCCGATGCTGCCTCAGCCTCCAGAGCTCGTCGCCTTCGTCCGCAAAGTAAGCTCCAACTTCGACGCCTACCAAAGAGCTCGCAAGGTGCCGACCTACATCCTTGGCTGCCGGAACAGCTGCATGCTCCTCTACCAGGATGGCGGATGTCCTGGAACCACAGCCACATTAGGAGTGCGCAACATGTTGTGTCGTCTCGGGACGATGGGCACGACCATGCTCCCACCACAGCCAGTCCTTCAACTGCAAGACGACAGTTCCTATACTTACCTGGGATTCCTCTGCAAGGAAGAAGAGGAGGAAGAAGAAGGAGGTTGCTCGTTGTCTTGCTGGTATTTGCTGATGCATTATACCGCGGAGGGAAAACATACCATGCACGTGTATTTCTTGCGAGACGGTGCCTGGTGCATGCATAATTCGCCCATACACGAGACCCCACACGCACCGTCACAACGAGAAATTGTGTTCCTTGAAGACAAAATCTATATGACAACTGATCCGAGCAGAATTATTGTCTTGAATTTGACAGCCTCGAGTTTCTCCACGATTCCACTGCCAAAAGGGGTGGAGCATGATAGGGGAAGCACCATGTTGTCACGGGCCGATGATGTCATCGGTGCGTACCTCATCCATATCAAGGAGCTTCAAGTTCGAATCTAGCTCCTCAAAGAGGCCGCTTGGTTGCTTGTGGATATCATCTGTTTACATGACAAGCTTGCTAGTTTGGGTATGTAGATTGCAATGCTCTTCCACGAATAAGCCAGGTGGGGGACAATGCAGAATTTGTGTTATTGGAGATGGGTCAGTGGACACTATACTTGGACGTCAAGTACAGGACATTGTGTAAAGTGTATGAGTTAGCAAAAGAGGATCGATGTTTGGGTTGCATCCATCCTTTCATGATGCCCTGGCCTCCCATATTCCATGCGCTAAAGAACGACCCTGCAATGTTTGCCCCTTGTGTCAAACACATTGTGTGTCACGCTACATAGAGATTACTTGGGCATGTAGGATAGGTAGTTGGTTAGACTTGGCCGGACTCTTATCCTTGTAATCAGAATATCTTATCTCTACTTTCCTTGTATCTCAAGATGTAATCTCCTCCTGTAATCTCAACAACCACATGTATGCGCTATACCAGGGAGGTGCGCCCCTGCCTATAAACATGAAGGGCGTCGCCTCACGATGAGGTAAGACGTTTTCGCCTATTCGCACATGGTAATCAGAGCTTTCCTTTTCCACATCATCTAGTTTCCAATCTACCCAAGTGCTAGCCATGTCTTCCTCCGCTCCTCTCCAGCAGGCCTCAATGGTCAAGTCACGGAGAGGCTGTCCCGCACCAATTACCTCCTGTGGCACGCACAGATCACGCCGCAGCTTAGGGGCACGGTACTCTTCGGCTACGTCGATGGCACGATGCCGGAGCCAACCAGATGCATCCCCACCAAGGACAAGGATGGGAAGGAATTCGCATCTGAGCCCAACCCTCTCCACCCTCTCTGGGTCCGGGAGGATCAACAAGTGCTCGGGTACCTCATGAACAACCTCTCCAAAGAGGTGCTCGTGCAGGTGACCACGATCACCACGGCACACCAACTCTGGGCGGCTCTAGCGGGCATGTTCTCCAACCAGTCACTCAGCCGTGTCAACAACATTCGCTCGTCTCTGGTGAATGCTCAAAAGGGGAACCAATCGGTGACCACCTTCTTCGCGCACATGCGCGGCCTCGCCGACGAGCTCGCCGCGGCCAGCGAGCCGCTGCCCGATGAGGAGCTTGTCTCCTACATCCTCAATGGACTTGACATGGAGTATCAACCTCTTGTCTCGGCCCTGGACGCCCGCACCATGCCGGTATCCCTTGATGAGCTCTTCTCTATGATCAGTAACTTTGATCAGCGTATGGCCATGTTCCAGGGATCAGGCAGCGGCGGGGGCTTCAAGTCCTCAGCGAACGCTGCCAGTCGCGGTCGTGGTGGCCATGTCTCGCGTCCTCGCGGGCCTCCTTGCGGCAAGGGCAAGCAAGGCAGCGGCGGATCCAACTTCAGCAGCAACTCCCGCGGCGGGCGACCCTCCTCCAACAACACTAGGGGTCGTCGTGGTGGCTCAAGCCGATCTTGTCCAAATGCAGTGCACTACCAGATTTGCGGCAAGATGGTTCACACCGCCAAAGACTGCTGGTACCGCTTTGAGGAGGATGAAGACTCTTCCCAAGACGACGAAAAAGTTGTTGCTGCTGCCAACGGCTCCTACGACATCGACACAAATTGGTATGTCGACAGCGGAGCCACTGACCACCTCACCAGCAAACTTGAAAAGGTGATTGTCCAGGAGAAATATCGCGGCAAAGATCAAATACACACCACGAGTGGTGCAGGTATGAGGATCCAACATATTGGTCACCCCATCATTAAAACACCCCATCGAAATTTGCATCTTAGAAAAATCTTGCATATCCCTAGTGCTGATAAGAATCTTCTTTCAGTTCATCGCATTGCTATTGATAATCATGTCTTCCTCGAGTTTCATCCTTTTTTATTTTTGATCAAGGATCTGGTCATGAAAAAAATACTCTATCAAGGTAGATGCGTTCGAGGGCTCTATCCGTTGATTCCGGAGGGTCGAAGATTCAATAAACAAGCCTATGGTGTTGCCAAACTCTCGTCAACACGGTGGCACAATCGTTTAGGGCATGCTTCTTTTTCTTTAGTCGAGCATTTGCTTATAAAGAATAAGCTCCGTTTGTTGGTGAGCGAAATCGTTGAAACAATTTGTGATTCGTGTCAAAGAGCTAAGAGTCATCAATTACCTTACCCTATATCTACTAGTGTCTCTACCAAACCTCTTCAATTAATCTTTTCTGATGTTTGGGGTCCTACCCCTTGCTCTCTTGGTAGACATACGTATTATGTCAGTTTTATCGATGACTACAGCAAATACTCTTGGATCTATCTTCTTAAGAAACGATCCGATGTGTTTCAAGTGTTCAAAAACCTTCAGGCTCTTGTTGAACGCAAATTTGATTGCAAGATCATTGTTGTCCAATCTGACTGGGGAGGGGAGTATAAAAAACTGAACTCCTTCTTCCAGACACTTGGTATCTCTCACCATGTCTCGTGTCCCCACGCTCACTAGCAAAACGGTTCGACTGAACGCAAGCATAGACACATAGTTGAAGTCGGTCTAGCTCTCCTAGCAGGTGCTTCTATGCCTCTTAAGTTCTGGGATGAAGCCTTCATAACTGCAGTTCATATTATTAATATGCTTCCTAGTCGTGTCATCAACAATGAAACTCCTGTAGAAAGGCTTCTTCATACAAAACCTGATTACACGTCTGTTCGTGTGTTTGGTTGTGCCTGCTGGCCTAATCTGCGTCCTTATAACAATCGCAAGCTCATGTTTCGCTTCAAGCAATGTGCTTTTCTTGGGTATAGTGCTCAACACAAAGGTGTCAAATGTCTTGACATCTCCACTGGTCGTGTCTACATCTCCCGTAATGTTGTTTTTGATGAAACAAAATTCCCCTTCGCCCATCTTCACCCCAATGCCGGTGCCTTACTTCGCACGGAGATCCTCCTTTTATCTCCTCACCTCACCAGTTTTACTCACGGGGAAAATAAATGTAATGACCAATTGTTGCCTAATCCTCTTACTTACGTGCATGAGTCTTGTGATGCAGAAAATTGCAGAGAAAACAGACATCAAAACAGTGAAGAAATTGGCCAACTAGAGCCATATCACATGTGCCTCTAGCTGGGGAACAAACCCCCCTCGGGATTGATGCCGCAGCAGGACATCAGGCAATCAGCCTCGGGATCGGCTGCCGAATCTCCGTCGTCAGACTCGGCCGGTGCGCCCGAGTCGGCTGACATGCCAGACCTGCCTGGACATGATGGGGACGGTGCGTCATCCCCACGCCAGTCACCCGTTGCCACGTGGCGCGTCACATCTCCGCCCGCGTACCTGCGCTTCTCCACTGACCCGGTGCACAACATGCGCCGCAACACCGACCGTTCGCTCGACACAGCGCCTGAGGCGACTTCTCATGGGTCCGCAGGGTTCCAGCCGTCCGACGCTCTTGGATCTTCTGCGGCTGCTCCATCTCCAGCATCGCGCTTTGCAGCCACAGGAGATCCGGCTCCGACAAGCCCTGCTGTGGCCAGCGGAACTTCCTCGAGACTGCATACGCCAACGACTCCTGTGCAGTCCCCTGGATCGCCTGCGCCAATTATCCCTACTGCAGTACCTTCACGGCTTACACGACTTCAAAAGGGGGTAATTAACCTTGTCAAGTATAAACACATAACCAAATATGGCCTTGTGTGCTCTACAGGTGACACTGGTGAGCCCAACAATCTCGAAGAAGCACTTGGTGACGCTCGTTGGAAGAGAGCAATGGAAGAAGAGCACAATGCACTCCAGAAAAATAAAACTTGGCACCTGGTTTCTCCTCAGCAAGGTAAAATGATATTGATTGCAAATGGGTTTTTCGGATCAAACGCAAGTCTGATGGAACCATTGACCGTTACAAGGCTAGACTTGTTGCAAAAGGTTTCAAGCAACGGTATGGCATAGATTATGAGGATACCTTCAGTCCAGTTGTAAAAGCTGCCACCATTCGCCTTGTTTTGTCAATTGTTGTTTCCAGGGGATGGAGCCTTTGACAGCTAGATGTACAAAACGCGTTTCTTCATGGTGTTCTGGAAGAGGAAGTGTACATGAAACAACCTCCTGGATTTGAAAACAAGACTTTACCATCTCATGTCTGCAAACTTGACAAAGCACTCTATGGGTTGAAGCAAGCTCCAAGGACATGGTACTCTCGTCTTAGTAAAAAGATGCAAACACTTGGCTTTGTTCCTTTAAAATCTGACACCTCTTTGTTCATCTATAACAAGTCCAATACATCCATATTTGTTCTCATATATGTTGATGATATCATTGTTACAAGTTCATCTGATGAAGCCATAACAGGATTATTGAAGGAATTGAGTGCTGAGTTTGCTCTTAAGGATCTAGGAGACTTACACTATTTTCTTGGGATTGAGGTAAAGCAATATAAAGGTAGACTTCATCTTTCTCAAGAAAAGTATGCAACTGATCTAGTAACAAAAACTGGCCTGCAAGGCTGTAAACCTGCACCTACACCTTTGTCTAGTGCAGAAAAGCTATCTCTTGTAAAGGGGAGTTGTTGAAACCAGAAGACAGCACAAAATACAGAAGTCTGGTAGGAGCACATCAGTATCTAACTCTTACAAGACCTGATATTTCTTTTGTTGTCAACAAGGTGTGTCAATTCCTTCATGCACCCACTAAAGTACATATGACTGCTGTAAAGAGAATAGTCAGATACGTGAAAAACACTTTGAGTATTGGACTTAACTTCAGCATGTCATCATCTTCTCTTGTCAGTGCCTTCTCTGATTCAGATTGGGCTAGCTGCTTGGATAATAGACGTTTCACTGGTGGTTTTGCAGTGTTCTTTGGACCCAATCTAATATCATGGTGTGCCAGAAAACAAGCAACTGTTTTCAGGTCCAGTACAGAAGCAGAATATAAGGCTCTTGCCAATGCAACTGCTGAGATCATTTGGGTGCAATCCATACTGAAGGAACTAGGTATAAAAAGTGTACAAGCTCCCTGTCTATGGTGTGATAATCTTGGTGCTACATACCTGTCCGCAAATCCGGTATTTCATGCAAGGACAAAACATATTGAAATAGATTTTCATTTTGTTCGAGAAAGAGTTGCCAGCAAATTACTAGACATCCGGTTCATACACTTCAGAGACCAAGTTGCAGATGGCTTTACAAAAGCTTGCCCACAAGGAGTTTTGAAGACTTCAAGCATAATCTCAACTTGATAAAGTTGTGATTAAGGGAGGGTGTCAAACACATTGTGTGTCACGCTACATAGAGATTACTTGGGTATGTAGGATAGGTAGTTGGTTAGACTTGGCCGGACTCTTATCCTTGTAACCAGAATATCTTATCTCTACTTTCCTTTTATCTCAAGATGTAATCTCCTCCTGTAATCTCAACAACCACATGTATGCGTTATACCAAGGAGGTGCACCCCTGCCTACAAACATGAAGGGTGTCGCCTCACGATGAGGTAAGACGCTTTCGCCTATTCGCACACCTTGAACTTTTCTGTATATATAGTGCTTGTGTTGAGTTTACAAAGACTGCAATGCTTTTCTGTAGCATTTGAGATGTTTTTCGTACCTGTCAGATGATTTGTATGTGGTCGGCGAGTTCAGAACGACAAGGGGGACATTTGTAAAGAAAATTAAAGATGGAGGAGTTAGCAATTGGATGAATAGAATTGCTGTGTCCTCCTCCTTCACCTCCATTTCTTCAGTAGCGATATTATATTATTGAACTATTGTTCCTCCAAGAAAAAACATCCCTCATTACGAGTATGCTGCCTTAGAACTGTGAACCTCGACTGGAGCTGCTCTTTAGTATGAAGACCTGCTGCTGGTGTGTGTTCCTGGTTCAGATGTAGCACAATGAAGATTGTCCTCCTACATGTCAAGTGCATCTGTGTATTTATAATCCAGTCTAACGATGTCCATTCGGGGTATCGCATGATTTAGTCTCCATTGATCGAACAGTTGTACCTTTTTGAATTTTTCTTCAGTGGTTCGCAACATTTGACTGTGGTTATACAACTGCATGCCTTGTCGCATTCTCTTTATCAATTGATGCATATAACCAATCACATCCATCCTGACTGATACTTAATCTTTTTCCCCTTCTTCTTTCTTTACTTTGAACAGAAATGTCATGTGAAGACCAAGCATATATATGCATAACTAATCATAGCAGGGAGTTTTTGGACGACATTCATGTACGCTAGTGATCGGCTATGGTGACGTCAAGGACGAGCTGCGGTTGCTAGGTCACGTTGGTAAGCCTCCACTCTACTACAGACTGACTGAAGCACCAGTAGTTGAGCGCACCGCAATTCAGTTAAACCACAACTCAACACTCACATCGAAATTCTGCTGCTTTGTGTGTACTTTTGATGTAGTTGCTCGTCGTGAGACAAGAACGTGCGTTTCCGATTATTCAGACACAAAATTTTCACTTGGAAAGAAACTTTTAGCCATTGCATTGCCAGCATTCTGATACTTTGATAAATGCCAATTTGGGCGTATTTTGAACATAAGAAGGGCCTCGCCTTCTGATTTCATTTAAAGAAACCAAGCGATTCACCTAAGAACAAATGCCATTGCGGTCGCGGCTTGTATATCAAATTAACAATTATTAGCAGTGTTAATTTTGCCACAAGTACTATTTCAAAGTGGCATCTTTCGAATAGTCAGAGTTGACGGTAATATGTGGATCATTTGTGTCAAGATAAGTGCAAGGCCAAAACAAGCAGAAGAAGCTATCCAGTTATGATTGAAGGATGATGATCTGAGTGACACATCACCGCCCTCATCGAATCCGAGGTAGACTAGAACACGCTTTAAAACGGTCTTAGATTAGTGGTCACAATATAAGAGGGTGTATACTAGTGGGCCATAAGCCTGCTACACGGCACTTTTGCCTATGTGTAGATTATTTTGTTTTCATTCAGTTTACTAAAAAATCACAAAAAATATTTTACAAAAGTATGACCATATTTTTATTTTTTTTAATGTGAACATTTTTTAAATGTTTGTGATTCTTTTTGGAAAGCACGAGCATTTTTTTGAATATTTACTGTGGAGCCTTTTGTTAAAAAAATAACCAAAAAGAATACATACAAATGGAGTCTGGCTCAAAAGAAAAGCAAAACCTACCTGTACTACCTGTCTATATTTACATAAGGGTGTTCAGCCAAGCCAAAAGCTTAACCCTATAGTAGCATCCTTAAGCCTATGAGCTAGAAGGTTAATATCATGTACAAATTTACATCTCCAGGTTGCAAAAGTAGTCCTTTCTCCCCTGAAAGTCCTTCCATTCCTGAGAATCCAGATATTCTAGGCTGCAGTTAACATTACCTCAAAGAAAAATGGATGGCTGAATCTTGATCTGACACCTCGAATACATTCCTGGATATTAGATCCATGATACCAATCAATTTGCAAATAGTTCCAGATCCTATAGCTGAAGTTACATTGGAAGAATAAATGTGTTATGTCCTCATGAACATACGCGTTTCAAATAACACGAGGTTATCCTCATAAGGTGATCTCCAATGTCTTCTGACCAGCATATCCTTGGTATTTAATCTGTCAAAGAACAGCAACCAACTAAGGACCTTGATTTTTTGACGAAAAAGGGCTTTCCCGCTTTATATTATAAAGCAAACATCACCAATTACAACGAGAACCGATACGAAACACACACCACACACCCAAGGCAAGATACAAGGGTACCGGGCACCAACACACCACTTCAACTACTACAAAGCACACTAAGGATGAGCAAAGGACCGCCTTGAGCCGACAGAGACCACAAAGAGCGATCCACCGAGAAGAGGTGAGCCGGCCGACGGCAGACCGAGGACTCCAAATGGTGCCTTCAAGAAGGGCACGACCATAGCCGCCACCGTCCGATCCTACTGATCAGGTTTTCACCCGGAGTAACTCGATGGAAGTGGGAGCACCGCGACGGTGCCTGCAGGAGGAAAGGACGTCCATGGACACCTCCACAGTCGGGCAGTACATGGAATGGTCAAGTGATGTACCCTAGTGCACCGATTCCTCCGACACATCCTGGCTCCGCAAACCACCCGCATCCATGCCACCCGAGCGGCCATGTTTTCCCGCCCGCACCTGAGCCACACAATCTGCCCAAGATCAACGTGCCTCATACCGCCAAGGCCACCGCCCTGCATCGAGACCGCCCCGGGAACACCAATGGACCAAGCTTCGGACATCACTAACCCCAACAACCGCCGGAAACAACGACGACCATCCCGCCTCAAGCAACGCCGAGGTAGCGACCAACAAGCGCCAGGCTAGGGAAGCGGGAAGGGAGGAGCAGCACTCGGCAACAACCGGCACCCCCTCTGTCGAGGACGGGCGGCTCGACCTCGTCGAAGCCCCCATCCCTCCTACCAACCTTCCCACCCAAAGCATCGTGCTTCGCCCTGATTTACATTGTGCATCTGCTCCTCCATAACCACTTGCATGGCAAGACCATTGGTAAATGTGTGTGTGTAATATCATACAAGATCTTGGCTGTAAATTCACCACTCTTGCCAATCCAGGACCATACATCTGGAATAGTTTGGTCTCTTTGCAGATTCATTATCCAATCCTCTAAAATTGTCACATTACGAGCATTTTTTGAGATTTTTTGCATTTTAAAACACGAATATATTTTTAAATTCCAACATTTCTTGAAAACAAATCTAAAAAGTATTGTAAATATGAAATTTTAAAAATTCAGATGAATTTCTTGAAATGCTGATTTTGGATTTTTTAGAAAATAAAAAAATAGGAAAACATACCAGAACCTTCTAGATTAGTAAAAATCGTACAAAACCTTTCAGTAGGTTCGCTCAGTGGCTGATTTGTCCAAAGCGAAAGCCATGCATGACAATTTACTGATGTACCATACCACATCTGTACCAAAATATAAGACGTTTTTGTAGGCTAAGTTGATTGAGATATAAAAAGGAATTTAAGAATGCCTTGTAACTTTAATCGAACTAGCGATTTTGTACCAGTGGCCACATGTAAGATCATCACCCTGGTTGTCTCGAGAGTGGATATAGTGTGCTCGAAAACAGCAGCAGGTCCTGACGTTGCTTACACCTCATCGTACCAAGACAAGCAGAGGCAGCACAGGATAAATCCAGCATCTATACATCTGTTTCCGTGTGGCCCATCTCACCTGAACCACCACGGCCTGTCGAAAAGCGAGCCCAGAGGTGCGTGTGCTGAGTTAGCCTCCTCGGTATAGATATAGATATAGATAGGGATGCAAGCAGACACGTTTGCATACTTCTGCGACGGGCAGAGATGAACTAATATGATGTTGTTTTAATACTACTCATGCAGACGTATGTAGACGTGTGGACGTCGTCCACCTGCATCCCTAGATACAGATAACAATGTTGATATAGATTTTGGTATGGATATAGATAGCTAGAGATAAAGATAGAGATGCAGTCTGAATGACACTTCTAGTACAGATGTAAGATCAAGTATATATGTGTAAGTGCTCAAAAGGTAAAGTTGTGTTGCTATTGTTAAAAAATGTAGATGGTCAGTAGGCCCATGTAAAGCCAAAAGATGTATCAACACTCAGGAAATACTACAATTTTATTCATATCATTCATTCATTTCTAGGTGCCAATGGACTTTCATGAAATTATATACAGCAAGTATAATAACTGATTAGAAAAGACCATTACTATTTTGCTTAATCTGCAACAGTCATTGTAGTTGTGCTGCCACATAGCCAAACCTCAAAACTAAATACTGAAACAATAAAAGAATACCAGTAAATTAGAGGTAAAGTCAAAATTTCATTAACTGTGGGCACTCGACCAAACAAAGAAACCGAGGGAATACCCAATTATTGTTACCAGCCTTGTCCCTTCACCAAGTTAAATCTTGTTGCCATACTTAAGGTTTGCAGGTTGGCAAACAAAATTAACACGATCATAGTAATATGTCTATGCAACTTTATGTTGATGTAATACTGGATGTCACTGTTGGGAAGGTACTTAAGAGTTCAAGAATAAAGCATTTTTCTTATCCAAATGCCATTGCATGCACATATATCGTGAGATGGCTATGATATCTCTTTTTTTACGGGAGAGATTGAAACCATCTGTTGCACATAAACTCTGTAACATATATAGATTCTTGCATAGGCTTGGCGACCAAGCACCGCAGCAACTGCTTTCCAACAGGTGACCCCCACCATGTAAAATCCTGCCAGCCAGTCATTCCCAGCAATCTTCGCATTCTCTCAATAATTCCCATTATTGCTAATGGAAAATGAGAGTTGTAGTTATATCTACTTTTTGCCTCTACTATATTGTGAAATAACTATCTATGGCAAAAACATTCTATTTTTCTTGTTGCAAATCATAAATTTTCCATTTATACACGATTTTTGTTAGTTGATAATATGGGCTTCCTAATTTTTCGACTATTTACTGCAAGGCAACAACCTCATAGCCTTTATTAAAACTCAAAACAAATATGGTAATGTACAAAGGGTGTTCATATGTACAAGCTGGGAGAACAAACACGTTGGCTGAAGTTGCACTAAAACGGAGATGGTTACAGTCCTCATGTGCAACGCTAAGGCAAAGGACACAAGTGTGAGCATATCGCTAGTATTAAGCATGTTCGCGAGCAAAAACCATCCAATTCCAACTCCATTTGAAGAACGACCCACCAGAATATTCTCGTCAATCATGGCATAGAAGCTACTTGCACTGTATGATCTCGAGGAAGAACACCAGCACCAGGAATCAGGTTGATCATTTTGAATGCCACAATGCAGCAGGATCAAGTCCAAACGTTCCAATTTCATTGGCTTGATAGAGGCAAGTGGAAGTTGGTAATATGTTCAGTTGCACCCAAGAAGTCTTGAACAGAAAGTTTGTCATTAGTGACATCAGAAAAAAGCCGAGGGAAACGTGTCTAAAGTGGTCTTCAAGAATCACCAACTTCCCAGTTGTTGGTCCAAAAAAGAAAGGAGTCCCCAGAATTCAGCTCAACCATTCAAACTCACGGTATTTATCGGCTAATTTTAGAAATGTACTTCGACCAGAAGGAACTACAAAGAATAGTTGCTTAGGACACCCTATTATGATCATATGAGTGCCATATCATCTTCTCCCAAGGGACATCTTGCTTCTTAAAATGGAATTTCTACTTCAGAAGCACAAACTTTATGTTTATGTTCAAAAATACTTTTAACTAAAAGATCATGAACATTTGAAATAGATAATACCTTCCTGCCATGCAATATAGACTTTCTAATTATAAACAGAAAAATTGAAATCATATTGGATGAAAAAATATACAAAAACCATAAAAGTGTTGACTGAGATAATACCTTTCTAACCGGCAATATAGAGATTCAATTTTTTTTAATTACAAATTTTCTACTTGAATCGTAAAACTTCCTATTCGGAAACAAACAGTTGGCTTACATAGTACATTCTATTCGGTAATATAGACTTTCTAAGCGGGCACCACAAACTTTCTATCAAACCCACACATTTTTACTCAAAAGAAATATCTTTTCACTTAGGTGACTACATTTCCTACTGAGAAAATATAAACTTTCCGGTAAGAAACAATAAACTCTTTGCGTTAGAAAATAAAACACATACATAATTTAATACTTCCATGGTCATTTGTTTTACTTCACAAATTGTCCATGGCCACCGCTAATACCACAAATAACATAACAAAGTGTGCGCTTTTTGTTTGAAGGGGAGCATGTTCATGTGATGAGCTGCTTGGAATGGGTGAGCACCTGAACGGTGACCGTAGTGAACCGATGTGGGGACCACAAAGGCAAGAAACACACGTCATCACAATAAAAAAAAGAGAAAAGTGGGTGGCCCTCAGTCGCCGCATGCTGCGACCGTTACCATTTTTGGTTTAATTCGCTAGGCTGGGCTGGTCATTAATTTTTGGGGTAGGTGCCAGAAGCCATTTCACTTGCCTGAAACGCATGCAATTAAAGGATGAGTGTCACAATTTCGTCGGTGACTTGACCTCACCCATCCCCGACATCGTCCTACACTTCTTCTCCCCTAACCCTAATTTGACCATCGTTCCCCAACATCAATGGCGGCCGTATCCGAGGTGCTCGAGGACGACGACCTCCTCACCGAGATCCTCCTCCGCACTGTCTTCCCTACCACCCTTCTCAACAGCGCCCTCGTATGCACACGCTGGCTCGCCCATGCCTCCGACCGCGCCTTCCTCCATCGATTTCGTGAGATCCACCCACCCCGCCTTCTTGGCTTCTACATCAACAAAGGTCAGAACACCCCACAATTCTTCTCAATATTACCTCAGCCCCTTGAGCTTGCTGGTGTCATCCGTCACGCAACCTCTAGCTTGGACACCTATCAGAGGGTACCGCCGGTACCAACCTACATCCTTGGCTGCCAAAACTGCAACGTCCTGATTAGGCAACATGATAACATTGGAACCACGTTTGCAGTTCACAACGTGGTGTGTCCTAAGAGAGGCATGGACATCTTCCCACCTTTTCCACGCCCCCAATTTCGGTACTTATTTGATACCGCTTTCTCTAGAATCCTGACCAAGAAAGAAGGTAATGACTTGTATTACTTGTATGTGTTGATGCACCAAACAAGGGACGGAAACACAGGGTATACATATATATCTTGAGACATGGCATATGGTGCATGAATCATATCTTGACCATAGAGCAACCCCCTCGTCCATGGTCGGTACTTAAATTTGTATTGTCCGACAATAAAATCTATGTGCCAGCTGGCTGGAGCAACATTATTGTCTTGGATTTGCCGGCCTCGAATTTCTCCATAATTGAGCTCCCAGAAGGGATGGAGTATGGCGAGAGAAACACCATATTGTCACAGGCCGATGATGTTGCTGGTGTATATCTAATCCATGTAAAGAAGTTTCAACTTCGGATCTGGCTCCACAATGGGTATACATGGTTGCTGATGGACACCATTTATCCGCGTGAGATGTGTGATGATTTGAGTATGTCAGATGGCAATGCTTCTCTCCTAATAAACCAGGCGGGAGACAATGCTGAGTTTGTGTTCTTGGACATGGGCCGATGCACATTCCTCTTGGACATCAACCGCAGAACAATGCATAAGGTGTATGAGAAGGAAGACAGTGATAATTTTTTCTGCGAAATCCATCCTCTTATGATGATCTGGCCTCCCGTATTTCCTCGCCTCAAGGATAATCCTACAAGGTTTGTTTTTTGGCCTTCATATAATCGATTGCTCTTGTTGAGGTTATAATGTTTTTGCAATGTACACTCTATTAATCTATTTTCTATTATGTTGGTTTTTGCCCTGTTTACTTGGTTTAAAGCTGAAATATGTAGCTTAGATCAATACACCATCATATCCGGCGTAGTTGCGGAAACTATTAGTCCTCCATTAGTTTAGTTAATGGTTCATCAACAGTCATGGTTTAGTACGTACATTCATCGAATGGTGTAGGTAAATTATTCATTCCTCGGGCCATTCTAGGAATACTGGTACGCAACATTTGAGATGTTCTCTGTACCCGTAGGATGATTTATAAACACTACAGTTTGTTTCTTGTCTATGTGGTGATGACCCTTGTTGTTGTCTTGGGTTATATATATCCGCGAAATTAGAGGGGGAGACTAGCAGTTGAAGAACGGAAGTTCATGTAGTGCATCTTCATTTCTCAAATATTAATATCACATTTATGAACTCTTATCACGAGTAAGCTGACCTTGAACTGTGAACCTCACTCATGTTACTCTGGATGTAGATACTTGCAGTTTTGTAGAATACTATAGTGTTTTTTTCTCCAGAAAGAATGATGTAGTTTCATGGAATAAAATTTTCATATATGTCTACTTAAGCATGCCATTATTCACCTATGGATAGCATAGTTTACACCGGAACACTTGTGTTGTTGAATGTTTTTCAATTTAGATATACCACCATGATATTCTCGCCCTACTTGTCAAGTGTACAATCCAGTCTAAAAACTGCTCCTTGAAGACTTTTACCCTCGTTGACTAGCATTTGTTTTAATTTTCATGGTATGGAAGGAAAAATACTCTGCGTTTGGGGTATCAAAGCATCGAGTCAACATTGCTTGATCGATTATATTATTTTGCGTTCTAAGTGGCACACAACATTCAACTGTTGTTGCACAATTACTTGCCTTGTCGATTTGTCTCGGTCCATTCGTGCTTAATCGTCATCCTTGTTCATCTTTGTTTTGTTTTCCTTTTTTGTCTGGAACAGAAATGCCATGTGAAGTCTGAAGAACAAGCATCTCGATGGATGCTATCTCCGCCACCGATAGACTAGAGCTCTATCGTAGATGAGTTGAGAATAAAATGTGCCTCCCAAAGTTTCTCCTTAGTTGTGATGGATGACATGTGGCAAACTTTATGAGCACCTGTTTTAAATTACTAGAGCTACCTGGTTTCAATCCCTTATGGGGTTCAAGACCTATTATTGTTATTATGCTTGATTATCATGATGATATACCTTTTGCGTGATTTTCTTCACATTGTTATTACCTCTCATAGCCCCTAGTCTTGTACTGTGATTTATTCTTACTGTCTAATCTGTTGTATCTGGAAAGCAAGCAATGTGGGAAGACTGGAGAGATAAAAAAATGAAAACTCTGCCTTACACCTAATTGTTGTTCGCCCCAAATCATCTGCATGCTGCCACTTTAGGTAGGTGATGTGTAGATGGCGGCAAACCTGGTTGAGTAAACCTGCTAAACAACGGATCCCACGAATTTACTGTAATTTGTTGCACTATATGATCCTACATCACCCTCAACCAATCTTCATCGGAACCAGCTGCCCTGGCGTCCTCAACCACGGGATGGAGCCCCAGGGAGAGGGGTTGCATTAGGTACACTGACCGCACTCACGTCGTGCTATCCGGCCTCCTCTTGCTCCCGGCGAGCACACCAAGGTGTGCAACGGTGTTGCGGCGACCATGAGTTGGGAGCACCTCCAAATCCCCCGAACCAGAAACATGTCGGGAATTTGGGCAGCGGGGAGTGTTGGTTTTGATCACCAGATCAAATTACCCAGGAGCTATGTGCGTACGTGTTAGCTAGCACACAAGTAAGCAGGCGGGCTGCTGGATTGATTTTCCAGCAGTACGTGCACGCCTTGCCGCGTGTAGAGTAGGTATGTACGTGAACAGGATTGCACTAGCAAGCAGATCAATCTGATATCGACGGAACACAGCGACCTGGCTCTCTCTCGACGAGAACTCACGCCCACACAAAGGATCGATGGCTACCCCGCAAAAGGAAAAAGAAAAAGAATCGATGGCTACAGGTGCCTGTTGCACCTGTTTTACTTTGTATTGCTGTGGTACAAGATAGGGATACACACATAATGATAATACCAAGTATTAAAGCTGCTAAGCAGGCTCGCTTGACATTCATCCGCCGTTGTGAGCGATAGTTACTCCGCTGGTGACACGTTTTCCCCCAATTTTCTTATTGTTGACTTTTTTTTACTTCCCATAGGAATTACCGTGGTGCAGCCTATTCAGGCAGCCCGCGGTGCAGCGATGCCCGGCGCGGCCAGCCCCTCCCGGGCGGCAGCCCAGCGGAGGCAGCCCCAATGGCACACGACGGGAGCACACATTGAAGGCCGTGTGGCGTCGTTCTTAGACGACCAGTGGCTGTTACGGGAGAAATCCCCATCAGGAACCGCTCCAGAGAGATGGAGAATTGGAAACCTTATCCTTTGCCATGTTTTTATTAAGGTCCCTAATGTTTCACGATTTGCAGAATCAGCCAAAACCACTTTCTAGGGAGATTTTGCATCTGAAACTCTAAAGTTTTGATATAAACTGCAGCTTGCTCCAACAACTATTGCTATTCATTAGTAGCGTTTGTTTAGGCCAGATCTGCAATTAAATCATTTTCTGTTGAATTCTAAAATTCCAGAAATACATGGTTGTTATTGCCTAACATGTTGTTTACCGGCACAACTACATTGTTTTGCAATTGAGATTAAGTTTTCTCGCAGAACAATGTTGATTTGCGATTGAGAAATTTTTCTCACAAAACAATCTCATTGCAATTGAGATCAATTTTCTCTCGCACAATATTAATTCACTCCGCTGAATTATCATGCAACTTGATACAAGATCATCTCATTTCATTTGAGGTCTATACAATTCAAGTTTTCACTTGAGTGTCAAGTTTGCAACATCATTACTATTCATTGCAATAGTAGTGTATATCTGTTGAGTACCGAGTGTATTTCAAACTTAAGTTGATGTAATATTTTTCCACGTTTATCATGTGTCGAGATTTATTACGTCCATTTGCAATTGAGATTTTTAATCTCTTGCAAAGACAAATTCAGTACATCAGTACTATTCTGTTGAGTACCAGATTTCCATCTGGGAATAATGGCATGTTCTTGTTGGGGAACGTTGCATGGGAAACAAAAAATTTCCTACGCACACGCAAGATCTATCCATGGTGATGAGCATCTACGAGAGGAAGAGTGGATCTACGTACCCTTGTAGATCGCTAAGCGGGAAGCGTTAACAAATGCGGTTGGTGTAGTCGAACGTCTTCGCGATCCAAATCGCCGAGCGTCTCGCGATCTCATCACGATCCGTCCCACGATCCAATCACGATCCATCCCGCGATCTCGTCACGATCTGTCCCGCAAACTCATCACGATCCGTCCCGCAAACTCATCATGATCCGTCCCGCGATCTCGTCACGATCCGTCCCGCGAACTCATCACGATTCGTCCCGCAAACTCATCACGATCTGTCTCGCGATCTTGATCACGATCCGTCCCATGAACTCATCACGATCCGTCCCGCAAAATCATCACGATCCGTCCCGCGATCTTGATCACGGTCCTTCCGATCTAGCGCCGAACGGACGGCACCTCCGCGTTCCGTCGAACAGGCTGGTATTTACTCCCCCACAGCCCATTTAGCCTCTTCGGTCAAAATACCACTCTCGATGGTCTCCCGGTACACTATCGGCACTCCCGGTACACTGCCGATAAGCCCGAAACTTTTCCGGCGACCAAAATACGACTTCCTATATATCAATCTTTACCTCCGGACCATTCCGGAGCTCCTTGTGACGTCCGAGATCTCATCCGGGACTCCGAACAACCTTCGGTCACCACCATGCATAACTCTATACTACCGAAACGTCACCGAACCTTAAGTGTGCAGACCTTGTGGGTTCGAGAACTATGTAGACATGACCGAGACACCTCTACGGTCAATAACCAATAGCGGGACCTAGATGCCCATATTGGTTCCTACATATTCTATGAAGATCTTTATCGGTCGAACCTCTATGTCAAGGATTCAGTTAATCCCATATGATGTTCCCTTTGTTCTTTGGTATGTTACTTCCCCGAGATTCGATCGTCGGTATCTCCATACCTAGTTCAACCTCGTTACCGGCAAGTCACTTTACTCGTTCCATAATACAAGATCCCGTGACTAACAATTAGTCACATTGCTTGCAAGGCTTATTGTTACGTTGTATTACCGAGTGAGCCCCGAGATACCTCTCCGTCACACGGAGTAACAAATCCCAGTCTTGATCCATGCCAACTCAACAGATACCATCGGAGATACCTGTGGAGCACCTTTATAGTCATCCAGTTACGTTGCGACGTTTGATACACAAAAGGTACTCCTCCGGTGTCAGTGATTTGCATGATCTCATGGTCATAGGAACATATACTTGACATGCAGAAAACAGTAGCAATAAACTGACACGATCATATGCTACGTTCGTAGTTTAGGTCTTGTCCATCACATCATTCTCCTAATGATGTGATCCCGCTATCAAATGACATCTCATGTCCATGACTAGGAAACCATAGCCATCTTTGATCAACGAGCTAGTCTATTAGAGGCATACTAGGGACATGGTGTTGTCTATGTATCCACACATGTATCTGAGTTTCCGATCAATACAATTATAACATGGATAATAAACGATTATCATGAACAAGGAAATATGATAACAACTAATTTGATATTGCCTCTAGGGCATATTTCCAACAGTCTCCCACTTGCACTAGAGTCAATAATCTAGTTCACATCACCATGTGATACGCATTGTTATGAATCTAACACCCAATGAGTTCTGGGGTTCGATCATGCTTCGCATGTGAGAAAGGTCTTATAGTCAACGGGTCTGCGACATTCAGATCCGAGTGTACTTTACAAATCTCTATGTCAAACCGTAAACACTGCTACCACACTCCACTTGGTACTATTCCAAATAGCTGCTCCACTATACGTATCCAGATTGCTACTACGAGTTATCCGGATTGGTGTTAAAGCTTGCATCGACGTAACTCTTTACGACGAACTCTTTATCACCTCCATGATCGAGAAAACATCTCCTTAGTCTTTTAGTCACTAAGGATAATATTGACCGTTGTCCAGTGATCCACTCCTGGATCACTCTTATACCCCTTGACAGACTCATGGCAAGGCACACACAGGTGCGGTACACAGCACGACATACTATACAGAGCCTATGGCTAAGGCATAGGGGACGACGTTCGTCCTTTCTCTTTATTCTACCGTTGTCGAGCTTTGAGTCTCACTCAACTTCACACCTTACAAATCAGGCGAGAACTCTTTCTCCGACTGATCCTTTTTGAACTCTTTCAAAATCTTCTCAAGGTATGTACTCATTGAAAGTCTCATCAAGCATCTTGATCTATCTCTATAGATCTTGATGTTCAACAATTAGGTAGCTTTATCGAGGTCTTCCTGTGAAAAACTCTTTTCAAACAACCGTTTATGCTTTCCAGAAATTCTACATCATTTCCGATCAACAATATGTCAACCACATATGCTTACCAGAAACTGTATAGTGCTCCCACTCACTTTATCGTAAATACAAATTTCTCATAAACTTTGTACAGATTTAAAAACTTTGATCACCTCACCAAAGTGTATATTCCAACTCCGAGATGCTTGCTTCAGTTCATAGAAGAATCACTGAAGCTTGCACACCTTTTAGCATCCTTAGGACTGACAAAACCTTCTGGTTGTATCACATACAACCTTTCCTCAAGTAAATTGTTAAGGAAACGACGTTTTGATATCCATCTGCCAGATTTCATAATTGAAAAATGCAGCAACTGCTAACATAATTCCAACAGACTTTAGCATCGCTACGAGTGAGAAAGTCTCATCGCAGTCAACTCCTTGAACTTGTCATAAACTTCTTTGCAACAAGTCGAGCTTTACAAATGGTGACATTTACCATCAGCGTTTGTCTTCATTTCAAAGATCCATTTGTACTTAACGACCTGCCGTCCAACGAGCAAGTCCACCAAAGTCTATACTTGGTTTTCATACATGGATCCTTTCTTGGATTTCATGGCCTCTATGTTGGAAATATGCCCTAGAGGCAATAATAAAATGGTTATTATTGTATTTCCTAGTTCATGATAATTGTCTATTGTTCATGCTATAATTGTGTTAACCGGAAACCATGATACATGTGTGAATACATAGACCACAACATGTCCCTAGTGAGCCTCTAGTTGACTAGCTCGTTGATCAATAGATGGTCATAGTTTCATGACCATGGACATCGGATGTCGTTGATAACGGGATCACGTCATTAGGAGAATGATGTGATGGACAAGACCCAATCCTAAGCATAGCACAAGATCGTGTAGTTCGTTTGCTAAAGCTTTTCAATGTCAAGTATCGTTTCCTTAGACCATGAGATTGTGCAACTCCCGGATACCATAGGAATGCTTTGGGTGTGCCAAACGTCACAACGTAACTGGGTGGCTATAAAGGTGCACAAAGGGTATCTCCGAAAGTGTCTGTTGGGTTGGCACGAATCGAGACTGGGATTTGTCACTCCGTGTGACGGAGAGGTATCTATGGGCCCACTCGGTAAGACATCATCATAATGAGCTCAATGTGACTAAGGAGTTAGCCACGGGATGATGTATTATGGAACGAGTAAAGAGACTTGCCGGTAACGAGATTGAACAAGGTATAGAGATACCAACGATCGAATCTCGGGCAAGTATCATACCGACAGACAAAAGGAATTGTATACGGGATTGATTGAATCCCCGACATCGTGGTTCATCCGATGAAATCATCGTGGTTCACCCTAACTGTGCACTGTTGCTAAGGATCGTTGTTCCGAAGCACCACGTGATGACCGGGTGTGATAGGCTCTAACGTTCGCATACAACGGGTGTAAGCCAGATTTACACACGCGATACACTTAGGTTGACTTGACGAGCCTAGCATATACAGACATGGCCTCGGAACACGGAAGACCGAAAGGTCGAACATGAGTCGTATAGAATATACGATCAACATGGAGATGTTCACCATGGATGACTAGTCCGTATCACGTGATGACTGGACACGGGCTAGTTGACATGGATCATGTGTCACTTGGATGACTAGAGAGATGTCATCTAAGTGGGAGTTCACTAAATAATTTGATTATCTGAACTTAATTATCATGAACTTAGTCTAAAATTGTCTTTACAATCTATATTGTAGATCCAATGGCCAACACGAATGTCACCCTCAATTTCAACGCGTTCCTAGAGAAAACCAAGCTGGAAGATGATGGAAGCAACTATGCGGACTGGGTCCGTGGCTTGAGGATCATCCTCATAGCTTCTAAGAAATTGTATGTCCTTGATGCACCACTAGGTGACCCACCCCTTCTCCCAGCAGAGCAAGACATTGCGAACACTTGGCATTCTCGCTGCGATGATTACTCCCTTGTTTAGTGCGGCATGCTTTATAGTTTAGAATCGGGGCTCCAAAAGCGTTTTGAGCAAAACTGAGCATATGAGATGTTCCAAGAGCTGAAACTGGTTTTCCAAGCTCATGCCCGGGTCAAGAGATATGACGTCTCTGACAAGTTCTTCAGCTATAAGATGGAGGAGAATAGTTCTGTCAGTGAGCACATCCTCAAGATGTCTGGGCTACACAACCGCTTGACTCAGCTGGGAGTTAATCTCCTGGATGACTCGGTCATTAACAGAATCCTCCAGTCGCTTCCACCTAGCTACAAGAGCTTTGTGATGAACTACAACATGCAAGGGATGGAGAAGTCCATTCCTGAGTTGTACTCGATGCTGAAATCAGCAGAGGTCGAGATCAAAAAGGAGCATCAAGTGTTGATGGTAAGTAAGACCACTAGTTTCAAGAAAGGCAAGGGTAAGAAGAACTTCAAGAAGGACGGCAAAGCTGTTGCCGCGCCCGGTAAGCAAGTTGCCGGGAAGAAGAAGAAAAAGAATGGACCCAAGCATGAGACTGAGTGTTTTCATTGCAAGGGTACCGGTCACTAGAAGCGGAACTGTCCCAAGTACTTAGCGGATAAGAAGGACGGCAACGTTAAAGGTATATGTGATATACTTGTTATTGATGTGTACCTAACCAGCACTCGTAGTAGCTCCTGGGTATTTGATACCGGTGCAGTTGCTCACATTTGTAACTCCAAGCAGGAGTTGCAGAATAAGCGGAGGTTGGCAAAGGACGAGGTGACGATGCGCATCAGGAATGGTTCCAAGGTTGATGTGATCGCCATCGGCACGCTACCTCTGCATCTACCTTCGGGATTAGTTTTAAACATCAATAATTGTTATTTAGTACCAGCTTTGAGCATGAACATTATATCAGGATCTCGTTTGATGCGAGATGGCTACTCATTTAAATCTGAGAATAATGGTTGTTCTATTTATATGAGAGAAATGTTTTATGGTCATGCCCCGTTGGTCAATGGTTTTTTTTTTTTGATGAATCTCGAACGTGATGTTACACATGTCCATAGTATGAGTAACAAAAGATGTAAGATTGATAACGATAGTCCCGCTTACATGTGGCACTGCCACCTTGGTCATATTGGTGTAAACGCATGAAGAAGCTCCATGCTGATGGACTTTTGGAGTCTCTTGATTTCGAATCATTTGACACGTGCAAACCATGCCTCATGGGCAAGATGACCAAGACTCTGTTCTCTGGAACAATGGAGCGAGCAACTGACTTGTTGGAAATAATACATACCGATGTATGCGGTCCAATGAGTGTCAAGGCTCGTGATGGCTACCGTTATATTCTCACCCTCACTGGTGACTTGAGTAGATATGGGTGTGTCTACTTAATGAAACATAAGTCTGAAACTTTTGAAAGGTTCAAGGAATTTTAGAGTGAGGTAGAAAATCGACGTGACAGAAAAATAAAGTGCCTACGATCTGATCGTGGCAGAGAATATTTAAGTCACGAGTTTGGCACGCACCTAAGGAAATGTGGAATTGTTTCACAACTCACGCCGCCTGGCACACCTCAGCGAAATGGTGTGTCCGAACGTCGTAATCGCACTCTATTAGATATGGTACGATCTATGATGTCTCTTACTGACTTACCGCTATCATTTTAGGGATATGCATTAGAGACTGTCGCATTCACTTTAAATAGGGCACCGTCAAAATCCGTTGAGACGACACCGTATGAATTATGGTTTGGAAAGAAACCAAAGCTGTCGTTTCTAAAAGTTTGGGGATGCGATGCTTATGTGAAGAAACTTTAACCTGAGAAGCTCGAACCCAAAGCGGAAAAGTGCGTCTTCATAGGATATCCCAAAGAGACTATTGGATATACCTTCTACCTACGATCCGAGGGCAAAGTCTTTGTTGCCAAGAATGGATCCTTTCTCGAGAAAGAGTTTCTCTCGAAAAAAGTAAGTGGGAGGAAAATAGAACTTGATGAGGTAATTGTACCTCCACTCGAACCGGAGAGTAGCACAGCATAGGAAGTTGTTTCTGTGGAGCCTACACCGGTTGGAGAGGAAGTTAATGATGATGATCATGAAACTTCAGATCAACTTACTATTGAACGTCGAAGGTCCAGTAGGACATGTTCCGCACCAGAGTGGTACGGCAACCCTGTCCTGGAGATCATGTTGTTAGACAACGATGAACCTTCGAACTATGAAGAAGCAATGGCGGGCCCGGATTCCAACAAATGGCTTGAGGCCATGAAATCCGAGATAGGATCCATGTATGAGAACAAAGTATGGACTTTGGTGGACTTGCCTGATGATAAGCGAGCCATTGAAAGTAAATGGATCTTTAAGAAGAAGACTAACGCGGACGGTAATGTGACCGTCTATAAGGCTCGCCTTGTCGCTAATGGTTATCGACAAGTTCAAGGAGTTGACTACGATGAGACTTTCTCACCTGTAGCGATGCTGAAGTCTGTCCGAATCATGTTAGGAATTGCCGCATTTTATGATTATGAGATCTGGCAAATGGACGTCAAAACGGCATTCCTTAATGGCTTCCTTAAGGAAGAACTGTATATGATGCAGCCGGAAGGTTTTGTCGATCCTAAAGATGCTAACAAGGTATGCAAGCTCCAGCGCTCCATCTATGGGCTGGTGCAAGCATCTCGGAGTTGGAACATTCACTTTAATGAGGTGATTAAAGCGTTTGGGTTTGTACAGGTTTATGGAGAACCCTGTATTTACAAGAAAGTGAGTGGGAGCTCTGTAGCATTTGTCATATTATATGTGGATGACATACTAATAATGGGAAATGATATAGAACTCTTGGAAAGTGTAAAGGCCTACTTGAATAAGTGTTTCTTAATGAAGGACCTTGGAGAAGCTGGTTACATATTAGGTATTAAGATCTATAGAGATAGATCGAGACGCCTCATAGGTCTTTCACAAAGCACATACCTTGAAAAGATATTGAAGAAGTTCAATATGGATCAGTCCAAGAAGGGGTTCTTGCCTGTGTTACAAGGTGTGAGATTGAGTACGACTCAATGCCCGACCACAACAAAGGATAGAGAAGAGATGAGTGTCATCCCCTATGCTTCAGCCATAGGCTCTATTATGTATGCCATGCTGTGTACCAGACCTGATGTGAACCTTGCCATAAGTTTGGTGGGGAGGTACCAAAGTGATCCCGGAGCGGAACACTGGACAGCGGTCAAGAATATCCTGAAGTACCTGAAAAGGACAAAGGACATGTTTCTCGTATATGGAGGTGCCGAAGAGCTTTTCGTAAAGGGTTACGTCGATGCTAGCTTCGACACAGATCCGGATGACTCCAAGTCGCAAACCGGATACGTGTATGTTTTGAATGGAGGAGCAGTCAGCTGGTGCAGCAGCAAGCAAAGCGTCGTGGCGGCATCTACATGTGAAGCAGAGTACATAGCTGCTTCGGAAGCAGCAAAGGAAGGAGTCTGGATGAAGGAGTTCATCACCGACCTAGTAGTAATTCCAAGTGTGTCGGGCCCGATGACTCTATTCTGTGACAACACTGGAGCTATTGCCCTTGCGAAGGAGCCCAGGTTTCACAAGAAGATAAGACACATCAAGCACCGCTTCAACTCCATCCGTGATTACATTCAGGAGGGATATATATATATTTGTAAAGTGCATACGGATCTGAATGTCGCAGATCCGTTGACTAAACCTCTCTCACGAGCAAAACATGATCAACACCAGAATGCTATGGGTGTTCGATTCATCACAATGTAACTAGATTATTGACTCTAGTGCAAGTGGGAGACTGTTGGAAATATGCCCTAGAGGCAATAATAAAATGGTTATTATTGTATTTCCTTGTTCATGATAATTGTCTATTGTTCATGCTATAATTGTGTTAACCGGAAACCGTAATACATGTGTGAATACATAGACCACAACATGTCCCTAGTGAGCCTCTAGTTGACTAGCTCGTTGATCAATAGATGGTCACGGTTTCATGACCATGGACATTGGATGTCGTTGATAACGGGATCACATCATTAGGAGAATGATGTGATGGACAAGACCCAATCCTAAGCATAGCACAAGATCGTGTAGTTCGTTTGCTAATGCTTTTCAATGCAAGTATCGTTTCCTTAGACCATGAGATTGTGCAACTCCCGGATACCGTAGGAATGCTTTGGGTGTGCCCAACGTCACAACGTAACTGGGTGGCTATAAAGGTGCACTACGGGTATCTCCGAAAGTGTCTGTTGGGTTGGCACGAATCGAGACTGGGATTTGTCACTCCGTGTGACGGAGAGGTATCTCTGGGCCCACTCGGTAAGACATCATCATAATGAGCTCAGTGTGACTAAGGAGTTAGCCACGGGATGATTTATTATGGAACGAGTAAAGAGACTTTCCGGTAACAAGATTGAACAAGTTATAGAGATACCGACGATCGAATCTCGGGCAAGTATCATACCGATAGACAAAGGGAATTGTATACGGGATTGATTGAATCCCCGACATCGTGGTTCATCTGATGAAATCATCGTGGATCATGTGGGAGCCAACATGGGTATCCAGATCCCGCTGTTGGTTATTGACCGGAGAGGTTTCTCGGTCATGTCTACATGTCTCCCGAACCCGTAGGGTCTACACACTTAAGGTTCGATGACGCTAGGGTTATAGGGAAATGGTATACGTGATTACCGAAGGTTTTTAGGAGTCCCGAATGAGATCCCGGACGTCACGAGGAGCTCCGGAATGGTCCGGAGGTAAAGATTGATATATAGGAAGTCCAGTTTTGGTCACCGGAAAGTTTTCGGGCTCATCGGTAGTGTACCGGGAGTGTCGGGAGGGTGCCGGAGGACCCCGGGAGGGGTGTGACGACCATAGGACTTTGTGGGACCTTAGAGGAGGTGTGCCAGCCCTTATTGGGCTGGCCAAGACCTTCTAGAAAGGTCCATGCGGCTGGATATCAAGGGATAAGGCAAAAGGAGTTTGAAAGGAGGGAGATCCACCTCCCTTGTGGGAGGTGGACTCTTCCCTAGCTTCGGCCGAAGCTCTCCTCCTTGGAGGAGGGGCCAAGGCATCCCTCCCTCTCCCTCCTCCTATATATATGCAAGGGTTTGGGCTGATTTGAGACACGACTTCTCTCTGTCTCGGCGCAGCCCTACCCTTCCTCTTCCTCGTTCTCCGTAGCGCTTGGCGAAGCCCTGCCGGAGTCCACGTAGCTCCACCGTCACCACGCCGTCGTGCTACCGGAGCTCTCCCTCAACCTCTCCTTCCTCCTTGATGGATCAAGGCATAGGAGACGTCATCGGGCTGCACGTATGTTGAACGTGGAGGCGCCGTTGTTCGGCGCTGAGATCGGAATCCACCGCGATCTGAATCGCTGCGAGTACGACTCCACAAACCGCGTTCTTGTAACGCTTCCGCTTGGCGATATTCAAAGGTATGAAGATGCAATATCTCCCCACTCGTTGTTGGTTTCTCCATAGATGTATCTTGGTGATACGTAGGAAATTTTTCGATTTACTACTACGTCTCCCAACACTCTAACCATTTGTTGGTTTCCGGGCCCATCATCGCTTCTCCATAGTTCATAGGTTCATCGTTGTCCAACAACATGACCTCTAAGACAGGGTTGCCGCACCACTCAAAAGCAGTACACATCCTTGTCGACCTACGAAGTTTGATAGTAACTTGATCTGAAGCTTCATGATCATCATCATTAACTTCCTCTTCAACTAACGTAGGCTTCACAGAAACAACTTCCTGCGTTGCGCTACTCTCTGGTTGAAACAGAGGTTCAGTAACCTCATCAAGTTCTATCTTCCTCCCACTCAATTTACTCTCCCACAGCCCATGTAGCCTCTTGGGTCGAAATACCCCTCCCGATTGTCTCCCGGTACACTACCGGCACTCCCGGTACACTACCGATAAGCCCGAAACTTTTCCGGCGACCAAAATAGGACTTCGTATATATCAGTCTTTACCTTAGGACCATTCCGGAGCTCCTCGTGACGTCCGGGATCACATCCGGGACTCCGAACAACCTTCAGTCACCACCATGCATAACTTTATACTACCGAACCGTCACCGAACCTTAAGTGTGCAGACCCTTCGGGTTCGAGAACTATGTAGACATGACCGAGACACCTCTACGGTCAATAACCAATAGCGGGACCTGGATGCCCATATTGGTTCCTACATATTCTACGAAGATCTTTATCGGTTGAACCTCTATGTCAAGGATCCAGTTAATCCCGTATGATGCTCCATTTGTTCTTCGGTATGTTACTTGCCCGAGATTCGATCGTCGGTATCTCCATACCTAGTTCAACCTCGTTTCCGGCAAGTCTCTTTACTCGTTCCATAATACAAGATCCTGTGACTAACTCTTAGTCACATTGCTTGCAAGGCTTGTTGTGATGTTGTATTACCGAGTGGGCCCTGAGATACCTCTCCGTCACACGGAGTAACAAATCCCAGTCTTGATCCATGCCAACTCAACGGACACCCTCGGAGATACCTGTAGAGCACCTTTATAGTCACCCATTTAAGTTGTGACGTTTGATACACACAAGGTACTCCTCCGGTGTCAGTGAGTTGCATGATCTCATGGTCATAGGAACATATACTTGACATGCAGAAAACAGTAGCAATAAACTGACACGATCATATGCTACGTTCGTAGTTTGGGTCTTGTCCATCACATCATTCTCCTAATGATGTGATCCCGCTATCAAATGACATCTCATGTCCATGACTAGGAAACCATAGCCATCTTTGATCAACGGGCTAGTCTATTAGAGGCATACTAGGGACATGGTGTTGTCTATGTATCCACACATGTATCTGAGTTTCCGATTAATACAATTATAGCATGGATAATAAACGATTATCATGAGCAATGAAATATGATAATAACCAATTTATTATTGCCTCTAGGGCATATTTCCAACAGTCTCCCACTTGCACTAGAGTCAATAATCTAGTTCACATCACCATGTGATTCGCATTGTTATGAATCGAACACCCAATGAGTTCTGGGGTTTGATCATGCTTCGCATGTGAGAGAGATCTTATAGTCAACGGGTCCGCGATATTCAGATCTGTGTGTACTTTGCAAATCTCTATGTCAAACCGTAAAGACTGCTACCACACTCCACTTGGAGAAATTCCAAATGGCTGCCCTACTATACGTATCCGTATTGCTACTAAGAGTCATCCGGATTAGTGTTAAAGCTTGCATCGACGTAACTCTTTACGACGAACCCTTTATCACCTCCATAATCGAGAAACGATTCCTTAGTCTTTTAGTCACTAAGGATAATATTGACCGTTGTCGAGTGATCGACTCCTGGATCACTCTTATACCACTTGATGGACTCATGGCAAGGCACACACAGGTGCGGTACACAGCATGGTATACTAAACAGAGCCTATGGCTAAGGCATAGGGGACGACATTCGTCCTTTCTCTTTCTTCTGCCGTTGTTGAGCTTTGAGTCTCACCCAACTTCACACCTTACAAATCAGGCGAGAACTCTTTCTCCGACTGATCCATTTTGAACTCTTTCAAAATCTTCTCAAGGTATGTACTCATTGAAAGTCTCATCAAGCATCTTGATCTATCTCTATAGATCTTGATGTTCAACAATTAGGTAGCTTTATCCAGGTCTTCCTTTGAAAAACTCTTTTCAAACAACCGTTTATGCTTTCCAGAAATTCTACATCATTTCTGATCAACAATATGTCAACCACATATGCTTATCAGAAACTCTATAGTGCTCCCACTCACTTTATCATAAATACAAGTTTCTCATAAAATTTGTATAGATTTAAAAACTTTGATCACCTCATCAAAGTGTATATTCCAACTCCGGGATGCTTGCTTCAGTTCATAGAAGAATCACTGAAGCTTGCACACCTTTTAGCATCCTTAAGACGGACAGAACCTTCTGGTTGTATCACATACAACCTTTCCTCAAGTAAACCGTTAAGGAAACGACGTTTTGATATCTATCTGCCAGATTTCATAATTGAAAAATGCAGCAACTGCTAACATAATTCCAACAGACTTTAGCATCGCTACGAGTGAAAAAGTCTCATCGCAGTCAACTCCTTGAACATGTCGTAAACTTCTTTGCAACAAGTCTAGCTTTACAAATGGTGGCATTCACCATGAGCGTCTGTCTTCATTTTAAACATCCATTTGTACTCAACAACCTGTCGTCCAACGAGCAAGTCTACCAAAGTCTATACTTAATTTTCATACATGGATCCTTTCTCGGATTTCATGGCCTCTAACCATTTGTCGGAATTCGGGCCCATCATCACTTCTCCATAATTTGTAGGTTCATCGTTGTCCAACAACATGACCTCTAAGACAGGGTTGCCGCACCACTCAGGAGCAGTACACGTCCTTGTCAACCTACGAAGTTCGATAGTAACTTGATCCGAAGCTTCATGATCATCATCATTAACTTCCTCTTCAACTAACGTAGGCTTTACAGAAACAACTTCCTGCGCCGCGCTACTCTCTGGTTGAAACAGAGGTTCAATAACCTCATCAAGTTCTATCTTCCTCCCACTCAATTCTTTCAAGAGAAACTTTTCCTCGAGAAAGGACCCAGTTTTAGCAATAAACATTTTATGCTTGGATCTGAGATAGAAGGTTCACCCAACTGTTCTGAGGGTATTCTATGAAGATGTATTTGTCCGCTTTGGGTTCGAGCTCATTAGGTGAAAAGATTTTCCACACAATCGTCGCAGCCCCAAACATTAAGAAATGACAGCTTAGGTTTCTATCAAACCATAATTCACACGGTGTCATCTCAACGGATTTAGATGGTGCCCTATTTAAAGTGAATGTAGTTGTCTCTAATGCATAACCCCAAAATTATAGTAACAAAACGATAATAGACATCATAGCACGCACCATATCCAATAGAGCATGACTATGACGTTCGGACACACCATCACACTATGGTGTTCCAGGTGGCGTGGGTTGTGAAACAACTTTCACATTGTCTAAAGTTGTATGCCAAACTCGTAACTCAGATATTCACCTCCACGATCATATCGCAAACATTTTTATCTTCTTGTCACGATGATCTTAAACTTCACTCTGAATTTGCTTGAACCTTTCAAACGATTCAGACTTGTGTTTCATTAAGTAAATATACACTATATCTACTCAAATCATCAGTGAAGGTAAGAAAATAACGATATCCACCGCACGCTACAAGACTCATTGGGTTGCATACATCAACATGTATAATTTCCAATAAATCACTTGCCCGCTTCATCAAAACAAAAAACGGGGTCCTTAGTCATCTTGACCAAGAGGCATGGTTCGCATGTCTCAACCGATTCGAAATCGAATGAGTCCAAAGATCCATTAGCATGGAGTTTCTTCATGCGTTTTATATCAATATGACATTTAGCGGCAGTGCCACAAGTATGTGGTACTATTATTATGAACTTTGTATCTTTTTGGTATCAATGTTATGAACATGTGTATTACTACGATCAAGTTTCAACAAACCATTCTTACTGGGTGCATGACCATTGAAGGTATTATCCATGTAAATAGAATAACCATTATTCTCTAACTTAAATGAATAACCGTGCTGCAATGAACATGATCTAATCACGTTCATGCTCAACGCAAAAACACCAATTAACATTTATTTAGGTTCGTTACTAATCTCGAAGGTAGAGAGAGCGTGCGATGTTGATCGCATCAACCTTGGAAACATTTCCAACACACATCGTCACCTCACACTTAGCTAGTATCCGTTTATTCCGTAGCTTTTACTTCGAGTTACTAACATTTAGCAACCGAACCGGTATCCAATACCCAGGTGCTACTAGGAGTACTAGCAAGGTACACATCAATAACACGTATATCAAATATACTTCTGTCGACTTTGCCAGCCTTCTTATCTACCAAGTATCTAGGGTTGTTCTGCTTTAGCGACCGTTCTCCTCATAATCGAAGCACTTAGTCTCGGGTTTGGGTTAGACTTTGGGTTGCTTCACTGGAGCTGCAATTGACTTGCTATCCATGAAGTTTCCCTCCTTTCTCTTGCCCTTCTCGAAACTAGTGGTTTTGACTAACCATCAACACTTGACGCTCCTTCTCGATTTCTACCTTCGTTGTGTCAAACATCGCGAACAGCTCAGGGATCATTATTTCTATCCCTGGCATTTTATAGTTCATCACCAAGTTCTAGTAGCTTAGTGACAGTGACTTGGAGAACTATATCAATCACTATCCTATCTGGAAGATCAACTCCCACTCGATTCAAGTGATTGTAGCACCCAGACAATCTGAGCACATGCTCAACGATTGAGCTATTCTCCTTTATCTTGCAGGCAAAGAATCTTGTTGGAGATCTCATATCTCACAACACGGGCATGAGCCTGAGATCCTAATTTCAGCTCTTAGAACATCCCATATGTTCCGTGATGTTCAAAATGTTTCGGAGCCTCAATTCTAAGCCATAATGCATGACGCACTAAACTATCAAGTAGTCATCAGAACGTGCTTGTCAGATGTTCACAACATCTACAAACAACGTTAGAGGGGTTGGCGCACCGAGCGGTGCACTAAGGACATAAGCCTTCTGTGCAGCAACAAGGACAATCCTCAGATCATGGACCCAGTCCGCAATATTGCTACCATCATATTTCAACTCTATTTCTCTAGGAACATATAAAATTCAAGGGAGCTACAATGTGAGCTAGTAATCTACAACACAGTTTGCAAAGACAATACTGACTATGTTCATGATAATGAGTTCAATTAATCATATTACTTAAGAACTCCCACTCAAATTGACATCCCACGAATTTACTGTAATTTGTTGCACTATATGATCCTACATCACCCTCAACCAATCTTCATCGGAACCAGCTGCCCTGGCGTCCTCAACCACGGGATGGAGCCCCAGGGAGAGGGGTTGCATTAGGTACACTGACCGCACTCACGTCGTGCTATCCGGCCTCCTCTTGCTCCCGGCGAGCACACCAAGGTGTGCAACGGTGTTGCGGCGACCATGAGTTGGGAGCACCTCCAAATCCCCCGAACCAGAAACATGTCGGGAATTTGGGCAGCGGGGAGTGTTGGTTTTGATCACCAGATCAAATTACCCAGGAGCTATGTGCGTACGTGTTAGCTAGCACACAAGTAAGCAGGCGGGCTGCTGGATTGATTTTCCAGCAGTACGTGCACGCCTTGCCGCGTGTAGAGTAGGTATGTACGTGAACAGGATTGCACTAGCAAGCAGATCAATCTGATATCGACGGAACACAGCGACCTGGCTCTCTCTCGACGAGAACTCACGCCCACACAAAGGATCGATGGCTACCCCGCAAAAGGAAAAAGAAAAAGAATCGATGGCTACAGGTGCCTGTTGCACCTGTTTTACTTTGTATTGCTGTGGTACAAGATAGGGATACACACATAATGATAATACCAAGTATTAAAGCTGCTAAGCAGGCTCGCTTGACATTCATCCGCCGTTGTGAGCGATAGTTACTCCGCTGGTGACACGTTTTCCCCCAATTTTCTTATTGTTGACTTTTTTTTACTTCCCATAGGAATTACCGTGGTGCAGCCTATTCAGGCAGCCCGCGGTGCAGCGATGCCCGGCGCGGCCAGCCCCTCCCGGGCGGCAGCCCAGCGGAGGCAGCCCCAATGGCACACGACGGGAGCACACATTGAAGGCCGTGTGGCGTCGTTCTTAGACGACCAGTGGCTGTTACGGGAGAAATCCCCATCAGGAACCGCTCCAGAGAGATGGAGAATTGGAAACCTTATCCTTTGCCATGTTTTTATTAAGGTCCCTAATGTTTCACGATTTGCAGAATCAGCCAAAACCACTTTCTAGGGAGATTTTGCATCTGAAACTCTAAAGTTTTGATATAAACTGCAGCTTGCTCCAACAACTATTGCTATTCATTAGTAGCGTTTGTTTAGGCCAGATCTGCAATTAAATCATTTTCTGTTGAATTCTAAAATTCCAGAAATACATGGTTGTTATTGCCTAACATGTTGTTTACCGGCACAACTACATTGTTTTGCAATTGAGATTAAGTTTTCTCGCAGAACAATGTTGATTTGCGATTGAGAAATTTTTCTCACAAAACAATCTCATTGCAATTGAGATCAATTTTCTCTCGCACAATATTAATTCACTCCGCTGAATTATCATGCAACTTGATACAAGATCATCTCATTTCATTTGAGGTCTATACAATTCAAGTTTTCACTTGAGTGTCAAGTTTGCAACATCATTACTATTCATTGCAATAGTAGTGTATATCTGTTGAGTACCGAGTGTATTTCAAACTTAAGTTGATGTAATATTTTTCCACGTTTATCATGTGTCGAGATTTATTACGTCCATTTGCAATTGAGATTTTTAATCTCTTGCAAAGACAAATTCAGTACATCAGTACTATTCTGTTGAGTACCAGATTTCCATCTGGGAATAATGGCATGTTCTTGTTGGGGAACGTTGCATGGGAAACAAAAAATTTCCTACGCACACGCAAGATCTATCCATGGTGATGAGCATCTACGAGAGGAAGAGTGGATCTACGTACCCTTGTAGATCGCTAAGCGGGAAGCGTTAACAAATGCGGTTGGTGTAGTCGAACGTCTTCGCGATCCAAATCGCCGAGCGTCTCGCGATCTCATCACGATCCGTCCCACGATCCAATCACGATCCATCCCGCGATCTCGTCACGATCTGTCCCGCAAACTCATCACGATCCGTCCCGCAAACTCATCATGATCCGTCCCGCGATCTCGTCACGATCCGTCCCGCGAACTCATCACGATTCGTCCCGCAAACTCATCACGATCTGTCTCGCGATCTTGATCACGATCCGTCCCATGAACTCATCACGATCCGTCCCGCAAAATCATCACGATCCGTCCCGCGATCTTGATCACGGTCCTTCCGATCTAGCGCCGAACGGACGGCACCTCCGCGTTCCGTCGAACAGGCTGGTATTTACTCCCCCACAGCCCATTTAGCCTCTTCGGTCAAAATACCACTCTCGATGGTCTCCCGGTACACTACCGGCACTCCCGGTACACTGCCGATAAGCCCGAAACTTTTCCGGCGACCAAAATACGACTTCCTATATATCAATCTTTACCTCCGGACCATTCCGGAGCTCCTTGTGACGTCCGAGATCTCATCCGGGACTCCGAACAACCTTCGGTCACCACCATGCATAACTCTATACTACCGAAACGTCACCGAACCTTAAGTGTGCAGACCTTGTGGGTTCGAGAACTATGTAGACATGACCGAGACACCTCTACGGTCAATAACCAATAGCGGGACCTAGATGCCCATATTGGTTCCTACATATTCTATGAAGATCTTTATCGGTCGAACCTCTATGTCAAGGATTCAGTTAATCCCATATGATGTTCCCTTTGTTCTTTGGTATGTTACTTCCCCGAGATTCGATCGTCGGTATCTCCATACCTAGTTCAACCTCGTTACCGGCAAGTCACTTTACTCGTTCCATAATACAAGATCCCGTGACTAACAATTAGTCACATTGCTTGCAAGGCTTATTGTTACGTTGTATTACCGAGTGAGCCCCGAGATACCTCTCCGTCACACGGAGTAACAAATCCCAGTCTTGATCCATGCCAACTCAACAGATACCATCGGAGATACCTGTGGAGCACCTTTATAGTCATCCAGTTACGTTGCGACGTTTGATACACAAAAGGTACTCCTCCGGTGTCAGTGATTTGCATGATCTCATGGTCATAGGAACATATACTTGACATGCAGAAAACAGTAGCAATAAACTGACACGATCATATGCTACGTTCGTAGTTTAGGTCTTGTCCATCACATCATTCTCCTAATGATGTGATCCCGCTATCAAATGACATCTCATGTCCATGACTAGGAAACCATAGCCATCTTTGATCAACGAGCTAGTCTATTAGAGGCATACTAGGGACATGGTGTTGTCTATGTATCCACACATGTATCTGAGTTTCCGATCAATACAATTATAACATGGATAATAAACGATTATCATGAACAAGGAAATATGATAACAACTAATTTGATATTGCCTCTAGGGCATATTTCCAACAGTCTCCCACTTGCACTAGAGTCAATAATCTAGTTCACATCACCATGTGATACGCATTGTTATGAATCTAACACCCAATGAGTTCTGGGGTTCGATCATGCTTCGCATGTGAGAAAGGTCTTATAGTCAACGGGTCTGCGACATTCAGATCCGAGTGTACTTTACAAATCTCTATGTCAAACCGTAAACACTGCTACCACACTCCACTTGGTACTATTCCAAATAGCTGCTCCACTATACGTATCCAGATTGCTACTACGAGTTATCCGGATTGGTGTTAAAGCTTGCATCGACGTAACTCTTTACGACGAACTCTTTATCACCTCCATGATCGAGAAAACATCTCCTTAGTCTTTTAGTCACTAAGGATAATATTGACCGTTGTCCAGTGATCCACTCCTGGATCACTCTTATACCCCTTGACAGACTCATGGCAAGGCACACACAGGTGCGGTACACAGCACGACATACTATACAGAGCCTATGGCTAAGGCATAGGGGACGACGTTCGTCCTTTCTCTTTATTCTACCGTTGTCGAGCTTTGAGTCTCACTCAACTTCACACCTTACAAATCAGGCGAGAACTCTTTCTCCGACTGATCCTTTTTGAACTCTTTCAAAATCTTCTCAAGGTATGTACTCATTGAAAGTCTCATCAAGCATCTTGATCTATCTCTATAGATCTTGATGTTCAACAATTAGGTAGCTTTATCGAGGTCTTCCTGTGAAAAACTCTTTTCAAACAACCGTTTATGCTTTCCAGAAATTCTACATCATTTCCGATCAACAATATGTCAACCACATATGCTTACCAGAAACTGTATAGTGCTCCCACTCACTTTATCGTAAATACAAATTTCTCATAAACTTTGTACAGATTTAAAAACTTTGATCACCTCACCAAAGTGTATATTCCAACTCCGAGATGCTTGCTTCAGTTCATAGAAGAATCACTGAAGCTTGCACACCTTTTAGCATCCTTAGGACTGACAAAACCTTCTGGTTGTATCACATACAACCTTTCCTCAAGTAAATTGTTAAGGAAACGACGTTTTGATATCCATTTGCCAGATTTCATAATTGAAAAATGCAGCAACTGCTAACATAATTCCAACAGACTTTAGCATCGCTACGAGTGAGAAAGTCTCATCGCAGTCAACTCCTTGAACTTGTCATAAACTTCTTTGCAACAAGTCGAGCTTTACAAATGGTGACATTTACCATCAGCGTTTGTCTTCATTTCAAAGATCCATTTGTACTTAACGACCTGCCGTCCAACGAGCAAGTCCACCAAAGTCTATACTTGGTTTTCATACATGGATCCTTTCTTGGATTTCATGGCCTCTATGTTGGAAATATGCCCTAGAGGCAATAATAAAATGGTTATTATTGTATTTCCTAGTTCATGATAATTGTCTATTGTTCATGCTATAATTGTGTTAACCGGAAACCATGATACATGTGTGAATACATAGACCACAACATGTCCCTAGTGAGCCTCTAGTTGACTAGCTCGTTGATCAATAGATGGTCATAGTTTCATGACCATGGACATCGGATGTCGTTGATAACGGGATCACGTCATTAGGAGAATGATGTGATGGACAAGACCCAATCCTAAGCATAGCACAAGATCGTGTAGTTCGTTTGCTAAAGCTTTTCAATGTCAAGTATCGTTTCCTTAGACCATGAGATTGTGCAACTCCCGGATACCATAGGAATGCTTTGGGTGTGCCAAACGTCACAACGTAACTGGGTGGCTATAAAGGTGCACAAAGGGTATCTCCGAAAGTGTCTGTTGGGTTGGCACGAATCGAGACTGGGATTTGTCACTCCGTGTGACGGAGAGGTATCTATGGGCCCACTCGGTAAGACATCATCATAATGAGCTCAATGTGACTAAGGAGTTAGCCACGGGATGATGTATTATGGAACGAGTAAAGAGACTTGCCGGTAACGAGATTGAACAAGGTATAGAGATACCAACGATCGAATCTCGGGCAAGTATCATACCGACAGACAAAAGGAATTGTATACGGGATTGATTGAATCCCCGACATCGTGGTTCATCCGATGAAATCATCGTGGTTCACCCTAACTGTGCACTGTTGCTAAGGATCGTTGTTCCGAAGCACCACGTGATGACCGGGTGTGATAGGCTCTAACGTTCGCATACAACGGGTGTAAGCCAGATTTACACACGCGATACACTTAGGTTGACTTGACGAGCCTAGCATATACAGACATGGCCTCGGAACACGGAAGACCGAAAGGTCGAACATGAGTCGTATAGAATATACGATCAACATGGAGATGTTCACCATGGATGACTAGTCCGTATCACGTGATGACTGGACACGGGCTAGTTGACATGGATCATGTGTCACTTGGATGACTAGAGAGATGTCATCTAAGTGGGAGTTCACTAAATAATTTGATTATCTGAACTTAATTATCATGAACTTAGTCTAAAATTGTCTTTACAATCTATATTGTAGATCCAATGGCCAACACGAATGTCACCCTCAATTTCAACGCGTTCCTAGAGAAAACCAAGCTGGAAGATGATGGAAGCAACTATGCGGACTGGGTCCGTGGCTTGAGGATCATCCTCATAGCTTCTAAGAAATTGTATGTCCTTGATGCACCACTAGGTGACCCACCCCTTCTCCCAGCAGAGCAAGACATTGCGAACACTTGGCATTCTCGCTGCGATGATTACTCCCTTGTTTAGTGCGGCATGCTTTATAGTTTAGAATCGGGGCTCCAAAAGCGTTTTGAGCAAAACTGAGCATATGAGATGTTCCAAGAGCTGAAACTGGTTTTCCAAGCTCATGCCCGGGTCAAGAGATATGACGTCTCTGACAAGTTCTTCAGCTATAAGATGGAGGAGAATAGTTCTGTCAGTGAGCACATCCTCAAGATGTCTGGGCTACACAACCGCTTGACTCAGCTGGGAGTTAATCTCCTGGATGACTCGGTCATTAACAGAATCCTCCAGTCGCTTCCACCTAGCTACAAGAGCTTTGTGATGAACTACAACATGCAAGGGATGGAGAAGTCCATTCCTGAGTTGTACTCGATGCTGAAATCAGCAGAGGTCGAGATCAAAAAGGAGCATCAAGTGTTGATGGTAAGTAAGACCACTAGTTTCAAGAAAGGCAAGGGTAAGAAGAACTTCAAGAAGGACGGCAAAGCTGTTGCCGCGCCCGGTAAGCAAGTTGCCGGGAAGAAGAAGAAAAAGAATGGACCCAAGCATGAGACTGAGTGTTTTCATTGCAAGGGTACCGGTCACTAGAAGCGGAACTGTCCCAAGTACTTAGCGGATAAGAAGGACGGCAACGTTAAAGGTATATGTGATATACTTGTTATTGATGTGTACCTAACCAGCACTCGTAGTAGCTCCTGGGTATTTGATACCGATGCAGTTGCTCACATTTGTAACTCCAAGCAGGAGTTGCAGAATAAGCGGAGGTTGGCAAAGGACGAGGTGACGATGCGCATCAGGAATGGTTCCAAGGTTGATGTGATCGCCATCGGCACGCTACCTCTGCATCTACCTTCGGGATTAGTTTTAAACATCAATAATTGTTATTTAGTACCAGCTTTGAGCATGAACATTATATCAGGATCTCGTTTGATGCGAGATGGCTACTCATTTAAATCTGAGAATAATGGTTGTTCTATTTATATGAGAGAAATGTTTTATGGTCATGCCCCGTTGGTCAATGGTTTTTTTTTTGATGAATCTCGAACGTGATGTTACACATGTCCATAGTATGAGTAACAAAAGATGTAAGATTGATAACGATAGTCCCGCTTACATGTGGCACTGCCACCTTGGTCATATTGGTGTAAACGCATGAAGAAGCTCCATGCTGATGGACTTTTGGAGTCTCTTGATTTCGAATCATTTGACACGTGCAAACCATGCCTCATGGGCAAGATGACCAAGACTCTGTTCTCTGGAACAATGGAGCGAGCAACTGACTTGTTGGAAATAATACATACCGATGTATGCGGTCCAATGAGTGTCAAGGCTCGTGATGGCTACCGTTATATTCTCACCCTCACTGGTGACTTGAGTAGATATGGGTGTGTCTACTTAATGAAACATAAGTCTGAAACTTTTGAAAGGTTCAAGGAATTTTAGAGTGAGGTAGAAAATCGACGTGACAGAAAAATAAAGTGCCTACGATCTGATCGTGGCAGAGAATATTTAAGTCACGAGTTTGGCACGCACCTAAGGAAATGTGGAATTGTTTCACAACTCACGCCGCCTGGCACACCTCAGCGAAATGGTGTGTCCGAACGTCGTAATCGCACTCTATTAGATATGGTACGATCTATGATGTCTCTTACTGACTTACCGCTATCATTTTAGGGATATGCATTAGAGACTGTCGCATTCACTTTAAATAGGGCACCGTCAAAATCCGTTGAGACGACACCGTATGAATTATGGTTTGGAAAGAAACCAAAGCTGTCGTTTCTAAAAGTTTGGGGATGCGATGCTTATGTGAAGAAACTTTAACCTGAGAAGCTCGAACCCAAAGCGGAAAAGTGCGTCTTCATAGGATATCCCAAAGAGACTATTGGATATACCTTCTACCTACGATCCGAGGGCAAAGTCTTTGTTGCCAAGAATGGATCCTTTCTCGAGAAAGAGTTTCTCTCGAAAAAAGTAAGTGGGAGGAAAATAGAACTTGATGAGGTAATTGTACCTCCACTCGAACCGGAGAGTAGCACAGCATAGGAAGTTGTTTCTGTGGAGCCTACACCGGTTGGAGAGGAAGTTAATGATGATGATCATGAAACTTCAGATCAACTTACTATTGAACGTCGAAGGTCCAGTAGGACATGTTCCGCACCAGAGTGGTACGGCAACCCTGTCCTGGAGATCATGTTGTTAGACAACGATGAACCTTCGAACTATGAAGAAGCAATGGCGGGCCCGGATTCCAACAAATGGCTTGAGGCCATGAAATCCGAGATAGGATCCATGTATGAGAACAAAGTATGGACTTTGGTGGACTTGCCTGATGATAAGCGAGCCATTGAAAGTAAATGGATCTTTAAGAAGAAGACTAACGCGGACGGTAATGTGACCGTCTATAAGGCTCGCCTTGTCGCTAATGGTTATCGACAAGTTCAAGGAGTTGACTACGATGAGACTTTCTCACCTGTAGCGATGCTGAAGTCTGTCCGAATCATGTTAGCAATTGCCGCATTTTATGATTATGAGATCTGGCAAATGGACGTCAAAACGGCATTCCTTAATGGCTTCCTTAAGGAAGAACTGTATATGATGCAGCCGGAAGGTTTTGTCGATCCTAAAGATGCTAACAAGGTATGCAAGCTCCAGCGCTCCATCTATGGGCTGGTGCAAGCATCTCGGAGTTGGAACATTCACTTTAATGAGGTGATTAAAGCGTTTGGGTTTGTACAGGTTTATGGAGAACCCTGTATTTACAAGAAAGTGAGTGGGAGCTCTGTAGCATTTGTCATATTATATGTGGATGACATACTAATAATGGGAAATGATATAGAACTCTTGGAAAGTGTAAAGGCCTACTTGAATAAGTGTTTATTAATGAAGGACCTTGGAGAAGCTGGTTACATATTAGGTATTAAGATCTATAGAGATAGATCGAGACGCCTCATAGGTCTTTCACAAAGCACATACCTTGAAAAGATATTGAAGAAGTTCAATATGGATCAGTCCAAGAAGGGGTTCTTGCCTGTGTTACAAGGTGTGAGATTGAGTACGACTCAATGCCCGACCACAACAAAGGATAGAGAAGAGATGAGTGTCATCCCCTATGCTTCAGCCATAGGCTCTATTATGTATGCCATGCTGTGTACCAGACCTGATGTGAACCTTGCCATAAGTTTGGTGGGGAGGTACCAAAGTGATCCCGGAGCGGAACACTGGACAGCGGTCAAGAATATCCTGAAGTACCTGAAAAGGACAAAGGACATGTTTCTCGTATATGGAGGTGCCGAAGAGCTTTTCGTAAAGGGTTACGTCGATGCTAGCTTCGACACAGATCCGGATGACTCCAAGTCGCAAACCGGATACGTGTATGTTTTGAATGGAGGAGCAGTCAGCTGGTGCAGCAGCAAGCAAAGCGTCGTGGCGGCATCTACATGTGAAGCAGAGTACATAGCTGCTTCGGAAGCAGCAAAGGAAGGAGTCTGGATGAAGGAGTTCATCACCGACCTAGTAGTAATTCCAAGTGTGTCGGGCCCGATGACTCTATTCTGTGACAACACTGGAGCTATTGCCCTTGCGAAGGAGCCCAGGTTTCACAAGAAGATAAGACACATCAAGCACCGCTTCAACTCCATCCGTGATTACATTCAGGAGGGATATATATATATTTGTAAAGTGCATACGGATCTGAATGTCGCAGATCCGTTGACTAAACCTCTCTCACGAGCAAAACATGATCAACACCAGAATGCTATGGGTGTTCGATTCATCACAATGTAACTAGATTATTGACTCTAGTGCAAGTGGGAGACTGTTGGAAATATGCCCTAGAGGCAATAATAAAATGGTTATTATTGTATTTCCTTGTTCATGATAATTGTCTATTGTTCATGCTATAATTGTGTTAACCGGAAACCGTAATACATGTGTGAATACATAGACCACAACATGTCCCTAGTGAGCCTCTAGTTGACTAGCTCGTTGATCAATAGATGGTCACGGTTTCATGACCATGGACATTGGATGTCGTTGATAACGGGATCACATCATTAGGAGAATGATGTGATGGACAAGACCCAATCCTAAGCATAGCACAAGATCGTGTAGTTCGTTTGCTAATGCTTTTCAATGCAAGTATCGTTTCCTTAGACCATGAGATTGTGCAACTCCCGGATACCGTAGGAATGCTTTGGGTGTGCCCAACGTCACAACGTAACTGGGTGGCTATAAAGGTGCACTACGGGTATCTCCGAAAGTGTCTGTTGGGTTGGCACGAATCGAGACTGGGATTTGTCACTCCGTGTGACGGAGAGGTATCTCTGGGCCCACTCGGTAAGACATCATCATAATGAGCTCAGTGTGACTAAGGAGTTAGCCACGGGATGATTTATTATGGAACGAGTAAAGAGACTTTCCGGTAACAAGATTGAACAAGTTATAGAGATACCGACGATCGAATCTCGGGCAAGTATCATACCGATAGACAAAGGGAATTGTATACGGGATTGATTGAATCCCCGACATCGTGGTTCATCTGATGAAATCATCGTGGATCATGTGGGAGCCAACATGGGTATCCAGATCCCGCTGTTGGTTATTGACCGGAGAGGTTTCTCGGTCATGTCTACATGTCTCCCGAACCCGTAGGGTCTACACACTTAAGGTTCGATGACGCTAGGGTTATAGGGAAATGGTATACGTGATTACCGAAGGTTTTTAGGAGTCCTGAATGAGATCCCGGACGTCACGAGGAGCTCCGGAATGGTCCGGAGGTAAAGATTGATATATAGGAAGTCCAGTTTTGGTCACCGGAAAGTTTTCGGGCTCATCGGTAGTGTACCGGGAGTGTCGGGAGGGTGCCGGAGGACCCCGGGAGGGGTGTGACGACCATAGGACTTTGTGGGACCTTAGAGGAGGTGTGCCAGCCCTTATTGGGCTGGCCAAGACCTTCTAGAAAGGTCCATGCGGCTGGATATCAAGGGATAAGGCAAAAGGAGTTTGAAAGGAGGGAGATCCACCTCCCTTGTGGGAGGTGGACTCTTCCCTAGCTTCGGCCGAAGCTCTCCTCCTTGGAGGAGGGGCCAAGGCATCCCTCCCTCTCCCTCCTCCTATATATATGCAAGGGTTTGGGCTGATTTGAGACACGACTTCTCTCTGTCTCGGCGCAGCCCTACCCTTCCTCTTCCTCGTTCTCCGTAGCGCTTGGCGAAGCCCTGCCGGAGTCCACGTAGCTCCACCGTCACCACGCCGTCGTGCTACCGAAGCTCTCCCTCAACCTCTCCTTCCTCCTTGATGGATCAAGGCATAGGAGACGTCATCGGGCTGCACGTATGTTGAACGTGGAGGCGCCGTTGTTCGGCGCTGAGATCGGAATCCACCGCGATCTGAATCGCTGCGAGTACGACTCCACAAACCGCGTTCTTGTAACGCTTCCGCTTAGCGATATTCAAAGGTATGAAGATGCAATATCTCCCCACTCGTTGTTGGTTTCTCCATAGATGTATCTTGGTGATACGTAGGAAATTTTTCGATTTACTACTACGTCTCCCAACACTCTAACCATTTGTTGGTTTCCGGGCCCATCATCGCTTCTCCATAGTTCATAGGTTCATCGTTGTCCAACAACATGACCTCTAAGACAGGGTTGCCGCACCACTCAAAAGCAGTACACATCCTTGTCGACCTACGAAGTTTGATAGTAACTTGATCTGAAGCTTCATGATCATCATCATTAACTTCCTCTTCAACTAACGTAGGCTTCACAGAAACAACTTCCTGCGTTGCGCTACTCTCTGGTTGAAACAGAGGTTCAGTAACCTCATCAAGTTCTATCTTCCTCCCACTCAATTTACTCTCCCACAGCCCATGTAGCCTCTTGGGTCGAAATACCCCTCCCGATTGTCTCCCGGTACACTACCGGCACTCCCGGTACACTACCGATAAGCCCGAAACTTTTCCGGCGACCAAAATAGGACTTCGTATATATCAGTCTTTACCTTAGGACCATTCCGGAGCTCCTCGTGACGTCCGGGATCACATCCGGGACTCCGAACAACCTTCAGTCACCACCATGCATAACTTTATACTACCGAACCGTCACCGAACCTTAAGTGTGCAGACCCTTCGGGTTCGAGAACTATGTAGACATGACCGAGACACCTCTACGGTCAATAACCAATAGCGGGACCTGGATGCCCATATTGGTTCCTACATATTCTACGAAGATCTTTATCGGTTGAACCTCTATGTCAAGGATCCAGTTAATCCCGTATGATGCTCCATTTGTTCTTCGGTATGTTACTTGCCCGAGATTCGATCGTCGGTATCTCCATACCTAGTTCAACCTCGTTTCCGGCAAGTCTCTTTACTCGTTCCATAATACAAGATCCTGTGACTAACTCTTAGTCACATTGCTTGCAAGGCTTGTTGTGATGTTGTATTACCGAGTGGGCCCTGAGATACCTCTCCGTCACACGGAGTAACAAATCCCAGTCTTGATCCATGCCAACTCAACGGACACCCTCGGAGATACCTGTAGAGCACCTTTATAGTCACCCATTTAAGTTGTGACGTTTGATACACACAAGGTACTCCTCCGGTGTCAGTGAGTTGCATGATCTCATGGTCATAGGAACATATACTTGACATGCAGAAAACAGTAGCAATAAACTGACACGATCATATGCTACGTTCGTAGTTTGGGTCTTGTCCATCACATCATTCTCCTAATGATGTGATCCCGCTATCAAATGACATCTCATGTCCATGACTAGGAAACCATAGCCATCTTTGATCAACGGGCTAGTCTATTAGAGGCATACTAGGGACATGGTGTTGTCTATGTATCCACACATGTATCTGAGTTTCCGATTAATACAATTATAGCATGGATAATAAACGATTATCATGAGCAATGAAATATGATAATAACCAATTTATTATTGCCTCTAGGGCATATTTCCAACAGTCTCCCACTTGCACTAGAGTCAATAATCTAGTTCACATCACCATGTGATTCGCATTGTTATGAATCGAACACCCAATGAGTTCTGGGGTTTGATCATGCTTCGCATGTGAGAGAGATCTTATAGTCAACGGGTCCGCGATATTCAGATCTGTGTGTACTTTGCAAATCTCTATGTCAAACCGTAAAGACTGCTACCACACTCCACTTGGAGAAATTCCAAATGGCTGCCCTACTATACGTATCCGTATTGCTACTAAGAGTCATCCGGATTAGTGTTAAAGCTTGCATCGACGTAACTCTTTACGACGAACCCTTTATCACCTCCATAATCGAGAAACGATTCCTTAGTCTTTTAGTCACTAAGGATAATATTGACCGTTGTCGAGTGATCGACTCCTGGATCACTCTTATACCACTTGATGGACTCATGGCAAGGCACACACAGGTGCGGTACACAGCATGGTATACTAAACAGAGCCTATGGCTAAGGCATAGGGGACGACATTCGTCCTTTCTCTTTCTTCTGCCGTTGTTGAGCTTTGAGTCTCACCCAACTTCACACCTTACAAATCAGGCGAGAACTCTTTCTCCGACTGATCCATTTTGAACTCTTTCAAAATCTTCTCAAGGTATGTACTCATTGAAAGTCTCATCAAGCATCTTGATCTATCTCTATAGATCTTGATGTTCAACAATTAGGTAGCTTTATCCAGGTCTTCCTTTGAAAAACTCTTTTCAAACAACCGTTTATGCTTTCCAGAAATTCTACATCATTTCTGATCAACAATATGTCAACCACATATGCTTATCAGAAACTCTATAGTGCTCCCACTCACTTTATCATAAATACAAGTTTCTCATAAAATTTGTATAGATTTAAAAACTTTGATCACCTCATCAAAGTGTATATTCCAACTCCGGGATGCTTGCTTCAGTTCATAGAAGAATCACTGAAGCTTGCACACCTTTTAGCATCCTTAAGACGGACAGAACCTTCTGGTTGTATCACATACAACCTTTCCTCAAGTAAACCGTTAAGGAAACGACGTTTTGATATCTATCTGCCAGATTTCATAATTGAAAAATGCAGCAACTGCTAACATAATTCCAACAGACTTTAGCATCGCTACGAGTGAAAAAGTCTCATCGCAGTCAACTCCTTGAACATGTCGTAAACTTCTTTGCAACAAGTCTAGCTTTACAAATGGTGGCATTCACCATGAGCGTCTGTCTTCATTTTAAACATCCATTTGTACTCAACAACCTGTCGTCCAACGAGCAAGTCTACCAAAGTCTATACTTAATTTTCATACATGGATCCTTTCTCGGATTTCATGGCCTCTAACCATTTGTCGGAATTCGGGCCCATCATCACTTCTCCATAATTTGTAGGTTCATCGTTGTCCAACAACATGACCTCTAAGACAGGGTTGCCGCACCACTCAGGAGCAGTACACGTCCTTGTCAACCTACGAAGTTCGATAGTAACTTGATCCGAAGCTTCATGATCATCATCATTAACTTCCTCTTCAACTAACGTAGGCTTTACAGAAACAACTTCCTGCGCCGCGCTACTCTCTGGTTGAAACAGAGGTTCAATAACCTCATCAAGTTCTATCTTCCTCCCACTCAATTCTTTCAAGAGAAACTTTTCCTCGAGAAAGGACCCAGTTTTAGCAATAAACATTTTATGCTTGGATCTGAGATAGAAGGTTCACCCAACTGTTCTGAGGGTATTCTATGAAGATGTATTTGTCCGCTTTGGGTTCGAGCTCATTAGGTGAAAAGATTTTCCACACAATCGTCGCAGCCCCAAACATTAAGAAATGACAGCTTAGGTTTCTATCAAACCATAATTCACACGGTGTCATCTCAACGGATTTAGATGGTGCCCTATTTAAAGTGAATGTAGTTGTCTCTAATGCATAACCCCAAAATTATAGTAACAAAACGATAATAGACATCATAGCACGCACCATATCCAATAGAGCATGACTATGACGTTCGGACACACCATCACACTATGGTGTTCCAGGTGGCGTGGGTTGTGAAACAACTTTCACATTGTCTAAAGTTGTATGCCAAACTCGTAACTCAGATATTCACCTCCACGATCATATCGCAAACATTTTTATCTTCTTGTCACGATGATCTTAAACTTCACTCTGAATTTGCTTGAACCTTTCAAACGATTCAGACTTGTGTTTCATTAAGTAAATATACACTATATCTACTCAAATCATCAGTGAAGGTAAGAAAATAACGATATCCACCGCACGCTACAAGACTCATTGGGTTGCATACATCAACATGTATAATTTCCAATAAATCACTTGCCCGCTTCATCAAAACAAAAAACGGGGTCCTTAGTCATCTTGACCAAGAGGCATGGTTCGCATGTCTCAACCGATTCGAAATCGAATGAGTCCAAAGATCCATTAGCATGGAGTTTCTTCATGCGTTTTATATCAATATGACATTTAGCGGCAGTGCCACAAGTATGTGGTACTATTATTATGAACTTTGTATCTTTTTGGTATCAATGTTATGAACATGTGTATTACTACGATCAAGTTTCAACAAACCATTCTTACTGGGTGCATGACCATTGAAGGTATTATCCATGTAAATAGAATAACCATTATTCTCTAACTTAAATGAATAACCGTGCTGCAATGAACATGATCTAATCACGTTCATGCTCAACGCAAAAACACCAATTAACATTTATTTAGGTTCGTTACTAATCTCGAAGGTAGAGAGAGCGTGCGATGTTGATCGCATCAACCTTGGAAACATTTCCAACACACATCGTCACCTCACACTTAGCTAGTATCCGTTTATTCCGTAGCTTTTACTTCGAGTTACTAACATTTAGCAACCGAACCGGTATCCAATACCCAGGTGCTACTAGGAGTACTAGCAAGGTACACATCAATAACACGTATATCAAATATACTTCTGTCGACTTTGCCAGCCTTCTTATCTACCAAGTATCTAGGGTTGTTCTGCTTTAGCGACCGTTCTCCTCATAATCGAAGCACTTAGTCTCGGGTTTGGGTTAGACTTTGGGTTGCTTCACTGGAGCTGCAATTGACTTGCTATCCATGAAGTTTCCCTCCTTTCTCTTGCCCTTCTCGAAACTAGTGGTTTTGACTAACCATCAACACTTGACGCTCCTTCTCGATTTCTACCTTCGTTGTGTCAAACATCGCGAACAGCTCAGGGATCATTATTTCTATCCCTGGCATTTTATAGTTCATCACCAAGTTCTAGTAGCTTAGTGACAGTGACTTGGAGAACTATATCAATCACTATCCTATCTGGAAGATCAACTCCCACTCGATTCAAGTGATTGTAGCACCCAGACAATCTGAGCACATGCTCAACGATTGAGCTATTCTCCTTTATCTTGCAGGCAAAGAATCTTGTTGGAGATCTCATATCTCACAACACGGGCATGAGCCTGAGATCCTAATTTCAGCTCTTAGAACATCCCATATGTTCCGTGATGTTCAAAATGTTTCGGAGCCTCAATTCTAAGCCATAATGCATGACGCACTAAACTATCAAGTAGTCATCAGAACGTGCTTGTCAGATGTTCACAACATCTACAAACAACGTTAGAGGGGTTGGCGCACCGAGCGGTGCACTAAGGACATAAGCCTTCTGTGCAGCAACAAGGACAATCCTCAGATCATGGACCCAGTCCGCAATATTGCTACCATCATATTTCAACTCTATTTCTCTAGGAACATATAAAATTCAAGGGAGCTACAATGTGAGCTAGTAATCTACAACACAGTTTGCAAAGACAATACTGACTATGTTCATGATAATGAGTTCAATTAATCATATTACTTAAGAACTCCCACTCAAATTGACATCCCTCCAGCCATTCGAGTGATACATGATCCAAATTCACCAACTCAAGTCCGATCATCACGTGAGTTGAGGTGGTTTCAATGGTGAACATCATCATGTTGATTACTATATGACTCATGTTCGACCTTTCGGTCTCTTGTGTTTCGAGGCCATGTCTGTACATGCTAGGCTCGTCAAGTTTAACCCGAGTGTTCTGCATGTGCAACACTGGTTTGCACCCGTTGTATGTGAACGTAGAGTCTATCACACCCGATCATCACGTGATGTCTCAACACGACGAACTTTCGCAACAGTGCATACTCGGGGAGAACACAATTCATCTTGAAATTTAAGTGAGGGATCACCTTATAATGCTACCATCGTCCTAAGCAAAACAAGGTGCATAAAAGGATTAACATCACATGCAAATCATAAGTGACATGATATGGCCATGAACTTGTGCTTTTGATCTCCAACTTGAAAGCACTGGCATGATCTCCATCCTCACCAGCAAGACACTATGATCTCCATCATCTTGATCTCCATCAACGTGTCATCATCGGGGTTGTCGCGCCCAACATGCTTCTACTACTATTGCTACCGTTTAGCGATAAAGTAAAGCATTACATAGCGCTTAATGATTGACACGCAGGTCATACAATAATTAAAGACAACCCTATGGCTCCTGCCGGTTGCCGTACTCATCGGCATGCAAGTCGTGATAATGTATACATCACATGATCATCTCATACATCACATATATCACATCACGTAATTGGCCATATCATATCACAACATACCCTGCAAAAACAAGTTAGACGTCCTCTAATTGTTGTTGCATGTTTTACGTGGCTACTACGGGTATCTAGCAAGAACAATTCTCATCTACGCAAATACCATAATGGTGATACACTTGTTGCTTTTCAATCTTCTCAAGGACCGCCTTTGTCGAATCCGATCCAACTAAAGTGAGAGAAACTGGCACCCGCAAGCCATCTATGCAACAAGTTGCGGTCGAGGGAACCGGTCTCTCATAAGCGTACGAATAATGTTGGTCCGGGCCGCTTCATCTCACAATAAAGATGAACCAAAATCTGACCAAGGGAGGAAGCAATCTAAGCATCAACGCCCACAGACCTTTTGTGTTCTACTCGAGATCTCATCTACACACAGACCTAGCTCATGATGCCACTGTTGGGGAACGTTGCATGGGAAACATAAATTTTCCTACGCACACCCAAGATCTATCCATGGTGATGAGCATCTACAAGAGGGAGAGTGGATCTACGTATCCTTGTAGATCGCTAAGCGGGAAGCGTTAAGAAACGCGGTTGGTGTAGTCAAACGTCTTCACAATCCAAATCGCCGAGCATCCCGCGATCTCATCACGATTTTTCCCGCGATCCAATCACGATCCGTCCCGTGAACTCATCACGATCCGTCCCACGATCTCTTCACGATCCGTCCCGCGAACTCATCGTGATCCGTCCCGCGAGCTCATCATGATCCTTCTCGCGATCTTGATCACGGTCCTTCCGATCTAGGGCCGAACGGACGGCACCTCCACGTTCAGCACACGTACAGCTCGATGATGATCTATGCCTTCTTGATCCAGCAAGAGGGAGCAGAGAGGTAGAAGAGTTCTCCGGCAGCGTGACGGCGCTCCGGAGATGGTGGTGGAGCTATTCCGGCAGGGCTTCGCCTAAGCACTGTAGAAATCCAATCTAGAGGAGAAACTATGCACTAGAGGAACGGGCAGCACGTGGCTAAAAATCTGGTGCCAAAAACCCTAAAACCTCCAGTATATATAAGAGGAAGAGAGGAGGAGGCTTGTCTCCCAAGGAGCCAGCCCTTGGGTCGGCCGAACCAAGGAGGAGAGGAGGATTCCTTCTCCAATCCTAGTAGGACTAGGATTCCTCCTTATTTTTGCCTTTTTGCCTTTTTCCACCTTTTTCTCTTTGGGCTTTTCTTTCCAGCCGCATGGGCCTTGTGTGGGACTTCCACAAGCCCACTAAGGGCTGGTATTTACTCTCCCACAGCCCATTTAGCCTCTTGGGTCGAAACACCCCTCCCGATGGTCTTCCGGTACACTACCGGCATTCCCGGTACACTACCGATAAGCCCGAAACTTTTCCAGCGACCAAAATAGGACTTCCTATATATCAATATTTACCTCCGGACCATTCCGGAGCTCCTCGTGATATCCGGGGTATCATCCGAGACTCCGAACAACCTTCGGTCACCACCATGCATAACTCTATACTATCGAAACGTCACCGAACCTTAAGTGTGCAGACCCTGCGGGTTCGAGAACTATGTAGACATGACCGAGACACCTCTATGGTCAATAACCAATAGCGGGACCTGGATGCCATATTGGTTCCTACATATTCTATGAAGATCTTTATCGGTCGAACCTCTATGTCAAGGATTCAGTTAATCCCGTATGATGCTCCCTTTGTTCTCCGTTATGTTACTTGCCCGAGATTCGATCGTCGGTATCTCCATACCTAGTTCAACCTCGTTTCTGGCAAGTCTCTTTACTCATTCGTAATACAAGATCCCGTGACTAACACTTAGTCACATTGCTTGCAAGGCTTGTTGTGATGTTGTATTACCGAGTGGGCCCTGAGATACCTCTCCGTCACACGGAGTAACAAATCTCAGTCTTGATCCATGCCAACTCAACGAACACCCTCGGAGATACCTGTAGAGCACCTTTATAGTCACCGAGTTACGCTGCGACGTTTGATACACACAAGGTACTCCTCCGGTGTCAGTGAGTTGCATGATCTCATGGTCATAGGAACATATACTTGACATGCAGAAAACAGTAGCAATAAACTGACACGATCATATGCTACGTTCGTAGTTTGGGTCTTGTCCATCACATCATTCTCCTAATGATGTGATCCTGCTATCAAATGACATCTCATGTCCATGACTAGGAAACCATAGCCATCTTTGATCAACGAGCTAGTCTATTAGAGGCATACTAGGGACATGGTGTTGTCTATGTATCCACACATGTATCTGAGTTTCCGATTAATACAATTATAGCATGGATAATAAACGATTATCATGAACAAGGAAATATGATAATAACCAATTTATTATTGCCTCTAGGGCATATTTCCAACAGATACATCGACCAGATCCCCACTATGTCAGATCATAGACAAGCTTAGTGTTCCTACTAGGTGTGGTAGCCCTCTCATGAAGACTCTTTGAAACATACCTCATGGCTACATCCACCAACCATTATCTCAACGATAATGTTTCTTGTGTTTCTCAGATGCAAACAGGTTACATAATAAGCAATATCACTATATTGCATATCTTGCAAATCAAACCATGCGACTGATTTGTTCATCGAGTCTCTACCAACTTCTATGTTCCAGAAATGTGTTCATGGAATTGGTATGTGACGCCTTCAAATTTTGCAAGAATCAGGGGGAGTATCTTCCTGAATTGTTCATGTTCAATGCATCATATTATACTCTTTCTCCCTTCATGAGTTTACTTTACAAGTTCTCATAAAGGTTTTTAATAAGGTAATATCAACATGAGATCATATGTCATACTTTTTGTCCCCCCCGGAGGGTTAGGAAAGTATATACGACATATTTATTGTCCTCTGAACTCTATGGTTTTTCTCGTATTGAGTTAAAAGAGACAATAACCATTATATGTTGCATCATTTTCTCCTTATTTTTTCCACTGGGTTTCAAGGAGTTTTAGCAACATATCAAACTCTATACTCCTCACATTTTTTCCACGGGGCTTTTGGAGGAGCTTTTTCAAGATGATGATACTTACACTAACAAGCATGGATTAGGGGTAGTGTTAGGATTTAATTAATCCTGTTAATCCTTACTTTTCCTAATCAAGGCGGTTGCCTCATGTCCCTTCGGACACACCCCTTCGAGGGTTATTTATATGTAACCCAATCATCAATGAGAACGAAGATTCACTTTTACATCTCTTTCTCTTGTCTCTGGTTTTACTCTCGAACACCACCCACGCCCCTTCATTATTCTTCCACCAGACAAGAAAGGAGAGAAGGTCGCTCGACAACGCCGTTGCTCCACCCCTCGCCCTCATCTGCCGCCCATGTCCTCTGGATCTCCCCGCCCCGGTGCTTCTTCTTCCATCTCTCCCTCACGCAAAAGCAATGAAAAAAAGCAGTGGCAGCACCGTAGCCACAGCCAGGGCAAAAGGAGCGGCGGCGGCGCATAAGCAGCTATTTGTCCACGACGCCTCTCCCAAATCGGGCCATGGGAGGTGGCAGCCCGCTGGCCCTGAATCTTGACATGTGGCTGACGGTCGATGAGGTTGCCTCCCTGCTGCGCGATGTCGTTTTCCCATCGATTTGATTCCTTCCAATTCCTTCGTCGCCGTCCATGGAGTTTTCATCTTCATTAGGGATGGGCACGGCAGTTGGATGTGGGGATTACAGGGTAGAGCCTGTAGTGGTGGTGGATACTTCTATGTGTATCTTCATGTGTTGTCATGGATGCAGACAATTGGGTTTTGAATTAGGTGTTTTTCTGGTTGATTGGATGGGTTTGGTGTAGATCCATGGGGTGTTCGTCATTTTTCGTAGGTCTTTTTTATAGGATGTACTATTATTTAATTCTCATAGTAGGTTTGGTTGAGGTGTTTGCTAAATCCTTTTGGTATTTTAGTCATGTTCGGATGAATCATCGTCAACGGGTTCGTTGTCGTCGGGGCGCCATTCAGGTCATCATTGTTCCCATGCTCAATCATGACATTGTTTGATCTACAAATTTAACTAGTTAATTGCCACCTGTGAAACTAGCATATTCGTTTGGTTGATCCCATTTTTACTCTGAAAGTAACATTATTTGCCTTATATTTTGATCCATGTAGATTTGATGGTAGTATGTCAGAATTTATCTACTGTCTCCCTTGCTGGAAGAATTAGCATTTGTTGTTCTATTTTATCTATGGAATAACACATCAGAGTTTGCTATATTCTCAAGAAGATATTGCAAATGCAGGTCCAATGGCTCAGATGTACGGATTCCGAATTTACTTGTCGAGTTGGGTGCCGAGGATTTGAAGTTGTGCTGTATTAAGGCAAGGATCTATATTTTCCATTTGTCACCCATTAATGTGTTATTTCCATATTTTGTTTTCGCAATTTGCCCATCTGGATCATTTGCTCTGATCCCATGAGTTTTGGAAATTAGAAATTTTCCGTAGTTTAGTACAAAAGCATTTTTTATGACTCAATAAAGCATGGTAGTTTTAGGTTCACCGGGCAGTTTGAGGCGTCCTTTTTGAAGCCAATGCAGGTGGTGGTGTTCGTGTTTAGGTGTGTGGTTATGTTAGATTTGGTCTTTTGCTTTGGTGTCGTCGATGTTTTTGTGTCACTTCAGCAGAGTTCATCGCATGGTTCACCTGATTTCTCTATTAGTTGGTCATGCCGTTGTTTGTTCATGTCTCTGTTTAGTGTTTACTAGTTTACCTCTAGGCTAGATGGACATCGACGTGACTAGTTCGGCGTGGTCGCAAGCACGTTGGTATGCTTGATTGTGGCATACAACATTTTACGTTTCATTCCTTTTGTTTTTCTGTCAACAAAAACTATGTATCCGCACCTTAATTGTCATGGTGATGTTGGATGGCATGGCACATGTCCAGTTCTATTATTGCCGCGTCGCCTACCTCTGGTGCGTCGCCGGTCCCTCCCTTCCCTTGCCCGCCGCCGGCAGTCACCACCTGTTGCATCGTCTCCCCTGTCTCTCCAGTGCCTTCTTCCCCTTACTTTTCTCCACTCCTCCAAGAGCCCACTGAGCGAGCAAAGCCGATCGTCCATCTATGAAGATGCCGGCGAGCTCGCCGGATCCGAGTGGCAGGGTAGGACGATGGATCCTGGCGTCGTCCCGCCACCGGCCACCCCGCCGCCACCGGCCCTCGGATTCGTCCGCCTTGCCGTCACCGGCCACCCTGCCCTCACCATCCCCCGGATACGGCAGCCGCGCCGCCACCGGCCTCGGATCCGGCCACCGCGCCGCCCCACCCTGACGCCAAGAAGGAGCAGGAGCCTGACCCCTGACGCCAAGAAGGAGCAGAAGCCTGACCCCTGACGACGGCGGTTCTTCTTCGGCACGCATACCGCCACTACCGAGGGATCCGCCAAGGTACGCACGCACGCTCCTCGTCCCCCCTGCACCGCTGCCACCATGCCTGCTAGGCGTGTGCCTGCTCACTGTGAAGTTCGTCTTAGCCAATCTCTTCAGTTTGATGTGTGTGCTCACTGTGTGGTTCTCGCCATCTCTCGAGTCTGCCAAGCTGCAACAACACTTGTTGTTTCCTCTCCCTGCTCCTATCAGGCTCGGTGTGTTGTGGGCGACGGACAAGATGGAGGCACGGACCTGGCGACTGGGTATGGGAAGCGAGCTACTATTGCACTTGGTTTGATCAACAGCCGTTGTGGCTGTACTTGGACGGCTTCAGATAGTGCAACCAAACGTCCGTGTGTGTTTTTGGCAGCCCATTTTTACATTTGGTGCTAATGAACATTGGTCTTTGTTCTTGTGTACCGTTGCTATTTGCTGAAAAAAAACATTGATTTTCAATTGGCCGTTTCTTGTAATAGAACATCACGTGCTTGTGCTAATGTCCGTGAGACAAGACCTATGAAACCATATGCGGAGTAGTATTAAATGATGAGAAAGAGATAAATTAAAATAGATATTGTTCATTGGGTTATGATTTAAGTGGGCTTGTTCTCACAAGTGTTGTTTCAAGTAGATCGGTATCTAAAAGAATCACACAAAAAGAGATCCGGGAGGGGTTCAAGTTAACAATTAAAATCATGGGAAAGTCGTGGAACAAAAATTGCACTCTTCCGAATTTATTCTGCAACTTTTCTTACTTTACAGGAAAAAAAAGTTGAGGAAGTTCATGAAATATTGTCACCAAAATTATCAAGAAAAAAAGACACAGGGGTTCCCAAACAATCAGGGGCATTCATCAAAAACTACAACAATCGTAGAGGTTAAAAATAACTTAGTTGGTATGACAACCCTTGCAAGTTCAAATATAAGAACCCATGAAATTCAACAACAACAAAAAGTTAGAGTTGTTCTATATCTATAAAAAACTCAGACTTTTTTCATTACTAATGTGAAACAGAGAGAAGTTCAAATTCATAACTGCTGCATGGTGTGTGTTTTCATAAAAGAAAATAGAATAGAAAGTTAAAGTATAAAATTTTAGTTGCAAGAAGTTTAGGTGCTCGGCACGAGAAAGTTTAAAACTTGTTGTGAGAGTGGTAATTGGCATGGTATATCATTTGTGCAACACCGATGAACGGGTGAGAAATTATGAACAAAAATATGTGGTAGAAGTTCAAAGTGAAAACACCGGGAAGTTCAACTACTACACGGGATGCATTTCAAATGGAAATAAAATGAATAAAAAACTAAAAGCCTAAGAGATTTGTTGAAAGAAGTTCACGTGCTCCTCCCGGTGCAGCTCGAGATCTCTAGTGTGAGTATGCTAAAAGACAAATGGGTGATAAATTACAAACAAAAATACATGACAGAAGTTCAACGTGAAAACAACAGGAAGTTCAACTACTACACTAAATAATTTTTGGATGAAATTTTTTTAAACCGTTGCGAATATGAAAAAATGATCAAGACGGAAAAGTTGCGTGTTTACAACAGCTTTCCATCGGTATATCACTTGCTCAATTCCGATGAGTGAATGAAGAGCTATGAGAAAAGAACCGTATGTAAAGAAACAGAGTGAAGTTTAGGTAGACGTGCCGATGAAGTTCAAGTTCTTCATGTGGTGCATTTTTGAAGACTCTGTTTCGCGATAAAAAAACACAAAGAAGTTCAAATAAAAAAGTTTGGGTGGTTTGATGTTTATAAAAAACTTAGATTTTTTTCATTACAAATGTGAAACAGAGAGAAGTTCAAATTCAAAACTGTCAGAAGTTCACGTACTGCATGGTGTGTGTTTTCATAAAAGAACATAGAAATAGAAAGTTAAAGTATAAATATTTAGTTGGAAGAAGTTCAGTTGCTCGGCACGGGAAAGTTCAAAACTTGTTGTGAGAGTGGTAATTGGCATGATATATCATTTGTGCAACTCCGATGAACGGATGAGAAATTACGAACAAAAATATGTGATAGAAGTTCAAAGTGAAAACACCGGGAAGTTCAACTACTACACGGAATGCATTTCAAAATGAGAATAAAACGAATAAAAAACTAAAAGCCTGAAAGATTTGTTGCAAGAAGTTCACGTGCTCCTCCCGATGCAGATCGAGATTTCTAGTGTGAGTATGCTAAAAGACAAATAGGTGAAAAGTTACAAACAAAAATAGACGACAAAAGTTCAATGTGGAAACAGCAGGAAGTTCAACCACTACGCTTAATGAATTTCGGATAAAATCATTTAAACCGTCGCGAGTATGAAAAAAGTGATCAAGACGAAAAAGTTGTGTGTTTACATCAGCTTTCCATTGATATAACACTTGCTCAATTCCGGTGAGTGGATAGAGAGACATGAGCATACAACAGTATGTGAAGAGACAGTGAAGTTCAGCTATACGTGCCGATGAAGTTCAGGTTCTTCACGCGGTGCATTTTCGAAGACCATGTTTCGCAATAAAAGGCAGAACGCATCATCTCGTCGTTTTCAAAATTCCATGAAAACGACTAGGAATTAGAGAAAACCATCTACATTAAAAAGTTGTGCATTTTCCTAGCTTTTCAACGGTATATTATTTTCCCCATTCCGATAAAATTTCTAAAAATTACGGTCAAAATTTGTTTTCAGCCATTTTCGAAATTGACTTAAAACGTAAAAAATTTGGAGAAACTATCTACATATAGAAGTTTGACATTTCTTCAAGCTTTCCAATGCCATATCATTTGCTCATTCCAACAAACCATAGAGAAAAAACGCGAAAATACTAACATGGTGCAGATTCAGCCATTTTCCAAATTACTTTTAAACCGTCTAATATTCTGTCATTTTTGAAATTTCTCTTGATCCATAGGGAATTTGGAAAAATGTTCAACATATGAAATGAGCGGATTTGCAGAAGCTATCCAACGCCATCTCATTTGCCTCATTCTGACGTACGGTTTAGAAATAACGTCGAAAATACGATTCACATTTTTTTGTATGAAGAAAAACGGTTTTGAAAACTGCTCTTAAATCGTGTACATTTTGATAAAAAAAAATCAACCTAGTTTGTTATACTGGTGTCCATGGCTTTCAAACGGTATATTGCAAGACATATTTGGTCACTTTGTCAGAAGTTTAACCTATCACTCGGGTAAGTTCAAGTGCTACTACTGGGAGGAGTCAGGTAGTTATCAGAAATATTATTATCATTGAGTGAGCAAATTCGTCAACGAGAGAGATTCCTATTATAAACAGGCATTTAGTTCCTAAAAATTGTTTCGTAGTTACACTTACATCACTAAGAACACGACTGGCAAGAAGAATTCACGCAGGGAGACACGGTTGCGAAGATAGGCTGAAGGTCGGGTTCCTACAAAGAGAAGTTCATGTTTCTGTAACTCAGGAAGTTCAATCTGTGATCAGAAAAATATTTTGATCCCGTGATCAGAATAATGTTTATATATATTCTGGTCGCGCTAAAAATATATATTCCCGTGATCAAAATAGTTTCTGTAACACGGTTGCGAAGATAACCCGTGATCAGAATAATATTCTGGTCGCGTTATTCGTCACCTTGGGTGAGGAATAGTTATTCTTTACCCCCCTCTATTTTGACATCAATGCACCGTAATTTTACGTTACGTAATTTTTTTTCTTACTTCATACGTAAAAAGAGACCGTAAGAAAATGCATAATCACCATAAAAAATATTTTTGTTACGTAAAATTACAAACATAAAAATATAGTGTAAAATATACATAAAATGCAAATTTATCTTGTCTTACGGCATGTATTTTTATTTTCTAATGTCAAATTTTACATAGTGGGTCAATATAAATGTAACCATTTGTATTTTAAATGTAATTTATTTTTTAAAAGCTCGTAAGATTACCTCGGATGAAGAATAACCTATTCTGTACCCTGGGTGATGAATAGAGTTTCTATATATAGTTACATCTATATTGATTCATTACGTAAATTTTGACATAAAAAATAAATATATAGGTCATAAGACCAGAAAAATCACATTTTATGTATATTTTAACTATGTTTTTATGTTTGTAAAATTTACATGACAAAAATATTTTTTACATTGAATAGATATTTTATTACGGTCTCTTTTTATGTATGGAATACGATAAAATTGTCGAAACGTAAAATTACGGTACATTGATGTAAAAATAGAATGGGTGAAGAATAACTATATATATAAAACCTGTGTTCGTAGTATCATTTATGGCTCATTCCCTTTTTTTTCTTTTTTCCCTCTGTATAAATTGTAGAGCTCCTGTTCAAATTACTAATGTTTTCATATATTTTGATAACTTCGCAAAAGAGGTGATCTTGTGCGATGAATGGAAGCCGCGCAAGAAAGCGTTTGAGCGATTGGTTTGCTCCAGCTGAGTCATCAAGTTACCGTGCGTGGAGATTAGTGCATATCATCTAAGAACATATAAACGAACGTCGGTTCTTTACAATTTTCATTTTTTAACCCATGCTTCAAGTACACTCTAGATACCTTAATTAACCTCCTTTTATATAGGATTTTTAAGGGTGTCTAATCAACCTCTTTTATTTGATCCTGGAAAAGTATGGTTATTGCTCAGCAACAACAATACACCTAAGAAAACGCCCAACAACATGGGCGTGGCTATGTCTCGCCTCGTGCGACACCGAACAACCACTCGCCTCAACGAATCGTTATATTGGGGCAGCTGTTTCTTTCTTTGGTTCGTTGGTTTTTGCTCTTTTATAAAAATATTTGAAAATATTATAAATTCTTATAATTCAAAATTTATTTATTTAGTTTTTTAAAAAGTGTTCATCAAATATTTTGAAAAACCCTAAAGTAGTGTAAAAATTGGTTTTTGCAACTTCTAAGAAATGTTAATACTTGTTAAAAATAATGAACGTGTATTTGGAAGAATATTTCTAATTTTTTTAGGGGGGCATGCTCTATTTGGTTGTGTAAATTTATGAGCCTGGTTGAATGTTTAACAGGGCCAAAATGAAATGTAGTTTTTGGAAACACAGAAAAATATTGAACATGTACGTCATATTATTCTCGTGAAATGTCACTTTTTAGTTAATCTCACTAACCCAATCTATAAAACTTACGTTTATTGGTTAAAAAAATTCCTAATGCTAAGATATGTTTTACTAGTAACTATGGACAGATACGTACTTCATCGCTGTACTTTTTTTTGTGAGGGTATTACTTTGCTAAATCCTAAGGCCTAGATCCCTCTCAAACATACACTAGGTCACTAGCCTCATTATCCTGATAAAAGATCATAAAAACTAGAATCCACATTTTACGCAATTGTTTACTTGTGTAACCTATGGTCTGATTACGAGAAGTCTCTCACGCTGACGGTGGTCTAGGCAATTCAGACCTTGGTGGAGGTTAATGCTTGATCACCCCTTTTAGGAGGTTAGGCACATGTGCATCTCCTGTTTCATGAGTGTTCAGGGTTAATGTTGAGGAGGTTGATTTGGTTGGATACAAGATGCTTTCGAGGGTCTTGGGCCTAGACTGGTTGGGTACGAGCTACTTTCGATGGTCTTGGGCCTAGGCTGGTTGGGTACAAGGTGCTTTCAATTGTCTTGGGCCTAGGGCAATGATTACAAAGATAATTTGAAAATATATCGAACAAATTTTGTTGGATATCGCGAGGTTTATTTCATCCAATGACTACAAAGTTGATTTGAAATATATCGAACAAATTTTGTTGCTTAGGGGGAATTATTCTAGGATGCACAGATGCAAAGACGAGAAACTCTTACATTCTTTTTCTAGAAAAAGTGCAACCACAAAGCGAACATATATATTATTCGAATCTAGTAACCTCACGGCATTTAGAGGTATATATCTACTTAGTTTTTATGTAGACGTTGATGACACGAAAGTTGGCCGTCGACATTCATGATCCTTACATATTCTTTGGACCAGGGGGGTACATGTTGGTTCATTCACACAACCAAGTTCCTGGCAACATTCAAGACCAATAAGGGTCTTGTCTGATTTTGTATACCCGCTTTGTCTCGTTTACTCATGCATGTGGATGATTATGTTATAGCTAAGGGCTAATTTATCTTGTTTAATTAGCCATCCATGGTGTCCCCATTCTTTATTTAGCCTCCTTCCAAAGAGAGAGCATGCATGCATCATGTGTACACCCGTAGAGACCGCTCCTTGGGCAAGGTAGAAGGTTTATTTTATCTTTTCTAATCCTTGTTCCTTGGGCCATTTTTGAACGCGTAGACGTTGCTCACAAGGAAGTGTGTTTCCTTTCTTTCATAATTTTTTTTGTCATGCTGCTCTTTCGGACAAGACCCCGCTCCTTTAGACATGTGAGGCAACATTATTGACACGCCCTTCCTTCTATTTCTTAGTTTTGGATGCCTTGCTGACATTAAAGTCAACTTGTAAACCTATATAAATTGGTGGATTTTGATGTAAATAATCGGGATGGTACTATTATCGATTATCGAAGAAACCTCTTTTGCAGCACTAGAATCTTGTAGATCGGCTGGCGTCTAGCTCACCTACCTAGCAGGAGGTCTTGAGTTCAAATCTCATCCGAGCTTAACATTTTTTTGCTGCTCCGAAGCAGGCCCAACTCGTCCCATCGCTCCTCCCAAGTGGGCCAAAAATCCAGGTGGCCCAATGAGACGTCAATATCGGCCCAGGCAGGAAGTTTATGTATCTCTTTAGCGAGATATGATATTTTTAGTACCACCTCATATATGTTATAGACTTATAATGATGGTGAACCCGACGAAAGCAATAGTCACTTTATTATTGGAAAAAAATAGAAAAGATTAATTGCATTCCAATGGGCCCGTGCAGTAACTATAGATGCTTCAGCGATCGTTCTGTCTTAAATTGCTTAAGGCGAAAAATAGCTCCCACGGCTATACAACGCATCCTCCGTCAAATAGCCAGGCAACCTGGGCTGGCCCATGTAATGTCCACAGCGACCCAAGGAACTATAGCGGGGTTATTGTAACGACAATCTTTTTAGTAATTTTTTTGTTTTCATTCCGTTTATTGAGAAATCACAAACAAATTATTTTAAATTTCTAAAATTTTGAGAACTTTCTTTGAAAATTTTAATATTTTCAAAAATGTGTGTCTGTTTATTGAAAATGCGAGCATTTTATGGATGGTGACCAATTTTGGAGTTTTTAAAACACGAATATATCCGGAAGTTCAAAAAAATTCAAAAATTATAAAACTATTTCTAAATATAAAATTATATAAAAAACTAGAACATTTTTAAAAATTCCAAATATGTAATTCAGCTTTTGTTTTCATAAAATTTAAAACCAATAAAATAGAAGAAGAAAGAGGACAGAACCTTCTAGAATGTTGACAACTCGGTAAAAACCAGACAGAAAATTTCCAGAAGGTTCTGTCCCTATCCGTGACAATTTACGGACGTATATGTTTTTGACGTATCTCCGAGATAAAATAAGTAAGCAAGCGTGGCTTGTAACTTTAATCAAACTCGTGATTTTGTAGCAGTGACCCTATTTTTCTTTGATAACATACACTTTTATATTAACTTTTTTTTAGGAAAAAGCCATCATGACTAGCTTTATTAACTTAGATAGCAATTACACCGTTTGCCAGCATTGGGATCGTACGGTCTGGAGGATAATCCGTCCAAGAACAAGAAAGTTTATGCAAAACACTATGCTTTGCTAAACCATTAGCAACCTCATTAGCTTCTCTTGTACAATGCTTTAAAACTTGATTACCTCCATTGAGCCTGATTCAGCTGCTACAATGCTGCATCCTAACGAATTGGCCAAGATCAATCCATCTCTCATTGTCATGGCTTCTTCCGGAGTGCTAGAATCTGCAGCAAATGGAATCGTAGGAGCATTGCGCCGCCATAAACCTCCTTTTCTGATCACGGATAACAGCTGTCCTTCATCACACATTTTGTTTCCCTGTCCTGATCTCTGGTTTCCTCCATCTAAGATCTGCTTCGGCCACCTGCATGTCTTGGGCCTGCTGTTTGCAGATGGGACACTGCCCGATTGACCCAACATGACGGTTGGCCAGAATGGCCTTCTGGGGAATTATCCCGTGCAAGCTTCTCTAGCAAAAAATACTATGGACTTTTGGTGGGATCGCTAGTTCCCACTTCCCAGAGAGACTTCCAGACTGGATTGGCCTTCAGGTAAGCTTGTTCTGTACTGTATTTATGATTTCATTCCACTTGGTATGCAGATTTGATTGAAAACATCCCTGCCCTTGTATGATGCCACGCAATAAAACCGTCAAATCCAGAATAGTTCAAAGGGATCTGTAGCATCCTTGCTCCATCTATATATAGGCCAAAAAGCCGTGCGTCCCACTGCCCAGATATAGGAGGCATCGATACTTTCATTCACCTTTGTTATAAGAGTTTGACCCCTTGGTGTCACAATTTTTCTATCTGGATTTGCTAGGACCCAAGGGTGTGTCCACATATATATTGACATCATCGTTAATCACTTAGAGCAAAACGCCACGCAGATCCAAACGAACACGCGGTTTGTTCGTTTTTCGTTCATTTGGGTCGGCCGAACGGATGCTGATGTCTGGTTTTTTAAATGGGGCGGCTAGTCCGTCCAACGCAGGCTTAGACGCAAATCGTCAGCGCGAATTTAAAAAAATATTGCCCAAACAACGAGATATTAAACACAAATAAACATTAAAGTCTAGTCAAAACCGGTTCAAGACCACATAAAACTTAATGAAACATAAAATAAAAAAACGAGGCCGCCCTCATCTGCATCTGGCCCCGGCCATACGCCGTCCTCGTCGTCGTCGTCGGGGGCGGTGAGGTTGATGAGCTCCGGCGCCGGCCTAGCCCAAGGGAACGCAACCTCCCACGCCTGAGCAGCGTCCTGCCCCGGCAACACCGGCGGCGCAGGCTGACGGCTCACTCCTTCTCCCGCTCCCGACGCTCCGCCTCCTCCTCCTTCGCCCACCTGCGCTCGAGTTTCATCTGCTCCGCCGTTTCGGCTACCTCCGCGTACTTGTGATCCTGCGCCTCCGTGCACCTATACCAGACGGGAGGCGCGGACACCCACTCCCGCAGCTGGCCGGTCCACCGGTAGGTCTCTGGCTGGCGCTCCTCGGCCTCAGCCTTGGGCTCGCGGATCTCCAGAATGGCCGACGGAGCTGGAGGAGGAGGCACAACGTAGTTGCCCGCCACGGACAGCGCGAGGGCTTCTTCGAGACCTTTCCAGCGCTCCTCCTCCTCGCGCTTGCTCTCCTCAATGGCGTAGGGTGTTGCCTCCTCGAGGGCGGCCTGGTAGGCGGCCTCCTCCTCCTGCTCCTCTAGCTTCACTTGAGGAGCGGCGGAGGGATGGCCGGATCGAACTGGGCGCCATGGAGGCGCTCCCGCTCGTGCTCGACGGCGAACCAAACTGTCGGCCGCGTATGTCGGATCGTGCCGCTGCGCAGGAGTGAGGAGCTCGCGCCAACGGCGGACCTCCTCCGCGTGCGCGCAAACCGCGGCACTGCTGGGATAGGGATGGGTCGGGGTCCAAATGCCAACCATGGGGGAGGTTGACATCTGGGTAGGGCAGAGCTTGCCTGTACTATCAATGCCACCGAGCTTGGTGGACTGGGATGTACAGGTGCTCCCGCGGTGGCGCAAAGTGGTGAGGTGGCACCGGCGTCCTGGACGAGCTTGCGTCGGGGTGAGCTTGCCCTTTCCCTTGCTGAAGAAGCCCATGGCGGGCGCTAGCTGGAGGGTTGGCTGGGGTTTTGTGGTCGCCTCCAGGGGAGCAAGAGTGGTCAGATGTGAACGGGAGGAGAAGTGGATGAGGCCGGCCTCGCCGCACGATTCGGATTAAAAAGAACGACCCACGGCCACCTTCCACCCAATGTCAGGCAGGCCCCGTAGGTAGCTGGTTGCATTTAATACGCCTAGGGGGCAGTTGGGCGGCCGACGAGTGGGGCCGAGGCGGACACGAGGGGGACGCGCGGCGCGTCCGCTTGACGTCCGCGGCGACGCAAATCCGGTCCAAATTTAAACCTAAAATGGGTCGGCGCGGACGCAAAACGAACGCAATTTGGGACTGGATCGACGCGTTGAATGCTTATTTTTGGTTGTGACGACTCAAACGAACCACGGACCAACGAAATGGATCCTCACGTTGGAGTTAGCTCTTAAGATGTACTAGCATCGAGCGAAAACCGTTTCCACGCGTGACTTCTGGTCGTGTCGAGAGAGTGATGCGGTGTGCTCGGAAACAGCAGCAGCAGGTCCCCGACGTTAGCTTACCATCGTGCCGGGACAAGCAGAGGCGGTTGGCGAGTCGAGGACGGAGGATGGGGATGGGGCCATGGCACGTCACTCCGAATCCAGCCCCTATCCATCCGTCGCCGTGTGACCCGTCTCACCTGCACCACCACGGCAATCAATCAATCAGTCGAGCTCCACTCCACTCCACTAGGCTAGATAGTCGGTCGTCACTCTCACTCGCTCACCCAGTGCCACCAGCCAGCCAGTGAAGCGGAGCGAGCCTCGCTTTCACGGAGCACTGCCGCCCTGTGTTAGCCAGCCGGACAGACAGGAAGAAGCGGAGGGAGAGGGGAGCCGAGGGAGGCCGGCCGGGCATGGCGACGCCGGAGCGCGCGGGCCGGGGCAACGCGACGGCCACGGCCATCGCGACCAACAGGTGGGGGCCATACTCGGGGGCCGGCGACTTCGCGGGCAACATGGCCATCATCCTCGCCTCCCTGCTCGCCGCGCTGGCGCTCGCCCTCGCGCTCCACGCAGGCGTCAGGTGCCTGCTCCGCCGCCGGCGCCGGCAGCGGCAGGGTCAGGGGCGGGGAGTGGACGGCGGGGGGGAGGACCCGGAGAAGCCGCCCGTGGCGGAGCCGGCGCTGCCCCCGCCCCCGCCGCCGCTGCTGGTGTACTCGGCGTCCGGCACGCGGCTGGCGGGCGCGGCCGCGCACGAGTGCGCCATCTGCCTGGCCGAGTTCGCGGACGGCGACGCCGTGCGCGCCATGCCGGCGTGCGGCCACGGCTTCCACGCGCGCTGCATCGAGCGCTGGCTCGCCGTCCCCGCCTCCGCCTCCCGCCGCCCCTCCTGCCCGACCTGCCGCGCTCCCGCCGCGGCACCGGCGCCGCCGCCATGACGCACGCGCTCGGAATGTTTCCTTGTTGGCAAGTGCCCCGATTTGCTCCATTTGCGTTTCTCCCGCTCAACTTCTTCCCTCGTTCTTTCTTCAACGAGCTTGTCCCATGTGTAAATACTCATCGAGCTAGGGATTTGAGTTCAGTCCATGCGTTAATTTAGAGTAATACGTACGATGATCCCCAAGTCTTTCTTTATCTCCGGCAGTGTTTTTCTTTATCTCCGGCAGTGTTTGGCAGCCCGATGAGCCCGAGTCCATCCAGATAAGGACTGTGGCGTGGCGGGCAACAACCCATGATGCCCGTGCTGTCAACAAAGGGGAATGATTGATCGAGTGGGAGGACCAGCACGCCCGCTGCCGCTGCCGCTGCGGTGCAAATGCGTGAAAGCGACGCAATGTATGGATCATTCTCTTGGAAGATTCGATAATAAGTTCATGATTAACTTCGATAAATAATTCATGATCAGAACAGATAACAGCATGCAATAATTGAAGATTCGATAATAAGTTCATGATTAACTTCGATAAATAATTCATGATCAGAACAGATAACAGCATGCAATAATCTGGCAAAGTGAAAGAGCAACAGAACATCCGCACACATCGTTCGTCGGTTCGCTGTATGAACGACGGTGTTGATGACGATGTTGGCGACGATCTGCTGTTGACGGCGATGGAGACGATGATGGGTAGCGCCGCCCGACTTTAATAACGGTAGATGATTCATGATGGCAAATTTGAGCAGTCGCGCAGAGCGCTTTCTAAAAACATTATTCGTCCTCTCTCCCATTGCAGGATCGCAAAGACGAACGGTTTCGAAGACCCGCTCTCTCGCACACCGACGTTCGAGATGAGGTAGACTACGATAACGGTGTAAATTGTGAGATGAGGCAAAACTCTAGGTGTTTTCGGTGCGTCTTTGGTACCAAAGACGGTACATTGCTTCAGGTGCCTGCTCGCCGCCGGCTGGCCCTCGCCCTTGCGCTCCACGCCGGCGTCAGGTGCCTGCTCCACCGCCGCCGCAAACAGCGGCAGGGGCAGGGGCACAGTGATGGTGGTGGGGAGGACCCGAAGAAGCCACCAGTGGCGAAGGAGCCGACGCCACCCCCGCCCCCGCCGCTGCTGGTGTACTCGGCGTCCGGGACGCAGCTGGCGGGCGACGCCGTCCGCGCCATGCCGGCGTGCAGCCACGGCTTCCCCGCGCGCTGCATCGAGCGTTGGCTCGTCGTCCCCGCCTCCGCCTCCGCCTTGGTCGCGCTGCCGGCACCGTCGCCCTGACGCAGGCGCGCGGAATGTTTCCTTCTGGGCAAGTGCTCCGATTCGCTCCATTTGGGATTCCCCCTCTCAACTTCTATCCTTGCTCTTTTTCTCCTTAATGAGTTTGTCCCATGTGTAAATAAATACTCATCAAGCTAGGGATTTGAGTTTCCATCTGGATGCATCCATGCGTTAATTTAGTAGTACAATCCCCACGTCTTTCTTAATCACCGGCAGAGTTTGGCAGCTACTCACTGACTGACAAGGTCAATTATAATACTGATAATCTCGTTTGATTGATTTTCAATCTTGAAACATCAAGAGATTGGTTTCTTAAACAATCAACGAGGTATCCTGCGGGCATATGTGATCGACCGAAGCCTGTGCACGCAGAGGAACGGCGCCGGCGGCGGCAGGGCAGGGTAGGTCGCCATTCATTCACTAGGCTTCAACCAATTCGGGCCAAGCCAATCCACTGGGATACTACTCCTATGATTGATCCTTTGCTCGCCGGACCCTGCCGCCACGAGAGAAGAGGATACGGCACAGCACCCAATGCGTGAAAAACGACCGTGTGCCAGCCAGCCGGCCAGCCAGCTGATACCTATCGTGCTGTGCGACGGGCGTGGACTAGCAGAGGGCGCCCGCCGGTGGAGGCGCACGCCGCCGGCGACCCCAAGGTGGCTGTCAAACGCGCTGTTCTCGCTGGTGGGGCGTCGTTTTCGAAAAGTTGATCATAGTCTAACCCTACTTTGTAAAAATCTCGAGATCTGGTCCTTTTTCTATCGTCACGGTCCATGTCGATAGGGTAAAACAACCTACCACCCAGAACCTTGACTATCATCGAAAACCTTGACGATGGGGTTGCACGTCTTACTGTAATAAATTTCTAAGTATCGGACACGGTGCGTGTTCGCACCTACCGTCGGACACCTCGGCGATAGGGTTGTATAGTCTATCATCAGCATATTTGACGGTAAGGGTGCGTCGCGCTGACGTGGATAAGTTTCCTACCGTCAGGGAGGCTACTATACCCTATCGCTATGGGCCCTGACGGTAGGAAAAGGGTCAGATTCCAATTTTTTTATAAAGTGAGGTCAGATACCAATCAACTTTCAGAAAAGAGTCAAACACATGGAATTTTGCCTGAAAGCGACGATGTCCGGACCATTCAATACCATCACGGTAAAAGTGTTTGCGACGAAGCTTCTAGAGAGAGAGAGAAAAAAAATCCTTTTACGATACTCATCGATTGATTTCGGGGTCGATTATGATGTGGTGCAAAACAAGCTAATCCATGTACGAAAGTACTCTTCTGCCCTCGGCATAAATGAGCTCGGGGTGAACGGTAAGATCAGAAATGGATAAATAAATAATTAAGAAAATCTTGAATCTTTTTGTAACAGACCCATCCACCTGGAGAAACTGAACTCCATGCTCGATTCATGTTTGAAAAACAACAAGAAGAAAACTTACAGCACCTGAACTGAATTTCGAGCTGAAAATACGCAGAATATGGAAGACACGCACATGTCTGTTGTCAAAGGAACCCGCCGGGTCTTCCTTTATCATCTGCGTTTTTCTTAACATATATTTGCATGATTCGATTTAAAACCGCGCCGCTATTTTTATTTTATTCTTCTACTAGTAGTAACATAACAATCAAACGGTGCCGGCAGTGGTAGGTCGCCATTCCGTTTCGACCGATCCACGTCCACACAGATAAGTGCTCGTCCTGTCCGAGCCTCCGACGAGTGATTGAATGGATCAGCACTGGTACAATGCGGCTGAAAGCGACATTGTTTGCACCAAAACCCTTCGGTCACGGGAAAAGAAAGAATTTTTTTTACTCATGAAGCTTCTAGAAGTCGCGTCCTTTCGTGGCGTGATTAGAGGGACACTCTTAGATGGATGATGATGATGATGATATGTGTGTATTGTTTGTAAACGTAAGCGACAAGCTAATCGATCCATGTGGCCGAAGGGAGTGCTCGGCGATGGATATATATCTTTCTTTTTTGGCAAAGTGATAAAGCATAACATTGTATTAAATCAAAGATACTTATTTTCAGACAAAAAAAATATTGTTTTGAAAATATAGAGTCATTACAATCATCGTCGGCCAGCCCAGGCCGGGCCGACACTGAATTGAACAAACACATGGTTCTTAACATAACTAGCAAGAGCATGAGCAACCCTATCACCATTTCTGAAAATCTTAGAAACATCAAATTTGGAAGCTGGGCCAACAAACATATAGTCTCCCAAACTAAAGATGGCTCGTCAAAATTTGGCCGACCTGACCCTAAACCCATCCTACATCGTCGGTTGGCATCCAAGACCGAAGACAAATGCGGGGAGGTTTGTGGGAATCCGGACCGCTACTTTGCTCGATTCTGATCGCCCTGGCCCAACAAAAAAGCCTCCCCCTCCCATGCGCGTTTCTCGCCCGGTGCCAGCTACCTGCATTCATGCCGTTGTAGAACGCACAGTTCCACATTGAAGGCGGCTCAGGGCAGACGCGACCTCTCACTGCCTCCACCATTGAAGCGGGCCGTTGGTCGAGGGCTCCGTCCGCTGCATGCCCGGCTGAACACGCCTCCTCTTTGCATTGAAATGCCTTCACTAAACCCATGGTGAAGCCGATAAACCTACTCCGGCCACACGCCCGTTCAGGAGCGGACCGGCGTTAAACTCAACGCCGACCGAGCTCCTCCCATCCGTCCTCTATTTAAACGAGGCCAGACGCCGGGCAAGAATCGCGCCCCTCCGCTACTCCCCCATCTCCTCCTTCACCAGTTTCTCCACTTTTCCGATGGCTTCCGAAGAGCAGTTCTCCGGCATACACACCGGTTGGGTGGCCCATCGAGCCCATCGGATACAAGCACGAGCGAGGCAACTCGCTGCTCCACCTCCTTCGCCTCCCTCGCCTAGCCCGACAGAGCCAGTTGCCACCACAAGCCGCGCGTGGTTTAGCAACTCGCCGCTCCAAGCCAACTCGATGAGGAGTGGCGAGTTGCTGTACACCGGCACGATGTGGGGAGCAAGGCGGCAACCACGCCTCTCGTGCTTGCGACCGCGACATCCGTCATTTACACGTGTGTAGCCACGCCATGCATGCAGAGAAAGAAGTCGGCTGTGCGGAGAGCGACGAGTCGATGGCCAATGCGTCCGGCCATCGCCATCATTGAGGAGAAGTACAACACGGGAGACCGCCGCCGCTCGGGTCCCAAGAAGGCCACCACCGGGGCGATGCTGGCGTACACCCGGTGTCTTGCCCTGTTTTTCTCTTGCGAGGACCTTTGTCAACCCCGCACGGACTGCGCGAAAGCGAAGGTGTCCGCTTCCCTTCCCGCTGAAACATGAGTCGGGGGTTCCGCTCTGACGAGCGGTGGGGAAGTGAGGCATTCTTTACAGAAGCATATGCCTCCAGGGCTCCCCGGTAGTCCGATGAACAGGCTGCCACACATAGGAAAGACAAAGAGATCCGCCACGGCCAGTCGTAGACCAGCTGGAAAATTACGGGTTGCCCTTGGAAATCCCCTAAACAAATGTTGTATTTGCTGCGCGCGCCCTCGGTTCCGTTCTTGACGACGACTAGTGCCCCAGCTGGGATAATAACAGCGAGGGCACAGTGCCGGCAGTCGCAGGTCAGCGCTCCGTTTTCAGCTGATCGGTCCATTCGTAGCTCAAAGAGAGAACAATGTGATCGGTCCATCCAGATAAGGTCTGTGGCCGGCAACCCATGCGGCTTCAACAAGGATGAATCATTGAGTGGACCAGCACGCACGCCCACTGGTATGAATGCATGAAAGCGGACCATGCATGGACCGGAAGCCCTCAAGGTGAAAGTGCTTGTGACCAGGGTTAAAAAGTTTCAACGAAATTTCGGTGAAGCTTCTGAAATTTCGCTTGTTTCAGTGGTGTCTGAAATATATTTAACCCTGATATTTCAAGCCAGATTCCAACTGATTTAAAATAATTTCATGTTATGTTAGCATTCACTAAAATTTGAAATCTCAAAATTCGAAATAATTTCTGTAACTTCTGAAAATTTGCATGTTTCGGTGAGGACCGGAATAGTTTCTTTCCGAAATAAAAAACCTTGCTTGTGATGCTTGATGAAACTTCTAGAGAGGGAGAGAGAGAGCTAATCCTTTTACGGTGCTACTATTGATTACGGGGTGGATGATGATGTGGACATGTGTGTGAGCGTGCCTTCTTCTTTGTCGTCGTCACATTCCTTTCCACCTCGTGTTCTAGCTAGCCAAACTGCTGATTTGTCATTTAAAGAAAAGGCAAACTGCCACCACCCACCTTTAAGACCGTAACTTCGTCCGGCTCCGGTAAAAAGAGGCGATGACGGCGGTATGTCTTCGGCTTGTTTCAGTGTTTGTAGTCGTCGTTAAATAGTTCATGAACATGAATATAACTTTACTTCTAGCATTTGTTGTACTGCATTAACAGATGATCAATAGATTGAAAGCTTTGCTCGCAAACAAAAGACCACAACCTCGCGATGCTTTTTTTTTAAACACAATACGCTCGAAGTCTAGAGAACGGAATACAATGACTTTCGAATTGGGCAAACAAATTATGAATCAGTCCACTTTTCGCCAAAATAAAAATAACCATTGTGAGTGGCACATTTTCCTGGGGAGAAAAAACTACTCCTGCTTTTTTTCTTAGGAGAAAACACAGCTCCAGGCCCATGTCCATGCGTCAGCGAGATATGGGCCCGAGTGCTAGGCCCATCACAACTCGCACGTTATGGATCACAAAGCGCTTGGCGAGTGAGCCGCCCGCTCTGCAACCACTACACCACGCTCTTGTCCGTCGCCGGCCGCGATGGGCCCCGCGTCACCTGAATAAATCCTCACACCCCAGGCCCAGGGCCTCCGAGCCTGGGTCCTGTCTCCGTCACTGCTCATGCCCTAAGGCTAGAAGGTGTGCTCATGTGGATGATGTAAAAGCACACTATGTCTTCTTTGTGTCCGCTTTCGACGAAAAGTGTGAAAAAATCCATTATATTTAGAAGTGAGTAACCATCAACAAATTTTAGAAAGAACCTTAATTTTTTATAAATATTGCCCTCTGCATATCTTCCTTTCACATCAAAATTCAGGTGGTCTGGTCGGCCCATTGGCCTCGGTGAACTGTTCCTACTTATTGTTACTAGAAGGAGAAGGGTAACCTGGTGGCCTAAAAAACCTATACAATTCAAGCGGGGCATAATTGTTCGACACCAGGGTCGGACCGCAGAAAAAATTGTACGCAAATAGAGCCACCTCCGCTTAAAGAGTTTGAGATGCCGGGCAGCCGTCGGGCGTCACAACGTTGGAATATGCTTGCCGAAGTAGAGCACGTCGGGCACACAACCCCTATTGGTTTCTCCATCACCCAACTCTCCTCTCCACGCTGGTCTTAGGCCCTGTTTGTTTGGGTTTTAGCTTCGTCTTTTATAGCTTTTTCACTTTGATCAAAAAGCCACAAAAACTTCTAAATATGTGATTTTAAAGCTTTTATAGCTTTTGATGAATCAATATACCAATATTGAGCTTCAAAAGCCATAAAAGTTTCAAAAGCACATATTTAGAAGCTTTTGTGGCTTTTTGGTCAAAGTAAAAAGGCTGCAAAAGTCGAAACTAAAGCCCAAACAAATAGGGCCTTAGCCTTCCAGATGGTTGGCCATGCAAGCTGCCAACCACTAGCCACCGAAACACGCGGGAAGCACTTGCTGCCGAGCGCATCAAAGTAGAGCACACCGTTTTCTTCCGCCTTCTCCACCATAAGCCTTTCCTCTTCTCTCCCCACCAATTCCCAAGTAGTCGATCGTGTTGTCCATAAGAGGGACCAACCTTAGGTTTACCCATTGCCCTCTCACACGAGGTGCATGAACCTGTCGTATGGCATGCTCGTCATGTGTTAGCTACAGAGGGTCATATACAATGAGTTGCACAATGTGTTTTTTGATTCATCAGAATTTTCTAGAGAACAAAGTACATCCATTTTTAACCGACCATTCAAATTTCAGACCGCCTCATAGTTGTATTTTCTTAAAAGAAGAAGTTGTATTTGTTGTGGCAAAACCGTTACGGAAGGTGCGCAATTTATTACATTTTTTACTGGAGGCCCATGGACGTCCGTCAACGTGAAATGGGCCCGGGTGCCAGGCCCATAACTCGCACGATATGGATCGCGAAGGGCTTCGCGAGTGAGCCGCCCGGTTTCCCTCGCCCGCGCCGGCTCCCGCTATGAGCCGCCCGCTCTGCAACCACTACGCCGCGCTCCTCTCCTCCGCCGCCGCCGGCGGTGGCCGGGATGGGGCCCGCGTCCCCGGCGCCGTCCACTGCCGCGTCCTCCGGACGCTCCCGCACCCGCAGCCGACCTACCTCCTCAACCACCTCCTCACCGCCTACGCCAGGTCCGGCCGCCTCCCCCTCGCGCGCCGCCTGTTCGACGCAATGCCCGAGCCCAACCTCTTCACCCGCAACGCGCTGCTCTCGGCGCTGGCCCACGCGCGCCTCCTCCCCGACATGGACCGGCTCTTCGCGTCCATGCCCGAGCGCGACGCCGTGTCCTACAACGCGCTCATCGCGGGCTTCTCGGGCGCCGGCGCCCCCGCGCTGGCGGCTGGAGCGTACCGCGCGCTGCTCCGGGAGGAGGCGGTGGTGGACGGCGCCAGGGTCAGGCCCAGCCGCATCACCATGTCCGGCATGGTCATGGCCGCGTCGGCGCTCGGGGACCGCACGCTCGGCCGGCAGGTGCACTGCCAGATCCTGCGGCTCGGGTTCGGGGCGTACGCCTTCACCGGGAGCCCATTGGTTGATATGTACGCCAAGATGGGGCTCATCGGTGACGCCAAGCGGGTCTTTGATGAGATGGAGGGCAAGAATGTGGTGATGTATAATACCATGATCACGGGGCTGCTCCGGTGCAAGATGGTTGAGGAGGCTAGGGGGGTGTTTGAGGCGATGGTCAGCAGCGACTCCATCACCTGGACTACCATGGTTACAGGGCTGACGCAGAATGGGTTGCAGTCGGAGGCGCTGGATGTTTTCAGGCGGATGAGGGCCGAGGGTATCGGCATTGATCAGTACACTTTCGGAAGCATCCTTACAGCCTGTGGCGCCCTTGCTGCCTCAGAAGAGGGGAAGCAAATCCATGCCTACACAATCAGAACTCTGTATGATGACAACATCTTTGTTGGAAGCGCGCTTGTTGACATGTACTCAAAGTGCAGGAGCATCAGGCTGGCAGAAGCCGTTTTCAGAAGGATGACATGCAGAAACATCATCTCGTGGACTGCAATGATTGTTGGCTATGGACAGAATGGGTGCGGTGAGGAGGCCGTCAGGGTCTTCTCGGAGATGCAGAGGGATGGCATTAAGCCTGATGATTTCACCCTTGGCAGTGTTATAAGTTCTTGTGCTAATCTAGCAAGTTTGGAAGAGGGAGCACAGTTCCACTGTATGGCGCTTGTCTCAGGGTTGAGGCCATACATTACAGTCTCTAATGCCCTTGTTACCTTGTATGGCAAGTGCGGCAGTATCGAGGATGCACACCGCTTGTTTGATGAGATGCCGTTTCACGATCAGGTCTCCTGGACTGCCCTTGTCTCAGGTTATGCACAGTTTGGGAAAGCAAAAGAAACCATAGATTTGTTTGAGAAGATGTTATTGAAGGGTGTGAAGCCTGACGGGGTAACATTTATCGGTGTCCTTTCTGCTTGTAGCCGCTCGGGGTTTGTGGAGAAAGGTCGCAGCTACTTCCATTCCATGCAGCAGGACCATGGCATTGTGCCCTTGGATGATCACTATACTTGTATGATTGACCTGTATAGCAGATCAGGGAGGTTAAAAGAAGCTGAGGAGTTCATTAGGCAGATGCCACGGTGTCCGGATGCAATTGGATGGGCCACATTGCTTAGTGCATGCAGGTTACGTGGTGACATGGATATTGGGAAATGGGCTGCTGAGAATCTCTTGAAAACTGATCCTCAAAACCCAGCGAGCTATGTCTTGCTGTGCAGCATGCATGCTTCTAAAGGTGAATGGAGTGAGGTTGCCCAGCTTAGGCGTGGAATGAGGGATAGGCAAGTGAAGAAGGAACCAGGCTGCAGCTGGATCAAGTATAAAAATAAAGTTCACATATTTTCAGCCGACGACCAATCTCACCCCTTCTCTGGAACAATTTATGAAAAGCTCCAGTGGCTCAACTCTAAGATGGTGGAAGAAGGATACAAACCTGATGTCAGTTCTGTGCTGCATGATGTGGCAGATGCTGAGAAGGTTCACATGCTCAGCAATCATAGCGAGAAGCTTGCAATTGCCTTTGGCTTAATTTTTGTTCCAGAGGAAATGCCGATCCGGGTTGTCAAGAATCTGCGTGTGTGTGTGGATTGCCACAATGCTACCAAGTTCATCTCTAAGATAACCGGTCGTGATATTCTTGTGAGAGATGCTGTCAGATTTCACAAGTTTAGCAATGGCATTTGCTCCTGTGGGGACTTCTGGTAATTCCACTGTTTGTTCAGCAAATGTCGCACATGCTTCAAGTTTAACTAAAGTCAGAAGTGCTACTGGAAGAAAATGAGGAAAGTTGAACAAAGCCAAGCATGGATAATATTCCCTGGCCATCAACTGACTTTGTGTGATAGAGCAAGAACAAATCATGTTCCCTGCAGGTGCAGGCATGAAACTGTAGTTCTGGAAGATTGTTTGGATTAACATTTTGTTCCTAATTGTTGGTTGGTATGGATCTGACAGACAAAGGCGAAACTGCATTTGATAACAGCAGTAGGCAGTCTTGTATAAAGATTGTTCATGACATCATATCCTTATTGATTATTGGTTACCAAAGTGAAGGAGAAAGGTATGCCATGTTTTGTCATTCTGTGCACCTAATTACCAAATTCGATACGTTGACAGAAGAAAACACCACTCTTCTGCCTAACAGTTTGAGTGTTAATCTTTTTGTTTCATTTTAGCATAACTAGATTCATGGTAGTCTGTGCTTAACCTCCTGCCAGATATACATAATGTCGATGTTTGACACTTATACATGGTTACTAATTACAAAATGTGCAGGGTAGTTTTCCGGTTTATGGCTTGGAGATGTGCCTCAAGTTTGTTTAGAGAAGATCCTAGTGATGGCTTTGCACCAAGTAACAAAGGGAACAAAGCGTTGAATCACCGTCCACTGACTATTATTAGTTTGGCTTCCAAATCTCCAGACTATTATTATGAGACAGTCAGACAGAAGTGTTTTCGCAGGCAGCCTAGACCAAGGCAGCGTCATACCTGAACCAATCCCTTGTTGAATGTTAGTGCCTGGCCATATGGGTACAGGGTATATTTCTAGCGGTTCTGCTTGGGCAAGCTCATTGCAATTCTGTCACCATTAGCTACTTGAGAACAAGCTGCAGCAACTGCTGGGAAAAACTTGTTGGAGAAATGCACCTGTAGGACAATTATACTGCAATTTGAATATCAGGAACGGCAGAAGCCACTGGCTGCTTGCCCAAGAACCCCAGATCATGGTCAGGTGAGTTTATTTTAGATACCTGATATATAACACAGCACAAAGTGTTTTCTAGTATGTGAAGAATCATATGTATTTCTTGTGCATTTTGTGGTCACATAGATAGCCCGAGACAGTATTGACCAACAGAAAAATTTAAAGTAAACAAAAAAAATTCTGTGTTGAAATTGGACACATGTTCAAATTTAACTAAAGTCAAAAGTGCTACTGGAAGAGAAGGAGAAAAGTTGAACGAAGCTACGAATTGTTAATATTCTCTGGCGATCAGCTCGCTTTGTGTGACAGAGTAAGAATAAATCATGTTCCCTGCAGGTGCAGGATTCATAAGAGGTGTGTTTATGCAATAATGGCATAGTTCTGGAAGATTTTTTTTATTAACATTCCATTCCTAATTGTTGGCTGCTGTTGATCTGATAGACAAAGGATGAGACTGCATTTGCTTGCAGCAGTAGGCAGTTTGATATGAACATTGTGCATGAGACCTAAATCCTTATTGATCCTTATCTCATGATTAATTCCTTATTAAGCAAAGTGAAGGAGAAAGATAAGCCAACTTTTGGGATTCTGTGCACTAATACCAAATTCGATACATTGACAGAAGAAACAACCTGTAACACCCTGGTGTCAGTGCTACAGTGATGATGTAATTCAACTACAGTAATGGCATGGTCAGCAACTAATCATTTTGCTAAGTGGAATATGATCAAGTTAAAAATCAATTCCAATTCCCAAATTCCATTCAAATGCCTTGTGATTCAATGTGACAAATTTAAACCTTCAAACAACAAAGATAAAATGTTGCATGCTTGTGAAATATTTCAAAATAGATAATGCTAAGGAAAACAACATCACCAAGATTCTGGTGTGGCCCCCACCTTTAATAACAGCACCTAAAAGTATTTTTAAATCAATTGAAATTCAAATTGAAACTACAAGTAGTTTCAAATAATCTTCAAAGTTGTTGTGGAACTTTGGAATAATGCATATTGTTTTGTGGACCATGTTCCACATTTTTACTAAAGCAAATGGTGACTAAAAACAAATGAAAAGGAAATTGAAAAAAAAGGAAAACATAAATAAAACAAAAAAAAGAAAGAAAAAGAAAAAAAGGGGAAACCCCCTTCCCCACTGGGCCGGCCCCAACCGGCCCAACCCAACCAACCCGCTCCCTCCCCCGTCGTCTCCCTCCCCTGTAGCGACCAGAGCGGTCGCTACAGGGCGCCGACCGGCTGCCGTCGCCGTCCGACCCCGTCGCAGAGGGGATAAGACCGCCCCCCATGGTCTCTCTCTCCCTCCCCCAAAACCCTAGCCCCCGCTAGATCTCGCTCTCTCCCGCTCCCTCGCCTGCTCGCACCTCACCCGAGCGCCGTCGTCGCCATGGACGCCGGCTAGCCGCGGCCACCATGCCTCCCGCGCCCTGCCAACGCACCCACGAGCTTCGCCGCATCCTCCTCGTCCCCCTCGACCACACGCGCGCCCCCCGGAGCCCTTGCACCGATGACCCGGAGCTGCTTCCTCCTTGGATCGCCGCTGCTCGTCGTCGACGGTTCCGGCCACTCCGCGCCCTCCTTGAGCTCGCTTGAACGGCTACGCCCCACGGTGAGCTCCCACACGCCCTCTCCTCCCTCTGGCTACGCCCCTAGACCGCCGTAGCTAATTCCCCCGCCGCACTCGAGCTCTGCTTGCCGCCGTCGAGCTCGTGCTCGTCGCTAACGTCGCTGTCACGCTCGTCTGAGCTCACCACCGAGCTCCTGGTGCTTCTAGGAGCGCGACACACCCACGCACGCGCCTCGCCATGCCCCACAGCCCTCTGTATGCCACAAGTACGAATGCCTCCGCCGCAAACGTCGACGCCGATGACAGCTCCGACCACCCCCGCTCCTTCTGATGGATGCAATGGGTCGGCGGCCGCGCCAGCTCTCGAACGCGAGAAGAATCGCACGAAATGCGCCACCACAGGCGATTTCCGAGCCCCTCACGTGCCCCCGCCGCGTTCTGTGGTCGCCGGCGACCAGTCACCGGCCACCTCCGACGTGGTTGACCTGGGGCCACCCCCTAGGGTCACTGCCAGTGGCCCCAACGGCCCCGGTTGACCCAGTTGACCGGGTCAACTACTGACTGGGTAAACCGTAGCTCAAATGAAAATAATTTATATATGAAAGTTGATCAGAAAAATACCCCGAATCAAAATACGCCATTCATTCATTTGTCACATGCTTCTAGAATGTTGAACATGAAACTTTCCCCCTCCGATTCGACTGTCAGATAAATCAAAAGACCCGGGAAATATCGTCAGATATTCTCCCGCTACGTCTGCGACGTGTAATACTCTGTTAGTGCATACCTAGTCTTGCATATTGCCATGTCATGCATCGTGTTGCATGTGTGCTTTATATTTATTGTTTCTTCCCCCCTCTTCTCTCCGGTAGACCCCGAGACTGACGCTGCTGTCGGGTACGACTACGCGCCCGACGATCAGCCCTTTGCTGCAGAGCAGCAAGGCAAGCAAACCCCCCTTGAGCATTCCGATATCACCTAATTTCCTTCCCTCTCATTCTTGCATTAGATTTTGCTATTGTATTAGTTAGCTCCAATTCTGATGCATAGCCTGTTTTTGATGAACTGCTACTATTCCTGCAATCATATCAACTGCTTAGTATAGGTTGGCTAGTGAACCCCCAGTGACCCCTTAGTCCCAGTTGCCCCTGCTTCTTCATCGACGACTCGATGACTCGAAGACCCGAAGACTCGGTTAGCTGTCCGACAAGCCAGGCCCCCTCACATCACCGACAAGCCAGGCCCCCTTACAAGCCAGGCCAAAGGTTGTCAGAATCGCGATTCTGAATCGGATCGGAATTCCGATGGTAGGATCACAGAATCGTATAACAGAATCGCGATTCTGACAACCTTGATTCCCGACGATGTCTTTGTCGTGCAACCCCTCAAGTGTAGGACCCTCGAATGTGATTCCTCTAAGGTCCACCTTGACGGTTACATCGAGCGAGGACCATTAAGGGTGATTCCTCAGTTCCCGTCTTGATGTTATATCCACACAGCCTCTATGACTTGTTATCGAAATACTACTGAAAGACGAGCCGGCCCCAAGGGTGTCCGCGAGAGAAAGATTTGGTGGGATGCGCCGTAGGGCATCCGAAGATTTGGTGGGGTGTGCCAGTAAGGCACCCGAGAGTTATTGGCAGGGCGACGGACTGTATGGTTCGAGCTTGCCCCGCACTAATAAAATGCTAATGGGTTGGGTATTTGATCCGAGTTGGTCGTTGACCTTTTACGCACTAAACCTTCACATGGGAGAAGTTATGGGTACTCAGCATCGTTGTATCAGCCGAAGCTCTTCGGACGTCGGCAACGGAGTGGCGCGCGCCGGATTGGACTAGAACACATCGCGCTTGTAAGTTAAGAGGTGCTAGGTCTGTTTCCGGCCGCGTGTGCATCGTGCAGGAGTGCAATGGCAAGTGGGCCCACGAACCTGCGCGCTTAGGAGTAGACTGGCGGGCTGGCCTCTTCGTTGAGTCTAGGTGGGCGACGACGTTTTGGATCCCGAGGCCGAGCATTACCCCGAAAAGTGTGTCCGGCCGGAGGTGATCAAGAGTGTTGGAAATGCGGTGTATCCCTGCAGGGAAGAACTTATCTATTCGAATAGCCGTGTCCACGGTAACAGGATGACTTGGAGTTGTACCTTGACCTTATACAACTATAATTGTGATTTACTTTAAATGAATGTGGCTCCGGGATTGCTTCCTCGCAGGGAGTCGAGGAAGAATCTCTGGGCATGGTTACTTAATAAAATTGCTACAATAATATGACTATATATGAGATACCAGTCTACTCTCTTCTCATGCTACAAGAGGTTGAAGATGCTAGTCTTCGATAGGACTAGGACTTCTCTCTATTCTTGCTTTCTGCAGTCAGTCCAGATATAACCCCACCCCCTTGATAATGATGCATACTTAGCATAGTTCTGATGTGAGTCTTGTGAGTACTTTGGATGAGTACTCATCACTGCTTTGCTTTCTCTTTCCCCCTCGATGCGATTCTGCGTTCAGACGATGGAGCCCAGGAGATGGAGTACGCCGGAGACAACTACTACACCATCGTTGGAGCCTACCACTACGTGGAGGCGGCCTCTGACCAGCAGTAGGATAGGAGGTTCCAAGGCAGGAGGCCTCGCCTCTTTCGATCTGTTGTTATGTTTGTGCTAGCCTTCTTAAGGCAAAACTTGTTTAACTTATGTCTGTACTCAGATATTATTTGCTTCCGCTGACTCGTGCTTGTCGAGCTTTGTATTCGAGCCCTCAAGGCCCTTGGCTTGTAATATGAAGCTGTATGACTTTAAATTTGTGTCTAGTGTTGTGTTGTGATATTGATTAGTGAGTCCCTGATCTTGGTCGTATGCATTGCGTGTATGTTTAGCATACGGTCGAAATTGGGGGCGCCACAAGTTGGTATCAGAGCCGACTGCCTGTAGGTAGCCCCCTTTCCAACTCCTTGGCCGAAGTTGAGTCTAGTACTTGAAAAACTTTTACTAACACTGATGTTGTGGCTTACGGGCCCACATCTCAATCAGGTGGTATTAGGATCTTTTATTCCTCGTCTATACTCTGGGTTCGGATCTCTCTCCTCTTTTGGGTTAAAGATTTGTTTAACTCTAACATTAGGTTATCGTGATCACATCCACCGGAGATTTGTTTCATCGACAATTGTTTCCTTTGAAATTATAATGGACACACTATCATTTGACATCTTAAAATCTTCCTGTTACAGATGCGTCCCGGTAGACAGATCGTCCTTCTGACCTTCGCGCACGATACGACTCGGTTTTCCCGGCCATTCTGGTCGACCTCTTGAAGAAGCTGGGATACCGCTGGTACCCCGAGTACATTGTTTACGAGGACTACCGCGAGTTCAACCAGGAACAGTATGAGGCTGTGATGGTTATCTGGGATCGACAGGACCTCTCCATCACTGAGTTGGACACCTTCCGTTGCATTGGAGTGACTGTCGAGATGGCCGTACAGGATGCTGCTTATGCTGCTATTGTTCAACTCCGTACAGCGAACTCTTGTTTGGAGGAGATGGCATACAGATTCATTCCGTATGTTCTTGCTGAAGTTGATACTGTCGCCGACACTGAGGTCTTGGCCCTTTTCGCAGGGCAGCGCAACAACCGATCCTACACTGCTGTCTGCACCCCCTACGTGAGTCGTCGTTACGACCCACAGGTTCTGGTTCAGTACACTAAGGCATTGGATCGCACTGTCAGGGCTCTTAACGTCGAGATGTACGCCACCCGTGATCATCTTTATCGGGCTTTGGCGCATTTGTTGCCAGCAGTCACCGCGGGGATACATCCGGAGAACATCCTTTACCTGCCTCGGACTGCGTTTCCTCCAGGTTTTGAGTGGCCTGAGGTTTGAGGTCGTGTTTCGACACGTGGACCTACCCTCCCGCTCAGTATGTAGCGTATACATCATAGTTTGCACGGGATGGAGAACCCTGCCGCCAGGTTCAGCATTCAGGGTCATCTGCAGTTTCGTGGGTTCTTTCGTTGTCCTCGACGTTGATGTAGCTTTTCGCTATGTCCGTTGTTGTGTCCCTCTACCGCGTGCCTACGTGCCGCCTAGTTGTTTAGGTTAATTTCATGCCAGACCTATCGTCTATATTGTAACAGACTTATGGTTTGTAATAGACCTATGTATGGATCTGTATGTTGAATTGGAACTACTATGTCGTATCTATTGCACTTCCTTCATTGAGCAATTTACTTCATAGATAAATCGCTGTCTTTGCAATGCCAAATGCTAAAATACCACTGTTAATTGTTTCGACAGAATGGTTAGGCCAGCTGGTCGTGGTCATGGTGCGGCTGACCACCCACCGCCACCTGAATACATGGCTGGTATGATGCAGCAGTTTGAACTGAATCGCCAGTTTATGCAAGGGCTTATGGATCAGTTCCCAAGGCCGAACATGAATCAATAGCCAGCCCCAATGACTCTGCAAGACTTCATGCGCCTCAACCCTGTGATCTACCGCAGCTCAACTCAGCCGCTTGATGCAGATGACTGGCTCCGTGACATCACCTATGAGCTGGAATCTTCAAGCGCCCCGGAGGCTAGGTATGTCACCTTTGCCTCGTACTTTCTGAAGGGTCCCGTTGCTCAATGGTGGGACAGTCATAGGCGCTCACAACCTGTTGGAACAATCATCATCTGGCCAGAGTTCCAAGTTGCATTCCGTGCTCGCCATATTCCCCAGGGAATGATGGACAAGAAGAAGCACGAGTTCCGCAATCTCGTCCAGGGCAACAAGACCGTGGATGCTTATCAGCGGGAATTTCTGGACTTATCTTGCTATGCTGAAGAAGACGTTGCAACTGATGCTCATAGGCAGGAGAAGTTCCATGAAGGCCTCCACCCTGATATCAAACTGGCACTCCTTGTTCAAGACTTCGACAATTTCGCCACCTTGGTGAACAAGTCCATAATAGTGGAAACAGGCCTGCAGGACTACAAGGACAACAACAAGCGCAACCGTGACGTGGGCTCATCTTCGGGTTCAGCAAGTCAGAAGTGCGAGATCTGGATTCCCCACAACATGTACCATTCACCTGCTCCTGCTCCAAGGTCGTCCTATGCTGCACCTCGTCCGCCTCCACCACCTAGGCAGCCGAGGCTCCCAGCTCCGCCACCACAAGCTCCTGCTCCCCCTTCTCGTCCTGAGGATGGGTTGTGCTTCAAGTGTGGTCGTCTAGGACACCGTGCTAGAGAATGCAGGCATAATCAGAATCAACTCGCACTACCTTCCAACCAACCCCGCAACAACAATACTAGGCCTGCTCAGGGACGTGTTCAAGTTAACAACGTTGATCTGAATGAAGCTCAAGACCAGCCTGCTACTATGATGGGTACCCTTCTCGTCAACTCAGTACCAACTTCTGTATTGTTTGATACAGGAGCATCGCATTCTTTTATGTCTGAAGATTTTGCATCCACGCATGGCATTAATTACGAGGAGATGAACGTTCCAATAGTGGTAAACACCCCCGCTGGCCAATGTCAAACCTCCATGGTTAGTCATGACGTCCCCATCGAAATAGAAGGGTTGGAATTCCATGCTTCCCCCATTATATTGAAGTCCTCCAAGATCGACCTTATTTTGGGGATGGATTGGTTGAAAGCACATACTGCTTCTGTCATTTGTGCCACCAAAACTGTCCACCTCTTGCATCCTTCTAATGAGATAGTCAGCTACCATGCTCATCTTGTTCGAGATGCTGAAGCCCGGCTATATGCCATGGATGCATTAAATGAGTCACCTCTTGAAGGGATTGAAAACATTCTAGTTGTCCGGGATTTCCAAGATGTTTTTTCGAAAGAACTCCTAGGGGTTGCCCCTGCTAGAGCTGTCGAGTTTGTCGTTGACTTGGTACCTGGTACCACTCCTATAGCCAAGCGTCCGTATAAGATGCCACCACATGAACTCCTTGAACTTAAGCAAGAAATTGACAATTCGCTATGGCTGGGTTTCATTCGTCCAAGTTCCTCTGCTTGGGGAGCACCTTCTATCTTTGTTAAGAAGAAGGATGGGACAAACCGTCTGGTCTAGGATTATCGACCAATCAACCAAGCTACAATTCAGAACAAATAGCCACTTCCTCGGATCAATGATTTGTATGATCAACTTGCTGGTGCCTCAATTTTCTCTAAGCTCGACTTGAGGTTGGGCTACCATCAGATCCGTGTTCGTGAAGAGGATATTCCGAAGACAACATTTGTTACTCGCTATGGTTCATACGAGTACACCGTCATGTCTTTCGGTTTAACCAATGATCCAACAACTTTCTCTCGTCTAATGAATTATATCTTCATGGACTACCTTGACAAATTCGTCGTGGTTTATCTGGATGATATTCTGGTATTTTCCAAGAATAAAGAAGAACATGCTGAACATCTTCGTCTTGTACTGGAAAGACTTCGGGAACATCAGCTATATGCCAAGTATTCCAAGTGTGAGTTCTGGATGGACGAAGTCACCTACCTTGGTCATGTGATCTCCAAGGATGGTATTGCGGCCAACCCTGAACAAGTTCAGGCTATTCTTGACTGGACTCCCCCAAAGAATGTCAAGCAAGTCAGAAGTTTTCTCGGTCTCGCCAGCTATTGTCGTCGATTCGTCAAGAACTTCTCCAAGATTGCAAAGCCCTTAACCAATATGCTTCACAAAGGTGTTAAATATGAGTGGACAGAAAAATGTCAGGAGAGCTTAAAGACAAACTGACGTCTGCTCCAGTGCTTGCTCCTCTGGATACTCATAAGGACTTTGTCATTTATTGTGACACTTCACGTCAGGGAATAGACTGTGTCCTAATGCAAGAACGCAAAGTGGTTGCTTATGCATCTCGTCAATTGCGTCCTCATGAAGAGAACTACCCAGTTCATGACCTTGAACTTGCCATAGTAATTCATGCACTAAAAGAGTGGCGGCAATATCTTGTTGGTAATCGATACAAGATCTACATCGATCACCAAAGTCTGAGGTACTTGTTTACTCAGCCAGATTTGAATCTTCGTCAACAGAGATGGACGGAGTGCATAGCAGATTACAACGTGGGAATTTCTTATACACCTGGCATAGCTAATGTAATGGCTGATGCTTTGAGCCGCAAGTCTTACTGCAACCACCTTCAGGTTCACAAGGTTCACCCCCTTCTTCAAGAAGAATTTCGCAAGATGAACCTCCATATTGTTCCTCAGGGTTACCTCGTTCCCCCCTGAAGAGTTCTGCAAGATGAACCTTCGTGTGGTTAACCAGGGTTCTTTGAGAAACCTGGTTGTTGAACCAGATCTCGTGGGCGGTATTAAAACAATGCAGGGCTGTGACGACGAAGTCGATAGGATTAAATACTATCTGTCAGAAGGTAAACCTTCATGTTTCACCGTTGCTGATGATGGTGCTGTGCACTTCAAGGGACGCTTATTCGTTCCAACAAAAAGGGTAAACCTGAATATGACTGATAGAATACTGAAAGAAGCTCATGATACTCCGTTGTCTATTCATCTGGGTAGTACCAAGATGTACCGAGACATCCGTCAAAGGTTCTGGTGGTCAAATATGAAACAAGACATTGCTCGATATGTTTTAGAATGCGACACTTGCCGTTGTATCAAAGCAAAACATCAGAAGCCTGACGGAACTCTGCAACCTATTTTATTCCTGAATGGAAATGGGATCATGTTGAAATGGACTTCGTCACTGGGTTTCCCAGGTCACAGAAGGGTAATGATGATATTCTTGTCGTCATTGACCGACTGTCCAAAGTTGCACATTTTCTGGCTGTCAGGAAACTATTACTGCTAGTCAGCTAGCAGATCTTTACATGTCCAGAGTTGTTTATCTCCACGGTATTCCATTGATGATTAGTTCAGACCGTGGCGGTTTATTCACTTCAAGATTCTGGGCAAGTTTCCAGAAAGCTATGGGAACTCATTTGTCTTTCAACACCGCTTTTCATCCACAATCCCAGGGACAAGTTGAAAGAGTCAATCAGATTATCGAAGACATGCTTCGAGCTTGTGTCATTTCTTTTGGCAAGAAATGGGAGGAATCTCTCCCGTATGTTGAGTTCTCCTACAACAATAGCTATCAAGCTAGTCTGAAGATGGCTCCTTTTGAAGTATTATATGGACGTAAGTGTCGGACTCCTCTGAATTGGTCTGAAACTGGGGAACGTACACTTATCGGTCCGGATATTATCCAACATGCCGAAGATCAAGTCCGCATTATTCAGTGCTACAGTGATGATGTAATTCAGCTACAATAATGGCATGGTCAGCAACTAATCATTTTGCTAAGTGGAATATGATCAAGTTGAAAATCAATTCCAATTCCCAAATTCCATTCAAATGCCTTGTCATTCAATGTGACAAATTTAAACCTTCAAACAACAAAGATAAAATGTTGCATGCTTGTGAAATATTCCAAAATAGATAATGTTAAGGAAAACAACATCACCAAGATTCTGGTGTGGCCCCCACCTTTAATAACAACACCTAAAAGTATTTTTAAATCAATTGAAATTCAAATTGAAACTACAAGTAGTTTCAAATAATCCCCAAAGTTGTTGTGGACCTTTGGAATAATGCATATTGTTTTGTGGACCATGTTCCACATTTTTACTAAAGCAAATGGTGACTAAAAACAAATGAAAAGGAAATTGGAAAAAAAGGAAAACAAAAATAAAATAAAAAAAGAAAGAAAAAGAAAAAAAGGTGGAAACCCCCTTCCCCACTAGGCCGGCCCCAACCAGCCCAACCCAACCAGCCCACTCCCTCCCCCGTCGTCTCCCTCCCGTGTAACGACCAGAGCGGTCACTACAGGGCGCCGACCGGCTGCCGTCGCCGTCCGACCCTGTCGCGGAGGCGATAAGACCGCCCCCACGGTCTCTCTCTCCCTCCCCCAAAACCATAGCCCCCGCTAGATCTCGCTCTCTCCCGCTCCCTTGCCTGCTCGCACCTCACCCGAGCACCGTCGTCGCCATGGACGCCGGCTAGTCGCGCCCACCGTGCCTCCCGCGCCCTGCCAACGCACCCACGAGCTCTGCCGCATCCTTCTCGTACACCTCGACCACATGCGCGACCCCCGGAGCCCTTGCACCGATGACCCGGAGCTACTTCCTCCTTGGATCGCCGCTGCTCGTCGTCGACGGTTCCAGCCACTCCGCGCCCTCCTTGAGCTCGCTTGAACGGCTACGCCCCACGGTGAGCTCCCACACGCCCTCTCCTCCCTCTGGCTACGCCCCTAGACTGCCGTAGCTAATTCCCCCGCCGCACTCGAGCTCTGCTTGCCGCCGTCGAGCTCGTGCTCGTCGCTAACGTCGCTGTCACGCTCGTCTGAGCTCACCACCGAGCTCCTGGTGCTTCCAGGAGCGCGACACACCCATGCATGCGCCTCGCCATGCCCCACAGCCCTCTGTATGCCACAAGTCCGAACGCCTCTGCCGCAAACGTCGACGCCGATGATAGCTCCGACCACCCCCGGTCCTTCTGATGGATGGAATGGGTCGGCGGCCGTGCCAGCTCTCGAACGCGAGAAGAATCGCACGAAATGCGCCACCACAGGCGATTTCTGAGCCCCTCACGTGCCCCCGCCGCATTCTGTGGTCGTCGGCGACCAATCACCGGCCACCTCCGGCGTGGTTGACCTGGGGCCACCCCCTAGGGTCACTGCCAGTGGCCCCAACGGCCCCGGTTGACCCAGTTGACTCGGTCAACTACTGACTGGGTAAACCGTAGCTCAAATGAAAATAATTTATATATGAAAGTTGATCAGAAAAATACCACGAACCGAAATACGCCATTCATTCATTTGTCACATGCTTCTAGCATGTTGAACATGAAACTTTCCCCCTCCGATTCGACTGTCAGATAAATCACAAGACCCGGGAAATATCGTCAGATATTCTCCTGCTACGTCTGCGACGTGTAATACTACGTTAGTGCATACCTAGCCCTGCATATTGCCATGTCATGCATCGTGTTGCATGTGTGCTTTATATATATTGTTTCTTCCCCCCTCTTCTCTCCAGTAGACCCCGAGACTGACGCTGCTGTCGGGTACGACTACGCGCCCGAGGATTAGCCCTTTGCCGTAGAGCAGCAAGGCAAGCAAACTCCCCTTGAGCATTCCGATATCACCTAATTTCCTTCCCTCTCATTCTTGCATTAGATTTTGCTATTGTATTAGTTAGCTCCAATTCTGATGCATAGCCTGTTTTTGATGAACTGCTACTATTCCTGCAATCATATCAACTGCTTAGTATAGGTTGGCTAGTGAACCCGCAGTGACCCCTTAGTCCCAGTTGCCCCTGCTTCTTCATCGATGACTCGATGACTCGAAGACTCGGTCAATTGGCCGACAAGCAAGGCCCCCTCACATCACCGACAAGCCAGGCTCCCTCACAAGCCAGGCCAAAGGTTGTCAGAATCGCGATTCTGAATCGGATCGGAATTCCGATGGTAGGATCGCAGAATCGTATAACAGAATCGCGATTCTGACAACCTTGATTCCCGACAATGTCTCTGTCGTGCAACCCCTCAAGTGTGGGACCCTCGAGGGTGATTCCTCTAAGGCCCACCTTGACGGTTACATCGAGCGGGGACCATTGAGGGTGATTCCTCAGTTCCCGTCTTGATGTTATATCCACATAGCCTCTATGACTTGTTACTGAAATACTACTGAAAGACGGGCCAGCCCCAAGGGTGTCCGCGAGAGAAAGATTTGGTGGGATGCGCCGTAAGGCATTCGAAGATTTGGTGGGGTGCGCCGGTAAGGCACCCGAGAGTTATTGGCGGGGCAACGGACTATATGGTTCGATCTTGCCCCGCACTAATAAAATGCTAATGGATTGGGTATTTGATCCAAGTTGGTCATTGACCTTTTACGCACTAAACCTTCACGTGGGAGAAGTTATGGGTACTCAGCGTCGTTGTATTAGCCGAAGCTCTTCGGACGTCAACAATGGAGTGGCGCGCGCCGGATTGGACTGGAACACATTGCGCTTGTAAGTTAAGGGGTGCTAGGTCTGTTTCCGGCCGCGTGCGCGTCGTGCAGGAGTGCAAGGGCAAGTGGGCCCACGAAGCTGCGCGCTTAGGAGTAGACTGGCGGGCTAGCCTCTTCATTGTGTCTAGGTAGGCGACATTTTGGATCCCGAGGCTGGGCATTACCCCAGAAAGTGTGTCCGGCCGGAGGTCATCAAGCGTGTTGGAAATGCGGTGCACCCCTGTAGGGAAGAACTTATCTATTCGAATAGTCGTGTCCACGGTAACAGGATGACTTGGAGTTGTACCTTGACCTTATATACCCATAATTGTGATTTACTTTAGATGAATGTGGCTCTGGGATTGCTTCCTCGCAGGGAGTCGAGGAAGAATCTCTGGGCGTGGTTACTTAATAAAATTGCTACGATAATATGACTATATACGAGATACCAGTCTACTCTCTTCTCATGCTGCAAGAGGTTGAAGATTCTAGTCTTCGATAGGACTAGGACTTCCCCCTATTCTTCCTTTCTGCAGTCAGTCCAGATATAACCCCACCCCCCTTGATAATGATGCATACTTAGCATAGTTCTGATGTCAGTCTTGCGAGTACTTTGGATGAGTACTCACCGCTGCTTTGCTTTCTCTTTCCCCCTCGATGCGATTCTGCGTTCAGACGATGGAGCCCAGGAGATGGAGTACGCCGGAGACGACTACTACACCACCACGGGAGCCTACTACTACGTGGAGGCGGCCCCCGACCAGCTGTAGGATAGGAGGTTCCCAGGCAGGAGGCCTCGCCTCTTTCGATCCGTTGTTATGTTTGTGCTAGCCTTCTTAAGGCAAAACTTGTTTAACTTATGTCTGTACTCAGATATTATTTGTTTCCGCTGACTCGTGCTTGTCGAGCTTTGTATTCGAGCCCTCGAGGCCCCTGGCTTGTAATATGAAGTTGTATGACTTTAAATTTGTGTCTAGAGTTGTGTTGTGATATTGATTAGTGAGTCCCTGATCTTGGTCGTATGCATTGCGTGTATGTTTAGCGTATGGTCGAAATTGGGGGCGTCACAAGTTGGTATCAGAGCCGACTGCCTATAGGTTGCCCCCTTGTCTAACTCCTTGGCCAAAGTTGAGTCTAGTACTTGAAAAACTTTTACTAACACTGATGTTGTGGCTTATGGGCCCACGTCTCAATCGGGTGGTATTAGGATCTTTTATTCCTCGTCTATACTCTGGGTTCTGATCTCTCTTCTCTTTCGGATTAAAGATCCTTTTCGACGACCCAAATTCCGTACGGGAAGAAACCTTTAGTCGCGGTTGGTGGCTCCAACCTGGACTAAATGTTGATTTTCTTTTTTCCGTTTTGTTTTTCTAAACATATTAGTTTTTGTTTTTTGATTTTGAATAACTGTTAGAATATTTAGAGTTTTTAAATGAATCTGTGTGCATTAGGTCAAAAAAATATAAACTTTCTGTTAATGTCAGTAGTTTTCAAATTTGAATAGTTTAAATTTGAATTCTTTAAAATTTATGTGAATCACTAGTTTCGAGTGAGACATGCCATGTTTATTTATCATCCGGTCAGAGCACGAAGGCAGGCTCCATATGCCCTGACTTGGCAAGACAATGCACATTTCCGTGAAACAACGTCGTCACAACATGAAGGCAGGCTGCATACGCCCTGAGTTGGCGAGATAGTGCACATTTCCATGAAACAATGTCGTTGTAGCATGAAGGCAGGCTGCATACGCCCTTAGTTGGCGAGACAGTGCACATTTACGTGAAACAATGTCGTTGTAGCACGAAGGCAGGTTGCATACGTCCTGAATTGGCGAGACAGTGCACATTTACATGAAACAACGTCGTCACATCATGAGGGCAAGCTGCATACGCCCTGAATTGACAAGACAACATACATTTCCGTGAAACAACGTAGTGAGAACATAAAGGCAGACTGCATACGACTTGACGAGAGAGTGCACATTTCTATGAAATAAGGTCTAGGGGATGATGGCGTGTGGACAGGTCTAAAAGAAACTCATTAACTCCGAGATCTTTTTGTCTTGGCATATGTTTTTGGGGCAGGTGCTTCCGCTTCCCTTCCATCACTCGTCAAATCCTACAGCCAGTAGGAGTCTACAGGACTAGGAGTATATCAGTACATGTGTGCGAGACACATCCCAACATCAGACTGAAATGAATCACGACTGGGCGTTCAAACACATACGACCACGGACCAAGTTAGCTTCTGTTTAGTGCTGATTAAACAGGTTGCTACTTGCTAGATTTGAGTCCACTAAAGGTTTTTTTTGTGTAGGAAAAACCCAAAAACATAATCTTTCCGTTTCACAATGTAGTGCGTCCATGTTTTTCAAAATCTAAGTTTAACTATGAATTTGACCAACGAGACCGTAATATAATTACGAATTCAGTGATATAGCTTTTGCTCCCGTCATAATGGTCTCGTTAATTAGATTCATGATCAAAATTTAAGCTCGAAAATCGAGCACGTACTGTATCATGAAACGAAAGAATATATACTAGTATCTGTGAGCCGGCACAGGCAATCTAAGACCTCACGCTACAGCCAACAGCAGTATACGCATGCATGGTACCTCCTGCAGCTATGCATTAAATTAAATTAAATTGAACGATGAGAGGAGAGCACGTCTGTCCACTTCAGAGGTGGCGTGCCTGCCATCACTACTCCTATTTTCCTGTGAGTCTATGAACACTAGCCTAGCTAGCCCGCGCTGTAGTAGTACTACATACCTACTATTACACTGTGCACTCATCCCACATTAATGTATAGTGACAATACACGTCAGTTTTACATCGGTAAACTATGCAGCGTGACATGCATCCACATTAATGCATAGCGGCAACACATGTCAGTTTATGTAAGAGCATCTTCAGTCGTTGGCCTCTCAGAAGGCATAAAAATCTTCGCCTGGAGGCGAGTCGGCGGTAGAATCGGCGTGGGGCGGTTGAGCATCCAGCCGTCGTCCCCAAGCGCCGATATCGGTCCATTCGTGGCCGTTTTTGGGCCCAGATAAGTAGAAAAATTACTCGATATTGGTGAGAAACGGCCCATGTTCGGCGTGGTTCGGCGTTGAATTCTCAACATAAATAATTTTTTACCACATAGTTTATCACAGAAAATCAAATAATTCAACAAAACAGTGCAACAACAAATAGTTCAATACAAATTATATATAGTTCAACAAATAAAAACTCATATGTCATCACACGTCGAGCTAGGCGTCGCCCTTGGTCCTCCATAGGTGCTCCACCAAATCCTGCTGCGGTTGATGAAGCATCTGTGGGTCTCGGATCTCCTGACGCATACTGAGGTAGGCAGTCCAGGTTGCCGGTAGCTGGTGATCAACTTCGGCTAGAGGACCCTGCCTGTAGTATGGTTCAGTGTCAAACACTATCTCTTCCTGCTCGCTCTCGATGATCATGTTGTGCAAGATGACACAACAAGTCATGATCTCTCACATTTAATCTTTCGACAAGGTCTGAGCAGGGTATCGAACAACAGCAAATCGAGATTGGAGCACACCAAATGCCCGCTCGACATCCTTCCTACAAGCCTCCTGCACCTTGGCAAAGTGGGACTTCTTGCCTCCTAGCACAACGTTTGAGATAGTCTTCACAAATGTAGACCATCTCAGATAGATACCATCAGCTAGGTAGTAACCCTTGTTGCAGTGCCGCCCATTGACCTCGAAGTTCACCGGAGGAGAATGACCTTCAACAAGCTTGGCAAAGACAGGGGAACACTGTAGCACGTTGATGTCATTGTGAGTTCCTGGCATACCAAAGAAGAAGTGCCAAATCCAGAGGTCCCGTGTGGCCACCGTCTCAAGTACCATACTGCAACCGCCTTTGGCGCCTTTGTACATCCCCTGCCAAGCAAATGGGCAGTTCTTTCATTTCCAATGCATCCAGTCGATGCTTCCAAGCATCCTAGGAAATCCTCTTGTTGCATTCTGTGCTAGGATCCGAGCAGTGTCTTCCGCATTGGGTGTTCGCAAGTATTGCGGTCCAAACACTGCCATCACTGCCGACAGAACTTGTAGAAACATTCAACGGTGGTGGACTCGGCCATGTGCCCATAGTCGTCGAGTGAATCACCGGGAGCTCCATATGCATGCATCCTCATCGCTGTCGTGCATTTCTGGATTGAGGTGAATCCAAGTTTGCCGGTGCAATCCTTCTTGCACTTGAAGTAGCTGTCGAACTCCCGGATGGAATTCACAATCCTAAGGAAAAGCTTTCGGCTCATCCGATAACGGCGCCGAGATGTTTTCTCGCCGTGCAGTGAAGCGTCGACGAAGTAGTCGGAGTAGAGCATGCAGTAGCCTTCGAGACGATGCCGGTTCTTTGCTTTCATCCGCCCCGGCGCCGAGCCACCTCGCCGCGGCTTTTCATTGCTCGCCAGCAGGCCGACGAGGGCGGCGAGAACCATGATATGTTCCTCTTCCTGGACGTCGGCCTCGGCTTCCTCCTCCAGCAGCGCGGCGAGCGCTCCCTCGTCGTCCGAGTCCATTGCCGAGGTAGGCAAATTGCCTAACACCTTGCGGGCGTGATGGGCGCGTACCCGCCGCTACACTGCCCCTCCGCGGCCAGAAACGCCAGAAAAATCGCTCAGTTGGTGGTGGAGGGGCTGCCTCGGCGAAACCTCTGCTCTTTTTCCGACGGGGATGGGCTATCTAGCGGTGGCAGGCGGTGGGCGGCGTCGGGATCAGCCGGTTGGCGACCGAGCGTGCGGGGGGTGGGAGGCGAATCTGGAAGAAAGACTTGACTTTTCGCCTGACGACATGGGCCAGACGTGCTTTTGCCTTGCGCTGGAGCACCAGAGCGCCCCACAATGCGCCGGGTGCGGCCTGCGATCTCCGGGCCCAAAAACGGGCCGAGCCGACGAATTTCGCCGTCCCGGGGGAGCGATTGGGGCGTTTTTTCGGTGCCGGCGTCGAAAAAGTCGCCTGGGGGGCCTGTCGGGGACGCGACTGGAGATGCTCTAGCAAAAAACTTTAAATGTGTGATATTTGTTTAATAGACACATAACCATCCTTTTACTTTGATGGACATTTTTTAAAAAACATCATGCTTTTATAATTGATGATGAATATTATTTTAATACATGATGACTATTTTAAAAAAAACATGATTTATAAAAATAAGCATGTACTTTCAGAAAGTACTCATGCATTTAAAAACTTCATATATATATATATAGAGAGAGAGAGTTCCTAAACTAAAGGAAAGGGAAACCTAGAAAAAGGAAACGAATAATTATATGACAAAAAGGGAAAAAATGGAAAACAAAGAAAAAGTAGAATTCCATAAACCTAGTGAAAGCGGCACGAGTTCTTAACAAAATCACTCCAAAAGCGTCCGGACGTTCTCCCGGCGGCCATTTGTCCTCTGGATGTCGCTGCGTGGCACGAGCTTCCCTATACCAGGGAAGCTCTTCACGAGCTTGATGTGGATTTAGCTAGCGACCGATCGCATCTCCTAGCACCTGGAGCCCTCGGGTGTCTTCTCCATTAAATCCCTATACCAGGCCATCACTTCCTGACCCGCCCCTCTGCCTCTAACGACGATCTGGGCTATTAGTCTACCGCTGAAGATCATGATCTTCTTGTAGCAATGGATCCGAGCCGGATCTCGTCAGGTGTGGAGGTCCTCCAGAGCAATGGATCAAGAGGACTTTGTGGACAGTCCGTAATAAACTTGTGATACAACGTGTGTCTCTCCGACGTGTTGAAAATATGTGGTTACTTGCAACTTTGGTGGCCGCTTAGCCGCCCCAAGCTCGAGACCCTATCAGTGCCATCACCGTTGATCTCCGCGCCATGGCTCTAGGCTTGTCGCCGCCACTTCGTCCACCACCCCCGAGCCGGATTAGTCTCTTCGTCGGATGTGCCGCAGCCTTTGCTTTTATTTTTCAGTGCTTGTTGTGTTGTGCCCTTAGCAGAAACCCTCTCATTTGTACTTTATTTTGTGCTACTTTGAGTGCGTGTGGGGTATGTCATTTGTACTTTATTTTGTGCTACTTTGAGTGCGTGTGCGGTATGAACATTTGTCATAACCTTATGACTGTAACGCCCCAGACACACTCGTCGGTGGTCGTTACTCCTGGCGGGATTTTTGCGCACTTTGTTCTCACTCGTGCACATCCGGGACCAACTTTCTGGTCGGTCACCCATCCTAGTACTACTCCAAGCCAAGCACACTTAACTTGGGAGTTCTGTTTGAATGGGCTCCCGGAAAAGAAGGAATTCCTTATTGATATGAGTAGTCTATCATCCCTAATATGCCAGGCTATCACATACGTCCTCGTCAGGTCACAGGAACGTTCCCTCTTGGCACAAACGAATGTGCTTCCAGTCCGATACATGCGTCATTCCGTGTGCCACGACAGGTCACCAACTTCGTGAACAACATGATCGCGTACCTGCGGCAAACATCCATGTAATCGCGAGAACCTGGCTCTGATACCAACTTGTAACGTCCCGAACACACCCGCCGGTGGTCGTTACTCCTGGTGGGATCTAGACTGGCCCCGCAAATCAATACTAGCCTTTTCTGCGCACTTTGTCCTCACTCGTGCGCACCTGGGATCAAGTTCCCGGTCGGTCACCCATCCTAGAACTACTCCAAACCAAACACGCTTAATCTGAGAGTTCTGTTTGAATGGGCTCCCGAAAAAGAAAGAAATTCCTTATTGATATGAGTAGTCTATCATCCCTAATATACCAGGCTATCACAGTGACTCTAGTGGTTTGCTTTTATATAAAGCTGGGCGAAAGCCTTTTTCGGTAAAGCGCCCGAACCATCTGACTGGGCTACAAGCTCAAGTTCGTGTGCATGTAACCGACTCATCCGTAGCGCTCAGTATGTGCGAGATATAACATTTCATAATATCACCCCCTTCGTCTCTCTTGCACTGGGATGGGTCCGACAAGTTAATCATCGCAGCTGTGGTATTTTTCCACTTACCAATAACCATTGTTCTCTTTTGTATGCTTCAATTGCATTAGTTTCGTGTATAAGCTACACTTCCATAATTTAATTTTCATCGTGTATATATGTATTTTTCACATAGTACTATATATGTAGCTCAACTAGCCAAGTTGAAAAAAAAGCTCGATTGTTGATGCATGAGTTTGTGTGTACAACCACCAGTGGTGTACTGTGTGTATTATTCATTAATATGGAGTATAGCTAGTTTACAACTTTGAACCGATGTACCCTCCCATATGCATGTAAATTATCAAGGTGGACATGATTAACGCGACCATCAAAGAGATTCTTAATAAACTTGCGATCAACACTAGATGAAGTACAATGGGCTCGGGGCATCTTCCGTCCTACAAGGTTTAGCAAAATAACCACAATGTCAGATGAGCCGTCGACAAGGTTGACAAGGCCTTGCCAAATCTGACGTCATATTTTTAACCATGATAAATATGACGTTTGAGATGGCAAGTTATATTGTGGCAAGCATGACAATTTCCTTCATCAAGCATGAAAAATCATGACAAAAAACTAACCCTAGCAAGGATTTGCCATGATTGCAGAAAGAAATTGTCATGCTCGCGACAACAAAACTTCAAATCTCAAATGTTAAATTTGCCATGCTTAAAAAATATGAGATCTTATTTTTTTAGCAAAATCAGTTTAATAAAGCTCGACGTTTTCCCCTAAACAATATTCCACATGCAACGCGTGGAATAGGAGGACTTGGTCCGTACGCAGCTTCCAATTAGCAAGAGCTAATGTCTTTTTTTAATCCAAAAAATGCCATGCTCAGTTACAGCCTTGTATGTTTTTGCGTTAACACTTCAATGGTGTATTCAGGATCAAGACCCACCAGTTGGACTAGGGGCCGTGAGATTTTTCTTTTTTGTTGATGATCATCAGAGGTTCAATTTTAAATCGGAACCGGGAATGCATCATCCATGATCCATCACAGAACCTAGAGTTCAAAGAAGAAAATGAGAGTCGCAAACGGCGAAGGGGTTCCACACAGGTTTTTAAGCGCGGATCGGAAATGAAGCAGACGCTGAGAAACGTAGTAGAGAGCAGGTGGCTGATTCCTCCGCGTCCTCGGCTTCTTCTTCAGCTTTTTGTTCTTTTCTGTGATGATCTACACATGATTTCTAGCTTTGCGTGCTTGTTTTGCTTGCACTTGAGACAGGGCACAACAATACCCGCCTGCTAATTAGTTTAGAATAGTGCATTATCATCGGTGCGCAATTATGGCACATAATCAACGTAAACATCTCCTGGAATTATTGCAGGTACGCCGTACACCTACGACGAGTGTCAATCATGGTGTGGCTGCCGGCCCCCATCTGCCTCGTCGGCATTTATATAGGAGTACCAACTATTTTTGCTGGATAGATTGGAGTTGAGTTGAAGATTTGATCTGGCAATGCCATGCGGACTGCCAATCAGCGAGGCCCTGATGCATACATGTATGCTGTTTGATTTTCTGTTTATTCGTGTGTTGGATGCTTCTATAAAGGAATATTTACAATAAATTATTGTGAATATGTACGATGCATACAGGTTGTGGTCACATGTACGTACTCCTTCCGTAAATTAATATAAGACATTTTAGATCACTAAACTAGTACTCTAAAACGTCTTATATTAGTTTATAGAGGTAGTACTATTTACAATAACTTATTTTGTTTGATGGATAGTTCATTTATGATTGTGCAGGGACCATAGATCGATGCTAAGTTCATGTGACTTCATCGGAAGAAACAGTTCCCCGAGAAAAGAAATCTACAAAAATAGTTCTTCACATGCAAACTTAAGTGGTGCCTACGTATGGGCTTGATCCGATTCTTATTCCAACAGCTCACGCACCTCACAAGCTTGAGTCATTCCCAAGTCTGTAGCACACTAGGAGCTTGCCCACGCAACGGCACACTTGACGCAAGTCTCGACTAACTGCGTCCGCTTCTAGCTCCACTCTCTATCTGTCACAAGACTCGGCCGCCGCAACTCTACGGAGCTTTACGTCCGCTGTTAACTAACACATTTATGCAGACTACACCTACATGCTTTGGCACTCAGCTGATGCTAACTCGACTACATGCATGAACAAAGTAATGCGACGAAATAAACAGGATGAACACCTAGACAACAAGGTTAGCTCTAACACTGTAGAGCCCAGCAGATTAGCGAGAACAAAGACACATGCGTGAGTTTAAGATTCGAGCTGGCTACTGCACGAGGGCAGAGTTTTTGCAGGAACATAGTGGTTAGCTATGCGTTGTTAAGCAGACAGGGAGAGAAGGCGGTAGGTACTAGGTAGTAGCATGCTGCATGCACAACAGGAGCACGAGGGAGGTCGCATGCGTCCATATGAGGGAGAGATTCAACATCGCCACGTCCCACGCACGTGGTATCGAGCTTGGCCCTATCATTACGATACACGTACATTGCAGCCTTACAGGCCAGGAATCCGGGTTTGAAAGGGGGGCCATGTCCATTACGTTGTAGAATGGGGAACGTTCAACCTGGAGTAGCTTTCCATCTGCAAGGGGAGGCATCGTCTTCGTCTTCGTCTTCCTCGGTTCGTGGGACGGAGAGAGCGCGTGCCCGTCGCATGTCGCCTGTTGAGGTAAGCCTTTATTACACACTCCGTCGATTCAGCAGTTCGTCTGGATCCTAAATCCTCGACCGATTGCAGTGCATTGGCGGAGGTTGCATAATCTGCGCGCGTGCCATCAGGCCGAGGCACGGTGCCGAACAGACGTCGTGTGGAAGCAATCTCGTAAGGTTCGGCCCCTCCCACATCTAAACTTTTGCATAAATACTCCATCCGTTTCTAAATGTAAGACCCTTTAGAGATGACACTATGGAGTACTAGTTATATATATTGTCCGACTGGTCTGATTGCTTATTTTTTTACTATTAATGGATATTGGGTTGTGGTCCTCGATCACAGGTGTGTCTAATGGCTAACGTAATGGGCATTTCAGCATGTGAATCGAGTGCACTGCACACTCCCCTAAAAAAAGTGCTAACAATTACTTTATCCAAGAAACAATTGCCAGATATTTTGCTTGTTGATTCCAAACCCTTCCGATCAGGAAAGAGGAACTGCTCCTTCTGCTAAGAAAGTAAAGCTTCCTTATGGGAATAATGCACACTCTCTTAACTATCTTCGCATGCATGATGTTTTTTCTATGATTCGATCACACTAGTTACTAATGTATTATTTATCTTGCAGATTTTCTTTATTTCCGTGTAGCTAATATAGATGATCCCTCATCCACGCAGTACACATTGAGTTAAAAAAAACGCCATGAGATATTTCGAGTGTTAATACTTAATACATAACTTGTGCATTTCGGTTGTACTTATGGAACATCAAGTTATATATAGCTTAGTATTCTAGCAAGGTCTTGCACAAATACATCATATATGATTTTTTCCCCTTCATAAACTTCGCCACACCTGAAATATATTTCTGCCTTCGCCACTGTCCGAAAGGAACAGCGGGCAGTAGCAGATCACGGTGGCGGAAGCAGAAGATATCCCGCCGCCCTCCGTGGCAGCACCACACGTCCCGCTGCGCATGGGTCCTCCAGCAGTACATGGCGACGTCGAGCCGCAGCAAGCCCCGACTTGGAAGGAGAAGAATACAGTGGGTAGTATAGCTGGTGTTCCAGGAGCCGACGACGCGGTGCGTGCTGGTCTTGCTGCAGCCAATGTTGCCGGGACACCAGGTAATGCGGTCGCCACGGATTCAGGTGAAGTGCGGGGAGCCACCGTTGGTATGCCGTCTAGTCCACATCATGGCCAGGATGTCGAGATGAGTCTAACCACGCCGCACATACAAGTTGTGAGGCAAGGAGCGGCGCGTCGGAAGGAGGTTCAAGTCGAGCAGACGTCAATTGTTTGTATGGATCAAGTGTCTGATGCTACATCACGCCTCGGGGCAGTTGATGGCCATAAGGGCAAGCGCGTCTTCTCGTCGGATGAAGACTCACATAGTGTGAGAAAACGTCGCGACATAGCATATGAGCAGGCATGTGCAAGTGACGGGCATGGGAGCAAGCAGGATGTATGCTTTGTTCCTTGTGATAGCCAGCGTTGAAGATGCCATTGCTGTTCGATTCGGATGGATGCGGAGAAAGCCATAGTTGCGCATCGGGAAGAAGTCATGTCCACTTTTGTTGGCGTTGAGTAATATGCATGATCGGGTCATGGTAGTGTAAAAGGAACAATGATGGGTCGAAAAGTAATGTTTAGATTTTGCATGTCGTAGCACGAACACGAATGTCCAGCTCGAGATCATGTACTAAGCACAAGTTATGATTCTCAGTTGTTGAATTGTTATATTTGTATTAAGGGGTATTATGGCTGCGTCAAATGAAATGTCTTTTTGGGAGCTTATGAACTAGTCATCAACCCGTGCAGGTGCGCGGGCTAGCTATTACTCTTTAAAAGTTTTAAAGATGTCACTCTTTTAATGTGGACATAGTTCCTATGACGCGTCCAGTTTTGTTAATTGTTTTCATGAATATGTCACTAAGAATTATAGAAATATTGTTCATCACATTCCTATTTGTGTGATTTTTATTTGACCCAGGCTAGTAATCTTCATCGTGCATCACGTGTGGTAAGCAACCAAAACCATTCGGCAATATGCAACATCAGGAACCTTCACATTTTATAAATTCATAAATGTTTTTTTACCGCACTTCTATGTGCATTTCCATGCAAATTTCATAGAATATAAATTCTATTATGATTTTTCTAGCATATTTGGTTAGACACGTGAATAGTTCAAACCGAAGAGCAATTCTTTGCTTAAAGTTGCCCGCTAAAGAAGTAAGTTTGTGGAATATATATTGCAAAGGTGAAGCTCAACTAAACAGATATTGTGTAAAACATGAAATTTATCATATATGCGAGTGACACCTACCCGTTTAGTCTGTTTCTGTTAGGATCCGAAAGCATAACTCTCGAAAAAACATACATGTATGGTTATGAATGAATTAATTTCAGTAAAGAGGGCATGCGAATCAAAGCGCAATAAGCCTAATTAACATTTGAAAGAAACCTACTTCTTGCTCAAACCATATGCAGCTCTTCATGTTACCATATGCAATCACATCTATCTTCTTAAACACCATATTCAGCTCCAATTCAAGAATTGTCATTATTGGGTTCAAATATTCAGCTCCAATGCCTGTATGTCAAAGTGCCAACAGAATATTTTTTTAATTCATATAGAACATAGTGATAAATGACACGAACTCTAGAAAAAAGTAATGTGTGTTGCGCCCGGGGACACCTGGCGATGGTTTAACCATTAATTTTTATTTTGCAAAATGAACACATCAAAAATCCAAACATGAGAAACAACATCACAAGTGTTGAGATGAAATTCAGGAGTAATACCTTTGCAATAAGTTTACCCAGAAATCTAGGATACTTTTATAGTTCTTCTAGGATAAGGTTTGGCATATAACTGTATAAGTAACTAACATGTGCACCTTTGGCACATCCACACGCGCCTGAACGTAGTTTATAAGTTCGGGCCGCAACGACGACGATGACTCTCACGCAATAACAACAACGCTAACTTCTGCTTGTGGGTGCTGGCCGATGCATTTTCTTCCGACAATTAAAAAAAAAGCCAGCTGAATGATTGCCTAAACAGCAGCAACACGATATCCTAAGCAATCCACCCTGAACATATATAATGTAGCTGGCGAATCGATTGCTGTCGGCCGGACACAAACACATCCTCGCGGCTGTAGGTGGCGCTGAATCAAAAGATACGGCAGGGGGCGATCGATGTTTTTTTAGGGTAGATAGATCGACGCTTTAGTAGCATAAAAAAAAGATCGATGCTTAACTGATATAGGAAGCAGACTAGCAAAAGGGCCCGTGCGTTGCAACGGTACAAAAAAAGTCATAATCTCCACTGGCCATGACCACATTTTGCTACATAATCGAGATACACTATCACATTGGTTTTCATAAATCATGAACAATTTTTAAAAATCATGAACATTTTTCAAATTCGTTAAATTTTTTCAGATTTTCGAATATTTTTTAAAATCATGAAAAAATTGAATTCGCAAACATTTTGTACTATTTGCAAACATTTTTTTCTTGAATAGGTGAGCAAACATTTCTAGAATCGACAAACATTTTTCTTTAAATTTGGTGGAACAATTTTTGAAACCCACATTTTTTTTTGATTTAACGAACATTTTCCAAAATGCATGATAAATTTTTGAATCTGCAAACATTTTATGAACCAATAAACTATTTTTAAGTTGTGAATAGTTTTTGCATTTTTTGGATATATTTCGATTCATGAATATTTTTTGAGTTGGCGAAATTTTGTTAATTTTATTAACATTTTTAATACATGATTTATTATGAACACTTTTTGATTTCCTGAACATTTCTTGAATAAGCAATTTAGAAGAAAAATAGACGACCATTTCCAGAATCCAGAAAAATTTATGAATTATGAAAAGTTTTATTTAAAAATTCAAAAGAATATTTTTGCCACTTTTTGTAAGTCGCGATTTTTTTGAAGTAGAAACATGCGAAGACAGGAAATGATAACGAAAAATGAAAAACAGGCCGCCCAGACATGGGCCAGCCCTAACTGGCGCGCTGTGTGTTCTTGCAGCGAATAGAGCGCAATATAGACGGTTAGTATTGCATGGGCCAGCCCAGGCAGGGATTCCCCTCTTTGAAACGTATTATTTATCACTTATAGTTGGTATCTGTGTGTAATATTTTATAACTTTGGGAGCAATTTCGGCGATGTACCACCATAAATAATAGCCTCTGTATTATTAGGTATAGCAAACATGGCCGTGTTTTGTAACATGAGACAAATATATTATGTCCTAGCCAAATAAATATGGCTCAATAGCAGGACATATGAGTGTCATATACTTTAACAGTGTGGTCACCATGTTGCCACTTATATTATTTCTCATCCTCGCTGTTGATGGTCGCGGTGTCCTCGTAAAACTAATGTCATCGACCATGAACTACTCCAAGCGCCTAGACATATAAATACTTAACAAGAACTAATTGAATTCTAGACATAGCAAACAACATTTTGAATCGACAGGCATATTGTTGAAACTTGGGAACAAATTTTGAAATTCACGAACGTTTATTTTGTTTAGACGAACATTTTATGAAATGAATGAACAGTTTTCTAATTCATGAACAACTTTTTTTGAATCGATGAACATTTTTTGAATCGATGAACTATTTTTGAAATTGGGGAACTAATTTTTAAATTGATGATTTTTTTTGAACTTTTGTGAACATTTCATAAATTTTCATGGACATTTTTACAAATTATTAAATATGTTTTGAGTACATTTTTCAAAATTATGAATTCTTTTATAACATGGGAACAATTGATTTCAAAGCACGGACATTTTTTAATCCACAATTTTTTTTCTGAATATTGTTTGACTTCACAAACATTTGTTATGATTTCGCAAAAAGAAAATCAAAACTCATAAATTTTTGAAATTAGGAATTTTGGAAAATCCTGAATTAATTTGAACAAAAATAAATAAAAACAGAAACTATAAAGGCAAAAAAAGCGGGGGCGTCACATTCATGGGCTGGCCCATAAACATTGGAGTTGGAGGCGCACACATGATAAAAAGGGAGAGAAAATCGATACAGAACTAGGGATCGAACCCCGGTATCCTTTATATGGGTGGCATTGGTGAGTAATATTTGCCAACTTCAAAAGTAATTTAAATGACGATGAACGGGCAGAAGCACTCTGTGCTTTATTATTAACAAAATTAGCTAAAGATAAACCTTGACAAATCAATTATGTGCGTACAAATGGAAGAGGAGGGCTATTAACTTCTGTTAGATATACTAACACATATGCTCGTGCATTGCAAAGGGGGAGAAAATTGATGTGTACTTAAATCTGAGAAACATTCAACTGATTAAGTAGTTTTAACTAACACACTCAATTGCCTTAAGGGCACTACCTATTATGTTTGAAGTTATAATCACATGTATTAACCTTAAATCTAGGTTGTCAATTTCCAGTCAATGAACCTACAACACGACCAAGTTAAACATTGTCCAATTGCAACTATATATTAAGCTATATCATACTCCCAGAGTCTCATTATATATCGCTTGTGTCAAGTTCACCAAAATCCGGGTGCAAAGCATCCAAAGTATTAGGAATTAATTTTGTCGTTCTGAGAAATGCCGAGTCAAATCCTTCCTATTCATCTGTAACAAAAGAATGGGTGTCCATTTATCTAGGGATAATCGGCACCCACTCTTCACCCTCTAGCAATTCCGGGAGCAGTTTATTGATATTCCATACAACCTGCAGGCATATATAAATTCATGAAATTTAGTGTAGAAAATGAGAAGCGATTATTTGAATTTATATGTAAACAAACCCTTTCGTTTGGATTTCAAGGGAACGAGGGACAAAACTCTACCAAGAGACAACCTCGCGTGAAGATTAAATGCATCAAACTATAGTATGAAGAAGCAGTTTCCACGTAAATATTATATTTTGGCTGCCATGAGAGCTAATTGGCCACGCATACAATTCACCGTTTGGAGGAAAGAAACCCATCATATACGCTGGTTGGTGCTCTGTAACATGCACTGGAAAGATTAAATCAAGCAATTTTCCTGAACGACCCAAAATTAACGGATGTACTCTTTGCACCCAACTTATCTCTACCTAATATTAATTTTTGAATTTTTCAATTATGCCCCTATTTTTTCAAATCTCCTGTTTACATATTTGTCCATACTTTCATAAAATGTTCTCATATTCAATTGTGTTCCTTTTTTAAAACAAATCTTTGAAATTTACAAAAAAATGTTCGAAAAAGCATTTACTTTGTTGTAAAATAAAACAATGTTCAAAATTCAGAGAAGTTTAAGTCGTTCGATGCACATAGTTTTTGTAAACTGAGCTGTAAGTTTTAGATAGGAAATGGAGGAACTACAGTGGCAAGGGACTTTTTGGTTAACTTACGGGAGGTCGTGTGTTGGTCCCCGTCACACAAAATTGTTTTGCTAGCTGTTTTGTCATTCCCGTCAGTTGCTTTATTAAGTGACTCCCTCCTAATGTTGCACAAAAGCCACCCGTTCCCACTGGCTAGCAACGTTGGTGTTGTGGCCGCAGGTTGCGGGTTTGAATTCGTTCATGGCCTCTATAATTTTTTGATTTTTCACCTGATGAAAAATAGGATTTCAGACGAACGAAAAGAAAAACGTACAAAAAAAAGAGGACGTACGAAAACACCTTGATGAACGAAATAATATGAAGAAACGATACGTCCTTTAATATTAGGTAGAGATATATCGAAAGGATATTATCTTCTTCTTAATTCGTGAGAACGGTGGAGATTATACTTGGGTGTGTTTTTTCACGTGAGGATTTCCTAGTTTTTCTTTTTCTTTTGATATGAGCCTTTCTTTATTTGGTTTCATTAGCAACGTTGGACGTGCCATAGGACGTCAAAACAAACGTTGACTAAGGTCACATGCGTTTTTATTGGACTGGATCATCAGTGACCTAGGTTTTTCTGTTATCACGATCGTAAATTTTACTACAACCTAATGGTTTCTTTCCTTTTGACATCACGTATATATTTGTTTTGCTTGATCTGCACATCGTATATTGCCATGACTCTAACCACGTTCACTTGTTGATCTGAACCGTAGATTTATAATATATAAAGATTTATACTATGTATTAAAATTAAGGTGGAGACTACATCAATTTTTTTATTTCACGTGATTCAGCCAGATCGTGGATTCCTTCTACATTCTATCATTTTTTTTCTTTGACCTTTTTTATAGTTAGAGATTTAAATGGAGGATTTTTTTTACGGGTAAAAGACTTTATTTCTCATAGAATGGTCATATCATTTACAAATTTTGCTTCGGTAGATCCCCTAAACACATTGACGTCTGGCATATCTCTATACCCCTCCATAATAAAGGGCAGGATGGTCATTTCACCCGCACCGATATATGACCTAAGTACATACGGGAGCGACTACAATAGAAAAAGGGCCACGGGTGCAAAAGTAGAAAAACTGTCTGGGTCATTGGATCACAGGTGCATGGCACAGATTCTCGGGGAAGGATCTCAGCCACTTAATGCATGTTTTATGAAAACCCCCCTACTAGTAACTGGCTATAAAGCAGAACATTTGCAATAACCACCTCAAGTATTTCATCTACCTCTGCATTTATTTTATCCAACGACTGCTTATGGGGTCTGCATAGCGATGAAGCCCCATATCCTATTAGTTTACACTAATTAAAATCTTTGCACGTATCTGCTTCATTGAAACCATGCATATTTCAATACATTGTTAATGGCTTGTACTACAACAATTAGTTATGCAATATCGGCACAAAGTATGTCAATATGCATCACAAATATGTGAGTACATAGATAAAATTAGGCCACCCTTTGAAGCATAACTAAACATCAGTATGGAAAATCTCAGATTGAGCATATCACAAGCATACATATCTTGATGAGACATGGTAGCACTATTTTTAATAGATGGCGAGCAAGACAGAGTATTAGTGACTAATATGGTCATCATTCAACAGGCATTGTTATATAAAACGATAAGATCTACTATCTTGACGGTACATAACAAAGAAGCTCTAGCATCTACTACTTCTTGCTCATCAAGCCTCTTGTTCTGGGAGAGACCACACAAGGCAAATGCGGTTCAGCTGAGCACAGACAAGTACAGATGCATGATCAGGAACAAAGTTAAATTTATTTTGCACAGAATTCTCTCAATTGTCAGAAAGGGAAGACTTTGATAAAAAGCTTCATCTATCCAGCTGTAGTCCTGATGTTTCCTATTGTCAGACCATCATGCATCTACAACTGCAAGGAAAAAATACTTCACATTATAGGGAACGAAATAGGGAAATTATGTTCTCTAATCCCGATCAGTTAAGAATGCAATTAAAGTTACTTTGCTAGCTCATAGATGACAAAAGTAAAAAACTTGATGCAGCAGCACAAAGGCACATGTCAGACCAGTGAAGAGAAAACGAAATTGAGAGTTTATACAAAGAACCCTACAACATCAATTGAGAGTTTAGTAGTAACATCAACCTCACACGATAATGCTATGAACTTATTGGATCTCATTTTTGTCAGAACCAAAAAATATATTTAGTGAGTTTTACAAGATGTGACCAACGTCGGTACCTCTTGAGAGCAGGCTTGTTTCTTTTTCGGTGTACTTGCATCATCAATGAGAAGCATTGGACAATTAATCTCTGCAAAGGAGGTAGCATCACTGAAATCGTGTTTTTGAGCACCATGGGCCAATCTTCTATTTAGCAGACAAAGCAAGAGTGGAATTGATAGTTGGCATGTAAAACACTTCAATAGTACAACAGAACCACCCTCCAGGTTTACAAAATATGAAAGGCAAAAAGAAAAACTACATAAGTTTCAAAACGAAGTTGTTCAAAGCATTAAGGATGAGGCAAGACCGAGTATAGAGGTAATCAAATTATCACATGTAGTAGCTTCTCTCATACAGAAAGCATTCGTTGGAAAAAATATATTAAACATGAGACGGGACTTGGTATACAACGGACCCCCTCACGGAAAAGATTAGTGCTGCACTTAGGTCCGTTTCATTTTTCGAAGCAAACAGAGGGCATACGATTTTAATCATGCCCATAACCACTCTGTCATGACATCCTTGCATCTGGGAGCACGGTAATTGTATGCACGTATGCTAAACCAGTCCACCGGAGCAGTTGTAAACAGAACAGTTAACGAAAGGATACGCCACACAAATGTTGTAGATATTTGTGGCGCAATGTTCAATGTCTGTCCCATAAGCCAGCTTGATGGTCATTGTCTTAAGCCTTGGTGCCCATCTCAATGCCATTGTCACGAGATCCATCTGACGGTCGCCTCCTCTGAAGTTGTTGATTTCCACTTCTTCAAGATGAGTCAACGAGATACTTTGGCTCCTCCAGTTCGTGCGCTCATCACAATGGCAGTTTTCAAGACATTCTGACTGAAACATGTAGTAAAACATTACAATGTATTTTAAACAATTAACTTCTTATGAGTAATAAAATATATATGCAACATGGAGAATTACCCTGCAGTACCACTCCGGTAAAAAAACCTTAAGGATTTGTGTAGCAGTCCGGATGCGATGCAACATGAGGAGATGTCCAACAAGTGCTCCTAAAACATGCCCCGTTGAGTTGAGATGAAGCTCCAAGACAGTAAAGTTGGTAACCGGAAGTTTCTCCATCTCCCGCGCAAAGTCCATCGCTGCACCCAAACGATTCTACAAAGCAACACAATTATTTAGCTTGATGTATGTATACAATGTAGTCCTTGGAATTAGTGTAGCTAGCATATCTGTAAAAAAGTTTGGTAGACAAGGGACATACATAGGCATGAGCACGTATGTGCAAAGAAAGAACATTGCAGCTTGGGGGGCACAAACATGCATCTTCCTTTTGCTTCTTGCTGCCCACCCCATTGTAGTATTTGGAGCTCTCTATCGTCTCTATTTTCAAGCTCTCAAGCGACCAAAAACCAAATATAAGCGACAGCTCTCTACTATTATATCTAAGCGACCATGAGACCTTCTCCACGATTGGGGTCGAGATGGACACGCTAAGGTCGGGGTTGGAAGGAGCATCGAGCTTCAGTTGCTTAAGTAGTGGGGTCACGATTTGGATGCCTTGACAATCCACATAGCCATAGAATTTAAGATCAAGCTCCTGCAGCGACTCCGAGTTGATAGTAACATCACGCGCGAACCTATCTGTCATCACCTTGAGCACGCGTAGGCGTGGGCAGATGGTGATCATTGTGACAAGGTTTACGATGGTGCATCCCTCGAGGCATAGCCTCTCGAGAGCCGAGAACTCTCTGGCCGGAAGCTGCGTGAAACGGAGATTGTAGAACCTCATCACGATCGAAGTGGCGCGGTGGAAGCAGGGCAGGTCGGCATCGACATTGACCCTTTCGTAGTAGTTGTCGTTAGTAAAGACAAGTTCCCGAGGAGAGAGCCTCGCCGCGCCGCCGAGAAGGGAGGCGACACCAACGCCGTCTACACCATCTCTCCAAGTGTTAAGCCTGTTGCATTCCATGCCAAGAAGCGACACCGTGAGGCCGAGCGGCACGGCCGTCTCGAGTTCGGCGAGCGCGGCTTCGAGCGAGCCGGCCTCGACCTTACGGAAGGTGACCCTGAGAACGCGCAACCGCGGGCAGAGGTTGAGGAAGGCGCCGATGCCGACGATGTTTCCGGAGAGAGACAGCCTCTCGAGCGCACGGAGCTCGCTGCCGGCCTGCGGCGGCGGCTTGACGCAAAGGAAACCCGTGTCCAGCTCGATGGAGGTGGCGCGGCGGAAGCAAGGCATGACGATGCTGACGGGAGGGCCTGGCTTGAACACGGTTCCCCGCGGAAGGACGAAGACCAGCTCCTCCGGCGAGAGGCGCTCGGCGGCGCGCAACAGCTTCTTGGCGTGGGCGTCGTCAAGCTTGCGCGACACACTCTTCGCGAGACGGACGTCGAGAAGGGACACGGATGTACGGCGGGGGACGCGGGCGAGCGCCGCTTTGACCACGCCGGCCGGGACGTCGCGGAAGGTGAGACCGGGAAGGCGGGCCCAGAGGCCGCGCCACCGACGCGAGAGGACGCCGGTGCGCGCGGCGGCGCGGGCGCAGCGCAGGCGCGCGAGGATCTGGAGGAGCATGTCGTCGGGGAGCGCGCCGATGAGGTCATCGCCGCCCGGACCACGCGCCGACGTCGGCGGCGAGCGCCTGACGCGACGCCTCGATCGGAAATCCATCTGAAAACCCTCGGCAGGCTAGCGACTCCCTCCCCGTCGTCAAAGAATATAGCAGCTCGTCTGTCTCGCGGCCCAGCCCAATAAAATTTCCAAGCCGGGACATAATGGCCCACGAAACAGCAATATATCGGAAGTCCTCTTTTTTTTCCTTCTTCTCTTTTGTATTTGCAACACCCTATATTCTTCTAAGGAAAGAGACGATATGGGAGCTGTCCTTGAAACTGTACCGCGCAAGGTGACGGACCAGATGAATGAGTCTTTGAATGCGGCCTATACTTCAGAGGAGGTGAAGAAGGCACTTTTTCAGATGGCTCCTCAAAACGCACCGGGACCTGATGGCTTCCCAGCTCAATTCTTTTAGAAACGTTGGGATATTTGTTGGAGGCAGTCACATCGTGTGGTACTAAAAATTGTGGAGGGGGTGGAGAGTGCAAAGGAGATCAAATGTGTGAGCACTTTTCAAAATACAAAAATATTCCCTCTGTAGAGAAATATAGGATGTTTTAGATCGCTGGTTTACTGATCTGAAACGTCCGATATTTCAATATAGTAGGAGTATTTATTAAAACTACGTAATAACATATTATATTTACATGAACATTATGAAATGCATGAAAACTTATTTCATTATGTAATTTTTTTAAAATAAATGATAATTAATTACACCATCAAAAATTTCTTAGTACACAATAAATATTTATTAAATATACAACGAAAGATTCTTTACTGGGCGACAGATATTTCGTAATAGATGCTGGACCTGTCCGGAAAACACGGTGAACAACTTTAATAAGAAATGAACATATTTTGATACACGATGTACCCGTTTTTAATATGAGACAAACATCTATTAGTACATGATGTTTTTTTTACATGAACCCTGTCATAGACAAACATATTTTTGTAGGCCAACAACACTTTTTTTTAACATGATGAACAACTCTTTATACATGGCAAACACTTTATTAATACATGATGAACATTTTTTAAATATATGATGAACACTCCTTTAATATGTGAAGCACAATTTTTAATATACAATTATCGATTTTGGAAAATGTGACAAAAAACTTTAAATTTGTGATAAACTTACTTATAAAAACATAATGGTCCTTTTAATACGCGATGAACTTTTTTCTAAAACACAATGATTTTTTAATTGCTTATGAATATTATTTTAAGACATGATTTATTTTTAAAAATTTCCATGCTTTTGAGAAGTAAGCATGTATTTTCAGAAAGTATTCAAGCAATTAAAACATCATATTTTATAAATCAATCTTTAAATAAATACACACACACACACACTCATATATTAGTTTTAAAATGTAATATATATGAACATACTAAACATAACAAAGTAATATACTCATGTTGTAGTGTCTTAGATATACTCCCTCTGTAGTTTAGTTTTCCCAACTACAAATATTTAGGTACAGAGAGAGTAAAATATATGAACGTACTAAAAATAATAAAGACACGAGTGTAACTGCACCCGTTATGTTTCCTACAACCTGATTGTAGTTACCACCACTTGCGTTTTCTGTGTTGTTTGTAGTATATCTCAAATTGGAGAGTATATACACATAGTATGTAGTATATAAAAATATTTAAGTAGTATATACGTATTATATTTTGGTGGTATGTATCATATTTTAAGTATGCTTACTTTTATGTAAAAATATATACGTATTTCAAAAATATAATGAAAACCATGAGACAACTTGCAATTTTTTTCATGTAATTCATTTTGAAGAATCTTATATATATATTATATGAACATACTTAAAATGATAAAGTAGTATATATATACTACCACATGATAGTATATGAGACATGTGGGGTGACTACCCCTAGGTATATAGTTCCATATATATTGAAACAAAACATAAAAAAGAAGTTAATTAGAAACCAAAAAAGAAAAAAGAAAAAAGAAAAAAATAAAAAACTAAAGGAAAGGTAAAAGGAAACCTAGAAAATGAAAAATAATAATTAGATGAAAAATAGAAAAAGTAGAAAAAAGAAAAAAAATAGAATTCCTGAAACCCAATGAAAGCAGCATGGGTTCTAAAAAAAACGTTCCAAAAGCGTCCGAACCCTCTGTTTAGGCTACGAGGTCAAGTCAGTGCGTATGTACGCTACTCATCTGTAGCGCTAAATATGGGCGAGATACAACATTTTTGCAATATCACCGTCTTCCTCTCTCTCGCTCTGGGAGGGATTCGACCAGTTCATCATCGCAACTGCGGTATTTTTACACTTACTAATAACCACTGTTCTCTTTCTTATACTTCAATTGTAACAGTTTTGTGCATAAGCTGAAGTGCAATTATTTAATTTTCATCGTGTATATGTATCTTTTTCACATACTACTATATATACATGCTAAATTAGCAAGTTAAAAAGAGCTTGATTAATTTTTGAGTACTACCATCGTGTGGTTTACTGTGTGTATCATTCATTACTATGGAGTATAGCTGGTTCAAAGTTTTGAACCAATGTACCCTCGCATATGCATGTAGGTTATCAAGGTGGGCAACGTTAACGCGACTATCGAAGAAATTCTCAGTAGACTTACGACCAACACAGATGAAGCACAATGGACTTGGGGCCTATTCCGTCCTACAAGGTGTAACAAAATGCCCACAATGTCAAATGAGCCATCGACATGGTTGACAAGGCCTTGTCAAATCTGACGTCACAGTTTTAGCCATGACAAATCTGATGTTTGAGAAGGCAAATTATGTTGTCGCGACAACATAACTTCGAATCTCAGGTGTTAAATTTGCCATGCTTAAAAGATCTGATTTGTAGCAAAATCAGATTAATAAAGCTCGATGTTCCCCCCTAAATAATATTACGCATGCAACGCGTGGAATAGGATGACTTGGTCCATACACAACTTCTAATTAGCAAGAGCTTATGTCTTTTTAATCCAATATGCCTTGTTCGGTTACAGTCTTTTATGTTTCTGCTTCAATCAATGGTGTATTCAGGATCCAGATCCACCGGCTGGACTAGGGGCTGGAGATTTTTCATTTTCGTTGAAGTCATCAGGGGGTTCAATTTTAAATTGAAACCATGAATGCATCATCCATGATCCATCACAAACCTAGAGTTCAAACAAGAAAATGAGAGTTCCACACAGGTTTTTAAGCACGGTCCAGAAATGAGCAGAGACGCTGAAAAACGTAGTAGAGAGCAGGCGGCTGATTTATTAGATTTCAGTGCATGTATATTTTCTTGTTCTTTTCTGCGATGATCTGCACATGATTTCTAGCTTTGCCCGCTTGCTTTGCTTGCACTCGAGACCACAGACATACCCGCCAGCTAGTTAGTTTAGAATAGTGCATTATCGGTGAGCAATCATCGCACATAATCTAGGTAAACATCTCCTGCATAAACAAATGGCAGTTCTTGGAGGTACGCCATACACCTACGACGATGTTTCAATCATGGTTGCTGCCGTCCCCCATCTCCCGCGTAGGCATTATATAGCAGTACCAACTATTTTGCTGGATACATTGGAGTTGTTTGAAGATTTGAGCTGGCAATGCCATGTGGACTGCCAATCAGTGAGGCCACGAGGGATGGTGGTAAGATTCTGGATCTTCTCTAGGTCCCATGACCACCCACCTGACGGCCGGAATTATTTGCCCCTTGCGGCGTCGATCTGTCGCATCTCTAGGAAGAACCAGCAGCTTCCCTCCTCTGTCGCCATGGATACCGGTTCCTGCCCTGATGCTTGCATGTGTGCTGGTTGATTTTCTGTTTATTGGTGTGTTCGATGCTTCTTCAAAGGAATAATATTGTATTGGTGCATCAATATTTGGTGTCAGGGCACCGGCAAGGCTGATAGCCTGGAACGAACTAACATTATATTGTTCAGAATTCAGGTGCACCGACTGAGCTAGCTACTAGTACTAGATTGTATTTTTCTCTCGAGCTCCTTCTTCCTTCCTTATCCATGTCCTGGATGCATGTGCTCTTCCACTCCAGAGAACTCCTGTTCTTTTGGTGTGATCTCCATGCATGTGCTGATGACTGCATTGCCTGCGAGCTTGCGCCTTGAGACTGGGCACACGACACAGGTCCACATACTTGGTTTAGAATAGTGCATTATTGGCGAACAATTATTCGCATAGAATCAACACTCCTCTTTCATAAGCAAACAAATGAACACTACAGTCATGGGCAAGTGTCAATGATGCTGGCCTCAATCCCAGGGAGAACATTGCATCTGGATTACATTTGATGGATAGAGGAAGGAAGATTTGAGCTGGCAAGCCATGTGGTGTGCCTAGCTAAAAGCTGATAGGTGGGGGCTTCGAGTCAGTGAGGCCACGGTGGATGATGGTGATAATAAGATTCTGGATCTTCTCGTACCTGTGTCCCTGACCACCCTCCCCCACTTGACGGCCGGAATTATTTGCCGCCGCCGGTGTCGATCTGTCGCTTCCGCCTGTTGCTGACATGGCACTAGGATGAAGAAGATGCTTCTTTCCTCTGCTCCAAATGCATGCTACCTGTTCTTGCCCTGATGTATGCACGCATACATGTATGTTGGTTGATGCATTGCCGAGAGACCAGGGAGGGAAAATAATGTAGTTCCCTTGCAGATTTTTTTTAATTGCAAACATCATATTCAATTATTCATACATATACAGTCAGTCAGTTGGACTCGGATTGATAGATATTCTTTCTTGTATGTGTGTATGCGTGCACGGGGACGGTAGATAGATATAAAATTCATGTGACTTAATATGAAAAAAATACATTCACATGCAAAAACCACAATAATTCCTACATGTTAGTTTATATAGAAGTACTGCGTCTGAAAAGAAATATAAAAACATTTAGATCCTTAAAGTAGTGATCTAAACGCTTTTTATATTTCTTTACAGATGGAGTAATTTGGAAAACTCGGTTACGTGAATAGAACAAGATTGAGTACGGCATGTCCTGCTTATTAATTTTGGACAAAAAGGATAAATCGTTGCCACATCGGGCGCTGTGTTATTGCAGCTCCGTTGTTTGCAAGTTTGATCAAAAGAGATTGTCTTCAACGGAGACGGTTAGAGACTACCCGAGGGCTAACAACCAGTACACATATGCACACCAACTGTATGTGCAGTTTAATCCTACCGGGTTCTTTAATTTATTACCACATATTATGTAGAAATTCATTTGTTTATCATGCAACTAAAAGTATGCACATTTAGAGGAGCAAAAAGTCGGGCCAGAGGCATGATAGAACCTTGGGGTTGGGGGTCATTACTGGTTATTGAAGAGAAAAGAGTAAGATTGAAGTGAAAAAGGATTCATTCATTGATGTTCTGTTCAGGTATATATATGGCCTGAACAGGTGCTTACAATGTCGGTTACATTGACTCGTGTCGTTTAGTAAGACACGACGACGGTTAGAAGAGATATGACGATGGTTCCCTATCTACCGCGTCTGGACAACGCTAGGATTCTAACTGACTGTTAGAATATACTAAGGAATATGCTAATTGTCTATTTAGCCTAATTTTAACGCTAATTAATTCCTAACACTCCCCCTTGGACAACGTTGTTATTTGATCTTCATTGTCTTGAGAATCTTCATATATCCTGAGCATGGAAAGTCTTGAGTTTTCTTGATCCTTGATCTTACAACTTTGAGAATCTTTAATCTTGTACTATTTATATCCCTGTAGTAAAATATAAGAGGATCTATAGAAAAATTCGTATATCGTTAGTATATTTAATCACTTATTCAAAACTATATGAGAAATCCGTTGGAAAACTCATAAGTTTAGTTTTAGAAAATTTCTCCCCCTGAATTTTGCAAATTTCGTAGTCGTCTCATACCAATGCCATGAATACATTTTTGAAATGCTGCTGCTGGCAAAGACTTAGTGAACAAATCTGCAAGATTGTCACAAGATTTTATTTGCAAAATATTAACTTTTCTATCTTTCTGTAATTGATGAGGAAAAAATAGTTTTGGGGAGATATGTTTTGTGATATTACTTTTAATATATCCCATATGCATTTGAGCAACACATGCGGCATTATCTTCGTAGATAATGGTAGGTGATTCTAATGAACTGATACCACATGATGTCTGAATATGATTTATCATTCTGCGGAGCCATACACATTCTCGTGAGGCTTCAAATAATGCAATTATTTCAGAATGATTAGTGGAAGTTGCTACCAATGTTTGTTTTGTTGATTTCCATGAAATAGCAGTTCCACCATATAAAAATACAAACCCTGTTTGTGATCTGGCATTATGGGGATCAGAAAGATATCCAACATCAGTATAACCAATCAGGGTCATGTCTTGATTTTTCCGATAGAATAAACCAAGATCTTTAGTACCTTGTAAATATCTGAAGATATTCTTTACTCCCATCCAATGACGTTTGGTTGGAGCTGCACTATGTCGAGCCAATAAATTTATTGCAAAGGCAATGCCTGGTCTAGTACAATTTGCAAGGTACATTAGTGCCCCTATGGCACTGAGGTATGGAAACTCAGATCCCAATACCTCCTTGTTATCATCCCTAGGTCTAAAAGGATCCTTATTCATATCAAGGGATCGGACGACCATAGGTGTTTTAGACGGATATGATTTATCCATGTTGAATTTTTCCAAAATTTTCTGAATATAAGCGGGTTGATAAACGAGTATTCCTGAGGGAAAATGCTCAAGTTGTAAACCTAAGCAGAATTTGGTTTTTCCCAAATCTTTCATCTCAAACTCCGTCATTAAATGATGTTGAGATCATCAACATATACTGAGATGATACAAAATCCCTTTGAGGATTTCTTTATAAATACGCATGGACAATCATTGTTATTCGAGTATCCTTTACTGAGAAGAAACTCACTGAGACGGTTATACCACATTTTTCCCGACTGCTTCAAGCCATAGAGTGACTTTTGTAGTTTTACACAATACATATTGCGATTTATATTTGGATTCGGAATTTGAAGTCCATCAGGGACTTTCATATAAATTTCTGCATCAAGTGACCCATATAGATAAGCGGTCACCACATCCATTAACTGCATTGAAAGATTCATTTGTACTGCCAAAGATATTAAATATCGAAATGTAATTCCACTCATTACAGGAGAATATGTATCGTCGTAGTCGATACCGGGTCTCTGCGTAAACCCTTGAGCTACTAGTCTCGCTTTATATCTCACCACCTCATTGTTTTCGTTCCTTTTTCGAACAAAAACCCATTTAGCTCCCACGGGGAAGACTTTATGAGGAGTAGGTGTTATTTTAGAAAATACCTCTCTTTTGTTAAGCGAGTGTAATTCTGCCTCAATTGCTTCCTTCCATTTAGGCCAATCCGAGCGCTTGAGGCACTCTTTCATAGATTTTGGCTCTGGATCCAGTTGAAGGGTTTTAGCAATTTTCGAGAAGAAATCTGTGTCGACAACTGTAGTGCTTCTACTGTATGTTTCTCCTAAATCAATATAATTTATGGATATTTCATTAATTTCTTCAGGCGCCGTGTGATTTCCCATAACAACGGAGTCTGACTGTTTTGATATCCCAACATTATAATTTGTGTGCACATTTGTGTTGGGTTCTTGATGTTGAACATCTATTTGGTGTCCATCAACTTGAGGTTGATTTACATTTACTGTCATAGATTTAGATTTTCTTTGTTTCCGCCGAGGCTTTAGAGAAACCTTTTCCCCTGTGACCAGATATCTTCCCCTTTTATTTGTAATTGGGGGTTGAGTAGTTTTATTTGGTACCTCTACTCGTTCTGGTGCATTAACTGTTGCGGAACGTCGCATGGGAAACAAAAAATTTCCTACGCACACGCAAACCTATCCATGATGATGAGCACCTACGAGAGGGAGAGTAGATCTACATACCCTTGTAGATCGCTAAGCGGAAGCGTTAATAAATGCGGTTGGTGTGGTCGAACGTCTTCGCGATCCAAATCGCCGAGCGTCCCGCGACCCAATCACGAACACGATCCGTCCCGATCAAGTGCCGAACGGACGACACCTCCGCGTTCAGCACACGTGCAGCTTGATGACGATCTCCGCCTTCTTGATCCAGCTAGAGGGAGCGGAGAGGAGGAAGAGTTCTCCGGCAGCGTGATGGCTCTCCGGCAATGGTGGTGGAGTTATTCCTGTAGGGCTTCGCCTAAGCACTGCAGAAATCTGATCTAGAGGAGAAACTATGCACTGGGGTCTAGGGTTGCACGTGGAAGAAAGAACTAGTGCAAAACCCTAGAAAACCCTCTAGTATATATAGAAGGAGAGGAGGGGGAGAGGGCTGGTGCAAGGGCCAGCCCACCTTGGCTTCGTCCGAAGCAAGGAGGAGTCCTCCTCCTCCTACTCCTAGTAGGATTAGGACTCCTTCCTTATATATGCCTTTTTGCCCTTTTTCTACCTTTTTCCGTTTGGTATTTTCTTCCCAGCCATATGGGCTTTGTGTGTGACTTTTACCAGCCCACTAAGGGCCGGTATTTACACTCCCACAGCCCATGAAGCCTCTTGGGTCGAAATACCCCTCCCGGTGGTCTCCCGGTACACTACCGGCACTCCCGGTACACTACTGATGAGCCCGAAACTTTTCCGGCGACCAAACTGGGACTTCCTATATATAAATCGTTACCTCCGGACCATTCCGGAGCTCCTCGTGACATCCAGGATCTAATCCGGGACTCCGAACAAACTTCGGTTACCACCATACATAACTCTATACTACCGAGACGTCACCAAACCTTAAGTGTGGAGACCCTGCGGGTTCGAGAACTATGTAGACATGACCGAGACACCTCTATGGTCAATAACCAATGGCGGGACCTGGACGTCCACATAGGTTCCTATATATTCTAAGAAGATCTTTATCGGTCGAACCTCTATGTCAAGGATTCAATTAATCCCGTATGATGTTCCCATTGTTCTTCGGTATGTTACTTGCCCGAGATTCGATCGTCGGTATCACCATACCTAGTTCAACCTCCTTACCGGCAAGTCTCTTTACTCGTTCCGTAATACAAGATCCCGCAACTAACACTTTAGTCACATTGCTTGCAAGGCTTGTTGTGATGTTGTATTACCGAGTGGGCCCTGAGATACCTCTCCGTCACACGGAGTAACAAATCCCAGTCTTGATCCATACCAACTCAACAGACACCCTCTGAGATACCTGTAGAGCACCTTTGTAGTCACCCAGTTACGTTGCGACGTTTGATACACACAAGGCACTCCTCCGATGTCTGTGAGTTGTATGATCTCATGGTCATAGGAACACATACTTGACATGCAGAAAATGTTGGGGAACGTCGCATGGGAAACAAAAAATTTCCTATGCACACGCAAACCTATCCATGGTGATGAGCATCTACGAGAGGGAGAGTGGATCTACATACCCTTGTAGATCGCTAGGCGGGAAGCGTTAAGAAACGCGGTTGGTGTAGTCGAACATCTTCGCGATCCAAATCGCCGAGCGTCCCGCGATCTCATCACGATCCGTCCCGCGATCCCATCATGATCCGTCCCGCGATCTCATCACGATCCGTCTCACGATCTTGATCACGATCTGTCCCGCGAATTCATCACGATCCGTTCCGCGATCTCATCACGACCCGTGTCGCGATCTCGATCACGGTCCTTCCGATCTAGCGCCGAACGGACGGCACCTCCGCGTTCAGCACACGTGCGGCTTGATGACGATCTCCACCGTCTTGATCCAGCAAGAGGAGGTGGAGAGGAGAGAGAGTTCACCGGAAGCGTGATGGTGCTCCGGTGATGGTGGTGGAGTGATTCCGGCAGGGCTTCACCTAAGCGCTGCGGAAAACCGATCTAGAGGAGAAACTGTGCACCGGTGAAACGAGTAGCACGTGGCCGGAAATTCTATCCAAAAACCACCCAATCCACTAGTATATATAGGAGGAGAGGAGAGGAGAGGCAGCCAAGGCCTTTGGGTCGGCCGAAATAGGAGGTGGGAGCAATCCTACTTCACCTCCAATGCTAGTTGGAGTAGGATTGCCACCTATTGGCTGATTTTCCACTTTTTGCTTTAGGACTTTCTCTCCTGCGCCATGGGCCTTTGTGGCTGTTTTCCCAGCCCACTAAGGGCTGGTTATTATTCTCCCACATCCCATGGACCTCTTGGGGTCGAAATACCCCTCCCGGAGGCCTCCCGGTACACTACCGGCACTCCCGGTACACTACCGGCACTCCCGGTACACTACCGATGAGCCCGAAACTTTACCTCTGGACCATTCCGCAGCTCCTCGTGACATCCGGGATCTCATCCGGGACTCCGAACAAACTTCGGTCAGCACCATACATAACTCTACACTACCGAAACGTCACCGAACCTTAAGTGTGCAGACCCTGCGGGTTCGACAACTATGTAGACATGACCGAGACACCTCTACGGTCAATAACCAATGGCGGGACCTGGACGTCCATATTGGTTCTCTAACTTAAATGAATAACCGTATTGCAATAAACATGATCTAATCATGTTCATGCTCAACGCAAAACACCAAATAACATTTATTTAGGTTCATCACTAATCCTGAAGGTAGAGAGAGCGTGCGATGTTGATCACATCAACCCTGGAAACACTTCCAACACATATCGTCACCTCACCCTTAGCTAGTTCTCCGTTTATTCCGTAGATTTTATTTCGAGTTACTAACATTTAGCAACCGAACCGGTATCCAATACCCAGGTGCTACTAAGAGTACTAGCAAGGTACACATTAGTAACTCGTATATCAAATATACTTCTATCAATGTTGCCAGCCTTCTTATCTACCAAGTATCTAAGGTTGTTCCGCTTCAGCGACCTCTCACCTCATAATAGAAGCACTTAGTCTCGGGTTTGAGTTCAACTTTGGGTTGCTTCACTGGAGCAGCAACTGACTTGCTATCCATGAAGTTTCCCTCCTTGCTCTTGCCCTTTTCGAAACTAGTGGTTTGATTAACCATCAACACTTGACGCTCCTTCTTGATTTCTACCTTCGCGGTGTCAAACATCGCGGACAGCTCAGGGATCAATACTTCTATCCCTGGTGTATTATAGTTCATCACTAAGTTCTAGTAGCTTTAGTGACAGTGACTTGGAGAACTATATCAATCACTATCTTATCTGGAAGATCAACTCCCACTTGATTCAAGCGATTGTAGTACCCAGACAATCTGAGTACATGCTCAACGATTGAGCTATTCTCCTTCATTTTATAGGCAAAGAATCTTGTTGGAGATCTCATATCTCGCAACACAGGCACGAGCCTGAGATCACAATCTCTGCCCCTAGAACATCTCATATGTTCCGTGACGTTCAAAACCTTTTGGAGCCTCAATTCTAAGCCGTAATGCATGACGCACTAAACTATCAAGTAGTCATCGAAACGTGCCTGTCAGATGTTCACAACATCTATAGACGACGCTAGAGAGGGTGGCGCACCGAGCGGTGCATTAAGGACATAAGCCTTCTGTGCAGCAATGAGGACAATCCTCAGATCATGGACCCAGTCCGCAATATTGCTACCAACATCTTTCAACTCTATTTCTCTAGGAACATATACAAACTTAAGGGAGCTACAACGCGAGCTAGTAATCTACAACATAATTTGCAAAGACACTTTGACTATGTTCATGATAATGAGTTCAATTAATCATATTACTTAAGAACTCCCACTCAAATTAACATCCCTCCGATCATTTGAGTGATACATGATCCAAATTCACCAACTCAAGTCCGATCATCACGTGAGTTGAGGTGGCTGCAATGGTGAAAATCATTATGTTGATCATATCTACTATATGACTCATGTTCGACCTTTCGGTCTCTCGTGTTCCGAGGCCATGTCTGTACATGCTAGGCTCGTCAAGTTTAACCCGAGTGTTCTGCGCGTGCAAATCTGGCTTGCACCCGTTGTATGTGAACGTAGAGTCTATCACACCCGATCATCACGTGGTGTCTCAACACGACGAACTTTCGCAACGGTGCACACTCGGGGAGAACACAGTTCATCTTGAAATTCAAGTGAGGGATCACCTTATAATGCTACCGCCGTACTAAGCAAAACAAGGTGCATAAAAGGATTAACATCTCATGCAATTCATAAGTGACATGATATGGCCATGAACTTGTGTTTAAGATCTCCATCTTCGAAACACCGGCATGATCTCCATCGTCACCGGCACAACACCATGATCTCCATCATCTTGATCTCCATCAATATGTTGCCATTGGGGTTGTGGCGCCAGCCCTGCTTCTACTTCTATTACTACTGCTTAGCGATAAAGTAAAGCATTACATAGCGCTTAATGATTGACACGCAGGTCATCCAATAATTAAAGACAACCCTATGGCTCCTGACGGTTGCCGTACTCAACGACATGCAAGTCGTGAAATTCTATACATCACATGATCATCTCATACATCACATATATCTCATCATGTAATTGGCCATATCACATCACAACATACCCTGCAAAAACAGGTTAGACGTCCTCTAATTGTTATTGCATGTTTTACGTGGCTGCTACGGGTATCTAGCAAGAACGATTCTCACCTACGCATAAACCACAACGGTGATACATAGATTGCTTTTTAACCTTCTCAAGGACCGCCTTTGTCGGATCCGATCCAACTAAAGTGAGAGAAACTGTCACCTGCAAGCCATCTAAGCAACAAGTTGCGTCGAGGGAACCGGTCTCTCGTAAGCGTACGAGTAATGTTGGTCCGGGCCGCTTCATCTCACAATCCCGTTGAACCAAAATCTGACCAAGGGAGGAAGCAATCTAAGCATCAACGCCCACAAACCTTTTGTGTTCTACTCGAGATCTCATCGAACCATCAACCTAGCTCATGATGCCACTATTGGGGAACGTCGCATGGGAAACAAAAATTTTCCTACGCACACGCAAACCTATCCATGGTGATGAGCATCTACGAGAGGGAGAGTGGATCTACATACCCTTGCAGATCGCTAAGCGGGAAGCGTTAAGAAACGCGGTTGGTGTAGTCGAACATCTTCGCGATCCAAATCGCCGAGCGTCCCGCGATCTCATCACGATCCGTCCCGCGATCCCATCATGTTCCGTCCCGCGATCTCATCACGATCCGTCTCACGATCTTGATCACGATCTGTCCCGCGAATTCATCACGATCCGTTCCGCGATCTCATCACGAACCGTCTCGCGATCTCGATCACGGTCCTTCCGATCTAGCGCCGAACGGACGGCACCTCCGCGTTCAGCACACGTGCGGCTTGATGACGATCTCCACTATCTTGATCCAGCAAGAGGAGGTGGAGAGGAGAGAGAGTTCACCGGCAGCGTGACGGTGCTCCGGTGATGGTGGTGGAGTGATTCCGGCAGGGCTTCGCCTAAGCGCTGCGGAAAACCGATCTAGAGGAGAAACTGTGCACCTGTGAAACGGGTAGCACGTGGCCGGAAATTCTGTCCAAAAACCACCCAATCCACTAGTATATATAGGAGGAGAGGAGAGGAGAGGCAGCCAAGGCCTTTGGGTCGGCCGAAATAGGAGGTGGGAGCAATCCTACTTCACCTCCAATCCTAGTTGGAGTAGGATTGCCACCTATTGGCTGATTTTCCACTTTTTGCTTTAGGACTTTCTCTCCTGTGCCATGGGCCTTTGTGGCTGTTTTCCCAGCCCACTAAGGGCTGGTTATTATTCTCCCACAGCACATGGACCTCTTGGGGTCGAAATACCCCTCCCGAAGGCCTCCCGGTACACTACCGGCACTCCCGGTACACTACCGATGAGCCCGAAACTTTTCCGGAAACCAAACTGGGACTTCCTATATATGAATCTTTACCTCCGGACCATTCCGGAGCTCCTCGTGACGTCCGGGATCTCATCCGGGACTCCGAACAAACTTCGGTCACCATCATACATAACTCTACACTACCGAAACGTCACCGAACCTTAAGTGTGCAGACCCTGCGGGTTCGAGAACTATGTAGACATGACCGAGACACCTCTACAGTCAATAACCAATGGCGGGACCTGGACGTCCACATTGGTTCCTACATATTCTACGAAGATCTTTATCGGTCGAACCTCTATGTCAAGGATTCAGTTAATCCCGTATAACGTTCCCTTTGTTCTTCGGTATGTTACTTGCCCGAGATTCGATCGTCGGTATCTCCATACCTAGTTCAACCTCGTTAGTGGCAAGTCCCTTTACTCGTTCCGTAATACAAGATCCCGTGACTAACACTTAGCCACATTGCTTGCAAGGCTTGTTGTGATGTTGTATTACCGAGTGGGCCCTGGGATACCTCTCCGTCACATGGAGTAACAAATCCCAGTCTCGATCCATGCCAACTCAACAGACACCATCGGAGATACCTGTAGAGCACCTTTATAATCACCCAGTTACGTTGCGACGTTTGATACACACAAGGCACTCCTCCGATATCCGTGAGTTGCATGATCTCATGGTCATAGGAACATATACTTGACATGCAGAAAACAGTAGCAATAAACTGACACGATCATATGCTATGTTTGTAGTTTGGGTCTTATCCATGATATCATTCTCCTAATGATGTGATCCCGTTATCAAATGACATCTCATGTCCATGGCTAGGAAACCTTAACCATCCTTTGATCAACGAGGTAGTCCATTAGAGGCATACTAGGGACATGGTTTTGTCTATGTATCCACACATGCATTTAAGTCTCCGATCAATACAATTATAGCATGGATAATAAACGATTATCATGAACAAGGAAATATGATGATAACTAATTTATTATTGCCTCTAGGGTATATTTCCAACAGAAAACGGTAGCAATAAACTAACACGATCATATGCTACATTTTTAGTTTGGGTCTTGTCCATCACATCATTCTCCCAATGATGTGATCCTGTTATCAAATGACATCTTATGTCCATGGTCAGGAAACCATAACCATCTTTGATAAACAAGCTAGTTCACTAGAGGCATACTAGGGACACTGGGTTGTCTATGTATCCACACATGTATCCATGTTTCCAATTAATACAATTCTAGCATGGATAATAAATGATTATCACGAACAAGGAAATATAATAATAAACACTTTATTTATTGCCTCTAGGGCATATTTCCAACAGTATTCCACTTGCACTAGAGTCAATAATCTAGCTCACATCACTATGCGATTTACATTGTAATGAATCGAACACCCATGCAGTTCTGGTGTTGATCATATTTAGCCCTTGGAAGAGGTTTAGTCAACGGGTCTGCAACATTCAGATCCGTGTGCACTTTGCAAATATTTATGTCCTTCTCCTCGATGTAATACCAGATGGAGTTGAAGCGTCGCTTTATGTGTCTGGTCCTCTTGTGAAACCTTGGTTCCTTGGCTAGAGCAATGGCACCAGTGTTGTCACAGAACAGAGTCATTGGATTCAGTACACTGGGTACTACTCCAAGATCTGTCATGAACTGCTTCATCCAGACACCTTCCTTCGCCGCCTCCGAGGCTGCGATGTATTCCGCTTCACACGTAGAATCAGCTACCACGCTTTGCTTGGAAATGCACCAGCTTACCGCTCCCCCATTGAGAATATATACGTATCCGGTTTGCGACTTAGAGTCATCCGGATCAGTGTCAAAGCTTGCATCGACGTAACCCTTTACGACGAGATCTTCATCACCTCCATAAACGGGAAACATTTCCTTAGTCCTATTCAGGTACTTAAGGATATTCTTGACCGCTTGCCAGTGCTCCATTCCAGGATCACTTTGAAACCTTCCGGCCATACTTATGGCAAGGCTGACATCGGGTCTTTTGCATAGCATTGCATACATGATAGAGCCTATGGCTGAAGCATAGGGGATGACACTCATCTTTTCTCTATCTTCTGCAGTCACTGGACATTGAGTCTTACTCAACTTCACACCTTGCAACACAGGCAAGAACCCTTTCTTGGACTGTTCCATTTTGAACTTCTTCAAAACTTTATCAAGGTATGTGCTCTGTGAAAGTGCTATTAAGCGTCTTGATCTATCTCTATAGATCCTAATGCCTAATATGAAAGCAGCTTCTCCTAGGTCCTTCATTGAAAAACTCTTATTCAAATATTCCTTTACGCTTTCCAGTAATTCTATATTGTTTCCAATCAACAATATATCATCCACATATAATATTAGAAACGCTACAGAGCTCCCACTCACTTTCTTGTAAATACAAGCTTCTCCATAAACTTGTATAAACCCAAACGCTTTGATCACCTCATCAAAACGCTTATTCCAACTCCAAGATGCTTGCACCAGTCCATAAATGGATCGCTGGAGTTTGCAAACGTTGTCAGCATTCTCTGGATCGACAAAACCTTCGGGTTGCATCATATACAACTCTTCCTCAAGGAAATCGTTGAGGAACGCTGTTTTGACATCCATCTGCCAAATTTCATAGTCAAAATAAGCAGCTATTGCCAACATGATTCTGACAGACTTAAGCATCGCTACGGGTGAGAAAGTCTCATCGTAGTCAACTCCTTGAACTTGTGAAAAACCCTTTGCCACAAGTTGAGCTTTATAGACGGTGATATTACCGTCCGCGTCTGTCTTCTTCTTAAAGATCCATTTGTTCTGAATGGCCTTTCGCCCTTCAGGTAATACTTCCAAAGTCCATACTTTGTTTTCATACATGGATCCCATCTCGGATTTCATGGCATCTAACCATTTCTCGGAATCCGGGCCCATCACTACTCCTCCATAGCTCGTAGGTTCATTGTTGTCCAACAACATGACCTCTAAGACAGGGTTGCCGTACCACTATGGAGCAGTACGCGGCCTTGTCGACCTACGAGGTTCAACAGCAGCTTGATCTGAAGCTTCATGATCATCATCATTAACTTCCTCTTCCACCGTTGCAGGCACCTCAGAAACATCTTTCTGTGCTGTGCTACTCTCTGGTTGAAGTAGAGGTTCAACAAACTCATCAAGCTCTATTTTCCTCCTACTCAATTCTTTTGAGAGAAACTCTTTCTCTAGAAATGTTCCGTTCTTAGCGACAAACACTTTGCCTTCGGATCTGAGATAGAAGGTATACCCGACTGTCTCTTTCGGGTATCCTATGAAGACACATTTCTCCGCTTTGGGTTCCAGCTTTTCAGGCTGAAGCTTTTTGACATAAGCATCACATCCCCAAACTTTAAGAAACGACAACTTTGGCTTCTTGCCAAACCATAGTTCACATGACGTCGTCTCAACGGATTTCGATGGTGCCCTATTTAAAGTGAATGCAGCTGTCTCTAATGCATAACCCCAAAACGATACTGGCAAATCAGCAAGAGACATCATAGAACGCACCATATCTAATAAGGTTCGATTACGACGTTCGGACACACCATTACGTTGTGGTGTTCCAGGCGGTGTCAACTGTGAAACAATTCCACACTGTCTTAAGTGATTGCCAAACTCGTAACTTAGATATTCACCTCCTCGATCAGAACGCAGGAATTTAATCTTCTTGTTACGATGATTCTCAACTTCACTCTGAAATTGCTTGAACTTTTCAAACGTTTCACACTTGTGCTTCATCAAGTAAATATATCCATATCTACTTAAGTCATCAGTGAAGGTGAGAAAATAACGATATCCACCATGCGCTGCAACATTCATTGGACCGCACACATCAGTATGTATGATTTCCGACAAGTCACTTGCCCGTTCCATTGTTTCAGAGAACGGCGTTTTGGTCATCTTGCCCATGAGACATGGTTCACATGTGTCAAGTGATTCAAAATCAAATGACTCCAAAAGTCCATTAGCATAGAGCTTCCTCATGCGTTTAACACCAATATGACGTAAACGCCAGTGCCATAAGAAAGTGGTACTATCATTATGAACTCTACATCTTTTGGCATCAATGTTATGAACATGTGTATCATCACTATCAAGATTCAATATGAATAAACCCCTAACATTGGGTGCATGACCATAAAAGATATTACTCATATAAATAGAACAACCTTTATTCACTGATTTAAATGAGTAACTGTCTCGCAATAAACAAGATCCAGATATAATGTTCATGCTTAACGCAGGCACTAAATAACAATTATTCAGGTTCATCACTAATCCCGATGGTAATCGAAGAGAGAGCGTGCCGACGGCGATCACATCAACCTTGGAACCATTTCCCACGCGCATCGTCACTTCGTCCTTTGCCAGCCTTCGCTTATTCCGTAGTTCCTATTTTGAGTTGCAAATGTGAGCAACCGAACCGGTATCAAATACCCAGGCACTACTACGAGAGATGGTTAGGTACACATCAATAACATGTATATCATATATACCTTGTTTGTCGTTGGCCGCCTTCTTGTCAGCCAGGTACTTGGGGCAGTTCCGCTTCCAGTGACCAGTTCCCTTGCAATGAAAGCACTCAGTTTCTGGCTTAGGTCCATGCTTAGGCTTCTTAGGAGCAGCAACTGCTTTGCCATCCTTCTTGGTTTTACCCTTCTTGCCTTTGCTCTTGCCATTTTTCTTGAAACTATTGGTTTTATTGACCATCAACACTTGATGTTCTTTCTGGATTTCAGACTCAGCGACTTTCAGCATCGCAAACAGCTCGGATGATGACTTGTTCATCCCGTGCATGTTATAGTTCATCATAAAGCTCTTGTAACTAGGTGGCAGCGATTGAAGAACTCTGTCAATGATCGCCTCTTGCGGAAGGGCAATACCCAACTCAGCTAGACGATTTGCGTACCCAGACATTCTGAGTATATGCTCACTGACAGACCCGTTCTCCTCCATCTTGCAAGCATAGAATTTATCGGAGGTCTCATACCTCTCGATCCGGGCATTCTTCTGAAAGATAAACTGCAACTCTTGGAACATCTCATATGCTCCATGACATTCAAAACGTCTTTGCAGTCCCGGTTCTAAGCCATACAATATTGCACACTGAACTATTGAGTAATCTCCAGCACGAGCCTTCCAAGCGTTCTTCACGTCTTCAGAGGTCATGTCAGCGGGTTGGTTACCAAGCGGTGCATCAAGGACATATGATTTCTGGGAAGCCATAAGGATAATCCTTAGATTACAGGCCTAGTCAACATAGTTACTTCCATCATCTTTCAACTTAGTTTTCTCTAAGAACGCATTAAAATTCAGGGGTGCTACTACGCGAGCCATTGATCTACAACATAAATGTGCAAAGGTTACTAAGACTATTGTTCAGGATTAATGAGTTTAGTTAATCAATTACTAAAGCTCCCACTCAAATTGACATCCATCAGGTCATCTGAGTGTCACATGATCCAAATCCACCAACTCAAGTCCGATCATCACGTGAGTTGAGGTGGTTTCAATGGTGAACATCATCATGTTGATCATATCTACTATATGACTCATGTTTGACCTTTCGGTCCCTTGTGTTTCGAAGCCATGTCTATACATGCTAGGCTCGTCAAGTTTAACCCGAGTGTTCTGCACGTGATCTGCGGCGTGTAAAACCGCATGTCCCCAACAAGAGGTTGGTAAATTGCAATTCTGTAATAGTGGTCTAGCAATTAATTTTACTCTTTTGATTAAAGATTCAGCCATTCCATTTTGAGTATGAACATATGGTACTGAATGTTCTAGATGGATTCCTAAAGCCATACAATAATCATTAAATGCCTATGAACTAAATTCAGCAGCATTATCCATTCTTATTGTTTTTATCCTGTGTTCAGGATGATTTGCTCTCAGTTTGGTAATTTGAGCAATTAATTTTGCAAAGGCATGGTTACGTGTGGATAATAGACACACATGTGAGCATCTAGTAGATGCATCGATTAGCACCATGAAGTACCTAAATGGTCCTGATAGAGGTTGTATTGGACCACATATATCTCCTTGAATTCTTTCAAGAAAATTAAGCGACTCATTTTTAACTTTAAGATAAGATGGCTTAATAATTAATTTCCCGGTAGCACAGGCGGTGCATACAAAATCTGATGATTTGGGAAATCTTTTAATTGGTAAATTATGACCAACAAAATTACTTATAATTTTTCTCATCATACCTATTCCAGGATGACCAAGGCGATCATGCCAAGTCTTGAATTTATCAAGATTTTGAAAAATTATTTTGTACGCAACATAAGGTACGGGTTTTATGTATGTAAAGTATAATCTGGATGAAAATGAAGGGAATTTTTCAAGAGTTTGTTCCTCATATCCATTGCTTTTTGTTAAAAGCAAAAATTCTTTGTTATCCACCTCTATTGTTTTTAGATGGAAATTGTTAGATCGGTTTGAAACTTATAAGGGTACGTGTAGATTCAGGATACAAGAGTGCATTCTGAATTACAATAGTAGTACCCATAGGGAGTGTGAATGTGGCTCTTCCTGAACCAATAATTGCTTTGTTACTTCCTGTTATGGTCATAACATTTTCCTTTCTCTTAGTAAGAGTTTGAAAATATTTTGCTTCCCTTAGAATTGTGTTAGTGGTAGCACTATCCACTAAACATAACTCTTCTTCCATCGGATTGTTCCTGTTAAATTCTATAGATAGAAAAAGAATATTTTAGAATAAATTTACTTTTATTCATATATTCATTAAATTACATACATAATATTTATATTATAACCTTAAATATAATTTCATTACAATATTATGTCTGATTCACATAATGCAATATACATAGTCTGAAAGACTTTATTCTACTTATTGTTATACAATATATAACGTCTTGTAGTATTTAAATAGCTAATTGACATCAACTTGCTTATGGAGATTAACTGAGGTCTCCAAAAACATCTCGGGTGTAATCCACAAGCATGTCTTCATCGAGGATGATATCGTCCTTTGGCTTGTATACTTGAATAGCGCTTTGAGAAGGAACGGCTTGAGGGTTATCTTGAATGGCGTTGAAGTGAGCTTCAGCTTTATTTCCATGAACTTGTTTGCCTTTCCCTCCATACTTGATGTATAGATCCACAAGGTGCTTGGGAATTCGGCATTGATTAGTACGATGATTCATGCATCCACACCTTTGACAAGTTTGAGAGTTGTCATTTTGATCATTTTTCTTGAAATGACCTTTCCCCTTAGTTTGACCATTGGTCTTTTGACCATTGTTCTTTTTCCATTTTCCCTTAAATTTCTGGAAGTTCCTTTTACGGTTTCCAAATTTACTAGTAGAATGAGCATTAGTATGTGCTTCAGGGATAGGCATGGCACCCGTTGGGCGAGCATTATGATTCTTCATGAGAAGTTCGTCATGCTTCTCGGCCTGAAGCAATGTGTATATGAGCTCAGAATATTTTGTGTATTTCTGTTGACGATACTGCTGTTGCAATATCCTCATCGAGGGATGGAAAGTGCATAAAGTTTTCTCTATTAAGTCTGCATCTGAAACTTGATGATTGTGAAATCTTAGTTTGGAGTTAATTTTATGCACGGCAGAATTATATGCAGCAACAGACTTAAAGTCTTGAAACCTTATAAGAGACCATTCTCTTTGGGCTTCTGGCAACATTACTGCTCTTTGTTTGTCATATCTCTTCTTGAGGGAGTCCCATAAAGCTAATGGATCCTCCTCCATCAAATATTCAGTTTTTATATCAGGATGGAGGTGGTGCCTTATGTAGTGCAATGCTGCATACTTTACCACTTGAGGTATTTCTGGAGCATTTTCGGGGGGTGCGACAATGCAAGGACCAAGACTACGTCCACTTAAGAATATTTTCATATCCATGGCCCATGATAGATAGTTACTTCCATCTATTTGTAGTTCTTGGAATTCTTTCTTATTGATGTCAGCCATATTTCCTTTCTTCTCTCCCTAGCCTACTTTCTCTGTTCTAGAGCGATGCGTGCATGATAACATGAAGAGAAAAGAGTAAGATTGAAGTGAAAAAGGATTCATTCATTGATGTTCTGTTCAGGTATATATATATGGCCTGAACAGGTGCTTACAATGTCGGTTACATTGACTCGCGTCGTTTCAGAAAGACACGACGGCGGTTAGAAGAGATATGACGATGGTTCCCTATCTACCGCGTCTGGACAACGCTAGGATTCTAACTGACTGTTAGAATATACTAAGGAATATGCTAATTGTCTATTTAGCCTAATTTTAATGCTAATTAATTTCTAACAGTTATGTTACACAATGCTTCGTTAGCGCTGAGCTCACACCATCGAGCACGTTCATTTCTGTGGCACACTTCATGAACTAGATTGAAGCATCTGATGCAGCATGAACTAGATTGAAGGATCTTGTAAGAATGGTACTAGTTGTGTTACACCGTGCATGCACATTTATCATGCAACTAAAAGCATGCACATTTTGAGGAGCAAAAAGTCCGGCCAGAGGCATGATAGAACCTTGGGGGTCATTACTAGTTGTGTTACACCGTGCTTCGTTAGCGCTGAGCTCACACCTTCGAGCACGTTCATTTCTGTGGCACACTTCATCGGTCATATATAGATAGTTACAGCTCATAGTCGCAAAACAACGTCTGTTCCAAATCATGGCTAGCTTCACTAGCTATGACCACTTGTCATGCCGCCATGTTAGCATCGAGCGTCCGAGTATTTAATCGTTCAAGCCGCATTATCAAGCGCATAAGAATGGTGCGTCCGTCGTAAAATGAGAAAGGCATCTAATGCGGCATGAACTAGATTGAAGCTACACGTGGAGAGATCCACATCAAGGAGTTTGCGTGGATGATCCAAGACTATATATGGCTCATTTCGGATATGATCCTTGATTTGAAGTCCCTATATCCACACACACCATTGTACGGTACCTACGTAATGCCGATGAATCTGCAAGAAACCATATCGTTCAATGGAGGAAGATAACATAAGTAGGACGATGACATACTCACACATATACGTGCGCGATGCAGCACCCTCTTTTCCATTCGTGTAGGTCCTTGGTCCCTCTTTATATGTCCATTATTTGCTAGATGTAGTTGAAAAAAAGTGATTTTGATGTCAATTATATCGATAGTTGTTACTATATTGTGGTGTTTCATGGATGATAGTCTTACATGTTACAACTAGTAGCTAGATCGCCTATTATACATGTCACACCATGCCCCATCACAAAGTCAATAAGAGTACAATAAAATGGCATTCATGTCCGGCTGTGTTCCTATTGTCGTGGTGTTGCAAGGATTCGGCAGCGGCACTGCTCGTGTTTGGGCGTGATGAGATGAAGTCTGCCCGATGATGCGCCCTGGCTGCCCGATGACTTGCAACGGTGGCTGGGGCTGCCAATCCCCCGATCTGGATCTGGATCTGGATCTGGGTGGGTTGTTGGAGCTCGGCCATGGCTGCGGTGGGATGGATCAGGGCAACGTGGGGGGTCTGCTTCCGTGATAATAAAGGTGGCGGTCCACACGCTCCTCTTGCATCATGGCAACATCCTGCATGATCGGTCCTCCTCAATTTGATCATCGACGTATTCCGAAACTGCTGTCACAGATCTTGCCCAAGAAATCTAGATCAGATAGAATTTGGCCGTGCACATCCATATCAACCTACGAGGTTCCATGAGGGCGTGATGCGAAGCTCTATTGCTTGTTGACACCGTGGGACATGTATGCTTCTCGATTTCTATGGTCTAGAAAGCAAGGGAGAAGGTCATGTGTTTGGTAACTCTCAGGAGCAGTAGTGTCAAGTGGGAGCGGCAATATTGGAGGAATTCAGTTTTGGTGGTGCCCGTCGAGTGTCGAGCCAGGACTATCAGCGTGAAAACATATGGTCTGGCCTTCATTGGTTGTGCTGACAATTACCTTGTTGAAGGGATTATTTTGAGAGCTCGGACTTCTCCAGGGAGAAAACCTAAGATCTTGAATCGGGCAACAACGACACTTGCGCACTGTTTACTTCTAAGGCGTTGCTTTTGGAGACCTTTTATCTTTTTCGGGTGTTGTATTTGGTGATGGTTTATGTGCAACTGCCGTGAGGAGTCAATCACTGTGGTGGGACCTTTGTTTTTTTCTCTTTGACTGTGTGCATCCTGAATGTCTGTGCGACATCCTATAGGCACAGAGGTTGAGTGTAATTGGTATCTTCACGATATTAATATATTTCTTTTTTCAAAAAATATACATGCAGTTGTTGATTTGGTGGTGCCTGCCAACAATCAGTTGTTAACGTGGCAATGCTCGCTAGATAGGAAGATGGCTTCAGCACCAATTGGAGGGATCCACAACCAAGAGTGTATTTCGATTCAACCCTACTAAATTTATATGTTTGATCTCTTGATTAGATTATCTAGGACATCGACCACATGCATGTTGCCTTGTCACCACCGATGGGGCAGGGAAGCTGGTCGATCGGACTCAAGCATTAAGCTGATGATCTCGAGGCTACAACTCTCTCCTGTGTGTCGTCCAAAAGAGTAGGATAGAGAGGAAGTGTGTGGATGTGTGTAGTAGCTACGATAGCACATATCAGACGGATTGACACTTGGCGCATGGCAAGCTCGAAACAAATTGGGCGGCTCGAATCGAGTCAGAGTGAATCATTCCATGCCTGCCACTGTATCCGACATTGTATATAGCTAGGACAGTGACACATATTGGGCGTGCCTTTGGTGGCCTAGATGCCCTCCTGGTCTCCCTCGATTTATCTGAATTCCTCTGCATTATGTACTTCACTGATGCAACATGAAAAACGACTTGTAAATAGTGTAGCTATAGGACAGTGGTCAGGTCACTAGATACATTTCCTGATCCTATCTTCTCCATGCTATTGATCATCCTCCGCCTAATACTTTTGGTTTCCTTCTGATTGTGTGGACAAAAAAATTTGGTGACGAAAAATGACTTTCTTGTGTTTACTTTGTAAAAGTTATCTCATGCCCTTAACTAAGATAGAACATGAAATATAAATAGCACTAAGGATTATTTATTTATTTTCTTACAAACACTTAATAAATAATCATTCGATTGGACTCGAGCATCAAGCTCACGATCGATGGGGCAATCGGTCGATCAGACTCAAGAATCAAGCTCGCGCTCTTGAGGCTACAACTCTCTCGTATGTGTCGTCCAAACTAGTACTCCCTCTGTTCCATAATTTAGTGTGTCCGTGCTGCTCGAGATTTAACTTTGATCATAAATTTAACCAACGTGGGCAACTGCGATGGGAGTAAAAATTCTGCCGTTGAAAACTTCTTTCGAATATGAATTCAACAGTATCATTTTTGCTCCTGCCGCAATAACCCTCATTTGTTAAATTTATGGTCAAAGTTAAATCTCGAAAAACACGCAAACACTACATTATGGGACGGAGAGAGTAGGCGAGAGAGAAAGCGTGTGGATGTGTAGATGGAGTGACACTTAACGCATGGCAAGCTCAAAAAAAAAACTGTGTGGCTCGGATCGACTCGACTGGATCACGCATTGGGCCTGCCTTTGGTGCCGTGGATCGGTCAATCTCTCTGCCTGTATTTGAATTTCCCTGCATTATTGTACTTCCCTGATGCAACCTGGAAACGGCTTGTAATTAACATAGCTATAGGACAGTCGTCAGGTCACCACATACATTTCCTGATCCTGTCCTCTCCATGTCATTGATCATCATCCACCAGGTGCCTTTGGTTTTCTTCTGATTGTGTGGAAGAAAAATTACTTTCTTGTGTTTACTTGGTAAAAGTTTTAGTCTCATGTCATTTACTAATATAGAGATTTAGATACAAAATATCACTAAAGATATTTTATTTATGAGGTTTTTAAACATGGTCCCTCTTACCCCCTCTTTTCACATGGGAGATAACAGTATATTCTTACCCCCTCTTTTCTCATGAGTATAATAGAACTAAGCGGTTGATTTCATTAAGTAGTGTGTCTGATTAACTCTTCATGTGAAAAGAGGGAGTAAAAGGGATCATGTTAAAATTGCTCTTGATTTATTTTCTGCTGAAAAACGATACCAAAATTCGAGCGCCATGCATGCATGGATCACTCTAGAACTTGTGTACTTGTGTGGACCGTCACTGGAGTCGGCAGGAGCGATGCTTGTGGCGTGCAATCAGTGTGCACGCGGGCGATCGACACGAGAGGCTACCGGTGACCCGCGGACATGAGGAGGACGATGCAGATAATGCAGTTGTCATGTTCGATGCTTACAGCTTACTGATGATTATGGAAGAAGCAATGAGCCATGCCTAATTAGCCACACATCCATCTAATCCCATGCCATGGTTTGGTTTGGTCTGAAAGAGAGGCTGCCACGAAATGGGTAAGTAATAAGAGAGGAGTGGAAGGTGGGTGGAGCCACCTCCACAATACCGCAAGCAACTAGTAATGCATGATGCTGACAGCTATCGTAGGGAAGAAGAATCCGAGGAAGCCATCGTTTCAGTACGCTGAATTATTTGTTCAACAGAACGAATAACCACATCCACAATAACAAATAAATATTAGTAGATACATAGGTGGAACAAGTTTTGACATTGTATTTATTTTGCATTACAGAGGTTGATATTTATCTCAATGGACTGGGCCAACCTTTACGAAGTTTACCTTTACAAAAAGTTATATGTAATATTGCATGTAACAGAAGGATTGCTTATCACTATTGATACAATGCTCGGGTGTGAAGTACACGTGTGCCTAAAAGTACACGGGTCAACTCTCTGCATAGATGAGTATGTCAACTGTTGTAACAGCCGAGTACATCGCTTGCTGTGACACATGTATGGCTTCTATAGAAACCATAGCCAGTCGTGCTAAACAGCTGTCTTGTTACATTAGAGAAAAAATAGAAAGGGGGGGGGGGGGGGGGGGGGGGGGGGGGCAAGTACACACGTACTACATGTTCAGTTCTTGCTCGATCGTTAGAGACTTAGAGGGGGGCATGCCCTGCTCGCCCCCCCTCCTTGTCGTGAGCTTGATGTCTGAGCCTGACCGGTGGTCCATCGTTATACATGTTCAGTTTTTGCTCGATCGTTAGAGGGGGTTTGGTCTGAAAGAATGGCTGCCACGAAATGGGCACGTAATAAGAGAGGAGTGGAAGGTGGGAGGAGCCACGTGCCCACAGTACATCAAATAGTAATGCATGATGCTGACAGCGATCGCAGGGAAGAAGAATCCCTGGAAGCCATCGGTTTCTGTTCGCTGAATTATCCGTGCATGTGCTCCTGCTGCTCCTCTACGGAATCTAGCTTTGTCGCTACCCGCTACTAGTGATAGTACTCCTTCCGTTCCACGACACCGCGCTTTTCGAAATTTAAATTTGATCATATATTTAACTAATGAAACCGACTGCTATCGGAACAAAAATTATACCATTGATTTTGATCTTGGTTAAATGTATAGTCAAACTTAGATCTTGAAAAGCGTGGACGCACTACATTATGAAACGTAGAGAGTAGGTATATACGCTTTTGTCGTGCTATGCTATGTAGTCACATGTCATAATCAGTGTAGCCAGCTCCCAAGAGAATTCGACACAACCGCGCCATTTTTGGCCCGTTCGTTGAGTTAATTTTGGGCCAGGTTTCTCACTTCATGGAACCTACCTTCAAGTTTTTGAATCCTGATATTCATCATACTTGTGACATATTAGACATCCATCCATACTGTGTGGCATTCACATGAGGTGTCCCACACAGGTCTTATGTGGGTGAATATTAGAACTGTCAACACGTGTGGACTCAGCTATTTGGTGCCACATGCACAACAAGTATTACTCATCCCTATCTAGCGAGTGGCACGAAAAAAATCTGCCTACACACATGGCGCAACTACGTTAGTTACCTGACGGGATGACACTTTAGTTACCCCCGAGGATGGCAATTTTAGTAACCCGGGATGGCAAATGTTGTTTTAAAAGCATGTCAATTCTCTTTGTTTTGGTTATCTGTAGTTACTCGTGGACTGACACTTTAGTTATCCAGGGTATTTGCCATATGTGTTTACCTAGTTGCCACGTGTGGTCCAATCATAGTTGTCATCTATGATTAATCATAGTTGTTATGTGTGTTTACCTGGTTGTCACGTACGTTGTAGAAGGCAAGTTGGCAATACAATTATCGATATATTGATAGGGTGCCGGTGCACGTATATATAAGTACAGGGTAGGCCTCAACCTCAACTATACATGACTAGAAGGTGGGCCATAACACAATATACATGCAACACAATATATATACTCAACACCCCCGCAGTCGAAGCGTCGTCGGAGACGCAGAGAGTGGACCTAAACTCCTCGAAGACGGAAGTAGGCAATCCCTTAGTCATCACGTCAGCAAACTATTGGGACGTCGGAACGTGGAGAACCCAAACACCGCCAAGGGCTACCTTCTCTCGCATGAAGTGAATATCGAGCTCAATATGCTTCGTACGTCGATGGTGCACCGGGTTGGCAGAAAGGTAGACTGCGCTGACGTTATCGCAGTAGACAAGGGTGGCCTTGTGAACATCACAAAGCAACTCCTGAAGCAGCTGACGGATCCAAGAGCACTCGGCCACAACATTAGCCACGACGCGATACTCTGCCTCGGCGCTGGAGCGGGAAACCGTGGGCTGCCGCTTCGATGACCAAGAGATCAACGAGGGCCCAAGGTAGACGCAGTAGCCAGACGTGGAACGCCGGGTGTCAGGGAAGCCAGCGCAATCAGCATCCGAGTAGGCAACGAGGTCGGTGGAGGCGGAGGCCGTCAGGGTGAGTCCCAAAGACATGATGTCGCGTATGTAATGGAGAATACGCCTCACCAGGGTCCAATGAGAGTCACACGGGGCGTGCATGTGGAGGCACACCTACTGGACATCATACTACAGATCGGGGTGAGTCAGCGTCAGGTACTGTAAAGCACCAACAATAGAGCGATAAAAGTTGCATCGGACGCGAGAGACCCCTCCAGAGCTGAAACCTTCGCCTTTGTGTCGACGGGGGTGGACACCGGCTTGCAATTAAGCATCCCGGCACGCTCCAGAAGCTCGTGGGCGTACTTCTGCTGATGCAGAAAGAATCCGTCAGCTCGCCGGACCACCTCGATGCCGAGAAAGTAGTGCAGGGGCCCCAAGTCCTTGAGGGCGAACTCATCACGAAGACGAGCCGTCAGCCACTGAAGGAGCTCGGGGGCGGATGCTGTGAGGATGATGTCGTCAACATAGAGCAGCATATATGCAATGGCCGCTCCCTGATGATACACGAAGAGTGAGGCATCGGAGCTCGTGGACTGAAATCCCAGAGACTGCAGGAAGGCTGCGATGCACTGGTACCAGGCCCGAGGCGCCTGCTTCAACCCGTAGAGAGAACGGGAGAGCAAGCACATGGAGTCTGGATGCTCAGTGTCGACGAAACCAGTGGGCTGCTCACAGAACACCTGCTCGGCAAGGTGACCAGGCAAGAAGGCGTTGGAGACGTCCAACTGATGCACAGACCATGCTCGTGAGACCGCCAACTGAAGGACAACACGGATCGTGCCCGGTTTAACAACCGTAGCAAAGGTGTTGGTGAAGTCCACACCTATGCGCTGCCGAAAACCGCGAACCACCCACCAAGCCTTGTAGCGCTCGAGAGAATCGTCCGGACGAGTCTTGTGATGAAACACCCACTTGCCAGTGATGACATTGGCACGAGGAGGTCGCGGAACAAGTTGCCACGTGCGGTTGCGCTGGAGGGTGTCGAACTCCTCCTGCATCGCTGGTAGCCAGTGGGGATCCCGAAGGGCAGCGCGAAAAGAGGTAAGGACTGGGGACGGCGTCGTCATCGAGGCAGCACACGCATACTCGTTGGAGGAGTAACGCGTGCTCGGCCAAACCACACCGGCCCGGGCATGGGTCGTCACGCCTAAAGGAGGGACATCAGCAGTGGCGGGGCTTGCAGCGGCGGCTGGGGCCACGGTGGCGGCGAGGGCCGCGACAGAGACGGGGGCCGCGGTCATAGGGGCCACGGCAGTGATGGCATCCGAGCCGGCAGTAGAGGTGGTGACGGGCGATGTGGCAGTCGAGCCCGTCGCCTGGGAGGCGTCACCAGTCGGGGTGGCCACCGGCTCAACCTCGGAGGAGGGAGACGGGGGCCCGAGGGCCCGGTCAGACTTGACCTCGGGAGAGGGAGTTGAAAAACCGGGCGGCGGCGGCAGAAGGCGTCGTGCTGGGAGGTCCTCCAGGGGGCGCCGCCGTGAATCGCTCCGAGCAGGGCGCAGGAGTCGGCGTCGAGGGAGCCGAGGCCGAAGGAACCTCAAAAAAGGAAACACCGTCTCGACAAAGTGCACGTGCCTCGAGGTGTACACACGATGAGTGACAGGATCATAGCACCGGTAACCTTTGGTGTTGGGGGGATAGCCAAGAGAGATGCAAGGAACGGAACGTGGTGTGAGTTCGTGTGGCGTAGTTGACGCGGTGCTAGGGTAACAAAGACACCAAAAGATGAAGAGACCCTCGTAGGACGGCGGTGTACCAAAGAGAAGGTGATGAGGGGCGTAGTTCCACTGAGGACGACACAGACGAATGTTAACTAAAAGAGTGGCGGTGGCAAGAGCATCGGGCCAAAACCGAGCGGGCAAGTTAGAGTGAAAGAGTAACGTGCGAACGCGCTCATTAAGAGTGCGGAGGATACGCTCGGCGCGACCGTTCTGCTGTGAGGTGTATGGGCAAGTCAGGCGGAACGTGGTGCCATGAGAGGCGAGAAGTGTGCGAAGAGCGACGTTATCAAACTCATTTTCGTTATCAGTTTGGAGTGCAAGTATGGGGCGACCGAACTGGGTGGTGACATAGGAATAAAAGACAGTGAGTGTGGCTAAAGCATCGGATTTACGACCAAGAGGAAAGGTCCACACATAATGAGAGTAATCATCTAAAATCATCAAGTAGTATAGATAGCCCGTGTTACTTGAAACGGGAGACGTCCAAACATCACTATGAATTAACTGAAACGGAAAAGTGGAAACTGTGGTAGACGCACTAAAAGGAAGACGAACGTGCTTGCCCAAACGACAAGCCTCACAGGTGTGCTCGTCGAGCTTATTACATGAGAAAGAAAAACTCCGAAGAATCTGACGCAAAACGGCGGGATTGGGGTGGCCCAAGCGAGCATGCCAAAGATCAACGCCGGCGGCAAGGACGACGAGTGTGGTGGTGGAGGCGCCGGCGTGTACGGGATAGAGCTCGTTGGGACTATCACAGCGGTGAAGAACGATCCTGGTACGGGCGTCCTTCACTGAAAAACCAACACTTTCAAATTCAACAGTAAGTCGATTCTCACGGGTGAGACATTTGACGGAAACTAGACTAGCGGCTAAGTCAGGTGAGACAAGGACGTTAGACATAGTGATAGGTGTGGAATTAGATGGAAAACTAGTGCTACCGACATGAGTGATGGGTAAAGAAGAACCGTTGCCAACGGTGATACGAGTAGATGTGTTAACTGGAGTGGAAGAGGATAGGTTACTGGGATGAGCTGTCATGTGCGCAGTAGCACCTGAGTGATAGGGTAACGCAGCAGAAAACAAAAAAATTCTGACCTACGCACTAGCCCAGGACCACTATGAAGACTGCATACAAGGTTTGATCTTTTCGTTACCGACTCGTAGCGCAGCGGAAGTAGAGTCGATGACGATCGGCGGTGCAGATCCCTGCAGCTAGGATTTACAACGTCCAAACCGCGAGGATGTATACCCTCATCTGCCCCTCGGATAGCCCTCTGGGAGGCGGTCAGACAGTCCCCCAGACGGTGTCGCGGACAGCCCTTCGGGAGGACCTCCAAAACTTGGACTGTCACTCGGACAGCCCTTCGGGAGGACCTTCGAAACTCGAACGGTCACACGGACAGCCCTTCGGGAGGCACTCTCGAACCAAGACCGAAACTACGATCTCTCTATAAAGTTGCACACATACGATGTCATCTATCAGGCAGGGCTTCGGCGTCCAGAACTAGTTCCTGCCAGAACCCAGACAACCTTTTGGCTATACGAAACTATTTCGCTGGGAGGGAGAGAAGAAGCCAGATCATTGCAATGGCATTTGTATGTGAGAAGGAGTGAGTTTGAAGGCAGCCACTCACCTCTATTTATAGGAAAACAAAGGGGTAGGATGGGACTTGGAATTACCAAAATGCCCATGAGGTGAGCACACCACAAGGACATAAAGGGAAAGCCTCCAAATAGTGTTGCCTGCATCACCATGCCTGCATCATCCCCTAATAGTATTTCCACTATTCACAAATAGTGTTTCCACTGTTCAAAAATAGTGTTTCCACTATTTGCAATAGTGTTTCCAATAAAGTAATCCAAAAAGCAGTTTCACTATTCATGACGACATTTTTCAGCGTCCGTTCGAACTGAAAATATCTATGTGGGCTTAGAACATTTCCAGCACCCACTAAAATAATTTTCAATGCGACCCGGAACAATCCCATATTAGTGATTTTCATCTGCGAAAAGCATCTGAAGCGGTTCCGGCAGCTCCGGAACATTTCCCCTTTTTCTTTTGGAAAATTCCCAGAAGTTTCCAGAATGATTCTGGCACCCTCCAAGAATTATCAGGCATGTGCCGAAACCAATTTGACTTAATGGTATCCCCTGAAACAACTTTTCAGTTTTATCGAAACTGTTCTGGTGTTCTCTTTGCGGAACTTTTCCGCTGTCCGAAACTTTTCTGGTGTCCGAAACTTTTTCAATGATTTTCTCCCAGACTCCCTGTCTAGTATTTAGCAGATAGATGACCCTTAAGCGTGTGAGCCTATAGGTTCGGTGAAGCATAGACATGACCCGGAACCCCTTCCGATCAATGATCAACATCGGAGCCGTGGACACCCATATTGACCCCTATACCCACACGATTGAATATTTGAGTGAACCTCCAGTTGCCATGTGCTATTCCTGTTGCTTCGCGATATGTTACAAATACCTGAGGTGAGACATGTTGGCATCCCCGTGGATCAACAACTTGTCCACTATGCCAGTTACCTCGTTACCGGTATTGTTCTCTTTTCTCGTTCCCGTGTTCAGGCATCCCCTGATCAAATCACAAAGGGTTTGGCTAGACGATGATGGATGCCATAACACCGAGAGGGCCTAGAGATATATGTCCATCGTCGGAGGAGAAAATCCCAATCTTGAGCTATCAAATTACTTGACATACTTTTCCATAAACCCATAAGCCACCGTAATAGCCACCCATTTACGGATGACGTTTAACAAACCCCAAAGTTCATGAAGCAAGCATGAAGAAACTCGATACTCTCATGGTCTAAGGAATTATGCAAATATTAACTTCTCTATGTTATTAACCATTAACTTATGACGAATGTATCTCATAGCATAAAATCAATTCGGGTTGATTCAACACAAATGTTCTTCTTACATTGTGCCCTCAAAATTGCCGGCATAGCCATGCCCATGATCAGGAAAACATGATCATCATGCAATACTTGAGCCAGTCTTAGAGGCCAGACTAGGAATACAATTTACCGTTTATTATTCCACACGTGCATATGAGTCTTCCTTCAAGCCTCGTGGTTATTGTAGACTCGAGAACCATAGCAGTTATAGCATGGAACATAAACCTAATTATGAACAGGGAGATAATCAATAACATTTATTATTGCCTCTAGGGCATATCTCCTATAGACTCTCACTTGCACTAGAGTCAATAATCTAGTCAATGCTAATGCACTTTACACCTATGGCATACTGGTGTAAAGTGTGGTTCGCTTGTGGTGTAGCCTGATGTCGGATCTGACAACTTCAGCTCCGTGTGTAACTTTGCATATCCTCGCGTTTTCACGTTATCACAAAATTCATATTTTGTGTGAACTTGGCTTTGCATATGTGTGAATCATTGGTCGATACCTGATTCCCAGACTGAGCTATGGAGCAACTATCTGCAATAGTGTCTCATGGACCAAAGCCATCTTGGAACCATACTAAGTTCATGAATGAACTACATGATTCAACAACTTCTTTGTCGCTTCCAAAGCATCAACATACTTAGCCTTTGTTACAGAATTCGCCACAGTATGTTGTTTGGAACAATTTCCAACTACCGTGCCATCATATTGTGTATTACACAAAAACCCTTAACTTAAATCAAATATCGCATGGAGCATTGATCGAGACTGCATCGATGTACATACTTACAACGAGCCCTTCATAATCTCTGCTTCCGAGAAAACATGTCATCAACCCTACTCTAGTACTTAATGACATCTTTCACTGTTGTCCCATTATCAGTGCTTTGATCACTTTGGTATCTATACTCGCAACAACTTAGGAGTATCGGACATATCTGGTTGTTTTTACATATCATGGAATACATGATTTAATCCAAACACTAGAGTGTGTGGAATCTCCATCATGTATTTTACTCGTCAGTGCTTTGGGATACTGAGTCTTGCAAAAACTCTTTCCATGTGACTTCGACAAGAATCACTCCTTGGCGTTTTTAAATGCTAAAAGGTTTTAGCACCTTGTCAATATGTATTCATTGCTTAGCCCCATTAGATAAATCTATCTCCATAGATCATCATGCCTAATATTGAGGCTATTTAGCCTAAGCACTTCATCGCAAAACTATTTTCAAATGAAGTCCTAATTCGTGTCAAGAAATTTATTTCCAATTAACAATATGTCAAGCACACAACGTTTTTAGAAATATTATTATGCTCCCACTTACTTTATTGAATCACAAGCATCTTTGTTACCCATTGATGAAATAAAAAAACCATTTTGACCATTTCATCAAACCACAAAGATTCTAACTCCATTTTGCTCTCTTTTGTCCATTGCTGAAACTCTGAAGTTTGCATACATACTAGCATTCTCTGGATCGAAATATTACTTTGGACTGTATCACATACAAGTCCTTGGATTCATTTCCATCAGATGGAAATCTTTTTGTCATCCATGTTTCATATCTCATGATTGATATATGTATTAATTGCTAGTTCAACCCGAACCGACCTTAAGCATTGCTACGGTGAAACAACCTCATTGTAGTCAACTCCTTGAACTTGTTATTTTAACAAGTCGAGCTTTATGGATAAAACATTTTTTATCCATATCAGGTTTTAGTTCCATAAATATTCGTTAAATTCTAAGTCCTCTGAAAGGTGTATCAAGGTTTTAATCTTGAATCACTTATATGAAAACTATCTCGGATTGTATTGGCATTTAGCCAATCCGGAGTCAGGGCCCATCAATGCTTCCTTGTGTATTGTAGGTATACTGTTGTCTAACAATAATATCTCGTTTGCGCACCTGATAGGTTTGCACGAGCTTTGCCTACGTGGTTCAGCTGCACGTTCGACCGAAGTCCATACATTTTATTGTAGAGACTTCCGTATCAGTCGTAGTAGGAAACAATGGAATCACTTTCAGGGTTTTCTCTCCTTTGAACTGATGACGAGCATCGGGCCAAAACCGAGCGGGCACGTTAGAGTGAAAGAGTAACGTGCGAACGCAGTCATTAAGAGTGCAGAGGATACGTTCAGCGCGACCGTTTTGCTGTGAGGTGTATGGGCAAGTCAGGCGGAAGGTGGTGCCATGAGAGGCGAGAAGTGTGAGAAGAGCGACGTTATCAAAATCATTTCCGTTATCAATTTGCAGTGCAACTATGGGGCGACCAAACTGGGTGGTGACATAGGAATAAAATACGATGAGTGTGGCTAAAGCATCGGATTTACAATGAAGAGAAAAAGTCCACACATAATGAGAGTAATCATCTAAAATCACCAAGTAGTATAGATATCCCGTGTTACTTGCAACGGGAGACGTCCAAACATCACTATGAATTAACTGAAACAGAAAAGTGGAAACTGTGGTAGACACACTAAAAGGAAGACGAACATGCTTGCCCAAACGACAAGCCTCACAGGTGTGCTCGTCGAGCGTATTACATGAGAAAGAAAAACTCCGAAGAATCTGACCCAAAACGGCGGGATTGGGGTGGCCCAAGCGAGCATGCCAAAGATCAACACCGGCGGCGAGGACGACAGGTGTGGAGGTGGAGGCGCCGACGTGTACGGGATAGAGCTCGTCGGGACTATCACAACGGTGAAGAACGATGCTGGTACGGGCGTCCTTCACAGAAAAACCAACACCGTTGAATTCAACAGTAAGTGGATTCTCACGGGTGAGACATTTGACGGAAACTAGACTAGTGGCTAAGTCAGGTGAGACAAGGACGTTAGACATAGTGATAGGTGTGGAATTAGATGGAAAACTAGTGCTACCGACATGAGTGATGGGTAAAGAAGAAATGTTGCCAACGGTGATACGAGTAGATGTGTTAACTGGAGTGGAAGAGGATAGGTTACCGGGATGAGCTGTCATGTGTGCAATAGCACCTGAGTCCATGTACCAGTCGCCTCCACCACCATACTTATTCGGCGTCAGCGCAGAGTGCAGGGCGGTCAGGAGAGCGGGATCCCACGGTGCAGGTACCGGCGGCGGCGGCTGTCCCCCGTAGGGCGGCGCCTAGGCAGGCACGCCATAGCCACCGAAAGGTGGCGGCGCGAGAGGGGCACCGTAGGGCTGGTAGGGGGCGCCGAAGAACGCCTGGTGACCCGCGGGGCGAGGACCAGGAAGACCCGGTGCAGGAGCCCACGGGATGGGCATGTGATAGACATGGACAACGCCCGTCCATGGGTTCTTCCTGGCGGCCCATGGCGGAGGAGGCTGCTGGTAGTGGGGTGCCCCCCCTACGCCTTGTGCCTGCGGCGGCGACTGCTACTGGCGGCGGCCCCCGCCGCCCCGCCGGTTGCGCCAGCCCCCGCCACCTTGCGGCTGCTGGGGAGGCATAGGGGGAGGACCGGCCGGTGTGGGCAGCAACGAAGGGTAGACGGCGGCCGCAGGCGGTGCGAGCGAACGATGCGGGGCCGGGGGAGCATGGCCGCCACGGGTGGTGCCGGCAGCGAGAGCGGTGTGCTTGACCCGCTACTTCAGCTTTATCATCCGGTGCTCCTCAAGCTTGAGGTACGCAACGACGCACTGGAAGGTGGGCTGCGGCAGCAGGGTGAGGTTGGACGCTGTGTTGCCGAAGACCTCGTTGAGGCCCACAGTGAGGGTGCTCAACATGACGTCGTCGGAGACCTTAGCGCCAATGTCACGAAGCTCGTCGGCAAGCATCTTGAGCCTCATGCAGTACTCATCGATGGTGAAGTTGTCCTGGTGACAACCGAAGAACTCTTGCTGCAAGAAAACAAGGCGCTGAAGTTTGTTGTCGGTGAAGAGCGCGTTGATCTTGGTCCACACGGCGCAGGCGTCGTCGTCCTCGGCGACAACCGTGTGGAAGATGTCCTTCGAGACGGTTTGGTAGAACCATCGGATGAGCGTGGCCTCAATGGCGGACCACTCCGGATCGCCCCGCATGTACTCACCGTCCACGGAACCATCGATGTGCTCGGTGAGATAGTACTCGCGGAAGACAAGGTTGAAGTAGGGCTTCCACGCGGAGTACGACGTGCTGGAGCTGTTGAGGCGGATGGGGACCCGGGCTTCAATGTTGAGGTCACGGATGGCGGCGGCGGATGGCTCGGGACCGGCCAAGGGGTTCGACGAGCGGGTCATGGAGGAGCTTGGGGAGGAGTCCATGGGTGCGATGGCAGCGGTGAGGGGCGGCGACAGGTAGGGTTAGGGTTAGGGCAACGACGACGGTGACAGGTGGCGTTACGGGGGACCGCGGCTGCTGGAGGGAGGGAATGCAGCGGCGGCAGGAGGGAGAGGCAGCGCGGGCGGCGGCGGCACGAGCGGGAGTGGTGCAGCAGCGGCGATCGGCGCGGCGTGGTGGCGGAAGCGGGGCATCACCAAGCGGCGGCGGCACGACGAGAGAAGAGGAGGTGCGCGACGGCGACGGGGTGCGGCGGTGGAGGGTACGGCGGCGGCGGCGGCAAACCCTAGGGGAGGACCGAGAAAATTGATACCATGTAGAAGGCAAGTTGGCAATACAATTATCGATATATTGATAGGGTGCCGGTGCACGTATATATAAGTAGAGGGTAGGCCTCAACCTCAACTATACATGACTAGGAGGTGGGTCATAATACAATATACATGCAACACAATATATATACTCAACATACGCGAAACTGCAGTTGCCATCTATCAACGAATCATAGTTGTCATGTGAATATACCTAGTTGCCACGTACGTGCAACTGCAGTTGCCATTTAGCAACGTCCGAGTATCATGTAGACGAAGAGCGTGGACTAGATGGTGATAGTGTGGGCAGAAACTGATTCGCCCACAAGGCGTAGCTGCCTACCGCGTGCTGCGGGTTGTGTGAGCGAACTCTTCAACACCCACACACACGATAATGCCTATGCGGCACTGAAATTCGTCAACTTGGATAGTTACGTGTGTGCAAAGCGTAAACCTGGCACATAGTATGAGCGTTATCATTTGAAAAGTTTTTTAATTGTTAAAATGGTGACCATTCCCGTGGTAGATAACGAGGAGCACTGTTGCATCAAAAATAATGACGAGCACACATGTAGTAGTATGTCGTATGGGTTAAGTGGGGTGCCATGTCTGAGCTAATTAAGTAACGAGGAGTACACATAAATAACACTGAGTCCAAGGAGATATGCTACTCCTACTGGTACAGACTCTAGAATCTCTTCCAAGGAGATATGCTACTCCTACTGGTACAGACTCTAGAATCTCTCCCCGACGAGGCTGAGTCAGCACGGGGAGGTGGCGTGCAGCAGAAACGAAGGAGGCTTCCGTTTATGGCACATGCTGTGCGTAGGCGACGCAAAGAGTAAACCAGAAGTAGATAATTTTAAGTAAAAACAGGGCATAATCCCTTCTCATTTACTGAATAACGAACATACAACCGTTCAAATGGTGCACAAGAGCTTGATGTGGCGAGAAAAAGAGAAGAGCGAGTTGAAGGTACCGCCATGAAACCCATCACAAGTAAAATGGAAGTATAGTCTAGAGCAACATAAGAGCATCTACAGCCACATTCCTATATCCTCTTCAAACGATTGGAACGCCATCCTGACCACCGTTGGTAAAAAAAATCGACCCAATCAAACACCCCACTTTTCTTCATAAACGTCCGGACTGACCGACACCTCTCATATTCATTTTAAATCTGGAGACGATATAAGGGCTTACGTCCGCATGCGGTCATGGCCGGTCAGTCCGCCACCTAGGACGCAGCACCATCCGGACCATCTTTTCTCTTATAGATTTATTCTTTTCTTTTTCTTTTTTTTCATCAATCACGTACAAGTGACCGAACATATGAAAAAGTATATGAAAAATACAGCAGCATGGACAAGAAACATAAACGCTCAAAAGGAATACATCCTATCACTGACCGGACAGTCCATGAACGTTTAGGATAGATGCTTTGAGCTAAGCTAGCTGGTGCTACGGCTCATGAGCAGCGGTTTCGGTTCTCTCTCTCAACAGAATCTATAGCTGGTAGCACTAGAGTTTCTGGGAACAATGATCGAGTGAGTGAGTCCGACAAGGCATAATCGTATCCAAGCTGGATGACATGCATGCATGGTCTGGACCGATGATGATTAGCGCTGACAGTCCCGGCCCGCGGCGGCATGGACGCCGCCGGCCAATGGGGTCGCGCCAGGTGGCCGTTAGCGGATGGCATGGAGGCTATAAAACACACGAGGAACTCCACGGCAAACACGCACAGCTTCTTGCTAATTCAGAAGTCACTTCCGCTAATCCATCTCCCCTACTTCTCTGATCGATCTCTATGTCAATGGAGACGGGAGACTGCAGATCGACGACGCCGGCGCTGCTGCCATGCTCATACTCGCCGCTGCCGGACGACGCGGAGGCCGCCGTGGTGGGCCACGCGCGCCGGAGTGCAGGCCCGCTGTGCGCCGCGCTGCTGGCGGCGTCGGCCGCCGTGCTCCTCGTGGTCGCCGCGCTGGTCGGCGTCAGGCTCGCCGGCCAGCTGCCACTGCCAGCCATGGGCGTCGCCATGCCCGGCCACCCGACGACACCCGACACCGTCCCAATGAGCACCAGCAGCCGAGGGCCTGACCGTGGCGTCTCGGAGAAGACGTCTGGCGCGGCCGCGCACGGCGGCATGCTGAGCGCGGACTCCGGCGGCAACGCGTTCCCGTGGAGCAATGCCATGCTCCAGTGGCAGCGCACCGGCTTCCACTTCCAGCCTGAGAAGAACTGGATGAACGACCCCAACGGTACGTAACACACTTGTTTCAGTGATCTCCTTGACATGTTTCCACGATAGAATCTTGTCAATTTCGTCACAAATTTCCGTGCTGATAGGGAAATGCAAATGCAGGTCCCGTGTACTACAAGGGGTGGTACCATCTCTTTTACCAGTACAACCCGGAAGGTGCCGTCTGGGGCAACAAGATCGCATGGGGCCACGCCGCTTCCCGCGACCTCCTCCGTTGGCGCCACCTTCCCGTCGCCATGTCCCCTGACCAGTGGTACGACATCAATGGCGTCTGGTCGGGCTCTGCCACCGTCCTCCCCGATGGCCGCGTCGTCATGCTCTACACCGGTTCCACCAACGCATCGGTCCAGGTCCAATGCCTCGCCTTCCCCACCGACCCCTCCGACCCTTTGCTCATCAATTGGACCAAATATGAGAACAACCCGGTGATGTACCCGCCACCAGGCGTCGGGGAGAAGGACTTCAGGGACCCGACCACTGCGTGGTTTGACGGCTCTGATGACACGTGGAGGCTCGTAATCGGCTCCAAGGATGACCGCCATGCCGGCATGGTTATGACCTACAAGACCAAGGATTTCATGGACTATGAGCTTGTCCCCGGGTTGCTTCATCGTGTGCCGGGGACGGGGATGTGGGAGTGCATCGACTTGTACCCGGTCGGCGGCACGAGGGGCATCGACATGACGGAGGCAGTGGCCATGGCGTCCACTAACGGCGGCGGCAATGTTTTGCACGTGATGAAGGAGAGCTCAGATGATGACCGACACGACTACTATGCGCTGGGAAGGTACGACGCGGCGAAGAACACATGGACGCCATTAGACACAGATGCCGATGTCGGCATTGGGCTAAGGTATGATTGGGGAAAGTTCTATGCGTCCAAGACGTTCTATGATCCGGCAAAGAAGCGGCGTGTGCTGTGGGGGTGGATCGGCGAGACGGACTCCGAGCGCGCTGACGTAGCCAAGGGATGGGCCTCCCTCCAGGTACTTTACATTTTTCATCATCTTTTTCTTGCATAAGATGGCAAAGTATATTGAGTACAATTTGTTTTTTTAACACAACTGAGTACAATTTGTTGCGTTGGCAATTTTCATCATTAGTTGTGTTGCATGCACTTTTTGTTGGGTTCCACGGACACATCGGCATGGCAGGGGTCAGGGTGTGGACCATGGTCATAGATGCAAATAATAGAAGCTATTTTTTTAACGAAATACAGCCACTTTAGATGAATCATACACACGTGGATAACAGCTATCGATGCAGCTAGTTGTCAAGTGTCTCTAGCTTCATTCAGATTGAATTTAGTTCCAGCTTAATCAGCTATTGTTGAGATACCTTGAATACACAATGCAGCTCAGTTAGTTGCGTGCCCATGACCCATATGGCCCATAAGTTGGTTGCAAATCTGGTACAACTACCAAACTCACTGAATTCATATAAACAATTTCTGTTAGTACCAACAAAACATCAATTACACAAGAAAACGGAATGTCTTGTCTGCTTACACCACAGCTAAGTGGTACATTATATATTTGCTGTCACAATGATTGGTGCCAACTGCTAAGTGATATTTTGCTGAGTAATTAATTAGTGCAAATTGCTAATGGATTTTGTTGTTACTATTGCAGTCGATCCCTCGGACGGTGGTGTTGGACACCAAGACAGGGAGCAACCTCCTGCAATGGCCGGTAGAGGAGGTGGAAACGCTCCGGACCAACTCCACCATCCTTGGCGGCGTTACCGTCAACGAAGGCTCTGTATTCCCACTCAGCCTTCACCGCGCCACCCAACTCGACATCGAGGCATCATTCCGTCTTGACCCGCTCGAAGTCGCCGCTACCAAGGAGGCGGATGTCGGCTACAACTGTAGCACCAGCGGTGGCGCGGCTGGACGGGGCACACTCGGTCCCTTCGGCCTCCTCGTGCTGGCTGATGCCAGGCGCCACAGTGGTGACATGGAGCGGACCGCCGTCTACTTCTATGTTTCCAGAGGCCTCGATGGCGCCCTGCGCACACACTTCTGCCACGACGAGACACGCTCATCTCATGCCAACGATATTGTCAAGAGGGTCGTGGGAAATATTGTTCCCATGCTCGATGGCGAGGAGTTTTCGGTGAGAGTGCTAGTGGATCATTCGATCGTTGAGAGCTTTGCGATGCGCGGGAGGTTGGCGGCGACGTCACGGGTGTACCCGACGGAGGCCATCTATGCCAATGCCGGGGTATACCTCTTCAACAATGCCACCGGTGCCCGGGTCACCACCACAAGACTCATCGTCCACGAGATGGACTCCTCCTACAACCAGGCCTATATGGCCTCATTGTAAAATATAATGGACATGCAAATATTCTTTTTGTTTAGAAAAAATGTGATTGATAGCACATTGTACTTCTGTTTATAGACCAAGGAAGGTCTCTCTCATTTCTTTGCCGCAACTTTTCTGCGTTATCTGATTGATCTTCACCAAGGTTTTTCTTTTCTCGTTTCTGTTTTCTACAGTGGTCACCTGGAACACCGGTTCCTGAAAAATATACCAGAATTTAAACAAAAATATACATCCTGCCACGGTGGTATAATAGGGAAGAACCACGTCTGGGTTGGAGGCTTTGGATCGCAGGACCTTCACAATGCCTACACTGCTGATTACCAACATGGCCACAACACAGTTCAGTCAATACGACCATCCTCACTTTATTTGTTCTAGGTTTTGTGTTCAAATTTGAATTTTTAACAAAAAAATTCAAAAGATAACATAGTTTCTTGGGGTGGACCGGAAAAATTACCTAACTGGTCGGCTACCGAAATTATCGAACGAGAATAAAAACCTTTATCCTGACTTAACTGGAGGAATCACATGTATACCTGCTTATATTTCTGACATCAAATACTAATTTGAATTTTGAGTAGGTGTTTTGTTCATATTTTTCTTGTAGTAGTTATGCCATGGTTGTATTTGTTTTGTACTCTGAATAACAATTTTTGTGAACTTGTGGTCAACACTGTTCATAATTCTCCTAGAAGATATTATTTTGTCTCAACTCTAGCTTCCTAATTAATTATTGTTGTGTGCATGTGGTCTTGTTGTTTCATGTGATGATCGATGACGAATCTTCACTCTTGTTTAAATAAAAAGATTAATCTGTACTTTTCTTTTCAACAGGAGCGATTATCCTGACCTCTGCATCAATTGATGCACACAATACATGATTGCTATTGCCTGCAAGCTAGCTTGCACTCGAGGCTGGGTAGAAGTTCTGCTTGTCTGTCAACTATAGTTTAAAATAGTGCATTATCGGTGTTTCGGTGAACAAATTATCACATACATACACATCTTCTGCATACCCAGATGGAAATTATTGGTAAACAAACAAATGGGAATTATTGTGCAAACAAATGTGAATTATTGGAGGTACTACGTACACTCATGGACAAGTGTGAATGATGCCAGGCATGTTTAGATAGAGGAAGATTGGAGTGGAAGATTTGAGCTGGCGATGGCATGTGGACTGAAAATCAGTGAGACCATGAGGTCATCAAGGATGCTGATGATAAGATTCTGGATCTTCTCCAGCACTCACCTGATGGCCGGAATTATTGGCCACCAGCGCCGTTGATCTATCGCCTGCGCCATAGGTTCTGCCATGCATACCGGTTCTTGCCTTGGAAAACCATCGGATTCACTGTTTATTAGATGGTTCTTGTTTTGTTGCCTTGTACCGCGCGGGGGGGGGGGGGGTAGGGGGTACCGCTACTTCACACATGAGCACAACCGGTTTGTGTGGTTCCTGCCTTGCTATTGTTCTCCACAAGCAAAACTGAATCATTGCCACGTCGAACAATGCATTATTGCAGCTTGCATTGGTTGCTTCCAAGGTTGGTCCAAAGAGGTTATCATGTACGAAGACAAATAGACACAACCTGAGATCAACAACATAACAACCACACACACACATGTGTGTGCATGCCATGTGTATGCATGATTTATTCTTACCCTTCTCGAGTTATCCTGGTAATTACACACCGCATACATATTGATTCACACGTCTATACGTGTTGATATGTGGCGGGTAAATGGAACAGCACACGGCGACCACAGGTCGGGTAAAAAAACTAAGCTGTCTACCAAGCAGTAGAGTTGGCCAGGTCAACCGTTCTAGATAGTTGAATGTCGATGAAGGTGACATGGTAGTGACCTGGGATTATTACTGACTGCAACAATATGTTGCCACTTGTCACACATTGCCTTGTCAGCGTCATGCTCCGAGCATCAAGGCTACAACGCCCATGTGCGCCTCAATTTTTGTGGCCGACTTCTTCGCAGCCGCAGATACCTATGGTTGCAAGCCTGATCACATGCCTTCCTAATCATTGCTAGCTATATCAATTGTTGCCACATGTCCTGTTGCGTGAGCACGCAATGTTCGAGTGCCCACCACAAAAAAAGAAAGGACATCCGACGTGGCATGTACTATATGGACCGACAAGTGGAGAGAGCCAGGGCCAGGAGTTTGGATTCCATGGATGGGTGTGAGAATTTGCATGACTAGAATCGAGTCTGATCAAGATTCATTGTCCCTACCTCTACCCGCATTATTGTACCTGCATGAGGATGATGAATCTTCACGAAACCATAGCGCTTGATGGAGAACGACATCGTAGCTTGGACAACGACACTGCCTCACACACACATGCACGATACACGTCTCTTTGCGTGTCTTGTAGGCCCCCGGTCCCTCTTCCTATAAACATTATTGCTACTTGTTGAATCTTTTTTGACGGTGATGTTGATTTTCTTGTTGGTTGTTAGTGATTCATGGACGAAAGTTGCAAGTTAATACTACAATGACTAGTTAGCTAGCTAGCTGCCAGCAATTTTCGCCACCTGTGACACCCTGCCTCACCACATGGTTAGTAAGAGTCAAAAAAATGGACTGCTGACGTGCTAGCACCCACCAGCCAACAGAATTAATGGATTGAGCTGAAACTTGAAGGGGTCCGCTGCCATGAGCATAGTTTGATTCTATCAAAAGAAATTTAGATGATTAATCTCTTGATTATTCATTTGTTTTGCCGGGAATATCTTGATTAGAATTAGCTTAACTAGTCGTCAACCCGTGTGTCCGTACGCCCTAGATAATTTATATGCATTCCATATTGAAATAAATATGAGACTATCAATATTTTGTGTGTAATGATAGAACTATTTTAATGATACACATTAGAATTCTTTTCAGGGATACCCGTTTCAGATAGTACTATCGGAGATAATTAGCATGATAGTACTTGTGGAGAGTTGAGGAGACATAAGTGTGGCTTTCAAGAAAGAAAGCGTGCTTGTGGGAGAACATGACAGGACAGTGTTCAATTTTCTTTTACGGGACGCTGTATTTTCTTTTCTGAACTCCTATAAAACACAAGCACGATGGTGGCTATATTATGAATTCCAGGTCGCCGTTAGCGGGTGGCATGGAGGATATAAAACACACGACGAACTCCTCGGCCAACACGCACAGCTTCTTGCTAATTCAGAAATCACTTCCGCTAATCCATCTCCTCTACTTTTCTGATCGATCTCTATGTCAATGGAGACGAGAGACTGCAGAGATTGGTCTTGTTGTCTCATGCGGCCGAGGATCAATGTGTACAAGATTGGTTTTGCCTGCGAGCTAGGCACAAGACCACCTCATCTGTTAACTATATAGTTTAAAATAGTGCATTATCGGTGAACAAATTATCACAGGGAATCTACAAACACATCCCCTGCATAGATTAGTGTGAGTTATTGGGTAAGCAAACAAACGGGAATTATTGTGTAAAAAAGTGGGAATTATTGGAGGTACTACGTACACTCACGGACAAGTGTCAATGATGCCAGGCCCAGCCCCAGGAATCTGGATTATATTAGATGGATAATGAAAGAAATATTGGGGTGGAAGATTTGAGTGGAAGATTTGAGCTGGCAATGGCATGTGGACTGCAAATCAGTGAGACCGTGAGGCTACCAAGGATGCTGATGATAAGATTCTGGATCTTCTCCGCCACTCACCCGACGGCTGGAATTATTGGACACCAACGGCGTGGATATATCGCCTGCGCCATGGGTGCCGCCATGGATACCGGTTCTTGCCTTATGCATGCATGTTGGTTGGTGTCGAGAGAACCATCGGATTCACATTTTATTCCTGTGTGCTCGCCGTTTTAGAAAGGAAAAATAAAGTAGCCCCCAACCGTCTTGTCAGAATTTCATGTAGTTTGCATAATTTCACCGTGTTCTCTTCATGAAACTGCATGAAAGTTTGCATATGAAACCGGTTGTTCATATGCAAACCTTTGTAATGTCTCCTACATGCTAGTTTATCGGAAGTACTCGTAATTTGTGAAATCTAATTAATCAGCAAAGTAAAGAAAGAAGGCACGTGAGCACAACCAGTTTGTGTGGTTCCTGCCTTGCTATTGTTATCCACAAACAAAACTGAATCATTGCCACATCGAACAATGCATTATTGTACTTGCATTGGTTACTTCCAAGTTTGGTGCAAGGAGGTTATCGTCGACGAAGAAAAATAGACACGACTTGAGAGTCAACAAGGTAACAACACTATATGTGTTGATATGTGGCGGGTCAGTGGGCAACATTAGACGACAAGCATAGGTGGGTAAAAAAAAACTAATCTGGCTGCCAAACAGTAGAGTTGGCCAGGTCAACTATTCTAGTGGTGGAAATATTGAATATCGATGAAGGTGCCATGTGATTATGACTAACCGCAATTATATGTTGCCACTTGTCACACATCACTTTTCAGCATTGAGCTCCGAGCATCGAGGGTACAACGTCCATGTGCTTTTGTGGCCAACTTCATCGATCGAGTCGTAGATAACTATGGCCGCTATCTTGTCACATGCCTTCCTAATCATTGGTAGCTATATCAACTCTTGCGACCTGTCATGTTGCTCGAGCATGCAATGTTGGTGCGGCCACCGCAAAAAGAGAAATGACATCTGACATGGTAGGAACCTTAAAGAGCGACACGTGGAGAGAGCCATGACCAGAAGTTTGGATTCTGTGGATTGGTTTGAGAATTTGCATGACTAAAATCGAGTCCGATGAACCATAGCACTCTGGTCACAGATTCATGGTCTCTAACTCTGCCCGCATTATTGTACCTTTCTGATCCCGATGAATCTTCGCGAAACTATAGCACTTGATGGAGAGCTGACGTCGTGGCTTGGATGTACCCCTCTTTGTGTGTCGTGTGGGTCCCCGGCCTCTCTTGCTATATCCATTATTGCTAGTTATTGAATATGTTTTTGTTGTGATGTTGACTTTGTTGTTGGTGTTAGAGCAAGGTTAATAATACAGCCAACAATGGGCTATAAGGAGTTGCCATGTCATATAGAGTCAACCTAATAGCAGACATATACAATAGTAAGTTTTAAATGTGTAGTACTTTATTAGTAGTTGGCCTACCTTACACCCTCACAAAGTGTCTTGAGTCTCGTGCTGCAGCTGGCTACTCATCAAGAGCCCGTTTCTCTTTTCTCTCTTCTTCTCTCTCCTCCAACTAATCAAGGATATATTATTCTAATCCTTATAGCCTACTTATGTCACCTTATTGTACTTACTCTTAGGGCTTCATGCATGACAAGCTTGCAAATTACTACAACGGCTAGCTAGCTAGCTGCCATCAATTATGGCCACCTGCTACACCCTGCCTCGTCACATGGTTAGTTAAAAAGGGACAGCTGACGTGGTTGCACCCACCCGCCGACAAAATTAATGGATCGAGGTGAAGCTTGGTGAGGTCCGCAGCCACGAGCATAGTTTGATTTTTTTTTGATTCTATAGTAAGAAATTTAGATGATTGATCTCTTGAGTAGCATAAGCCTAATCAGTACTACTACCTCTCTTCTGGTTTATTGGCCCCCTTCATACTTTATGCTAAATGTTGATATCATATTTAACTAAAAAAAAGTGTTAGTGCATGTCACCAAAAATTATATCGTCGAATTCCTATTTAATCATAGTTTTTAATAAGACATGCATTAACATCTTAGTGGTTAAACCGAAGGTCAAACTTTGGCACAAAATACATAGAGTGCAAATCTAGTATTATTTTGTGGGTTAACGAGGACGGAGGTAGTACTAGGTATGATGGTTTCCGTTCGACGCGTGGACCTACATTATTGTACTAGCTCCTAATTTCTCTTATCCATGACGGATTGGCCATTTGATCATCCACCCATTCATCTTTGTTTTCTTGTGATTATGTGGATCTGCAGCACACTAGAGGACCAGTACTATCCCCACCACCACTACCTACTGTACCACAGAAAGAAATTGTTGCTTGGTCTGGCTAGCTAGCTGCTGCTGATTGGCTCCGTTAGGTACGTCGAGATGGATGCATCCGTGTACAGCTCCCATCGACCATGGTGAGTCAGCACCTTGCTGATTGGTGTCCTTACCTCCGCTCCATGCGAGCGGTGGATGTGGCATCCGAGCGGTGTATGCATGCATGGCAAACTGTACGAGAGTCCATGAATTGTTGCCCAGGGGGAGAGGAGGAGTACGCAAGGAGGATGCAACGTCATGTCCGGTACAAATCCACATCGAACGAGTTGTGAACCAATGGTACCAGCCCGTGCCACCACAACCAGGCATTGCTAGCTTAACCAGGCCACACATCTGTCAATCCCTGATCCATCTTGTGTGGTTTGGTTTGGTGGTGCAGATAATGAGGGTTATATGAGAGTAAGGTAGGTGGGTGCCCATACTTATGGTGCAAGAGTGCCCAACAAAAACACCATCGGTTTCGGTTTGCTGCATTATTTGTGGGGCCTGCTTTTTGTTTCCATGGAATCTGCATTCTCATTTTTTCTGTCAAAAATTGTATTTCCATGTTTCAAGCTTTGAACTGAATAAGGAAGAGGGCACAAGAAATTAGACTCAACACAAACAAGCATGTAGTTGTATTGGGTAATAAGTGGGGTGCGGCAGACATCGAGTTAGATGAGTCAAGAGTTTAGGTGGCCGTCATACAATAGGGTCAACTAAGTGGATTATTCAATTAAAAAACTAAGTGGATTATGTCCACGGCCAACTTCATCGCCGAATTATTGCTAGTAGTGCCGATTGTCGCCATCTGTCTCTCCGGCTTGCCATCATCACTTGGGAAATTAGTCAGGCCGGGAACCACGAGGTTACAACTCTCACCAATTGGTCATCTAATAAAGTGCAAGAAGAAGGAAAAACACGTGGATGCGTGAAGTGAGCGACTGACACATATCGTGGCGGAGCAACAATTGGCACCTGCCCAGACCAAGGGTTGGCTTCAGGGAATTCTGGGCGGCTTCAATCGAGCGGAGTGGATCTTCCCATCCCCATGACGCGTATTATTGTTATGTTCATGTTGCTGGGGCCGCAAGATTGCAATAATCGTTGCAGTGTTAATTTCAAGAAAGGACATCGATGGATCATATATAGCTACCTAGGAGGGTGACACACATTGGTCTGCATTTTTGGTCATGCACATCTCTCTTCATCTCTGCTTATAATCACTACCGTCTATTGCTCACGGTTTTGTTGTGTTTTTATTTTTTGAACGAATGAATCTTGTGTATATGTTACTTGTAACTATCAATTCCACACCATTTCTTATATATTGCCGCTGATCATCCACGATCCAATGCATGTTGTTAGGCCTTGTTAGCATCATTAAGATGTTCAACGTCAAGCTTGAATGAAAAATGCTGTGCCAACGTGGATTGATGTTGTAGCCCGTCGTCGATTGATGGAGTGACAATACGTGGCACCTGCCAGGTGGAGTGATCCACAACCAGGAGTAGCTAGGTTCCGTTCAACTCGAAGAATATTGGAAGAAAAACTTTAACTGTCACCACATCGATGGAGTAATGGTATCTATCCTAATTCCATTCTTGGGTATTATGATACTAGTGCAATGATGTGGATGCTGGTTCTGCAAGAGCTTGTTGGTTGATTGGTTCCATGGAAAAGCCCGTCCTCCTAGGAGATACGTACGTGACCACCACCACATATTCCCTTTCCCTCTACCCATTAGTATTACAATGACCCCAAAAAAAAATTACCCTTGTTGTCTAGTTTCTTCTGACTGATTCGTAGTACTCCTGATTGCTACTTATTGGTAGTTAGCATTATGCATCAACAGCAGGAGTGCATGGTCAGAAATTTACTCTTCCTTAACTTGTTAGCTGCAGAGTGGCTCCGGTACAGCCTCTGGAATCTCTTCCAGGCAATGGTGAGTCAGTACCTCGTGGATGGTCATATGCGTGTGCTGCATATGGCGTGTGTGTGTGTGTGTGTGTGCAATCACTGGTGGCAGAGTCATGACTACTTGGCATTTCTTAACCACAGGTTCATCCTCCCACTCCATCTTCTAGTGTTTGTTCCTTGGTAGTGTCTACTACATGTTAATTTACCGGAAGTATGTAATTTGTGAAGTCCAATTAATCAGCAAAGATAAGAAAAAAGACGCCTGAGCACAACCGTTTTGTGTGGTTGCTGCCTTGCTCATGTTGTCCACAAATGAAACTGTCTCATGTCAAATGATGCATTGTTACAATTTCAAATTGGTTGCTTTCAAGAATGGTCCAAGGAGGTTGTCCTCGACAAAGACAAATAGACACAACCCAAGAGTCAACAAGGTAACAACACACACACACACACACACACACACACACACGCGCGCGCACGCACGCACAAACACACATACACATGTGTGTGTCTGTGTTCATGCCAAGTGTCACTAGTAGAAAACAGACCTTTCGTCCCAAGCATTAGTCCCGGTCTGGTTACGAGCCAGTACTAAAGACGGTATTAGTCCCGGTTCGTGCCGGCTCCAACGGCTAGGAGCAGGGCAACCTTTAGTACCGGCTCGTGAGCGATCTTTAGTACCGGTTCGTGTCACGAGCTCGTACTAAAGGGGGCGTGGCAGGCTTTTCGTCAGACTTGGGCCCCGCGTGCACCGTTAGTATCGGCTGGTGACACCAACTGGTACTAAAGGGCAACCTTTAGTACCGGCTGGTGTCACCAGCCGGTACTAAAGACTTCCTACATATACGCTTCGTCCGCAGCCGATTGAAGGGGCTCGATCATTTCTCTGTTTTCTCCCCTATTCTTCTTCTTGCTCGAAGCTCATCCTCCATTTTGCCAAGGATTTGTCAAGATTTAAAGGCACCCCATCTATCCAAGTGTTCATAAAGGTTAGCAACTTTGCTCCTTCATCTCTCATTGCTAGTTAGTTTGTGGTATGCTCAAAGATATGTGATTTGTGGGTTTTAGCTAGGTTTTGGAGGAGTTATGTGGGAGTTTATTTGATTTATATGCAATTTGAGCTCAAATTAACTTGTTAGGTTGCATATGTGTAGTGTGGTTTAATTGGTGCCTTCCCATCCCCGTCCGTCCTAACCACCGTCGATGGTCCGCATCGTCTCGTCGCGGCACTGGCCACCTTGGTGAGCCTCTTGTTCTTCTTAAAACCTTTTTTAAAATTACTTGTATGATTTAGATAGCTGCGTGTACGATTTAGTTACCTGTATTATTGTTAGTTATTCTATAGTATCATGGTTATGGTATTCGCCCACGTCGGCCCTCGTCCAGTCTATGATTCAGATGTGGTATGTCGTTATCTTTTATAACTATTTCACACATCATCTAATGTCTATGACAATTAATTATGCCACCAAATTGACGTAGATGTTTTTATCTATAGGAAGTAGTTGAACCAGAAATTCCAACCGACTATGCAATTCTGCTTGAGAAATTAACACAAGCTGAAAAAGAAATTGATCATTTGAAAGAAAAATTGAAAAGAACTGAAGATGAGAAGATGGGATTGGAGTTGCATGTTGCCGATATCGTCGATGATCACAAGAACAAGATGGCTGGATTGCACTTGAAGCTTAGAAAGATTAGAAAAATATGCCATTTGATAAAGAGGCTTGGTATCATTATGCCGTTGGCTAAATTGTTACTTTAGTTATGATTATGATCGCGTTTGTTGTTGCATTTACATGTTTTAGATAGTTGTATGTTGTTTTATGAGATGTATGTATGAATTATAAGTATCTATTATTTGCAGTAATAACATTTGGTCACTGCTAGCTCTACTTTTGGTTGTAATGTGATGATGAAGTTGTATTAATTTGATCACTTCGATATTGTGTAGTGAACATCAGTTGGGAATGGATGTACGATGATCGACTAATTCTAGGGTTTCTTAATGGCCTGCATGATTTTATTCATGTGGCTGAGGCAAACAAGCAGAATGGTTTCATGTGTTGTCCATGTCGTGACTGTAAGAATGATAGGAATTACTCTACCTCCAAAACCCTTCACTACCACCTGCTGAAGTCCGGTTTCATGTCCGGCTATAGCTGTTGGACGAAGCATGGAGAAAGAGGGGTTATAATGGAAGACAATGAAGAAGAAGAGGATGATGACAACTATCCTTTCGCCGATACAACAACGGGGGAAGCTGAAGAAGAGGCATCAACGGGGGAAGCTGAAGAAGAGGCATCAGATGAGCCCGCTGATGATTTGGGTCGGGTCATTGCTGATGCAAAGAGAAACTGCGAAAATGACAAGGAGAGGTTGAAGTTGAAACGCATGTTAGAGGATCATAAGAAATTATTGTATCCAAATTGTGAAGATGACTAGAAAAAGTTGGGTACCACGCTGGAATTGCTGCAATGGAAGGCGAAGAATGATGTAACTGACAAGGGATTTCAAGAATTACTGATAATGATAAAGAAGATGCTTCCAAAGGATAACGAATTGCCTGAAAGTACGTATGAAGCAAAGAAGGTTGTATGCCCTCTAGGATTAGAGGTGCAGAAGATACATGCATGCCCTAATGACTGCATCATCTACCGCGGTGAGGAGTATGAGAATTTGGATGCATGCCCGGTATGCGGTGCACTGCGCTATAAGATCCCGCGCGATGACCCTGGTGATGTGGAGGGTGAAGGCCACAAGAAGAGGGTTCCTGCCAAGGTGATGTGGTATGCTCCTATAATACCACGGTTGAAACGTTTGTTCCAAAACAAAGAGCATGCCAAGTTGTTGCGATGGCACAAAGAAGAACGTAAGAAAGACGGGATATTGAGAGCACCCGCTAATGGGTCACAGTGGAGAAAAATTGAGAGGGAGTTTGAGGACTTTGCAGCTGATGCAACGAACTTATGGTTTGATCTTAGTACAGACGGCATGAATCCTTTTGGGAAGCAGAGCTTCACTCACAACACCTGGTCCGTGACTCTATGTATCTACAACCTTCCTCCTTGGTTGTGCATGAAACGGAAGCTCATTATGGTGTCAGTTCTCATCCAAGGCCCTAAGCAACCCGACAACGACATTGATGTCTACCTAAGGCCACTAGTTGATGAACTTCTACAGTTGTGAAAAAAACCAGGTGTACGTGTGTGGGATACGCACACACACAAGGAAATTGACCTACGAGCGTTGTTGTTTGTAACCATCAATGATTGGCCTGCTCTTAGTAACCTTTCAGGACATACAAACAAGGGATACAATGCATGCACGCACTGTTTAGATGATACTGAAAGTATATATTTGGATAAATGTAAGAATAATGTGTACATAGGACATCATTGATTTCTACCGATCAAGCATATCTTAAGAAAGGCAGGCAACAATTTCAAAGGTGAGCCAGATAACCGGAAGAAGCCTGGCCTCTGTACTGATGAATATATATTTGATATGGTTATGGATTTACACGTAATCTTTGGAAAGGGTCCTGGCGGACAATCTGTTCCGAGTGACGCCAACATACATGCACCCGTGTGGAAGAAGAAATCTATATTTTGGAAACTTGAATATTGGAAATCCCTAGAGGTCTGCAATGCAATAGACGTGATGCACGCAATGAAGAATCTTTGTGTGAACCTGCTAGGCTTCTTGGGCGTGTATGGAAAGACAAAAGATACACCGGAGGCATGGAAGGACAAGCAAAGAATTAACGCAAAAGACGGCATGCCTCCAAAGCAGTATCAAGGTCCTGCCAGCTACGCTCTTACGAAAGAAGAGAAGGAAATCTTTTTTGAATGCCTACTCAGTATCAAGTTCCCGTCTGGCTTCTCGTCGAATATAAAGGGAATAATAATATGGCAGAGAAAAAAAAAATTAAAATCTAAAGTCTCATGACTGCCAAGTGATTATGACCTAATTACTTCCGGTTGCACTTAGGGGGCTTCTACCAGAAAATGTTCGATTAGCCATTGTGAAGCTATGCGCATTCCTCAATGCAATTTCTCAGAAGGTAATCGATCTAGAAATCCTACCAAGGTTACAGAATAACCTGGTCCAATGTCTTGTCAGTTTCGAGTTGGTGTTCCGTCCATCCTTCTTCAATATCATGACGCACGTTCTAGTTCACCTAGTCGAAGAGATTAACATTCTGGGTCCTGTATTTCTACACAATATGTTCCCCTTTGAGAGGTTCATGGGAGTCTTGAAGAAATATGTTCATAACCATGCTAGGCTAGAAGGAAGCATCGCCAAGGGATATGGAACAGAGGAGGTTATTGAGTTTTGTGTTGACTTTATTCCTGACATTAAGCCAATTGGTCTTCCTGAATCGCGGCATGAGGGGAGACTGGTTGGAAAATGCACATTAGGAAAGAAAGAAGCAATAGATATGGACGGGCATTCTTTCACTCAACCACACTTCACGGTTCTACAAAATTCCACCTTGGTGACTCCATATATGGCCGAAGTCAAGGATATTGTACGGTCCGAGAACCCGGAGCAGTCTGACACCTGGATTGAACATAAACACATGGAGACTTTTGCCGGTTGGTTGCAAACAAAGCTCATCAACGACAACGATGTTCCAGATGAACTGTACTGGTTGGCCAAGACACCAAGTTCGACTGTAACGACTTTCAAAGGGTAGGAGATAAATGGGAATACATTTTACACGATCGCCCAAGATAAAAAAAGCACCAACCAAAACAGTGGTGTTCGCTATGATGCAACCAACTTTCAAGACACATATTCTGGTTACATGGAGGAGATATGGGAACTTGACTATGGACCTTATATTAAGGTTTCTTTGTTTCGGTGCAAATGGGTCAAATATACTGGAGGCGAGGTATAGGTAGACCCGCAGTACGAAATGACAATAGTGGATCTCAATAATCTTGGATACACAGACGACTCATTCGTCCTAGACAATGATGTGGCTCAAGTTTTCTATGTGAAGGACATGTCTAGCAAACCGAGAAGAAGAAAAGATAAGGAAACAAATACATCATACGATGAGCCAAAGCGCCACATAGTTCTTTCAGGGAAAAGAAACATTGTGGGAGTGGACGACAAGACAGACATGTGAGAAGATTATGAAAAGTTTCATGAAATCCCTCCCTTCAGACTGAAGACTGACCCAAACATCCTGTTAAATAATGAAGATTCTCCATGGTTACGGTGCAATCATAAGCAAGGGACAAACACGCAGAAAAAGTCTTACACCGCGAGATCCCATTCTGGGATGTGACCCGCTTCGCTGTCATCACTTTCTATGTGAAGGACATGCATGCATTTTCTAGCATGGTATCTTTGTAACAGTTTGTACACGAAGTGCATCCAGTTTGTTCACGAAGTGTTTGCCGTTACCCTCTCAACTCTTTAGAAGTTGCTATGTGGTTGAAATTATGATGTCATGCCAAGTTACAACCTTTTCAGAGTTCATTTGTACTGCTTTTCAAATTCATGGTCATTTAGATCAAAATAAATCATTAAATGTATGAAAAATATCAAATGAAGCCAGAAAGGGTTGAAAATTGATGATGTGCCTTTGAATGGTGCATATTGAACACACAAAAAGTACAAGTAGGGAGTTAAAATAAGTTATTAAAAATGAAATCATAGATGAGTTTTCGTCCGAAACCCTCATACTTCAAAAGAGATTATCCAATTTGTATACGAAGTGGATCCAGTTTTTGTCGTAACCCTCTCAGCTCTTTAGAAGTTTCTATGTGGGTGAAATTATGATGTCATGCCAAGTTACAACCTTTCGAGAGTTCATTTGTACTACTTTTCAAATTCAGGGTCATTTAACTCAAATAAATCATTAAATGCATGAAAAATATCAAATGAAGTCAGAAATGGTTGAAAAATGATGATGTGCCTTTGAATGGTGCATATTGAACACATAAAAAGTATGGAGTTAAAATAAGTTATTAAAAATGAAATCCTTTTGTAACAGATGAGTTTTCGTCCGAAACCCTCATACTTCGAAAGAGATTGTCCAATTTGTATACGAAGTGCATCCAGTTTTTGCCGTAACCCTTTTAACTCTTTAGAAGTTGCTATGTGGGTGAAATTATGATGTCATGCCAAGTTACAACCTTTTCAGAGTTCATTTGTACTGCTTTTCAAATTCAGGGTCATTTAGTTCAAAATAAATCATTAAATGCATGAATAATATCAAATGAAGTCGGAAAGGTTTGAAAATTGATGATGTGCCTTTGAATGGTGCATATTGAACACACAAAAAGTATGGAGTTAAAATAAGTTATTAAAAATGAAATCCCTTTGTAATAGATGAGTTTTCGTCCGAAGCTCTCATACTTTGAAAGAGATTGTCCAATTTGTACACGAAGTGGATCCAGTTTTTGCCGTAACCTCTCAATTTTTTAGAAGTTGCTATGTGGGTGAAATTATGATGTCACGCCAACTTACAACCTTTTTAGAATTCCTTTGTACTGCTTTTCAAATTCAGGGTCATTTACCTCAAAATAAATCATTAAATGCATGGAAAATATCAAATTAATTCAGAAAGAATTGAAAATTGATGATGTGCCTTTGAATGGTGCCTATTAAACACACAAAAAGTATGAAGTTAAAATAAGTTATTAAAAATGAAATCCTTTGTAATATATGAGTTTTCGTATGAAACCCTCATACTTCGAAAGAGATTGTCTAATTTGTACACGAAGTGCACCCAGTTTTTGGTGTAGCCCTCTCAACTCTTTAGAAGTTGCTATGTGGGTGAAATTATGATGTCATGACAAGTTACAACCTTTTCAGATTTTATTTGTACTGCTTTTCAAACTCGAGATATGACATTTCAAATGCTATTTAATCAAATTGTCTTATACACCAGTTTAAGTTGTTCAAACATGCATGGAAACGCCATAAACAGATTCGTTATATTTTTTTTATATTTTTTCATATATTATTTATTTTCATTGTATTCATAGTTTTTTCTATGATTTTTTAAAGTTTAGGGGTTTTCTGAAAATAATAAAGAAATAATGAATTAAATAACCTTTAGAACCGGTGCGAGCCACACACCGATACTAAAGGTCCACCGCCCTGCGCGTTTTTGGGGAGGACCTATAGTACCGGTGCGTGTCTCGCACCGGTACTAAAGGGTCTTTAGTACTGGTGCGCGCCACACACCGGTACTAAAGATCCTCCACGTATAAATAGGGAGGACTCGTCCCGATGCGAGCCACGCACCGGGAGAAGTCATTTGCGCGCTGACAGGCTGCCGGAATCCGCCGTTGCCTTCGCCCGCCGCCCCGACGCCGCTTGACGCCCCGAGCCCGCCGCTCGAGCCCGCCGCCCCGACGCCACGCGCCACCCCGACGCCGCCCGCAGCCCCGCCAACCGCCCCTGCCGCCGCCCGCCCCTGCCGGCGCCCGCCCCCACCCCTAATTCGCCGCCGTGAGTCTGGCCTCTTTTTTTGTTTAGTTTAGGTTTAGTTTAGGTTTAGTTTAGTTTAGATTTTGTTTAGTTTAGGTTTAGTTTAGGTTTAATTTAGTTTAGTTTAGGTTTAGTTTAGGTTTAGTTTAGGTTTAATTTAGTTTAGATTTAGATTGTGTTTAGTTTAGGTTTAGTTTAGGTTGAATTTAGTTTAGATTTCGTTTAGTTTAGGTTTAGGTTAAGTTTAATTTAGTTTAGGTTTAGTTCAGTTTTAGGTTTAGTTTAGGCCCCCCGACCCCGACACGACACACCTCGACCCCCGACCCAGTCTGAAAGTTGACTGAAGCAATACAAGCTGCCCAAGAAGGACGGTTTCACCCCGATAGAGAGAACGACGAGCTTACACGCGCCCTCGGGAATGCCGAACACGGAGGACGAACACGAGGCGTGGGCGTTGTTCCATGGTACGAGGGGCTTGCGGAATGGAAGGACAGTTATAAAATCCGTTCGAGAAAAAAGAAGGTGGAAGCAGACCGACTTTCAAAGTTGGAACAAAAGTACGAGCATCAGCAGCTGTAGATACAGGTACTGACCCAGCAAAGGGAAACTCCGCAGCAGGAGGCAGGGGAACCTGTCCCATCTACACTGCCAAAAAGCAGCGTGGGTTCCACGGGGGCACCGCTGGGTCACACCCCCGTGGATGATATCATCGAGAAGACATCTTGTGAGCTAATCCAGAAAATGAAGAACATACCCGTGCGGGTCGCGACAGGCTATGCTTTACCAAATACACCTGATGTTCTCTAGCATTGCAATCCGATTCCAGCTGGGTATGCTCGTGTCGCGGTGGACGCAATAGAGCCAGGATATGATGAACTATTGCTTGACATCCCTGGAGGTGAGGGGGAGTTCACACTGGCAGAAGCCGGCCGTGGTCTCATTCTATGGACTAAGGACTGCATCGTCTTTCCACACTCGGCGCTAAGGCCACCGGCTCCTCCGAGTATCGATGTCCAGCGCGAGGGATCCCAGCCAGAGGCATCGCAGCGCCAGCAGTCCTCCCCACCTCGCCAGCAGTCCTCCCCACCTCGAGAGACGTCCCACCTCGCCAACAGTCCTCCCCACCTCGCCAGTAGTCCTCCCAACCTCGGGACGGAGCACGACACGAGTCCATATTGTCGATATCGATCTCCGCCGTGTGAGCCGACTCCACCCCGGCAGCGGTCCCGCCAGCAGGGCTCCCAAAAGAGGAAGGCCAGCACCAGTCCTCTTCGGAAGAAAGCAAAGAAGAAACCCAAGCCTCCGGCCAAAAGGAAGCTGCCTTACGACATGACACCAGAGAAAAATAAAATTGAAAGCGATCGCCAAGTGAAAGCCCTTTTGCGAAGAAGACCATGCCGCCAAGGAGGTAATACCCAAGGAAGTCCAAGAACACTTTATGGAACACTTTATTGATCGACCCCCGGCATATGTCGAGCGTATGCCGACAGACTATGAGCGACAGATTCAGAAGGCAAGTGAGCAGAGAAGTCGGCCCAACCCAAGGAAGAAGTCGGGAAGTACGGCATCAACGACAGGTGGTACTACTAGCGGGAAAACAGTTCCCCAGCTCGGAGAACAATCCAAGCAATCGATCTCTCTGTTCAAGGTGAGTACCAATCCAAGCAAGCAATCGATCCAACCAGTCGACGTGCAAGGCAACCCAATCAACCTCGAAGAAGCAGAGGCTGCATGTCTCACTTTGGCAAATGCTTGGCACCGAGTTAATCCGCGGGTACGGTGCAACTGAGTACACAATCCAATATGCCGTCAGAAAACCACTTGTCACACCCGAGCAGTACAAGGAACTACCAACTGCGATGTGACGGTTGCATGATTGGTACCTGCGTGAAATAAAGCGAGGGGCGACGGCGGTCATGGTCAAAGTAAGAAAAGAGCATTACGTCAATGCATGTGACATATGTGTTGAATTCTCAGAACTTTTCCAGTTATACCATATGGACTCTATCGACAAAACTCTCATCAGTTGTTATTGTCTGTAAGTGATTTATATCTTTAATAATTTAAGTCTCTAGCTAAGATATCGTTCATTGGCTTATCCTCACTATATATGTTCTTTTCTATGCTATTATGCAGATTGAAGATGTGGGAATTGAAACAAAAGGGAATCGATGACATCGGGTTCATCGACCCAAGTACCGTTAATGGTCATGTGGTAAACATTATGCCAAGGACATAGAAGATCTCTTGAAAATTTTTCTAGAGGCACTAATGAATACCAAATCTACTATAATATTTCCTTACAACATGGGGTAAGTGTTTACTCTCTTGTATACTACAAATTCTATTTTTTCTTACTAGCTCGCTGTCAATTGTAGTTGATGAGTTATATGCATGCCTGCTTAATTATATAAACTTCTGCGCAAAGACCACTATATCCTCCTAAATATTATCCTCGCGGGTGGACTTGTTCAAGTGTACGACTCACTAGATATACCACAACAATCATAAGTGAACTTGTATTTTATGATAGAACAGTAATTTCAATCTTTATCGACCTCACTTTTTCTTTCATTATTTCCTGATATCAAAATAATTATAATAACTCTTTCGTTCTTTTTTTTTGCCGCGTAGTGTTTGGAAAAAGATGATAGAAAAAACTCATCACGGTTGTCAATGGAAACCGAACCTGAAATGGAAAAAGATGCAGGTAATTAAGTAGTACTACTAGGTCCGCGCATCTCTTTAATTCTAGTTTCAAAACCATTATCATGCTTGATTATTAATTATCTTATTGAATTCTATTTTTTTGCAAAGTGCGCGAAGCAGCCATAGGGGACAAATTTATGTGGATACTTCCTCTGCGAGAACATTCGCATCCAGACCGAAGGCCGTATGCGTCGCAGAGCAGCACGTGAAAGACAACTTCAGATTTGGCAGATGATGTAGAAGCTCACTCAAGAAACGCTTTGTAGCACTTCAAGAGGAATTTGCGGCATTTCTTCTTTGACATGTCATTGATGTCAATGGAGAGCACTATTTCTTACCGCTGCCTTAATAATGCCAGCAAATCAGTAATAAAAAACTGAGATTTCATCCGGAGCACTAGCTAGCTAGTCCCGGCCGGGTTTTGGGCCTTAAATTATAAGTCCTAGAATATATATGTATGTGTAATTCCATTTGTATATATACTGTGTATGAGATATTATATATTATATTAAATATATATATATATATATGCATCAACTTGTGTAATGTTTATAGTATGTAGCACCGTAAAATAAATTTGAAATAAATGGAAAACACAATAAATAGAGAGAAAAACTAAAACCTAATTAAAAACAAAAAACACACACTTAGTACCGGTTGGTATCACCAACCGGTACTAAAGGTTCTCCACCACCAGCTCACGCAGGTAGCCACGTGGTGGGCCTTTAGTACCGGTTCGTCGTCTAACCGGTACTAAAGGTCTGAACCTTTAGTCCCGACCTTTTAGTACCGGTTGGGAAACCGGTACTAAAGGCACATCTCGACCGGGACTACTGATCGACATTCTACTAGTGTGTATGCATAATTTATTCTTAACCTTCTCGAGTTATCTTGCTAATCACACACCTCATACATATTGATTAAATCATCCATAAGCGTTGAGGGTAAATGCGAGTATCACATAGTGAGCATGGGTGGGGTCAAAAGCTAAGGTGGCCAAGGAGTAGAGTTGGCCTGGTCAACCATTGGAGTGGTGGATAGCTTGAATGTCTTGAAGGTGCTATAGTAGTTACTTAAGATTATTACCAACTGCAATAATATGCTGCCTCTTCTCACACGTCGCCTTGTTAGTGCCAAGCTCGGAACTTCAAGGTTACAATGCGCATGTGCATTCGTATGTGTGCCCGACATTGCTGCAGTCGTACGTAACTATGGCCGATGGCCTCATCACGTGCTTTCCAAACGATTTCTATTTGTACTAGATTTTGACACATGTCATGCTGCACAAGCACAAAATGTTGGTGTGCCCAGCGCAGAAAGAGAAATGACATCCGACATGGCATGGACCATATGGAGCGACATGTGGAGAGTGCCGTCGCCAGAAGTTTGGATTCCATGGATGGATGTAAAAATTTGAATGACTAAAATCGAGTCTGATCATCTTTCTGTGTCGTGTAGTCCACCGATATCCCTTACTATATTCATTATTGCAAGCTGTTGAATATTTTTGACATTAATATTGATTTTGTTGTTAGTTGTTAGTTCTTCATGGATAACAAGATTGCCGGTTACCAGAAAGACTAGCTAGCTACTCCCCCCGTCCCATAATGTAAGATGTTTTCTGATACTAGTATAAAAAAATTTCTTACATTATGGGACGAAGGGAGTAGCTGCCATCAATTATCGCCACCTATTACACCCTGCCTCGTCACATGGTTAGTAAAGTTAAAAAGGGATTCTTGACGTCGTGCCACTCACCAACCAACTGAATTAATCGATCAAGCTGATACTTGGAAATGTATAGTTTGAATTCTATTGCAAGAAATATAAATGATTCATCTCTTGATTAACGTTAGCTTCATTACTAGCTAGAATCAGTTTCGTTTGACATTTGGACCCGCATAATTGTACTAGTAATCATGTCGAATGTGAACGTGACGCCAACATCCATGACATTTTTGTTGCATAGGAAACCACATGATTCATGGAGTTTCTCCCCGTGAGACTTGGCGTCTTTTACATAGGAGGAAACACGACAAACCATGATGTTTTGATCGGGGAGTAAAGGTCATGGACCATGCCGCTTTCCAAGCAATCTAAATGTCATGGATTGGCGTCACCAAAATAGGGTAGATGAGGGTTTTTTTTTGAAAACCTAAATGTCATGGAATTGCATCACCAAAATAGGCCAGATGAGATTTATTTTTTTGAAAAGAGAGTCAAATCGTGCTATACTTCCACAAAAAGACCAAAATAATAATTTTGTCCTCTGCAACTACTTGTTTCTTGTTCGGTTGGTTCCACAGAGAACAAGACCCTTCAAGCTTGATATTCTTTTTAAGAAATGGCAGACTGCCGGCGTTCATATATTAAGCAGATAGAAGATGGTAAAGGCGTTCATGATCAATTGATCATGGTGGGTTACAAGAATTTGGTGAAGATTCACCCGTTAGCAAAGCAGCTATGCCCAGCTAGCCTCGATCTCCTAGTGGCGTTCGAGGCAAAGCATAACTAGTGTAGCTAGAACTGTGTCCACGCATAGTCGCCATGAATCATGGTACCTGCCACCATATCAGGCCTGGTTAAGCTAGCCTGGATCTCCTAGTGGCGTTCGAGGCAAAGCATATTTGTCATAGTTGCCATGAATCAGGGCCGCCCGGGTCGAGGAACGAGGAATCAGGGCCACCCATGCGACCCATGGTATACATCTTCGCAATGTTATTTTGGGACGTGGATCGCGTTTTTGATAATTTTGGCTTGATTACTTAGTACGATATATGACATGAAGGGAAAGATTTTGTTGTTTTTCTCCCAAATATTAAGATTTCCCCGCTTGATCTCACTAACTTGGATTCGTCGGCATTTGTGGTTGTCATCGGTGACACGAAGTTTCAACTAAAGTTGTGGTTCTAGAAATATTCGATCTCCATATGTTGTCATAATGCAAACTCTGTAGCACATGAATTAGTGAATTTTGGTCATTTGTATTCCTAGAACCGCTGTGTGGAATGTGAGTCTGATGTTCCAGCCAATATGTCTGATTGTGCTTTGGGTGATTAGTCCCAGTACCGTTAAGTTATAAAGCTATTCTGTGCTTGAAAAGTACCGCGTAGAGGGAAAACCGTGCCACAAACCACGTATAGTGGATTATTCCATCCGCACGATGAGTATTATTGTCACGTTGGTATTGCTTGGTCCGCAAGACTACAAGAATTGTCAGTGTTATTTTGATGCAAAAGGACATCTATGGATCGTATATAGCTAGCTAGCTAGGAGAGTGACATTCATCGTCTCGCATTTCTGGTGGTGCAGATTTCTCTTCATCTCTGCTTATGAGCACTACGATCTATTGGTCATGGTTTTGTTCCGTTTTTCTTTTTCGAACGTATGAATCTCGTGTACATGTTACTAGTAACTGTCGTCGACCCCACACAATTTCTTCTTTCCGTCATGGTTATCCATGATCCAATGCATGTTGTTAGGCCTTGTCAGCATCATTTGAGACGTTTTACAATGTCAAGCTTGCGTTTCTGCAGTGCAATGCTCAACGAACAATGGTCTATCGATGCGTTGTCTCCTATTGATGGAGTGACAATAGGTGGCATCTGGCAGGTGGACTACGAATCAGTGAGACCGTGAGGCTACCAAGGATTCTGATGATAAGATTCTAGATCTTCTCCACTATTCACCCGACGGCCAGAATTGCCACGTCGAACGATGCATTATTGCAGCCTGCATTGGTTAGAGGTTGTGTTGGGGAACGTTGCATGAAAAACAAAAAATTTCTTATGCACACGCAAGATCTATCCATGGTGATGAGCATCTACGAGAGGGAGAGTAGATCGCTAAGCGGGAAGCGTTAAAAAACGCGGTTGGTGTAGTCGAACGTCTTCGCGATCCAAATCGCAGAGCGTCCCGCGATCTCATCACGATCCGTCCCGCGATCCAATCATGATCCGTCCTGCGAACTCATCACGATCCGTCTCGCGATCTCATCACGATCCGTCTCGCAATCTTGATCACGGTCCTTCCGATCTAGCACCGAACGGACGGCATCTCCACGTTCAGCACACGTACAACTTGATGACGATCTCCATCTTCTTGATCCAGCAAGAGGGAGCGGAGAGGTAGATGAGTTCTACGTCAGCGTGACAGCATTGCGGTGATGGTGGTGGAGGAATTCCAGCAGGGCTTCGCCTAAGCACCGCTGAAAACCGATCCAGAGGAAGAAGAGGGCAGCACCTGGCAATTAGGGTTAACTCTTCCCTCTAAATCCTTTAGTATATATAGGAGGGAGGAAGGGGAGGAGGCAGCCTCAAACCCTCAATATCTGGCCGAAATTGGAGGTGGAGGAGTCCTACTCCCATCCTATTAGGATTAGGATTCCTCCTTTTCACTTGGAAATTCTTTCCACCTCTCCACCTTTGGATTTTTCCTTTTCAAACCTCATGGGATTTAGTGGAGGCTTTGGCCAGCTCACCAGGGGCTGGTTTGTCTCCTCCCACAGCCCATGAGGCCCCTCGGGGCGTGACACCCCTCCCGATGGTCCCCCGGTACACTACCGACACTCCCGGTACACTACCGATGAGCCCAAAACTTTTTTGGCGACCAAAACAGGACTTCCTATATATCAATCATTACCTCTGGACCATTCCGGAGCTCCTCATGACGTCTGGGATCTCATCCAGGACTCCGAACAACCTTCGGTCACCATCATACATAACTCTATACTACCGAAACGTCACCGAACCTTAAGTGTGCAGACCCTGCGGGTTCGAGAACTATGTAGACATGACCGATAGCGGGACCTGGATGCCCACATTGGTTCCTACATATTCTATGAAGATCTTTATCAGTCGAACCTATATATCAAGGATTCAGTTAATCCCGTATGATGTTCCATTTGTTCTTCGGTATGTTACTTGCCTGAGATTCGATCGTCGGTATCTCCATACCTACTTCAACCTCGTTAGCGGCAAGTCTCTTTACTCGTTCTGTAATACAAGATCCCGTGACTAACACTTAGTCACGTTGCTTGCAAGGCTTGTTGTGATGTTGTATTACCGAGTGGGCCTTGAGATACCTCTCTGTCACACTGAGTAACAAATCCCAGTCTTGATCCATGCCAACCCAACAGACAGCCTCGGAGATACCTGTAGAGCACCTTTAGAGTCACCCAGTTACGTTGCGACGTTTGATACACACAAGGTACTCCTCCGGTGTCAGTGAGTTGCATGATCTCATGGTCATAGGAACATATACTTGACATGCAGAAAACAGTAGCAATAAACTCACACGGTCATATGCTACGTTTGTACTTTGGGTCTTGTCCATCACATCATTCTCCTAATGATGTGATCCCGTTACCAAATGACATCTCATGTCCATGACTAGGAAACCATAGCCATCTTTGATCAACGAGCTAGTCTATTAGAGGCATACTAGGGGCATGGTGTTGTCTATGTATCCACACATGTATCTGAGTTTCCGATCAACACAATTATAGCATGGATAATAAACGATTATTATGAACAAGGAAATATGATAATAACCAATTTATTATTGCCTCTAGGGTATATTTCCAACAGGTTGTCCTCGACAAAGACAAAGAGACTTAGCCCAAGAGTCAACAAGGTAACAACCACCAAGTGTATGCATAGTTTGTTCTTAACCTTCTCGGGTCACCTTGCTAGTTGCACACCGCATACATATTGATCCAATCATCCATAAGCATTGATATGTGGAGGGTTAATGGGCAACATCACAGAGTGAGCATTGGTGGGGTCAAAAGCTAAGGTGGCCAAGCAGTACAGTTTGCTAGGTCGACCATTCGAGTGGTGGACAACTTGAATGTCTTCAAGGGGCCATAGTAGTTACTTGAGATTATTACCGACTGCAATAAGATGTTGCCAATTGTCATGCGTCGGCTTGTGAGTGCCAAGCTCGGAACTTCAAGGTTACAATGCGCATGTGCGCTCATTTTTGTGGCCGACATCGCCGAAGACCCGAAGTCGTAGGTAACTATGGACGATAGCCTCTATTTGTACTAATTGTTGCCACATGTCATGCCGCACAAGCACACAATGTTGGTGTGCCCACTGTAGAAAGAGACAGGACATCCGACATGGCATGGACTATATGGGCCGACACGTGGAGAGAGCCACGGCCAGGAGTTCGGATTACATGGATGGGTGTGAGAATTTGCATGACTAAAATCGAGTCTCATCAAGATTCAATGTCCCTACCTCTACCCGCATTATTGTACCTGCCTGATGACGATGAATCTTCGAGAAACCATAGCAGTTGATGGAGAATGACATCGTAGCTTGGACAATGACACCCTCTCTCACACACAAATGCGGGATGCACCCCTCTTTGTGTGTCGTGTGGGCCCCCGGCCTCTCTTCCTATATCCATTATTGCTAGTTACTGAATAGTTTTTGATTGTGACGTTTATTTTGTTGTTGGTGGTAGCGCTTCATAGCTGCCATCAATTATGGCCACCTGTTACACCCTGCCTCGTCACATGGTTAGTTAAAAAGGGACAGCTGACGTGGTTGCGCCCACCGGCCAACACACCTAATGGATCGAGGTGAACCTTGGTGAGGTTCGCAGCCACAGGCATAATTTGATTTATTTTTTTGTTTTGTCGTAAGAAATTGAGATGATTGATCTCTTGTGTAGTATAAGCTTAATCAATACTACTACCTCTCTTCTAGTTTATTGGCCCCCTTCATATTTCATGCTGAATGTTGATCTCAGATTTAACTAAAAAAGTGTTAGTGCATGTCACGAAAAAAAATCGTTGAATTCCTATTTAAACATACTCTCTCCGTTCCACATTGTAGTGCGCCCACGCTTCCCTACATCTAAGTTTGACCATGAATTTGACCAACGAGACCGATTGTGGCGGGAGCAAAAACTATATAACTGAATTCTTATTTTGGATACGAATTCAATGGTATAATTTTTACCCCCGCCGCAATCGATCTTGTTGGTTAAATTCATGGTCAAAGTTCAGGCTCGAAAACCGAGGACACACTACACTATGAAACAGAGGGAGTAGTGTTTAATAACATTATTTTTTCTGACATGCATTAACATTTTATTTGTTAAACCGAAGGTCAAACTTTGGCACAAATACATAGAGTGCAAATGGATCTACATAGAGTGCAAATCTACATTTTGTGGGTTAACCAGGACGTAGGTAGTACTAGCTATGATGGGTTCCGTTTGACATATGGACCTACATTATTGTACTAGCTCCTAATTTCTCTTATCCATGACGGATTGGCCATTTGATCATCCACCCATTCATCTTTGTTTTCTTGTGATTATGTGGAGCAGAAGCACACTAGAGGACCAGTACTACCCCGGCCACTTCTACCTACCGTACCCCAGAAATAAATTGTTGCTTGGCCTGGGTAGCTAGCTGCTGCTGATTGGCTCCGGTAGGTACGCCAGATGGATGCATCCCTGTACAGCTCCCATCGACAATCGTGAGTCAGGACCTTGCTTATTGGTGTCCCTACCTCCGCTCCATGCGAGCGGTGCATGTGGCGTGCGGTGTGTGCATGCTTGACAAAGTGTACGAGAGGCCATGGATTGTTGCCCAAGGGTAAGGGTAGAGGAGGAGCACACGAGGAGGATGCAACGTCATATCCAATACAAATCCACATCGAACAAGTTGTGAACCAAACGGTACCTGCCACTGCCAGTGCCACCACGACCAGGCATTGCTAGGTTAACCAGGCCACACATCTGTCCATCCATGATCCATTTTGTGTGGTTTGGTTTGGTGATACCGATAAGAAAGGTCATAGGAGAGTAAGGTAGGTGGGTCCCCATGCGTATGGTGAAGAGAGTCCAACAAAATCACCATCGGTTTCGGTTTGCTGCATTATTTGTGGGGCCTGCTTTTTGGTTTCATGGAATCTACATTCCAAATTTTTGTTCGTCAAAATTTGTACTTTAATGCTTTTGCCATAGTTGCCATGAATCAGGGTCGCCCGGGTCGAGGAACGAGGAATCAGACCCGCCCTTCCGAGACGAGATGCGACACATGGCATATATCTTCGAAATGTTATTTTGGGATGTGGATTGCGTGTCTGAAAATTTTGGGTTGACTACCTAGTACGATATATGACATGAACGGAAAGATTTTATTGTTTTTCTCCAAAATATCAAGATTTTCCCGCTTGATCTCACTAAGGTGGATTCGTCGGCATTTGTGGTTGTCATCGATGAAAGAAAGTTTCAACTGAAGTTGTGGTTCTAGAAATATTCGATCTCCCTATGTCGTCATAAAGCAAACTCTATATCACATGAATTAGTGAATTTGGATCATTTGTATTCCTAGAACCGTTGTGTGGAATAGGAGTCTGATGTTCCAGCCCATATGTCTGATTGTGCTTTGGGTGATTTGTTCCAGTACCATTAAGCTATAAAGCTATTCTTTGCTTGAAAAGTACCGCGCCAGAGGGAAAACCGTGCCAGAAACCAAGTATAGTGGATAATCCCATCCCCACAACGAGTATTATTGTCACGTTGATGTTGCTTGGTCCGCAAGACTACAAGAATTGTCAGTGTTATTTTGATGCAAAAGAACATCTATGGATCGTATATAGCTAGCTAGCTAGGAGAGTGACTCACACCGGCCTGCATTTTTGGTGGTGCAGATTTCTCTTCATCTCTGCTTATAATCACTACCGTCTATTGGTCACTGTTTTGTTGCATTTTCTTTTTTGAATGAACGAACCTTATGTACATGTTACTGGTAACTGTCATCGATCCCACACCATTTCTTCCTGCGGTCTTCGATCATGCATTATCCAATGCATGTTGTTAGTCCTTTTCAGGATCATTTCAGACGTTCTACAACGTCAAGCTTGTGTCTCTGCAGTGCAAAGTTCAATGAACAATGTTGTGCCGACGCGTTGTTGTATGTTGTCGATTGATGGAGTGACAATATGTGGCACCTTCTAGATGGAGTCCTACTACGTGGCACGATTCACAACCAGGAGTAGCTAGGTTCCATTCAGCTCGGAGAATATTGGAAGAAAAGCTTTAACTGGCACCACATCGACGGAGGAAAGGTCTCTATCCTAATTCCAATAGATGTCCACATTATTGGGTATTATGCTACTAGTGCAATGATGTGGATTCTGGATCTACAAGAGCCACTTGGTTCTTGGTTCCGTGGAAAAGGCCGTCCTCCTAGGATAGACGTACATGACCACCACCACACATCCCCTCTCCCTCTATCCATTACTATTACGCTCACCAAACAAAATTAACTGCCCTTGTTGTCTAGTTTCTTCTGACTGATTATTTTTTTAGAAAAAGGAGGCATACCTCCGGCCTCTGCATCAGCGCGATGCATACAACCCCTTTATTAGTGAAATCAAACCAAAAATTTGCGGTTCCAAAAAGTCTCCAAATGAGCAAAGTATATGAAAAAAGAAAAGAGCCACAACCGGCTAAAATAAGCCTAGATGCCTATCCATCTATCCTATTACTGGAATGTCATCCAAACCGGTTGTAGATATCCAGCGGTATCATCTCCTATCGGATAGACCCAGTAACCAAAGGCTCCTTGGTTCCCGCAGGAGTGAGTAAGGACCATGTACGGATCAACGTCGATGGTCTGTGTAATACCTGCAAAAAATTTATATACGTTTGTCTGTGAAAAATTATGTCATTCCTGCAGTTTCATATAGCCCAAAGAAATGCACAAACTCCTATACAAATGTGTCTGACATTAATCGAGTCAGCTCCATTTAACCACGTTCCAAACAACGTGTCAATACTATCTGGAGGCATAATATTAAAGGCTATATGCACTGTCTGCCATAAAATTCTGACTGATTAGTAGTATGTGTGAAGCCAGATTGCTACTTATTGGTAGTTAGCATTATGCATCAACAGCAGGAGTGCAGGACCAGAACTTGTTTCTTGCTTAACTAGCTGGTGAGTGGCTCTGGTACAGCCTCTAGAATCTCTTCCCGACAATGGTGAGTCAGCACCTCGTGGATGATCATATGAGTATGCTGGTACTCCATGCATATTGCGTGTGTGTGCAATCAATGGTGGCTGAGCCATGACCACTTGGCATTGCTTAACCACACCTCCCCCCCCCCCCCCCTACCCACACACGCACAATCTTTGACTGTTTGTTGTTGGTTTAGTGTAACCCACGGGAGGAGTAGATTACAGCTAGCTGGCTGGGGCCGCCATGAACATGAGCAACCCATCGGTTTCGGTTCGCTGAATTATTTGCGGGCCATGTTTCTCTCTCAACAGAATCTATGCCTTCTGGGTTTCGGTTTGCTGAATTAGTACCGGAGTATATAAGTTGTTTTAGGAATACCCACTGTACACATATGCTGTCATATGTACACATGCATGCATCATGCACGTTCCCCAGGTCATGCAAGGATAGATTCTAGCGTAGCATATGCACAGAGAGTGGACATGAATCAATGGGTGATACGACGAGGGCATGCACACGGCGGCTAGCTAGTGGAGAAACTACTCCTTCCAATCCATATTAATAATTGGTGATTTACTACAAGGAGTAATGTTTTCTAAGTTTTTTTAATTGTTCTTTCTGAATTGGTAGTGGAGAAACTAATTTACTAGCCTGGTTTTGAGTTGGTACTTTAGCCTACAAAATCGTCATATATTTTGAGACGGAGGTAGTAGCTACTTGTTCACTCTGCAAAATTGCACTAGTTCCATTTAAAAAGAAAAATCACCACCTCAAGAACCACCACCTCTTGCCGTTGATGACATCTCCGGTGTCATGTCCCCACCCATTACCTAGCTCCGCTACACCTATCGTCGTCTTCCGAGCCTCCTCATGTCATCGCCACCCCATGAGTCCCCAATGGTATCCTGCACACGTACCACACGGGCCATCACCTTCTCCCAAACTGAGTGGTGGCCTTGATCATTTGCGAGGCCACTATTTTGGGCCGTGGCTCCTCTCTGCCTTCCTCCACAGCCCTTATACAACCACCACGCTCTCCGACCGGCGACACATGTAGGGTGTTCGAGAAAAATGACCAATAGCCGTTTATATATATTTTATGTTTTATGTAATAGTATGATAATAATAATAATAATAATTGTTTATTTTTATTTTTAATGCAATACATTGGTAGGATTACAAAAGGAAAAACAATGGGTGTTAAATTTTGGAGATGGGTTAGGTGCACCCTCCTAGTGCACATGTGTTTTTTCTTGGAGCAACCGACATGAGAGCGCTGCCTTTATGAACAGAAATGGCCCGTTAACAAGGAAAACCGGCCGAAATCCGATTTATGGATGATTTCTTGACAACTACTACTAACTTTAAGGGATGCTCTATCCGGCCGAAAACCAATTTACAGATGCTCTAACAATGTTAGCGAACATGAAGGGAAGAGCTTAAACCGGCTTACATTGCCACGGCCCGCCAACCCAACTGGTTTTCTACTAACAGAGCAAGCGTGTCTTCCGCTAAATAACAATTATCAACCCAACCGGATGATGCATGGAAGAACACCAACATGTACAGAATCATGAGATCCAGCATGAGCCAACGGGGTACTAGTATTATTAGTTTGTTTCTCGGACCAATGATCGAGTTTGATAACATGGCCTCCATGGACGATGATTAGCACTGACACTCCGGGCCGCTGCGCCGCGGTCGCTGCCGGCCAATGGGGCGGAGGCAGGTAGGCCGTTAACGAGTGACATTTTTTTTTGAAAGGGGTTAACGAGTGACATGGAGACTATAAATGCCAGACGCAGGGAGCAGGAGCTCCTCGGCACACACCTAGCTTCTCCTGTCCCACCAATTCCTCTCCCTTCTCTGGTTTCCGTGAGATCGAGGGCGTCCTTCTTCTCCTCCGCCGATCTCTTATTTCTATGTCAATGGACACCAGAGACCGCGGCTCGGGGCCATGCTCCTACGCGCAGCTGCCGGGTGATGCTGAGGCCGGGAGCGCGCGCCCACGCCGGACTGAGCCGCTCTGTGCCGCGATTCTCCTGACTTGGGCGGCGGTGCTCCTCGCTGTTGCTGCGCTCGCCGGCGTCTGGATCGTCGGCCAACTGCCGGCCACCGGCGTCATCATGTCCGGCCACCAGACGACAGTAGACGCGGCGCCTAGGAGCAGCAACAGCCGGGGCCCTGACTCCGGCGTCTCAGAGAAGACGTCGGGCGCCGGCGCCCATGGTGGCATGCTGGGCGCGGACGCCGGCGGTAACGCGTTCCCGTGGAGCAATGCCATGCTCCAGTGGCAGCGCACGGGGTTCCACTTCCAACCCGAGAAGAACTGGATGAACGACCCCAACGGTAAGTAACATTTCTCCATCCTCCATCATTACATCAAGGGTTAATTATTGATGTAGTAAAACTCATCTGTTTGATGCATAATGCGAATGCAGGTCCGGTTTACTACAAGGGGTGGTACCACCTCTTCTACCAGTACAACCCCGACGGCGCTATCTGGGGCAACAAGATAGCATGGGGCCATGCCGCCTCGCGTGACCTCCTCCGTTGGCACCACCTTCCCGTCGCAATGTCCCCGGACCAGTGGTACGACATCAATGGCGTTTGGTCGGGTTCCGCTACCGTCCTTCCCGATGGCCGCATCTTCATGCTCTACACCGGCTCCACCAACGCCTCCGTCCAGGTCCAATGCCTCGCCTTCCCCACTGATCCCTCTGACCCGTTGCTAATCAACTGGACCAAGTATGAGAACAACCCGGTGATGTACCCGCCACCGGGCGTCGGGGAAAAGGACTTCAGGGACCCGACGACTGCATGGTTTGATGGCTCTGATGACACGTGGCGGCTAGTCATTGGCTCCAAGGATGACCGCCATGCCGGCATGGTCATGACCTACAAGACCAAGGATTTCATCGACTACGAGCTTGTCCCCGGATTGCTTCACCGGGTGCCTGGGACCGGGATGTGGGAGTGCATCGACCTATACCCGGTCGGAGGCATGAGGGGCATCGACATGACGGACGCGGTGGCAACAGCATCCGCCAATGGCGGTGATGATGTGTTGCACGTGATGAAGGAGAGCTCTGATGATGACCGACACGATTACTATGCATTGGGAAGGTATGATGCGGCGAAGAACATATGGACACCGCTGGACACCGACGCTGATCTCGGCCTCGGGATGAGGTACGACTGGGGGAAGTTCTACGCATCCAAGACGTTTTATGATGCGGTGAAGAAGCGGCGTGTGTTGTGGGGGTGGGTCGGCGAGACTGACTCCGAGCGCGCCGATGTCGCCAAGGGATGGGCCTCGCTCCAGGTACTTAGATTCTTCATAACATTCGTCTTGCACAGGATGTCAAAGTCAATTGATTGATTAACCCCCTTTAATTAGTTCTCAAGACAATGTTGCTTTGTGAGTGATTTAATTAGCTTGACTAGGAGCTTGCATGCTTCCTTTGCTGGGTTCCACAGAGACGTCGGGATGGTGGCACCGGCCGGTGGGCCATGGTTAATGAGTGCAAATAATAATAGGAGCCACATGGGATGAATCATGGATAGATGACACCTACAACAATGTTGCTGTCATCCCGTTGTCAAGTGTCTCTTAGCTACCTTTAGCGTAGTTCAAGCTAGTTGCAAATAACTTCAACCTAGTGGCATGCCAAGATTGGTAATCAAATACCTGCCTATAACTGGACAATGACAAGTATAAACAATTTTCTGTTAGCATGAACCAAACTGGGATTAGATAAGAAAAGGGTGTGTACTACAAACTCTGCATACCCATTAATCAATCATGTGGTAGCATGTGATCTAGTGGCAGGTAAAAGTTGTTAATTTGGTATCACCAACAAACTAAAAACTGAATAATTTTCTAGAACCAACCAAACTAGGATTAGACAAGGAAAAGGGTTGTCTTGTCTGCTTACCCCATAGTTAGGTACACTATTTCTGCGCTTTCAATGATTGATACCTAGGATTCTTTGCTGAATAATTAATTATAGTCAATGGCTAATTAATGTTTTATTTTGCCATTGCTGCAGTCGACCCCTCGCATGGTGGTGCTAGACACCAAGACCAGAAGCAACCTCCTTCAGTGGCCGGTGGAGGAGGTGGAGACGCTCCGGACCAACTCCACCGACCTCAGCTGGGTCACCATCGACCATGGCTCCATCTTCCCTCTCAACCTTCATCGTGCCACCCAGCTAGACATCGAGGCATCCTTCCACCTTGACCCGCTAGACATCGCTGACGCCAACGAGGCAGACGTTGGCTACAATTGCAGCACCAGCGGTGGCGCCGCAGGGCGGGGCATGCTCGGCCCCTTTGGCCTCCTTGTGCTTGCCGACGCCCGCCGCCATGGCGGTGACGCGGAGCGTACCGCCGTCTACTTCTATGTCGCCAGGGGCCTTGACGGCGGCTTGCGCACACACTTCTGCCATGATGAGACGCGCTCATCTCATGCCAATGACATTGTTAAGAGAGTCGTAGGCAATACCGTGCCAGTGCTTGGTGGCGAGGAGCTGTCAGTGAGGGTGCTTGTGGATCACTCGATCGTTGAGAGCTTTGCGATGGGTGGGAGGTTGACAGCAACGTCACGAGTGTACCCCACGGAGGCCATCTACGCCAACGCTGGGGTGTACCTCTTCAACAATGCCACGGGAACCAGGGTCACCACCACTAGACTCGTCATCCATGAGATGGATTCTTCCTATAACCAAGCCAACCTGGCCTCACTGTAAAAAGAAATTGGGAAAAAAATTGTTCAGGAAAAAGGTGATAGATAGCATATTGTACGCATGTTTTTATACAGAGGAAGATCTCTAATTTCTTGGTTGCTTCGTGTCTGCGTTATCTGATAGGTCTTGACTTACTTGGATGATGCATAATCATATACATGGTACATACTCACATTTCTGACACTATATCAAAGGAAAATGTTCACTAATTCGATAGTACAAGTAGGTGTTTCATTCATATTTTTTAGTAGTCTTGCCTTTGTTTTACTTAGGCATTGGTTGAGTTAGTCGGCTCTTCTCCGACGAGTCTGCGGAATTGCCTCAACTTGTTTGTTGCTGCAAAGTTGAAACTGCGGTGGCGGGGTCCTTGTGGTGTACGATGACATGCAGCAAGTTCACCGTTCGGTCATCTTCCATGGGGCCAACCATGCTTTGTTTTCCTTCGTAGTTCTTCATTAGGGTCGGAGCTGCGTTGGCTTATCGCGCAAGGTTATGTTTTGACACATATTTTCATATAGCTCCACTCGGTCTCTGCACAGTGTGTTAGGTCGACGATTTTCTATGGCGGAGTCAATCATTTGCTGAGGGTTTAGGGATGATGATGATGCCTTGCGAGGAATGACGAGGATGACACATGTGTACTTTTTTGACAAGGCCTTCTTCGGAGAGGTGTTTTTTCTAATTACCCGAACAATATTTTTTTCTTAATGAATGCAGGATATTTTATGCTATTAAGATAAAAACCTAATTGTAAAGTACAGGTAGGTGCTTTATTCATATTTTCTTACTAGTCTTGCCGTTGTTTTACACTCCTGGACAAGTGTCAATGATGCTGGCCCCAACCCTAAGAAGAACATTGCATTTAGATTATATGGAGGTTAGGGAGAGAAAGATTGGACCCAAAGATTTGAGCTGGCAATGCCATGTGGGCTGCGAATCAGTGAGACCTTGAGGTAATCAAGGGCGCCGGTCATAACAGTATATGTTTTCTCCTAGCTGTGTCCCTGGCCACCACCCACCTCGAGGCCGTGATTATTGGCCACCAGCGGCGTCGATCTGCCCCTCTGCCATTGCTGACAAGGAGCCATGCGTACTGGTTCTAGTCTTGATGCATGCATGTTAGTTAGTCTCAAGAGAACCATTGCCAAATACATATTCACAAACAAGTTAGACTGATATACAGTTCATGTTTTCTTGTCTTATGCTGGGGATAGACAAACAATTGTTCACATGCAAATGCAAACGAGGTATTCTAGTAGTGTCTATCACTTCCTTCATTCAGGATTTAATAAAAATATATAAAATATATGCTAAAAAAGGTATTCTACTCCTTCCGGTCATGTCTAGATGCATCCATTTAAGCGACAAGTAATATAGATTAGAAGGAGTCTTTTATTTATCTTTGAAATAGGTTTATCAAGGTATACTTCTTCTCACATATAATTTACATTTATTACTTACTTTTTTGGTAAAACTTATGCCCAAAATAAGAGGGGCCTTAAGAAACCTGGACGAAGGAAGCACATGTTAATTTATCGGAATTGCGTAAATTGTGAAACCCAATTAATCAGCAAGAAGAAAGGCACGCCAGCGGTTAAGTGTGGTTCATGTAATGCTCGTGTTGTCGACAGAAAACTGAATCATTGCCATATCAGACGATGCATTATTGCAGCTTGCATCGTTTGCTTGCAAGTTTAGTCTAGGAAGATTGCCCTTGACAAAGATGGATAGACACAACTGAAGATCCAACTAGGTAAACAATCACACATACCCGATAAACACACATGACAATTACGATTAATCATACATGGCAACTATAACTACACGTGGCAACCAGGTAAACATACATGACAACTACGATTAACCATACATGGCAACTATAACCACACACGGCTGTTGAGTATATTGATTAGATTAGGAAATATAAGATAGACTAGGATTTGTCCTACCTTGTCTTGTACTACAAGTTGATCATTGACGTGCATACAAGTATATGCATAGTTTGTTCTTAATTTTGTTAAGTTATTTTTCTAGTCGCACATATCTATTCACGCGTCTATTACCGTTGATATGTGGAGGTCAAGTGTGCAACATCAGGCGGTGAGCATGGGTGGAGTGGAAAACTAAGGTGGACTGCTAGCAATAGAGTTGACTAGGTCAACCATTCTAGAGGTGCTTAGCTTGAATGTCGATGGATGTGCAGTATGGTAGTACTTGTGATCATTACCGACTACAATCATATGCTGCCACCTGTCACACGCCTTGTCAGCGTTAAGTTCAAATGGAGCGACACATGGCGAGAGCCACAGCCACAAATTTGGATTCCATGGATGGGTGTAAGAATTCGCAAGGCTAAAATCGAGTCTGATGATAGATTCATGGCCCCTACCTTCGCCCACATTATTGTACTGCCTCATGTCGACGAATCTTCAATAAACCATGCCTCTGGACGCACGCACACGAGGCACACATCTGTGCGTGTTATGTAGCCCCCTGTTCTCTTTTCCAATATCCATTATTGCTAGTTGTTGCATTGTTTGTATACTTTCGTGTTGATTTTGTTGTTGATTGTTAGTGTTTGACGGATGATAAGCTAGCAAGTTACTAGGACTAGCGAGCTAGCTGGTATCAATTATTGCCACCTATTGCACCCTACCAAGTCACAAAGTCGGTAAGAGTTAAAAATGGATTAAGGACGTGGTAGCACTCCCCGGCCAGCAAAATTAGTCGATCAAGCTGACACTTGGCAAGGTCCACAGCTAGGAGTATAGTTTCATTCTATCCTGAAAGTCACATAATATAAAATATTATTACAACCGATATACATATTGGTTGTAATAACATTTTATATTATGTGACCTAGGGAGTAGACAGAGGGAGTAGATGATTGATCTCTTGATTAGCGTGTGGATTAGCTCGGCTAGGACAGTGGCCGTGAGCAAGCACACACGCCATACATGCATCTCTTCTTCTCTTACCATACATTACACGGCCACACCTGGACCTTGTAATAATTACATAGTCATCCTAATAACGATTTAGGTTGCAATCGACCCTTTAACCGTTGGTAGTGTCATCCCTCCTGAACTCTCTGCCTATATGCCAATATGGGAATTCCTTTGTATTATTGGACTTATTATATATGCTCGTTGGTGTGCCCACATTCGGCTCCAAAGCCTGGCGAGTTGAGCTTGAGATCACACTGCCATGGTAGACGACCCATCTAATCCTGAGATCACGTGGCCATGGCGAACGATCCATCTGATGGTCCCTCCCCCTTCCCCTTACGACATTGGACAACTCGGAAAAAACACAAGCAATGCGAGTGTTTTACATAAGACATGAGTCGTATATTTACACAAAACCATCACATGGGTAACAAGTCCATACCACTTTGCGGGCAACTCACGAAGAACAAGTCGATGCCAGTCTAACAAGCGGGCCCAACCAGTCAGTTTCTGTGATTTGTCTGCAATGTGGCATCAGTCTGTTATCCTAGCCCATATGTCGTGGTTTTGCGTAAATACCTAACACGAGTCATAAGCATCAAATTCGATGATATAACATGAACCGTAAAATTGCTCGTCACAAACAGCCACACATATACCCTAGGCATGATAACAGCATAGGGAATGATCCGAGGAAGCCATCGATTTCTGTTCGCTGAATTATTTGTGGGGAATCTAGCTTTGTAGTCATATAGGGCGTTGTGGAGTGCAGTTAGCAGGAGTAGGTTCGGTTCAACCAGGAGAAAATTGGAAGGATCTATGTCATTATTGCACTATACTAGTGCAGTGGTGAATACTGAATCTGCTTCTCGGTGACCACACCAAGGCCAGGAGGTCATGGTAGCTCCTAATTCTTCTTATCCATGACAGATAGCTCATTTGATCTGCCACCCATTCTTGTCTGTTTGCTTGTTATCATGTGTAGCTCAAGCCACTACAGAACCAGTAGTAGCCACACTACTACCTACTGTAGTCCAGAAAGAAATCGTTGCTTGGCCTCGCTTGCCAGCTGCTGATTGGCTCTGGTAGGTACGTCCAGATGGATGGATCCCTGTACAATCCATGTCCCACCGACAATGGTGAGTCAGCACCTCGCTGATTGTCACTGGAGTACCCAGACACTCCATGTGAGCGCTGCATGCGGCGCACTGAGTGCCTGCATGCATGACAAATTGTACGATAGGCCATGAATTCTTGCCCAAGGAGACAGGAGTACACGAGAGTCCTATACTACTCCCTCCATTCCATGATAGTGTGTTCTTGGTTTTCGAGCTTTAAGTTTGACCATAAATTTAACTAACGAGACCGATTGCGACGGGAGTAAAAATTGTACCGATTGCGGCGGGAGTAAAAATTGTACCATCTAAAACTTCATTCGAATACGAATTCAATGATATTATTTTTACTCCCGCTGCAATCGGTCTCGTTGGTTAAATTTATGGCCAAACTTAGATTTTAGGAAGCGCGGACGCACTACATTGTGGAATGGAGGGAGTACTGGTAATTAGGCCAGTGATAGGCGCCAGCCAACCAGAAAAGCTACTATTTATTTTAATAGATGTCTTTTCTGAAGAAATTAATTTTCTAAATGCAAAAATACTCTAATATTCTAACGATGAAATTTTTCTTATGTTTCCAAAACAAATCATACATTGTCCCTCTATAGAATGTAAATGTTATATTTGTAGGATTACAGTTGGCAATGAGAAGAACGAACTGTGATATACAATAATTCTATTGTGTTCAAACTATAATAATATAAGGATCGTGAAATTCAGAAAGGCAAAGTCTCAATGTCCAGCCATTTACAGCCGGTTCCATAGCCATGAACCTACTCAAACCATCCTTGTGTCCCCATTGGAACTACGTGGTCGAGCCACCGAAGATATATTAGCTGCTCTTTTCTCATGGTATTCCTCAATGTTGTTACAGTGCAATCTCCAGCATTCATCTTGCTCGGCGAGCGCACTGCCCTACTCTATTCTAAATTCACCCACTGATGAAATTTAGAACATCAATAATTTAATAGCAAGGAGACCCTACGTAGCATCACATTGAGTATATAACATCCACAATGATTTGTATTGGACAATTGGTAAATAGATCAATTACTACGACACATAAATTCTACATTACGTGTGGGAATTATATATTGTCGAAGATCAAGAAGGAACAAACTTTTTAGTTTTGTTCACATTACCTTGAGTTGTAGAATCCTAACGATGATTACAACTATTTGGATTTTGACAGATAGAAATTCCAAATTATGAACCACAACTAGGTACAAAATATTATAGTTTTCGGTAGAGTCACAGTTTGTTAGACATGCATATCGGTCTGTAGAATATGGCACCTCTTCATTTTCTGCAACATGGCTAAAAGGAATCAATGGTTGCACCGACCTTCATTTTTTTCTTGAAATAACTGTATGTCCAATAATTTATAATACATCCGTTCAATATTAAGTGCCACTTATTTAATACAAAACCGAACGAGTATTAACTTACTGTTGATTGGACCAAAAAGTATGTTATTAACAAGTGAACCATCAAGCGTACCAAAATGCACAATAAAAATATTATTGATAAATCAGTCACTTCCATACTATTGGTTGGACATCAACAATCTGTTGTTAGTTAGTTTGGTTTCACCAGAGACTACTATAGGATAAGATGCACCTCAAACAACATAAGAGTAAAAACATAGAACAACATAAACGGGTAACACTAAAATTGGTACATTAAAGTGGTATTTGACTATTTGATAAAGGAAAATGCATGGTTGACAACTTAATGCGAGCTTCATAAATCTACTTATATAGAAGTGATCATAGATATCACGTTCTTCTGAAGCTCCATATCATATCATCTAAGAGTGCAGATTAACTCAAGTAATTTTTCTTGCAAAGCAAGCTGCACAGTGGGATCATAATGTTAACTTGCATGGCCACCACATAAATCAGAAGATCACCCATTTTAGAATGTGTATAATACATGGAAACCCCACAAGCCATAAAATAAAGTAATCAATACCAGTTAACCAATTAACATTAAGTTGTTGGAAGAGTATATTTTTTAGATTTCAACAAAAATTATATCCATTCTTTGGCTGGCCCATTGTCGTAAGATTGTCAAAATCCTTGAATTCAATCATTCCATGTTCCTTTAGCTGATGAAAATATCTAAGGATAGAGTTCCATTAGTAAATTACCTTCCAGAAAATTTAACACCATGAAAGATAAAATCAGTTCTTGATAAATTTGGAACACAACAATCCCTCAAGATGAAGTTTTTTCTTATTATTACTTGATATCAAATCGATGCTTTTCTGGATACTGTTGTGGGATATAAAACATTGATCTGTGAAGTGTATCACTTTTTCTGGTTGCTTCACAAGAGTGAATCGAAAATATTAAAGACATGTCATGATATATAATTTCGGAGGGGGGGGGGTGCTTTTCCGTTGTAATCAAACTAGGGAGAAGTAACGCTCTATAAAATTTCTTCCTTTCCATCTTTGCAATATAGCCTTCCGATTAAGACAAGCTAGTTTATGAACAGTAAATAAACACCTACCATGACTACTGTAGAATTACATTAGAGCTCTCGGAATAGATCCTTGGGTCAAAGTGAGTTACTCGACACCATGTCAAGTGTGATGAAAATAAGGACAGAAATGTGTAATCATAGTAGGTATGATAGAACAACAGTTACCTAAATTTACAAAACATATTACCATATACATAATTGTCAGTTGATGGATGTATTCAACCATTGGAATGTATTGGAAGTTGCAATTGTATTCTGGAAAGGTTTCCGTGTCATAGAAGTAGCTAATGTATTATATATGTCCAGGTTTATCCAAACATAAGATAAACTTAGTACCAATAAATATGATGTAAAATGTTAAACAGATTACTGGTGATTTGATTGTCGTATATTAGGAATATTTAACCACTTTAGAGAAGCACACATTCATGGATATAATCATAATTGGACAAAAAACAGACATGTGTAACTTGAGCCAAGGTTAGGATTTGAAATTACAAAGTAGTGCCAAGTGTGCTTCAACTATTGAAATAATAGTTGGGATGTGGGAGTGAGCAAATATTCAGTTAACTTGTACACAGATTTATTTTGTAATTAGATATAATTAGCCAAGTAAAACTATAAGATTGACCCTATGCTGGCCCATTTAGTTTTAATAAGTTGCAGCAAGTGTGTTAAATTTCCCGCAACAAAAAGTAAGTGTGTTAAATAAAAAATGAAAATTATTTGTAATACTAGTAAGTTGCAGCAAGGAAGCAGTTAGTATGCATGAAGTAATCAATTAATACACTAATCGAACAACCCATGTGTGCGCCACTAGCAGATTGGACGGCTAATAGGCTTATAATCCTACGGTCTCCGACTGGTCTGATAGGACTTAATCGGCAGTAGTTGACCCATAATGTTGCTCATCTCTATTTGACTTTCGATCGTGGAGAGAATATTGGACATGGACACAATTAAAACCGATCGAGCGTAGTTATGGCCGAGGTGGGTAACTCATTTCATCTCTAATGTTAAGTCCATTGTTAATAGGTCATTGTTGAGTTCTATTGGTTGTGGATTTTAATATATGAAATCAATGGCAAGATGATTCTGATTTTTGTGAGCTTTTTAGCATTTTTTTCCTGGTTAACACTTTTATAATATATAATAGATAGATGCTTGTCAACGTATTAGGAGGGACAGTGGTATCCCCAGCCCATCCGGGTTCAAGTTCTGAAGCTTGCATTATTTCTGGATTTATTTCAGAATTTCCGACGCTATGCTTTCAGTGGAAGGAGATGTTCCCATCGACGACGAGGCGCTTGTGTGTTAAGAAAACGTATTAGGAGTTGTGACCGTGTCCATGCTATGCTAGATTAGCTGTGTACGTGTCTTACCTTGTTTAGGCTAGCCCGAGGTATAATTCATGTAGCTTTAAGTCTAAGTACATCGTCGTTGGCTTTGTGTATATAAATTCAGTTGAGGCGATACAGATTGTAACCATGAATGAAGAGGAAAAAAAAACAGGATACGATACAGGGCCTTGACTAAAGTTTTTTTTTACTCATGTGTTCGTCAAGTTTGATGTGATCGATCCATGTCAAATGTCAACAACAGCGTCATGTCAATCAATCAGATTGTGACCCGAACGCAGTACGTAGCTGCTGCAACCACCATGCATTGCTAGCTTAACCACATAGCCATCCATCCCTGATCCATCATGCCACCTCTTGCCTGGCTTTGTTTGGTGATGCGGAACACAAGATATGGCTACTTCCAATGCATTGGTGCTAAGATAAGGTGCTAAGCATATTTAAAAGTTTAGCAACCAAAGCCTCCAATGCATAGGTGCTTAACTCGTTGTAGCTAAGCACACTCTATTTAATGATTTAGGTACTAAAGTTCTTCATGCATTGGTGGGCTTCCTTTCATTTAAGTATTTTGCCTAGGTTCACGCGTTTGGCATCGTTTCTTCCTGGGGTCAGCACACTCATCTCTCTCCTCTTAAATACCATGTCATATCAGATTTTTTGCCTATGTGGCAGCCTTAGCACCTGTACAAGGTGGAGCACTGGGAGAGGCCTAAGAGTCTTTCATTCTGCGAGGGTACTTAGGAGCATAACATAGGAGGGACCTCCATGACTGCACATGCTGACGGTGCAAGATAATTCGACAAAACCCTATTGGTTTCGGCCCACTGAATTATTTGTGGGGCTTGAATTATCACTTCATGGAATAAAAATTCATGTTCTTTTGTAAAAATGTAGCCCATGTTTAAGCTAAATAGCGAGGAGCACATAAAAATTGCACTAAACCCAAACGGAGATGTAATTACATGGGGTAAGTGTGATCTGGAAATCACCGAGTGGGATGGAGAATTCTCACGATTATAGGTGGCGGTGGTCGTGCAATAGGATGAACTAAGTGGATTATTTTCTGTGGCCAGCTTTGTTGTCGAATCGTTGCTAGTAGTGTTGATTCTCACTCCATCTTCCGAATCATCAACCTAGCAACTATTCGGGCATACGACCATGAGCTTACAACTCTCATCGACGTGTTGTCCAATAAAGTGTAAGAAGGAGGAAATAGCGCACGGATGTGTGTAGTGACCGAGTGGCACATGTGAAGGCGGACCGACAATTGGTGCCTGCCATAGCCAGGAGTTGGGGTTGAGTAATTTTGGACGGCTTCAATGGGATGGAGTGGATAAATCCCATCCCTATGACAATATTACAGCCATGTTGATGTTGATGGCTCCACAAGACTGCAAGAACTGTTGTAGGGTCATTTTTTTTTGCAAACGGACATCTATTGATCGTCTAAGACTAGCTAGGACAGTGACCCACACGGCCTGCATTTTTGATGGTGCGGATCTCTCTTCATCTCTGGTTATATCCATATCATCGCCTATCGATTCACGGTGTTGTTGTGTTTTTATTTTTTCAAATGAATTGATCTTTTGGGTTTCTATCATTCGTCCCATGCCATTGCTTCTTGTTGTTCGCATCATCCACGATCCAATGCATGTTGTTAGTCCTTCTCAGCATCATTTCGGACATTCTGCATCATCGAGCTTGTATCTCAGTAGTGCAAGTTTCAATGAACTATGCTCTGCCGACATGTTGTCGACCGTTGGTCGATTGATGGAGTGTCATGATGCCGATGTGGCACTTTCCATATGGAGTCCTAACACGTGGATCCACAAGCAGGAGTTGCTAGGTTCCATTCAACTCGGAGAAAATATGAAGCAATGCTTTAACTGGCATGCACCGTGTCGATCGCGCAAAGGTCTCAATGCTAATTCCAATAGAACTCTTTACATTGTTGGTCATTATTGTACTTGTGATGATGTAAACGCTGGATCTGCCAGAACTTCTCGGTTGGTCGGTTCCGTGGAAAAGACCGTCGTTCTAGGACAGACGTATGTGACCACCACCACCACACATCTCCCTCTATCAATTACCATTACGATCACACATAAAAAAGATTTAATTACCCTTGTTGCCTAGTTTCTCGAAACAGGCTTTCGTCCCGCTTTGTATATATATAAAGCAACAACCAAACAAGTACCCTTGTTGCCTAGTTTCTTCGCACTGATTAGTCGCATGTGTGGACCCAAGCTACCATTGATTGCTACTTATGGTAGTTAGCATCATGCAGAAGGAGCAGGAGTGCAGGACCAATAGTTGTTGCTTGCCTAACCAGCCAGCTGCTGACTGGCTCAGGTGCATCCTCTAGAATCTCTTCCCGACAACGGTGAGTCAGCACGTCGTGGATCCTCATTGGAGGAGTATGCGTGTGGCGTGCAGCCAGTGTGTGCAATGTCATGACCAAAACGGCCGCTGCCACATGGCATTGCTTCACCACACACGCACACATCCTCTCCATCTTCTATTGTTTGTCGTCGCTGGTTTAGAGATGCAGAAAAGGAGGCTTTCGTATGAGAAAGAGTGTGTCACCACGCAAGGAGTAGATTAAAGATAGATGTCTGGATGCGACCGCCATGACCAGGAGCAGCCCATCGGTTTCGGTTGGCTGAATTATTTCCGGGGCCCTTTTTCTCTCTCAACAGAATCTATGGCTGTGCACATGGCGGCTAGTTAGTGGGGACTGGGGAAACTCAATTAGTTGCTTGTTAGCTCGGCCAACTTGCTGCTTATAATAATGGAACATTTCATAGCAAAAAGATTTGTGAATTAGAAAATTATAGTTGGAGAGTTAATTTTAGGACGATTTTCCGACTCTCTACTACAACAAAGTTTTCCTGCTTCAACGAGTGTAGATTTGCTGCTAGGTGGTCCATGGACATGATTGTAATTTTACTAGTGGAAAAATGCCCATTTGTCTTGGTTCCAGAGGCCCATCTGTCCCGGTTTTGGACCCGGGACTAAAGCCCATGACCTTTAGCCCTGGTTCGCTTACAAACCGGGACATATGGGGCTACACGTGACCGCTCCGCCGAGCCCAGGCATGAGGGCCTTTGGTCCAAAGATCGCCCACGCGTCAGCAGTTCGGGAGCTGTTTTTCTTTTGAAAGAGGGGGGATTTTGAGGGTTAATTTAGGAGTTTCATATATTTTGTTAGCTAGCTAATAGAGAGAAGTGACCTCTCTTATCTCCGTGCTTTGTCGCGATGCTACGTACTATACGTATAGAGAGAACTCGCGACACGCTGGTTAGTAAGCAAACGAAGGAAACCATTAAATACACAAAAGATCGTCATGAACATATACAGAGAGAAGTGATGGACCTCCTCCTTCTCCGAGAGATTGGTCAAACAACAAGTTTTCGTATATCTATCTATATTACAATCCCTAACATCTAATTTCAAGTTCCATATGGTATTGTTCGGCTTTATTGATGACGTGGTCAATAAAGAATCCGATCAATTCCTCTTGAATTGCTCGTATGTGATCTTGTGGTAGGAGTTTATCCTGCATCCGCCACATCTAAATTGAAGAAGGGGGTCAATACATGTATATGAATGAAACTCAACACAAATGATGGTAATAAAATAAAATTGTGAATATTTTTGCTTACGCACTTCATATTCTTTTTCAGTGTAGCCCCGCTTATTAGGATTCGTCGCGTTGTAGATGAACTCGCAAACGTAGTATCCACAAAAACTAGTCCCTTGTTCCTGAAACAACACTATACGAGAAATAGAGGTCAATCAAACAGATAAGCAAGCATGCTAAATGGTATATATTGATAAAACTAGGTAGAATCAATGGGAGATGGGAGGAACTAGGTAGTATATATTACTTACTTTCGGATGTCTAAATTGCAGCTCGGTAGGCAGTCCCGAAGCAATTTTGGTGAAATCTTTCCAAACCCTACCAGACAAAAAAATATTACTTGATATATATCAGGAAATGAACAAAGTTGCCGATATGGTGCGATAATGATCGATTGAACTTACCTCTGGAGCATTTCAATCAGGTTCGCATACGACTCGGGGTTATTTCGTCTCGAGTCTACGACGGTTACTACTCCCCGCTCAAGCTTAATCTCTAGTAGAATAAAGTGGTGGCTGCGCACACATGCATAGCTCATCAATTACATTACTATACCCTCGAGTAAAAAAGGAGAAACCGAATATGCACAAGACAGTAACACTCACTTGAAGTTGTAACGAAAGAGTATTTTGTCCTTGTTTTGATTTTTAACCATCGATTCTAACAAGTTCTCCTCGGTTTGTTCTTGATAGTTTTGAACCGTCACTTCATGTATGATATTTGGGTTAATGAACCCAATGTCATACATTGTTGCTTTTCTGCATTCGACGATCTTCAATCTGCATGATATAGTGACGAGGATAATTATATGTATACATGCAATGAAAGAGGTGAGATATATATATATAAAAACTTAATTATAGAAGTACTTACATACAGTAGCAAGTCATGATTTGTATGTCGATGTCCTTTTGATTGTAGAACTGGAAAAGCTCGTCAAATTCAACATTAATCACCTCCTGGCCATGGAAGTCGTGCTTCTCTTTAATACTCATCATCAAACAATCAAGACCAGACTCGCGGCAAGTTTCCATGTACCAATCATGCAATTGTCTCACCGGCGTTCCTAGAGGAGGACTTCCATCTTTGACGAGAGGCTTCCCGTACCGGTATTTGAAATCGTCCACCTCCAACGGCTCAAACAGTACATCATCGCTCATGTAATCAGCAGGATTGGTACCTGGCACCATCCCCGGATGATCAGCGGAGATATCGGTAGATACCTTCAGCGGGGGGCACGATTGGTTAGCGTGTTCGCCGAGCTGGGGAATTTTTTTCCCACTTCTTCGTTTTGTTAACCTCTCATCACTAGAAGTAGTTCCCTTCTGCACCGCATTTTGATATGCCTTTTTAGTAGCGCGGACATAGTTGGTATCCAGCGGAGCCGGTGGTGGTCGCTTCAGGGCCTCGACAGTGCGCTTCGCTGCCACCGGATCTATGGTCTGCTTCGGAGGTGGAGCTTTCTTTGCAAAATGGGCCCTCACTTGGACTTGAGAGATCTTCGCGGTTTCCTCCGCGGTCCTCTCGTATGGCAACTTTTCCAGTGGCTTGAGAGACTTAGGACCATATTTGTATGGCCTCCCGCCACTGGCTGTACTGCTAGCAGCCGGAGTGATGATGTCTCTCTTCCGTTGTTGCTTACGAGGCAGAGGAGGAGGCGGAGTGCTCCGACGCGCCGGAGGAGGAGGCGGAGAAGGAGGAGGAGCACTGGCGGCGGTCTTCCGCCGTTGTTGAGGAGGCGGACTGCTCGAACGCATCGGAGGAGGCAAAGTGCCTTGATCGTCGACGTCACGCATCGGACGAGGCGAAGGAGGAGGCGGAGTGCCCTGATTCCTCGCCAAAGGAGGAGGAGGCGGAGTGCCATGATCCCTCGCCGGAGAAGGAGGAGGAGGAGGAGGATGAGTAGTGCCTTCATCACTCGTCGGAGGAGGAGGATGAGGCAGAGGTGTCCAGTTCGGAAGCTTGATGTGCTCCTTCCGCCATAGACATGTACTCCTCAGAGCAAATCTCAGCTGAGTCTCCCCTTCACCTGTGGGGTGGTCAAGTTGGAGCTCCTCAAATCCCGCCATTATTTCATCCACTTGCACAACAGGATAGTCATGTGGAATCTGACCGTGGTGAAAAGTTCCGTCGGTTCGAGGAGGTGCAACAAAGCCGTCAGCCGCCTTGAAGGTGAGGTTAACGCATTTCGTCATAAGCTCGCAATGTTGGCCATCTATGATAGCATCCACGGAGCTGTGAAGTCAGGCTACTGAAGGAGCTCCGTGGAAGCCCCGCTGCTTATCCGTTGAGATGGCGGGGTAGCTTGTGGGGTAGCTTCATGCCCCTGAACAAGCTGCTGGTCGGGAGCTCGCTGGCTCATAACTTCTTCCTCTATCCTTTGTACTCTTGCATTGAGCTCCTGCACAACGCTCAGCTCATGTTTCCTCTTCCTCTCCCTACTTTTGTAACCGCCTGTGCCGGGAAACCCATGCTTCCACGGAACGGAGCCTGGCATGCCTCGTGTTCGTCTAGGGTGCTCAGGATTCCCGAGGGCCTCAGTCAGCATGTCCTTCTCTCTGTTGGGAATGAACCTTCCTTCCAGCGCTTCCTTGATAACTTGGTGAAGCTTCTTGACGGGTGTTGCAAGTTGCTCATCCGTCCAAACGCACTTCGCTGTTTTAGGGTCCAAAGTTCCCCAAACCCCGAAGAACCAAGTCCTTGAACGGTTTGGCCACTTCACTATCTCTCCTTCGACCCCTTTAGCTCGCAGTTCATCCTCCCATTTGGCCCACAACGGACGGGCTCTGAGGTAGCCACCTGACCCCGTGCGATGGTGATATTGCTTTTTCTCAGCATTTTTCTTGTTTATCGCTGACATTTTCTTACTCTTTTCAGAAGTCTTGTAGGCCACGAACTCGTCCCATTGATCTTTTATCCCCGCATATCGGTCGGCGAATACTGGAGTCTTCTCTTGGTCGACAAACTTAGCTTTCAACTCATTCTTCCACCTCCTAAAAAGATCTGTCTTCTTCTTAAGAGCACACGACCTGACCAGTGGCTCTATAACTGGATTACTCTCATCCTCCTCTTGCGGTAGGGTGAAATTTGTCTTCAAGTCCTTCCAAAGATCTTCTTTCTGTCTATCAGTGACATATGAAACTTGAGGGCCGTAGTTCTTAGAGTTCTTAGCCGGCTCATTCCATTGTTGGATGTTGATAGGGATGTTTTCCCTGACAATAGCTCCACACTGAGCAGAAAATGCATCCTTGGTCTTCTTCGGTTCAATCGGTTGGCCATCGTTCGCGATTAAGGTGATCGTGAATTTTTCTTCCTTCCCCAACCTTTTTTTGGGCCTCGTCTCGTTACCGAAGTTTGGCTCGATCCGGAGGGCTATATAGAAGAAGAAATAAGAGTTAATATATGTACATACCAAAATAATTAATGCATCAATTAGTCAGCACAGGGTTAATTAATATATATACCTCGCCGGACGACTTTGCAACAGCTCCCTCCGTCCGGTCACCGGAGCCGTCATCATGGTCTCCTTCTTCCTCTGGCTCTCGGTCACCGGAGCCGTCATCATGGTCTCCTTCTTCCTTCAGCATTCGGTGACCGGAGCCGTCATCATCATGTCCTAGCTCTTCTGTGTCATAATTGATTAACGACAAGAAATCAACGCCGCCGCGGATCATGTCCCCCAACAACCCGTCTCCTTCAAAGTCTCTGTTCATGGTTGGATCCATGGTTTCTGCAAATATTACAACATGGCAATTAATATACAAACATGAGAGATGGATATATTAGTTAGTGGCAAACATAGACAAGGGATCATATTAGTGGCCTCGACGCTTCTACGGTTTGGGGTGGCCTCGACAACGCTTCTAGGGATTGGGTGGCCTCGACGCTTCTAGGGTTTGGGTGGCCTCGGCAATGCTTTTAGGGATTGGGTGGCCTCGGCAACGCTTCTAGGGTTTGGTCGGGCGAGAGGGGGTTGATTGAAGTTACCGGAGTTTTCTTCTAGTGGTTTGGGTGGCCTCGAGAGTTTGCCGGGTAGGGGCGAGAGGGGGTAGGAGATCGACAACGCTTTTTTAGTCCCGGTTTAGGCGGACTCGAGAGTTGGTCGGGCAAGAGGGGGTTGATCGACTTCCCCCCTCATGTCGAAATTACCGGAGTATTCTATATGAACAAAAAAAGGCCGGTCGGACATATCATCACGCGGCAGCGGTAACAAAACGTGATGCACATAACTTGCATGAACACATACATATATGAACACATACATACATCTATACACACATTGAACATGATTTTTTTAACTTACATGAACATGATTTTTTTAACTTGCATGAACACATATATGAACACATACATATATACATACAGACACATACATACATATATACACACATTGAACATGATTTTTTAACTTGCATGAACATGATTTTTTTAACTTGCATGAACACATATATGAACACATACATATATATATGAACACATACATACATATATACACACACATACATATATGCTCATGTATAGGTGAGTGGGGATGTGGCCGGAGCGGGGTAGAGCAGTGGCCGGAGCGGGGCGGGGCGGCCAGCGCGGGACGGGGCGGGGCGGCCGATGCGGGGTGAGGTCGGAGCGGTGCGAGGTCGGCGCGGAGCGTCCGGCGCGGAGAGAGGTCGGGGACGGCAGCCGGCGACGGCGACGGAGGGCGCGCGCGATTTGGGCAGCCTGACGACCTGGGTGCGGATTTGGCCTTTGGGGGAGCGAATGGGTCGAAAACTGCGAAGTGTTTGCTTATATACAGGGAGCATTGGTACCGGATTCGTGGCACCAACCGGGACCAATGCCCCCCTTTAGTCCCGGTTCGTGCCACCAACCGGGACCAAAACCCTGTTTTCAGCAGCCCAAATGGCGGGAAACAGGGACCTTTGGTCCCGGTTGGTGGCACCAATCGGGACTAAAGGGGGGCCTTTAGTCCCGGTTGCTGCCATCAACCGGGACCAATGGCCTGGCGCAGCAGTGTCAAATGTTTAGTCCCACCTTGCTAGTCGAGGGAAGACCGCACCTGTTTATAAGCCCTCATGCGCTTGACCTGTCGAGGTCCTCTCATAGTGAAAATAGATGCCCTTATACATGAAATTCGACCAAAATTCAAAATACTAGTTTAGGTGCCTAACTAGCACTTTTATTTCAGGTTGAATTTCAGTGTAAGCGCATCTATTTTCACTTTTGCTATTTTTATGTTATTTTTTTTGCTATTTTTCCTGCTATTTAATATTACTTTGTTTTAACATTATATTCAATTTGGTAATTGTTAGGTTATTTTAAATGGTTGTTTGAATGAAAAACAGATTTTGTTATTTTACTTTGCTATTAAAGTCTCTAAAAAAAATTCTTTTTGCTAATATTACTTTGTTTTCACATTATATTTATTTTGGTAGTTTTTAGGTTTTATATAATTTTAGTTTCAAAAATACTACAGGTTTATAAAAGCTTTTAGAGTTTCTTTTTGCTATTATAGTTTTATAAAAGCTTTTTAGTTGATTCTTTTTGCTATTGAAGAATATTATAGTTCAGAAATAATATTTAAATTGATTATTTTTAGTTCATTCTGTTTGCTGGATGCACTTCGTGTACAAAACGGACAGTCAATTTCGAAATATCAGGGTTTCGGACGAAAACTCATTTGTTACAAAAGGCATTTCATTTTCTTGAACTTATTTGAACTCCATGCTTTTTGTATGTTCAAAATGCACCATTCAAAGCCACATCATCAATTTTCAACCCTTTCTGACTTCATTTGTTATTTTTCATGCATTTATTGATATTTTTTTTGCTAAATGACCCTGAAATTGAAAAACGCTACAAATGAACTCTGAAAAGGTTTAAAGTTGACATGGTATCATCATTTCACCCACATAGCATGTGCTAAAAAGTTGAGAAGGTTATGGCAAAAGCTGGATGCATTTTGTGTACAAAACGGACAGTCTCTTTCGAAGTATCAGGGTTTCGGACGGAAACTCATCTGTTACAAAAGGCATTTCATTTTCTTGAACTTATTTGAACTACAGGCTTTTTGTGTGTTCAAAATGGACCATTAAAAGCCACATCATCAATTTTCAACCGTACATCCTTGCCGGTTTATCTGCGTGCATTATATATAATAAAGTGTGTCAAAAACCATTATAGAAAATCAAGAATACATAAGTGACCAAATTAATAGAAGTTCATCATCACATTAAACCAAAGTAGATACATAGTTCTCGTTGACCAACATATAGCTCTCCAGAGCATCTAATTAAACCATACATTGAAACTATTTAAAACATTTCAATACAACAACAATTGCGATCATAATCAGAACTAAGGTAACAATTGATCCAACGGCATAATGATACCAAGCCTCTTTATCAATGACATATTTTCTAATCTTTGTAACCTTCAAGCGCATTGCAGCCATCTTCTTCCTGTGATCATCGACGATATCGACAACATGCAACTCCAATCTCATCTTCTCATCTTCAGTTCTTTTCAATTTTTCTTTCAAATGATCGATTTCTTTTTCAGCTTTAGTTAACTTGTCGAGCAGAATTGCATAGTCAGTATCCATTTCTGGTTCAACTATTTCTTATAGATAGAAACATTTACGTCAAGTTGGTGGCATAATTAATTGTCATAGACATTAGATGTGTGAAATAGTTAGAAAAGATAATATACCGCATCTGAATCATAGACTGACGAGGGCCGGCGTGGACGGGTACCATAACCATGGCACTATATAATAACAAACAATAATAAAAGTAAGAAAATCATACATGTAAGTATATTTTCTTTTAGAAAGAACATAAGATCAAGAGGCTCACCACGCGCGGGCGATCGACGGCGGTTTCAGGACGGGGACGGGACAGGACGGACCGCCAAACCTAGACAAATCTTGACGAAAATGAAGTTTGGACAAGGAGCTTCGAGAGGAGAACGCTTAAGTGTGGCTCGGGCATTTCATCGAACACCTCATGTGTATAGGAGGTGAGCTAGAGCACCACAACGCTCTAACACTACTGTCCTGGAAAAACAGAGCACTCCACGGCTCTGCCAACGGCGGGCGAGGGTTTATATAGGCAATTCATTGGTCCCGATTCGTGGCTGGAACCGGGACGATAGGTCTCCCGTTGGTCCCGGTTCCAACCACGAACCGGGACCAATGGTCATGGGCCAGGAGCAAGGCGCATTGGTCCCGGTTCATGCCTGGAACCGGGACCCAAAGGGCCAGACGAACCGGGACCAATGGCCCACGTGGCCCGGTCGGCCTCCTGGACTCACGAACCGGGACGGTTGCCACCTTTGGTCCCGGTTCGTGAGCGAACCGGGATTAATGGGATTAGGAGGTCCGAACCAATGCCCTGTTTTCTATTAATGTTTTATTACTTTTGGTGTTCTGTCATGATTGATTAAGAATAGATTGATCGAAAGTTTCTCCCACAAAAACTGTTTTGTAGATGGGTTCTGTGTAAGAAACTTTGCAGATGAACTAGAGATGCTCTAACAATGCTAGCTAACCATAGCAAGAATAATCAATACTAGTCCTACCAGTTAACATGAAGACAAGAGTTTAAGCCGACGTGGCCGGCCGGCCAATCCAATTAGTTATATATTCACAGAGCAACCGTGTCTCTCGCTAATTAACAACTAACCGAACACAATCATATATGCATGGAAGGATCTGAACATGTACAGACACGTATCCAGCCTGAGCCAACGAGCAGTAGTTAGGTTTCTGATCAGAGAACAATGATGAGTGGGACATGCATGGCGTAATCATAATCGAGCTAGATAACATGCATCGGCTGGATGGATGATGATTAGCACTGACGCTCCGGGCCCGCCACGCCGCGGCCGCCGCCGGCCAATGGGGCCGCGCCAGGTGCGCCGTCGAGGCAGCGGGGTGGCGACTATAAATGGCAACCCGCGGGAAGGAGGAGCTCCTCGGCAAACACGCGCAGGCGCACACCTTCTCCTCGTTCTTGTCAAGATTAGCAGAGGCGATAATTGATCACTCCCACCAATTCCTCTCCCCCGTCTTTGGATTCTCCTCCGTCTCTTTCCATGTCAATGGAGACCAGAGACCGCGGCTCGATGCCGGCGCCGGCGCGGGTGACAGGCTCCTACGCGCAGCTGCCGGACGATGACGAGGCTCAGGCCGGGCGCGCGCGCACTGGCCGGACCGGGCCGGTGTGCGCCGCAGTGCTCGTGACTTTGGCCGCGGTGCTCCTTGCTGTCGCCGCGCTCGCCGGGGTCAGGCTCGCCAGCGAGCTGCCGGCATCGGGCATCGTCATGTCCGGCCACCCGACCGAGGTCGACGCTGTGCCGACGAGCACCAGCAGACGGGGCCCTGAGTCCGGCGTCTCGGAGAAGACGTCCGGCGCCGGTGCACACGGCGGCATGCTTGGTACGGACGCCGGCGGCAACGCGTTCCCGTGGAGCAATGCCATGCTCCAGTGGCAGCGCACCGGCTTCCATTTCCAGCCCGAGAAGAACTGGATGAACGACCCCAACGGTACGCATCTCCTCTTCTGTTGCAATACATAATAAAATTGATGTCATCTTTTCAGTTTTCTTAAGCTTGTTAGAGATTCCATCAAGAACTCATTTCTTTGTTGCAAAATGCAAATGCAGGTCCCGTGTACTATAAGGGATGGTACCACCTCTTCTACCAGTATAACCCGGACGGCGCCATTTGGGGCAACAAAATCGCGTGGGGTCACGCCGCCTCCCGGGACCTGCTCCGATGGCGCCACCTACCCGTTGCAATGTCACCTGACCAGTGGTACGATATCAACGGCGTTTGGTCAGGTTCTGCCACCGTCCTCCCTGACGGTCGCATCGTCATGCTCTACACCGGCTCCACCAATGCCTCCGTCCAGGTCCAATGCCTTGCCTTCCCTACCAACCCCTCTGACCCCTTACTAACCAACTGGACCAAGTATGAGAACAATCCGGTGATGTACCCGCCGCCGGGCGTCGGGGAGAAGGACTTCCGGGACCCGACCACTGCGTGGTTTGATGGTTCCGATGACACATGGCGGCTCGTTATCGGCTCCAAGGATGACCGCCATGCCGGCATGGTGATGACCTACAAGACCAAGGATTTCATCGACTATGAGCTTGTCCCCGGGTTGCTTCACCGTGTACCGGGGACGGGTATGTGGGAGTGCATCGACTTATACCCAGTCGGTGGTGCAAGGGGCATCGATATGACGGACGCGGTGGCGGACGCATCCATGAATGGCGGCGAGGATGTTTTGCACGTGATGAAGGAGAGCTCGGACGACGACCGACACGACTATTACGCGTTGGGGCGATACAATGCGGCAAAGAACATGTGGACCCCACTAGATACCGATGCCGATGTTGGCGTTGGGCTAAGGTATGATTGGGGAAAGTTCTACGCGTCGAAGACGTTCTACGATCCGGCAAAGAAGCGGCGGGTGCTATGGGGTTGGGTCGGCGAGACCGACTCTGAGCGTGCCGACGTCGCCAAGGGATGGGCGTCCCTCCAGGTACATGACACTTTCAACATCTTTCCTGTTGTGCACGGATGGTGAAATCAATTGGTTGATTAAGCTCCATTAATTGATTCTTAAGAAAAAAAATCTTTTTTGTAAGTAATTTAATTTTCATTGTTAGGAGCGTTGCAAACACTTTTTGTTGGGTTCCATAGACACGTCGGCATGATGGCATGGCCAAATCATGCAAATGATAACAGCAGCCAGTTGGGATGAATCATGGATAGAAAGCATCATAGCAGCTATAGGAATGTTTGCTGTCATCTCGTTGTCAAGTGTCTCTTAGCTTCCTTGAGCTTGCATACAGCTCAAGCTAGTTGCAGCTACTGTTGGGATACCAAGTTTGGTAACCTGGTGCAAGTTTATTGATAACAATTTCTGTTAGCACGAACCAAACTGGGTTTATAGTTTATATACAATATAAAAATGTCATGTCCCACAAACAAACCCTGCATACCCCTTGAATCAATCATGTGGTAGCATGTGGTCTAGTGGCAGGAAAAAGTTCGCAATTTGGTAGTAACAACAAACTAAATACTAAATAATTTTGGTTAGTACCAACCAAAGTGGGATTAGACAAGGAAAAGGGTTGTCTTGTCAGCTTACCCAACTGTTAGTTAGCAATTCTTTCCGCTCAGACGGTGAATGATACCTAGGATTATTTTCTCTGTTGACAATGATTGATAGACCTAGGATACTTTGCTGAATAGTTATCACTTGTTAATTAATGTTGTATCGTTGTTAATGCTGCAGTCGATCCCTCGGACGGTGGTGCTGGACACCAAGACGGGAAGCAACCTCGTGCAGTGGCCGGTGCAGGAGGTGGAGACGCTCCGGACCAATTCCACCGACCTCGGCCGGGTCACCATCGACCACGGCTCCGTCTTCCCGCTCAGCCTTCACCGTGCCACCCAGCTCGACATTGAGGCTTCATTCCACATCGACCCGCTAGATGTCGCGGCAGCCAACGAGGCTGACGTCGGCTACAATTGTAGCACAAGTGGCGGGGCGGCAGGCAGGGGCACCCTCGGACCCTTCGGCTTGCTCGTGCTCGCCGATGCCAGGCACCACGGTGGGGATGCGGAGCGGACCGCCGTCTATTTCTATGTATCCAGGGGCCTCGATGGAGGCATGCGCACACACTTCTGCCACGACGAGACGCGCTCGTCTCGCGCCAATGACATTGTCAAGAGGGTCGTTGGCAACACTGTGCCGGTTCTCACCGGCGAGGACCTGTCAGTGAGGGTGCTGCTGGACCACTCCATCGTGGAGAGCTTTGCGATGGGCGGGAGGTCCACGGTGACGTCGCGGGTGTATCCGACCGAGGCCATCTATGCCAACGCTGGGGTGTACCTCTTCAACAACGCCACCGGCGCCCGGGTCACCGTAACCAGCCTCGTCGTCCACGAGATGGACTCCTCCTATAACCAGGCCTACATGGCCTCAATGTAAAATGGAAACGGACAGATAATTTTTTTGGTAGCATATACATATATGTGTAATTTCCTTTCTGATTTCCTCCTCACTTCCACTGTCGTCTCTTTTCCTTTTCATTTTTACTATGTCTATTCATTGTATAGGCCTTCCAAAAGGTTGAGCTAGTGGAAGATGCCATGATATGCAAAGCTAGAGCTGTATATGTACTACATCAGTCAAATCAATTTCTACAGAGATTTGTTTTTCTTTGAAAATTTCAGTTGGTTCCATACAGTCTCACAGGCTACATACAATTTCTGAAGGACAGTGTCTATGTATGCACACAAGCATGAAAACTGAATTTAAATCAAGTGCTGATGAACACAGAACCATGATGTTGAAAGTGGCTGTTGAATCTGACAAAGTCCGAGCGCAAGTGCAGCCCCGTTGGTACTGCTCAGCCCATCCTTGATGGCACCTAGTTCTTCACTGACATATACAGATATGTACCATCGGACCACACTCTACGTTCTTGACACGGCGTTTCTGTTCCAAGTAAGAAAGGGGAAAACAGAACAAGGATCAGTCATGATAGATGTAGATAATCATTCATCAATGCAGATAAGCAGCTCTGCGCAACGACAGTCAATGTTATTATTTTGACCCATAGATTCGAAATAATACAATTGTTCCAGTAATACGCATTAACTGCTTTGACATCCAATGGGGCTTATTTTTCCTTATACAACCTGAAGAGGAAAAGAAAAACTGGTCGTGGAAAGTAAAAGTCACTTATGTAGCATGACAATCCTTGAATTGAAGTCTGTGTGAGCAATAGCACGGTTTAGCATACTGACATTGGACATTGACTAAATAATACATTAAAACTAGAACATTCTAAAAACAATAAAGTATGCCCTCTGTAAAAAAATATAAGAACGTTTAGATCACTACTTTAGTGATCTAAATACTTTTATATTTCTTTACGGAGGGAGTACTAATACAGAGTACTCGAGTTGTAGGTAATAATATTCAAAGGAACCTTACTCGTGATAAGAGTTCATGTAATGAAATATGACTATATAGGAGAAATAGTGATGCAAGGAAATAAACTGTCGTTATCCAAATTGCCTTTCCCTCCATCTCTAGTTTTCCATACATATCACCACCATCGTTTTCAGCTCACATAAACTTCCGTAACTAATAAAATATGATGGTGTATTGATCGAAGCTATAAATTTCATCTTTAAGAAAGCAAATGGCAAAAAAAAGCAATAATCACAGAGAAATTAATACGGTGCACGTTGAAATCTTTGTAAACTCCACAAGAAAACTATATACACAAAGCATCTAAAGTATAAAGGCAAACCTTGAGGGGTTATTCTTTAGTTCAGGAAATGTGGGAGGCCAGATCATCACAACAGGATGGATATATCCCGAACATATCTTGTCGGTTGTAATCTCATACAATTTATGCAGTGTCTTGCACTTGATATCCAAGTGGAATATGCACCGGCCCATCCGTAGGAACACAAACTTATCATGGGAAGAGCATCACAATCCAACATACCCAAATTTGCGCACATCTCACGCAAACGAATGGTGTCCATGAGCAACCAGCTGCCCCCCTTGTGTAGCCAGACATCATCGGCCCGTGAAAAGACGGTGTTTCCCTTTCCATGCTCCACCCCTTGTGGCAGCCGAATCCTGGAGGAACTTGAGGCCATCAAATCCCAGACAATAATGTCGCTCTGGGCGGTTGCCATGTAGATTTTATTGCCGACGAGCACGGGTTTTGGTTGCAGCGGGAAGCGACGGACCTCGTCGTCAATGGCCAAGCTATGCATGCACCAGGCACCATCCCGCAACATATACACGTATGCGGTACGCTTTCTCCCCGTGGTAGAATGTAGCAACAAGTGCCAATAAGTCACACCATCGCCTTCTCCTTTGGAGACGACGTTGCCACGGCACGTAATCAAGCAGCCTTCCCGGGGCTGGGGATGGGAGAATGGACATAACGGGAAGATGGTCATGCCTCTCTCAGGGCACAGGAGGCAATACCCTCCTGATGCTGCTCTGGTTCCGGATCTTCCATGGTGGCTGACCAGGAGGCTACCGTTCCTGCAGCCAAGGAAGAAGGTCAATGCCGGCGACACGCTCTTGTAGGCGTCCAAGCTGGAGTTGATGCGGCGGACGACGGCGACGAGCTCCAGCGGCTGAGGCAATACCGGCACGAAGTGCATTCTCCGAACCCACCAGTCGTCGTCGTCGAAGGTGTAGAAGCCGAGGAGACGGGGCGGGTGGAGGTTGCGGAAGCGGCGGAGGAAACCACGATCGGATGCTTGGAGGTACCAGCGCGTGCAGACGGCCGCGACACGGACGAGGGTGGTGGGGAAGCCTACGCGGAGGAGGATCTCACTGAGTAGGTCATCATTGCCGAGCACCATGGACATGGCGCCCGCCCTGGCCGCCGGTGGCGGCCTCGTCTCGCCGTCACCGCCCATTATGGAGCTGGGTTTTCGTCTCATGCGGCGGCAGGGTAGAAGGGATCGATTGAGGGAGGGTATGAAAGGAAAAACCTATGTCTCGTCTTCCTGGGGTTGTTCTGGCAGTTAAGGCCCATCTCAAAGCGCAAACTACCCGGACGCCTATGGCATTGTTGAAAAGGTATATCCCAGCATTGGCATAGATAAGCTCAGTCGGGTACACCCTTGGTGTCGCCGACCTCCCGTCCATCGCGAAACTTTTAATGATGGAGTACTCCACTAGAACTCTAACGCTGTGTTTGGATGTCTGTATTGGAGGCCTCTGTATTGTATCGGTTTCAATTCCAATTCAGCCAGGAAATTGTAATGGACAAGAATACGAATTCGATTGTTTGGATGTTTATTGAATTGGCTCACATAATCGTCATGGGGTTTCAATACAAAATCGTGTTTGGATGTACAACTATGGAATTGCATAGCAATATTAGTATGTGCATTAAACCAATAGTTGGACGAGTATAATTGGATGATTAAATAGTAAAAAAGTGACCATATTATTCTCAAAATATAGCATGACATCATATAGTATATACATAAGAACAAACAAAAAATAATTTTACACAAACAATGTACATCACATATATTTGTCCCAAATTCTCAACGACACATAGGTCCAAATGTAACAACACAATTGTTCAAATAAGTTGAAGCTGAACATTACATAGTTCCAAATATAAAAAAAGCAAATAGTCCAGATAGGTTCAACTTTAAACAAGGCAAACAGGAAAGCATAGCTTGCTTAACTTCAAGGCAATAATAGTAGCCAAGCCTTCCTCATGTGCATTGGCATCTTCATTAGAGCTTCAAACAAGCGCTCATTAAGAATCAACTTTCCGTAAGAGCGCAACATGTCTGCCTGTGCCAGCTCTGGTAGCAACTCAAGTGCAGCAAGTATTTCAGAAGGAGTAGCTAGTAACCTTTGACATTGGAAGTGGCTTAGTTGTCTTCAAAGCATCCTTAAAAGTACTCCTCATTTCTCCAATCATGCACATAATGGCCTCACCTGTTCGTTGTCTCTTCTGTACCATTTCTGGAGAGATTTCAATTGGTTCTTCTAGATCTGTAGCAGTCTCAGCTCCTGTCTTGGCACCTTCACCATCCGCATGATCTTTTAAATATATGGTAGATATGGCTTCCCAATGCTTCGCTACTTTGGTCTTGTAAGAAGGTAATGATTTCTCTTTCTTATTAGCATGCACAATACACCCAACAGAGTAGAGTAAAGTTGCTGGCAGTTTTGTGATATAAAAAAACAATGCAAATACATGGAAGTTATCTCCGCATATTTAGTCCAGACATCATCACTATCAATCAAGAGCTTATGATTGACCCAATCCCAACCGAAACCGCTTTGAGAAAGGATCTTGTTAATGACTTCATATTGCTTGTCGAAAGTCCTAAGCCTTCCTGATATGTTCTCCTTCGTGATATCCTTATTACACTTCTCCTTCACATTCTTGATAGCTGCAGTGTAGACATGTGCTTTCCATCCATTTTGTGAATGGTCACCCATGTTGTGATGATGAACAAGTACCTCAAGCATTGCAGTGTCCATCTCATCATCCCATGTGACATAATTCCTCTTTCCGGGAGGAGCAGTTCCTTCAGCAATGCTACTACAAAGAAAAATAATTTGGCACAAAGGAAAGAAACATACTGGATCAAATTTCGTGAAAAGCCATCATATATATTAATATCAAGTTGCTGCATGTACAAAAGACCATACAAGGCAACTTCACAGTCAACCAATGTATCACACAAAAGACAACCAGGAAGCTACCATCATCACCTAGGCCCTACACAAAATGAGACGGCCACCACGTAGACACAACACAAAATGAGATGACCACCACCTACACACATCCACTAAACAATCCACCGCCAACTAACTATGCCATCTCAGCATGTCTGACAAGGTATTCAGCATACATGTCTTGGCGTCTTGCGATAATTGTTGCCTAAAGTTGGTCCATTCATTAGTGACTTGAACAGATGTAATCAAGTCGGCGTCGTCCACGGCCTCATGTTCCAAATTTGCTAGGTTAATTAGCATCAACTTCTTGCAGCAATAAATCATCCATCATATGTTGTCTATCCCTTGCAAAGTTGTGTAACACACAACAAGTATTAATAATTCGAATCTGCAATGATTTATATATAAATTAGCATGTCATATAGTCCATATGTTATTCAACGCCACATGGACATTTGTTACCTGGTCCGTTATGTCAAAGAAAGATTGAATTCGTAGAATGGCCCATTTTTTCTTCCATAGGCCAAAAGTTCTCTCCACAACATTTCTAGCACGAGAATGACATAAGTTAGACAACTCTTTGTCAGTTTGGGGTTGTTGTTGACTTGAAACCCAGTCTTTCAAGTGGTACCTAGTCGATCTGAATGGAGCTAGAAAACCAGGTCCATTGGTGTAGCCAGCATCCACTAAGTAGTATTTCCCTATGGTGTACCAATTAGAGTTAGCTAACATTAACACAGAAAACCACGAAATGCCAAGAGAAACATTCGTGCCAAGAGAAACATCACGCAACACTCTGGAGTCAGATGCAGATCCCTCCCAGCCAGGTAGAACATAAAGAAATTTCATGTTCCAGTCAACAACACTTAGCATGCTAGTGGTGATATCTTGCTTTCTGTTCCTATACCTCCCTTCATGAGCCTCATTGACAGAAACATCAACATGACACCCATCTAGTGCTCCCAAAGCAGTTCCAAACCACTTCCATTTGTAATCATCCGGAGGTTCAACAGAAAGATCGGTGGTTAAGCGCAACCCATCATAACAAGTAACTTCTGATCCATTGTACATTTCTTTGAGCAAGCACTTCCTATGAACATATCGAAACTCATCATCACTAAAGCATCCTAAACTCTTAGGTGCTCTCTGTGTACTAAGATAAGCTAGGCCAAGACAAACCGACTCAACATATATCGTTGTCAATATGATTCTTTTCCTTTTTCTTCTTTTGTTCTCTTCGGTAATGGAAACAATCAAATCCATTTGTGACATGATGCAGCTACAATGCACATACATGACGTTAATAAATTCAGCATAACCACGCATAGCAAGCATAAACACGCATAGCAAGCATCATGTCCACAACATTAGACCATTTAACCATGCATCGGAACAGATAACCATGCATCATATCTACTATCTCATTGGTGCACAAATTTGAATCATGATGATATCTCAGATCGGCCTAGAGGGTTCCAAATTTTCAGTCAACCTACAACAAAAGAACACAACATAGGTTAGCAAATGAATATGAACAACAGAACCAGGGGAGGGAAGGAGTACAAATAGAAGGCTGGCTGACTAGCGGAGGACCAGGAGCCAAAGAAGAAGGTGGAGGAAGAAGGGGAACCGAGGGAGAAGAGAGGGTCTCCGACAGAGATGGTCTCCGGAAGGGAAGGTGCGAGCTGCGCCGATGGGAGGGGGTCTGATGGCGGCGAGCTACATCAGACGGAGGGTGATCTGACGACGGACGGGGGGGGGGGGGGGGGGGGGGAATCTGCGGCGGAGGAGGGGGGGAATCGGCGGCGGAGGAAGCCGGCGGCCATACCTGCTCCACCCGAGGAGGATCTGCCAGGGCGCCGCCGTCGATCTGGTTGCTGCCGCCCGAGAAGCCCTCTCGATCCCTTCTCTGTGTGTGGTCTGTCGTGGTGGAGGCCCGAAGCGTTTTTCTTTGCGGGAGTGAGGCGATTCAACCAAAACCAGGGGGTGCGGGGCTCCGTATTGCCGCGATGCGTGGGCGTGTGCGAGCGAAAATTTATATGAATTGGTTCTGTTTCAGTCAGTTGATTCAGAGTACATCCCAACATCTGTATTGGGCCTAAGTCAATACGCAATTCGACAGCCCAATACAGACATCCAAACGAGGCATAATGGATAGCTCCTCGCCGTGGAGCACTGGCACAACGTTGTGGACGACCCCCATGACCATGTCGTTGGCATGGGATGAGCACGTCTCATCCTGGCAGAAGTATGTGCGCAAGTCATCGTTGAGGCCTCTTGCGGCATAAAAGTAGACGGCGATACGATCTACGTCACCTTGGCTTGCCGCGCCACCGCTTGTCCTGCATTTGTAGCTGACATCGCCTCCTTAGCAGTGGTATAGCGGGTCAAGGCAGAAGGAGGCCCCAAATGTCGAGTTGTGTGGCATGGTGTAGGTTGAGAGGGAAGACAGAGCAGTAATCGATGGTGACGCTGCCGAGGTCTTGATATATATACAGCACCACCGTGAACAACATAAAACATTAGTTTGACAGTAATTAATTATTCAGTCAAGAATCCTATGGGGAGTGTTGGGACATTCCTCCTAATGGCTGGACGACGTTGAAGGTAGAGGGCAGCTATGTTCTTGTCCTGCTACAGGAGCTGCATGAGGTGGCATGGTTCTTCGTTCTGATAGCGGCGAATTATATTCACTGCTTGTAGGGAGATTTGTACCTGCGACAATAGTCTCCATGCTGAACTAGCTGCTTGTAGAGAGGGCCTTCACCTTGCACTGCACCGGACTAAGCTCCATATTGCGATCGAGATAGATAGTACCGAGGCCATCAAAATGATAAAGGCCGCGTGGGGGGAAAGGTCGAAATTACTTGTACTCGTTGAGGAGATCAAGAAGATGGTCATGGATGACCCTAGGGAGATTTCTATTACTGCCATTAGTCATTCGCAAAATAGAGTTAGTCATGAGCCTGTTGCATATGGTAAAAATATTCCCCGTACTGTTATTTGGCTGGGTTCAGGCTTAAGCAATATTCTTATAATATTGGTACTGGCTGATTTGCCTCCTTGAGGTAATAGAAATCTTTCTCTTTCCCGCAAAAACAAAAAGAATTAATAGTACTAATTATTTTAATATTATTTTGCATTGAGTTTGTTGGTAGTACCAAATTGCTAATCTTTGCAATGCCACTAGACCACATGCTAACATACGATCCATCCAATCATGGGTACGTATGTAGAGTTTGTTTGTAGGACACAAACAGCTATATATACTAATTTTAAAAAGGAGCCGATATGCTTTTTCTGTTCCATCATCAGTTATGGCTGTTTGTATCAGTCTGTCGTTATTATTTTGACATCCAAAGAACCTTAACTGAAGACATGGGGATTCGGCAGCGGTGGGCACATGCTTCTAGGATAGCTGGAATTGGAGGACACAAACAGCTATATATACAAAATCTTAAGAAGGGGTCGATCGCTATGCTTTTTTGTCTGTCGTCATTATTTTGACAGCTAAAGAGCCCTACTAATTGAACATAAGGGCATCTCCAACATTGACATCTAAATCGGACACGGCATCCCCATCCCTTTTTTAAAAGTCCGCGCGTTCAAAATAGCTGCATATGTAGTTTCAGTTTAGCTAAAGAATGTTCAAATGCAGCATTAGTTCAAATTTAAATATTACAATTCAACAAAGTATTGAAATTATAGTAGTTCAAACTTGAATTTAACTAGTACATATGTACAATTCAACAAAGTATTCAGTTTAGCTAAAGATTTAATTGATAGTCTTTCTTTAGTTGCTCATGAGTTGCTCGATGCTGAATTTGTTGATATATTTAAATAAAATCATCAAACATGGCCAGATTCTACTCTCGAAGTACGATAGGTTCATCCATATTCTCAAATTCAAGAGTTGCGGCCTCAACCTCATCCTCATCATCCACGATCATGATGTGCATGATCAAACAATATATCATCACCTTCGACAAGGTCTTCGGATCTCATTGTTTAGTAGGTTCAGGAACAACTGCAAAACGGGCCTGCGGATCTTCAAATAGCCTCCCAACATCCTTTCTAGTTGTTGCTTGTCTTTGGACAAACTGAGACTTTCTCTAACAACATGGTTCAGAGATGGTCTTGATAGAGATAATCCATACAGAAAAGATACCGTCAACCAGATAGTTGTTCATGTTGTATTCATGCCCATTGACAATATAGTTGCAAGGAAGAGCATTCCCTTGAGTCATCCTAGCAAAAGAATGATGACTGCTGCAGGACGTTGATTTCATTGTGATACCCACGTATGTCAAAAAAATGTATGCAAATCCAAAGATCTTCTAATGCAACCGGTTCAAAAATGATCCAAGTGTGTGTCATTTTCCTAGCTAAATACTATGTCTAATGATGTGGAAGGGATGGGATGATCCACTTGACTCATTTGAGCCACCCAAAATTCTCGGAGCCCAACTCTTAGGCTTGGCATACGCAAGTGTCACTCCATCTAACGTGTGCCATGTTAGCTACTACACGCATCCGCATGCTTTCTCCTCTTGCATACTCTTTATTGTGGAATAAACCAGTGAGGGTTTTAGCCTCGACACCGTGAGCTTGATGATCGAGCCTGACTGGCCGATTGATCGATGGTGACAAGGCAACGTCCATGTAGATCTGGTTTTTTCCTAATTTACTTGTTAAGCTAAATTTCTTCGGATTGATCGAACCACACTCTTGGTTACGGATCCCTCTAAGTGGCACTCAATCCATCTACCTCTTTGGCGAGCACTGTCACATCAAAAATTGGTTGTACATGCCCTTTAAAGTACTCTTACTGACTTTATGACCGGGCAAGGTCCGACATGTGGAATGACTGATCTAGCAAGTCATTGTAACCTGTAAGCTTGTCATCGAGGAAATGCCAGAGTAATAACAAATGTAGACATAATCAACATCAATATTAGTTTATTTTCAACAACATGCAATATTGAATTTAGTCGCATCATGAATGAACGAGTTTGTAGACAATGCGTGGTTATAAATTAAAGGATCCGACATGTTTAATATTAAAGTGCACAAACTTGGTCTACACACAACTGTGCAAACTACTACTGTTTAGCTATCTACAGTCCCTGCACATACACACTCACACACACATAAACTACTCCCTTCGTCTAGTTTAAAAAACGATCTTATATTATGGAATGGAGGTAGTGTCAAACACGCTCTTATACTATCACTAGTGGAAAAAGCCCCATTTGTCCCGGTTCGTAAGGCCCATTTGTCCCGGTTCTGGAACCGGAACTAAAGGGTGGGGACTAAAGCCCACGACCTTTAGTCCCGGTTCGCTTACGAATCGGGACAGATGGGGCTACACGTGGCTGCTCCACCGAGCCCAAGCAGGAGGGCCTTTGGTCCCGGTTGGTAACACCAACTCGGACCAAAGAGCGTCCACGCGTCAGCAGCTGAGGGGCTGATTTTTTTTGAAAGAGGGAGGGGGTTGAGGGTTTTGGAGGGTTAATTTAGGGGTTTCATATATTTTGTTAGATAGCTCATAGAGAGAAGTGATCTCTCTTATCTCCGTGCTTGGTCACGACGCTATGTACTATACTTATAGATAGAACATATGTAATAATTTAATCATCATTTTTGTCAATGAGACATCATATAACAAGTTGGTCACTGGTCATAATCATAACTCCTCCTCCTCCTCCTCATCATCAATTCTAACACATTGTAGCATATAATAACACATTGTACCTACGACCTACGTACTCCTATCTCGTAGGACCTACTCTACACTTTCTTAGGTACAATATCATAAAACAAGATAGGCCCTGACTCTCCATTAGGGAGAACGGAGATCATCCTGTCTCTCATTCTTGGCCTACGCACAATGTTGCTTCCAAGTAGCTCTCTACGATTGAGCATACATTTTTTCCAATCTTTGATTGTCATGACTTCATTGGTTTTAGAAATCCGGTATGGACAGGAGTGATGCATAGGCTGACCTGGCCGTGGTGGCCCTAAGCTCGTAACAACAACGCGACCTCTCGGAAACATCAGATGAGGCACACAATCCTCCAGGATTTTTTGTTGAAAAACATAGTAATAACTTTGTAGTTAGCAATGTAGTTTAGTTTTACAAGAATTTATGCAAAAGATGCACGGATGTCGTAATACTAGAATTAAAATCTTATCATGCAATCTCCATGGATATTACCATAGTTCACCACGTGCGCTAGTGGCACGTATTGACCATAATGTGCAGGAGTTTGATAATTGTTGGGAGACGTAGTAGTAAATCAAAATTTTCCTACGTTCACCAAGATCTATCTATGGAGAAACCAGCAACGAGAGGGGAGAGATTGCATCTTCATACCTTTGAAGATCGCTAAGCGGAAGCGTTACAAGAACGCGGTTGATGGAGTCGTACTCGCAGCGATTCAGATCGCGGTAGATCCGATCAAGTGCCGAACGGACGGCACCTCCGCGTTCAACACACGTGCAGCCCGGTGACGTCTCCAACACCTTGATCCAGCAAGGAGGAAGGAGAGGTTGGGGAAGGGCTCCAACAGCAGCACGACGGCGTGGTGGTGGTGGAGTAGCAAGGTATTCCGACAGGGCTTCGCCTAAGCGCTGCGGAGGAGGAAGAAGAGAGGTAGGGCTTCGCCGTGAGAGAGAGAGATCAAATCTTGTCTCAAAACATCCAAAACCTCAAGTATATATAGGAGGAGGGACGTGGAGGGCTGGCTTGGCCTCTACTCCAAAGAGGAGATGGCCGGCCGAATTAAAGGGAGAGTCCACCTCCCACAAGGGAGGTGGATCTCCTCCTTTTAAATCCTTTTTGCCTTATCTCCTTATCTCCAGCCGCATGGGCCTTTAGCAAAAGTCTTGCCCAGCCCAATAAGGGCTGGCACACTTTATCTAACAGCCCATGTGGTCCTTTGGTCGTCACACCCCTCCCGGGGGTTATCCGGCACCCTCCCGGCACTCCCGGTACACTACCGATGAGCCCGAAAACTTTCCGGTGACCAAAACTGGACTTCCTATATATCAATCTTTACCTCCGGACCATTCCGGAGCTCCTCGTGACGTCCGGGATCTCATCCGGGACTCCAAACAACCTTCGGTAATCACGTATACCTTTTCCCTATAACCCTAGCGTCATCGAACCTTAAGTGTGTAGACCCTACGGGTTCGGGAGACACGTAGACATGACCGAGACACCTCTCCGGTCAATAACCAACAGCGGGATCTGGATACCCATGTTGGCTCCCACGTACTCCACGATGATCTCATCGGATGAACCACGATGTCAAGGATTCAATCAATCCCGTATACAATTCCCTTTGTCTATCGGTATGATACTTGCCCGAGATTCGATCGTCGGTATCCCCATACCTTGTTCAATCTCGTTACCGGCAAGTCTCTTTACTCGTTCCGTAATACATCATCCCGTGACTAACTCCTTAGTCACATTGAGCTCATAATGATGATGTCTTACCGAGTGGGCCCAGAGATACCTCTCCGTCACACGGAGTGACAAATCCCAGTCTCGATTCATGCCAACCCAACAGATACTTTCGGAGATACCCGTAGTGCACCTTTATAGCCACCCAGTTACGTTGTGACGTTTGGCACACCCAAAGCATTCCTACGGTATCCGGGAGTTGCACAATCTCATGGTCTAAGGAAACGATACTTGACATTGAAAAGCTTTAGCAAACGAACTACACGATCTTGTGCTATGCTTAGAATTGGGTCTTGTCCATCACATCATTCTCCTAATGATGTGATCCCGTTATCAATGACATCCAATGTCCATGGCCATGAAACCGTGACCATCTATTGATCAACGAGCTAGTCAACTAGAGGCTCACTAGGGACATGTTGTGGTCTATGTATTCACACATGTATTATGGTTTCCGGTTAACACAATTATAGCATGAACAATAGACAATTATCATGAACAAGGAAATACAATAATAACCATTTTATTATTGCCTCTAGGGCATATTTCCAACAGTCTCCCACTTGCACTAGAGTCAATAATCTAGTTCACATCACCATGTGATTAACACTTACATCACCATGTGATCATATCATCATGTGATTAACACCCAATAAGTTCTGGGGTTTGTTCATGTCCTGCTCGTGAAAGAGGTTTTAGTCAACGGGTCTGCGACATTCAGATCCGTGTGTACCTTACAAACTTTCCATGTCATATTTGTAGATACTACTCCCATGCTCCACTTGGAGCTATTCCAAATGGCTGCTCCACTATACGTAGCTGGATTTCTACTAAGAGTCATCCGGATTGGTTTTAAAGCTTGCATCATCGTAACACTTTACGATGAACTCTTTATCACCTCCATAATCGAGAAATATTTCCTTAGTTCTCAAGTTACTAAGGCTAACTTTGACCGCTGTCTAGTGATCCACTCTTGGATTACTCTTGTACCCCTTGACAGACTCATGGCAAGGCACACACAGGTGCGGTACACAGCATGGCATACTATATAGAGCCTATGGCTAAAGCATAGGAGATGACACTCATCTCTTCTTTATCTTCTGCCGTGGTCGGGTATTGAGTCTTACTCAATTTCACACCTTACAATACAGTCAAGAACTCCTTCTTTGACCCATCTATTTTGAACTCCTTCAAAAACTTGTCAAGGTATGTCTTCGTCGAAAAAACTTATCAAGCGAATAGATCTATCCCTATAGATCTTGATGCTCAATAAAATAGTAGCTTTATCTGGGTCTTCCTTTGAAAAACAAAACTTTTCAAACAACCCTTCATGCTCTTCCAGAAATTCTACATCATTTCCGATCAATAATATGTCAACTAAATATTCTTATAAGAAATTCCATAGTGCTCCCACTCACTTTCTTGCAAATACAAGTTTCTCATAAACTTTGTATAAACTTAAACACTTTGATCACCTCATCAAAGCATATATTCCAACTCCGAGATGCTTGCTCCAGTCCATAGAAGGATCGCTGGAGTTTGCATATTATTAGCATCCTTAGGATTGACAAAACCTTCTGGTTGTATCACATACAAGTCTTCCTCACAGAAACCATTACGGAAACCTTGTTTTGTCATCCATCTGCCAGATTTCATAATTGAAAAATGCAGCAACTGCTAACAAAATTTTAATAGACTTTTAGCATCGCTACAGATGAGACAATCTCATTGCAGTCAACTCCTTGAACTTGGCGGAAACTTCTTTGCGACAAGTCGAGCTTTATAAACGGTGACATTTCACCATTAGCGTCTATGTTTATCTCAAAGGTCCATTTGTACTCAATGACCCGCCATTCAACAGGCAAGTCTACCAAAGTCCATACTTGGTTTTCATACATGGATCCTTTCTCGGATTTCATGGCTCCTAGCCATTTGTTGGAATCCGGGCCCACCATTGCTTCTCCATAGTTCGTAGGTTCATCGCTGTCCAACAACATGATTTCCAAGACAGGGTTGTCGTACTACTCAGGAGCAGTACGTGTCCTTGTCGACCTACGAGGTTCGATAGTGACTTGATCCGAAGCTTCATGATCATCATCATTAACTTCCTTTTCAACTGAGTAGGCTCTACAGAAACATCTTTCTGTGTTGCGCTATTCTCTGGATGAAACAAAGGTTCAACAACCTTATCAAGTTCTATCTTCCTCCCACTCAATTCTTTCGAGAGAAACTCTTTCTCAAAAAGGACCCGTTCTTAGCAACAAACACCTTTTGCGCTTGGATCTGAGATAGAAGGTATACCCAATGTCTCATTAGGGTATTCTATGAAGATGCATTTGTCTGCTTTGAGTTCGAGCTCGCTAGGTGAAAAACCCATTTTCACATAAGCGTCGCAGCCCCAAACATTAAGAAATGACAGCTTAGGCTTCTGTCAAACCATAATTCTCACGGTGTCATCTCAACAGACTTAGATGGTGCCCTGTTAAAGTGAATGGATTTGTCTTTAATGCATAACCCCATAACGATAGTGGTAAAACGATAAGAGACATCATAGTACTCACTATATCCAATAGAGCACGACTACGACGTTCGAACACACCATCACACTATGGTGTTCCAGGAGGCGTGAGCTGTGAAACAATTTCCACATTGTCTAAAATTGCATACCAAACTCGTAACTTAGATATTCACCTCCATGATCATATCATAGACATTTATCTTCTTGTCACGATGATCTTTAACTTCACTCTGAAACTCCTTGAACCTTTCAAACATTTCAGATTCATGTTTCATTAAGTAAATATCCCCATATTTACTCAAATCATCAGTGAAGGTAAAGAAAAACAACGATATCCACTGTGTGTTTCAACACTCATTGGACCACATACATCAACATGTATTAATTCCAATAACCCACTTGCCCGCTCCATCATATTGGATGACGGGGTCTCAGTCATCTTGCCCAAGAGGCATGGCTCGCATGTCTCAACCGATTCGAAATCGAGTGAGTCAAAAAACATCCATCATCATGGAGTTTCTTCATGCGATTTATACCAATATGACATTACGTGGCAGTGCCACAAGCATGTGGTACTATCATTATTAACTTTGTATCTTTTGGTACCAATGTTATGAATATGTGTACTACTACGATCATGATTCGATAAACCATTTCGAGTGGGTGCATGACCATTGAAGGCATTATCCATGTAAACAGAATAACCATTATTCTCTAACTTATATGAATAACCGTATCGCACTAATCATGATCTAATCACGTTTATGCTCAACGCAAACACCAAATAACATTTATTTAGGTTTATCACAAATCCTGAAGGTAGAGAGAGCGTGCGATGGTGATCACATCAATCTTGGAAATACTTCCAACACACATCGTCACCTTTCACCTAGCTAGTCTCCATTTACTCCGTAGCTTTTATTTCGAGTTGCTAACACTTAGCAACCGAACCGGTATCTAATACCCAGGTGCTACTAGGAGTACCAGCAAGGTACACATCACTAACACGTATATCAAATATACTTCCATTGACATTACCAGCCTTCTTATCTACCAATCATCTAGGGTTTTTCCGCTTCAGCGAACATTCTCCTCATAACAGAAGCACTTAGTCTCGGGTTCGGGCTCAACCTTGGGTTTCTTCACTAGAGCAACAACTGGCTTGCCATTCCTGAAGTTTTTCCCTTCTTGCCCTTGCCCCTTTTGAAACTAGTGGTTTTCACTTAACCATCAACACTTGATGCTCCTTATTGATTTCTACCTTCGTGGTGTCAAACATCACGAACAACTCAGGGATCATCTTATCCATCCCTGGCATGTTATAGTTCATCACGAAGCTCTAGTAGCTTGGTGGCAGTGACTTGGAGAACTGCATTAATCACTATCTCATCTGGAAGATTAACTCCCACTTGATTCAAGTGATTGTAGCACCCAGACAATCTGAGAACACGCTCACCGATTAAGCTATTCTCCTTTATCTTGCAGGCAAAGAATCTTGTTGGAGGTCTCATACCTCTCAACATAGGCACGAGCTTGAGATCACAATCTCAGCTCCTAGAACATCTCATATGTTCTGTGACGTTCAAAACATTTTGAAGCCTCAATTCTAAGCCGTAATGCATGACGCACTGAACTATCACGTAGTCATCAAAAAGTGCCTGTCATATGTTCACAACATCTACAGACAACGCTTGAGGGAGTGATGCAGTTAGCGGTACATCAAAAACATAAGCTTTCTGTGCAGCAATGAGGACAATCCTCAGATCACGGACCCAGTCCGCATTATTGCTACCATCAACTTTCAACTTACTTTTCTCTAGGATTGTATCAATAAAACTGGGGAGCTACAGCGCGAGCTATCTACGACATAATTTGCAAGGACATTTTTAGACTAAGTTCATGATAATTAAGTTCATTTAATCAAATTATTAATGAACTCCCACTTAGATAGACATCTCTCTAGTCTTCCAAGTGATACATGATCCATGTCAACTAGCCCGTGTCCGATCATCACGTGAGACGGACTAGTCATCCATGGTGAACATCTCTATGTTGATCGTATCTTCTATACGACTCATGTTCGACCTTTCGGTCTTCCGTGTTCCGAGGCCATGTCTGTACATGCTAGGCTCGTCAAGTCAACCTAAGTGTTTCGCATGTGTAAATCTGGCTTACACCCGTTGTATGCGAACGTTAGAACCTATCACACCCGATCATCACGTGGTGCTTCGGAACGACGATCCTTAGCAACGGTGCACAGTTAGGGTGAACACCTTTCTTGAAATTTTATTGAGAGATCATCTTATTTACTACCGTCGTTCTATGCAAATAAGATGTAAACATGATAAACATCACATGCAATCAATATAGTGACATGATATGGCCAATATCATTTTGCTCCTATGATCTCCATCTTCGGGGCACCATGATCATCACTGTCACCGGCACGACACCATGATCTCCATCATCATGATCTCCATCATTGTGTCTTCATGAAGTTGTCTCGCCAACTATTACTTCTACTACTATGGCTAACGCTTAGCAATAAAGTAAAGTAATTACATGGCGTTTATGATTGACACGCAGGTCATACAATAAATAAGACAACTCCTATGGCTCCTGCCGGTTGTCATAATCATCGACATGCAAGTCGTGAATCCTATTACAAGAACATGATCAATTCATACATCACAATGCATCACATCACATCCTTTGGCCATATCACATCACAAGGCACATGCTGCAAAAACAAGTTAGACGTCCTCTAATTTGTAGTTGCAAGTTTTTACGTGGCTGCTATAGGTTACTAGCAAGAACGTTTCTTACCTACGTCAACACCACAACGTGATTTGCCAATTGCTATTTACCCTTCATAAGGACCCTTTTCATCGAATCCGATCCGACTAAGGTAGGAGAGACAGACACCCGCTAGCCACCTTATGCATCTAGTGCATGTCAGGCGGTGGAACCGGTCTCACGTAAGCGTACGTGTAAAGTTGGTCCGGGCCGCTTCATCCCACAATACCGCCGAATCAAGATAAGACTAGTAGCGGCAAGAAAATTAACAAACTCGACGCCCACAACTGCTTTGTGTTCTACTCGTGCATAGATTCTACGCATAGACCTAGCTCATGATGCCACTGTTGGGAGACGTAGTAGTAAATCAAAATTTTCCTACGTTCACCAAGATCTATCTATGGAGAAACCAGCAACGAGAGGGGAGAGATTGCATCTTCATACCTTTGAAGATCGCTAAGCGGAAGCGTTACAAGAACGCGGTTGATGGAGTCGTACTCGCAGCGATTCAGATCGCGGTAGATCCGATCAAGTGCCGAACGGACGGCACCTCCGCGTTCAACACACGTGCAGCCCGGTGACGTCTCCAACACCTTGATCCAGCAAGGAGGAAGGAGAGGTTGGGGAAGGGCTCCAACAGCAGCACGACGGCGTGGTGGTGGTGGAGTAGCAAGGTATTCCGACAGGGCTTCGCCTAAGCGCTGCGGAGGAGGAAGAAGAGAGGTAGGGCTTCGCCGTGAGAGAGAGAGATCAAATCTTGTCTCAAAACATCCAAAACCTCAAGTATATATAGGAGGAGGGACGTGGAGGGCTGGCTTGGCCTCTACTCCAAAGAGGAGATGGCCGGCCGAATTAAAGGGAGAGTCCACCTCCCACAAGGGAGGTGGATCTCCTCCTTTTAAATCCTTTTTGCCTTATCTCCTTATCTCCAGCCGCATGGGCCTTTAGCAAAAGTCTTGCCCAGCCCAATAAGGGCTGGCACACTTTATCTAACAGCCCATGTGGTCCTTTGGTCGTCACACCCCTCCCGGGGGTTATCCGGCACCCTCCCGGCACTCCCGGTACACTACCGATGAGCCCGAAAACTTTCCGGTGACCAAAACTGGACTTCCTATATATCAATCTTTACCTCCGGACCATTCCGGAGCACCTCGTGACGTCCGGGATCTCATCCGGGACTCCGAACAACCTTCGGTAATCACGTATACCTTTTCCCTATAACCCTAGCGTCATCGAACCTTAAGTGTGTAGACCCTACAGGTTCGGGAGACACGTAGACATGACCGAGACACCTCTCCGGTCAATAACCAACAGCGGGATCTGGATACCCATGTTGGCTCCCACGTACTCCACGATGATCTCATCGGATGAACCACGATGTCAAGGATTCAATCAATCCCGTATACAATTCCCTTTGTCTATCGGTATGATACTTGCCCGAGATTCGATCGTCGGTATCCCCATACCTTGTTCAATCTCGTTACCGGAAAGTCTCTTTACTCGTTCCGTAATACATCATCCCGTGACTAACTCCTTAGTCACATTGAGCTCATAATGATGATGTCTTACCGAGTGGGCCCAGAGATACCTCTCCGTCACACGGAGTGACAAATCCCAGTCTCGATTCATGCCAACCCAACAGATACTTTCGGAGATACCCGTAGTGCACCTTTATAGCCACCCAGTTACGTTGTGACGTTTGGCACACCCAAAGCATTCCTACGGTATCCGGGAGTTGCACAATCTCATGGTCTAAGGAAACGATACTTGACATTAAAAAGCTTTAGCAAACGAACTACACGATCTTGTGCTATGCTTAGAATTGGGTCTTGTCCATCACATCATTCTCCTAATGATGTGATCCCGTTATCAATGACATCCAATGTCCATGGCCATGAAACCGTGACCATCTATTGATCAACGAGCTAGTCAACTAGAGGCTCACTAGGGACATGTTGTGGTCTATGTATTCACACATGTATTATGGTTTCCGGTTAACACAATTATAGCATGAACAATAGACAATTATCATGAACAAGGAAATACAATAATAACCATTTTATTATTGCCTCTAGGTCATAATCATAACTCCTCCTCCTCATCATCATCATCAATTCTAACACATTGTAGCATATAATAACACATTGTACCTACGACCTACGTACTCCTATCTCGTAGGACCTACTCTACACTTTCTTAGGTACAATATCATAAAACAAGATAGGCCCTGACTCTCCATTAGGGAGAACGGAGATCATCCTGTCTCTCATTCTTGGCCTACGCACAATGTTGCTTCCAAGTAGCTCTCTACGATTGAGCATACATTTTTTCCAATCTTTGATTGTCATGACTTCATTGGTTTTAGAAATCCGGTATGGACAGGAGTGATGCATAGGCTGACCTGGCCGTGGTGACCCTAAGCTCGTAACAACAACGCGACCTCTCGGAAACATCAGATGAGGCACACAATCCTCCAGGATTTTTTGTTGAAAAACATAGTAATAACTTTGTAGTTAGCAATGTAGTTTAGTTTTACAAGAATTTATGCAAAAGATGCACGGATGTCGTAATACTAGAATTAAAATCTTATCATGCAATCTCCATGGATATTACCATAGTTCACCACGTGCGCTAGTGGCAGTATTGACCATAATGTGCAGGAGTTTGATAATAGCTATTGTAATTCTCAAGATGACTAAGAAATGCGGTAAGACGATCTTTCTCCTTATAAGTTAATTATGCTTCATCAATAGGTTCTGTCTACCATCTTCCGTACATTTTTTGAAGAATGAAAATAAGCTGTCAATGCAAATAAGTTGTCAACTATTTTTAAATAAACAATATAAATTACTTAATAAATATGGTTAAGAAACTCACATAATGGTAGAACTAGAGGCGTCTGCACATCAACCAGATGTTAATATTATCTTCAATTTCATCTTCCGGACGAATATCAAAGATGATAAGCATATTAGGCTCAAATGTATAAGTCTTGCATAGTGCTTGCCAACTTTTGCATTCAAAATAGCAATAGGTGTCTGCATGGTACAATTTTACCGTAAAAGTAAAATCATGCTTGGTCCTCAAGTGAACTATCTTTACCTCCATATCTTTTTTAGTATTGAAACCAATCTTATCCAAGACAGCAATTCTTGCATGGCAGGGGATATGCTAGTAGAACAGTAAAAAATTAAAATTAATTATAAGTTGGAGCAAAAGAGGCAAAAGTCATGCTTAATCACGAAAAAACACTTGTCATTATGACTTACTGTATCCACTTCGAAGGTCTCATCCAGCATGATGCTGAAGCACCTACCATCAACTAGGAAAGTCTTGTCACACAGGCCGTGCTCGTCTTCGCACATACCGAATTTCCTTTCGTCGTGAGACAATTCCTATGTTCATAGTTGAAACATTTAAAATCGATCGAAGGAAACTACGAGAAAACTGATCAACACACAGATCACTATTAGTCAATATGCAACGGGTTGACTTTAGGTCTGTCGAGTCTTTCTTTCCTAAACTCTCATCTCACGTATATGGTGGGCACTCCCTCTGATATTGCGACCATCGGTGATGGTGACTCCTCCATTCGTCCCAGAGTGCATTACATCAAAATGTCTACCACACTCGAACGTAGGAGAAGCGACCCCCACGACAACAGTCATGAGTGGACAATCTCCCTCACTGAAAGACACACAAATGAGCCAAAACAGACATAAAGTCAACCCGTTTCATATATCGAGCAATGACATAGAAAAAATTCCCTAAGTTTTACCGGAATGACTTGCAAATCACAAATACATTTATAATGAACTCGAATATAATATCAGTAATACATCATCCCGAATAAGCCAGTTCAAAAATTACGGCACGCTTTGGATCCTAATGCGTGTGCGACTTGCGGTCCGTCGAGGATTTCCTTAAGTAACTCTCATATCTCATGGTTGTGTTGGTGCGCTCTCTCTCACACTGATATAATGGTGTATATATGTTGGTGGGCAATCTCTCATAGTAATAGTTCGACTGCCGGTGATGGACGCCTCCCCTCTTCTCTTGTTGCGCAATATATCGACGAGTATATCGCAAAGAAGAGAAAAAAGAGGAGGCGCCCCCACGATAACAGTCGGGATTCCTCCATCAAAACACATATGCAAGTCACACAAGGAGCAATGACAAACCGAAAGTCACACACGCATTATACCGATAAAATATCACAAATACATTAATATTTATAATAACCTCGAATATAATATCACTAATACATCATCCCAAATAATCCAGTTAATGCATCGTTAAATATTAATTAATACATGTCAAATATTATCATATAAGATCACTAATACAGATCGAATATCCTAGAATCCAAAGTGGAGGACCATGAACTCGGTTCACTAGCGGTCTCTGAGTCGCCGGCGGTGGACACCCAAAGATAAGGAACCATCACGGGATCATAGCTCAAGTGAGATTCCTGAAGGATCTGCCAGGTATTGTCGAACCGGGCGTCCAACGCCGCCATGTAGCTATGGGTGTGCTCGTCCTCCTCCCTGACACGGCGACGTACCACCTCCGCGGGTGCCCGCTCCCTCTGCACCAAAAGTGGCATGCATGACCGCCACCACAGAAGGTCCGGGTCGACGACGATACCTACATTCCTCACCAACCTCCGAGCCCGGGAAGGTAGCACCTCCCAGTGCCAGCCCGGCGGAGCCCAGTCCCGGACATGGCGCTTATCAAGCAGGATCTCGCGGACTACTCGACGACAAGGATGCGGGCCAGGTATGTCGACAAATTCCTACGAGAACGTTTTCTTATCGTTTAATCACTATATTTCCATAAAACCCAAAAGTTTTCTATAATCTAACATACACATACTAATTTTTCCTAGGACTCCTAATAATTAAATAAAACATAAAATAACATACTAATCTAACATAAACATTCATCATAAACACACTAATCTAACATAAACATTCACCATAAACATACTAATCTAACATAAACATTCATCATTACCATTTATCATAAAAAATCTCTAATCTAACATACACATACTAATCTAACATAAACATTCATCATATAAAAAATCAACATATATTTAAAAAAAATTGCAACGAGCCAGGGCGGCGGCGGCTCACAACGGGGGCGGCGACGGGACGGCGGGGAAGGCGACGGGGGAGGGGCGGCGACGGGAGCGGGGCGGCGACGGGAGAGGCGACGGGGGCGGCAGGGGAGGCGACGGGGGAGGGGCGGCGGATGCGGCGACGAGGGCGGGGCGGCGACGGGGCGACAGGGGAGGCGACGGGGACGGGGCGGCGACGAGGAGGGGGATGACAACGGCGGGGTGGCGACGGGGAGGCGACGGCGGGCTCCGGGCGGCAAGCGACGACGTGGACGAGGGCAAAGTGGTAATGAAAAGTACGAAATTTCCTAAGTGCTTCTTATATAGAAGAAGCATTGGTCCCGGTTGGTGGAACAAACCGGGACCAATGCCCCCCTTTAGTCCCGGTTGGTACCACCAACCGGGACCAAAGCCCTGTTTTCAGCAGCCTAAAGGGCGGGAAACAGGGACCTTTGGTCTCGACTGGTGGCACCAACCGAGACTAAAGGGGGCATTGGTCCCGGTGGGTGCCACCAACTGGGACCAAAGCCCTGTTTTCAGCAGCCCAAAGGGCGGGAAACAGGCCTTTAGTCTCGGTTGGTGACACCAACTGCGACGAAAGGGGGGCATTGGTTCTGGTTGGTGCCACCAACCGAGACCACTGGTCCCTTTTCGTCGGCCGGCGGGGAAGCAGCTGATGTTTAGTCCCACGTCGCTAGTCGAGGGGAGACATCACCTGTTTATAAGCCCCGATGCGCTTGACCTGTTAGGCTCCTCTCATAGTGAAAATAGATGCCCTTATACACGAAATTTGACCTAAATTCAAAATGGTAGTTAGGTGCCTAACTAGCACTTTGAATTTGGGTTGAATTTCAGTGTAAGCGCATTTATTTTCACTTTTGCTATTTTTTATGTTATTTCTTTGCTATTTTTCCTGCTATTTAAATTACTTTGTTTTAACATTATATTCAATTTGGTAATTTTTAGGTTTTATATAATTTTAGTTTCAAAAATACTAGTGGTTTATAATTTTAGTTATTGATTTTTTTGAGCTAAATGACCCTAAAATTGAAAAGCACTACAAATGATCTCTGAAAAGGTTGAAAGTTGGCATGGTATCATCATTTCACTCACATAGCATGTGCTAAAAAGTTGAGAGGGTTACGGCAAAAGCAGGATGCACTTCCTGTACAAAACGGATAGTCTCTTTCGAAGTATCGGGGTTTCGGACGGAAACTCATCGGTTACAAAAGGCAAATTCTTATTTTTCATGCAGTTATTGATTTCTTTGAGCTAAATAACCATGAAATTGAGAAGCACTACAAATGAACTCTGAAAAGGTTAAAAGTTGGCATGGTATCATCATTTCACCCACATAACATATTATAAAAAGTTAAGATGGTTACGACAAAATTTGGATGCACTTCGTGTACAAAATGGACAGTCTTTTTCGAAGCATCGTGGTTTCGGACGGAAACTCATCGGTTACAAAAGGCATTTCATTTTCTTGAACTTATTTGAATTTCAGTCTTTTTGTGTGTTAAAAATGCACCATTTATAGCCACATCATCAATTTTCAACCCTTTTTGACATCATTTGGTATTTTTTTATGCAGTTATTGATTTTTTGAGCTAAATGACCCTGAAATTGAAAAGTACTACAAATGAACTCTGAAAAGGTTGAAAGTTGGCATGGTATCATCATTTCACCCACATAGGATGTGCTAAAAAGTTGAGAGGGCTACGATAAAAGTTGGATGCATTTCGTGTACAAAACGGACAGTCTCTTTCAAAGTATCGGGGTTCGGACGAAACTCATCGGTTACAAAAGACATTTCATGTTCTTAAAATTATTTGAACTCCAGGCTTTTTGTGTGTTAAAAAAGCACCATTCAAAGCCATATCATCATTTTTCAACCTTTTCTAACTTTAATTGGTATTTTTCATGCAGTTATTGATTTTTTGAGCTAAATGACCCTGCAATTGAAACCACTAAAAATAAACTCTGAAAAGTTTGAAAGTAGGCATGGTATCATCCTTTCACCCACATAGCATGTGCTAAAAAGTTATGAGGGTTACGGCAAAAGCTGAATGCACTTCGTGTACAAAACGGACAGTCTTTTTCGAAGTATCGAGGTTTCGGACGGAAACTCATCGGTTACAAAAGGCATTTCTTTTTGCTGAACTTATTTGAACTTCGGACTTTTTGTGTGTTAAAAATGCACCATTGAAAGCCACATCATCAATTTTCAACCCTTTCTGACTTCATTTGGTATTTTTCATACAGTTATTGATTTTTTGAGCTAAATGACCCTGAAATTGAAAAGCACTACAAATGAACTCTGAAAAGGTTGAAAGTTGGCATGGTATCATCATTTCACCCACATAGCATGTACTAAAAAGTTGAGAGGGTTACGGCAAAAGCTGGATGCACTTCGTGTACTAAACGGACAGTCTATTTCGAAGTATCGGGGTTTCGGACGGAAACTCATCGGTTACAAAAGGCATTTTATTTTTTTGAACTTATTTGAACTCCAGGCTTTTTGTGTATTCAAAATGCACCATTCAAATCCACATCATCAATTTTCAACCCTTTCTGACTTCATTTGGTATTTTTCATTTTAGTTATTCATTTTTTTTTTGAGCTAAATGACCCTGAAATTGAAAATCACTACAAATGAACTCTCAATAGGTTGAAAGTTAGCATGATATCATCATTTCACCCACATAACATGTGCTAAAAAGTTGAGAGGGTTACGGCAAAAGCAGGATGCACTTCGTGTACAAAACCGACAGTCTTTTTCGAAGTATCAGGGTTACAGACGGAAACTCATCGGTTACAAAAGGCATTTCATTTTCTTGAACTTATTTGAACTTCAGTCTTTTTGTGTGTTAAAAATGCATCATTCAAAGCCACAGCATCAATTTTAACCCTTTCTGACTTCATTTGGTATTTTTCATGCAGTTATTGATTTTTTAAGGTAAATGACCCTGAAATTGAAAGGCACTACAAATGAACTCTGAAAAGGTTGAAAGTTGGCATGGTATCATCATTTCACCCACATAGCATGTACTAAAAAGTTGAGAGGGTTACGGCAAAAGTAGGATGCACTTCGTGTACAAAACGGACAGTCTCTTTCGAAGTATCGGGGTTTCGGACGGAAACTCATCGGTTACAAAAGACATTTCATTTTTTGAACTTATTTGAACGATGTGTCGGTCACCGTACATCCATTGCTGGTTCATCTGCGTGCGTTATATAATAAAGTGTATTAAAAGACATTACAACATATAATGAATAGATAAGTAACCAAATTAATAGAAATTCATCATCACATTAAAGCCAAATTACAATAATGACCAAAATAAATACGTACAGTTCATACATAGTTGTCATTATTGAACAACATATAGCTCTTTAGAGCATCTAATTAAAATATACAGCGAAACTACGTAAAAAAATTAAATGCAACAACAAATGCAATCATAACCGCTACTAAGGTACCAATTGATCCAACGACATAATGATACCACGCCTCAGTATGAATGACATATTTTCTAATCTTTCTAAGTTTCAAGCGCATTGCATCCATCTTGTTCTTGTGATCGTCGACGATATCGACGACATGCAACTCCAATCTCATCTTGTTATCTTCGGTTCTTTTCAAATTTTTTTTCAAATGATTGATTTCTTTTTCAGCTTCTGTTAACTTCTCGAGCAGAATTGCATAGTCGGTTGGAATTTCTGGTTCAACTACTTCCTATAGATAAAAACATCTACGTTAAGTTGGTGGCATAATTAATTGTTATAGACATTAGATATGTGAAATAGTTATATAAAAGATAATATACCACATCTGAATCATAGACTAGACAAGGACCGACGTGGGCGGATACCATAACCATGGCACTATATAATAACAAAAAATGATAAAAGTAAGAAAATCATATGAGTAAGTATATTTTCTTTTAGCAAGAAGATAAGATCAAGAGGCTCACCACGCGTGGGCTATCGGCGGCGGTTTCAGAACGAGGACGAGACAGGACGGACCGCCAAACCTTGACAAACCTTGACGAAAATGGAGTTTGGACAAGGAGCTTCGAGAGAAAAAAGCTTAAGTTTGGCTTGGGCATTTCATCAAACACCTCATGTGTATAGGAGGTGAGGTAGAGCACCACAAAGCTCTTCCCTTGCCGGCTTGAAAAACAGAGCAATGTGGAGTGCTCGCTGGCGAGGGGGTATATATAGGTATCTCATTGGTCCCGGTTCGTAGCTGGAACCGGGACTAAAGGACCCCCTTTGGACCCGGATCCAGCCACGAACCGGGACCAATGGTTGTGGATCAGGAGCGAGGCACATTGGTCCCGATTCGTGTCTGGAACCGGGACCAAAGGTTCCGGAACCAATGCCCCACGTGGCCCGCCCGGCCCCCTGGCCTCACGAACCGGGACTATTGCCCCCATTGGTCCCGGTTCGTGACTGAACTGGGACTAATGTGCTAGTCCGGCCCGAACCAATGCCCTGTTTTCTACTAGTGTATGGGGCGGGGGAAGTATATATAGTCCAACAGATTTATTGTATATATATGAATATGAATTATACAATGATTTTTTTTTCTTCTTCTAGAATCCCACTAGATTATTTTTCCTTTCTAGAAGTGGCGAACACGCAAAGAAACAGCAACAAATCCCACGGTTCTCTGAGTGTTCAGATGCTGTGTTCTCCCTGGGATTGAGGCCGGCATCATTAACACTTGTCCATGAGTGTGCTTAGTACCCCAATAATTCCCTTTCTTTATCAAACAATTCCTATATGTTTATGCAAGATATCTGTAGATTCTCTGTGATGATTGTTCACCGATAATACACTATTCTAAACTAAGTAACTGACCGGTGCCCAGTCTCGGACAAGGCAAAGCAGTCAATAGCACATGCATGCAAGGCATGTATTCCTTCCGTTTCTAAATATAAGACCTTTTAAAATTACACTATAGATTACATACAGATGTATATAGACCTATTTTAGAATATAGATTCACTCATTTTGCTCCGTATGTAGTCTTATAGTGAAATCTTTAAAAGGTCTTATATTTAGGAATGGAGGGAGTATGCAGGTCCTGAATAACCTAGAGATAAAAACAAAATCCAGTAGCTAGCTCAATCGGTGCACCTGAATTCTGAACAATATAATGTTAGTTCGTTCCGGCCGGGCCATCAGCCTTGCCGGTGCCCCGACACCATATATATTGATTCAACAAACCCTGCAGCTGAACATGGCACGAAATGAGAAGGAAACAAAAAACATAAACTTTCTGCCGATGGTCACAGTTCAGCTAGCCAATTGACTAATCTATGACAAGACTCGATTCGAGGCATGCAAATTCTATCATTTCTCGCAATCCAATCCCCGAGTTCTACCCACTCGCGAGTCTTTGTTCCAGTAAATCAATATGGTTTTGCAAATTGCTTCCTGTAAGTAAAACCTGTAGACACTACTGAGTTTTGAATGTAACTGCTGTTTTTCAAAAAAAAATAAAAAAAAATCGGGGTAACTTGTCTTTTCAAATGATGTTGCATGAACTAGAATTGTATTGTCGCAGTGATTTTTTTCTAGAAGAAGTAGCACTAGGGCACTACATTATTTTTTATTTGTATAGACGGGGCGAACACACAAACAGCTATGAAATCCGATGATTTCTCAGCTATGGAATGTAAACTGGCCGGGCGACCTCAGCCGACATACACACATTCCCTAGAAAAACATACACGCATATGCATCAAGGCAGAACCGGTACACGGACACAGAATGCTGGTGCTATGTCAGCAAAGACGGAGGTGACAGAACAGCGCCGCAGGCCTTCAGGTGGGTGGTTTTGCGACCCATGGAGGAGAAGATCCAGCATCTTATCAGTTATCACCACCATCGATTCTTGGTGGCCTCACTGATTCGCAGCCCACATGGCATTGCCAGCTCAAATCTTGCCCTCCAATCTACCCAGCAAAATAGTTGGGACTTGGGAGTACTACTAATGTATAATGCGGACGCGTTGTTCTTCCTGGGATGCGGTCCGGCCGGCAGGCATCATTCACACTAGCCGTGATTGTGCACTGCTTATCTCCAATAATTCTTATTGGTTATTTTACGCAATAATTCACACTTGTTTATGCAGGAGATGTGTTGGTAGATTACGTGTGATAATTGCTCACCGATAATGTACACTCTGCTAAACTATTTGGCAGGTGGTCTCTTGTGCTTGTCTCGGGTTCAAGCAGGCAGAGAAAGCTAGCAATCATGTGTAGGTAGATGGTATGATCATCCCAGAAAAGAACAAGTACACGCACATGCAACAAGGATTGAGCAAGTAGGAATGGAGCTTTGGAAAGAAATGAAATCCAATAAATCAGTCACCACTGAGGAAGAGGCCTAAGATGCACAGGAGCCTGCTTGCTCTCTCTCTCTCTCTCTCTCTCATCATCTGCTGTGTTTTCGGCTTTCATTTTCTGCTTTTGAACTCTAGCTTTGTGACGAATGAAGCATTATTCCTGGTTATGGTTTAAAATCGAACCCTTGATGATCTACAACAAATCAAAAAGGCTCCACCATTGATTGATGCAAAAACGTAAGAGACTGCAAATGAACATGGCACCGATTAAGAGGACATAAAGTCTTGCTATTTAGAAACTGTGTAGGGACCAAGTCCTTTTTTTCTTGGACCCGGATAAGAGGAACTCCAATAGGCGCGCTATCTAATCGCTGTAAAAAAGCTGCTTTTAGCGCGCGTGGATTATCGTATGCATGCTATGCTCGATCCAGCGTGCGGATCAAAATGACATCGCACGTTGCGTATTTGGTGCACCCGCTCGCGCGAGCTGCAAACTTTGAGCTGCTGCGGGTGGGGCCGCTGGATTGGGCACCATACTTTGCAACGCTTGTTGAAGCAAACGTCTTCCAACGCACTAATTTTTTTTATTTCGATGTTGTATAATTTTTTTAGGGCATCGCGCTAGCGCGTTTTTATTTGAGATGCTCTAACTGCCACACGTCACGTACGAGCACAAGGCAACTCTGAACATTTTTATGGAAACTATAGCGACGTGAGGGGTAAATTTATTTGTCAAGTATGACAACTTTCATGCTTCAGTTTATTTTTGACAGAATTTACTGTTTGTAACTGGAATTGCCATTGAAAAAGTTCAAGGTCGGAGTGCCAAGCAGCAAACATGTGGGTCTTATCATTCGATTTTTTTTCTTTCTTTAGCAAATGATTTTTATTTTTATTTTTAGGGAGTGGACCAAGTCCTCTTATCTCCCGCGTGTTATAGGCCCATCTCGTGGTTCCTGATCTTTTTGTTTTTTTAATCAGGTCGCTTGACAGAAAGTGGCATGCATGGGTAGGGTCACAACCTGTTTCAAGCCTGTTTTCTAGTTCTCCCAAATATATTGTCATTTCACATATTTTTTAATAACATCTAAGTAGTTTAAACAATACGAAACTTATTATGCACAAACATAGAAAAGTATATGTAATCATACATAGCAATATTCACTTAAAATATGTAATCTGTATTTAAAAATATATATCAAATATTTTTTTATAAAAAATACTAATTTTGTATTTGAAGGATTTTCATCGATTACCTACAAACTTCCCATCTCATATTAAAGAAATCTTCACCTCATATAAAAATGTTAATCGCCATTAAAAATGCACATGACTCATTTTTTTCTAAAAATATGAAAATAATTAGGCCACTAGGAAATCTGCACCAATTTTTAAAAATGTCCTAGAATTTTAATGATTCTAGAATTTTAAAATATTGATAAACTTTTGGGTACATGAATTTAGAAAATCTTCAATAAACTTAAAAACAAATTTCAATTCTGTTACAAAAGTAATGAATTTACAAATTTTAATTACAAAAATACAAATATAGAAAACTTATAAAATATAACAGGGGAATAAAAATAACGAAACAACCAAGGAGAAACAATAGAAAAAACAAGAACAAAACAATAAAAGAAAAAGGCTGCTGAAGGTGCGCCGTCCAAATAGAGCAGCTACGGTACGGGCAATGAGCTACTTCTATGTGAGCGGCCCTATATCTTGTTTTCAGCGAGTCTAGGTTCTGACTCGTTAAAGGGGGCGAGGACGATGGGCAAAACCTCCTCTTGTATATTATTTACATTTACTGTTTTAGTTTTTTTTCTTGATTATGTAATTTTATTTATACCGTAAAATAATAGGAATATCTATATTACAAAAAACACTCTACTTGAATTTTTCGGAAACGTTGAACATGTATTTGGATACTATTAATCAAACGTTCGAAAGTGTTGTAAAAATATTTAAAAAATGTTGAACAAGTGTTGTAAAAATATTTTAATCAAGTGCTTGAAAATCTATATAAATTATTGTTGATCAAGCATTCGGTATATGTTGCATGTTTATAGAAAAAGTGTTGATCATGTATTAAAAAATGACAATTTTTCTCTATCAAGTATATAAATTATTTCATCAAGCATTTCTAAAACAATGTTGAACAAATATTTTAAAAATGTTAATAAAGCAATTCAAAAATATTAGATGTGCATATAAAAGGTTGACCATGTATTAATAAAATGTTGAAAAATATGCATCGTGTACATAAAAATGTTAATCAGGCATTCAATTTTTTTCAAAAAAGTATTTCAAAATGTTAATAAAACATTTGGAATAATATTAATAGTTTATACCTAATTATTACAATGTATTAAAAAATGATGATTCATAATCCTGTATATCAAAATGTTCAGCAAGCATTTAAATTTTTTAATCTATATATAAAATGTTCATCCTGTATTCAGATGTTTTTAATATTTTATCTTAAAAATGTTATTCAAACATTTAACATTTTGGAAAATGTATCAGAAAAAGTTGACCAGGAACTAAAATCTTTTAACCTTCTATACGATTTTTTTACTCAAGAGTTCAAAAAAAAGTTAAGAAATTGTTTATCCAAAAATAGTTCCCGTATATTAAAAAAATATTAAACGTATAATAAAAAATGTATGAAATATATACCAATAATGTATGAAAAATAATGAAAAAAATCAAAAACAGAGAAAGAGCACAAAAATGGATGGAAAAGCATATGGGCGTTGAAAATGAAACTAAACAAAGAATATAGGAGCAAATAAAGAAAAGCAAAAGCAAGAACAACAATAAGAACAGTGAAAATGATAAGTAAGAGAAAGAAACCAATTAAATTGAATAACGGAATGAAGAAAAAACGTACATAACTAGAAATAATTAATAACCAGAAAAATCCGATTGAAAACCGACTGTAGACCCCTTCAGTAGGCCGCGCCTTACAAGAGTCCACAAACTTGACACTAGTTCACTGGTTAGCAGCACTAGCTATTATGACAAACCTTATTTTACGCTTGCGAGTACCAAAATAACGCAGCTTTGCTGAAGCCTAAACTCCCATCTTTTGAGCTATCAGTTTTCCATTATATTTTCAGTTTTCCGAGTATCAAAAAGCTATCAGTTTGAGATGGCTTACGCCGGGAGGCTGTTTATCTTTTGTCTTTTTTTTCCTTTATATTTTCATTTATTTTACCTGTTTTTCTTTCTTTTTCTCCTTTTTTCCTGTTTTCCCCATTTATTTTATTTCCTTTTTTGTATATTATACAAAGTTCATTTCGCATTTATACACAACAAATTTCATCGTGTATTTAAGGCAATGGTCACCCGACAGTACCAAAATGTTCAACATATTTTTCTAATATTCATTGTGTGTTTTAAAAATCTTCAGGGAATATCAAAGATAGGCTCAATATGTATTTAATATATATCATAAAAATGCTCGATTCGTATTTAAATATTGTGCAACCTATATCTTACAAATGTTCGTGGCGTATTTTAAAAGTTGTTGAGTGTATATTACAAATTCTACAATATATAAGTAAAAAAATCATCATATACAAATTTCAATAAAGTTTTATGATTTTAAAGTTTTCCCTGTTTTTTAAATTGGTGTACACCATGTATAAAAAAGTTTGGATCTAGTATAGCAAAATTGTTCCGTGTGCATTTGAAAAAAAGTTCGTTGTATATGGAAAATATTCTATGGGTATCTAGGAAAGTTCATAGTATACTAAAACAATTTTAGAGTGTATTGTTAAATTCCTTTCTGTAACAATTTTTTTCACACATTTCAACAATTGTTGAAAATTTCGAATTTAGTTTATTTTTGCGCTAGTTCTTATAGGACTGCGTCGCCATTTAGTCACGAAATGCCATAACCATAAAGTGGATTTTTCATGTATGCAAAATAAAAACTGTGCGTGCATTTGTAAAAAATGTTCATTTAATTTGGAAAAACTACCGTCATGTATTAATAAACATGGTCATCATGTATTATAAATTCTAAATATCTATTTGAAAATTGTTTGATATATTTATGGAAATAGGAGAAAACTTCACATCTCGGCCTTTACATCAACTAGGGATGCATACATCATTTTTAGTATGAGTACCAAGATATTTTATACCTTGGATAAGTTGAAAGGTTAGTACCATGTAGAGAATCTTTAACTCAACAGCAGCCAAAATCGAGGAGAATTCCGGATGGGGCACACAAACGCCTTAGGCAGAAGAAAAGCAAGCACTTCTATTCAGTCTTCCGGTCCAAGCAAGTACTACCTTTTGCTTTAGCTAAAGAGGGAACCCCATCGATTGTTTAAGTTTCAAAAGAAGTCAGCCGCAGGAAATAAAGATGGAGATAAAGCTGCTGGGATCATGGTGATGATTTAACAACGTTTGCATCTTTTGAGCCAGCCGAATCGAGCAGATTTCAGGATGGAGCATCTAGATCCTGAGTTGCACAGAGCCATAGTAAAATAAACCAAGAAAATAAATTGTACAGTTGGTTGTAGCAATGGACAGTGTGTGACTCTGTTAAGTTAAACCGTCTCCGTATAAGCATCGGTATGATTCATATTCTGATCGAATAGAGTGGGCTGGTACTCAACTGAATAGCAATAATAACAGCTTCCACATAAAAAAAAAAGGAAGGATAAGAATACTAGATGAGGAAATACAAATCTTGAGAGAAGTTTCACGAGCACCTTGAAGAATTTCAAGCTGGATCATATAATCCACCTGAATGTCGGGCCAAAACTCTTATTGTGTTTTCTCCTCTTGATTTCAGCTTCAAGATTTTACATGGTAGTTAGTTTTCGATTACTCAAGCTGAAGAAAAAGGCACTGCCATTTATTTCTTGTTTGCTCACGAGCTCTGAGTAATGATGATCAAACCAAAGCAAATCAAACTGGAGGTCACACCAAGGCGATGCAGATGTAGACAACACCACAAACCAATCAAGCATGATGTAGGGCAAGCAGCGCACACACGGCAGGTCTGCAGATGCTGAACACCCACTCTGCTTTATTCCTCAATTGCTCGTGAGCTGGAGCAAGGATGGTCAAACCCAAACCAAACCAAATCAAACTGGAAGCCGCGTCGAGGCAATACATATAGTCACATGGCAGGAATGCTTCGGTTATGCAGGAGCTAGCATTGCGTGCCTCAGGATCATGCATATTGCGATGCAAGAAGCACAAGATCAACCCACGGAAGTGATCGATTATCTGCAGCATATAAACCAACAACGGTAGGTATGAATGATTAGCCACACATAGTACTTTTACAGTAGTAGTATGCTTCTTTTTTATGTAGAAAAATTAAAGAGTGGTACCAAGATTCAACCCGAGTAAGCTTATTAGCACAGGGTACATACATAGTAGTGAGGAACATAGGTACAGATGAAACTAGATGTAAAGCTCACCTGAGAAGCGTGCCTCTGGGCAGCTGGGCTTTGTAGTGCAGCTAGTGGCTTGGCTCGTAGAGGGAAGGGTGGTGGTTCTCCTCCAACCCGTCCCACTCTAGGTTGTCCCACCATTCCTTCTCACAGTCCACCTTGGGCGGGTTGGTGTTGTGTCCGACGGCCGGCAGACGCCTAAGACTCCAGCAGCCCCTGATCTTGATGGTCTCGAGTCTAGGCGCAGACATCCTGCGCCCACAGATGCACTGCAGCATGGGGAGTTGACGCAGGTGGATGTGCCTCAGATTGCAGAATTTTCTAATTTTATCCTGCTCTTGAAGCTCAGTGCTCAAAGGGAATACCTCCCTGACATCACCGCAGTACACTACCTCGAGGATCTTCAGCCACATGAATGTGTACGTCCCCCACAAGGAGAAGGGGAGCACATGTACAAGCCTGGGGCAATGGTCCACGTGCAATAAGATGAGAAAACGGAAGTTACCTTTTTCAACTGGCCTGTCCCCGATGTATAGTGCAGAGAGGAGCTTGGACACCCATAACACATGGAGAGTCGAACGGCTGAATGCACTAGTGCCATGGGGAACAGTGAAGACTGTGTGTAACCTGGGGCATCTCTCCACGCGGCACCATCTTAGGCTATTCCATCCTGATCCCTGGGAAGGTCCAGGGATACTAGTGATGGATAAGTTATCATATACGTGCAATGATGTAACCTCCTCACATATAAAGTTAGGCAATAATAAAGTGCTAGTACCAGCACCTGGAGCACCCTCCAAGTGCTCGTGCATCATCACCTTTATGATACATGTACTTGCTGCCCCCTCCCAAAAATATATCTTGGGACAGTCCCACATCATCAATGCTGCAACTGGGCCATCCTTCAAAACATCTCTGTACTTGGAGTCCATTACTCTACTTGTATGTGGTTGGACTTGCACTAGTGTGTCACTGCTTGTTCCTTGGATGTTGCTACCATCATCAGTAGCTGCAGGACAGACATCAATATGTACGGATGACTCTTTTAAATAACTTGTTACAGGAGAAAGCGACCTAAGGAGCCTTGCATCCGTGAGAGAAATCTGCCATCCACCCTTAAACAATTCTTCTTTCTGCAGTTGGAGGGATCGATCAACATGTGGATGTGCAAGTGGTGCCTCCCCTCCGTAAGCTCTTGTTGATGGTGAGGTGGTGTCAATGTGCAGCACTTTTGGCAGCCTTTGTGCCCACAATATTGCATGGAGCTTCTCGCAGCCTAGCAGTATAATCTGGTTGGGGACTGATCTCGCTTCCACTGCTGTCAGGTTGAGGGTTTTCACTCTTGTGCCTGAGAGTTCCAGCTCCTCGAGATCCCTCAATAATCCTTCCAAGAACACATTTTCCAATTCACTGCAGCCCCTAAAAGAGATTTGTTTTAACCCATCACATCCATCAATAATGACGCTTTTGAGGCTACTGTTTCTTGCTGGCCCAGATAAACATTTCATGCCTTGTGTGATGTGATTTCCCGAAAAATCAAGAAGCTCCATGCTTTCCATCTCCGAGAACACGTTGTTGTTGAAGAAGCAGGTGGACTTTGTTATCCGGAGCTTGAGGATGTTACGCAGCCGTCCTTGCAAATGGCTCATGTCCCAGTTTTCAGCACCCATCACGTTTAGCTCCCTGAGCTGGGTCATGAGATCCATCACCCTTGCTGACAAGATCTGATCACAATCAGTGTAGCGCAGGTCAAGCACCCACAAACTTTGAAAGCATTCCCACGATGTCGTGGTGCTGCTGTCCAACTCCTGCTCCTTGGCTGCATCTCTTTGTTGATGATCTGTGTTGCTTGTTCTTGTTCGAAGGTCTTGGCAGTGATCAAGCCACAGGAATCTCAGGCTGTGGCAACATAGGAACGGAGGCGATGTGAAGCTGAAGGTACACCTTGAGAGCTTGAGCACGCCGAGCCGGTGTGAGTGCTGAAACATGTCGTCAGGCATAACTCCAGAGGGGCTAAGCACAAATCGACAAGATGCTTTTGAAATCCAGTACGGAATATGCTCGGTAGACCTTGACAGGTGAGAGGAAGGCTTTATTGTTGAATCACCAATATTATGCCGGTTTTCAGTGCCCAACAAACGCAGCTCATGCTGCAGAACATCTCCAACTTGCCAAGCTCTCTCATTGTCTGTCAGTCTGATGATCCCGTCGCATACCCAGTAGTTACTGGTGTGGACAGGCCAGTCGTAGTCAACGATGTGAGGGCCGATGCAGCACCGTTTCAGCATATATTTGGCACACTCGGCCACAATTGCTGGATCAATGATGCAATGACCATGCGCATTGCGGGAAACTTGTGCAGCCTCATGGTGCACTAGATAAGACCAAAGGTTTTGCGGATCTCGCTGACCACTTGAAGCTGAAATAAGAAGGTGTGTTGTTGTGTTCTTCTTCACGTTGTCTATCACCTTGGGGTCAAGCCGAAATCTCCCTCGGAAAGTCCACAACATCTTGCTATTGGCATATCCATATAGAGAAAGACCAAAATTTGATATATCAATCTCCTCATTGCCTCCATTGTACAGGATCACCAGGAACCTGGAAATCTGTATAGCTTTATTGATCTCTGCGTTAACTTGTTCTATCTCACCGCGGGAGCCCTGGTCTAAACCATTGAAATCATCTTCCTCATCTTCCTTGTCAAACATCTCGATCACCCAGCTGGGAAGCTTCAGCTGCACCACGATTTTCCTCTGCATTGCTCTTCTGTTCTCCCACTTTGAGCAATCGATGTGGATGATTCTCTGAAACTCCAGCCCAACAGGCCTAGTCAATGCCTCATTTGATGGCGTGAGGCGTTTGGCTACGGCTTGCAGGACAGCAGATGCCCCAAGCCCGTCCCAGCCATCGAAGTAGATGGTATTCTCTCTGTTGCTGCTTCTTCTAGTGTCCGAACCAAGTTCACTAAGGATCCTTTGGACAGCCACATCAATGGAGTCCGCCTCGATGACCTGCATTTGTGTGCGGAGGGGACTTGCAAATCAGTTCAATGTTAAAACTAGGTAAACAATACTAAATGACAGAACATGCAATAAGCCAACTGATGATTAACTGGGCATGCATTGTATGTGAAGAGATATACACATACATGACCTGAACTAACTAATGACCGTGCTGCTATATAGAAAACTCTACCCAAATGTATCGCAATTAAATATTTGGCAAACTAGGCTCAAGTAGATGTAAAATATAGCATGCCGAATGGATTGAAAGGTGATTTTGAAGTGTTAAAATACCTCCGTACGCATAATGAATTGGCCGGATCCGTCGATCTATATAGCCTCTAAATTAATTCCATTTGGGCTTAAGATCCGGTCAACTCGTCAGCAATATTCTAACTTCCTGTATACATTGATATACAAGCAGGCGCGATAAATAAAACTGGCATCATAAATCTGAAGAAGCAGGCAGCACATGTGAGGTGAGCTAGTCTCATACCTTAGTTAAGTTCAACAGCTGCAACTATATGTTTGGTACGTAGATCGATAGAAGCGAAAAAGATTGTTCAGGTGCTAGTACAAGATAGCCGGATGGAGAGACAAAAAGGGATAACTAACATGCTGCGATGAAATATTTGGGTGCTCCGTGGTTGTGTGTGTGTGTACAAATGCCTTAGGCAGAATAAGAGAAAGTGGTGATATCCTTTCCTTTTGCTTTACTTTTCCTGATTCACTGAGAGAATGGCCTTTTGCTTTCACTAAAGACAGAAATCAGTTCTTTGCTTGTGGCTGCAGGATTTAAAGATAAAGATAAAAGATTTCAAGGCTGTCCATTTGCTGTCCAATCTTTTGTGTATTTCAAGCCACACGATTGGAAGAAACTCTGAAGTATGGCATACAGATTTGGGTTAACTTGCATTGCCACTGGAGTAAGGTAAGACGCTACTTGTTATGTTGTGGAACACAGCTGATATCTCTAATCATCATAGCTTGGAGAAACGTGATACATGGATTCGTATAAGAATAATACTCCCTCCGTTCGTAAATATTTGTCTTTGTAGATATTTCACTACGGACTACATACGGATATATATAGACATAATTTAGAGTATAGATTCATCCATTTTGCTCCGTATGTAGTGCGTAGTTGAATCTTTAAAAAGACAAATATTTAGGAACGGAGGGAGTACATTCATACTAAAAGGCTTCCTGATCTCTAGTGCAATGTGAGGTTGCCTTGCTTAGATTTCCTACATAATATAATCAGAAAATGCTTCACAGTTCACACACTGCTAGAAACATTATATATGCAGACTACTTCAACGAAAAAACAACCACGTGTAGTCCCTGATACTGAATTTTGATCTGTGCCACACATATCCCGCCAATTTTAGTAGGAATAATGTCTCTCGCGTTCTATCTTCTATTCCCGTCCTGATGGTGCGCCTCGCATCGTCGGAGGGCATGTGAAGGTGTGTCTCCGTCGGATCTCACGGGATACGGTCGGTGCTGGTCTTCGGTGGATCTGTTTGGATCCAGTCTTCGTTTGGGTGTTTACTGGTTTGATCCTTCTGATCCACAACTTTCTTCATCGGCGATGGTTGCTATTCTGGTGTGCTGGTCCTATGAGACCTTAGCACGACGACTTCCTGACTGTCTACTACATCAAGGTTTGCCCGGCTCCGGTAAGGGAAGGGCGATGATGGCGGCACAACTTCGCTCGCTCCAGTATTTGTAGTCGTTGCTAGCTTAGGTGGTCCACGGACATAGTTGTAATTTGTATTACCTCTGTTGTTCTTTGTACTGACATGATTGAAGATGAATAGATTGGAAGTTTCTCGGAAAAAAGAAAGAAATTACTATATATGAGTAAAGTGCAAGAAAGATACAGAAACTGCCATACCTTAAAATGTTTTAGGTTTACCTTAAATAGCTGGTTTATATTACTTAAGTGATCTAATAGGGAGATACAATGTGCTAATAAATAACTCATATGGCAAGACAAGCATAGCAAAATAAGAAAAGAAACACAGCTTGCAAACCATTGACCATCGCTACGGCCTACACCGACGAGGAAATGAAGGTCTTGGAAGGAGGTTCCATCTAAGGAAGAATGTGCTCTCGTCCACTCCCAATTGGCCAAGCAAGATCACCAATACATCCGTCTCCGCTTCGAAAGAGGGCCACTGTCCACTCGCCCTGGATCAAAGGATGTCGCACCATCAGTAGGCAGAGTTGTTCATCCAAGAACGTGGATAAGTAACAATGACAAGGCTACAAGGGGCATGAGGAACGACGACCGTAGGCCAAAGGACACTATCGCCACCCATAGATCGACCACACAGCAAGACGCAAGCTGCCAAACCCACACGCGAATGAAGAAACCATGGCACAAAGAGGACACCAACATCCACACACAAAGGTCAGAACTGGCCGAATCATCATGTGTTCTTAACAAAGGCAATAAAGTTGATTGTAATGGGATTCTTAACAAAGGATCGGTTTCGTTCTCTCTTCTTCCTCATCTCTTCACGTCGACAATTATTGTACATGGCAGGGTTAAGATTCAACATTTCTATGTCTATTTTAAAGAGATTATCTAATTTTTTTTCAAGAAGGGGCACTTTATTATGTAAAATGCAACAATTTGACCTAGGAAGCAGCCCAATAGCCCCAAAACAGCCCAGCAGGCGGGCCAAACGTGCCGGCGGGTCGGCCCAATAAGTAAACAGGACGTGCCTCGGCAGCAAGGTTCGGCACGCGTGCCGGCACGGCCCGTTTACTTATCAAGCCTTGTTGGGCCGTGTCGTGCTCGGCATGTTTAGCGCTGCTAGCCCGTTTGGCCAGTTCCGTACATGAGATTAGCCTTTCAGAGCTATGGTTGGGCCGGTCCGTCGACGTGTGTGTGGAGAGCAGGGTGGGCTACACTACTGTAAACAGTAAATTTGCCGTCTGCCTATTCTTTGTCGTCAGCTGGCAGACGGCAAAGGAGCTGTTTGCCATCAGTTTTCAGAAAGCAGATGGCAAAGAACTAGATGACGGCAAAGAAGCTCTTTGCCATCAGTCAGTTCTTTGCCGTCTGCCAGCGGACGACAAAGCTTCTTTGTCGTCTGCCAGCGGACGGTAAAGAGGTAGGGTGGCCCACTACTGGAAACCAGCTAACGGACACTTTCTTTGCCATCTGCTAGCGGACGGCAAAGAAAGTGGCCAACCTAACGCCGTTAGCTAGGCTCTTTGCCGTCTGCTAGTAGACGGTAAAGAGGTTTGACCTAACAAAAAACCGCCCGCACCCCACCCCTCTCTCTCTATCCCCTTTGTCTCTTTGCCCGTGCCGTCCCTGTTCCCGAGCTGCCCCCGTGCCCCCGCGCCGTCCCCGTGACCGAGCCGCCCCCGCCCCCGACCACCACCGCCCTGCCGACCACCACCGCCCCGGCGCCCCGCCCAGGCCTTGCGGCCGCCCCGCCGCCCGGTGCCCCGCCCAAGCCTTGCGGCCGCCCTACCGCCCTGGCGCCCCCGGCCCCCGCCGCTCGGCCCCTCTCCGTCCAGCCGCCCCCCGCCGCCAGGCGCCGCCCCAGCTCCCCGCCCCCGCCGCCCAGCCCCTCTCCGTCCAGCCGCCCCCCGCCGCCCCGGCGCCCTCGGCCCTCGCCGCTCGGCCTCTCTCCGTCCAGCCGCCCCCCACCGCTAGGCGCCGCCCCACCGCCCTGGCGCTCCACCCCCACCGTCTGGCCCCTCTCCGTCCAGCCGCCCCCCGCCGCCCGGCGCCGCTCCGTCTAGCCGCCCCCTTGGTGAGGTTCTTCCTCTTTTTTCTTACTTCTTTTTCTTGTTGTTTTTTTATTTAGGTACTGTTAGTAATTTAGGTTAGTTGATTTAGGTTAGTTGCTTTTTTTAGGTTAGTAGATGTGTAGGTTAGTTTTTTTATATTTAGTCATATTTTAGGTTAGTATATTTTAGGTTAGTCATATTTTAGGTTATTAGTATGTTTTGTGAGATGAAAAAAATAAGAAAAGAAGAAAAAGTAGAAGTGGATAGGAAAAATGAAAATGAGGAAAATGAAGAAGAAAAAGAAGACAAGAGGAAGAAGGAAAAGAAGGAAGAAGAATAAAAAGATGGAGAGGAAAAAAGGAAAATAAAGAAGAAGAAGAAGAAGAAGAAGAAGAAGAATAAGAAGAAGAAGAAGAAGAGGAGGAGGAGGAAAAGAATAGAAGAAGAAGATGATGAAAAAAAAGAAGTAGAAGTAGAAGATGAAAAAAAGTAGGAAAAAGTAGAAAAGGAGGGTCGCCGAGGGAAAAGAGGGTTGTCGAGTGGTCGAGGGGACGTAGATCGAGGGGAAAAGGAGTCGAGGGTCTAGGGGTCGAGGGGTCGAGGGTCGAGGGGAAAAGGGGTCCAAGGGTCGAGGGTCGCCCAGGGGTCGAGGGGTCGAGGATTTGCCATCCCGCCCCCGCCCCCTGACCCTGACACCCCGAACCCGACACGACACCACAGACACCCCGACCCCCGACACAACACCCCGACACCCCGACACGGCACCCCGACCCCGACACAGCACCCCTACCCCGACACGACACCCCCGACACCCCGATCCCGAAAAAGGTGCTCTTCGGCCTTCCAGAGGCCGACAGGTCATATATTTGTGAATTATGAGTCCGGTCATATATTTTTCGATTTTGTTATACAGAACATCATATTTATGTTGATCAAGTGGATTTAAATGTGCAGTTGTTTCGTCAATGCGAGGGTCTGGTGTTCGACGACCTCCCCGTGCGTTCGACGAGCTCCGCCCCTGCATTCGTGGGTGAGCACAAATGACATCTCCTCCTGCCCCCTTCATTTCCTCTGTTCCGGTCTTCGTGCCGATGAAACTTGCTAGCTATAGGTGTCTTCAATCATCAGTATGCGTGACCACTATGCGTCTCCCGTTTGAAAGGGTTACATCTATAAATATGCATTCATTAGCATATTTATAACTGTGATTCTTTCGAATTGTCCAACGTTATCCATGGATAGCCCGAGTATGTGTCGATTGGGTTTGTTTTCCCATATGCTCTGCTCCGGATCCGATGGAGAATTTCGTCAGTGCCTCCCTATTGTTCTTCGGGTACACATCCTCTCTGCTTATTGCCGGGATGTGTATCAGGAGAACAACAGGGAGGTGCTGCCGAAATTGTGCGTCGGATCCGGAGGGGAGCATGGGAAAACGAACCCAATCTACACATACTCGGGTGGGATTAGGACCTATCTTTACTTACTAACGTCTAGGTTGCATCGACGTAATGAAACTGACAAACTCTATTAACTGATGAATATGGTTTGCTGAATTATGTATATATTTTGTGTGTGTCCAGTAGCTAGGCAAGATGAGTGATCGCGGGTGGATGTATAATGGTCACACTAGTCAGAAAGACATGAGCTGTGAATGGTTAACAAAAATCAAGGAGTTTGTGAGAGTCACATCTACAAATGGACAGAAAACAACCTGGTGCCCTTGTGTCGATCACGACAACTGTAAGAAGAAGTTAGAGTTTGAAATGATCAAACACCTGCAGAAGTGGGGTTTTACGCCCAATTATACGGTCTGGACATTTCATGGTGAGTCTGCCTAACGTGCTAGAGCTGAGGTGCTTCGTCGTCGCACCGACGAGCATGGTACCGGGATCGAAGACATGGTGCAAGACTTTGATGATGCTCGTGATTCGGACGATGAGATGGAGGAATCTGCAAAGGCCTTTTATGAAATGTTGGAGTCTTCAAAACGTCCTCTCCACGAGCACACTGAGCTTTGTCAGCTGGTGCCATCGCGCAAGTAATGACTCTAAAGGCTCAGTTCAACCTGGGCAGAGAATGCTACGACGCGATGATGACGATATTTGGACGCTTTCTACCCAAAGGCCATGTATTGCCACCAAACCTGTACCAGTCAGACAAAATCCTACGTGCACTTAAGATGCCCTATGAGAAGATAGATGCCTGTGAGAATGGATGTGCCTTATTTAGGCTTGAGTATGCGGGCTTAAACTATTGCCCCATTTACAATGCTTCCAGGTATGTTCTGGTAGACAACGGTATGGGTGAGAAGAGTCAGACCAAAATCCCTATTAATGTTCTTCGGTATCTGCCAATCATACCAAGACTTCAACGGCTTTTCATGGTCGAAGAGACGGCTAGACAGATGACGTGGTATAAATTGGGCAAAAGAACATAACTGGATGCAGATGGGAATCCGATGTTGGGACACACTTCAGACGCTTTTACGTGGAAGCACTTCGATACATTACATAAGGATAAAGCGGCAGATCCAAGGCATCCTCGAGTTGCCATCAGCACGGATGGGTTCAATGTGTATGGTATGACGGCAGCACAACAAGCATCGACCGATCCTTCTGCGTCTGCCGCAACCCCGACCGGTCCTTCTACGTCTCATCCTGGCCCAAACCCTACCGGTCCTTCACCTCCGTGTTGATGGTAAGTTTTCCCAAGTGTTTTCATTAACAAATGCATACTTAGCTTAAGAAATGACCTATTTAGCTCCACAATGACATGTATTTAGCTTATTTTTCTCAAAAATGACTTGATATGCTTAGTTAGCTAGAAAATGGTATATTCTACCTAGGATAGCTATAAAATGACCTATACTTAGCATTTTCCCTCCAAAATGTCTTGATATGATTAGTTAGCTAGAAAATGGCATTACTACCTAGTATAACTCAATAATCATCTATAGCTAGCTTATCTAGTTCATTTATGACATAATTAACTCACTTAGGTACAAAATGGCATAACTACCTAGGATAGCTCAGTAATGATCTATAATTAGCTTAGCTAGTTCATTTATGACATAATTAGCTCACTTAGGTAAAAAATGGCTTAATAACTTTGGTTTAGCTCCAAAATGACCTATACTTAGCTTATTTTTCTCAAAAATACATAATAACCTTACTTACTTCCAAAATGATATATTCTACCTAGGATAGCTATAAAATGACATGTACTTAGCATTTTTTCCTCCAAAATGACTTGATATGCTTAGTTATCTAGAAAATGGCATTACTACTTTGGAGAAGAGGAGAGGAGAGGAGAAAAAGAAAGAGAAGATAAATTCTTCTTCTTTTTCTTCTAGCTAGTCTTCTTCTTCTTTTAATTATAATCTTTCCTACTTTACAGATTTGCTATAGATGAGGAAAAATGCATTGATGGAGTGTACTCTTCTATTTATGCTTCCTTTGTGTTTATGAAAACTTGTTTTGGATATGTATGTATGGATATGTTGTTGAAAACCATATATTGTGTGTTGTTGGAAACTTGTATGTTGTACTTGTATGTTGGATATGCTATTGGAACTTATTGTTGGTATATGCTTGTTTCAAATTATTGTTGGTATGCTTGTATTGTTGGATATATATGTGATATTGTTGGATATATATGTTTCAAATTGAATGATTTTAAGAAAAAAAAAACAGGGGCTATATAGCCACTTTGCCGTCTGCTGGCGGACGACAAAGAGCTTTGGCGTCAGCCAGCAGATGGCAAAGGTGCCGCGTGGCAGCTACCTGTGCAATCTGGGGCTGGCCTAAGGTTCTTTGCCGTCCGCTGACGGACGGCAAAGAGCCCACCTAGGCCAGCAAAAAAACAGGCACTTTGCCGTCCGCTGGCAGACGACAAAGAAGTAAGGTCTTTGCCGTCTGCCAGCGGACGGGAAAGCACGCCGTTAAGCCCTTAACGGAGGTAAGTTGCCACATGTGTCGTCCAAGCCCTTTGCCGTCCGCTGGCAGACGACAAAGATTAAAAGGTCTTTGCCGTCCGCCAGCAACGGCAAAGCGCCCTTTACCGTGGCTTATTCAGCCGGACGGTTGGCCGTCCGGGATGCATGCCTTTGCCGTCCGGGATGGCTGACGGCAAAGAGTCTGATTCCTGTAGTGCTAGCTAGACCATGAACCTCACGAAAAATGATCCCCCCCGCTTTCCATTACAAAGAAACCAACCGATACGCCAATGATAGATGTTGGAGCGGAAGCAGCACAGTTACACCCAAAAAAAAACAAAAGAGAAAAACAAAAGAAATAAATGCCGACAACGGCGGATCGACAGAAACGAAGAAGCTTCGCGACCACTACGCCCACCACAGATCTCCCACCCACGTCCAAGACTTCGAAGCACCGGTACCAATCAACACCTCCAAGAAGGACCACGATGATGACAACGTTGCTGCCAAGGGTTTCCCCGATATGCGACGAAGGAAGGGTAGTCCCCGACGCCCTCCAGGAAGGTTCGGCGGCACCCAGACACACCACCGCGTCGGTGTCGACCAGGGCGACAGGGGTTTCCCCCGATCCCAACCTTCACCTCGGATGCTCCGGAGTCTGCCACCAAACTGACCACCACCCTGGACCGTGACCCTCGGGAAGTCGAGAGAGATGCTCGGCCGTCGTCGGCGGATACTCAGGCCGCCGCCCCACCTGCATCTCCTCCGGCGGCAGCCTCCCCTGAGCTTTACCAAAAATGGCGACCAAGTGGTTGCGCCGGCCGACACTCCACCATCTCCTCTGCGCCGACCAAGTAAGCCGGTCGAGATCCCTCCGGTAATAATTATTCTTGATCCAGCCTGCCGCCGGACTGAACTGAACCGATGTACATTAGTGATATATATGAGCCATAGTGCTCGACACAGCTAGTACGTATCTCCGCAACACCAACCTACCTTACCACGTACAATTGTAACACAAGTTAAAACCCAAATTGAAATGCTCTACATGGGAGTCGATTTGGCTGACTTGAAAGACGCAAACATTGTTCAGTTAGCAGGAAGATCCGAGAGTGAACAGACAGCATCCGAGCATCACAATCTTTTGCCTTTATCCTTAATAATTCATCCTGCAGCTAGCCAGCAACAAAGCAAACAATCGATTTCTGTCTTTAGAAAAAGTAAAAGGTAATCCCGGCAAGGGATGGAAAACAAAATGGAAAGCAAAAGGTAAAGCATAAACTGCTTGCTTTTATTCTGTCTAAGGCATCCGTTGGCAATTGTGTGCACACACAAGCACGAGGAACCCCGAATATCGTGTCGCAGCATGTAGCATATCTGTTTTGTTTGCTCTCCAGTCCAGCCAGCTAGTAGTGACACCTGAATGATCTACTTGGATTTATCGACCTATAGATTCTCTACATGGTGCCATTTATATTCCATTTAACCAAGGTATGTAACTAGCTCACCCTACACCTGTACTAAATCTGCTTGTCTAATATTCTTTAGATTTATGTAATCTTGCTTTGTTTATTCGCTTCTACTTGTATATCAAAGAAGACAGGAAGTCAGGAACTGATCGACAAATTAATAGGGAGATTGCTGAAGAGCTGACTGACCGATTTTAATCTCGAAATGACTTAATCTAAAGGCTAGAGATCGACGGATCCGATCAATTCATTATGCGTACAGAGGTACTTTTGCACACACAAATCACCTTTCATTCCATTCTGCATGTAGTTCCTAGTTTGAAGTTTGGACTGATTCTCACCTCACCCCGGTGCACACATGCAGGATATCAAGGCGGACACCATTGACGTGGCCATCGAAAGAATTCTCGTTGAACTTGGGGCAGACACTACAAGCAGCAGAGAGAATGCTGTATACTTTGATGGCTGGGATGGTCTTGGGGCGTCTGCCGTCTTAGAAGCCGTAGCCAAACGCCTTGCCATATCAAATGAACCGTCAACGAGGCCCACGGGGCTGGAGTTTGAGAAAATCATCCACGTCGACTGCTCAAAGTGGGAGAGCAGAAGAGCAATGCAGAGGCAAATTGCAGAGCAGCTGAAGCTTCCCAATAGGGTGATGGAGATGTTTGACAAACAGGACGAGGATGATGATTTCAATGGGTTAGACCAGGGCTCCCGCAATGAGATAGCACAAGTTGTTAGAGAGATCTATCAAGCCACACAAAATTGCAGATTCTTGGTGATTCTGCACAATGGAAGCAATGAGGAGATTGATATATTTAAATTCGGTCTGTACATATATGGATATGCCAACAGCAAGATGTTGTGGACTTTCCAGGGGAGGTTTCGTCTTGATCCCAAGATGATAGACTGCGTGAAGAAGAGCACATCAACTGATGTTGTTCTTTCAGCTTCAAGACATCTGCGAGATCAGCAGGAGCTTTGGTCTAATCTAGTGTGCCATGAGGCTGCACAAATTTCCTGCACTAAGAATGGCCACCGTATCATTGATCTGGAAATTGCTGTTGAGTGTGTCTTGTATGTGCTGAAACGATGCTGCATCGGCTCTCATATTGTTGACTACGACTGGCCTGTCCACACTAGTAACTATTGGGTATGTGATGGGATCATCGCGCTGACAGACATTGACAAAGCATGGCATGTTGGCAATGTTCTGCAGCGAGAGGTGCGTTTGTTGGGCATTGACAACCGGCATAATACTGGCGAGTCAACAATAATGTCTTCCTCTCACCTGGCAAGGTCTACCGAGGATATGGAGTACTGGATTTCCACATCAACATGTGGATTTGAGCTAAGCCCCTCTGGAGTTATGCCTGAAGACATGTTTCAGCCCTCGCACCAGCTCGGCGTGCTCAAGCTCTCGAGGTGTACCTTTAGCTTCTCATCGCCTCCATTCCTCTGTTGCCATAGCCTGAGATTCTTGTCACTTGTGCACTGCCAAGACCTCCGAACAAGAACAAGCAATGCACATCATTACCACACAGATTCAGACAAGGAGTTGGACAGCAGCACCACGATGTTGTGGGAATGCTTCCAAAGCTTGTGGGTGCTTGACCTGCGCTACACAGATTGGGATCAGATCTTGTCAGCACGGTTCATGGATCTCATGACCCAGCTCAGGGAGCTAAACGTGATGGGAGGCAATAACCGGGACATAAGCCATTTACGGGGACGGCTGCGCAACATTCGCAAGCTCCGTGTAACAAAGTCCACGTGCCGCTTTAACAATGATGTGTTTTCAGAGATGGAAATGCTGGATCTTCTTGATTTATCGGGAAATACCATCACACGAGGCATGACAAGCTTATCTGGTGCTGCAAGCAACCGCAGCCTTCAGACTATCATTATTGATGGAAATGATGGGTTAAAAATGATCTCTTTTAGGGGCTGCAAAGAATTGAAGAACCTGTTTCTGAAAGGATATTTCTCGAGCCTTGAGGAGCTGGACATCTCGGGCACAAGTGTGAAAACCCTCGACCTTGGAGGAGTGGACGCCACCTCACTCCCCAAGAGGATCATCTTGCTAGGCTGCGAGAAGCTCCGTGCAATATTGTGGCCACAACACAAAGAATACCAAGAATGGTCTGGCATGCTCCGTATTGACACCACCTCGACACCAGCACCAGCTGATGGAAGGGGACTACTAAAGGCACATCCACATGGCGATCAATCCCTTGAGAAGCAGAAAGAAAATGTGTTTAAGGGGTGGCAGATTTCGCTTACAGATGCAAGGCTCCTTAGGTCACTTTATCCCACCATATATAAATCCTTACCATGCTGTCATATTGAGATCTGCCATGCTTCTACTCTTGTTGGTAGCAAGGTCCAAGGAGCAAGCAGTGACGAACTAGTGCAGGTCCAACCGTATTCACGCACTGTGGTGGACTCCATGTACAGAGGTATCCTCGAGGCTGGGCCAGCTGCACAAGTGACTGTACGGGACTGCCCTAAGATACCCCTGGCACTAACGTCGAGGCTTCTCGAGTTAACATGTATCATAAAGGTGATCATGCACGGGCAGGGCAACAAACTCTTGGAGGATGCTCAAAGTGCGAATACCAGTGACTTACCATTGCCTGATTTTATATGCGACGGGGCTTCATCATTGCATGTGTATGACAACCCAGCCATCACAAGTGTCCCTGCACCTCCCCAAGGATCAGGATGGGATAAGCTAGCATGGTGCCGAGTGGAGAGGTGCCCCGAGTTACACGCGGTCTTCACTCTTCCCATGGTCCGCCAAGGTACGTCCTCTGATAACATTTCCACGGGCTTCCGGAGTCTGGAGACATTCTGGGCGTCCCAGCTCCTCACAGCACGCTATATCTGGGACTGGGACTGGACAACTGCCGCGACGTACATTAAACACTCGGGTTACTTTAAAAGTCTGGTATTCTTGCACCTGGACTACTGCCCCAGGCTCATACATGTGCTCGTCTTGGCCACACGTTCGGTCACCTTGAGTGCACTGGAGACCCTCGAGGTAGTGCACTGTGGTGATCTCAGAGAGGTATTCCCGTTGGGCCCTGAGCTTCAAGAGCAGGATAAAATTATAGAATTTCCCAGGCTGAGGCGCATCCACCTCTGTGAGCTCCCCAAGCTGCAGAGCATCTGTGGGCGTAGGATGTCTTCCCCTAACCTCCAGAGCATCAGGATCACGGGCTGTTGGAGCCTCAGGCGTCTGCCGAGTGTTGGAGACAGCACCAAGCTACCCAATGTGGACTGCGAGAAGGAATGGTGGGACAACCTGGAATGGGACGGTGTGGAGAACCACCACCCTTCCCGCTACAAGTCAAGCCACTCCTTGTACTACAAGTCTCAGCTGCCCAGACGCAGCCTACTCAGGTGAGCTATACGTATACCTCCATATCTCACTGCTCTGATTATCTTTCCTTTCGTCAGCACCTGGATATACCGGACGAGGGTAACATTTTGTTATGTTATCATGGTGATAGTGGAACCCAGCCTTTCGAGATCACATGGAAACATGATCTGTCCCTACTCAGTCAAATGCGAATAAACTTACTTTTAGGCTGAAGCCAAGTTATAATGTTTTTTTTTTTGCATAAAACGAAAAACAAATACTAGTATAAGTAGTTACCAATATCTGTTTATTATGCTGCAGGTAATCTGCCATTTCCATGAATTGGCCTTCATTTTCCCTCAACCTGCATCCATATGTCCATCATGCACATATACAGAACTGAAGCTTTCCTGCCATGTGCGCTGCTGCCTCTGTGTCCTGTGTGATTGGTTTATCTGCGGATTCTCCACGTAAGCATTTTCGGTGTCTGTGTCATATTGGTGTTTTGGTGCAGCTTCCAGTTTGGTTTGATCATAGTTGCTCGATCCATCATCTGCTTGCTTAGATGTTGGTACAGGCTTTTGAGCAAATGAGAATAAATAAGAATGGACGTTCGTATCATGTATCATGAGCTCCCGAGTGCTCATATTGCTTCCGTAGTGCTCCTTCTCTGCGTGCTTTGGTGTTGTTGTTTGTTGTGGTACAAATAGTCCGGCATGAACTAACTGTGTTGTAAGCATAAATTACAATGTGTGCTGTTATTTACTATGGTATGAATTGAACTATCGACTGACTGTAATTTGTGAGAATAAATGAAAAATGATGATTTTGCGTGTGCAACAGTTTCAGTCCGCACTACAGGAAAATCCCGTTTTCCCGTGTGTTAGCCTATAAGGGAAAGTATCCTGTACTCCAAAACATTAGGTGCTCCGGCTGCACCGCACATAGGAGAGCCGCTAGATGTAGAATATAGGGACAAGATGGAACCCGGACTCCCCACCCTTCAAATTTTGCAAAAAGAACCCCATGTAAGTGCAAAATGGCTATAACGTTTCGACCACAACATGTTCTGCTTTGAGTTTGGAATAGAAAGAACAGGACTGTACTATGTGGCTTCAAGGTTCTAGCAGCTCATTTAAAAAAAGGTTCCGTCGGCTCAGGGTGTGCCAGGACTATCAACAAGTTTCAAGGTAGTACAAAATGTCCTAATGTAGCATCAGAGGGCAGGTTTCATTATGATTTATAGCCCAAGGTAGCAGGCACACATATATTGCACCAACATATTCAACTAGGTGTTGAAGTTGTAGCAGAAGTCTCCAACATTGGATAGCACAAGAATGAAGTCATTTCTCATTCATGATGTACGCTCCCATGGGCTAGGTGTGCTACAAAATATCAAAAACAAATCTAGTCAAATATTTGCAAAAACACTAAACATGCTTTTCTAAAGGGAGTAAGATATTAAAGCCACTTAGCTGTCATGGACAACCTGATGACTAGAACAATCTACAGATCTTGGACCTTTTTTGTATGCTACTTGCTTTGCAAAGAAGGAAAGAACCTCAGCTGCAATCTACAAAAACCTGACACGATACATTCTACTTACAATCCGATTTACCTTTTCCTTTTGTTCATGGCCTCCTCTGAACCCCTCTTCAATCTCTTCCCACTGCCCTTTGTGTTTGCAACCTCAGGTGGATGAATTTTGACGATGCTTGGGAATGTTGTTCCGATGAAGGATTCGAACTCTTGAACTTTACTTTGCTCGTCAAGCGGTACAGAATGCCTCAAGTGTGCAAGAGCATCACCAACAACTTTGTGGAAGTATTTCATCTTGTCCTCGCAATGTTTGGCTGTATGCAATGCCGAGCTGAACATCGAGCATGTTTCCGAGTACAGTTTCTTGATGGTAGGTGAGGGACATGTAGATGACCCTTCTATCACTACCAGAATCAGGGTCGTTGCCGACGGCCGGGCTATGCCGACGGCCCCCGTCGGCATACGTGAACCTACGCCGACGGCCTGACACTCACCGTCGGCGTACGAAACACCGTCGGCGTAGATGAACCTATGCCGATGGCCCCCGTCGGCGTAGAAAGGCCGTCGACGTAGGTGACCCTATGCCTACGGTGGCCGTCGGCGTATCAGCGGGCCCGGCTGCCCAATGGCTAACTGCCGTGTGGCACCGTCAAAGATATGTCGACAGCCCTGACGGAAACCGTTGGCATAGCTTCGACATGCCACGTCATCGATCTGCGGTACGTGCCACGTCGCCGATCCGAGGAAGTGTGGATCCGGGGGTGCATCTACGCCGACGGTTACGCGGAGTGTGGAAACCAGGTGAAAATGTCCCTCGGTCAAACCCCGTTCGGTGAAAGTCAAAAGGGTAGATCCGTTCGATCAACGGTGTCAGGGTTAGATGGGACGGGGACCTAGGGGTGGGTTGGGCCCGGAGCTTGTGCTAAGATGTTGCTATGGGCTGGCCTATCACAGACAGGTGAAAATAACCCTCGGTCAAACCCCGTCTGGTGGAAGTCAAAGGGGTAGATCCGTCCGGTCAAGAGTGTTAGGGTTAGATGGGACGGGGGACCTGGAGAGGGCTATCCCGCGAGGTCTTGCCCTGGGCCCTCTTAATTACGTTCGGAAAACATGGCATCGGGTCGACACCGAGGGAATCTTGTGGTGGGTTGGGCCCAGACCTTGTGCTAAGATGTTGCTATGGGCTGGCCTATCACAGACAGGTGAAAATGACCCTCGGTCAAACCCCGTCCGGTGGAAGTCAAAAGGGTAGATTCGTCCGGTCAAGAGTGTCAGGGTTAGACGGGACGGGGGACCTGGAGGGGGCTGTCCCGCGAGGTCTTGCCCTGGGCCCTCTTAATTACGTTCGGAAAACATGGTATCGGGTCGACACCGAGGTAATCTTGTGGTGGGTTGGGCCCAGACCTTGTGCTAAGATGTTGCTATGGGCTTGCCTATCACAGACAGGTGAAAATGACCCTCGGTCAAACCCCGTCCGATGGAAGTCAAAGGGGTAGATCCGTCCGGTCAAGAGTGTCAAGGTTAGACGGGACGGGGGGCCTAGAGGGGGCTATCCCGCCAGGTCTTGCCCTGGGCCATCTTAATTACGTTCGGAAAACGTGGTATCGGGTCGACACCGAGGGAATCTTTTGGTGGGTTGGGCCCGGAGCTTGTGCTAATATGTTGCTATGGGCTGGCCTTTCACAGACAGGTGAAAATGACCCTCGGTCAAACCCCGTTCGATGGAAGTCAAAGGGGTAGATCCGTCCGGTCAAGAGTGTCAGGGTTAGACGGGACGGGGGACCTGGAGGGGGCTATTCTGCGAGGTCTTGCCCTGGGCCCTCTTAATTATGATCGGAAAACGTGGCATCGGGTCGACACCGAGGGAATCTTGTGGTTGGTTGGCCCCAGAGCTTGTGCTAAGATGTTGCTATGGGCTGGCCTATCACAAACAGGTGAAAATGACCCTCGGATCGTTGGAAGTCAAAGGGGTAGATCCGTCCGGTCAAGAGTGTCAGGGTTAGACGGGACGGGGGACCTAGAGGGGGCTATGCCGCCAGGTCTTGCCCTGGGCCCTCGTAATTACGTTCGGAAAACGTGGCATCGGGTCGACACCGAGGGAATCTTGTGGTGGGTTGGGCCCAGACCTTGTGCTAAGATGTTGCTATGCGCCGGAGGAGGAGACGCTGAGGGGCGGTGGAGTACGTCGCTGCTGACGGAGAAGCAGCAGAGGGACAATCCCACGAAGGCGGTTCCGACCGGCCCAAACATTCTGTGTATTAAAATTATTCATGGTGCTTTTAAAGAGGTTCATCATGTACTAAAAATTTCCATGTATGAATGAGTTCATAGTGGTTTTAGAAAAGGTTGAACCCCTACTAGAAAAGGTTTATCATGTATAAAAAAATGTTCATCATGTTTCTGGAAATGGTTCATCGCGTACAAATAAATGTTTGTTGTATATTAACATTTACCTATTAAATAATTGTTCATGAATATATAAAAAGGTTCACCGTGTTTTTCAAAAAGGTTCATCATATAAAAATATATTCATTGCCTATTAGATAAATTTGATTGTACATTTAACAAATGTTTTTTATTTCAAAAAATGTCCATATCATATTAAAATGTAATATGAAGTATTCGTTATTTATATAAAAAATATTTACATAATAAAATAAGCGTTCATGCACTAATGTTCATGTAAATTTATGATATGCACTAATATTTATATAAAAACACCACCCCGCACACATGCACACCCACGAACATACAGAAGTAGCATGAGCTGCAGAAGCGGAGTGCCTATTGTTATTTATTTCTCTTTTCACTCGAGGATTTGTACCCATCATCTATGCAATCAGATGACCAGTGCTCCGACGGATCGAGCAATGATGACCACACAAAACCAAATGAAACCAGATCATATCAAACCAAGCACACAATGGCAATGCAGATGGAGAGAGCCCACAAATCAACCAAATCAGGTAGGAAGCAGGACAGGCACCACATGGAAGGAAAGCTTCAGTAAGGTAGGTTGAACGAAGCTGAAGACCAATTCGCCCGAGGGATGCTTTACCTTACCTGCAGCATAAAAGATCGCACCAATGATGTGGATGATTGACGAGATATAGCAGTAAGTTAGTTGTTGTGATAGAAAAGAAAAGGTAAATTTATTTGTAGAGTAAGAGAGAGATGGAGCCATATGGATGGCTCCCCTGTTTACTTTACTAAAGTACTAGTAAAAGGGCCCGTGCGTTGCAACAGGAAAAAATATCACATTTAGCATCAACCATATTTACTTCTTGCCATCCTTTTTCGGGGCACTATTGTTGTGTCTTGTATTTCTTTTATGACGCACATCTCATCTTTTATCGGATCTCTTTTGTGCCACGCGTCCACTTTTTTATTTATTTATAGAGCCCACTTCATATCTTTATCTGGTCATCTCGGATTTTCATACCATGCCATTCCACACCAAAAATTTGATACGTGTTTGTGATCATAAAACATTAATTTTTTGAAAAATCAAATCGGGTTTTTGTAAACATGATATTTTTGGTAATCCCGAACATTTTTCCGAAGGATCGAAGAATTTCTGAAGTTTTTCAACTGTTCTGAAAAATACGACAATTTTCAAAAACATGAACACTGTTTGAATTTGTGAACAAATTTCATGAGAATAGTATTTGGAATTTCAAAGATAATTTTCAAAAACACATTTTTAAAATCATGATAAATTTTATTAAATTTCAAATAATTTATGAAAGTTTCTTCACATTTGTTAGAAAGGAACTTTTTAGAAAGAAAAAAAAGGACAAAGGAAAAAAAGGAAAAGCTAAAAGGAAAATTGTTGGATCTGCTCTGTCGTTGATTCTTATAAAACTTGCGTTGCTATGCACAATATGCATGAGGGCTGCTGAAAATTCTGAAGTAACAAATTCATGAAGCTTTCCCTCTTTCTCTCTAATAAATTTAAGAACATTAAACTTTGAGTTTTAAATAACTGCTTTTTTTTGGGAGAGTTTAGTTAACTGCTTGCAATCCATATGCGAAAGGAATGTATGCAATATTTTCAATTCTATTTTCCATAAGTTTGTCCTCTTCTATCTTCTTTTTTCAAAACCAGTTCAACATTCCCTTTGAGACCAAACAAATTCGGCATATGCACTTGAGATCAATGAAAGGGATTATGTTGGACAAGAGACTGTTGGTTTTAGATGGTTAGATCAAATCACAGAAGCTATGTGCGTACGTGTAAGCCTCAAACAAGCACACATGCTAGTACCTTGATTGATGAATGATAAGCTGGCTAGCACTACGTGCACGTCTAGTAGTAGATGGACGTACGTGAGCTTGAAGAGCTATTGATGAAATCAATCAATCGTCTTTGGCACCTCCGATGCCTCGTCGGAACGTCTCGAGGTAAACTCCGCGAAGATACAGATCGATGGATTGATAGCCAAGGGGCGTGTTGCTCCTCAATTTTCTCACTTTATTGTTTTCTCCCCGTTTAATGATTTTGCGCATATGAATTAGTATCACCTTGAGAACATATATTTTATAAATACATAAAATTATCTAAACGGGACAAAATCAAAAATATCACCTTACTTTATTAGTAGGTAGGTGTAGATAATACTATAGAAGATAATACTATAGATAATAAAAATGGACGACATGATGATGCGAAAGACCTGATATACCTGGACACAACGTACAACTGAAACACTTTTTTTTCAACAAAGCGAACGATGGATGTTGTTTCTATTTAGGACTCTGTATCGAGTTGTAAAGTACAAAAAACAACAGAGCCATCTAGTAAACACATATGGTTGTTTAGGTGGGCTGGTTGGTGTTCCTTTGCTACATCTTTCTAGGCAGGGTTCGAGTCCTGCATAATATACATTTTATTTTTTTACGAGACCGAAATAAAAGGACGAACCAGATGCCCAAAAAAAGCGAAGAAACGCTCGTTCCTTTAATATTAGGTAAAGATAAAGATATGAAAATATGGTAGCACACCTGAGTAGAAGCCCCTCGACACCTAGGCCTTGTAGTAGGGCGAGTGGCTCGGCTGGTAGAGGGAAGGGTGGTGGTTCGCCTCCGCACCATCCCACTCCAGCTTGTCCCACCATTCCTTCTCGCAGTCCACTTTAGGTGGCTTGGTGTGGCCATCAAGTACCGGGAGACGCCTGAGGCTCCAGCAACCTCTGATCTTGATGGTCTCGAGATTAGGCGCATAAATTGACAGCCCACACCCAATGATGCACTGCAGCTTGGGAAGCTCGTGCAGGTGAATGCGTCGCAGTTTGTATAAAGTTACACCCTTGCCACGCTTTTCGTGCCCATATCGCAATGGAAAGACCTCTGTCAAATCACCGCAGTACATTATCTCAATGGTTTCCAGATCTCCCAAGACTGATTTGTTTATGTTCAAGGGGAGCACATGTACCAGCCTGGGGCAGTATTCCAGGTGCAAGAAACTCAGACTGTAAAAGGATCGACGATCTGCAGTAAGATTCTGGCCCCAGATGCAGCGTGCTGTCAGTAAGTGGGACGCCCAAAATGTCTGCAGATCGCTAAATGGGTAGTCAACGCGACGACTATGACTGTGTGGATTGGCAAATACTTTCTGTAACTTGGGGCACCTCTCAACCCGGCACCATTTGAGACTGTTCCAATCTGATCCACTGGGGTGCGCAAATATAGTGGCGATGGATGAGTTATCATACACATGCAACGACGTAGAGTAATCACATATAAAGCGAGGCAATAATAAATCACTAGTGCCAGAACTTGGAGCATGCTCCAAGAGATTATTGCCTTGCCCATGCATGATTACCTTCGTGATACATGTGTTCGACGTCCACGGCTTTGAATATATCTTGGGGCAGTCCCACATCCTCACCGCCGGAACCATGCCATCCTTCAAGACATCTTTATACTTTCCAGAGGCCATTACGACACTTGCATGTAGTTGGGCTTGGACTTGCACTTGTATGTAGCTGCTTGTTCCTTGGTTAGGACCAACAATAGGGGCAGTATATATATCAAGATGGAAGGATGAATGGTCATATAAATAACCTCTTACGGGAAAAATCGACCTAAAGAACCTTGCATCCATAAAGGAAATCTGCCATCCACCCCTAAATATTTCGTCCTTCTGTTGTTGGAGCGATCGATCACCATGCGGATGGCAAAGTTGTGCTTCCCCTCCTTCAGCCGATGCTGATATCAACGTAGCGTCGATACGCAGCACACTAGACCATTCATACTCTTTGAGTGTCTTAGGCCACAATACTGCCATGAGCTTCTCACAGCCTATCAGGATGAGCTGCTTCGGGATTGAGGTGGTTTCCACACCTCCGAGATCAAGGGTTTTCAGTCTTGTGCCCGAGAAGTCCATCTCCTCGATATTCCCTAATGACCCTTTCAAGAACAAGTTCTTCAGTTCCTTGCAGCTCCTCAAAGAGATATTTTTTAACCCATCACATCCATCAATAGTGACAGTATTAAGTTCGCTATTACTTGCTAGCCCACACAAGCTTGTCATGCCTTGTCTGATGATATTTCCCGAAAAATCAAGAATCTCCAAGCTTTCCATCTCTGAGAATATGTTGTTGTTGAAGTAGCAGGTGGACTTTGTTACCCGGAGCTTACGGATGTTACGTTGATGATGTCCTCTTAGATGGCTCATGTCCCAGTTCCTCGCTCCCATAATGATTAGCTCCCTGAGTTGGGTCATTAAATCCATCACCCGTGCGGACAAGATTTGAACCCATTCAGTGTAGCGCAGGTCAAGCACCCACAAGCTTTGGAAGCATTCCCATGACATCGAGGTGATGTTTTCAAGCTCCTCCTTGTCAGCATCTGTGTGGTGATGATCTGTCATGTTGCTTCGTGTTAGGTTATCTTGGCAGTGGTCAAGCCACAAGAACCTCAGGTTGTGGCAACAAAGGAACGGTGGAGATGCAAAACTGAAGCAACACCTTGAGAGCTTGAGCACACTGAGCATGTTCGAGTGTTGAAATATGCTGATAGGAATAAGACCAGAGGAGCTCCGTACAAATCCACAAGTTGATGTAGTAATCCAGTATGGCACGAGCTCGGTAGACCTTGCCAAGTGAGAGGAAGGTATTATTGTTGACTCATCATTACTAAGTTGGCTGTTACTGGCCAACAATCACACCTCCTGCTGCAGAGTATCACCAACTTGCCAAGCTTTGTCAATGTCTGGCAATGCGATGATCCTATCACATACCCAATAATTACTGGTGTGGATAGCCCAGTCATGGTCAATAGTGTGAGAGCCGATGCAGCATTGTTTCAGCATATATAAGACACACTCAACGGCAATTGCCGGATCAATGATGCCATGGCCATGCTTATTAGAAAAAAATTGTGCAGCCTCATGGTGCACTAGATAAGACCAAAGCTCATGTGGATCTCGCCCACCTCTTGCAGCTGAAAGGTGGACATGTGTTGTTGTGCTCTTCTTCACACTATCTATCATCTTTGGGTCAAGCCGAAACCTCCCCTGGAAAGTCCACAACATCTTGCTATTGGCATATCCATATAGAGAAAGGCCAAAATTGAGTATATTAATCTCCTCATTGCTTCCATTATGCAGGATCACTAGAAACCTGCGACTCTTTGTGGTTTGATAGGTCTCTCTGACAATTTGTACTATCTCACCACGGGAGCCCTGGTCTAACCCATTGAAATCATCCTCCTCGTCTTGTTTTTCAAATATCTCCATCACCCAATGGGGAAGCTTCAGCTGCTCTGCGATTTTCCTTTGCAATGATCTTCTGCCCTCCCACTTTGAGCAGTCAATGTGGATGATGTTATCAAAGTCCAGCCCCGCAGGCATTGTCTCCGACTCATCTGACATTACAAGGCGTTCAGCTACGGCTTCCAGGACGGCGGATGCCCCAAGCCTGTCCCAGCCATCAAAGTAGATGGTATTCTCTCTGGTGCTGCTTGTAGTGTCTGCCGCAAGTTCAACGAGAATTTTTTCGACGACCACATCAATGGTGTCCCCCCTGATAACCTGCATGTGTGTATGGCGGTGAGGTGAGCATCAGTTCAGAGTCCAAAGTATTTACTCTGTATTATTAACAAAAAGACACTAAGTCGACTGATAGTACTAAATAATTCTCAGGCATGACCGCATGAGTATTTTCAACTCGACTAGTTAGCTAACATCTATAGTAGTATGTATATACAAACATAATGCGAATTAAGTAATGATAGTCACATATGTATAATACATTACCCAAAAAATTGCTACAACATATGCACAGAGAAAGGAACCAAAGATGATTTGTAAGTGTAAAAGTACCTCTGTACGCATGATGAATTGATCAGATCTGTCAATCTCTAGCCTCTAGACATTTTGGGCTTAAGATCAACCAACCAGTTCTCCAGCAATCTCCATATTAATTTTTCAACCAGTCGTGGCTCAATTCCTGTCTACATTGATTACAAGTAGGAGCAGTAAATAAAGCTAGCTTATTTACATCAGAAGAATCGAAAGGCAGATGTAGTATAGGTATGACAGTATGAGGTGAGATAGTTTCATACCTTGGTTAAGTTGAATATAACTGGTACTATGTAGACATGGTACTATGCAGACAGTAGGTAACTTGTAGAAACCCAATAGATTGTTCAGGTGCCACCACAGGATGGCTGGATTGGAGAGCAAAAAAATAGGGACATGCAACATACTGCAAGGAACCACACAAGAGGTGGTTCATGCTGTGTACGCCCACCCACATATACCTTGTCCAGAATAGGAGCAATCGGTGTTATATTCCTTAGCTTTTAATTTCCCTTCTTTCGTGCACTGATGTATGTTCACCTTTTGCTTTTGCTAGAGACAGAGATTGATTCTTTGCTTGTTGCTAGCTAGCTGCAGGCTTAAAGAGGAAAGATAAAAAGATTGCAAGGCTGTCTGTTCACTGTCAAATCCTGGTAATTGAACAACTTTTGCGTCTTTCAAGACAGCCAAATTGAAGAGACTCTCCAGTATTGGATCCGGATTTAGTTTTAAATTTCTATTATTGTGCGTGCGTGGTGGGCAACGAGGGGGGGGGGGGGTATTATTAGCGTGAAGGAATGTGGCTCATATCTCTAATCACATTTATAGCTTTGAGGCATGTGCTACAGGGTTTCCTGTATGAGTCCTACTAACAAGGCTTCAGGCTCTCTAGGGGGGGGGGGGGGGCACACACAACTACATACTCCATCCATCCCAAATTAAGTGACTCAAAAGTGACTCAACTTTGTACTAACTTTATTACAAAATTGAGTCACTTAATTTGAAACGGAGGGAGTACTATATATGGCCCCCGTCAATCCACCATATATACAATTGTTCCCTTTACAACGACCTTAATGAGTTGTTCTATGTAGTATGTAGTTGAGCTAACATGAACTTTTAATATGAAAACACCGATCCAATCCATCAATCATCTAGCTCGAGAAAAGAAGAAAAACTGGGATAACAGTATCCTCCTTGAGGTCACCACACATGACTATCTCAAAGGTCTCCAAAAACACACATGGGTTTCATATAGATGGACAAGGAGAGCATATGTACAAGCCTGGGGCAGTGCAAGAACCTCAACATTCAAATTGTATTATATGTTGCGGTATTGTCTGGACCCAGATGTAGCTACACTTGACTGTATTTTCTTTGATGTATACATTTTGAGACAAAATCCAAGCTCCCGACCTTCTCTTATGTCACCCACCTCCTCTTCCTACGTCGCCCCTGCGAGGCAACCAGGGGAAACCCTAGATCGTTGACGGGTCAAGTGCACATCTCAGGTGCGGGCGGGCATCCACATGCGGGTGGCATAGGTGCTGGTGTTCGGCGAAGTTTGGGTGCAACCGAGGGGTGAGCCATATTGTATTGCTTGCCTAGTTTGTACTAGACAACGGTAGCGGCGTCCGCGGACATCGTTCCCTTCCTGAAGGTGCCATTGCGGTCCTTACCTCCCCGGCGTGTTGCTCCGGGTGAAAATTTCATCTTCGAGATCGACTGATGGTGGCTCTTAGTGGCCCTAATGGTGGAGGTCGTCGGCGGATCCAAGTGGTTCGTCTAGTGCATCTGTAGTTTTCTTGGTGGTGTGGTCGTGCCCGGCACCTATGTATCTTGCCTTGTGTGTGTGTGTGTGTATGTGTGTGTGGTGTGTGTAGTGGGGCTTGCGTGTGTATCTGTTTGTCTGATGGATAGTGCTTTATATATAAAGCAGGATGAAAGCCTTTTCCGGTATCTTCTTGGATGTTGAAATGGAAATCAGGTGGGGAGACTTTCCCTAGGGTGACGTTGAAAAACTAATATGCTATACTACTCATTGAAGAAATTAACGTATGTGGATAAGTAACATTAACACTAGATTTATAGGCAAACCTTTTCACAAACAACACACAAAGTCATCATCATTTTAAGCTTACAAATTACAAGTTGATAGCAGGGTACTCATGCCAAAATAAACAGCACACACACACACACACACACACACACACACACACACATCAAAGGAGCAATCAAGCGCACATGCTGGAATGCTCACTCTTATTTATTTCTCATCCGTCAGAATGCATGTAGGATCATCTATGCAATCAGATGACGAGATCATTGATAGATCTAGCAAAAATAACTAAACCAAATCTAACCAAATTGAAAAGGAGCGCCGCATCATACCATGGGAATGCATGCATAAAGAATCCACAAATAAACCAACCAAGCACAGGAAGCACGACAAGCACCGCAGAAGGCAGGAAAGCTTCAATTATGACGAGATCATTGATAGATCTAGCAAAAATAACTAAACCAAATCTAACCAAATTGGAAAGGAGCGCCGCATCATACCATGGGAATGCATGCATAAAGAATCCACAAATAAACCAACCAAGCACAGGAAGCACGACAAGCACCGCAGAAGGCAGGAAAGCTTCAATTATGTAGGTAGCAGTAGCACCGCATGACCCATGTATTTGCATATAGATTGAAGGAAGCACACTGAAGATGAACATCAGTTCATTGAAGGGATGGATTACCTGAATAAACCATCAATTTTACGAATAAATACAGATAATGTATTTGCATACAGTAGTAAATTTGGTTTTTGTTCTATAAACAACAAAAGATGGTAACTTCGTTCGGCATAAAGGTAACTTCATTCACACAGTAAGAACAAATGGGGCCATATGTATGGCTCACCCTTTGTTTATAAGGGAAAAAAAGTATAGCTCACCTGAGTAGGGTGCCTCTAGGTACCCAGGCCTTCTTATAGTACAGTGAGTGGCTTGGCTCATAGAGATAAGGGTGATGGTACTTATCCAACCCGTCCCACTCAAGGTTGTCCCACCATTCCTTCTCACAGTCCACCTTGGGCGGCTTGGTGTTGCGCCCGATGACCGGCAGACATCTAAGGCTCCAACAACCTCTGATCTTGATGGTCTCGAGGCTAGGCACACAAGCCCTACGCCCAAAGATGTTCTGCAACATAGGGAGCTCGTGCAGGTAAATGCACCTCAGATAGGGGATAGTCACAGATGGGTCCTGGTCTTCAAGATCAGGGCCCAAAGGGAATACCTCCTTGAGATCACCACACCAGGCTATCTCGAGGATCTTCAGATAACATAAGGGTTGCATATATAGGGACAAGGAGAGCACATGTACAAGCCTGGGGCAGTAGTCCAGGTGCAAGTGCTTCAGCCATGACAACGTCTTGTATGTTGCAGTAATTGTCCGGTCCCAGATGTAGCGAGCTGTCAGGAGATGGGATGCCCAGAATGTATCCAGAAGTTGAAAGCGGTCTGCAACACCACCATTGGGATCAACACCGCCATGGGGATTAGTAAAGACTGTGTGTAACTTGGGGCATCTCTCGACCCGACACCACCTTAGACAACGCCAGTCTGATCTCCATCCATGAGGAGGTTCAGGGGTACTAGTCATGGACGGGTTATCATACATGTGCAACGATGTAGTGTTGTAACAGATAAAATCAGGTAATAACAAAGAGTTAGTGCTAGTGCTTGGAGCATCCAAGAGTTTGTTTCCCTGCACATGGATGATGACCTTTATGCCAGCTTGTTTAGGGTTTATGTTGGGGCCATCCAGACTCATAATCTGTGCAAGCGGGCAATCCTTCAAGACATCTCTGTACTTGGAGCCCACCATGGTACTAGTATGTGGTTGCACTTGCACTAGTTTGTAGCTTCTTCTTTCTCCTTGGGCATTGCTATGACCAACAGTAGTTGTGGTACAAATATCAATATGTAAGGACGAACCATGCAAATAAGAACTTATTGGAGCGAGTGACCGAAGGAGCCTTGAATCTGCAAGAAAAATCTTCCATCCATACTTAAACTTTTCTTCTTTCAGCTGTTTTAGATATGAATTGCCATGTGGAAGTGTATGTGCTGCTTTGCCTCCTTCAGCTGATGCGGAAGTAGAGGTGGTATCAATAAGCAGATTTGGACATTCTCGCAATTCTAACTTCCGGGGCCACAATATTGCACGGAGCATGTCGCACCCAAGCAGGATGATCTGGTTAGGAAGTGAGCTGGCTTCAACTTCTTTGAGGTTGATGGTTTTTACTCTCGTTCCTGAGAGGTCTAGCTCCTCAAGATTCCCCAATGATCCTTTCAGCAACAGGTTTTTCAATTCTTTGCAGCCAATCAACGAGATATTTTGTAACCCATCACATCCATCAATAACTATAGTCTTCAGGCTACTTCTGCTTGCTGCCCCAGATAAGCTTGCCATACCTTGTTTAATGCTATTTCTCGAAAAATCAAGCAGCTCTAGGCTTTCCATATCTGACAAGACATTGTTGTTGAAGAAGCATGATGACTTTGTTATCCGGAGCTTGCGAATGTTACGCAGCCGTCCACTTAGATGGCTCATGTCCCAGTTCTCGGCTCCCATGACATTTAGCTCCCTAAGCTCAGTCATGAGATCCATCACCGTTGCGGACAATATCCGATGACACTCTGTGTAGCGCAGGTCAAGCACCCACAAACTTTGGAAGCATGCCCATGACCTAGTGCTGCTGTTGACAGACTCCTCCTCTTTGTATCCACCCGTGTGGTGATGATCTGGGGTGCTTCTTGTCAGCAGGTCTTTGCAGTGGTCAAGCCAGAGGAATCTCAGGCTCTGACAACACAGGAACGGAGGCGAGGAGAAACTGAAGCTGCACCATGAGAGCTTGAGCACGCCGAGTCTGTCAGAGTGTTGAAATATGTTATCCGGAATAAGACCAGAGGGGCTCAGTACAAACCCACAAGTTGCAGTGGAATTCCAGTATGGCATGTGCTCCGTGGACCTTGCTAGGTGAGGGGAAAGCATTATTGTTGACTTATCATTGCTAACTTGGTTGTTAATGCCGAACAACCGCACCTCGTGCTGCAAAACATCGCCAACTTGCCATGCTTTGTCAATGTCTGTCAGTGCAATAATCCCATCGCATACCCAAAAGTTATTGGTGTGGATAGCCCAATCGTAATCTACTATGTGAGAGCCAATGCAACATTGTTTCAGCATATACAAGACACACTCAGCAGCAATATCTGGATCAATGATTTCATGGCCATGCTTATTGCAGGAAACTTGTGCACCTTCATGGCGCACTAGATAAGACCAAAGTTCTTGTGGCTCGCGCTTGTCTCTTGATGCTGACAGAAGAACATGTGTTGTTGTGCTCTTCTTCAGATTGTCTATCATTTTGGTGTGAAGACGAAACCTCCCTTGGAAAGTCCACAACATCTTGTTGTTGGTATATCCATATAGAGAGAGACCGAAATTTAATATATCAATCTCCTCATTACTTCCATTTTGCAGGATAATCAGGAACCTCTGATTCTGTACAGCTAGATAGATCTCACTGGTAATTTGTTCTATTTCACCGCGGGAGCCTTGGTCTAACCAATTGAAATCCTCCTCCTCATCTTGCTTGTCAAACATCTCAATGACTTGGGTGGGAAGCTTCAGCTGCTCTGCAATTTCCCTCTGCATTGCTCTTATGCTCTCCCAATTTGAGCAGTCAATGTGGATGATTTTCTCAAACTCCAGCCCTGAAAGCCTGGTCAACGGCTCATGTGCTACTTCGAGCCGTTTGGCTACGGCTTGCAGGACAGCAGATGCCCCAAGCCCATCCCAGCCATCAAAGTAGATGACATTCTCTTTATTGCTGGACGCCCCAAGTTCATTGAGAATCCCTTGGACAGCCGCCTCGATGGTGTCTGCCTTGATGACCTGCATGCGCATGCAGCGTTGAGGAGAGAATCAGTCCAAAGTTAAAACTAGCTAACTAATACTACTATTAATGAAACATGCAACAAGTCAATTGATGGATTGGACTATTGACAATACTCTCTCATGCATGCCTAATTGGTTTTCTAACTCTACTAACTGAGCATATGCTTTGTAATATGTAAGAAGATACAGACACATGATCCAAATTAACGAGGAAACGTGTTGACTACTGACATATATAAAACTCTGCCCCAAAATATGACACAATTAAATATTTTGCAAATTAAGCTCAAATGGATGAAAAATATATATAACATGCAGAATGGAATGAAATGGTATTTTTAATTGCAAAAATACCTCAGTACGCATAATGAATTGGTCAGATAAGTCGATCTATAGCCTCTAGATCAGTTGCATATTGGGCTTAAGATCCGGTCAGCTCTTCAACAAATTTCCTGACTCCCTGTACACAATGATATACAAGCAGGGGTGGTAAATAAAGCTAGCCTACATAAATCTGAAGATACAGGGAAGCAGATCAAGTACATATGAGGTGAGCTAGTTGCATACCTTGGGTAAGTTGAATAATAGGTACTATGTAGAGAGTCTGTAGTCAGAGAGAAGCCGAATCGATCATTCAGGTGCGACAAGAAGATGGCCGGATTGGGGAGCAAAAGAGGGACGTGCTACATGCTGCGACGAAATATTTGGGTTGCTTCATGCCTGTTGTGCGCACAGATGCTTTAGAAGAATAAAAGCAAGCAGTCCTTAACTTTTTCTTTCCTTTTTATCTTTGACTGAGAGAATTACCTTTGCTTTCACTAAAGACAGAAATCAATTCTTTGCTTGTGGCTGGCTAGGTGCAGGTTTTAAAGATAATGATTAAAGATTGCAAGGCTGTCTGTAATCTGTGCAGTCTTTTGTGCCTCTTTCAAGCCTAGGAGAGATGAGCTATACGGATTTGCGTAAGAGTCCTACTACAAGGATTCTTTCTCCCTAATGCAATGTGAGGTTGACTTGCTCAGCGTTCCTATATAAATCACCGTGAGAACTGCTCAATACAACAAAGAATCCCATGTACTCGAGCAGGTTATTCAATCCTACTCCCTCCGTTCCTAAATATTTTTCTTTTTAGAGATTTCACTACGGACTGCATACGAATACATATAGACATAATTCAAAGTGTAGATTCACTCATTTTGCTCCGTATGTAGTCCGTAGTTGACTCTTTACAAAGACAAATATTTAGGGGAGTACTTATTATGTTGTGAAATGTGGCTCATTTATCTAATCCTACTTATAGCTTCGAGAGATGTGCTACATGGATTCCCTATAAGAGTACTACTACAAGGCTTTCTGTTCTGTAAGGAAAAGCGAGGTTGACTTGCTTAGATTTCCTATATAAATCAGAAAATGCTTCACACTCTGCCAAAAAACAACCCCCTGTACTCGAGCCTGTTATTAAATCTTGATCTATACCATTATCCTTGTTTCCAGCAAAATTTTGTAATTTTGTACACGTAGAAATACTCATCTTATCCTCACCGAAAAAGAAATTACGACACGAATAATTACAGTGCCCACTGAAGAGTAACAAATTACAGAAACAGCCACACCTGAAAATGTTTGACAAATACCAGTACGTGTACATAACATTGAGAGATTAGAAATATCCATTTTCAAGACTGTACTGAATAAGACACACAATATTTGCATATTTGTCTGATACGGGTAGAAATACTACATGGTCAACCTACATAAATGCAACATGCTGCGACAAAATATTTGGGTGCTCGCGCTTTTGTGTGTGTACAAGTGCCTTAGACAGAAAAAAGCATGCGGTAATACCCTTTACCTTCCCCTTTCCTTTTCCTCTTTCATTTAGAGAATTGCCTTTTTGCTTTAATGAAGACATAAACCAATGCTTTGCTTGCGGCTGGCTACCTGCAGGATTTAAAGATAAAGAAAAAAGTTTGCAACTTTGCAAGGCTGTCTGCTCACTGTTCAATCTTCCTGCTAAAGGGAAAACTTTTGTGTATTTCAAGCCACCCAAATGTAAGAAACTCTAAAGTAGGGCATCCAACTTTGGGTTTTAAATTGCTTTGCCAGTACAGTAAGGTAGGACATTATTGGGGCAAAATGTTTTCCTACAAGTACTAGTCATGTTGTGGAATATGGCTGATTTATCTAATCCTACTTATAGCTTGGCGAGATGTGCTACATGGTTTCCCTATGAGATAATCTCTAAGGAAAAGCGAGGTTGGCTTGCTTAGCAGTCCTATATAAATCAGAGAACGCTTCACACACTCCCAGAAACATTGTCTAAAATACTTAATACTCCCTTCGTTTCTAAATATAAGTCTTTTCATAGATTGTACTACAGACTACATACGGATGTATATAGACATATTTTAGAGTGTAGATTCACTCATTTTGCTTCATATGTAGTTTACAATGTAATCTCTAAAAAGACTTATATTTAGAAACAAAGGGAGTACAAAATTAACACCCTGTACCCGAGCCTTTTATTGAATCTTGATTTGCACCATGTATGCTTGTATTAAACAAGCCAACCAACTCTAGTAATTTAGAGCACCCAGAAATGCTCATCTTATCGTCAGCAAAGAGAAATTACTCTATCTGCAATTTTCTACAAAAACAGCTAGCTTATGATGCGGATAATTGCTCTCTTAGAGGCTCCAGAGGTGACAAAAAAAGAAAGGGGCCTGGTGCAGAAAACAAGGACAACTCTCATTATCCAAAAAGGAAACACACTTTTGCTAGTATTTTCTATTATGTAGAAAAGAATCGGTTAAGCAAAGCAAAGGAAACCAAATAGATCATTTCTTGACAAATACTCCTGCAGTAACACATAATTGAGTCGTTGAAATTTGAAAATATTCATAATTTTCAAGACACAACCTGAACTGTGCTAAATATGACACACAATATTTACCCATTTGTCAGATATGGCCAGAAATATACATGGTCAATCTGCAGCAAATGACATTTTCCGTACATGGATGGGTTCGGCAGGTGCTAAGAAAAAGCAACCCTTGACCATATGTATTTTGTGTAGCCCCAAGGAAACTCTACCTATATTTCCTCCGTCCCAAAATAACGGTCTCAACTTTATATTAGCTCCAATACATAGTTGTACTAAGCTTAAGACAGTTATTTTGAGACGGAGGGAGTAGTTCATATAAGTTGTGCATTCAGATATAATCAATGTTTTAAATAGCGGGCTATGGCAAATAGCGGCGGACCTCCAAATAAGCTATAGTGGGCTATTTGTACATGTGATCATTTAGTGGCACCGTGCTCAAAAGGCTATAGCAAGGCTATAGCGGGGCTATAGCGGACAGGAACTTTTGGAACTTGGGTGTATATACATCCTATATGTAAAAAAATAATTAGCAACTCAATAAAAAGTCAAAAAATTTGGAAAATATTTTTGAAATAAACTTGACCTTCCATTCTACTTGTAAGAAAAATTTCACAAAAGAAAAATTATAATTTGACTTCTTTTCAAAAAAGATAAATTTTCGGTCAAAATAGTGTGAATAGTGACCTATAATAACAAATAAATTTTGTCTTTTTTCCCAGAAGTCATTGTTGACTTTTTTTTTCATGAAAAGTTATATACTAGTGCAAAACAAACTCAAGTTTAATCTAAACATACTTTGGAACTATTTTAACTTTTTAATTAGTTATTAAAAATAATTCTCCATATAGGGTGCATATACAATCAGGAACCAAAGTGTATTTCCTGACTATAACGGGCTATTTAAAAGTATGGATATAATAAGTTGTACTACTGGAAGTGATAAATTTGAGCATGACAGAAGGAATTCTATAGAATTTTTGAAGGATTGAAATTCTTAGAAACATTTCTTAGGTTGGTCATTTGATTCATATGATTAGACTTTGATTCATATGATTAGCTTTTATAGGAATTTTTTCTACGGATTTTTGTGTACTAAATATGATAAAAAATCTATATCCACTCTAACCTTTTTTTTTCAATTTCTTTGTTTTTCATGTTACATCAACCATGCCTTGCTAATCTTACAATATTTAAATGGTATGCCACTTCAATTCTATACCTTTTTTATTCTATGTTTTCAAATTCATGCGAATCAAAGAGGCCATGATTACCAGGAATGGAATAGTAGAAATATATATAGTTATAAAAAGGAAGTACCAGGCATCAGAACAAGGTACTCAGTATAGAGTAAACCTGGCCATTCGCCGGGCCGGGCCGCTTTCGAGCCGGACTTTATAAAGCCCGGACTAGAAATCCCAAGCCCAAGCCCGGCCCGGCCTGAATCATTTTGCAAGCCCGAGCCCCGCCTAAATAGACTAAGTTGACGATTTCCAGGCCGGGCCTCTAGGTAAAACGCCATTTTTTGTAAGCCCAAGCCCGGCCCGAACTGCTTCCCGGGCCTGGTTCCCAAGCCCAAGCCCGGCCCGTCCCGGCCCGTGTTTTTTGGGTTGGATCAAAGGGCCGAGGTGCCCATGCCTAGATGTAATACAGAGAATAGCAGCGAGCCACTCGGTCAAAAGCCCGTTCGTACAAAGTTAGAAGGTGTGACATAGTTGAGGTATGGGCGTCGGATTTTCCATTGTTTCTTTTCCTTTTTTACGTGCATTCATTGTCTATTTCTCTGTTTCAACTGTTTTTTTTCCCTTTGTTTTCCTTCGGTTTTCTTTTTTTTCTGTCTCTATTTTCATTGCCTTTTTTCTTTCCTTTGTTTCATTGTTTTCTTTGGTTTTCGTTTCATTCTTTCACATTTTTGTTGGTCTTTTTTTTTCTTTTTTTTATTTGTTTTCATTGTTTGCATTTTTATGCATCGGTTTGTTTCACTTTCTCATTTTATTTTTCTGTTTATTTGTTTTGCTTTAATTGCATTTCTTCGTTTTTCTTCTCTTTTTTGTTTGGTTTTCTTTTTTCATCTTCAATTTTTTGTATTTGCTTTTGTTTGTTTTGTTTTTACTCTACACTTTTGTATATGTCAAAAACATTTCTTATTAAGTGATCAATATTTTTTTCTACACGTTTAAAATCGTGAAACCCCTGATATTTCTCCCAGAAGAGCTCACAGCGGAACAGATTACGCCCACGCTTTCCTCTCACTGGTGAAAGGTTAACGGTCGTAGGCCGGCCAGTTAAACATTTTTATTTTGAAAAAAAAAACTCAGCTAGGCCAACCCATATCCGAGCTAGGCTCAGATTAGTCCAACGCGAATTGCTGCTACTGGGCCATACTTTGAGTGGGAAGAGGGAACAACTAGGGTGGGCTGGCTAGTCTATGGGCTGAATAGTGCATTGATTGCTATTCTCTTTAAATTTCCTTTTTCCTACATATACATGTTCTATATACCATATATACCTAAATTTGTGACCAAAGATAATAGTTATTCAAGTAAATATCCATGAACTGAACAAGGCATGCCCCTGATTTAAATTTGTGCATACATTTTTGAAGGTACAAAACGTTTTTTTTAGCATATTGGACATAAGTTTTGTTAAAACGCGGGAACAGTTTTGTTTGAAAATAGTGTTAACAAGTATTTTATACTCCCTCCGGTCTTTTTTACACCTCATATTAGATTTCTGTCAAGTTAAACTTTACAAAGTTTGAGCAAATATAAATTTAAAAATATGAACATCTACAATACCAAATATATATTCCATGAAACTACATTTGTTAATAAATCTATAAATATTTATTTGACATCCTGAATGTTGGATCTAAATAAATATTCAGCAAGCACTTGGATGAAAAAAGAGCTGTTGGATTAAAACTAAGTAAATAAGCTTGGCACAAACTGGGTGCTCAAAGAAAACAAAATGGAGGTAGCCGGCAAGAACCTGGAATACACCGTGCTGTTGAATTTGGCATACAGCCAACGCTCGATCTCCTTGATGATTTTGAACCTCTATACAAGGGATCACATGAACGTTACCATTCCCTCACGCGTTGTTCAACATATGAACACAACCTCCGCGGGTTGATTCAACACGCAACAAAGCCGATGCCTTCCCCCAACTGAAATCCGAATCATATGACGGCAGGCCAAGCCAGTTGCCCAGTCTGATGTCTGTCACAGCAAATTGCCCATAGCATGGTGGGTGTCTCTCTCTGTTAACGCTAGGTCGAGGCAGTCGATCGCCGAATCACTAGCTCATTGTTCACCCGGATGACGGTGTCTTTGATACGGTGCACGATGTAGGCCAAGTCACCTGAGGCGATGGTCGTGCTTTGTCGGCAACACTTATATTTAAGGGACTGTTTAGAACTCATTTAGATGAGATATATATAATTTGGTTTCTTTCACATGGAAAACAAAAACAGATACAACTTATCAGCACACACGCATCCTAAAGTATTATATCAAATGGCTATAAAAGGTGAAAGAGACATAACTAAAACTCAGCTAGATGAGTTTTAAAAAGCCTGTATATTTATTACCGCGTTGCCGACATAACCGTCTGGGAGAGGCAGTGTCATTCTATGCCAGACATTCACCGTGAATGAAAAGGCGTGTTCTGGACTCTGGCGCCAACTGGCGGGCTAAATACATGCACCGCCACATGTGTGCACCGACGACACGGAAGGTGGTCACGCTACGGCCACCGCACATCTCCGTAAGGTGTAGGGTTTAGACAAACACACACATAAACATCAGGGAACATCGCCTGAGCCGAACACAAGAGTGACGAGGCCTACAACATATGGCACAACTATTGTGCAACAAAAAAGACCACCCTTCGAAAGATTCCTTCCTCCCCGAGATTTGGCCCGGCCTCTCTATGCAAGAAACATGGACAAACATTAGATGCGGAGATCAACCCGGGGTGTTGGAATCACCATTCTTGGTAAGATCCATCTTTGGCTTTTCGTTAATGCCCGCGAAAGCACGGATCCCCGCGATTACCTGAGAAGAAAGCGGCTAATTGTACATATCGAGGTAAGCGTGCATCTTGTTCTTTGCGACCTCACTTTGTTCATCTCTGGCAACTCCCCAAAGGCCTCCATACCCCTTAATTCCACATGCTTGGCTTCCGGGATAATGCACTCTTTGTTGTTCTTATCCAGACGCCCGCTTCTTCATGTAATGATAGATGCATCATCAGTCGCCGCCTGCACGGGCGTCAGGGTCCCACTCATCTTAATCTTTTGTCCTAGTTGGACCAATTAGTTTGTTTCCCTCCTAAACACTTCAGCATGCCCATGCACTCGATCTATCACGCCTAGCACCTTTATACAGTAAAACTCTACCTGCAGACAAACATGTATATGTTAATTTGTATGTAGCTATAGAGGACTAATTAAACGTAACATATATATACACCTGATTTACAGTTGGAAAGTGCAGCACACTATATATACACCTATCTCTTTGTGGTTCTATATGCACGTATGTAGCGGTCATTTTACTTTTGAGGAAAGGTGCACTAGATATCAGATGGAGATGGACCACCAAACCATGACCCATCAATTAATAGGAGACAGCAGCAAGATTGCTATCAATGTATCATCAAGCTGTATGGAATGATAGAAAACAACCACATCTGCTATCGCCATGAATATATACATTATCATGTCTTCAGGATTAGAGAATGCTGGTCTGTATCAAATAGGACGCGGATTTTTAGAGCCTATGCATCCGGGCCTCACTATCCAAACTCTCCAACTATTGATTTAAGATCCGTGCTACACAACTAACTTTGTACGTGAAGATTTCTTTTTTTCGTTTCTCTCACATAAGATATGTCTTAAGCTTCAAACTTTTCAGCCCAGCATAGATTTCTAACTAGGATGTGGGATGAAAATTTCAGATTTTTTGGTCCAACATATATATATATATAATTAGTTTTTAATTTTTTATATATATGTTGGACCAAAATTCTGAAATTTGTATCCCACATTCTAGTTACAAATCTATGCTGGATTGCAAAGTTTGAAGGTCAGAACATGTTTTATGTGAGAGAAACGAAAAAGAGAAACGTATTTGTACGATTCGCGATGCAGTGTATGGATGGCTAGATAAGAGGAGCGCGGGTGCATATGCTCGAAAATTTGTTTTCGGTATCAAATAATATACATATACTGTACCTTCAGGATTGGAGACCACTGACCGATCACATGTCGGAAGATGCTGGCCTTTAAATAATTCATTGCTCATGAAACGTCATTCAGGATTGGAGTATATGATTGCTGCTGAGTTCCCATTTGTAACACACAAGGAAGCAGTAGTAACCAGTAGCACAAGAAGAAAGAAAGAGAACGGGAGGGAAAGGAGAGCAAGAAGGAAGGAGAACAGCATAGCGGCTAAAATGGCCGGCGAGGAGGAGGTGCGGGTGGTAGAGTCCTGCTTTGTGACGCCGGCCGGCGACACGCCGAGAGAAGCACTGCAGCTCTCACCACTCGACCTCATGCTAGCCAGCAGAGGCCTCACTCCAGTGGTCCGCTTCTACCGTCGACATACCACCGACGCCGTCTTCTTTGATGTGACCAGGTTGAAGACGGCGTTGGGCAAGGCCATCGTGCCCTTCTACCCCATGGCCGGTCGCCTTAGAGCTGACGCCAATGGCAGGTTAGAGATCGACTGCAACAGCAAGGGTGTGCTCTTCCTCGTCGCCCGCTCTCGTCTCACCATTGATGACTTTAGCAACTTCAAGCCATCATCAAGGCTAAGGAGGTTGTTTGTTCCCCACGTCGATGACTCGGCCTACATTGTGTGCGCCATGCAGGTCTGATTCTTTTCCATATCATTACTTTCTAATCAAGTCAAGTATAATACAGTACTAGACTACATTTGGTTTTTGGTTGTTTTCCTAGTCACTGGTTGCTCCAGAAATAAGTAGTAGAAATAGAAACATATACTTTAAATAACATGTGCCACAAATGATCTATGTAGGTGACATTCATGAAGTGTGGTGGAGTGGTCTTAGGGACGGCAACACACCATGGAGTTGTGGACGGCACTGCCGCGTTACACTTCTTGCATACATGGGCAGCATTCTCCAGGGAAGGCGACCGAGCTGTAGTGCGCATCCCCTACCTTGACCGCACCCTCCTATGTGCACGCGACCCACCCGTTGTTCGCCCCGACGCCCTCTCTATATTTTGCCCCAAGATAATCCTATCCCAGGCGCGAGGGTCTGTCATCGTCAACGAGGTTCTCATCCTCCGCAAGGACCAACTTTCCACCCTTAAGCACATCTGTGGTGGCAAAGGCGTGAGCACCTTCAGTGCCGTGAGCGCCCTCGTGTGGCAGTGCATGTGTCTAGCCCGACGGCTACCACCAGACTCCACAGCGCGCCTCGGGTTCATGGCGAATGTCCGACGTAGAATGACGCCGCCTCTCCCGGATGGCTACTTTGGCAACGCAGTAATAAATCTAAGTGTCACCGACGAAGCACGGGCTATCTCCTCGGGTGACCTAGCCTATATTGTGCGCCGAATCAGAGACACCCTAAGCCGGGTGGATGATGAGGTAGTGCATTCAGCGGTCGACTGCCTCGAGCTATCACTGGCAGAGAGGGACAACCGCCCTGCTATAGGCGATCTGCCGACGACGGACATTCGAGTGGTCAGCTGGCTTGGCATGCCGTTCTATGATCTGGATTTTAGTTGGGGTAAGCCACTAGCTATGTTGCGAGCTGTATCAAACCGTGGAGGCTTTGTTCATCTGATGGAGAGCATGCAGGGGGACGGCAGTGTGCGCCTTGTCATGTGTATAGAGGCAGCAATTCTCGGGGAGTTCAAGCGTTTGTTGTATTCCAAGTTGCATAACTTGGTGTATTCCAAATTCTAGCTGGCTGCCTCCATTTATTTATTTTCTTAGAGCACCTCATATGTACTGAGCATGGTTATTTCAATCCAAGTGTTTGCTGAGTAATTAATTTTATTTTCAATTGATACAGATCTAATGGTATGTATGGCTTGAAATGTATTGCAGAAATGGACAACTATATATGTAGCTTAGGCTGGTCGTAATGAAAATATCATATCTAGCATTATACATGTCAACTAGACAATTTTGATGAGATGGCATACGATTTAATGAAGGAAGTGATGGTTGAGTATCATATCATGATACCGTATCATATCATGATACCGTATCATATCATGATACCGTATCATATCATGATACCGTATCATAATAATGCTATACTACCATATGTCATGCAAGTCAATAAATGAAGTGATCTATGACACTAATATTGGATAATATGCATTAGGGAGGTAATATCATACACTAGTATTACTAGTCGTCAACCCGTGCGTCCGCACGGGCTAGCATTTTTTAGATAGATGTATATGAGTTATACATTTTTTACCTTTAATTGCATTGATGTTATAAAATTTAAAATGATACTTATAATATAAATTCAAAACATTTCAACTAATAACATGCAACAATGCATATTGGTTACCATGTCACTAAAAGGATCTATTATTTTCAAAAAATTCCAGATTGTATAATTGAAATATATGTATCATTTACCAATAATGCCACTCTAATATTTATTGATTGTTTTTTGTTGGACTAGTAGGTAGAAAAGATAGTATATGTCAACATGAAAATATTGACAAATAACTTCATTTGTATAATTAATAATTGAGTGTCATTGAGCTCAGAAATATTAGGTAATACATTCCGTACTACAGAAAGGGAAAAATTATTTTCCAAAAAAATACATTTCATTTTACATTAAAATTGTGAATTAAAATATTGTCTCTTGTTCAAATTTTATTGTAATAAACCGAGTGATATGAATATAGTATGATATTGTGCGGAAAATATAGTGGTTCCTTCCAGCGTACCTAAACATAAACATAAGGTGCATGTTACAAATTTCACAAAAAATGTACGTTTAGATGTTTACTCCTTAGTACCAAACTTCGTTAGAAAATATTTTTATTTTTATGCTACACTAATAGGCCAATGGATGCATATTCTTTATGTATTGCTATTTATTTCAGATCCGCATACACGTTTTTCTTTAGTAACACGCAATTTAAATATTTTTATTATAATGCTACATATATGTGGTGGACAGTTACATGTAGGGAAGGTTCTAGGTTTTCCCAAATTTGTTATGGAGGGATTTTATATGATTATTTCTTTTGGCCTTTGGAGCATCGGAGCAAATCGTTTGCACACATGTGGGGTCACATTTTGTTATAAAGGATAATAAAGACAAAATGCTAAACGTACATGTAGAAAAGTATGATTTTATCACAAATTTGTTATCGAAGTGTTTCTGTTGCGTTAATCAAACCATATATCATATTTTTGCATACTCCATACTGAATCCAATCAAACTTAACTTATTTTCAGGGAATAAAACTTATAAGGTAATAGAATTGGCTTGTATGAGATATGTTTTCATAATGATTCATTGGCTTTACATATTATAGAAACACGTCTAATAACTTTATACTCTTGCAAACAATGTGAAAGCGCATTTGCTTCCTTGGTGGTTTTGGTAATTTATAACAACATATAAGTCATTGAACTAATATTTCCATCAAGTATGTTTGAGGAAAAGTTCAATGATGGGTTGGCAAAAAGAGATTGTGGAATACCCCAAGATGCAAGGAAATGGATTGACTAAGTTTCAAGCAAGAGGACTCTACATTTTATATTTGTGAGAAATCACTTTGAGTCTATAGGAAAGCCAATACTATTAAGGTGGTAAAGTTTTGTTGGTGAATAAAATGCTCATACGTGCACAAGTGATAGTCACCAAAGACACCCACAAACTCTCCCACCAAATTCTGTCCAAAGCCAAACACTCAAAATCAGTGCAACCAACATTCCACATTCGGTGCCACCGATTCCAAACCCTAGACAGACTCAGCCAAACCCTAGCTACTTTGGTGCAGCCGATTCCATACTGGTGCCACTGAGTTAGGCTACCAACTTTCTGTTACGCAAGTTCACATTTTCGGTCCCTCCGAGATTGTCAAATCGACGTCACCGAGATTGAGCATTCTGACCGTTGGTCACCTTATCGGTGCAACCGAGATTCCTAGGTCACTTCGGTACTACCGAGATTAACACATCGGTGTCACCGAGTTGGTCATTTTGTGTGTAACGGTTGGATTTTTGGAGATGCCTATATATACCCCTCCACCACCACCTACTCGAGAGAGAAGCACTCAGAACCATTCCATACCTATCCTATCAGGTTTTCCGAGAGAGAACCACCTACCCTTGTGTTGAGGTCAAGATCTTCCACTCCAACCATATGGGTCTTGATTTCTAGCCTCCCCAAGTTGCTTTCCACCAATCCCATCTCTTCTACCAAGCCATATCTGTGAGAGAGTGATTGTGTGTTGAGGAGTCTATCATCTTGAAGCACAAGGTCAAGGAGTTCATCGACATTACCGAGCCTATTACCTCTTGGAGGATGGTGCCTCATAGATTGGTTAGGTGTCGCTTGGGAGCCTCCTACTTCGTGTTGTGGAGTGAACCAAGAAGTTTGTAAGGGCAACGAGATCGCCTACTTCATGAAGATCTACCCGGAGTAAGTCTAGTCCTTCGTGGACGTAGGCCGTCATGGTATCGTCAAGGTTGCTTCTTCGTGGAACCCTCCATGGGTAGAGCCCTTCATGGACTCTCGTGACCGTTACCCTCGATGGGTTGAAGACTCCATGAACGTATGAGAAGTGACCTAGGAGAAGTATGGCATCTAGTGACGGAAATTGTCACCATAGAGGTTCGTACTTTCATGGCACTAATTTTTCTAGTTGGAAGCACAAAATGAAAATGCATTTTCTTGGTCATAACCCCTCCGTTTGGGCTGTTGTTTGTGTTGGCATGCAAGGTGAATTCTTTGCGAAAGGAAAGGAACCCGATCGTGAAGCGACCGCGAATGAGTTGAAGATTTTGCAACTCAATGCTCAAACATGTGACATTCTCTTCAACTGCCTATGCCCTGAAGAATTCAACAAAATCAGACGTCTTGAGAATGCAAAAGAGATTTGGGATACTTTGATTGATATGCATGAAGGTACAGAATCTGTGAGAGAATCCAAGTTGGATGTTCTTCAAAGTCAACTTGACAAGTTCAAGATGAGTGAAGGAGCGCTAAGATGTACTCTAGGCTAGCTCTCATCACAAATGAGATTGCCGTCTTAGGGAGCGAAGAAATGACTGACAAATTCATCATCAAGAAGATACTTCGAGCTTTGGACGATCGATATGACATCGTTTGCATACATGTCAACTAGACAATTTTGATGAGGTGGCATACGATTTAATGAAGGAAGTGATGGTTGAGTATCATATCATGATACTGTATCATAATAATGCTATACTACCGTATGTCATGCATGTCAATAAATGAAGTGATCTATGATACTAATATTGGATAATATGCATTAGGGAGGTAGTATCATACACTAGTATTACTAGTCGTCAACCCGTGCGTCCGCACGGGCTAGCGTTTTTTAGATAGATGTATGTGAGTTATACATTTTTTACCTTTAATTGCATTGATGTTATGAAATTTAAAATGATACTTATAATACAACATTATGCAATAGTTTAAGGAGTCACACATTCCCTTAAAGGTAAGCAAGGGAGAAGGTAATCAACAAATCAATGGACATCATCGCATATGCTTTGCTCTCAATGTCCATAGATATCCTTGTATTTGTCTCTTGTGTGTTGGGACTAACCCATGTAGGTGAGAATAGTAATGAAACAACAAGGATGCTCCCAACTCTTGGTGATCTTCATCAATTTTGAGCATCCACCACTACCTCACCAACATGAAGTCTTCATCGACAAAACCCAAGGTTAGTTTATCCCTCCTATGGGGTGATGTCACATCAAGGGGGAGCTTTACTCTAAGACTTGAGTTACAACATCTCATAAGAATGTGACAACATTAAATGCTTTATGTGAAAGTGGTAACCCCACTTGTGCTTAAACGATGAGTATCACCTATGATCAAGTATTCTTGCTTGGCTCCTAAGTCAATATACTCATATATAGATGACTCCATCATCGCCAAAGTGCTTGTTAGATGATATGGTGTTTGTGAATGTTTGCCATGATTTCATTTGACATCTTATTGTGTGAGCATGTTGGTCTGCATTTATTTACTCATTCGAGGACATCCAATTGTTGCTATTTGCCTCTTGATTTTCTCTTTTGCCAATTGGATGAACAAGAACGCCCAGGACCAATCTTTAGCTATCTATGCTTTCTCACCTAATACTCTATTCATGATGCATCACAAAATTTGAACAAGTGCTTTTCGATCCCTCTATGTGTGGAGCACTCGGAGTTCCGTATCAATAAGGACTAACCATTAAAACCTCCCAAGTGCATCTCGCTGGAACCAACCCACAATTCTCAGTCTCACCGAATGCCTAGGGTTGATCTGGATTTCTTGCCTCGGTACTACCGATTCCATATTCTTGGTTACACCTAGTTTCCCCCTCAGCTGACAGTTGAGAAACTCGGTGACACCGAAAATTTAGAATCGGCATCACCAACAGTGTAGGGTATATAATCTGTGGTCCCGACGGTTCAAAAGTTCAATCCTGAAATCGCCGCGCCCCAAGCCCTAAGCTGTTGCAGAAGGACCCCCTGGTCGTCACCGTTGTCTTCCCGGTCTCCTCCGCCGCTGGGAATTACCGCCATCGACGTTCTCTTCACCAACATCACCGCCGTAGCGGATCCGTCACCGAGCTAGGGTATGGATTCGGCCCCCTCTTGCGCTCCAACCTCCAAATCTTGCGCATTAGGGTTTCTCCATTATGTTGCCACTGTCTGAGATCGTTCTATCCACAAGATAACTCAATAGTCTAGCGAATCGGAAAATTCTAGGTTTAGTTGCCCACGAAGTTGTATCTCGGTGATACCGAGTTAGTAAAATCGGTTCCACTGATTGCCTTTTTGTGCTACCGAGGACAGAACTCAGTGAGACCGAGTGACTGATTTCGGTCTGACCGAAACTGTTGCCAAGTTTTGTTTAATGGTTTTGTGAGTCTCGGCAGGACCGAAATATTTGACTCGGTGACACCAAAATCCAATTTGACAGTGAACTACATCTACAATTTTATGCACCTCCTAAAGTTATGAGAGCACCTGAGAGTGCCATAGCTAAAATGACCATTGAAACCCCAAAGAAGTCTACGCCTAAGATGGAAGGGGAAAAGAAGAGATCTAGAGGATAATACATGTTACTGATAGGCCTACATCTATGTTTGAAGACCCAGAGGAGGCAGCTACTGCTGAAGAGGAGGAAGAACCAGATGCAAAGGATCCTCCCAAGAAGAAAACCAAGAAACTTCTAGCTAATGCTATGCCTAAGTCTCGCACATCCAAGAGCACAAAATCCAATAAGGCTGCTGCTGAAAATCCTAAGAGGACATCCATGCAGATTCTAGGTTCTGAAAAGGACAATGGAACTACCTCCAGAGTTTAGGATGATGATGACTTGACAACCTTGATAAAACTTAGACCACACCTTCCAGTACATAATACCAGCTATCCACTTGCTGAAGATATGAAGGACTCAGGTTTGAGGGTATGGAGAGCTGTTGATCCATATGCCCAAAGGAAGAAGACAGTTGTGGACTACCGATTCTATACCAAAGAGCAACATGATTTCTATGAGACTATGCTTTTTGACAAGAGTCCAGCTGTGAGTGATATGAGGTATGTAGACTGGAAATTTGTTAAGGAGAATGAGGACTATTTTCCAAGTGTCCAGGACAATTTCCACTGCATTTGTTTGGATGAGTTTGCTGGCAGAAAATTTACTGCATGGAATGATGAGATGGTCATGCAATTCTACTCCACTGCACATTTCTATGGAGATGGTAGGATTGTATGGATGACAGAAGGAGCAACATATGAGTCCATTGTTGATGAATAGGCTGCAATTCTAGGAGTCCCAGAGGTACAAGATGGTGACTTGGATGTCTACTAAGAATCCAAGGCGAGCCACAATGCTATGGCCAACATGTACAATGAGATCTGTACTGCTAATGTGAAGTGTCACAAGCTAGGATCCACCTACTTTCTTCAGGTTGGCCTCCGCAACATGAACACCATTCTGAGGCATACTTTGACGCCCAAGTCAGGAGATGACAAGATGATCCGAGGCTACTCCATCAACATGTTGATCCACCTTGACAGACACACCAGGATTAGAGTCATGGGCTTGATTGTTGAGACAGTCAAGAGGGTTGCTGCTGATCAGAAGCGCTCTTGCTGCTATGCACCCTATATCCAGATGCTCATCAATTCTCAGTTATAGAAGCACATATTTGCTCTAGATCATCCCCATTTGCACCTACAGCCAGATCTCGAGGATAATGGTGTGGTGATGGATGCAGAACATCCCACATCTGTAACAGCTCAGGCAGAGGCAGAGGCAGTTAGAGCCACTAGTTCCCAAGTCCCAGATGCTGCTCTTGACTAGGTCGGTGCGAGGCTTGCAACTTTCTTTGTGAAGCTCGTTGGCAAAATCAGAGCTGCCTTGTCCTCGATGCTTCGGTCGAGTGTTTGGCATTTGTGATAGGTCGTCTGCGTGCCCCCATGTGGGGTTTGTAATTTAGGTTTTTGCTTGCTTTTCCTCTAATTAACAAGGCAACTATCTTCTTCTTAATCAATGAAAATGGCAAAACTTTTGCCTCGTTCCAAAAAAAGACTTGTATATGTTTCTAAGAAGAAACCTTACTTTCTTTCCATCGTCTTTTTTATCTGAGTATGACTATTTATTTGCATGCATCGTGTTTACAGTTTCTAGAATTATGCCTCCCCGTTTACATAAGAGAAGCACCGCCATATATGTTGTTTCTTTCTTTCCTTCACCAGCCATGACTTGAACAATCTTGTTCATTTTCCCCCTTCTTTCAGGCGGCAGATCATGTTAAGATGATGACCTGGAGATTGAAGCTACATAATGACCCTCCGTTCTCCCCAAGATAAGGTATCCGTGCCAAACATGCTTCCTTGAAGGTCGCCGCCAAAAGATAAGTTGTTTGTGTTCTTAAAGATATCAGTGTAAAACTTGGACAAGTAATGGTATCTAATTGTTCGCGTTAGTCTCTATCCATAATTAGGAACTAATGGTATGTGTTTGTTTGCTTTAGTCTCTATCCATAATTGGGAACTTGTCCTCAGTTTTGTTGAACTTGAACAACCATTCCACGTGACAGTACAATTATGAAGATTTCTTGTTTGTGACCGACTAAGAGATTTTGTTATTTTTTAGTGAACCATGTTGATAGTTGAGTGACCGAAGGTCATAGAGTGAATTGCAGGAAACATCGACATTCTATGCAAGATTTGCAGAAAGCACAATTTTCTGCAAAAACTCACTAATTCTGTGACTAATTTAAAAAAACTTGAGGCATCAGATTGACTCTATTTAAGCTCATTTATGACAGTGGGGCCCGCTAAACATGGTGATGTGGCAGTGATATAACGAATCTCAAATATACATAATATCAAAGATTAAAGTGTACAAATGCCGGAGTCATCTTTTCAGAAAATAAAGAAGATAATCTGGACTTGTGGAGCATACGATGCGCTCGAGCTCCATCCTCACGCCACAACTCACTATCGATGGCCTGGCCTCCTCGCTGCTGACTTCGTCGCCAGAGAGGACGAAGCGGCGCATGGCTCCTCTCTCACCCACTCCCCCCATTGGCTTCAAGAACGCAGGAAGCTCGATCAACGCAATGACATCAGCTCCATCGTGCTTCTTCTAGGAACCCAAGTCCGACACTAGTGCCGGCATGGGAGGTGCCTGCCTAGCCGGTGGGGGAATGCCCGCCGCCTTGCAGGGCTCGGAAGGGACGTAGGGGTGGCGCCATGGCCGGCGGGTGGAAGGTTTCGGGAGCCCTGGTGGCGGCTTTTGGGACGGCACCACATATGGCCTCCTAGGCTGGAGCATGGGCGTCGCTGGCATGGCCTGCGGCGAAGGGTGCTTCTTGGTTAGCATATGATAGCGCCTAGTTCTCGAACTTGGTGTGGATGTCATCGACGTTCCAGTTAAAGGGGAGCTGTAGGTCCTTCTCAAAGCAGCTCCAACTGCTGACCTCCACCAGCCGCTCGCCACGCGTGCACAGTCGGAGGCGCACAAGCAGCAACGGTCGCGAGCTAGTAGAGGCAGGCAGGCAGGAATTTGTTGAAACGGTGATGATAGCATGCCTCCTATCTATGATGATTATTGTGATGACATGTATGCTTTAAAGAGTGATGACAACCCTGAAACTTGTGATCATGACTTTAATATTCAAAGTGGTTATGTCAATCAAGTACCTCATGATAGTTATTTCGTTGAGTTTGCTCCCACTATTATGAATGAGAAGAAATTTGCTTATGTGGAGAGTGATAAATTTTCTATACTTGTGGATCATGAAGATAATTCTTTCTGTTAAAGTTATATTATTGAATTCCTTCATGATGCTAGTGAAATTATTATGAGGGAGGAACATATGCTTGTAGGAATTGCGATAATATCAAGTTTCCTCTCTATGTGTTCAAATATTTGAAGATATGCTTATTTTGCCTTCCTATGCTAGTTGATTCTTTCTCGCATAAATTGTTTGCTCACAAAATCCCTATGAATAGGAAGTGGGTTATACTTAAATGTGCTTTTCATTAAATTCATGATGCTCTCTTGCATGTTTCAATTACTACTTTTTATGTGAGCATCATTGAAATCATAATACCTAGCTAAAAGTCATTAAAGAAACGCGCTTGTTGGGTAACAACCCAGCACTTTTACTTTCTGTTTTTCAGTGTTCACATGATTACGCTAATGTATTAATCATGTTTTGTGTCTTTTATTATAATAAAATGGCAAGTAAAGCCTTTGGGATAACTCACAAGATGAGTAGAATTGATTCTGAACCAAAATAGAAACTTTTGACTCCAGTACAGATTTTTTTACTGGAGTGTGATAAAGATCTGAATTTTTAACATAGTCTTTATATACAAATTCTTCAGGTTGTACTAATTTTTGAGAATTTTTAGAGACACGGAAGTATCCTCATACTACAGATCTTCACAGACTGTTCTGTTTTTGATAGATTCTGTTTTGTATGCATAATTTGCTTATTTTAGTGTTCCCATAGCTTATATTCAGTGATATAAATTATGTGAATGGTATAATAAGTAGTTATTATGTGAGAACAATTATGAATCTTTGTCTTGACAGTACGTAAGTGATTGATCTTTTTTTATTGTACTAACCCTTCTCATGAAGTTCCGTTAAGTTTTGTGTGATTAAAGTTATCAAGTTTTGGGTGAGACACCGATATGAGGAGAATAAGGAGTGACAAGAACCTAGGATTGGTGATTTCCTAGGCACCACAAGGTAATAATCAAGGAAAACGCAAGCGTCTAAGCTTGGGGATGCCCTGGAAGGCATCCCCTCTTTCGTCTTCAACACTATCGGTATATCTCACTTGGAGCTATATTTTTATTCGTCACATAATATGAGTTTTGCTTGGAGCGTCATTTTATTTTGTTTTTATCTGTTAGATATTATTTATAATCTTTTTTTCAATAAAAATTTCGAAGAATTGCCTTTAGGATGCTTGAATTGCGTGTTTGATGTGTGCTGTGTAAAAAGAGAAACTTTTTCTGTAGTGTTTGAATTTTCATATTTTTTTGGAACGTTGAAAGTTTCTGAAATTTTTAAAAATTATTTCCATATAAATTATTTAGCAATTCCTAAATTTTCATAATTGTTTTAGTTAGATAAGTACACTGTTTTCATAAATGGCTACAGACTGTTCTGTTTGGACAGATTGCTATCATAGTTTTGTTATCTACTTATCCTATATTTCCATAGCCTATATTGGTAGATATAAATTATGGAAATGATAGTATACAGTACCTAATATTCGAAAATTATTGTGAAACTTGTCTTGGCAGTACATGAGGTGTTGATTTGTTCTTATGTGTACTAACCTATCTCACGAGTTCTTTTTGATGTTTTGTGTGGATGAAGTTTTTGAGAATAGGTGAAACCGGGATATGAGAGGATTGAATGAGATACAGAAGTTCAAGATTGGAGATTCCCAAGGCACCCCCAATTAAATATTTCAAGAAGTCTCAAGCATATAAGCTTGGGGATGCTACGCATCCCACCTCTCTTCGTCAACTATCGGTTAGCCTATGTTGAGCCTAAACTTATATTTGTTCACATGATGAGTGCTATTCTTGGAGTGATATTTTTGTTTTGATTGATGTTTAAATAAAATACTCACATCCGAAAATATTTATTGAGAGAGACATAGAGAGAGAGAGAGAGAAAGTCCTCACATAGCTACTTAATTATTTGACTACTCATTGATATTCACCTATATGTTTTGGAGTAGTTTTGTCATTTACTCTCGTGCTTCACTTATATTCTATGAGTAAATGGTTGGATGAATTGAATATCATAAATATGAAATTATATATGTTTTATATGCTTATCCCATGGGGAATAATGACTTCACATATAAGAAGTATAGGTCGTAAAAATTATTGAAAGGTAGCAAACACCGCATTGGTCACTTGAACAATTCATGAAAGAATATTGAAGGAAGAGAGATTTCACATATAAATATAATACTTGTGCATCCAAACACCCTTAAACCCAAAGTTGTTCCACATGAGTCCACCATACCTACCTATATGTGGTATTTATCTGTCGTTCCAAGTAAATTTGCATGTGCCAGACTCTAAACCTTCAAATAATATTGTGTTTTGTATGACCGAATTGCTCACATAGTGACTAGGGGCTGTCAGTATCGTCCATGCTAGGTGGTTTATTCTCACGATATGTGTTGATTCACTATCATTCATGAGAAAGTGGTTGGTATTCGAGATGCCCAGTTCCATGCTCAAAAATTATATCAAAATATAACGAAACAAATCTCACCCAGGATTGTTGTTTGTATGGACGGTACCCGTGGATTCTGCTCGCCGTACAGTGTGATTGATTAGTGGAAGGGGAGTAAAAACTTTACCATTCTGTTTGGGAACCACCTATAATGTATCTAGCATGGAAGATACCGAGGTCTCTCGGTTGTTATGTTGATAATGAAAGCATACTGCTCAAAATTATGATTCATCTCTATTTCAAAAGCTCGAGTTGTGGTACCTCTGCAAATCAATTCTTCCCTCCGCAAAGGGCCTATCTTTTACTTTCTAGTACTTACCTTTATGCAAGAGTCATGGTGATCTTCACCACTTCCTATATTTCGCCTTTTTTTCTCTTGGCAAGCATCATGTGGTGGGGAAAGATCCAGACATATATGGCCATTCAAATATATTTGATCATGAATTATTATTGTTGACAATTATCTATATGATAAATAAGTTGGGTGGCAAAACTTTAAGCCCCTATCTTTCTCTGTGTTCGACAGAGGCCATTTGCTCTAAAAATATGCTTTCAGAGTTAGCAATCATGGAAGACTATATGATAGTTGAGTATGTAGAATTTGCTAAATCAAAGCTCTTACATAGACCCTTCCTGAAAATAAGATGAATTGCAATTGTTTGGTGACTGAAAGCATAGTTTGTTAGTTTCAAGAAACTTTATGGTCTATACTTTAACATGTGAATAGCTTATTACTTGATCATGAGAAGTTTTATGAGATTAGCTACCGTTTATGATATATAATGATGCTAGAAAAAGTGTTTGGAACTATTATTGATAAAATTTATGCACTATGCTAGCATTCACACTTCCTAAATTATTTCTTTTATCATTTACCTACTCGAGGACGAGCAGGAATTAAGCTTGGGGATGCTGATATGTCTCCAACGTATCTATAATTTATGAAGTATTCATGCCATGTTTACTAATAATTCTATATGATTTTGGTATGATTTTATTAGAACTAATCCAGAGTGATGATGTTTCCAGCAGAACTATCGTGGTGTTGTTTTTGTGCAGAAATAAAAGTTCTCGGAATGGGCTGAAAATTTACGGAGAATATTTTTGGAAAATAAAAAAAATACTGGGGTGAAAAGATACTGGAGAAGATTCCCGAGGGAGTCACGAGCCACCAGGGCGCAACCACCCCCCTGGCCGGGCTTGGTAGGCTAGTGACCTCCTCGGGAACCTTCTGGTAGTGGGACCAACGCCAAATACTCCTATAAGTACCCAAACCTTCGAAAAGAAACCTAAATCGGGAGTTCCGCCGTCGCAAGCCTCCGGAGCCACGAAAAACTAATCGGGAGCCCATTCTGGCACCCTGCTGGAGTGGGAAACCATCATCGAATGCCATCTTCATCATCCCGACGTTCTCCATGACGAGGAGGGAGTATTTCACCCTCAGGGCTGATGGTATGTACCAGTAGCTATGTGTTTGATTTCTCTCTCTCTCTCTCTCTCTCTCTCTCTCTCTCGCTCGTGTTCTTGAGATGGCACAACCTTGATGTACATCAAGCTTTATTGATATAGATGAATCATATGGAGTTTTCCCCTCTCTATATTCTTGTGATGAATTGAGTTTTACTTTGATGTATGTCTTGCGATGGGATATCCGTGGTGACAATGGGATTTTCTATTGGTCCACTTGATGTATGTTTTGGTGATCAACTTGCGGGTTCCGTGACCTTGGGAATCTATGCATAGGGGTTGGCACATGTTTTCGTCTTGAATCTCCGGTAGAAACTTTGGGGCACTCTTTGAAGTTCTTTGTGTTGGATTGAACATGATAAATCTGAAATTATGTGATGCATATCGTATAATCAAGACCATGGGTACTTGTGGTGACATTGGAGTATCTAGGTGACATTAGGGTTTTGGTTGATGTGTGTCTTAAGGTGTTATTTTAGTACAAACTCTAGGGCTGTTCGTGACACTTATAGGGATAGCTCATAAGATTGATCGGAAAATATAACTTTGAGGTGGTTTCGTACCCTACAATAATTTCTTTGTTAGTTCTCCGCTATTTGTGATATTGGAGTGAACTCTTTGCCGCACGAGAGGTATTTACATATGATTCAACTATGTCATTATTGTTGAGAGAACTTGCACTAGTGAAAGTATGAACCCTAGGCCTTGTTTTCAAGCATTGCAATACCATTTGTGCTCACATTTGTTACTTGTTACCTTGCTATTTTTATTTTTTCAGATTACAAAAACATATATCTACCATCCATATTACACTTGTATCACCATCTCTTCGCCGAACTAGTGCACCTATACAATTTATCATTGTATTGCCTGTGTTGAGGACACAAGAGACTCTTTGTTATTTGGTTGCGGGGTTGTTTGAGAGAGACCATATTCATCCTAAACCTCCCACATATTGATAAACCTTAGGTCATCCACTTAAGGAAAAAATTCCATTGTCCTACAAAACTCTGCGCTTGGAGGCCCAACACGAGTCTACAAGAGGAAGGTTGTGTAGCAGACATCAGATACCCGTAGTGACATTGGGGTATCCAAGTGATTAACTTGATATATGTTATGGCGTCAACTTGCGGATTTTGTGACCTTGAGGATCTATGCATAGGGGTTGATTGCACGTTTTCATACCATGTTCTCCGATAGAAATCTTGGGGCACTCTTTGAGATTCTTTGTGTTGGATTGAGTACTATGAATCTGAAATTGTTTGATGTGTACCGTATAATTAACCCATGGATACTTGTGGTGACATTGGAGTATCTAAGTGACATTAGAGTTGGTTGATGCGTATCATATGGTGTTATTTTAGTATGAACTCTTAGATGGACTGATCGGAAAGGATAACTTATTGTTATTTCAGTACGAGCTCTTGAATAGATCGATCGGAAAAGATAACTTTAAGGTGGTTTCGTACCCTACAAACAATTTCTTCTGATGTTCTCCGCTAGATAAGAACTTTGGAGTGATTCTTCGTTGCACGTTGAGGAATGGTTATGTGATCCAATTATATTAGCATTGTTGAGCGATTGCACTAGCGAAAGTACGGACCCTAGGCTTTGTTTTCAATCATTGCAATACCATTTGTGCTCACTTTTGTGACTTGTTACCTTGCTATTTTTTCAATTTTCAGATTACAAGAACCTTTATCTACCATCCATATTGCACTTCTATCATCATCTCTTCGCCAAACTAGTACACCAATACAATTTACAATTGTATTGGGTGTGTTGGGGACACAAGAGATTTCTTGTATTTGATTTCAGGGTTGTTTGAGAGAGACCATCTTCATCCTACACCGCCCACGGATTTATAAACCTTAGGTCATCCACTTGAGAGAAAATTGCTACTGTCCTACAAAACTCTGTGCTTGGAGGCCCAACAAGAGTCTACAAGAATAAAGTTTCGTAGTAGACATCAATGCTTCATACCCACGAAGTCATCACCACCCCCGATCTGAACAGCCACTCAGTAATCTTCGAGCCAAGTTATTGGCTTTGGCTCGTCGTTAAACTTTCCGATTCCAGTCGCCAACCGGAAATTGGGAGGTATCTCGGCTTCACAGATATGCGTACAAAAGCATTTGAGACCCGATGTCCCTTAACCACTCCCTCGGTCTCTGATCACTCGGTTCCTATCCACCATCTTTTGTCTGATGGTAGACCTGGTGTTTAGCAGCGGAGGCCGCCGGCCAACTTCCTCGTAGCCTCAGGGGCGAGGGTGGTCCGATTGCGACCTTCTCCGTAGCGACGGCCGTCATCCAAAGGTTGCTTGCCGTATGAACCACCACTTGGAGGAGTCCGATTGACGTCGTACTCGTCGCGCCGACACCCTTCATACGGACCTCTCGGAGGAGGAGGAGAGTTTGTGCATTTCCCGTACGCGTGCGGGCTGTGAGCGGATTGTACCTTGTCCTCCCGTGCGGACCTGTTGTGTATCCGTAGCGAAGACTGTGAAACATCCGAATTATGCTTCATTGTAGTCTTCAGCAGACCCTGGATCTGCCGAATGCCTTCACCGGCTGTCAACCCAGACGGCTGAATAGATTCAGCGATCCGAGTGGCTGCGGCCAGGTTCTCTATCGGCGTGCGCATCACCAGGACTTTAGGGAGACAACTGTTCTAAAACAGCGGACGCCTTAGGTTGCTGAAACTCGGTCCGTCCCGTGACGCACGCTCATCGGGCGACTGCTGAAATCGCTTGAGTTGTTCGCGCTCAGCCAGAGTGGCCAGACGCGTAGCCTCTAGGGCTATCTCTTCTAGAGTTGTCCCCGTGATCGGAGTGAGAAGGACTTCGTTGTCTCTCCTCCTCCTTTCATCCCACTGCTCCCGAGTGAGAGGCCGGGGAACATAGCCACTTGTGTCACCGTCGTGGTCATCACCATCGCGGCCACGGGAACCACCCGTCGAGTACTCGTGAGGACCATTGTTGGTGGTGTTGGCCATCAAGACTTCTGCAACGTGTCTGCTGCTCTCGAACTCCGACTCGTTGGACAATTCGTCCCCCGAGGAAGGGACCAAATCGATGGTGGGTTCATCGGAATCGAGCACGGCCACCTGACCGACGGACGACTGGTGAGCCATGGCGTCCTCGACCCACCACTGCCACCGAGAGCATCCAGAATGCTTCCGGTGGCCTCCAGAGTTGGAGACGGAGGAGGAGCCGTAAGGCTCTGACGGCTACTGAAGGAGGACATTGTGCGCCGTTGTGTTGAGTGTGTCACCCCCCGCAAGGGGAACGAGCCGGGATCCAATGGTGCCTCGTGCAACCATGTTGAACTGTCAGCGACGAAATGCAAAGTGCCGATGATGATTTGACCGCCGAGCGCCAACATGGTGAAAAAAGGTTTGGATCCCACTTACGCCGGAATTCGCTAGACCCTCCGCCCCATGGTGGGCGCCAACAATCGTGGGAGTAATCCTGACAATAGTACGGGGGGTACAAATGAGTAGGGCAAAGCCTAGCTACGGAGTAAGTGCGTCACAATCGGAATTTACGAGTTCGGACCCCACTCAGAAGTGGTAACAGTCCTACGTCTCGGCTTATATAGAGTGTGTCTCCACCTGCCGAATACCATCACTAGGGTCATTAATGTCAGTAACTGCAGGAGTTACTGGAAACAGCTAAGTTAACTACAATTGTTACAGCTAACGTGGTCTTTACAATACTTAAGGCGTATTATGTCCCTCGAACGTTGCGGCTCTTACGTCGCTCCTGCTTCTTTCTGTCTGAGTGCTAGAGAGGCGCCGATTGATTCGTGATGTCTGAGTGACTTCCAAGGAGCTGAGTCCCTCTTGTGCATTGGTCCGAGTGTTGAGGTAAGCATGGGACTTTCATGACCTTACAGGACCCCAACAGTCTCGTAGATTAAAGGAACATGACCCTACCTAGAGCAGGTGACCTCATCAGGCGGCAACCGCATATGAGGGAGACAATTGTGTGGAAAAGACAAATAGACCAGAAAAAAATCAAATTCACCAATCGCTAAACCAAACTGAAGCAAAAAAGACCGTTGACGCGTGTCACATAGAGAAGAGCCACCACCCAACACTGGGATTGCATGGGAGGAGCTCTTGTTTGTATAATTCTTTTATGTATGCAATTTCATTTTGTACTTCCTTCCCATTGTTTTAGATTTATGAGAAGGGGTGAAAGAACTAATATTTTTGTGTGCAATGTCCACTATCCGAACACACGTGTTTAATTCTCAAAGCCTATTTTTTTCTGGAAAAAATACACCGGGCGCGATGCAGAATCTAGAAGAAAAGTTAACAGGTCCTGAAGAATTATTCAAAGTGGTGGTCGTCTCAATAAACACATGTTGCTCTAAAACAAATCACTCGGGAGAAAGAAAAGGAAAAGAAAAAAGAAAAAGAGCTAATTTAAGCTTTGACTACTTTTTTTACCGAGCTTCTCGGATGTCAGCTCACAATGAAAATTTGCACAAAGCTAATAAAATTGTCTCTGATCTTTAATGTTTAAAAATCTCTGTCTTTTTAAAAATATTTTTTTATTTCCGAAAATACTCTTCATAAAAAATATTGTTTGCACAGGTAATTACACTTGGTATCGTTTCTAAAATATGTTTACATTATTTGCAGAAATATTATTCGCATAGATTACTATTCATACTTTTTTTCTTCGAAAAGGAGGATGACGCCGCCTCTGCATCTGGGAGATGCATGCGGCCACTTTATTGATTATTCTCAAGGACCTTACAAAGTATTACAACAATATGACTGAATCTGCCATCTTGGCAACATATGCCCCTACTCCTATCCATACGATGAATGGGTGCTAGCTGGGCCATATACCCAGACCACTCACCTAAGCCTATCATCAAAAACCGGAAGCCCCAGCCGAGCCACATACCGGGTCTAGGGCACAAACTGGTCTGACGCACTCGCATGTGTCGTCGTCGCCATCTTCTACAGGTCTGTCTTCAGAATAGATATTGAGGCTTCTACCTTGTCAGACCATTCTGCCATCGACACCACGATGACGCCAGACAGCGTCCTCCTCGTGCGCGAGTCCATCTCCAAGCATCGGACGTCAAGTCTCCATTGCACCATGCTGCCGAGATCAGCCGCCATCAATGTTTAAGATGAAGCACCGCTCACCAAAGAAACCAACCACCGTTCCCTCAAGTCCGTGTACACCTCCAAAAATGACGCCCCCAATGGGGAAACGACACACGAGCGTCGTCGTCATCCGATCTACTGATCTTGGGTTTCCCCCGGAGATAGTAGATAGCGGTCTTGAACTTCTGCTCCGTGATGCCTTCAAGATTACTATTCATACATAGATACTATCCACCTTCAGGCACTGTCCGTAAAAATATGTTTGCATTATTTGCAGAAATATTATTCGCATAGATTACTATTCATACATAGATACTGTCCACCTTCAGTCACTATCCGTAAACTTTGTTCATTCAATAACAATGTTCACATACACTGTTTACTGCTGCCACATGTCGGCCAGACAATAGCCATCACGCACAACTACGAATGGATGGTAGGAGCCCCTGCTTAGCCGCTTTAATAATCTTATATATTTGAATTCATGATCTCATGTTTTGCCACGACAACACATCACGTAACATCACACTGCTGGAGAAGACGACGCCTCACACTCAAGATGCATCGGTTCAGTACAGTAAAGCTGGGAAATTCCTCTCACGGTCACGAGGACGTCGCTCATAGTTGACCCGCGCTCCTTGTTGCTCTTTAGAGCATTTACAACTCTCGTACGTTCGGGTAGGTCGTTCGGTCACTCACCGGTCATAAAAATTTGATCTAGACGAGGCCTCAAATGCCCGGGCTGACCGAGCCCTCGCCGTCCGGCACCCTTGCCCCCCTTCCTCACCACCTGTCCCAATCCGGTGTTGTGATGTCCTCCAGCTCGTCCCCGACACCCGCGGCGAAGATGCAGTCCGCCTCGTCCGTCGCCGTCCCTTCCTCCGTTTCGTCTTGCAGGCCGAAGAATGTCGCTCGTAAGATACACCATCGATGGCAGCGAGAGAGGGAGGCGGAGTTGGCGTCGAAGGTAGGTGCGGACAACGTCGAGGAGATGTTTCCCGGGGGACGCCGGACTCCCCGCACCCCATCCATCCAAGCGTCGAAGCGGATTATGCCGTCTGGCACCATTGGGATCAACGAGGATGCGACGGTCGACTGGGCCATTCCAGAGAGCTTTCCGGCCATGCCGGATCTGTCGTGACGCCGCAGCTACAAAAATATCATCCACATGGACAGGGATTTTTTCGACAAGGGAGAACAAGATAGAGAAGAGGTACAAGCTCATGTTAGATGCGCAGAAGGAGAGGATGGAGTGGGATCGGATTAGGGCAAACGGGAGGCTTGAAATTGAGAGGGAAAATATCAAAATTGGAGAAGCAAGGGATGGCGATCAAATGAGAACTCAAGAAGGCCAAGACATTTGGAAAGATTGAGCTCGAGAAGAAGAGGTTGCAACTCGCATGGGCCGCGGAGGATACGAAGATAATGTTGGCGGACGAATCCCTCTTGGATGTGTTGGGAAACGTCGCATGGGAAACAAAAATTTTCCTACGCACACGCAAACCTATCCATGGTGATGAGCATCTACGAGAGGGAGAGTGGATCTACGTACCCTTGTAGATCGCTAAGCGGGAAGCGTTAAGAAACGCGGTTGGTGTAGTCGAACTTCTTCGCGATCCAAATCGCCGAGCGTCCCGCGATCCAATCACGAACCGTCCCGCGAACACATCATGATCCGTCCCGTGAACTCATCATGATCCGTCTCACGATCTTGATCACGATCTGTCCCGCGAACTCATCACGATCCGTTCCGTGATCACATCACGAACCGTCTCGCGATCTCGATCATGGTCCTTCCGATCTAGCGCCGAACGGACGACACCTCCGCGTTCAGCACACGTGCAGCTTGATGACGATCTCCACCGTCTCGATCCAGCGAGAGGAGGCGGAGAGGAGAGAGAGTTCACCAGCAGCGTGACGGCGCTCCGGTGATGGTGGTGGAGCAATTCCGGCAGGGCTTCGCCTAAGCGCTGCAGAAAACCGATCTAGAGGAGAAACTATGCACCGGTGGAACGGGTAGCACGTGGCCGAAAATTCTGTCCAAAAACCACCCAATCCACTAGTATATATAGGAGGAGAGGAGAGGAGAGGCAGCCAAGGCCTTTGGGTCGGCCGAAATAGGAGGTGGGAGCAATCCTACTTCACCTCCAATCCTAGTTGGAGTAGGATTGCCTCCTATTGGCTGATTTTCCACTTTTTGCTTTAGGACTTTCTCTCCTGCGCCATGGGCCTTTGTGGCTGTTTTCCCAGCCCACTAAGGGCTGGTTATTATTCTCCCACAGCCCGTGGACCTCTTGGGGTCGAAATACCCCTCCCGGAGGCCTCCCGGTACATTACCGGCACTCCCGGTACACTACCGGCACTCCCGGTACACTACCGATGAGCCCGAAACTTTTCCGGAAACCAAACTGGGACTTCCTATATATGAATCTTTACCTCCGGACCATTCCGGAGCTCCTCGTGACGTCCGGAATCTCATCCGGGACTCCGAACAAACTTCGGTCACCACCATACATAACTCTACAGTACCGAAACGTCACCGAACCTTAAGTGTGCAAACCCTGCGGGTTCGAGAACTATGTAGACATGACCGAGACACCTCTACGGTCAATAACCAATGGCGGGACCTAGACGTCCACATTGGTTCCTACATATTCTACGAAGATCTTTATCGGTCGAACCTCTATGTCAAGGATTCAGTTAATCCCGTATAACGTTCCCTTTGTTCTTCGGTATGTTACTTGTCTGAGATTTGATCGTCGGTATCTCCATACCTAGTTCAACCTCGTTACCGGCAAGTCTGTTTACTCGTTCCGTAATACAAGATCTCACAACTAACAATTAGTCACATTGCTTGCAAGGCTTATTGTGATGTTGCATTACCGAGTGGGCCCCGAGATACCTCTCCGTCACACGGAGTAGCAAATCCCAGTCTCGATCCATGCCAACTCAACAGACACCATCGGAGATACCTGTAGAGCACCTTTATAGTCACCCAGTTACGTTGCGACGTTTGATACACACAAGGCACTCCTCCGATATCTGTGAGTTGCATGATCTCATGGTCATAGGAACACATACTTGACATGCGGAAAACAGTAGCAATAAACTGACACGATCATATGCTACGTTTGCAGTTTGGGTCTTGTCCATCACATCATTCTCCTAATGATGTGACCCCGTTATCAAATGACATCTCATGTCCATGGCTAGGAAACCTTAACCATCTTTTGATCAACGAGCTAGTCTATTAGAGGCATACTAGGGACATGGTTTTGTCTATGTATCCACACATGCATCTAAGTCTCCGATCAATACAATTATAGCATGGATAATAAACGATTATCATGAACAAGGAAATATGATAATAACTAATTTATTATTGCCTTTAGGGCATATTTCCAACAGGATGAGCATTGTTATAACGAAACCATCTTTCTACTTGGAAGAATCCGAAGGTACGCATTGTTATAACCCGTTGTGCTACCATATTTACAGACCCCCTGATTGAAGGGGAAAACTACTTCAAAATGAATACAAAAACAATACAACCTCACTAATTAAGTGATTATTTGTTAGTATCACAGTATCTCCCATCACAACATAATATGATAGTAACAATCAGCATGCTATGATAGTAATAATCAAAGTGGAAGCAAAAGGAGGCCACTACATGAAAGCACCAAGCAACTCATTCACTCGTTTCTAGAGATCTAACCAAACTGAACTTCTTAATGCATCAATGTGCTCAAGTACTGTACCTTCCATGATTCAAACTGAACCTAGAATTAAACCGTAAGAGCGACGTGCGAACCATCACCACCAATTTTAAGCCACAAAATACATGCATAAATATTGCATGAAGGCATAACAGATTAAACAACCGCACACTATGCTCTGAAGTCTGATACACACATTCATTGACCTCATATCCAACAGGCAACAGCGGATAATTCAGATAGCAATAGCGGTCGTAGGCACACATAAGTAGATCGATTGTACAACTCACAAGTAGCAACTATGGAACAGTTTCAGTGCTTCTCATATGTACACAACATTTCCGACAACAATGCCATTATATGCCTATCGCTAAACTTAACATCCTATTAGGATTCGATGTCCGCGGTATGCGATATCAATGCCTGCACTATTTTTCATTTCTATTCAGCATCTGAACATTTATTTGGGAGACACCCCAACAGAGCATACATATAGCTCCATTCTAGTTCTAGAACACAGAAGTGATTGTGATACAAATAATATAGAGAAAGAAGCAGCACAAATTGGAGTTGTCCTCTGCTAGCTACATATAGTGTACTGCTTTTTAAAAATGTCCCTTACGGAAGCTTAGATGCTTAACTGAATTTTCTCAAGCTAGTCTAGTCTATGCCTCAGATACGTATGACAACCAAGTGATCAAACACATGGCATCTGTACACTTCGCCTTATTAACCTCTGCATATGACTTTCAGTTTAGTGGTCAAAGTTACTTGCTGCTAAGCATTTCAGAAGTGTAATGGAACTGTTCCACATAATTTATGACAAAAGAAATTACCGTCAAACTGAACCATAGGTCGCGGATATCTTGCCGCGCCTGACTCCATTGAACATCCATGCGCCCACCTAGTCTGTGTAAAATATACTTGTATGTCTTTTTCTCTAATATATATATCATACAATGCGCCTCTCCTAAACATCATACATACAGGATAAAAAGGTCAGAATTAAATAGGAAAGAAAACAGTACAAAAAAAATCTTGCATCAGTAACTCCCGAATGTTTGAATCGATATCAATAAATCAAACTGAGAACTGGGAAAAAGGAAAAAAAAACTTGAAGAGGTGAGAAAGATTGGGAGGAGAGAAATAAAGGTGTGGGAAGAATCTCAATCGTCCATGGAGGGAGATAGTGGTGGTGGTGATTTTGTGTGTGTGTGTGGGGGGGGGGGGGGGGGGGTCAGCCTGCTCAGCCACCAGGAACTGCACGCCTTCGGCCTTTGCCATTCCCCACCCTGAGGGCAGGAACCTAGACGTAGGATTTGTTCCTAGGAGAGGGGAAGAAAAGGGAGGAAGATGAGACACTGATCGAGGAGGAAGGTAGGCGGAGCGCGTACGCCTGGTCTCCCCGTGTGTATATCACCATGCCTCCTTTGCCCTGCAGCGGGACGGATTCTTCACGCCGGCGAGGATCGGCGGTAAAGATCCAGAGAAAACTGGTCGTGGGAGGAGAAGATGTACCGCTGTCGCTTGCTGCTTTGTTGCGGCCATTGCCCGAGATGAGAGAGAGGCGATGGGAGATCAGGCGGCGATTTGTGTGGGTTGTGATGGCTTCCCGAAGGATCATAAGCGGTTGACCTCCTCAGATTGGTTTTCATCTCAGCCTCCCACGTAACCCCTCACCAGAACCCACGTAACCCTCCACGTAAATCTCCAATAGTAAACAGTAAAAAAATCAGAAAAAGGAGAAAAATCAAAGCCTTGCCGGTTTAGTATTGTTATTACTGATTTGATTTGTGCATTGATTGCACCCAAACTATGACAACAAAATGTAAATTACGGTGTATTCAGATAATGCATGTATACATGGATCATTGTATTTTTTTAAAGCGAGTCAAGTGTATCTTAGTACTCCCTCCGTACCGGTGCATAAGTCATCTTATCTTGTGCACCGAGAACAAGACTGAGGGGAAAACTAGATAACTTAATGTTTATTTGCTAACTAATATCATTGCATGCAATGAATTGAGCACTGCAAGCCATGCTAGTTAGTCTCAAGTCATTAAAAACATAAACACCACACGTCTTTTATTGGTTGATTCCTTTATTCATGTCAAGAAATAAGAAACGAGATGGGTTAATACACCTTGCCTATGTGTTTTGAGATTACTCACTCTTTTTCGGTTTACAGGGTTCAAATCTGAAATCTCATCAACCAAAGCATATGATGAGTGAAGGAATGTATCTTGTACTTTAAAACACTACCCAAATTAAACCGATGCATTAATTTGGATTAATTGCAATGCGTGCATGCTTTCGCCAATAGATGAGTAGGAACATTACATGCATTGGTGTGTTTCTTTTTTATTCTTGCATGCAAAGATTTAATGTGTCTAGAAATCTTAAAATGAGATGAAGATGAGTCCTTTAAATAAAAAAACTAAACAATGAAGATAAGTCCTATAAAGCGGAAAGAAGCGAGTATTTGATTTTGATAAGATTATACACCGATATGAAAGGAGTACTAAAAGTAAAACAAGCAAAACATGAAAGCATGATTTGCGGCTACATGGAGTCATAATACATTGACTCCTCCAATTTTGTGTATTGGATGTCTGCATTGATTGCCCATTTCGCTTGGAAGGGCTCAAACCCTGAAATTGTCTTACACCAAATGGTCATAAAGCGGACAAGAATGGTCGACGACCTTATTTCTACCTGATTACGATCAATATAAATGGTCATGAGGTTGCGAACGTGGATGCATTGGTACTTAAGGTGTCGCTCCAGGTGGGCTTGGGCCTCGGTTGAACAAGGCCACCTCCTTTTTCTCTTTTAAAATTTCTGTGTGCCATGTAGGCCTCGGCCCATCAAGGAAGAAATATGGGATGCCCTCATATTTCTTAAAAAAACATATATTCGGTCCAACGAAAAAATAGGAAAATAACAAGTTTTTCATTATTACCATTTGGTAAGGATGGTCAGTTATCTGAATTTTTTCTATTTTCTAAAAACTGGTTTTTCATTGTATAACTCTTAAAAGGTTTTTCCTTATAGAAAATCCTCGAAACCAGTTAAACAATATAAAATTATAACAATAGAAAAATAATGAACTCCTTCGTAATAGAATCTTTCTATATGGTTTAGCAATTAAAAAACTAAACGTGTAATTCAAAAAATGTTAATGTTAATATGTATTTCAAAAAATATGATCATGTGTTCAAAAAACTAAATGTGTGTATTTGAAAAGTTTCATGCGTATAGAAAATGATAATAATAAATAATATTAGATATGTATAAAAAAAGTTTCATGTGTATGAAAAAATAGTAATCAGTACGTATATCCGGAAATTTTACATTATATATATATGGAAAAGTAGAGAACAAAAAAAGATTTTCTGAAAATGTTACTCATGTATTTAAATTTTTCTAACATATATAAACAATATTTTATATGTATACAAAAATGTACAATGTGTAAAAAAATATAAACATAAAAACGTATGTATGCAAAAAAATGTTGGGAATATATGAAAAGATGTTAATCATGTATTTGAAAAAAGTTAAATGTATATAAAAATATGTACAATGTGTCTTAAAAATGTAGACATGTGTTCAAAATATTAGACATCAAAATATTTATTAAAAATGTTAATGATCTAATTAAAAACAGTTTAATATTTATAAGAAATGTTTCTAGTGTACACAAAATTGGTCATAAAATGTGGTTTAATATTCTTGAAAAATGGAGAAGTTTATTTTTAGAACAAATATTTGTTAAGTCATTCGAAAAAAAATCATTTTGGGAACTCGAAAAATGGAGAATGAATTTGCGGAAATTTGTCTTTTTCATGAGAGGTGGATCAAAAACTTTTTATGCCCAACCATTTGATCTATTTTACATTATATATGGCCTACTATTTTACAAAATTGATTTGGTCCAATTTTACGATAAATATAAGGTAGGTCCTTAAAAAACTCATTTTGGTCACTCAAAAAATGGAAAATTGAGTTTTCGTCTGAAGAAAATAAAAAAACCCTTAGGAAACATTGAGTCATTCGAAGATGCACCCGTGTGCACAATATGAGATCATTTGAATAAACTATGTCATGAATATGACCATAATATTGATCATTTGGCTTGAAAGTTATGCATCTCCACACGTGATAGCTTATTTTTTAGAACACTTTTTAAAAATAATTGTCGTATGAGAAGTTAATTAATTTTCCTACAACTCTGTCACATATAATGACACAATGTGAAGGTTTTCTAATTTTTTGATTTGTTTTTTAATTTTTCATGCCCGTTTCAAAATGCGATCAAAATGCAAGCATGACCGTTCTAGGCTAGTGGTTGAATCTTGCAAAACTTTTGATGTTTCTCTGATTAAATAGATACTTATGTACCTAGAAATGATTTATGGAAAAAATAAAGAGCAAACTATGAGGCAGCTGCAGTTCAAATTTGACCCGCTTCCAACTGAATCGACATAAATTTGTCTTTTTCACGAGAGGTGGATCAAAACTTTTGACACCCAACCATTTGGTCAATTGTGCTTTAAATATGGCCTAAGATTTTATAAAAATGTTTCTTTCCAATTTTGTAGCAAATATATCGTAGGTCCCTAAAAAACTCATTTTAGGCATTAAAAAAAATGGAAAATGAATGTCCCGTCCAAAGAAAATGAAAACTTCCGTAGGCAACATTGTTTGTAAATCCAACATGCACCCTTATGCATACTTTTTTTGAATTTGTCACGCCCATTCCAAAATGTGGTCAAAACGACGGGCATGACCGTTCCTAGCTAGTGGTTGAATCTTGATTTTTTTTGGTGTTTCTATGATTAATAGATACTTTTGTACCTAGAAATGATTTTTTTAAAAATCATGAACAAACTATGAGGTAGTTATAGTTCAAATTTTACCCGCTTTCATCTGAATCGTTGGAAATTTGTCTTTTTCACGAGAGGTGGATCGAAACCTTTTGGCACCCAAAATTTTGGTCAATTGCACATTAAATATGGCCTAATATTTTAAAAAGTTGATTTGGTCCAATTTTGCAACAAATATTTGGTAGGCTCTTCACAAAAAATCTCATTTGGTAGGTTCTTCCCAAAAAATGAGTTTTTTGTGCAATGCAAATGAAAAAATTCTTTAGGCTGATTGTCTCGCTCCTCCGCCTCCCGCTCCCGACGCCCGAAGCTGGCCGTCTCCTACTTCGGCGTGGCCTGAAGCCAGATGGGAGACGCGGACACCCACTCCCGGAGCTCGCCGGTCCACTCGTAGCACTCCGGCTAGCGCTCCTCCGCCTTGAGCTTGGGCCCGTGAAGCGTCGGAGGCGACGACGGAGCTAGAAGGGGAGGCAGGACGCAGTTGCCCGCCCGAACAGCATGAGGGCTTCGTCGAGGCCCTCCTAGTGCGCGTCCTCGTCACGCCTGCTCTGCTCGATGGCGTAGGCCAGTGCCTCCTCGAGGGCAGCCTAGTAGGCAACCTCCTCCTCCTCCTCCTCCTTTGGCTTCACCTCAGGGGCGGCGTTGGGTTATATTGGATGCTTCCGGATCCAATGGTTGCTCTCCTTTATTTTTAGTCGATTATGACCAATTTTAGATGGTCACAACATCATACATGTGTACTGCATTTTGATTGGACCATAGCCATCTCAGACGGATCATGCATCAAATACGTTGGATCCCTTCGGATCAAACGGCTGCCCTCACCCTGTTCTGATCCATCCTTATCCATCCCTCCCCTCTCCTCGAAAACCCTAGCCTACCCCCTCTCCCCCGATCCATCCCTCCCCTCGTCCTACCATCGTGCCGCCACCCACCCTGGCCTACACCCCCTCCTCCCCTTCCTCCCTTCGAGCATTGCCCCGGTGCCCCCACCTCTCCCTCTCCTTCCTCCCTCCGAGCACTGCCCCCACCCTGGCCTCCACCCCCTCACTGGCGAAGATGCAAACCATCCTGGCGTCGGAGACGATGGAGATCCCATACGAGGTGGCGCCCCAACCGCCCCAACACCGACGTCGTCGTGCCGCGCCCTGCTCGCATACACCCCCACGCTCCCTCGTGTCCTCCTGCAGTGCCCCCCGCCTCGTCCGCCTCGGTGCCAACTGGCTCTACATGGACGTCATGGTACGGTCCGCCCGACCATCCCTTCCCTCTCCCCCACCATGTTTCCTAAGCCCGCTTGCTTACTCGATCCACCCTTGACAGCACCGGTGAGTAGCGTGCACCTGGTGCCGACCTTTGATTCGTCCAGGAATCGGATTGGTCCGCATAACGCAGTGTAACGGAGTTGACGATTCAGTTTGCTAGGTGTGGTTCCCTGCCTAGTCAAATTGGCTAACCAGATCTTTTAACGAATGAATCAACAAAGCATTAATTTTTTTCTCTTCCCATGAAGCTAGATTTGTTAATTTAGATAGAGGTGTAGAGCTTGTCATGGAGGTGACTATGGTCGCATCCAACAGCGGTTCCAAAAAAAGGCTTCCTGCAGCGTCTAATTAGATTGACCTGTAGATCAACCTACCACTACTAGGGAAAACCTTATACACAGAAGCTTACCAATAGCGCTTTTTAAAAGGAGACGCGGCTGCTACTTAGCAGTAGCAAGTGTAAAACAACAGCGCTACTAATAAACACATGTCAGTAGCTTGGCACATATAAAACGCGCTACTACTATAATTGCCACACCATTCCCGACAGGCTAGGTATAGTAGTAGCGCCCTTCCTCAACTAGCCCTGCTGCTATTTTACTTAGTTGTAGCGCTTGTTACTAACCCGCGCTGCTGTTATGCCAACCTTATCCACCCCGTGTGCTCCCTCTCTCTTCCTCACTCTCGGCCCCTCACTCCCCCCTCACACTATCGCTCCCTCTCTGCCCCCCGCCGCTCGCTGCCGCCGTCGCCTACCCCTCCTCCCTCTGCTCCATCACCTCCCCCTCCTCCCTCCTCCCTCCTCCCCGCCCCACCTCCTCCGTCCTCCCTCCACTCCTCCATTCGCCATCGGCCGGCCCCTCCTCACTCCGCCTTCCTCCTTCGTCCTCCTTCCTCCTCCCTCCTTCAGTCGCCCCTCCTTCTCCCTCCTCCCTCCACTCCTCCATTCGCCGCCGGCCGGCCCCTCCTCGCTTTGCCTTCCTCCTCTACCCTCCTTCCTCCTCCCTCCTTCAGTCGCACCTCCTTCTCCCTCCTCCCTCCTCCATCCACAACCCCTCCTCCCTGCTACATTTTGATTTAGTAGGCTAGTTGATATTTTCTTGTTGATATGCAACATTTTGATTTACTTAATAGTTTGTAGTTGATATATAACAATTTTGATTTAGTATGATTAACTGATTAGTAAAAATTTAGACATTGTTGATAGTTTTTAGTTGATATAAGCCTCTGTTCATATATAACACTTTGATTTAGGATAGTTTCTAGGGTTTAGTTGATAGTTTCTAGTTAACTGAATTATTACTAGGGTTTTAGTATATTATTTTTAGACATAGTTGATAGTTTCTAGTGATCCTGAAACTATTTACTCATTTGCTAGAATGAACATGTCATATTTTGAATATAGAGGATGTCTTGGTGTTCTTGTTTGCAATGTACCTCCGAGTGTCCTATGTTTTGCCGGAATGTTGATTCGTTTCCGTTCCAGCAAATTTTAATAAAGGTCATGCCGAATTTTTTTCATGAATTTTAGCATGACTTGTGCGACAATGTAGGACATATCGAGTGCTTGTGATTTGCCAGAATGGGAATTCAATGATATTCCGGCAAAACATAGGGAATTTTTTCTATGTCATTGCTCGATATATGGAACAGGTTGACTTTAGGTCTGTTTTGGCTCCTTCGTTCTCGTGTGCTAGACATTTTGGTGTAATGCACTCGGGAACGAAGGGAGGAGCCACCATCACCAACGGTCGGAATATCAGATGGAGTGCCCACCATATACGTGAGATGAGAGTTTAGGAAGGAAAGACTCGACAGACCTAAAGTCAACCCGTTGCATATTGAGTAATAGTAATTTGTGTGTTGATTAGTTTCCTAATAGTTGACTTCGATCGATCTTAAAATTTTCAACTATGAACATAGGAAATGTCTGACGACAAAAGAAAATTCGTTATATGCGAATGCTGCGAAGACTAGCGCGGCCTGTGCGACAAGCATCACGTTGATGGTAGGCGCTTCAGCATCATGCTGGATGAGACCTTCGAAGTGGATACGGTAAGTCACAACAAGTCTTTTTTCATAATTAAGCATGACTTCTGCTTCTTTTACTTCAACTTATAATTTTAATTTTTTACTGTTCTACTAGCGTATCCCCTGCCATGCAAGAATTTATGTCTTGGATAAGATTGCTTTCGACTCTAAAAAAATTATGGAGGTAAAGAGAGTTCATTGAGGACCGAGCATAGTTACACTTTTGTCGTAAAATTGTATAATGCAGACACCTACTCCTATTTTGAATGCAAAAGTTGGAGAGCACTATGCAAGGCTTATGCATTTGAGCCTAATATGCTTATCACTTTTGATATTCGTTCGGGAGATGAAATTCAAGGTAATATCGATATTTGGGTCGATGTGCAGACGCCTCTAGTTCTACCATTACGTGAGTTTGTCAACCATATTGATTAAGTAATTTATATTATTTATTTAAAAATAGTTGACAACTAATTTCTATTGATAGCTTATTTCCATTCAAGCAAACATGTCCAGCGCTTGGTAGACAGCACCTACTACTGTCCCGGGGCTGAACTAAACAACGAGGAGATAGGTCATTATGTTTCATGGCTTGAGGATCTTGATGCTGTCAAGACAGGTTATTTTCCTGGACTTCGAGATATTAGTACTCAAAACGTGCGACCACTAGTGTGCGTATTGAATTACGGTCACATTTATCTAGGGAAGATAGTAAGATTTTTACTATTTGTCCTCAGTGCATCTTTTGCATACATTATTTTTTAAGCTAAACTTCATTGCTAAGTATGTTACTACGATGTTCTTCAACAGGGACTCCCGATGAGTGTTGTGCCTCGTTGGATCGAGTCTAAAGGTCGCATGGCAATGGTTAGCTTACGACCAAGATATCATGAATTGCACATGAATGCATTCGTCATTTCTCGAAGCGAGCAAGTCTTAATAGTCAAAGACTGAAGCAAAATTGTGAAAGATCACAAAGAAGTACTAGGGGGCAACAATCAGAAGCGCAGCCCACAATTAGGAGACAGGTTCATATGCATTCTCCAATATGATGAAGAAGGGGTGCTACACATGTTTTGTGCTATTTTACCTGAGAGAGAGCAGCATGAGTAGGTCCTAGGTATTAAGAACAATTAGTTAGTGCTGATTATATATGACTAGTGACCTAGTGACCAAGTTGATGCCCAAGTTGATGATGATGAGGAGGAGTTGTTATATGATGATGATGATGATGATGAGTTGTTTTTATTCTAACTAGTGACCAAGTTGTTATATGATGTCTCATGAACGAAAATGATAATGATGAGGAGTTCTTATATGACAATGATGTATTATGATAATCTCATGAAACTATTGTATAGAGACTGTATAAATACATCACAAATACATAGAGGGACTATGAATGTGTGAAAACAGTAATACTAGCAGTAACGCTGGAAGCCATCTAGCAGCAGCGCTTGCCTCTCTGCAGTGCTATAGATAGTTAGCAGTAGCACTGGTAAGTGCAGCGCTACTGCTAACCACACTTAGCAATAGCGTTGCACCAACCAACGCTACTGCTATAACTTAACTGTAGCGCCTTAGCAATAGCACTGGACCCAGCGCTATTACTATAGGTTTTTCAAGCGCTACTAGCAGGGTTTCTCCCAGTAGTGTACACCTGTAGGGCAGAGGCTTCGTATGGTCAGGTTGATAGCTAGTCATTATGTCTAGTATCTCATAATGTAATTTTCTGTATGCTTGCCTCTTGTTGGTCTGCCATGTTACTCTGAACTTCTACATCCTTTACCTGACAATAAGCCAAACTATTCAAGTCTTCTTGTGTAAACCTTAACCGACAGGAAAAAAGTCCCTAACTTAGTCATGGGTTTCGTTCGTTTGTTGCTCGTGGGTGTAATGAATCAACAAAGGCATCAATTTGTTTCCATACTTGAGCACTATCCTGAATTCCCGATTTGTTAATTGAACAGTTAACTGTAAGTAATTGGATTAACTTGTTTGTAGACGTAATGGCAAAGCATCATTTTTTCTTTTCTTTCACTTATCCACTTTTCGGAACTGTTAATTTGGTGGTGATTGTGGTTGCATATGGTAGTGGTTCCCACATAAATGCCTGGCTGCAGTTAGTAGTAAATGGATCGTCTCGTGGAGCAACACACAACTATAGGAAGAGACTGCATTCAGCTTGTGTGGTAGCGACTCTGGTTGCAACAATTTGAAGTTTGTGTCTTACATTGCTAGCTACTCCCTCTGTAAGAAATATAACAGCGTAATACAATTTGACGTTTGTGTCTTACATTGCAACAATCTTGTCAGTCACGGTAGGGGGTAATAGGATTGAACTACTGAATTGCTGAATCATAGGAGTCGCCATGATTTTTGTTCTGCACGCAACTATGGCTTTCAGAGCATAGGCGATCCGGTATAATCTGTTCGGATTGGCAGTCTTATCTGCTCTGCTTTCTGCTGCTGAAAGGTTGCTCTGAACATCATTGTTCAGAGCGTGAGTACTGTCAGGTTCGCGTTAGTTCCTATATACGATGTGATATTTTGCGATTTTACCAGCACTTACTAGTCCAAGGTAACGGTAACTTGCCTGTCGCATGCATCTGATACAAGTTTAGTTAATTTTGCTCCTCTCAGCAATTGATTGAGTCTCATTTCATTCTTCTGCTAGACAGGTTGCATACAGTAACAATGGACATTCAATCTTGGAAGTTCATCTTTCTTATGCTCATTCTGTTCCTTTTCCACCTTGCAGGATGGGTGAGTTGGTCTCTGCTTTCCGCTGCGGGTGCGATACATCAATGTATTACTGAGTTGTGTTGAAGCTTGATGCTGCCAAAAAAAAACTATTCTCGCATACCGCTGCCCATTTTTATTACTGAGCGCTCTGTTTTGGCAGTAGCATTGGCCTTAACCTTTGCTGCCATTATGCCACCCTGCTAGCTGTTGTATCAACGCTGAGCTCTGTACAAGAAAAGGCTAAGATGATCATCCTTTTGGATCTTAAAAGCTAGAAATCCGATGTTAAGCAGAGAAAAAATGAAATAAGTATGATGCCTATTTCGATACAGTGAGGGTACATTAAGATATATAATTACAAATTTGTACAAAATACAGTTGTTTCTTCGATCATAAGCATTAATTTACCGTATTACGTTCTTCGCTTTTGACTGTTTGCCTTTACTATCAAAAATGAGCTGGCAGCTTAAGTCACATTAGTTGGACCAAAGTGTTATAGTTAAAACATTACATATATGTGCACTGAACCAAATTGGTATTTTCATGGCAGGACAACCCAATTGTTTGATTTTTGTTTACTTTTGTGTCAGTAGAATTTATGGTCTCTATGACATCTCTTGTTCCATATGGTGCTGTATGGCGTTATGTATCTTAACCTATGCTCAACCTATGAACAAGAATTAGGCTGGGCAACGTACTCTGTGATGATGAATAGATTTGTAACAATGAGCATAGGTGGTTATAGATTTGTAACAACTAGCTAGAAAATTTGTACCTTCAAAGTAGTACTACATGCAACCTGATGGAATTTTCTTGCTCTGCCATTGATCTACCATAAATATATACTACTGCATCAGCCTGTTACTATTACTACATGACACCTGTTTATTTTCAGTAGTGATTTTGATGCAAAAATGCTGGTTAGAATAAGATCAATCTGGACGAGTCCCGGGAGAGGGTCTACTCTACACAGGTAATCAATCTGCTAGCTTGTCCTCCCTGTCCTGAATTCGTTTGTGTCTATACTACAACCTCAGTTGGTTTCATCTGCATCTGTTATTGTCAGAAGTGCCATATTATCCATAAGCTTCATTGAGTTACCAAGTGCAGATCCTCTAGCTGAACAATAAGATAGGTTAGTTTGTGTCGTAGAGGAAGAAAGAGGATATGTGTATTATTTGATTCTGGTGCTTCTATATACACATGTATATATGTTTAGTTATTCCACATGCTTCAAGTCTGAAATTGACTTTGTGGTTTTAGACCGAAACACTATGCTTGGTGAAAGAGTGTCCATGTTGTGTGATATACGATGCTGCTCCGTTGTGCATCTTTCTTTTCTTGTGTGCTGCATCATTGTAGATATGCCTGATAGAGTGAATGTTTTCAGTTCTGGTTGTGTCAAATCTTTACTATGTACCATGCTTAGTCTTTACTGAAATGAGGCATTGAGCATTGAAATTTGGGCATTTATGTATAATTTTAGTTCTCGATGTGTCCAATGCAAACATTATTGTCAACTCTCAAGTTGATTCTAAAAATGTCTCATTAACTTCATTTCAGATGGTTATTTCTGGATTTAGTACCAATTTATTGTTGTCCTGCCTTCTGCTCTATACCTTGTTGTACCAATTTATTGCATTATTTTGTTATTTACTGTTAAATATGCTATTAGATTTACTTTTATTTTGTTCCAAACCATTTTGTTCTATATCGTGCAGATGCAGATGCTGGACTTTCATGTTTCTTCGTGAGCATCAGACAAGAAGTCAGAAGAAAGCATTGTTCTAGCTCATTGGGGCTAGTTCTGGGAGTAATGAAACCCTTTATGTTGATCCTATTTGTATGTGTGTAATATGATGTAGAAGAACTCATTTGATAGACTTTACACTTGTAGAGCTTGTTATTTGATTGTAAACTTGATGCTAAACACATTTGTATGTGTGTTATATGATGTAGCAGATTGCTTCTTGCTGTTATTTTAAGTATTGCGTTTGTTTTTTGTTAATTTCAATTCAAGTATTGGTTGTTTATTTATCGGCATATTTATGGAAATCTGAAGAACATGACCTTGACAAAAGGGGCCCACAAACTAGAACACCACATTTGGGACCTACTTACCTGAACCTGACAATTGGGGTGCATTAAAAAAGGCTACAACCCAAAAATAAAAAGGCCAAAATGTTGGGCCTGGCCCATGCAGCTGACCAAAATCAATAGAAAAAATAATATAAAAAGGCTGAATTGTTGGGCTTGGGCCATGTAAAACATCTAATTGGATCGAGCTGATTCTTCTCAACGACCAATTCAATTGGTCACAATTTTACCATGTCAACTTGCCATGTTGGATCTGACGTGGCCTGGGCAGGCTACAAGTGACCAAAACAATTTGTCATAGAACCAATGACCTTTTATTTTGGTCGTTAAGTTTCATTAACGACGGTCAGCTTTTGACCAACTGTTTTTGGTCACAAAAAGGTCGTAAATAAAAAATAATGACCATTTAGTGACCAATATTGATGGTCGCAAGTTGACATATTTTTTATAGTGTCTGTGGATGAAGTTTAAGGACTTCTCGGTCGCTACGGTCACCGTAACAAGGATGTTGGCTCTGACTATGGGACGACGATGCACCTTCAACTCGCTCAAGCGAGAACTACGGTCGTTGTGTGGTTTGAGGACTTTTGTAAATTTAACTACTTCTAGGGTGATATGTGTTGGGGAACATCGCATGGGAAACAAAAATTTTCCTACGCACACGCAAACCTATCCATGGTGATGAGCATCTACGAGAGGGAGAGTGGATCTACGTACCCTTGTAGATCGCTAAGCGGGAAGCGTTAAGAAACGCGGTTGGTGTAGTCGAACTTCTTCGCGATCCAAATCGCCGAGCGTCGCGCGATCCAATCGCGAACCGTCCCGCGAACACATCATGATCCGTCCCGCGAACTCATCATGATCCATCTCACGATCTTGATCATGATCTGTCCTGCGAACTCATCACGATCCGTTCCGTGATCACATCACGAACCGTCTCGCGATCTCGATCACGGTCCTTCCGATCTAGCGCCGAACGGACGACACCTCCGCGTTCAGCACACGTGCAGCTTGATGACAATCTCCACCGTCTCGATCCAGCGAGAGGAGGTGGAGAGGAGAGAGAGTTCACCGGCAGCATGACAGCGCTCCGGTGATGGTGGTGGAGCAATTCCGGCAGGGCTTCGCCTAAGCGCTGCAGAAAACCGATCTAGAGGAGAAACTATGCACCGGTGTAACGGGTAGCACGTGGTCGGAAATTCTGTCCAAAAACCACCCAATCCACTAGTATATATAGGAGGAGAGGAGAGGAGAGGCAGCCAAGTCCTTTGGGTCGGCCGAAATAGGAGGTGGGAAGCAATCCTACTTCACCTCCAATCCTAGTTGGAGTAGGATTGCCTCCTATTGGCTGATTTTCCACTTTTTGCTTTAGGACTTTCTCTCCTGCGCCATGGGCCTTTGTGGCTGTTTTCCCAGCCCACTAAGGGCTGGTTATTATTCTCCCATAGTCCATGGACCTCTTGGGGTCGAAATACCCCTCCCGGAGGCCTCCCGGTACACTACCGGCACTCCCGGTACACTACCGATGAGCCCGAAACTTTTCCGATGACCAAAACAAGACTTCCTATATATAAATCTTTACCTCTGGACCATTCCAGATCTCCTCGTGATGTCCGGGATCTCATCCGGGACTCCGAGCAAACTTCGGTCACCACCATACATAACTCTATACTACCGAAACGTCACCAAACTTAAGTGTGCAGATCCTACGGGTTCGAGAACTATGTAGACATGACCGAGAAACCTCTACGGTCAATAACAAATGGTGGGACCTAGATGTCCATATTGGTTCCTACATATTCTACGAAGATGTTTATCGGTCGAACCTCTATGTCAAGGATTCAGTTAATCCCGTATAACGTTCCCTTTGTTCTTCGGTATGTTACTTGCCCGAGATTCGATCGTCGGTATCTCCATACCTAGTTCAACCTCGTTAACTGCAAGTCTCTTTACTCGTTCCGTAATACAAGATCCCGCAACTAACAATTAGTCACATTGCTTGCAAGGCTTATTGTGATGTTGCATTACCGAGTGGGCCCCGAGATACCTCTCCGTCACACGGAGTAACAAATCCCAGTCTCGATCCATGCCAACTCAACAGACACCATCGGAAATACCTGTAGAGCACCTTTATAGTCACCCAGTTACGTTGCGATGTTTGATACACACAAGGCACTCCTCCGATATCTGTGAGTTGCATGATCTCATGGTCATAGGAACATATACTTGACATGCAGAAAACAGTAGCAATAAGCTGACACGATCATATGCTATGTTTGTAGTTTGGGTCTTATCCATCACATCATTCTCCTAATGATGTGATCCCGTTATCAAATGACATCTCATGTCCATGGCTAGGAAACCTTAACCATCCTTTGATCAACGAGCTAGTCCATTAGAGGCATACTAGGGACATGGTTTTGTCTATGTATCCACACATGCATTTAAGTCTCCGATCAATACAATTATAGCATGGATAATAAACGATTATCATGAACAAGGAAATATGATAATAACTAATTTATTATTGCCTCTAGGGCATATTTCCAACAATATGTACTATTGTGGATTTTCAAGATACCTCATAACTTGAGCCCCCCACCCTTCCCCCCCCCCCCAAAAAACTACACAAGGTTGATGAACAAAAAAATTGATTTGTTATTGAACATGGAATTGAGAACGTTGGCTTTAAGACCTACGCGCATTGTATGCAACTCTTGGTTAAGCCAAGAAAACATAACTTTGTGGTCGGTAACGATAATCAGCTGCTTTCCTTACAAGCATCGAAAGGATGGCAGTTTGAAGCTAAAAATCTGAAGCGTCGAGCCACCGTTTCTTCACAACCACTTGACATATACACTAAATGAGTCACATTTGAGGCACTTTTTAGGTAGAATTGATGTGTGTGTGTGTTGGGCGGAGGGAATCAAAGATGGTTGGGAGAAAAAAGCTTAGAGGAAGGGCAGATGTATGATGAAACGTTAAGTTCTTTTTAAAGTAGTGAAGATATACGGTCTTTCATTATACCGCTCCACATGGCGCCTGTCGTGGGAACGAGCCTGACAATAGAAGGTAGGGGTACGAAAGGAGCGGGCAGAGTCCTAGCTACGGCGAGGGTGTACAGACGGATTTATGAGTTCTGGCCACTCTCGTGGATGTAACAGCCCTACGTCTTAGTGCTCGGGAGCTTTGTCGTGTGGAATGTTGAGATTACAGTGGTTGCGAACCCTTGTGCCAGAGGGGAGGGGCGGCTTATATAGAGCGTGCTGCCCCTCATAATTGCTCAGCATCTAAGGGTCCGATCGTGGGGTTTAAAGACCGCAGTTACTGGTAACGTACATAGTAAAAGCTACTAATGACGTAAAACCTAACGCCTGCCCATTGGCCTCCTGGAGGTGGCTTGTGGTCTTCTGGCGTTGAGTGAAGGAAGAAGTCTCCGAGTGGATTGCCTCTCGAGTAGTTTAAGTGCCACTTGGAATCTAGTCGGAATCTTGTCTGTGATCTTCAAGTCCTCCATGTCATGTCCTTAGGTAGGGGGGTCTAGGTCATGCCTAGGACCCTACCCTAGGTACATATCCTCATCATTAGCCCCCGAATGGATCGGGGTTTGAGTGGTGAATGGGTATATCGATGCCATTTCAATATAAGGTATCAAATCTTCCGAATGATATTCAGGACTTCAATGAAACTTGCGTCGACTGAACTCTTCGCTATTCGCTCGGGTCCGTTCAGCATTGAAAATGCGTGAGTGACTGTTCCGTGTCAATTTTGTTCCAAATGACCTAAAGGAATCTTCGGGGGTGCAGGTCGATCTGTCAGACCCGGATTTCGCGGGATACGAAACTTTGGGATGCGCGCGCGTGTGCGATGACAACGCCACGATCAGAGCAAGTGGGGGCATGATGCCTCGATCTCCGTGCCGGTTATTTCGCCACGTACCGGATGCAGACTGCGGTTGGCGTGCGCGGTGATCTCGCGGGTCCACCGGTCAGCGAGGCACTCGGCGGGATATAAATTTTGTAGCGCTGCGGTTCGCACAATACTTTTCCCCAAACTTCCTCTCTTCCTCCGCGTCCCCTGTCTCCAGTGCCTCATCTTGTTCTGCTCCGACAAGAGCTGTCGCCGAGATGACGAAGGGCGTCACGGAGAAGCTGGAGCCTACCAAGAAGGGGGCATCGAAGAACAAGGGCAAGAAGCCCTCGACGGCTTGGTTCATCACGCCTGCGGGATGGATGCAGGGGGACTTTCTCCCCTCCATAGTCACTCGTGAGGACATGGAGGGCCTTGTCGCCGATGGGCTCGTGGCGGACGGCGCCTAGAGGCTACCGGATGGAGAGCGCGAGCCGGAACCGCACGACGGGGAGCGGGTCCTCCTTCTCTCCCACGTTGAAAGAGGTTTTTCTATGCCTCCACACCCATTCATTAGGGATTTTCTGAACTTTTTCAGAGCTCATCTTCACCACTTCCCACCGAATGCGATTTCCTATCAGTCTGCCTTTATCACCTTGTGTGAGTGTTTTCTGGGTTGTTCTCCTCATTGGGGGCTGTTCAAGCACATCTTTACAGTCAGATCTCAGACTATGAAGAAAGCTCTCCCTGCTGATGGGAAGACTCATGTGCTTCAGTTGTGTGGGGGTTTAGGACTTCAGAAAAGAGCCCGTAGTTCTTTCCCTGCCATGACTTTTCCTGAGTTTTTTAGAGGCTGGCAGTCAACTTGGTTCTACTGCAAAGACGTAGCATCGCCCAACATGTCGACTGGCCTTCCCCCCTATACAACTGACCGCCCAGCTATACCCAAGTCTCTGAAGGTGATCGAAGAGGAACATGTCCAAGTGGGAATCTTGGTTGAAACTGTGGTGCAACTAATTCGGGGTGGAGTGACTAGCATGGATCTGTTGGAAACTTTACTCAGTCCACGTATTCAGCCACTCCAAGCCAGAGATCACACCATGTGGCACTACGCGGGCCCTGAGGACTTGACCAGGGCGCACCCAGAAGAGGTTCCGCAAAAAACTGTCGAGCAGTGGCTTGGCAGCATCACTGGAGCATGCGACAACCCTTTGGGAGCCAAGAGGATCCGGCCTTACTCGGCCAAAAACCTGCCGAAGGATCTGGTGAGTTTTGCGGTGTCGACTGATGTACTTGTACCGTCAAGTGATATATTGACTTATGAACTGACTTCTTTATTTGAATCATGCAGGAGTGGACGCACATGCACTCGCTCGTTCCTAACAGGAACCAAGTTGAAGATGGTGTTGTGAGTGAAGGCAGCAGCGTGGACGGCGACGGTTCAGAAGACTCCGAGGACGAGTACAAAAACTCGGATGAAAACGAGCCAGAAGACGAGTCACCTCCTCGCTCTGAATGCCACTCCAAGGCTCGCCAAGATCCTGTAGCTGCTGAGGATAGGGCTACAGGCCCAAGCGAGAAGAACCCAAAGCGGAGCCGCCCCTCGACTAATGAATCGAGCGAACGATCAGCGAAGAAACCCAAAGTGACCGTGGCCAAACCTCGCATGAAGATGGCCGTGCCTGTCGTCTCCAAGTGACTGTTTACTTTTGAATTCTCACTGTCGACTATGATTTGAAATCCTTGTTGTCTGAATGTTATTCGATCCTTCAGAGCTACTACCTCAGTGACGTCGCTTCAACATGATGGAGGGGATGCCATGCATGTAGACACTGCCGACGCAGCCACTTCTCATAGAGGTAATCCACTCTTTAGTTCTGCTTATTGAATATACTTTGTCGATTGACAGAACTTTGTCGAATGCCAAAGCTAATTCTGTCAATCGACAGTTGCAAAAATCATCCAGCTGGAAGACGACGAAGAACACCTTGGGGGTACGGAAGGTGGAGGCGAGACCTTGAGCACCCTGCGCATACGCACTCGATGAACTTCATCTACGCAGATGTCTCAGCGGTCGACCGCGGAGTCTTCCCCGGGGATGAGTGACTCGACGCGGACCAGAGCTGACCCAACAATGCCTCTGGCGATTGCCCCTCCAGCTGTTTCTACCATCGTGACGTCGACTCCAACCGGACCTGCCCAGACTACCTCGACTGCTCCCATCATTACGCCGCTCGCGCCGATGATGGCTTTTCCTCTGCATTGCATTCCAGAAGACCAGACCGGAGCTGCAAAGGAGGCCATGATCCAGGCGGAGCAAATGATGTTGCACAAGAAGGAGGTGTACGAGGCCAGCAAGTTGGCTTATGACGCCAGCACTGCGCTTTGCACGAATGTCTGAGTAAGTTTGATTGTAAGTACATTTCTGATTTAATTCTTGTCTTCTTTGACTGCACACCCAGTGGGTGTTTATTATCCCTTCATAGAATGTTTTGGAGATCTCCACTCGAATAGATCAGGTCTTAGTCGAGTAGGTGTTGGTTAAGTGGGGGAACGCTAAGTGCACCCACTGGGTGTAGTCCCCGAGACCACGGTCGAGTGCTTGATTCGGCAGGGGTCTTAGAGTCTGCCATATGCGGGATACGTTTGCCCTTCACCGCGCTACTTTGCAGCTACTTTGTAGGTTTCATGGGTATCAATGATAAACCATGATATGACACTACATAAGGATAGACTGGAGTTCACGAAGTGTAGGGGGTATGTCACTAGACAGATCGAGTGACGGATGTTCCATTGATGGATATTTTCTGCTACTCGATAGGTCGAGAATTGGCAGATCTAGTGGGGACATGCTAAGTGCACCCACTAGGTGTAGTCCTCGATCCCGCTGTCGTGTGCTTGCATGGCAGGGGACTTAGAGTTTGTCGTATGCAGGATACATTTATCTTCCACCTCACCACTCCGAGGCTACCCTATAGGTTTCATGGATATCATTGATCAACCATGATATGACGCTACATAATGATAGACTACACTTCACTGAGTGGCGGGATTCGTTACTCGACAGATCGAGTGACAGAAGTTTGACAGAGCAGACCTTGTCGACTGTTTTATAACCAGTGGGGGCACGCTAAGTGCACCCACTGGGTGTAGTCCCCGAGGCTACTGTTAATCGCAGACGATAAGCAGTAGTCTTGAAAATTCGAAATCGGAACTTCTGTCGTACACAGAGTACGAGTATCGCTCGACATGTCGAGTGTATTATTTTTTCCTTTTTGACCGTTTCGCTCGGAAGACGTTGCTTCAAAGGTGCGGGACAGGGTTGATGGAACACTCGACGGATCGTGTGTTAACCATTCCAGTGGGGTCACTCTAAGTGAACTCACTGGGTGTAGTCCCCGAGACCATCGTCGAGTGCTTGCACTGGCGGGGGTCTGATAAAGACTGTCTTGAACACATTTATAGTACGTGGAGTACACGAGCCACTCGACATGTCGAGTGTACTTTTGGTTAAATTCCCTTTCCCTCGGACGAAGGTTTTACGAACATCTTTTATCAACCATGATATGACACTACTCCAAGGTAGTGGGGCGGGGCGATGTGCGCTGCCCAATCAACCGTTTTTAGTCTTCTGCATTTTCGTGCTGGAATTTTTTGTCGATTGAATTTCTTTGTTTGTTGATTTCAGAGGGCTTGTGAACTTGGAACGCAGTATAAGGATCTTGAGGATGAAAGGAACCGATTGTGCGTGGACTTGGATACCTCCAATAATGCTTTGGAGCGGGTGCGCGCTGAGCTGAAAACTTTGGGAGGTAACTTTCTTCGACCTACTGAATTCTCATCTTCACTTTCCATGCTTTGAATCGAGTGCTTTCACTCGGACATATGTATGCAATGAAAACCGTCGACTCCAAGCGCGACTCAACAATGTTGTTTCTTTAGATTCCATGAAGAAGGCGCTGGAGGACAAGGACAAAGCGCTCGTCGATGCCCAGCGTGTGGCAAAGGAGAAAAACGAAGCTGCCGACAAGAGGCTGGCTACCGCGAAGAGGATGGAGGAAGAAAAGTCGAAGCTAAAGCAAGAGCTTTTGGACCTCCTCAAAAAGACTGAGCAATTAACCAAGAGGATCAGTGGCCTGGAGAGGCATCTGGGAGAGTTCTCGAGGAAGATGTATATTCTGCTCGACGGTGAGTTTTTCTGTCGACTGAACTTTATAGAATCCTTGACGACTGCATCTCACCGGTCCTTATCCCATTCTCTCATTCTTCTTTCCCAAAATTCTGCCAAGACTTTGAGAAAGAGACCGAGGAGATCGAGCCCAACCTGGATCCCACCAAGTCGCCTGTTGGGGACGCGATGGCCATGAACATGTTCAGGCTCAACTTCAGGATTCAAGGTGTCCAAGCGTACGTCCTTCGACTGAAAACTGCAATGGAGAGAATCGACAAGGAGCTATGGCCTAAGGACACTCTTCACCTTGACCTCACATCTGTGATGACACGCCTGAACGACCTCCCCAGTTGAGTGCAAGCCTGGAAGAAATTTGCTGCTCGCTACGGTGCTGACGTGGCACTCTCCCTTGTCAGGGTCCATTGCAAGGAAGTGAGGGAAGAGAAGCTGAAGGAGCTCTGAGTGGTTAACACGAAGAAGCTCCAGTTTGAAGATTTCAAGGAGACCTTCATTGAGTCAGCCACCAGGATCGCAGATGGCATCGACTTGGACACTTTCCTCGAGCCAGCAAGCCCATCAGGCGCTTAAAAACTTGATCTTTGGAAGAAATCTTTATTCGTCTTGGTATGCCGAGTGAAACTGTATCAGCTTAAAACTTCATTCAGGCCTTCGGCCTGAGCACTTTTTCTTTCTCGCAAAACTTTTACCTGTGGGTTTATCCGTATTTGGCTTTTTATCGTTTGTTCGACTGAGTTTGTTTTTAGGCTTAGGCAAAAATATGTTCGTAGCTAAGCTCCTAAGTGTGAGGATTTCTCAACACTCGGAATATTTTTGACCCTAGACGAAGATCTATTCGCGGCTAGGGCGTCGAGTGGATGTATTACAATCCACTAGACGGGGTGTTTAACTTAGGCGAAAACATGTTCGCAGCTAAGCCCCTGAGTTTGAGGATTGCTCAACACTCGGACTATTTTTGACCTTAAGCAAAGACTGATTCGCGAGAAGGTCGTCGAGTGAATAGACTACTATCCACCCGACAGGGTTTTTAACTTAGGCGAAAGCATGTTCGCATCTAAGCGCCCGAGTGTGAGGATTGCTCAACACTCGGAGTATTTTTGAACCTAAGCGAAGACTGATTCACAAGTAGGTCGTCGAGTGAATGGACTGTTCTCCACCCGACAAGTTTTTTAACTTACACGAAAGCATGTTCGCAGCTAAGCCCCCGAGTGTGAGGAATGCTCAACACTCGGAGTATTTTTGAACCTAAGCGAAGACTGATTCGCAAGTAGGTCGTCGAGTGAGTGGACTGCTATCCACCCGACAGGGTTTTTAACTTAGGCGAAAGCATGTTCGTAGCTAAGTCCCCGAGTGTGAGGATTACTCGACACTCAGAGTATTTTTGAACCTAAGCAAAGACTGATTCGCAAACAGGTCATCGAGTGAATGGACTGCTATCCACCTGACAGGGTTTTTAAGTTAGGCGAAAGCATGTTCGCAGCTAAGCCCCCGAGTGTAAGGATTGCTCAACACTCGGAGTATTCCCAAGAGTGAAATTGTACGATCGGAATTGACAATATATATTGCAGAAGTTTGAATTGCACGGATGAAGTATTCTTATTACACCAGAAGACTCTTCTGTCTCTAAGTATAAAAACGCCGGAGCAGATCTGCGTTCTAGGCTCGTGGCTCGTGTATCCGCTTCACGAGATTGTACAAAGGATAAGCTCCATTGTTCAGCACAAACAAAAGGACATTCCCATGCAAGAGCAGGCTTGTGAGGTCGGTGTTGATTCACTCGGAGCACCAAGTCTCCCTCATGAAACGATCGACTCTTGACATTCTTCGCATGGAAGCGCCGCAGATCCTGCTGATAGGCTATAGTCCAGATCAAAGCCATCTCTCGTTCTTCCTCCAGGAGATCAACACCATCCTACCTAGCCTGTTCAGCTTCAGCCTCGGAATAAAGTTCCACTCAGGGAGAATTGTGAAACAAGTCACTCGGCAAGACAGCTTCAGCACCATAGACCAGGAAAAAAGGAGTCTGTCCAGTCGACCGATTTGGCGTAGTTCTCAGGCCCCATAACACAGACGGCAGCTCAGTTACCCAGGCACCAGCGGCATGATCCAGGTCGTGCATGAGACAAGGCTTCATACCTTGCAGGATGAGGCCATTGGCTTGCTCGACTTGCCCATTGGTTTGCGGGTGAGCGACAGATGCATAATCCACCCGAGTGCCCTGAGATGTGCAGAAGTTTCTGAACTCTTCCGAATCAAAGTTAGTGCCGTTATCTGTGTTAATGCTGTGAGGAACCCCGTACCAGAAAATTATCTCTCTCATGAATGTAACCGCCGTACGGGAGTTCCATTTCTTGATGGGCTTGGCTTCTATCCAGTTGGTAAACTTGTTGACTGCAACCAGCAAATGAGTGAAACCGCCTTTTCCGGTCTAAAAGGGACCAACCATGTCGAGTCCCCAAACAACAAATGGCCAGGCGAGGGGAATCGTCTTTAGAGCAGAGGCCGGTTTATGTGACAAGTTTGCATAGAACTGGCATGCATCACAATGATCAACAATGTCTTTGGCCATCTCATTAGCTCGTGGGCAGAAGAAACCAGCTTGGTATGCTTTAGTGATGATGGTCCGTGAGGGTGCATGATGGTCGCAAGTTCCCAAGTGGATCTCATCCAGAAAAATTCGACCTTCTTCGTGGGAGATGCAACGCTGTATCGCGCCAGTTGTGCTTTCTCTGAACAGCTGATTTCCCATCACAGTATAGGCCGTGGATCTGCGTACAATCTGCCGAGCCTCTATTTCATCTTCTGGAAGTTCTTGTCGGAGGATATAAGCAATGTAAGGCATTGTCCAATCAGGAATGACAACCAGAATTTCCATGACCAAATCGATTACTGCAGGGACATCGATTTCAGTCAGATCAGTGGAGTTCAAAGCTTGCTCTTCGGTGAAAGGGTCTTCTTGCACCGAAGGAGTGTGCAAGTGCTCTAAGAGCACATCACTGGGGACAGAGCGTCATGTGGACCCAATCTTGGCTAGCTCGTCGGCCGCCTGATTTTTCACTCGAGGAACATGATGAAGTGGAGGCCTTCGAATTTCTTCTCCAACTTTCTGACTGCATTGCAGTACCCAGTCATTGCGGGGTTTCGAACATCCACCTCTTTCATCACTTGATTCACCACCAGATCTGAGTCGCCATAAACCATCAGGCGCTTGACACCGAGTGAGATAGCCATGAACAACCCATTCAAAAGTGCTTCATATTCTGCCTTATTGTTGGAGGAATAGAAGTGAATTTGCAATACATACCTGAGCTTCTCGCCCCTGGGAAATATCAAGACAACACTAGCACCGGACCCATTCAACATTTTGGAGCCGTCGAAGAACATGGTCCATTGTGCCGAGTGAACTTGGATTGGTTGTTGTTGTTCAAACCACTCGGCCATGAAATCTGCCAAGGCCTAGGACTTGATTGCTTTTTTGGCTTCAAACTTGATGTCAAAATGTCCGTGTTTGATTGCCCACTTAGCCAACTGACCAGATGTGTCTTGATTATTGAAAATCTTGGACAATGGAGCATCACTGATGACTGAAATTGAGTGGTCTTGAAAATAATGCGCGACCTTCTTCGCTGATAAGTAAATACCATAAACCAGCTTCTGGTAGTGTGGTTATCTTTGCTTTGAGGGGGACAGAACTTCGGAGACATAATAAACTGGCCTCTAGACTTTGTAAGCTTTACCCTCCTCTTATCACTCGACAGTTAGCACCGTACTAACGACCTGATTAGTGGCCGCGATGTACAGGAGCAATGGCTGTTTGCTGCATGGTGCGGCAAGCACCGGCTAGGTGGAGAGCAGGGCTTTGAGCTCAACAAACGCTGCCTTGGCTTCTGGAGTCCATTGAAAGTATCAGACTTCTTCATCAATTGGTACAGAGGTAATGCCTTCTCACTGAGACGAGAAATGAATCGACTCAATGCTGCCAGGCAACCTGTGAGTTTCTGAACATCGTGCACTCGCACGGGGGTCTTCATCGAGGTAATGGCGCTGATTTTCTCAGGGTTGACATTGATACATTGATCCCTCATTCGGAAACAAGAAAACCGAGCAACTTGTCGCCAGGGATGCCAAAAGTACACTTGGCTGGATTCAGCTTTATGTCGTATCTCCTCAGGTTGGCGAATGTTTCAGCAAAGTCAGCCAGCAGGTCAGAACCTTTGCGAGACGTGACCACTATATCATCCATGTATGCTGTCACGCCCAAGATGCGGTCCTATCCTTATTTGGGCACGAGGGCCTCGACAGGGATAGAAGCGCATCTCGATGCGTTCGCAAGAATGGATATCATTACAAGTACATGTACAGAAGAGATGAGTATATGGAATTGGCTTACACTCGCCACGAGCTACATCAGAGTCACATCGATACAATAACATCTCAAACATCATCCATAAGAGCAGGGTCCGACTACAGACGAAATCAAACAATAAAATGACATCCACACTTGCTATCCCAGGCTGCCGCCTGGAACCCATCCAAGATTGAGGAAGAAGAAGAAGAAGAAGAACTCCAGGTCAAACCAAGCAATGCGCTCACGTCAAATCATCACATTACCTGTACCTGCAACTGGTGTTGTAGTAATCTGTGAGCCACAGGGACTCAGCAATCTCATTTCCAAGGGTATTAAGACTATTAAAGCTTAATAGGTGAGGTATGGTTAAGTGGTGAGGCTGCAGCAAGCGACTAAGCATATATTTGAGTGACTAACTCACGAGTACAGAAATTAAAGTATGGTGGTCTACGCATAACGGACGTGAACTAGCAATGATCACTAACTGATCCTGAACACCTACTTAAGTCAAACATAACCCCACCGATTTCTCTTCCGGATAAGGACTCATGAGAAGAGACAGTCACGATTACGCACACAGTTGGTGTGTTTTATTAGAGTTTACTTCAAGTTTGCTATGACCGGGTGTTAAACAAATTATCCATGTTTGCCACATAACCGCGGGCACGGCTTCTCGAAAAAATTTAACCCTGCAGGGGTGCTCCAACTCGTCCATCACAAATTAGCCACACTCAACGGGAATAACCTCAACCATGGATCTCGTGATCTTCCTAGGCAATTCCAAAGGAAATCCAACACCTCGAGGTAACCCGAAGAAAATCAGAGTTCCTCACTCGAGACGTTCGAGAAAGGTAAAACAAATCCAGCAAGGCCGCCCGATGTGCCGACAGTCCCGATAGGAGCCGCGTATCTCGTTCTGAGGGCACAACGAATTGTCCAAACTTTCGGTAGGCCAAACACAGTGTTGCCCCTGGTAGCCACAAGCGGTTGACAGGTTGGACCAACACTCATGCGGAGCACTGGCCCGGGTTGTTGATTAATTATCCACGGGGTCGGGGAAAATATCCCCTATGCAAGTTCATTAATTAGGCAAATGTAGTACCAATGTTGGGCCTTGCCAGACAAGTTTTAATCTAGCCCAAAAATCAAGGGGGTCCCCATAACAACCCCGAGCATGTTAGGAGCGCTCAATTATGGAACATAACACCGGTTCACAAGTAACTAGAGCGGCAAGAGTGGAACAAAACACCAAGCAAAAGGCCGAGCCTTCCACCCTTTACCAAGTGTATATGTGCATTAAATTAAATAGCAGCAATAATGTGATATAACAAAAGAAGATCCATGTAGACACATGGAAGCAAATGCACCTGCAACTAGCAACGCTATAAGAAGGGGTTGAGCAAGCAGTAACATAGCCAAACAAAGGTTTGCCGGGACATGGAGAGGTTAGAGGCTTATCATGGCAATGTTGGGAGGCTTATCAAACAAGTGGTAGGTAGCGAGACATAACGATAAAAGCGAGACAACTAGCATGGCAATGATATTAATGGTATCCAGGGAAATGTGTCATCTTGCCTGAGATCCTTCTCGGAAGAAGACCGAGTCCATGAAGAAGAAGAACCAACGTAGTCGAACGAATCCTCACACTCCAAACGCTTTCGGAATCTCTATCGAGAAGAAGCAATCCGAAACAAACAATCAACACAAGATACACCACCACATATGCAAAACACGATGCACAACAAAATGATGCATGTCCGGTTTAAATATGCAATGCATGACAAATCACCACAATCAAATACTACACATTAAAGTGAACCTCAATATGCAACGAGTTGCATATTGACGAAACTCCACATTCGAAATATTTAGTTCACTCTCGTTAGGTACACCACAATATTAAGTGTTGTTAAACATGGCAAGAGGTGAAACATAAGTAAACTAACTACGTAGGCATCTTAAATGAGGCCGGAAACAACTTATAGCATTTCCGAAATGACCCCATATGTTAATTATGAATTTGGTCCAGATCTGATCTAAACATATTTTATGTTTTTTAAACAGCAAAATAAAGCATACCATGTTATTCTACACGTCATTCTAGTCGATTTATATATATAGAACATCTCAAACGGAGCTACGGTTCAAAAGATATGAGCAACACAAGATGCACATCACATGAATGCAAATGCATGGGAAAAACAACCACAAACACTTCAAATCATGAATGCAACAGGTTATTAGGAAACTACAAGAGATTCTAAGCAAGTTTCATATATGGAATGCTCAAAACGGAGCTACGGTTCAACCACAATCAACAAAACAAGTTTTTGTTGGAATCTGCCAAAAACAGCAAGATAGCATTTTGAACATGTGAAAACAACAAGTTACAATACTCCAAAATGCACAAACTAAGCATGTGGAAATAGCATACAACATCCACTTCATTTCATCTTCACATATCATAAGCAAAACAAGCATGGATCACATGGTAGGAAGCTCATAAGAAGGCTACTTGAAAACAGATTCAGACTTAGTGAAAATAGCAGTTTTAGACAGTGCAGTTTTTATCACGAAGGTATATTGACAGCAGTGAAAACATAAGCTACATGTCATGTAATGGCATGAAACATAACAGAATACTAAAGGACTATATCAACAACAAATAACTCCATTGCACCTACCACAAAAGAGTTCTAGATCACTAGCAAATCACATGGCAAGACAGCAACAAAATATAACAGATTCAGACATAGAAATATTTTGGGCCCTCAAAATAACAGATTTTCACAGCAAGTTGACAACAACGAAACAACACCTAAACATGCATATCTATGACAAGGAAAATGTCCATGTGCTAGGATACATATCAAAGAGCAAGTTTCATGTTGGAAAATAATTCATATCATGCACGGATTAAATCACACGAAAATGACAAAAGGGCATCACGGCATAAATGATATTCACACAAACATGCTCAAATGGAAAAACTAAATGCACAGATGAATCCTATGGATTTTTCTACCCCGAAAACATATATAATATGATTAGGTTCATGTAGAAAATTAATCACAATTAAATATGTGGGATTAGGCCTATTCATGGTAAAGCGATTCGATAATTCAAATAAATGCAAACATCATACCGACAATTAATCCGTGCAAGAAAATGCAATGCAAATGAGATGGACATTTTTATTATGAGATTTTATTAATTCCGATGCACGTTTATTTAATTGTGAAAATGCAATTAATGCAAAAATGCAAAATGACATGTTAAATAACTTCATGCATGGGTGCAAATGTCATGTTATTAATCTTCATTTAATTCTAAGCATATTTCATAATCAAAACATTTTGATACGGTGCTCGGTTAATTACATAATGCAATTACTAAATCTGCAAATAAAATAATAAATAAATTAAAAGAAAAGAAAAAAAATAGAAGGGGGGGGGGGAGCTGCTCACCCTGGCCCATGGGCCGGCTGGCGGGGGAGGCTGAGCCCACGCGCGCTGGCGAGCGGTCAATGCTCGGGGTCGAGCGGGACTCCTCGTCGCCGACCTCGACGCAGAGGCGCGGCGACGGGCTGGGACGGCGGCGAGGGGGTGGCGAGGCCGGAGGCGGGGGAGGCGCGGATCTGGCGGCGGGGACCCGGTCCCGGCCGGAGGAGCGGCCGGCGGCGGAGCTGGCGCACTCCGGCGACCGGTGGCCCAGCAACCGGCGCGGAGGAGATCCGGCCACGGGCGGCTCCGGCGAGGGCTGCGGGAGGAGAGCCACCATGGGAGCTCGGGGAGCTCTGGGAGAAACTCCGTGACGGCCGATTCGGGCCCGGATGGGCTTTCCCGGGCCTCTGGATTGGCTTGGCGGGCCTGGAGGCTAGAGGTGGGAGAAGGGGCTGGGTAGGGTTAGGTTGCACGCGGAACGATGGGGTCTATATATAGGGATCGGGGCTGGGGGTTATGACACTGCATTTCGGACTGCCGGGTGTCAGTCCGACTGTCTGGAAGCGGAGAGGGTCGTGCTGCGGCGGCTGTGCAGAGGGTTAAGTGGGGAAGAGAGAGAGAAGTCCGCGAACCGTGACACGAAGATTTAAAACACCGAGAAACGTCCGACGATTACCGATAAACCACCGATAACCTCTCTGTTGCGGCTGACCGACGGAGTATCTAACGAGCTCGGATCGCGACGAAATTCGACAGGCGGTCTACCTAAGCTATAACAAGACCGCACGACAAGTTTCAACTCGATCCGAGAATATTTTTGCGCGCGCTTAAAAACGGTTTTATTTAACGGTGCCGCGGGCGCGTGCGTGTGTGGCTGGACTCGAAATGGGCAACAGCGAAACGGAGAGAACCGGCAACTACGAACGAATGCATGTTTTCGAAAATGGGCGATGATGCGATGCAGATGATGCGAATGATGCGATGATGAATGCAACAACCAGAAGAACACATGCCGAAAACGGAAACTAAAGGGGAATCTTCTGGAATCTTCTGGAACGTCGGTCTCGGGCTGTCACATACGCCTCGACATTCTGAGGGATCTGGTCGAGTAAACACTTCTGAATCATGAACACAAAAGTAGCACCGACATTAGGCCGAATGGCATAGAGATGTAGCAAAAACACCCAAATGGGGTGATGAAGGATGTCTTTATTTCATCTGGGCCATACAGACAGATCTGATGGTACCCAGAGTAAGCATCTAGAAACGATAAGTGCTCGCATCCCGCGACCGAGTCCACAATCTGATCTATGCGGGGCAGCGGAAAATGATCCTTTGGACAGACCCGATTGAGATGTTTGAAGTCAATGCACATGCACAACGACTTATCTTTGTGTGGGTACCATCATGACATTCGAGAGCCACTCGGAGTGGTAAATCTCCCTAATGAACTTGGCTTGCAAGAGACGGGCCACTTCTTTGCCGATTGCTTTGCGCTTCTCGGGTGCCGATCGATGCAAATTCTCCCTGAAGGGCTTAGACTTTGGATCAACTCTTAGACAGTGCTCAGACAGTCCCTTGGGGACCCCCGACATGCGAGCATGCTTCCATGCAAAGATATCCCAGTTCTCACAGAGGAACTGGATGAGCTCGGCTTCCTATTTGCTGTCGAGTGTTGATTATATATTCGTCGGGGCAGCAGTTGGGTCTGTCGGGTGGATCTGCACCTTTTTTACTTCCCCTGCCAACTGAAACGCCGACTCAGAAGCGGGCTTCTATGCACAGAGCAAATCAGCAGGGTCAACGCTCTTCTTGTACTCCTCCAGCTCGACCATAGCCATCTGATGATCGGCGATCTTGGAACCTTGCTGGAGGCATTCTTCAGCTCGTTGTCGATTGCTGGTGACCGTGGTCATGCCTTTAGGGCCCGGCATCTTCAACTTGAGATACACGTAACATGGTCGGGCCATGAAACGAGCATATGCGGGTCGACCCATAATGGCATGATAGGCACTCTACAAATCCACGACTTCAAACGTCAACTTTTGCTTTCGAATTTTTTTGTCGTTCCCGAATGTCACGTCCAACGCAATTTGGCCAAGTGACTTGGCCTGCTTTCCTGGGATGACTCCGTGAAATTGCACGCTGCTTTCACTCAGTCGGGACATCGGAATGCCCATCCCTTTCAGGGTATCCGCATAAAGGATATTCAGATCGCTGCCACCGTCCATGAGGACCTTTCTGAGTTGAGTGCCCCCCACCACTGGATCAACTACGAGAGCCTGTCGACTAGGAGTGGCCACATGAGAAGGATGGTCTGTTTGGTCAAATGTGATAGCATACCGGGACCACTTGAGGAAGGTGGGGATAGCAGGTACAACCATGTTGACTTCTTTGTTGATGACCTTCAGTCAACTCTTGCTCTCGACATCAGCAAAAATCACAAGTGTTGCGGTGACATCAGGGAATGTTTCTTTGTCTCCATCTTCCTCCTTTTCAGGTGTCTTGTCACTCGGAGGAGTCTCCTTGAAATGCTGAATGAGTGTTCGACACTGCCGAGTGGTATGCTTGGGCAGAATTACATTGTCCTCATCATCTTTCCTTGTGTGAATTACACACGGCTGATCCATAATATCAGTCCCTGACTGATTTTTCCTTTATGGGGGGCATACTGTGCTTTAGCCTTCCCCTTATTCTTGCCTTGGGTCGCCAGTGCGACTGCTTCTGCTTGAACCGGACCTTCGGCTTTTCGCTTCTATTTCGATTGGAGTTGCCGCCAGTATCACTGACAACTGTCTTTCCTTTGCCGCTACGGAGGCAGTCTTCTTCGTCGTCATTGGCATACCGAGTGGCGATTTCCATCATCTTGCTGAGTGAAATATCACCCGTATGACCGAACTTCAGATATAGTTGCCTGTATTTCACACCGGCCTTGAAAGCACACAGAACCTGGTGTTCTGACACATTCTCCACCGTATGATGCAGAGTGGACCACCTATGAATATAATATCTCAGAGTCTCATTGGGCTTCTGGACACAATGCTGTAAGTCGACCAGACCTGTAGGACGCTTGCAAGTACCCTCAAAGGTTCGGATAAACACTCTGGCAAGATCCTCCTAGCAATATATACTGGAAGGAGCCAAGCGATTCAGCCAAGCTCGAGCTGAACCATCGAACATCAAGGATAGGTGCTTCATTGCAACATTGTCGTTGCCGCCACCAATCTGTACAGCCACTCGGTAATCATCTAACCAAGTCTCTGGCTTGGACTCGCTAGAAAATTTTCCGATCCAACCCACCAACCTGAAGTTGGGGGGAATCTCCGCAGAACAGATGGCACTGCTGAAACACTCAGGACCAGAAATCACGGCTGAGCTACCACTCGAAAAGTCTCTATCTTGGCCTTCTGTGTGGTCTCTGCCCTTGTCGATCCATTTCTGGGTGAGGAGATCTCGAGCATCAAACTCCGCATTTCGTTCATCACCGAACGAGCGCCTATCGTCCGGGTGCCGGGGCACGCGCGGACCGCCCTGCAGAGGAGCGGGCAGTCGACGGTTGTCTTCGCGGTGAAACTGATCTCTGACCTGATCCTCGCGAAAGCCCCCACCCCTACGACGCAGGGGCGATCCAGGGCTGTGTGTCGACTGAACGGTTTCGGCCATAGGTGAGTTGCTATGTATCCTGTTGCGGGACTGTGAAACTATAGAATTCTGACGCTATGCTGCATCTAACAATGCTCTGATCTGCATCAACCCTCTCCCAGCTTCTGACCATGATGGCTGAATGGAGTCTGCTATCCTAGCAGCAGCTACTACATTTAACATAGGGGTACAATATGCCTCAACCTCATTGCGGGATCCAGTCGGGAACAGGTGTCGCTGTCGTCGACCGGCAACTGGTGGGCGCTGGCAAGCGCGCTCGTTGAGTTCCCGCTAGAGCTCTTCCAACTGAATACACGTGCCCTCCAAGGCCTGACCCTTGGTGGTCGTACCAACGATGGGAGTATGAAGAAGTTCACCATCGTGATGTGGATAATCACTCGACGGGCTGCCAACATCACGCTTGCCATGGCCAAAGCCCGGCGGTGGGCTTTGATGAGAGCCTGCCATAAGAACCTCCGCTGCTGGGTCGCAGCTCTCGCACTCGGAAGGGATGTCGAGTGACTTAAGCACCACTAAGAATCTAGTTGGAATCTTGTCTGTGATCTTCAAGTCCTCCAATGTCATGTCCTTAGGTAGGGGGGTCTAGGTCATTCCTAGGACCCTACCCTAGGTACATATCCTCGTCAGCGCCATAATAGATAGACTCCTCCAATTTTGTGTAATGGTTTTGTGCATTGATTGCACCCAAATTATGACAAAAATGTGAATTCGGTGGATTTAGATAATGCATGCATACATCGATCATTGTATTTTCTTAAATCAAGTCAACGTATAAAACAAGCAAGACATTAAAGCATGATTTGCGGCTCCATGCAACCATAATACATGGACTCCTATAATTTTGTGTATGGGATGTGCGCATTGATTGCACCCAAATTATGACAAAAGACACAAGTCACGGTGGAACTCATATTATTAATTTTTAGATAATGCATGTATACATCGATCATTGTATTTGTTTTACACAAGTCAGGCAATGGAAACATTTAAAAAAAGTGTGCATGCATGATAATTAGAATAATGGGATGTCTCAATGCTATTTTTGATGCATGGTAGTATGCAGATGATGATGTTGTAAATGAATAGGTGTATAAGGCGCCACTCAGGTACCATTTTTGCCAGCGGTCTGCTGAGAGATGGCTTCGTACTTCCTGTTGGACAAAGTTGCATGGGAAACAAAAAATTTCCTACACACACGCAGATCTATCCATGGTGAGGAGCATCTACGAGAGGGAGAGTGGATCTACATACCCTTGTAGATCGCTAAGCGGGAAGCGTTAAGAAACGCGGTTGGTGTAGTCGAACGTCTTCGCGATCCAAATCGCCATGCGTCCCGCGATCCAATCACGATCCGTCCCGCAATCCAATCATGATCAGTCCTGCAATCCGATCATGATCCATCCCACAAACTTGATCACGATCCATCCCACGAACTTGATCACGATCCTTCCGATCTAGCACTGAACGGACGGCACCTCCGCGTTCAGCACACGTACAACTTGATGACAATCTCCACCGTCTTGATCCAGCAAGAGGGAGTGAAGTGGAAGAAGAGTTCTTCGGCAGCCTAACGGCGCTCCGGCGATGGTGGTGGAGCAATTCCGGCAGGGCTTCGCCTAAGCAACGCAGAAAACCGATCTAGAGGAGAAACTATGCACTGGAGGAACGGGTAGCACGTGGCTGAAAAACTAGTGCAAAAACCCAAAACCCTCTAATATATATAGGGGGAGAGGAGGAGAGGAGGCAGCCTTGGCCTCCAAGGCAAGCTGGTTCGGCCGAACCTACTAGGAGAGGAGGATTCCTCCTCCAATCCTAGTAGGACTAGGATTGCTCCTTTTTGCCTTTTTGCCCACCTTTTCCTATTGGGTTTTTTCCTCCAGCCACATGGGCCTTGTGTGGGAGTTTCCACCAGCCCACTAAGGGCTGATATTCACTCTCCCACATCACATGAAGCCTCCTGGGTCGAAATACCCCTCCCGGAGGCCTCCCGGTACACTACCGGCACTCCCGATACACTACCGATGAGCCCGAAACTTTTCCGGCGACCAAAACAGGACTTCCTATATATAAATCTTTACCTATGGACCATTCCGGAGCTCCTCGTGAAGTCCGAGATATCATCCGGGAATCCGAGCAAACTTCGGTCACCACCATACATAATTCTATACTACCGAAACGTCACCAAACCTTAAGTGTGCAGACCCTGCGGGTTCGAGAACTATGTAGACATGACCGAGACACCTCTACGGTCAATAACCAATGGTGGGACATAGATGTCCACATTGGTTCCTACATATTCTACGAAGATCTTTATCGGTCGAACCTCTATGTCAAGGATTCAGTTAATCCCGTATGATGTTCCCTTTGTTCTTCGGTATGTTACTTGCCCGAGATTCGATCGTCGGTATCTCTATACCTAGTTCAAACTCGTTACTAGAAAGTCTCTTTACTCGTTCCATAATACAAGACCTCGCAACTAACACTTAGTCACATTGCTTTCAAGACTTATCGTGATGTTGTATTACCGAGTGGGCCCTGAGATACCTTTCCGTCACACGGAGTAACAAATCCCAGTCTTGATCCATGCCAACTCAATAGACACCCTCGGAGACACCTGTAGAGCACCTTTATAGTCACCCAGTTACGTTGCGACGTTTGATACACACAAGGTACTCCTCCGATATCTGTGAGTTGCATGATCTCATGGTCATAGGAACATATACTTGACATGCAGAAAACAGTAGCAATAAACTGACACGATCATAAGCTACGTTTGTTATTTGGGGCTTTTCCATCACATCATTCTCCTAATGATGTGATCCCGTTATCAAATGACATCTTATGTCCATGGCTAGGAAACCTTAACCATCTTTCGATCAACGAGCTAGTTCACTAGAGGCACACTAGGGACATTGTGTTTGTCTATGTATCCACACATGTATCCATGTTTCCAATTAATATAATTATAGCATGGATAATAAAAAATTATCATGAACAAGGAAATACAATAATAAACACTTTATTTATTGCCTCTGGGGCATATTTCCAACAGTCTCCCACTTGCACTAGAGTCAATAATCTATTTTCACATCACTATGTGATTTACATTGTAATGAATCGAACACCCATGCAGTTCTGGTGTTAATCATGTTAGACCTTGGAAGAGGTTTAGTCAATGGGTCTGCAACATTCAGATCTGTGTGCACTTTGCAAATATTTATGTCCTTCTCCATGATGTAATCGTGGATGGAGTTGAAGCGTCGCTTTATGTGTCTGGTCCTCTTGTGAAACCTTGGTTCCTTAGCGAGAGCAATGGCACCAGTGTTGTCACAGAACAGGTTCATTGGATTCAGTGCACTGGGCACTACACCAAGATCTGTCATGAACTGCTTCATCCAGACACCTTCCTTCACCGCCTCCGAGACTGCGATGTATTCCGCTTTGCACGTAGAATTAGTGACCATGCTTTGCGTGGAACTTCACCAGCTTACCGCTCCCCTGTTAAGCATAAATTCGTATCTGGTTTGCAACTTAGAGTAGTCCGGATCAGTGTCAAAGCTTGCATCGCTGTAACCCTTTACGACGAGCTCTTCATCACCTACATAAACAAGAAACATTTCCTTAGTCCTTTTAAGGTACTTAAGGATATTCTTGACCGCTTGCCAGTGCTCCATTCCAGGATCACTTTGAAACCTTCCGGCCATACTTATGGCAAGGCTGACATCGGGTCTTGTGCACAGCATTGCATACATGATAGAGCCTATGGCTGAAGCATAGGGGATGGCACTCATCTTTTCTCTATCTTCTGCAGTTACTGGGCATTGAGTCTTACTCAACTTCACACATTGTAACATAGGCAAGAACCCCTTCTTGGACTGTTCCATTTTGAACTTCTTCAAAACTTTATCAAGGTATGTGCTCTGTGAAAGTGCTATTAAGCATCTCGATCTATCTCTATAGATCTTAATGGCTAATATGAAAGCAGCTTCTCCTAGGCCCTTCATTGAAAAACTCTTGTTCAAATATTCCTTCACGCTTTCCAGCATTTCTATATTGTTTCCCGTCAGCAATATGTCATCCACATATAATACTAGAAACGCTACAGAGCTCCCACTCACTTTCTTGTAAATACAAGATTCTCCGTAAACTTGTATAAACTCAAGCGCTTTGATCACCTCATCAAAGCGCTTATTCCAACTCCGAGATGCTTCCACCAGTCCATAAATGGATCGCTAGAGTTTGCAAACTTTGTCAGCATTCTCTGGATCGACAAAACCTTCAGGTTGCATCATATACAACTCTTCCTCAAGGAAACCGTTGAGGAACGTTGTTTTGACATCCATCTGCCAAATTTCATAGTTGAAACAAGCAGCTATTGCTAACATGATTCTGACAGACTTAAGCATCACTATGGGTGAGAAAGTCTCATCGTAGTCAACTCCTTGAACTTATGAAAAACCCTCTGCCACAAGTCGAGCTTTATAGACGGTGACATTACCGTCCGCGTCTGTCTTCTTAAAGATCCATTTGTTCTGAATGGCCTTTCACCCTTCAGGTAATACTTCCAAAGTCCATACTTTGTTTTCATACATGGATCCCATCTCGGATTTCATGGCCTCTAACCATTTCTCAGAATCCGGGCCCATCACTGCTCCTCCATAGCTCGTAGGTTCATTGTTGTCCAACAACATAACCTCCATGATAGGGTTGCCGTACCACTCAGGGGTAGTACACGGCCTTGTCGACCTACGAGGTTCAATAGAAGCTTGATCCGAAGCTTCATGATCATCATCATTAACTTCCTCTTCTACAGTCGTAGGTTCCACAGAAACATCTTTCTGTGCTGCGCTACTTTCTTGTTGAAGTAAAGGTTCAATAATCTCATCAAGCTCTATTTTCCTCCCACTCAATTCTTTCGAGAGAAACTCTTTCTTAAGAAATGTTCCGTTCTTAGCAACAAACACTTTGCCTTCGGATCTGAGATAGAAGGTATACCCGACTATCTCTTTTGGGTATCCTATGAAGACGCATTTCTCCGCTTTGGGTTCCAGCTTTTGAGGCTGAACCTTTTTGACATAAGCATCACATCCCCAAACTTTAAGAAACGACAACTTTGGCTTCTTGCCAAACCATAGTTCATATGGCGTCATCTCAACGGATTTTGATGATGTCCTATTTAAACTGAATGCAGCTGTCTCTAATGCATAACCCCAAATCGATAGTGGCAAATGAGCAAGAGACATCATAGAACGCACCATATCTAATAAGGTTCGATTACGATGTTCGGACACACCATTACGCTATGGTGTTCCGGGCGGTGTCAACTGTGAAACAATTCTACACTGTCTTAAGTGACTACCAAACTCATAACTCAGATATTCACCTCTTCGATCAGATCGCAGGGACTTAATCTTCTTGTTATGATGATTCTCAACTTGACTCTGAAATTGCTTGAACTTTTCAAACGTTTCAGACTTGTGTTTCATCAAGTAAATATACCCATATCTACTTAAGTCATCAGTGAAGGTGAGAAAATAACGATATCCACCACGCGCTGTAACATTCATTGGACCGCACACATCAGTATGTATGATTTCCAACAAGTCACTTGCCCGTTCCATTGTTCCAGAGAACGGCGTTTTAGTCATCTTGCCCATGAGGCATGGTTCACATGTGTCAAGTGATTCAAAATCAAGTGACTCCAAAAGTCCATCAGCATGGAGCTTCCTCATGTGTTTTACACCAATATGACCTAAACGACAGTGCCACAAGAAAGTGGTACTATCATTATCATCTCTACATCTTTTGGCATCTTGTTATGAACATGTGTATCATCACTATCAAGTTTCAATATGAATAAACCCCTCACATTGGGTGCATGACCATAAAAGATATTACTCATATAAATAGAACAACCTTTCTTCTCTGATTTAAATGAGTAACCGTCTCGCAATAAATAAGATCCAGATATAATGTTCATGCTTAACGCAGGCACTAAATAAAAATTATTCAGGTTCATCACTAATCCCGATGGTAATCGAAGAGAGTGTGTGCCAACGGCGATCACATACCCCTTGGAACCATTTCCCACGCGCATCGTCACTTCGTCCTTTGCCAGCCTTCATTTATTCCGTAGTTCCTACTTTGAGTTGCAAATGTGAGCAACTGAACCGGTATCAAATATCCATACACTACTACGAGAGCTAGTAAGGTACACATCGATAACATGTATATCATATATACCTTGTTTGTCGTTGGCCGCCTTCTTGTCAGCCAGGTACTTGGAGCAGTTCCGCTTCTAGTGACCAGTTCCCTTGCAATGAAAGCACACAGTTTCTGGCTTGGGTCCATGCTTGGGCTTCTTTACAGGAGTAGCAACTCCTTTGCCATCCTTCTTGGTTTTACCCTTCTTGCCCTTGCCATTAACTTTGCCATTTTTCTTGAAACTAGTGGTTTTATTGACCATCAACACTTGATGTTCTTTCTGGATTTCAGACTCAGCGACTTTTAGCATCGCAAACAGCTCGGCAACTGACTTGTTCATCCCGTGCATGTTATAGTTCATCACAAAGCTCTTGTAACAAGGTGGCAGTGATTGAAGAACTCTGTCAGTGATCGCCTCTAGTGGAAGGGCAATTCCCAACTCTGCTAGACGAGTTGAATACCCAGACATTCTGAGTATATGTTCACCGATAGACCCGTTCTCCTCCATCTTGCAAGCATAGAACTTATCGGAGGTTTCATACCTCTCGATCCGGGCGTTCTTCTGAAAGATAAATTTCAACTCCTAGAACATGTCATATGCTCCATGATGTTCAAAACGTCTTTGAAGTCCCGGTTCTAAGCCATACAATATTGCACACTGAACTATTGAGTAATCTCCAGTATGTGCCTCCCAAGCGTTCTTAACGTCTTCGGAGGTCATGTCTTCTGGTTGGTCACCAAGCGGTGCATCAAGGACATATGATTTCTGGGAAGCCGTGAGGATAATCCTCAGATTACGGGCCCAGTCAACAAAGTTACTTCCATCATCTTTCAACTTAGCTTTCTGTAGGAACGCATTAAAATTCAGGGGTGCTACTACGTGAGCCATTGATCTACAAAATAAATATGCAAAGTTTACTTAGACTATTGTTCAAGATAATGAGTTTAGTTAATCAAATTACTAAAGCTCCCACTCAAAGTCATCTGAGTGTCAAAATGATCCAAATCCACCAACTCAAGTCCGATCATCACGTGAGTTGAGGTTGCTTCAATGGTGAACATCATTATGTTGATCATATCTACTATATGACTCATGTTCGACCTTTCGGTCTCTTGTGTTCCGAGGCCATGTATGTACATGCTAGGCTCGTCAAGTTTAACCCGAGTGTTCTGCGCATGCAACACTGGCTTGCACCCGTTGTACGTGAACCTAGAGTCTATCACACCCGATCATCACGTGGTGTCTCAACACGACGAACTTTCTCAACGGTGCACACTCGGGGAGAACAAAATTTATCATGAAATTTAAGTGAGGGATCACCTGATAATGCTACCGTCGTACTAAGCAAAACAAGGTGCATAAAAGGATTAACATCACATGCAATTCATAATTGACATGATATGGCCATGAACTTGTGCTTTAGATCTCCATCTTGAAAGCACCGGCATGATCTCCATCGTCACCGGCAAGACACCATGATCTCGATCATCTTGATCTCCATCAACGTGTCGCCATCAGGGTTGTCGCACCCAACATGCTTCTACTACTATTGCTACCATTTAGCAATAAAGTAAATCATTACATAGCGCTTAATGATTGACACGCAGGTCATACAATAATTAAAGACAACCCTATGGCTCCTGCCGGTTGCCGTACTCATCGACATGCAAGTCATGAAATTCTATACATCACATGATCATCTCATACATCACATATATCACATCATGTAATTGGCCATATCACATCACAACATACCCTGAAAAAACAAGTTAGACATCCTCTAACGGGGATATACCCCATGGTATGACCCGGCCTGGCGACTTACAGGAGACCCGGCTGAAGACATGACATCTTATTTATGACCCGGCAAGCGGGTCATAGGATGACCAAGCCCGAGACCCGGCGGGTGAGACGGCGCTAGGCGGCTCACAAGAGAAGGCCCACAGGAGAAGGCCCACAAGAGAGAAGGATTCCCTTAAAAGGAAATAAGACCCGGAGTAGGATTCGTGAGAGACTAGTCCTAATCCTACTCCTAGTAGGACTCTATTTGTAAACCTACCCTCTCCACTTATATAAGGAGGGGTAGAGCACCCCTAGAGGAGGAAGTTCTCAAGAGACACAAGTCTACAAGTTTAGACAACACAAGAGATTAGAGGCACAAGAGATTAGAGGTAGCAATTAGCACCCTTGTAACCGAGAGATCTTCATCATTATCAATACCAGACAAGCAGGACGTAGGCTTTTACCTCCATCGGAGGGGCCGAACCTGGGTAAAACTCCGTGTCTTCTCGATTCTGATCAACCCCTTCAAGCCGCCACGTAGTTGCGTCTCGCCCCGAACCTAAGTCCGTTCACTCGGACATCTGCCATGACAAATCCACGACAGTTGGCGCCCACCGTGGGGCCCATGCATGGTGGTATTGTGTTCTTGAAAGGATCTCTCCTAGGGATCAAGAAGCTTATGACCCGCCGGATCCGCAAGAACCGACAAGGAGGAATCTATATTAACTCTGAGTTCATCAATCGAGATGAAAGAAGTTTCAACAGCAGCCTACGCGATGACGGGAGGTAGATCCGACCTCTACTACAGCCGCCAGTCAGATCCGTCTACGCGGTTAAGGGACTCATGGTAGCAAAAAAAACTACACTGGTGATGACAGCCGTATGAGAACTACAACATCATGACAATTAGCGACAGCCGCGGTGGTTGATTTTCACTCGAATTGGTATGCAACTCCCCCTCCAATCAATAAAAAAAGACATACAGGCCATAGACACGGCAATACGATATGCTGCGGAGTCCAGGTCAACAAATAAAAGAGAAAAGTCACGACCTCGGAAGGACATCGACTGGACAAGGCTGGCTCTGACCCGGAAACAGCAGAGACCGCTGGCCTCCGCTCTCGCCTCCGTCGCCGCCGTTGCGTCACCTTGCCCGGTGCGCCCTGCATCTCCTGCCGTCACCTTGCAGCACATACGAGCCACCGTGGGCAGGTGTGCCTGCTGGCCCTCCATGATGCTGCCGCGGCCTCCCTTGCCTCAAGCCTCCAGCCGGTTCGCCGTTCCGCAATGGGCCACCGCAAGCTATACGGAGTCGACCTTGCCGTGCCTTCGCCAAAATTGTACGAGTCGCCGCCGCCATAGTTCACCCTCATGCGAATGGCCGACTCGTCGCTGCCGTGACCTGCTTGCTGGCTCTCCTCCGGCCGGTTCTGCTCACTCCAGAGTTGGGTCGGGTTCCACCTTGTTGTGGCGTTGAACCACCTCACCTCGCCTTCGCCACACCAATTTCTCCATCGTCGGGGATGCCCGACCTCCCCTATTGTCGCCTCGGCCTCCTCCACCATGGCTCGCCCCGCATGCCCACATGTTGCACCAGCACTCGACTACGCATGCCCATGCGTAGTGACTGCTGTCGTGCCTCTGGCCGCCATGCCAGCGCCGCCCATAGCCGGTGCGCGCACGCCGCCCCTGGCTTGCCAGTTCTGCCCAACGCGGTAACTGCGCCGCTCCAGCCGGCCGACTCCACTGAGTTCATCGCCGTGGCCTTGCCATGAATCGGCCCGACAAGCTGCCCTAGCAAGCCGCCGCGCCTGCTGCCGCTCCGCCCCTGCCTCTACCTCACCCTCGCCTCCACCATAGAGACGTGCCTCCGGCTTGTCCACGTCCACCTCAGTAGAGGCTAGCCTCAGTGCCGCCGGCTCTCCCACGGCCTTCGGCTCCCTCGGCGGCCTCCGGGTCTCGCACGCGTACGGCCGGCGCCCCGCTGTGCTGTTGAGCCACCCCGGCCACGCTCCACCCCGCGCTGTACGGGTGGTGGGAGGATAAGAAAAAGGGGAGTGGTGGGGAACGGCTGAAAATTTTTATTAAAAAAATATTAAAAAAATCAGAGGTGGGGCCTGGTTGGATGAAGGACAACTGTTTCATCCGATTACATCCGCACACGGATCATCGGTAGTTTCTACAAAGATCATCAGATGACATGTATTTTTCTATTTTTTCAGTATATATTAATTTCTGTGAAGAGCAGTTACATTGGCCTGCAATGTTTTACGCAGGACAATTACTCAAGTGGCATCATACCGCGGAGATGAAGCGCATGGCAAATATCTGGTGTTCGTCTATGGCGCGTTGCTCAACAGACACGCGCAAGCCACCGCTATCGCGGTCCAATTTACATTAACACGTCGGTACCGCGCATGCTCACCCGTCGGTATGGGCCGCCCAATGACTGTGGCAAGCCGCCGTCCCCGCTTTATGGTCTTCACCAACAATGCCGAGGCCGACTCTCACCACCCGCGCCGGCTTACAAATGCCATGGCCATCTCTCATCATCCGCGACGGCTTATAAAGCTGTAGCGTATTTCACAAACAGGGCCGGCTTACAATGCCGCGGTTGGTTTCTACGTCTATATGAACATATCGGTGCGGTGCTCGTCGATACGAGTCGCCCAACGGACAAGCGCATAAGCCGCCACCACTATAGCTTGGTTCACTTCAGGCAAACATCCGGAACGAACAATCAACCGGATCATTGAAACAATTCATACGGGATCATGTATAACCCGCCATGGCCAACCTCAAATTTCGATGAAGATCCTCAAGACGCCTCTTCGAGTCAACTTGAGGCTCGGGGGCTACAGACATGGCAAGACACATTTGGTCGTTTTCAATGAGAAGTCGGGGTCTTTGCAAGATGAAATTTTCCGGCTCAGAAATTTGGGTTGAAGTGGTTTGTTCACCGTAAAAAACGGCTGATCTATCATCCGGCTTTATGCCCTATCAAGCGCTGTTGCAGGGAGGCTTCTTGCCTTCAGGTATAGATTACATCTCCCCTGCACAGTCTGCTTTTACGCTGTTGCAAGGAGGCTTCTTGCCTTCGGGTATAGCTTACATCTGCCTTGCACAGCCGACGTTATGCCCAATTAAGCACTGTTGCAAAGAGGCTTCTTGCCTTCGGGTATAGCTTACATCTCCTTTGCACAGCCAGCTGTTATTAAACTGTTGCAAGGAGGCTTCTTGCCTTCGGGTATAGCTTACATCTCCCTTGCACAATTGGCTTTATGCCTAGTTTGGTTACATTAAGCGCTGTTATTGATGGAGGCTTCTGACCTTTGGTATAGCATACATGACCCTAAGACAACAACGTGTACACCAAATTCTAGTTGCTTATCAACTGCGGCCATCGAAGGGGGCTTCTTATCGACGGGTATCGCTTATCTCACCCTAATGGCCGGCTTTATGCCACTTCCGGTTACTTATTAACCGCGGTTGTCGAAGGGGGCTTCTTACCGACGGGTTCGCTTATCTCACCCTAACAACCGGCGTTTACGCCAAACTCAGTTGCTTATCAACTGTAGCTGTTGAAAGAGGCTTCTTGCCTTCGGGTATAGCTTCATCTCCTTTCAAACAGCCGGCTTTATCAGTAAGCCGTGGTTGTCGATGGAGGCTTCTTGCCTTCGGGTATAGCTTACATTACCCATCGACAGCGGGCGTCCGCGCCTACAACTGTAGCTGTTGAAAGAGGCTTCTTGCCTTCGGGTATAGCTTATGTCTCCTTTCAAACAGACGGCTTTATCAGTAAGAAGTGGTTGTCGATGGAGGCTTCTTGCCTTCGGGTATAGCTTACATTACCCATCGACAGCCGGCTTCCGCGCCTAAAACTGTAGTTGTTGAAGGAGGCTTCTTGCCTTTGGGTATAGCTTGCATTACCTTCAAACAACTAGCTTTATGCCGTTCTGGCTCATCAGTAGCCACGGCTGTCGATGGAGGCTTCTTACCTTGGGTATAGCTTACATTACCCATTGACAGCCGACGTTCGCGCTTACAATATTTGCTGTCAACAGGAGGCTTCTTACCTTTGGGTATAGCTTACATTACCCTAAAAATAGTCGGCTTTATGCCATTCCGGTTGACATGTCAGCCGTGGATTATTCAAGGGGGCTTCCCACCTCCAGGTAACATGCCGGCTTATCAAGCCGGGTCAGAGCAAGGTTATGAAAGAAGGAGCAATGTTATAACATCTCCGGGTTGTGCTTTGAAAAAGCCGCCCTTACAACAATATAGAATATATTTTGTCTTGTTCATTTTTGCAGGTTTTATCTCTTAAGATGAGCCACCGTTAAAGTATTCTGCAAAAGCAAATGGATTTTTTAATAGCCAACATGGCTGAATCTTCATGGTTTATCATAACTAGTAATAAATGATTGGGATTTTTTCAAACCAGCTCGGAGAAATTATTATCTTTCAAGAGACGCCCTATCAGATATAATGCCGTGTCATCTAATTGGCCGGTTCTCGGATTTCCTTAATTGTGCTCTGTAGTAATCTACAACACTCACGGATTTCTCAAACTTATATTTGCCGGGTTGCACCGCAACCACGAGCAGGAATTTCATGTCAAAGACAAAGGAATTATTCCAGGATATTCATTCCGGGTTGTATTACGACCACGGTCAAAGATTCATTCAACAAATTATGGTGAGACATATTATTCTCACATAGTCCCAAGTCGCCGTAGGCGGACGACCCGACACTTGGGGGCTACATTATCCAAATCCAAGTTTATATCAATTATGCAAGTCCCATGTCGCTGCAAGCATGCAGCACGACACTTGGGGGCTAATGCAAGCCGGTTTTCAAACCATTACATTGTCAGCAAGACCATATTATCTCAAGGAGATGAGCCGGCCCTTCTATATTTTTCTAAAGTCCTAGCCCAGTAATTCTTACTGACCCGGCACTTGGGGGCTACAGCATTCAGCTGTTCCAACAGATTAAGAGATTCAAATTGAAGACCCGGCGCATCACATTCTGATGAGCCGGCCCTTGGGGGCTACACCCGCCGAAGCGTTCTGATGAGCCGGCCCTTAGGGACTACACCCGCCGAAGCTTTCTGATGAGCCGACCTTGGGGGCTACACCCGCTGAAGCATTATAAGATATAAGGCAATTATAAGTCCCAGGTTGCTGTAGGCAGGACAACCCGATGCTTGGGGCCTACACAGTCCAAAATGTTATTTGCAAAGCACCAAGTTATCATGGATAATCTCGGAGCTACAGGTAATATGGACATATCAAAAACTTTGAGGAGAATTTTCAAGATATTAAATATGGAGTTCAGTGGTTAGACCCGGCGTCACCAACACTTATGACCCGGTGTTATCAAAAGATCATAAACCCGCCAGAGTTTATATAAGCCGCCCTGCTTCACAACAATGGAAGTCCGGTTCTACATTAGATGGATTTTCATCCCAATATTTATCAAGTCAGCAGGATTCTAGTTATTTAACCCGGAGTCACCAACGATAATGACCCGACATCATCAATGATTATGACCCGGCGGAGATGACCCGCCAAGAGTATTGGAAGCTGACTCAATGGCATATGGGTGTTCTATTCTCAATATGTTTCAAAAAACATTAACAAGCAAGATGATTATCAAGACGACTCATTCATATGGAGAAAAGACCCGGATTTCTCAGAAGCCATTTTATAAGCCGGCCAAAGGAGCAAGCCGGCCACTTAACACATTTGTTACTCTTATTTCAGGATCTTACCATGAATAAATTCAAGCTAACCTAGGGGCTAATGACGGGGATATACCCCATGGTATGACCCGGCCTGGCGACTCACAGGAGACCCGACTGAAGACATGACATCTTATTTATGACCCAGCAAGCGGGTCACAGGATGACCAAGCCCGAGACCCGGCGGGTGAGCCGGCGCCAGGCGGCTCACAAGAGAAGGCCCACAGGAGAAGGCCCACAAGAGAGAAGGATTACCTTAAAAGGAAATAAGACCCGGAGTAGGATTGGTGAGAGACTAGTCCTAATCCTACTCCTAGTAGGTCTCTATTTGTAAACCAACCCTCTCCACTTATATAAGGAGGGGTAGAGCACCCCTAGAGGGGGAAGTTCTCAAGAGACACAAGTCTACAAGTTTAGACAACACAAGAGATTAGAGGCACAAGAGATTAGAGGTAGCAATTAGCACCCTTGTAACCGAGAGATCTTCATCATCATCAATACCAGACAAGCAGGACGTAGTCTTTTACCTCCATCGGAGGGGCCGAACCTGGGTAAAACTCCATGTCTTCTCGGTTCCGATCAACCCCTTCAAGCCGCCACGTAGTTGCGTCTCGCCCCGAACCTAAGTCCGTTCACCTGGACATCTGCCGTGACAAATCCACGACATCCTCTAATTGTTGTTGCATGTTTTATGTGGATGCTACGAGTTTCTATCAAGAACGATTCTTACCTACGCATAAACCACAACGGTGTTACATAATTTGCTTTTCAACCTTCTCACGGATCGCCTTTGTCGAATCCCATCCAACTAAAGTGAGAGAAACTGCCACCCGCAAGCCATCTAGGCAACAAGTTGCGTCGAGGGAAACGGTCTCTTGTAAGCGTACGAGTAATGTTGGTCCGGGCCGCTTCATCTCACAATACCGCTGAACCAAAATCCGACCAAGGGAGGAAGCAATCTAAGCATCAACGCCCACAAACCTTTTGTGTTCTACACGAGATCAAATCTACGCATAGACCTAGCTCATGATGTCACTATTGGGGAACGTTGCATGGGAAACAAAAAATTTCCTATGCACACGTAGATCTTTCCATGGTGATGAGCATCTAAGAGAGGGAGAGTGGATCTACATACCCTTGTAGATCGCTAAGCGGGAAGCGTTAAGAAATGCGGTTGGTGTAGTCGAACGTCTTCGCGATCCAAATCACCATGCGTCCCCCGATCCAATCACGATTCGTCCCGCGATCCAATAATGATCCATCCCGCAATCCGATCATGAACCATCCCACGAACTTGATCATGACCCGTCCCACAAACTTGATCACGATCCTTCCGATCTAGCACCGAACGGACGACACCTCCGCATTCAGCACACGTACAACTTGATGACGATCTCCACCGTCTTGATACGGCAAGACGGAGTGGAGGGGAATAAGTGTTCTCCGGCAGCCTGACGGTGCTCCAGCGTTGGTGGTGGAGCAATTCCGGCAAGGCTTCACCTAAGCAGTGCAGAAAACCGATCTAGAGGAGAAACTATGCACTGGAGGAACGGGTAGCACGTGGCTGAAAAACTAGTGCAAAAACCCAAAACTCTCTAGTATATATAGGAGGAGAGGAGGATAGGAGGCAGCCTTGGCCTCCAAGGCTAGCTGGTTCGGCCGAACCTACTAGGAGAGGAGAATTCCTCCTCCAATCCTAGTAGGACTAGGATTGCTCCTTTTTGCCTTTTTTCCACCTTTTCCTATTGGTTTTTTTCCTCCAGCCACATGGGCCTTGTGTGAGAGTTTCCACCAGCCCACTAAGGGCTGATATTCACTCTCCCACATCCCATGAAGCCTCTTGGGTTGAAATACCCCTCCCGAAGGCCTCCCGGTACACTACCGACACTCCCAGTACACTACCGATGAGCTCGAAACTTTTCCAACGACCAAAACAGGACATACGATATATGAATCTTTACCTCCGGACCATTCTGGAGCTCCTCGTGACGTTCGGGATCTCATTCGGGACTCCAAACAAACTTCCGTCACCACCATACATAACTCTATACTACCAAAACGTCACCAAACCTTAAGTGTGCAGACCCTGCGGGTTCGAGAACTATGTAGACATGACCGATACACCTCTACGGTCAATAACCAATGGCGTGACCTAGATGTCCACATTGGTTCCTACATATTCTACGAAGATCTTTATCGATCGAACCTCGATGTCAAGGATTCAGTTAATCCCGTTTGATGTTCCCTTTGTTCTTCGGTATGTTACTTGCCCGAGATTCGATCGTCGGTATCTCCATACCTAGTTCAACCTCGTTACTGGCAAGTCTCTTTACTCATTCCGTAATACAAGATCTCGCAACTAACATTTAGTCACATTGCTTGCAAGGCTTATTGTGATGTTGTATTACCGAGTGGGCCTGAGATACGTCTCCGTCACACGGAGTAACAAATCCTAGTCTTGATCCATGCCAACTCAATAGACACCCTCGGAGACACCTGTAGAGCACCTTTATAGTCACCCAGTTATGTTGCAACATTTGATACACACAAGGTACTCCTCCGATCTCTGCGAGTTGCATGATCTCATGGTCATAGGAACATATACTTGACATGTAGAAAACAGTAGCAATAAACTGACACGATCATAAGCTACGTTTGTTGTTTGGGTCTTGTCCATCACATCATTCTCCTAATGATGTGATCCCGTTATCAAATGACATCTTATGTCCATGGCTAGGAAACCTTAACCATCTTTCGATCAACTAGCTAGTTCACTAGAGGCACACTAGGGACATTGTGTTTGTCTATGTATCCACACATGGATCCATGTTTCCAATTAATACAATTATAGCATGGATAATAAACGATTATCATGAACAAGGAAATACAATAATAAACACTTTATTTATTGCCTCTAGGGCATATTTCCAACACTTCCTTACATCGGCCATAGATTTCGCAGTATCAGTCTTAGCAGAAGCAGCAGTAGATTTGGCTGCAGCTCATTTGGTAGACGCGGCCTCTTCAGGTGTGGTAGCGGTCTCAGCCTTCTTGGTGAACATCTTGGCAGCAGCAATGTGCATGTCTGCTAAGTTATTGGAAGCTTCCTTCCTGTTGGGGGAGGTAGAAGAAGTTGTACTAGCTGCTTGCCGAGAGATGGCACCATTCTTCAACGCATCATCAACCGACTTTGCTGCATCTCGCTTGGCAGTTGCGGCCTCTTTGGGTGTCGTGGCAGTTTCAGCCTTCTCGATCGACTTCTCGGCGGCAGCATAACGCGTAGCGATGGCTTCTTTCCTATAGAGGGAGGTAGAAGAACTTTTACTAGTTTCCTGTTCAGAGATGGCATTGTACTTTGATGCAGAAGAAGCAGATTGTCCTCCATCTTGCTTGGCAATCGTGGCCTCTTCAGGTGTGGTGGCGTTTCAACCTTCTTGATGGGATTTCTGGCAGCAGCATAGCGCGTAGCGGCTAAAGTAGCATCGGCTTCTTTCCTGCCGAGGGAGGTAGAAGAACCTTGACTAGTTTCCTGCTGAGAGATGGCATTGAACTTTGATGCAGCAGAAGCAAATTTGCTCCATCTTGCTGGGCAGTCCTGACCTCTTCAGGTGTGGTGGAAGTTTCGGCCTTCTTGGGTTACTTTTCGGCGGCAACACGTGTAGCTACTAAGGTAGCGTCAACTCATTTCCCGCTGGGGGTAGCAATCTTCAATGTGTTCTCCTCCGCGGCGCCATAGGTCTCTGCTGGCCTTGTGGCCGCCACCACTACAATGGTCGTAAGAAATAACATAGCCATGCCATTCCTTCCATTGGCCATTTGTAAGTAATTTCTCAAGTGTCCCCTTAGGCGCGCGGAGGATTTGAAATGGTGGAGACACATGAGTCATGGAGGTGATAGCCTTTTATAGAGGCAATGTGAGGTCAGAAAATCTCTCCCATGAATGAGAGGTCATAAGAGGTCGACGATGAATATGTGGTCATATGAGATCAACAATGAATATCAGGTTACTAGAGCCCCACGAGGTATGTGGTAATCCATTTATTGATGCATGCATGCAGGAATGTGCGTGTTGCATTTTCTTTTCTGGTTTCTCTCGATCTATGGACTGTGGGAACAAGAATTCCTTTCTGAGCGTGAGCTCAGATGATCTCGAATCCAGGTCTTCTACTTCTTCTCAAGATTGTTGTTGTATTATGTGTTGTACATTAATGGGCTAGCACATTCATTACCGATAGGTACCATCATGTGACTTCCAACCCATTTCACAAACCGATAACCCAATGAATTTCCCGAGTTGTGTGATACGTCTCCAACGTATCTATAATTTGTGATTGTTCCATGCTATTATATTATCTGTTTTGGATGTTTATATGCATTAATATGCTATTTTATATTATTTTTGGGACTAACCTATTAATCTCGAGCCTAGTGCCAGTTTCTATTTTTTCCTTGTTTTTGAGTTTCGCGGGTAAGGAATATTAAATGAAGTCCAAACGGAATAAATCCTCTGGAATGATTTTTTTTGGAAAATATGGAAGCCACGAGACTTGAGAATCAAGGCAAAGGAGCTTCCACGGGGCTACAAGCCTGCTTGCCGCGGCCAGGGGGGCCACCCGGGCCGGGCAGGCTTGTGGGTCCCTGGCAACCCCCCTAATCCTAATCTTCGGCCTACAAATACCCAAATATTCCGTGATCATCAAAACGAGACACAAAAACACATTTTCACCGCCAGAAGCCTCCGTTCCCGAGAGATCCAATCTTGGAGCCTTTTCCAGTAATCTGCCAGAGGGGGATTCGATCACGGAGGGCATCTACATCAACTCCACTACCCCTCCGATGATGTGTGAGTAGTTCACCACAGACCTACGGGTCCATATCTAGTAGCTAGATGGCTTCTTCTATCTCTTTGCTTCCCAATACCATGTTCTTCATGATCTTCATGGAGATCTATCTGATGTAATACTCTTTTGTGGTGTGTTTGTCGATACACGATGAACTATGGGTTTATGTTCAAATTATCTATGAATATTATTTGAGTCTTTCCTGAATTCTTATATGCATGATTTCATATCTTCGCAAGTCTCTTCGAGTTATTGGTTTGGTTTGGCCAACTAGATTGGTAATTCTTGCAATAGGAGAACTGCTTAGTTTTGGGTTCAATCTTGCGGTGTCCTCACCCAGTGACAAAGTAGGGGTAGTGAGGCACGTATTGTATTGTTGCCATCAAGGGTAAAAAGATGGGGTTTTCATCATATTACTTGAGTTTATCCCTCTACATCATGTCATCTTTCTTAATGCGTTCTTCTGTTCTTCATGAACTTAATACTCTAGATGCACGGGCAGGAGTCGGTCGATGTGTGGAGTAATAGTAGTAGATGCAGAATCGTTTCGGTCTACTTGTCACGGACATGATACCTATGTGCATAATCATTTCCTTGGATATCTACATAATTATTCGGTTTTCTATCAATTGCTCGACAGTAATTTGTTCACCCACCGTAATACTTGCCATCATGAGAGAAGCCATCTAGTGAAACCTATGGCCCTTGGGTCTATTTTCCATATTATATTTTCAGATCTAAAACCAAAAATACCAAAAATACTTGCTGCATTGTTTTTTACTTTTAGTTTAACTTTTCGTTCAAGCATCCTATTATATCTATCTCTACCAGATCGCATCCTTGCGAATAAACGTGAAGGGATTGATAACCCCTTTATAGCGTTGGGTGCAAGAGTTTGATTCCTTGTGCAGGTATATCTATTGGTGGCTCGCTTGTATCTCCTACTGGATTGATATCTCGGTTCTCAAGAACTGAGGGAAATACTTATCTACTTTGCTGCATCAAATCGTTCATCTTCACGGGAAACCAACGCATGCTCGAGAAGTAGCAATAAGGATTTCTGGCGCCGTTGCCGGGGAGATATATAGCAAGTCAAGAATACCAAGTACCCATCACAAACTCATCTCTTGCATTTACATTATTTTCCATTTGCCTCTCATTTTAATCTCCACCACTTCTAAAATGATTTTCAAAAAGATTTGCCTTTCGCCCTTTTTTGTTCGTCTTTTCGTTTGCTTTTTGTGTGGTAGATCACTCAAACTCATGGCTAGCCTTGCTACTATCGCTCCCGAGTATGAAGTTCTTAACTTTAAGCAAAGTGAGGGAGAAAACTTAAAAGATGCTTGGTATAGAATTTGCAGGGCTCAAAATAGATCTATTTGTAAGCAATTTACTACCATTCTCCTTTGCAATTTTTACGTGGGAATCACTCCTTGGAATAGATATGTCCTAGATACCATCATGGGAGGGAATTGCTTGGGAAGTCATATCTTTGACTCCTATAGTCCTATGATAAATTTGTTTGGATCACCCCCAATCATGGTTAATGGGACTATTTTAACTTTGGAACATGTTATGCGAAGGTTAGATATCATTGAAAATAAAGTTGCTACTATAGATCTCATTGAAAACTTGGATAAAAAGATTCATAATCATATCACCCAATATGGATCTAAGGTAGCAGTTACTCTAAAAGACCTAAGGGAAAAAGAACCCATAGTTAATGAAAAATTGGATCAAGATTCCTTTAGAATAGGGAAGCCAGAGGATGGTATTACCAACTTGGGTTCCGCTTTTGTTGCTGTTCAAAACACTCCTAAATTTCCTCTTTCTAAAGCTGCCAAGTTTGTTCACGTTCCCAAGAATAAGGGTGAATCCTCTAGTAAAGGGGATGAAGATCTTAAGATGATAAGTGTTCACCCTAATTTTTTCAACATTCTTGGGAAACCGATTGCTGCAAGAGAGTTTCTTGACTTTTCCCCTAGGAGTATGATCATTGATAAAACTAAAGAACCTCCTGGATTTGAGAAGGTCCTCACAAAAATGCCAATACCAAAGATGACAATACCTATATCTATTGCGTTTTGCCTAGCTAGGGGCAACCCAATTTTATTTTTCTTTCTGCTTTTTGCCTCTGTTTTGGTGTGTTTGGCACATTATTACTTCTGTAGTAATTGTGTTTTTGTGTTTAAATTAGTGTTTGAGCCAAGTAAAACCTTTGGGGTGATCTATGGTAGTTGTTGATTTGATCTTGCTGAAAAACAGAAACTTTTGCGCTCAGTCCAGGAATTTTATTATTTTTTCAGAGAGTCAAATTGATCTGAAATTTTTACACAGGATTGATATACCAATTTTCCTGGTTTTCCTAATGTTTCAAAAAATTTAGAGGTCCATAAGTATTCAAAGTTTATAGATTTCTACAGACTGTCGTGTTTTTGACAGATTCTGTTTTCCTTGTGTTGTTTGCTTATTTTGATGTATCTATGGGTCGTATCGGGGGGTATGAGTCATGGAAATATTAGAATACAGTAGGTATTACACAAATATAAATAAATAATGAGTTAACCACAGTACCTAAAGTGGTGATTTATTTTTCTTATACTAACGGATCTGATGAGTTTTCTGTTGAGTTTTGTGTTGTGAAGTTTTCAAGTTTTGGGTGAAGATTTGATGGACTATAGAATAAAGAGTGTCAAGAGCCTAATCCTGGGGATGCCCAAGGCACCCCAAGTCATATTCAAGGTAGAAAAAATCCTAAGCTTGGGGATGCCCCGGAAGGCATCCCCTCTTTCGTCTTCAATCCATCGGTAAATTTACTTGAGGCTATATTTTTGTTCACCACATGATATGTGTTTTGCTTGGAGCGTCTTGTATGATATGAGTATTTTATTCTTAGTTTGCCACAATCATCCTTTCTGCGCATATATTTTTAGAGAGACACGTTGAATCGTGAATTTGTTAGAATACTCTATGTGCTTCACTTATATGTTTTGAGCTAGGCAATGTTGCTCTAGTGCTTCACTTATATCGTTATAGAGCATGGTGGTGTTATATTTGATAGAAATTATTAAACTCTCATTCCTCACTTATATTATTTTGGGAGTTTCTTAAAACAGCATGGTAATTTGTTTAGGTTATGAATTTAGTCCTAATATAATGGCATCCAAGACGGATATAATAAACTTTCATATTAAGTGCATTAACAACTATGAGAAGTTGGATTCCTTGCATATAGTTTTGAGATAATAGGGATGGTAATATGAGAGTCATGCTAGTGAGTAGTTGTGAAATGAATAGATACATGTGTTAAAGCTTGTGATTCCCGTAGCATGCACGTATGGTGAACCACTATGTAACGAAGTCGGAGCATGACTTGTCTAATGACTGTCGACCTTTGTGTGAGGGTTGGGAGCACGTGATGGTTAACTCCTACCATACTCTCCCCTAGGAGCATGCATCTAATGCTTTGTTTGATGACTAATAGACTTTTGCAATAAGTATGTGAGTTCTTTATGACTAATGTGAGTCCATGGATTATACGCACACTCACCCTTCCATCTTTGCTAGCCTCTCTAGTACCGCAACTTTCGCCGGTACATCAAACCCTCCTACCTCAAAATAGAAACCATACCTACCTATTATTTCATTTCCATAGCCATTCCGAGATATATGCCATGCAACTTCCACCATGTAGTTTTTCTATGACTTGCATCATCACTTCATATTGCATATAGAGTTATATCTTGTGATAGGAATCGAGTTGTAATTTATTTTTCTTTGAGTTATAATTAAATAAAAGTGTGATTATTTTTCATTAATAGAGCATTTTCCCACGAGGTAAAAGGATGATGGAGGCTATGACTTCCTCACAAGTTGGGACGAGTATCCAGACTTTACAAAAAAATAAAAGAGGCCAGCGAAGCCCAAACAAAAAAAATAAAAGAGGCCAAATAAGACCACCAAAATAAAAAAAATGAGAGAAAGAGAGAAGGGACAATTTCTACTATCTTTTTCCACACTTGTGCTTCAAAGTAGCACCATGATCTTCATGATAGAGAGTCTCCTATTTTGTCACTTTCATATAACTAGTGGATATTCATTATGCATGACCACTTAGTTTTCTTTTTGAGCTTTCATACACTTATAGCTCTAAGTGCATTTGTTGCATGGAAATCCCTACTCACTCACATTGATATCTATTGATCGGCATCTCCATAGCCCGTTGATACGCCTAGTTTATGTGAGGCTATCTTCTCCTTTTTCCCTTGCACCCCCACCATATTCTATTCCACCTATAATGCTATATCCATGGCTCATGCTCATGTATTGCGTGAGAGTTGAAAAGGTTTGAGAACACCAAAAGTGTGAAACAATTGCTTGACTTGTTCATCGGGGTTGTGCATTATTTAGATACTTTGTGTGGGGAAGATGGAGCATAGCCAGACCATATGATTTTGTAGGGATAACTTTCTAAGGCCATGTTATTTCGAAAGGACACGACTACCTTGTTGGTGTTTGCTCGAAGTATTACTGTTTTTATGTCAATATTAGACTATTTTTTTGAATCTAACGGATCTGAATATTCAAGACACAATAAACAATATTACATGGATAAATATGTTGGGTAGCATTCCACATCAAAAAATCTGTTTTTTATCATTTACCTAGTCGAGGACGAGCAGGAATTAAGCTTGGGGATGCTGATACGTCTCCAACATATCTATAATTTTTGATTGTTCCATGCTATTATATTATCTGTTTTGGATGTTTATATGCATTAATATGCTATTTTATATTATTTTTGGGACTAACCTATTAATCTAGAGCCTAGTGCCAGTTTCTGTTTTTTCCTTGTTTTTGAGTTTCGCAGATAAGGAATATTAAACGGAGTCCAAACAAAATAAAACCTTCGGAATGATTTTTTCTGGAAAATATGGAAGCCACGAGACTTGAGAACCAAGGCAGAGGAGCTGCCATGGGGCCACAAGCCCGTTTGCCGCGGCAAGGGGGGCCACCCGCGTCGGGCAGGCTTGTGGGCCGGGAATGGCTATGGAAATGCCATAATAGGTAGGTATGGTGCCTGTTTTGAGGAATATTGTTGGAAATATGCCCTAGAGGCAATATATAAAGTGTTTATTATTATATTTCCTTGTTCATGATAATCGTTTATTATCCATGCTATAATTGCATTTATTGGAAACACATTGCATGTGTGGGTAAATAGGCAACACTGTGTCCCTAGTATGCCTCTAGTGAACTAGCTCGTTGATCAAAGATGGTCAGGGTTTCCTAGCCATTGACATGTGATGTCATTTGATAACGGGATCACATCATTAGCAGAATGATGTGATGGACAAGACCCAAACTACAAACGTAGCATATGATCGTGTCAGTTTATTGCTACTGTTTTCTACATGTCAATGTATATGTTCCCATGACCATGAGATCATGCAACTCACGGATATCGGAGGAGTGCCTTGTGTGTATCAAACGTCGCAACGTAACTGGATGAGTATAAAGGTGCTCTACAGGTATTTCCGATGATGTCTGTTGAGTTGGCATGGATCGAGACTGGGATTTGTTACTCCGGGTGATGGAGAGGTATCTCGGGGCCTAATCGGTAGTGCAACATCACAATTAGCCTTGCAAGCAATGTGACTAATTGTTAGTTGCGGGATCTTGTATTACGGAACGAGTAAAGAGACTTGCCGGTAACAAGATTGAACTAGGTATGGAGATACCGACGATCGAATCTCGGGCAGATAACATACCGAAGAACATAGAGGTTCGACCGGTAGATCTTCGTAGAATATGTAGGAACCAATGTGGACGTCCAGGTCCCGCCATTGGTTATTGGCCGTAGAGGTGTCTCGGTCATGTCTACATAGTTCTCGAACCCGCAGGGTCTGCACACTTAAGGTTTGGTGACATTTCGGTAGTATAGAGTTATGTATGCTGGTGACCGAAGGATGTTCGGAGTCTCGGATACGATCCCGGACATGACGAGGATCTCCGAAAGTGTCTGGAGATAAAGATTGATATATGTGATAATAGTGTTTTGATCCCTGGAAGAGTTCCGAAATTAACCGGAAGGGGTTCCGGATGTTTACCGAAGTGTTCGGGTACAACAACACTTTATATGGACCAATGGGGTAAAACCCACGAGGTATTGGAAAGGGAAAAAGGAAGTTTTGCTGTTGCCTTAAGCAGTAAGGCAGTACTACCGCTTGTGAAGCGGTACTACCGCTCAAGCGGTACTATGGCTCGTGAAGCGGTACTACCGCTTTTGCGCGGGACTGCAGGGATCCGAGTTGGGCTCTTTTCTTGCCGGCCAAACCGACCTTGTGCTGGAAAAATCGACCTTGTAGAGGTTTTTGCTCCAAGTTTAGACCCCGGGGCTCAACATATAAATAGAGGGGCAGGGCTAGCATACGGGACACAACTTACGGCCACATGCTACCCGTTCCACCGGTGCTCCTCTAGATCGGTTTTCTGCAGCGCTTAGGCGAAGCCCTGCTGGAATTGCTCCACCACCAGCATCACCGCAGCGCCGTCACGCTGCCGGTGAACTCCCTATCCTCTCCACCTCCTCTTGCTGGATCAAGACGATGGAGATCATCATCAAGCTGCACGTGTGCTGAACGCGGAGGTGCCGTCCGTTCGGTACTAGATCGGAAGGATCGTGATCAAGGCCACGGGACGTTCGTGATCGGCTCGCGGGATGGATCGTGACGAGATCGCGGGATGGTTCGTGATTGATTCGCGGGACGGTTCGTGATTAGATCGCGGGACGCTCGGCGATTTGGATCGCGAAGAAGTACGACTACACCAACCACGTTTCTTAACGCTTCCCGCTTAGCGATCTACAAGGGTACGTAGATCTACTCTCCCTCTCGTAGATGCTCATCACCATGGATAGGTTTGCGTGTGCGTAGGAAATTTTTTGTTTCCCATGCAACGTTCCCCAACAGTGGCATCATGAGCTAGGTTGATGGTTCGATGAGATCTCGAGTAGAATACAAAAGGTTTGTGAGCGTTGATGCTTAGATTGCTTCCTCCCTTGGTCGGATTTTAGTTCGGCGGGATTGTGAGATGAAGCGGCCCGGACCAACATTACTCGTACGCTTACGAGAGACTGGTTCCCTCGACGCAACTTGTTGCTTAGATGGCCTGCGGGTGACAGTTTCTCTCACTTTAGTTGGATTGGATCTGACAAAGGTGGTCCTTGAGAAGGTTGAAAAGCAATCTATGTATCACCGTTGTGGTTTATGCGTAGGTGAGAATCGTTCTTGCTAAATACCCGTAGCAGCCACATAAAACTTGCAACAACAATTAGAGGACGTCTAACTTGTTTTTGCAGTGTATGTTGTGATGTGATATGGCCAATTACATGATGAGATATATGTGATGTATGAGATGATCATGTGATGCATAGATTTTCACGACTTGCACGTCGGTGAATTGTAGCGACCCGACTCAAAACGAGTCAAGCCTCTGTGTGTTCTGTGCCATCCCTGGATTAGTATGCTAGCACACAAAGTACATCAATGTATATATCAAAGTGCAATCACATGTAATAACGTAAAAATTGATATATACCTTAAAATAGCAGCGGATACAATCAACGGGAGTGGAGTCCCAATAACACCAACGGCAAGTTAAGTGCGGACCGTAACCCTAAATCGTACTCTTACCCGTCGTAGAAGAGTATCTACAACATAAGACGTTGCAGCCGTGTAGGTCAGCATTTTGAATATGCCGGCAAGATCACCATAGCAGAACAGAAGATAGAAACTATACTATATGCAATAAGGCTTTCACTATACGTCAGGAATATCAGGAATATGCAGTAAGACGTGGCTCTGTGGCTAAGTTTTTGCATAAAAGCTGATTTTATTTTCCTACAACAAAGGAATATCAGGAATTTCACTATGGAGTTACCTGTCATGACATGGTTCCGCCAACCAATGTCTCAATGCCCACAAGTATCTTAAGTTGCTCACAATTAGTTATCAGTCCAGTGTTGAGAGTTCAGAGATAGATCCAAGTCTAGAAGCTCAAATTGTGCGTAACCGGGGACACGGCTAATCGATTAGGTTTAACTCTGCAGAGTGTTGTGTACTTTACCCACAAGATTCTTTCCCTCCTGGTAAGTCCTCGCACTGCCTGGTGTTTGAGAACAGGATGAAAGAAACATGGTCTTTCAGAGTGCTTCCCTGACTGTCCGACAGTGCCCATCCAATCCTAACGTCGACTACATCTCGTAGCACTGCCCAGCAGAGTCACAACAAAGATCAACCAAGCCAGAGCCCATAATGACTTGTGGCTACACAGGTAAGCTTCCGGGCATGAAGTATTCATCCTTCTCTTTGAGTCTGGGTGAGGCTTTCCGCGTGAATACTGACACTTCTCCAGCAACACCTAGGCAAATCCACTGGTTTCTCCAGGGTGCCATTCCAACCATCCCTCACCCAGTAGTGTGTATTGAAAACTTGTCTTCTCGGGTCTCGAAGTCTTGAGGTCTTGAAGATGCAGGACTTGAAGATGTCTTCATGAAGTTGTCGTCTTGATGTGGAGTCCTTCTTCACACCACTCACGAACACTCATACCAATCCCCGTCTACTTTAGCATAGCATAAAAGTAACTAACGTTCCCGGGGCTTTAGTAACAAGTAGTGGGTTCCTACCTCATGCATTCTACTCAACTACAAGAATTTCAGTAACACTACGGGAGGGATTTGTTGAATGATGTGACTATATTCAATAAAAACATAGGTATGGTATAAATGGTCAAAGTGAACTTGCCTGTACTATTGATGAAGATAAAGATTGCTATCAGAAATAACTTGATAGACCATACGTCACTCTCCGATGAAAATCTATATAACAAACATTGCATTCATAAGCAATCATACTAGCAATCAATTCTAACAATCACAAGGTAACACAAGAAACAAAATCAACAAGGTTGATGAAGGAAATACTTAAGACAAAACTCAAAGTCAACAAAGTTTTCATAAAAGAAACTAAGGTAGTTTTCCCCTAAAACAATTATTTTCAATAGTAACAAAACAACAACAAAGTAAAATACAACAAAAGGATTTTAGTGAATATTTTACTAGCGAAAAGAATTACTGTTTGAAGAACAAGTAAAACTATGAAAGCAACATCCTAAACAACAAGAGTGTTTGCCTAATGAACTTAACAACAAGCACAACCATAAACTAAGAGAAAACAAATTATGAAACAACTAAGTTAACATAAAGTAATTAATAAAAATCTTTATTACAAAACAGAATTAGATCATCTAAAACTTTGTGAAAATAATCTCTACCAAAACTAAGTTGTTTTATAAAACATTACCTAATGATAAAGAATATAGTTTCCTATAATAGAGTAAAACTAAACCATTCTTATTAACAAACATTTCTTAACAGAAAAGATTACTAAAACTTTTTCTTAGAAAACAGAAATTAATTATATATAAAACTTTGTTGGAATAAACTATTACTAACTAGTTTCTTTTATAACAAATTAAACCTAATTGAAACGGAGTTGTGATTCCTATATTAATAAAGAAATAAACTAAGAAAATTTATATTTTTATTAACAGTAGGTAAAGCACCTAAAGTTTAACTAACAGAACCTACTAAATCAAATTTAAACTAAATCTGATTTAAACTAACTAAAACTAAATAAATAAAACTATGTTATAAAACTAGACAGATACTGTTTATAGCCAAAACACTAAGAAAAATCATCCTAAAAATTCCCAAACTCTACCTAATGATAGCTAAGATCACTAGTGACAATTAGCAAAAAGAATCATTCAAAAATATATTTTCAAACTCAAGATATTCAGAAAACAAAATTTAAATCAAATCTGTTTAAATTCAAATTTAAATGTTCAAGCATGGTCAAATTTGGTATCTACAGAAACTAGATACAAATTGTGACCTGATTCAAAAAGAATCAATTTAAAATAGTTAAAAACATAAAAGAGATAAGCAAAACAAATCAGAAACTATTCTGGAAACAGAATTTAAAACAGAAAAGAAAAACCATTTTCTGACGGACAGGGGGTGACGTGGCAGATCCTGATTGGCTAAAGGGGTGCGCGAGATCTATTGATTCGAGCGGACGGCCGGCTTCTAAAGAAAAATGTTTCGGGTATTAAAACTTCTTATCTAAGCCGTAGATTAGGATCGGACGGTGGGGGAGAGAGGGGGGCTCACCGCGGCGGGGTGAAGTCCGGCGAGGTCGTCGTCGACGGTGGCAGCTCGGGATCGAAGCGTGTGTCGGCGCCAGGGGGTCTCCGGCGACGGCGTCGGCTCCGTTCGACGCAGGGGAGCACGGCGAAGGCAATGGTGGCGTCGGAGGGACCTCAGGGCGACGGCGACGAGCGACGCGAGCTCGGGGCGGTTCGGACTCCGGCGAGGTCGACGGTGTGGCGGCTCTGGGGGTCTCCGAGGCTCGGGCAGGGGATGGGGAGGTGCGGGCGAGCGAGAGGGGCTCGGTGGTGCGCTCGGGAGAGGACGGGGAGGTCGGAATGGAGCTAGGCGATGGCAATGGCGCGGTGGCAACCAAAAGCTCCGGCGAGCGATTCCGGCGTCGGGAGGCCGTGGGGTGACGGGCAACGAGGGGGAATGGGAAGAGGGGTGTCAGGCGCTACTTATAGGAGGCTCAGGTGCTTGAGAAGAGGCAGGGGAGAGGATCACGGCGAGGAGATCCGGCAAGGTTTGCTCAGGAGGAGAAAGGAAGGAGGTGACCGAGAGGAATTTCGGTTGGGGGTGGGCTCCACTGGTCAGCGAGGGCGGGCGAGCTGTTAGCGCGTCGGTTGACCGTAAAGAAGGAAGGTCGGGGGGGGAGTTAAGCCGATTGGGCCGACCGGGCTTTAATGCCTTTAAATTTTTTCCATTTTTTAAATACCAGCGAATCAAAAACACATAAATGGCCATAAATAATTGCCTAAAAATAAAAAGTTTCGTGCCCCAATTATCAACAGAATAAATGCCATTTAGTGGACATTTTTCCCTGGCCAAATTGAGACTTAAAAAAATCATTTTTCAGAAAATGCCTTAATTGGCTTTATTTACTTTTGCAAATATTTTTTTATATCACCCCTTGGGTTTTATGATTCAAAACTTCACAATTAACCCCCTGGCTTTGGAGTGTCCTTTTTTCCTCTCAAAAATCTTTGCAAGGGGTTTGGATGCATGAAATTTCAAATAGGGAATTCAAATGAAATTGAAACTCCATATGAGAAATTCTATAATAGTTTTCAAATTCCCTTTTGCAAATCTTTGGCTTAACTTCCAACTCATATTTCATATAATTTGAAGAAGTTATATTATCCTCTCTCATGAAAATCATTGAGTTGCATAAAGTTACTGAATTTGAAATATTTTCAAATGGGAATTCAAACCATTTTCAAATCCCTTTTCATTTCTTTAAATGGAATAAGTCATGTCATCTTCACTCTGGGTTTTGTGATGAAAAGAATTTGAATTCCCGGTGATCAAAACGCAGAGTGAAAGTTTTGGGAAAGTCATTTCATTCCCTCTCATTAAACTTTCAAAAGTTTCAAATTTCACTCACTTTCAATTCACTCAAGCAAACAAAGAATCATTCTAATATTTATTATAGCATTCCAAAGTTTTGGATGTTACAAACCTACCACACTTAAAATGAATCTCGTCCTCGAGATTCAGAAGGGCTAGCAAGAAAAGGTTAGGGCTTGGGGTCTTCTAACAACTCCATTGACCAAGGAGGTGAGGGGTCTTCCAATAAGACTCCATTGACCTGGAAATGTGGGTCTACCACACTTAAAATGAGAGTTAATGGTCTCTCAAAATCATCGTAATCCTGTGGGTGTAGCTGCCTGTTCACATTCTTCACGATAGTTCCTTCGGTGATGCTCTTCTGTTATATCAAAATCTTGTGTTTTCACATCAAAATGTATTTCCTCCGATACTGGGTCTTCTTAACTGACGGGTCTCGCGTTCAATCTAAATAACTTATCGATGATCTCATGGTGGTCTACCATTAGTGGTTACCCTGCAGTGAAATGGGTCTTGGCTTCATTCCTCACCGTAAAATTCCTACGGGTGACAGCAACTGTCATGTACAAGGGTTCTTCAGCATACCGTTCTAAGGCTTAAACAAAATATTTCAAAGAACGTCGTCTCTTTACTATGGGTAAGTCACTCACATTTACCATTCCGAATAGCAAGAGAATGATTAGAGTAGGTCGTCATGGTGATCAATCCATGTCGCACTGAAATCATTACCCTGTATAAGGCCTAGTGAATCTCATATTCTAACACTTGGGCTTCCTCACAAGCATTGCAGAAATTTCTCTTGTCAACGAACGAAGTTCGGATAATTCCATTAATTCTGCAAGCTAAGCAAAACATCTATCGTTTCTTCACAACTCTCAGGTTTTCGTATACTCCTAAGAAAACGTTTGCTGATCAGTCGTAGCTTCTTCCAGGTTTCTTCCTTCACAAAATGGGGCTTGATCCTTATCAATCCTGAGGTTAGGGACTTGTGGGTTCACCTGAATACTTGAACAGCTTTAACTCACTCCTGGGGTTACAGTCGTTCCATATACCAGCATTTCCTTCAGTTCACTCCATTATACTCTTGAGGTAACAAATCACAGACTTATTCTTGTTTAGATTTCACTCAGCGGAATCCATTTTCCTTTCCATTGGTCTGTTTAACCTTGGGTATGGTTTGATCACCATCATTCCTCCAGCTTCGAAGACACTTTGTCTCAATGGTTATCATCCACACAGTTTGAGGTGGTTCCACATTCTCTTCACCTGTATTCATTTATCCAAACTCCTTAATCCCGAAAAGGTACCTGTGGTTACTACCACACTTAAAATTAAATGCACTCATGTCTACATAGACCATATTTTCTCATATCCTCGAAAATAGTCAAAGACTTTGGGTCATAGATTAACAACTCATGTAATATAACATAAGATAACTCATGACACCATAAATTCCATTGACTCATGAATTTAAAACAAGAGTGCTTCATGATACAATTATTGTCATCTTCAAAACTTAATTCCTCCATTCTAGCTTTATCCTCATATTCATTACTTTATTACATCCTCAATCACTTCTTAAAACTCCTAGAAAATACTTTATTACAAATGCTGCCATCCACATAGTTTGGTATGGTCTAGCATCGACTCCCAACTTTACTCATTCATCTCCCCTTGGAGATATTCTAGTACCACTGGAACTTTGCGATGTGCTCCTTGAAATCATCCATCTTTTCCTTGATCAGGGTGGTCATGAGCTTCATCTCCATCATCTCTGTATGCACCTCTTGTAGGTATTCCCGAGTATGACGGAGTCTTGCTTCAAGTATTTCTCCAATCTAGCGTATGGCTTCCATGGCAGCTTTGCGAACAGCGTCAAAGAAAATTGCTCGTGGTACACGGTATATGTAAAAGTATTGCCCCATAGTCTTTGGGCAAACTACTTTCACACGGTGGAGGTGTACCTCCACATACCAGAGTTCCACTCCATTTTCCATGAATGGGTAGCCTTTGTAAATTGCATCTCCTTCTAGATGGATGTGCTTCATCATATCCTTCAGGATCCTTGGGTAATCATGATCACTAGTCAGAGTCATGATCGTCTCCGGGCCTTTGAGGAAAGACTTATAAAGGGTGATCATCTGCAGGTGTCAAAATAAGGTATTCAGAGTTAACATATGTTTCGTCTTGGGTAGACATCCATCTTATCCAAAACCAAGCTTAACTTTCCAACATCTTTAGAGAGTATTGTCATCCTTAAAACAAATGGTTATCCATTACATAAGTTCATATGATAAGAGTACTACCTATTACATTTATTACTTCCACAATCCACAACTCAACTACTCATGTTTGACCTTCTTCTCTGGGCATTTATCGGCATAGTGACCCATATCCTTACACTTGAAACATTGAATATGACTCAGGTCCTTCTGTTCAGGGGCTTGTCTCTTCCTGGGTTTCTTTGTTCTGATTAAAACTTCAATTTCCTGTGGATCAAACTCCACTTCTTCTACCGGGAAGTTTCCCAGATACTCTTTTCTTTCCTTTGTACAGTCCTGTGAGAAGTGTCCTTCTTCTCCACATGAATAGCAGGCATTGGAGTAAAATATGGTTAGGCCTTCTCCATCAGGGTCTTCAACATCTTCCTTCTTCACAAGTTCTCCTAATTTTTCTCTGAAGGCTTCCTTCATGGCTTCCTTCTGCTGCTTGATGAATTCTTGTACCTTGGGGTACACTTGGCATTGAGCAGGATAGTGAGTGGTTCCTTCACATAAGAAACATGTCACCTGCCCAGTTGGGCAGTTCTCAGCAGGGTGTTTCTCTTCACAGTAAGGGCATACATCCTTGTGTTCTTCCTGGTTGTGTCCTATCTCTCCACATATCTTGCAGGCACAAATCTTCTTCACACCTTTGCGATGGGGCTTCTGGGTGTTGGTAACAACATGGGATCCTTGCAAGGTCATCTTGAATTCTTCCCAAGTGATTGATTCCTGCCGATTATGGATATCTTCATGCATCTTCCACCAATGTGTAGCACCTTCTACAAAGTACCAAAGAGCATACTGGACCATCTCGTTCCTTGCAACAAGGTTACTCCTTAGGTGATCTTCCCTGTTTTGAATCCATTCTTCTGTCTCTAACCGGGTCATCGATCCAGAATACACAAGTCTAGCTTCACTCGTCATCTATTGGGTTCAAGGTTTTGGGATGAGATACGAGAGAGAGGAGGGAGGGGAAAACACACAATACAAACAATGGTTTTTGAAAATAGATTTTAGTTGTGGCTGTCGAAAATAAAACTTACACACAAATCACAGCTCACAAAGCATCGTATCTAACGTAAGTATACAGCAGGGGTTTGGTCTTCTAGGGGTCATAATATCTTGGAAATTCTTCATGGTCTTCAATTTCTTCAGATCTGTATAGTCTTCATCTTGTGTAGCTACAATTCTTCTAATGCATGGTGAAATCTTCTTTACTTGGAAATGGCCATCAATTGTTTCGATATCTTGTCCTTCTTAAAGAGGTCTCAGTTGATCCTTCGTGTGGTCAAAAGGGGAAAGGGTATTATCTAACTATTTGATAAAACTCAGAAAGGATGAGAAGTAAAGACTTTTGAAAACAAAGTTTTCGAGAAATCATTCCCTAAGGGCTTTCCAGTTTCTAGGGTCACGTCCTATAGTCAACATGTGCTCTGATACCATTTTCTGTAGCGACCCGACTCAAAACGAGTCAAGCCTCTGTGTGTTCTGTGCCATCCCTGGATCAGTATGCTGGCACACACAGTACATCAATGTATATATTAAAGTGCAATCACATGTAATAACGTAAAAACTGATATATACCTTAAAATAGCAGCGGATACAGTCAACGGGAGTGGAGTCCCAATAACACCAACGGCAAGTTGAGTGCGGACCGTAACCCTAAATCGTACTCTTACCCGTCGTAGAAGAGTATCTGCAACATAAGACGTTGCAGCCGTGTAGGTCAGCATTTTCAATATGCCGGCAAGATCACCATAGCAGAACAAAAGATAGAAACTATACTATATGCAATAAGGCTTTATGGCTCTGTGGCTAAGTTTTTGCATAAAATCTGATTTTATTTTCCTACAACAAAGGAATATAAGGAATTTCACTATGGAGTTACCTATCATGACATGGTTCCGCCAACCAATGTCTCAATGCCCACAAGTATCTTAAGTTGCCCACAATTAGTTATCAGTCCAGTGTTGAGAGTTCAGAGATAGATCCAAGTCTAGAAGCTCAAAGTGTCCGTAACCGGGGACACGGCTAATCGATTAGGTTTAACTCTGCAGAGTGTTGTGTACTTTACCCACAAGATTCTTTCCCTCCTGGTAAGTCCTCGCACTGCGTGGTGTTTGAGAATAGGATGAAAGAAACATGGTATTTCAGAGTGCTTCCCTGATTGTCCGACAGTGCCCATCCAATCCTAACGTCGACTACATCTCGTAGCACTGCCCAACAGAGTCACAACAAAGATCAACCAAGCCAGAGCCCATAATGACTTGTGGCTACACAGGTAAGCTTCCGGGCATGAAGTATCCATCCTTCTCTTTGAGTCTGGGTGAGGATTTCCGCGTGAATACTAGCGCTTCTCCAGCAACACCTAGGCAAATCCACTGGTTTCTCCAGGGTGCCATTCCAACCATCCCTCACCCAGTAGTGTGTATTGAAAACTTGTCTTCTCGGGTCTCGAAGTCTTAAGGTCTTAAAGATGCAGGACATGAAGATGTCTTCATGAAGTTGTCGTCTTGATGTGGAGTCCTTCTTCACACCACTCACGAACACTCATACCAATCCCCGTCTACTTTAGCATAGGATAAAAGTAACTAACGTTCCCGGGGCTTTAGTAACAAGTAGTGGGTTCCTACCTCATGCATTCTACTCAACTACAAGAATTTCAATAACACTACGGGAGGGATTTGTTGAATGATGTCACTATATGCAATAAAAACATAGGTATGGTATAAATGGTCAAAGTGAACTTGCGTGTACTGTTGATGAAGATAAAGATTGCTCTCAGAAATAACTTGATAGACCATACGTCACTCTCCGATGAAAATCTATATAACAAACATTGCATTCATAAGCAATCATACTACCAATCAATTCTAACAATCACAAGGTAACACAAGAAACAAAATCAACAAGGTTGATGAAGGAAATACTTAAGACAAAACCCAAAGTCAACAAAGTTTTCATAAAAGCAACTAAGGTAGTTTTCCCCTAAAACAATTATTTTCAATAGTAACAAAACAACAACAAAGTAAAATACAACAAAAGGATTTTAGTAAATATTTTACTAGTGAAAAGAATTACTGTTTGAAGAACAAGCAAAACTATGAAAGCAACATCCTAAACAACAAGAGTGTTTGCCTAATGAACTTAACTACAAGCACAACCATAAACTAAGAGAAAACAAATTATGAAACAACTAAGTTAACATAAAGTAATTAATAAAAATCTTTATTACAAAACAGAATTAGATCATCTAAAACTTTGTGAAAATAATCTCTACCAAAACTAAGTTGTTTTATAAAACATTACCTAATGATAAAGAATATAGTTTCCTATAATAGAGTAAAACTAAACCATTTTTATTAACAAACATGTCTTAACAGAAAAGATTACTAAAACTTTTTCTTAGAAAACAGAATTTAATTATATATAAAATTTTGTTGGAATAAACTATTACTAACTAGTTTCTTTTATAACAAATTAAACCTAATTGAAAAGGAGTTGTGATTCCTATATTAATAAAGAAATAAACTAAGCAAATTTATATTTTTATTAACAGTAGGTAAAACACCTAAAGTTTAACTAACAGAACCTACTAAATCAAATTTAAACTAAATCTGATTTAAACTAACTAAAACTAAATAAATAAAACTATGTTATAATACTAGACAGATTCTGTTTATAGCCAAAACACTAAGAAAAATCATCCTAAAAATTCCCAAACTCCACCTAATGATAGCTAAGATCACTAGTGACAATTCGCAAAAATAATCAATCAAAAATATATTTTAAAACTCAAGATATTCAGAAAAAAAAATTAAATCAAATCTGTTTAAATTCAAATTTAAATGTTCAAGCATGGTCAAATTTGGTATCTACAGAAACTAGATACAAATTGTGACCTGATTCAAAAAGAATCAATTTTAAATAGTTAAAAACATAAAAGATATAAGCAAAACAAATCAGAAACTATTCTGGAAACAGAATTTAAAACAGAAAAGAAAAACCATTTTCTGACGGACAGGGGGTGACGTGGCAGATCCTGATTGGCTAAAGGGGTGGGCGTGAGCTATTAATTCGAGCGGACGGCCGACTTCTAAAGAAAAACGTTTCGGGTATTAAAACTTCCTATCTAAGCCGTAGATTAGGATCGGACGGTGGGGGGGGAGAGAGAGGGGCTCACCGCGGCGGGGTGAACTCCGGCGAGGTCGTCGTCGATGGCGGCGGCTCGGGATCGAAGCGTGCGTCGGCTCCAGGGGGTCTCCGGCGACGGCGTCGGCTCTGTTCGACGCAGGGGAGCACGGCAAGGCAATGGTGGCGTCGGAGGGACGTCAGGGCGACGACGACGAGCGACGCGAGCTCGGGGCGGTTCGGACTCCGGCGAGGTCGACAGTGTGGCGGCTCTGGGGGTCTCCGAGGCTCGGGCAGGGGATGGGGAGGTGCGGGCGAGCAAGAGGGGCTCGGTGGTGTGCTTGGGAGAGGATGGGGAGGTCGGAATGAAGCTAGGCGATGGCAATGGCGCGGTGGCAACCGAAAGCTCCGGCGAGCGATTCCGACGTCGGGAGGCCGTGGGATGACGGGCAACGAGGGGGAATGGGAAGAGGGGTGGCAGGCGCTACTTATAGGCGGCTCAGGTGCTTGAGAAGAGGCAGGGGAGAGGATCACGGCGAGGAGATCCGGCGAGGTTTGCTCGGGAGGAGAAAGGAAGGAGGTGAGCGACAGGATTTTCGGTCGGGGGTGGGCTCCACTGGTCAGCGAGGGCGGGCGAACTGTTAGCGCGTCGGTTGACCGTAAAGAACGAAGGTCGGGGGGGAGTTAAGCCGATTGGGCCAACCGGGCTTTAATGCCTTTAAATTTTTTCCATTTTTTTAAATACCAGCGAATCAAAAATACATAAATGGCCATAAATACTTGCCTAAAAATAAAAAGTTTTATACCCCAATTATCAACAGAATAAATGCCATTTAGTGGACGTTTTTCCCTGGCCAAATTAAAACTTAAAAAAATCATTTTTCAGAAAATGCCTTAATTGGCTTTATTTACTTTTGCAAATATTTTTTTATATCACCCCTTGGGTTTTATGTTTCAAAACTTCACAATTAACCCCCTGGCTTTGGAGTGTCCTTTTTCTCCTCTCAAAAAATATTTGCAAGGGGTTTGGATGCATGAAATTTCAAATAGGGAATTCAAATGAAATTCAAACTCCGTATGAGAAATTCTCAAATAGTTTTCAAATTCCCTTTTTCAAATCTTTGGTTTAACTTCCAACTCATATTTCATATAATTTGAAGAAGTCATATTATCCTCTCTCATGAAAATCATTGAGTTGCATAAAGTTTCTGAATTTGAAATATTTTCAAATGGGAATTCAAACCATTTTCAAATCCCTTTTCATTTCTTTAAATGGAAGAAGTCATGTCATCTTCACTCTGGGTTTTGTGATGAAAAGAATTTGAATTCCTGGTGATCAAAATGCAGAGTGAAAGTTTTGGGAAAGTCATTTCATTCCCTCTCATTAAACTTTCAAAAGTTTCAAATTTCACTCACTTTCAATTCACTCAAGCAAACAAACAATCATTCTAATATTTATTATAACATTCCAAAGTTTGGGATGTTACATGAATACGGCAACCGGCAGGAGCCATAGGATTGTCTTTAATTATTGTATGACCTGAGTGTCAATCATTAAGCGCTATGTAATGCTTTACTTTATCGCTAAGCGTTAGCAATAGAAGTAGAAGCAGGGCTGGTGCGACAACCCCAATGGCAACACATTGATGGAGATCAAGATGATGGAGATCATGGTGTTGTGCCGGTGACGATGGAGATCATGCCGGTGTTTCGAATATGGAGATCTTAAACACAAGTTCATGGCCATATCATGTCACTTATGAATTGCATGAGATTTTAATCCTTTTATGCACCTTGTTTTGCTTATTATGGCGGTAGCATTACAAGGTGATCCCTCACTTTAATTTCAAGATGAACTGTGTTCTCCCCGTGTGTGCACCGTTGCGAAAGTTCATCGTGTCGAGACACCACGTGATGATCGGGTGTGATAGACTCTACTTTCACATACAACGGGTGCAAGCCAGATTTGCACGTGCAGAACACTCGGGTTAAACTTGATGAGCCTAGCATGTACATACATGGCCTTGGAACACAAGAGACCGAAAGGTCGAACATGAGTCATATAGTAGATATGATCAACATAATGATGTTCACCATTGAAACCAGCTTAACTCACGTGATGATCGGACTAGAGTTGGTGAATTTGGATCATGTGACACTTAGATGACCTGAGGGATGTCAATTTGAGTGGGAGCTTTAGTAATTTGATTAACTAAACTCATTATCATGAACAATAGTCTAAATAACCTTTGCATATTTATGTTGTAGATCAATGGCTCGCGTAGTAGCACCCCTGAATTTTAATGCGTTCCTAGAGAAGGCTAAGTTGAAAGATGACAGAAGTAACTTTGTTGATTGGGCTCGTAATCTGAGGATTATCCTTACGGCTTCCCAGAAACAATATGTCCTTGATGCACCGCCTGGTGACCAACCAGAAGACATGACCTCCGAAGACGTTAAGAACGCTTGGGAGGCTCGTGCTGGAGACTACTCAATAGTTCAGTGTTCAATATTGTATGGCCTAGAACCGGGACTTCAAAGACGTTTTGAACGTCATGGAGCATATGAGATGTTCCAGGAGTTGAATTTTATCTTTCAGAAGAATGCCCGGATCGAGAGGTATGAGACCTCCGATAAATTCTATGCTTGCAAGATGGAGGAGAACGGGTCTATCAGTGAGCATATACTCAGAATGTTTGGGTACTCAAACCGTCTAGCTGAGTTGGGAATTGCCCTTCCGCAAGAGGCGATCATTGATAGAGTTCTTCAATCACTGCCACCTAGTTACAAAAGTTTTGTGATGAACTATAACATGCACGGGATGAACAAGTCATCATCCGAGTTGTTTGCGATGTTGAAAGTCGCTGAGTCTGAAATCCAGAAAGAACATCAAGTGTTGATGGTCAATAAAACCACTAGTTTCAAGAAAAATGGCAAGGGCAAAGGCAAGAAGGGTAAAACCAAGAAGGATGGCAAAGCAGTTGCTACTCCTACAAAGAAGCCTAAGCATGGACCTAAGCCAGAAACTGAGTGCTTTCATTGCAAGGGAACTGGTCACTGGAAGCGGAACTGCCCCAAGTACCTGGCTGACAAGAAGGCGACCAACAACAAACAAGGTATATATGATATACATGTTATTGATGTGTACCTTACTAGTTCTCGTAGTAGTGCCTGGGTATTTGATACCGGTTCGGTTGCTCACATTTGCAACTCAAAGCAGGAACTACGGAATAAACGAAGACTGGCAAAGGACAAAGTGACGATGCGCGTGGGAAATGGTTCCAAGGTTGATATGATCGCCATCGGCACGCTCTCTCTTCGATTACCATCGGGATTAGTGATGAACCTGAATAATTGTTATTTAGTGCCTGCGTTAAGCATGAACATTATATCTGGATCTTGTTTATTGCGAGACGGTTACTCATTTAAATCAGAGAATAAAGGTTGTTCTATTTATATGAGTAATATATTTTGTGATCATGCAACCAATGTTAGGGGTTTATTCATATTGAATCTTGATAGTGATGACACACATGTTCATAACATTGATGCCAAAAGATGTAGAGTAGTTAATGATAGTACCACTTTCTTGTGGCACTGCCGTTTAGGTCATATTGGTGTAAAGCGCATGAGGAAGCTCCATGCTGATGGACTTTTGGAGTCACTTGATTTTGAATCACTTGACACATGTGAACCATGCCTGATGGGCAAGATGACTAAAACGCCGTTCTCAGGAACAATGGAACGGGCAAGTGACTTATTGGAAATCATACATACTGATGTCTGCGGTCCAATGAATGTTCCAGCACGCGGTGGATATCGTTATTTTCTGACCTTCACTGATGACTTGAGTAGATATGGGTATATTTACTTGATGAAACACAAGTCTGAAACGTTTGAAAAGTTCAAGCAATTTCAGAGTGAAGTTGAGAATCATCGTAACAAGAAGATTAAATTTCTCCGATCTGATCGAGGAGGTGAATATCTGAGTTATGAGTTTGGCAGTCACTTAAGACAATGTGGAATTGTTTCACAGTTGACACCGCCCGGAACACCACAGCGTAATGGTGTGTCTGAACATCGTAATCGAACCTTATTAGATATGGTGCCGATTGTCCACTATTGTTTTGGGGTTATGCATTAGAGACAGCTGCATTCACTTTAAATAGGGCACCATCGAAATCCGTTGAGACGACACCATATGAACTGTGATTTCGCAAAAGGCCGAAGTTGTCATTTCTTAAAGTTTGGGGATGTGATGCTTATGTCAAAAAGCTTCAGCCTGAAAAGCTGGAACCCAAAGCGGAAAAATGCGTCTTCATAGGATACCCGAAAGAGACAGTCGGGTATACCTCTAGCTCAGATCCGAAGGCAAAGTGTTTGTCGCTAAAATGGAACATTTCTTGAGAAAGATTTTCTCTCGAAAGAATTGAGTGGGAGGAAAATAGAGCTTGATGAGGTTATTGAACCTTTACTTCAACCAGAGAGTAGCGCTGCGCAGAAAGATGTTTCTGTGGAACCTACGACGGTAGAAGAGGAAGTTAATGATGATGATCATGAAGCTTCGGGTCAAGATGCTATTCAACCTCGTAGGTCGACAAGGACGCGTACTACTCCCGAGTGGTACGGCAACCCTGTCTTAGAGGTCATGTTGTTGGAAAACAATGAACCTACGAGCTATGAAGGAGCAGTGATGGGCCCGGATTCTGAGAAATGGTTAGAGGCCATGAAATCTGAGATGGAATCCATGTATGAAAACAAAGTATGGACTTTGGAAGTCCTACCTGAAGGGCAAAAGGCCATTCAGAACAAATGGATCTATAAGAAGAAGACGGACGTGGACGGTAATCTCACCGTCTATAAAGCTCGACTTGTGGCAAAGGGTTTTTCACAAGTTCAAGGAGTTGACTACGATGAGACTTTCTCACCCGTAGCGATGCTTAAGTCTGTCAGAATCATGTTGGCAATACCTGCTTATTTCGACTATGAAATTTGGCAGATGGATGTCAAAACGGCGTTCCTCAACGGTTTCCTTGAGGAAGAGTTGTATATGATGCAACCCGAAGGTTTTGTCGATCCAGAGAATGCTAACAAAGTTTGGAAACTCCAGGGATCCATTTATGGACTGGTGCAAGCATCTCAGAGTTGGAATAAGCGCTTTGATGAGGTGATCAAAGCGTTTGGGTTTATACAAGTTTATGGAGAAGCTTGTATTTACAAGAAAGTGAGTGGGAGCTCTATAGCATTTCTAGTGTTATATGTGGATGGCATATTGTTGATCGGAAGCGATATAGAAATGTTGGAAAGCATGAAGGAATATTTGAATAAGAATTTTTCAATGAAGGACCTAGGAGAAGCTGCTTTCATATTAGGCATTAAGATCTATAGAGATAGGTCGAGACGCTTAATCGCACTTTCACAGAGCACATACCTTGATAAAGTTTTGAAGAAGTTCAAAATGGAACAGGCCAAGAAGGGGTTCTTGCCTGTGTTACAAGGTGTGAAGTTGAGTAAGACTCAATGCCCAGTGACTGCAAAAGATAAAGAAAAGATGAGCATCATCCCCTATGCTTCAGCCATAGGCTCTATCATGTATGCAATGCTGTGCACAAGACCCGATGTCAGCCTTGCCATAAGTATGGCTGGAAGGTTTCAAAGTGATCCTGGAATGGAGCAATGGCAAGCGGTCAAGAATATCCTTAAGTACCTCAACAGGACTAAGGACATGTTTCTCGTTTATGGAGGTGATGAAGAGCTCGTCGTAAAGGGTTACGTCGACGCAAGCTTCGACACTGATCCGGACGATTCTAAATCGCAAACCGGATACATATTTATTCTTAACGGGGGAGCGGTAAGCTGGTGCAGTTCCAAGCAAAGCGTGGTAGCTGATTCTACATGCGAAGCGGAGTACATCGCAGCCTCGGAGGCAGCGAAGGAAGGTGTTTGGATGAAGCAGTTCATGACAGATCTTGGAGTAGTGCCTAGTGTACTGAATCCAATAAATCTGTTCTGTGACAACACTGGTGCCATTGCTCTAGCCAAGGAACCAAGGTTTCACAAGAGGAGCAGACACATAAAGCAACGCTTCAACTCCATCGAGTTCTACATCGAGCAGAAGGACATAAATATTTGCAAAGTGCAGACGGATCTGAATGTTGCAGACCCGTTGACGAAACCTCTTCCAAGGGCTAAACATGATCAACACCAGAACTGTATGGGTGTTCGATTCATTACCTTGTAAATCACATAGTGATGTGAACTAGATTATTGACTCTAGTGCAAGTGGGAGACTGTTGGAAATATGCCCTAGAGGCAATATATAAAGTGTTTATTATTATATTTCCTTGTTCATGATAATCGTTTATTATCCATGCTATAATTGCATTGATTGGAAACACATTGCATGTGTGGGTAAATAGGCAACACTGTGTCCCTAGTATGCCTCTAGTGAACTAGCTCGTTGATCAAAGATGGTCAGGATTTCCTAGCCATTGACATGTGATGTCATTTGATAACGGGATCACATCATTAGGAGAATGATGTGATGGACAAGACCCAAGCTACAAACGTAGCATATGATCGTGTCAGTTTATTGCTACTGTTTTCTGCATGTCAATGTATATGTTCCTATGACCATGAGATCATGCAACTCACGGATATAGGAGGAGTGCCTTATGTGTATCAAACGTCGCAACGTAACTGGGTGATTATAAAGGTGCTCTACAGGTATTTCTGATGATGTCTGTTGAGTTGGCATGGATCGAGACTGGGATTTGTTACTTCGTGTGACGGAGAGGTATCTCGGGGCCCACTCGGTAATGCAACATCACAATAAGCCTTGCAAGAAATGTGACTAATTGTTAGTTGCGGGATCTTGTATTACGAAACTAGTAAAGAGACTTGCCGGTAACGGGATTGAACTAGGTATGGAGATACCGACAATCGAATCTCGGGCAAGTAACATACGGAAGAACGAAGGGAACGTTATACGGGATTAACTGAATCCTTGACATAGAGGTTCGACCGATAGATCTTCATAGAATATGTAGAAACCAATGTGGACGTCCAAGTCCCGCCATTGGTTATTGGCCGTAGAGGTGTCTCGGTCATGTCTACATAGTTCTTGAACCCGCAGGGTCTGCACAGTTAAGGTTTGGTGACATTTCGATAGTATAGAGTTATGTATGGTGGTGACCGAAGGATGTTCGGAGTCTCGGATATGATCCCGGACATGACGAGGATCTCCGGAAGAGTCTGGAGATAAAGATTGATATATGTGATAATAGTGTTTTGATCTCTGGAAGAGTTCCGAAATTAACCGGAAGGGGTTCCGGATGTTTACCGAAGTGTTCGGGTACATCAACACTTTATATGGACCAATGGGGTAAAACCCACGAGGTATTGGAAAGGGCAAAAGGAAGTTTTGCTATTGCCTTAAGCAGTAAGGCAGTACTACCGCTTGTGAAGCGGCACTACCGCTTAAGCGGTACTACCGCTCGTGAAGCGGTACTACCGCTTGTGCGCGGGACTGCAGGGATCCGAGTTGGACTCTTTTCTTGCGGGAAAAATCGACCTTGTAGAGGTTTTTGCTCCAAGTTTAGACCCCAGGGATCAACATATAAATAGAGGGGCAGGGCTAGCACACGGGACACAACTTACGGCCACGTGCTACCCGTTCCACCGGTGCTCCTCTAGATCGGTTTTCTGCAGTGCTTAGGCGAAGCCCTGCCAGAATTGCTCCACCACCACCATCACCAGAGCGCCGTCACGCTGCCGGTGAACTCCCTCTACTCTCCACCTCCTCTTGCTGGATCAAGACGGTGGAGATCGTCATCAAGCTGCATGTGTGCTGAACGCGGAGGTGCCGTCCGTTCGGTACTAGATTGGAAGGATCGTGATCAAGGCCATGGGACGTTCGTGATCGGATCGCGGGACGGATTGTGACGAGATCGCGGGATGGTTCGTGATTGATTCTCGGGACGGTTCGTGAGTAGATCGCGGGACGCTCGGTGATTTGGATCGCGAAGAAGTACGACTACACCAACCGCGTTTCTTAATGCTTCCCGCTTAGCGATCTACAAGGGTACATAGATCTACTCTCCCTCTCGTAGATGCTCATCACCATGGATAGGTTTGCGCGTGCGTAGGAAATTTTTTGTTTCCCATGCAACGTTCCCCAACAAATATATGGTGGCTGTTTTGAGGAATATATGGTGGCTATTTTGAGGAAGGAGGGTTTGATGTACCGGCGAAAGTTGGGCGGTACTAGAGAGGCTAGCAAAGATGGAAGGGTGGGAGTGCGTATAATCCATGGACTCTCATTAGTCATATAGAACTCATATACTTATTGCAAAAGTATATTAGTTATCAAACAAAGCATTAGATGCATTCTCCTAGGGGATAGGTTGGTAGGAGTTAACCATCACGCGCTCTTGACCCTCACACAAAGGTCTACAATCATTAAAAAAATCATGCTCCGACTTCGCTACATAACTGTTCACCATACGTGCATGCTAGGGGAATCACAAGCTTTAACACACATATCTCTTCAATTCACAACTACTCACTAGCATGACTCTCATATTACCATCCCTATTATCTCAAAACTATATGCAAGGAATCCAACTTCTCATAGTTTTTAATGCACTTAATATGAAAGTTTATTATATCCCTCTTGGATGCCATTATATTAGGACTAAACTCATAACCTGAACAAATTACCATGTTGTTTTGAGAAACACTCAAAATAATATAAGTGAGGAATGAGGGTTCAACAATTTCTATAAAATATAACACCACCATGCTCTATAAAGATATAAGTGAAGCACTAGAGCAACATTGCCTAGCTCAAAAGATATAAGTGAAGCACATAGAGTATTCTAAGAAACTCATGATTCAAAATGTCTCTCTAAAAATATGTGTGCATCAAGGATGATTGTGGCAAACTAAGAAGAAAATACTCATATCATACAAAACGCTCCAAGAAAAACACATAACATGTGGTGAATAAAAATATAGCCTCAAGTAAATTTACCGATGGATTGAAGACGAAAGAGGGGATGCCTTGCAGGGCATCCCCAAGATTAGGCTTTTTGGTATCCTTGAATATGACTTGGGGTGCCTTGGGAATCCCAAATATTAGGTTGTTGCCACTCTTTATTCAATAGTCCATCAAATCTTCACCCAAAACTCAATAGAAAACTCATGAGATCCGTTAGTATAAGAAAAATAAATCACCACTTTAGGTATTGTTGTTAACTCATTATTTATTTATATTTGTGTAATACCTACTATATTCTAATTTTTCCATGACTCATACCCCCCGATACAACCCATAGATACATCAAATAAGCAAACAACACAAGGAAAACATAATCTGTCAAAAACATGACAATCTGTAGCAATCTGTAAACTTCGAATACTTATGGAACTCTACAAATTGTGAAACATTAGGAAAACCAGAAAAATGGGTATATCAATCCTCTGTAAAAATTTCAGATCATTTTGACTCTCTGAAAGATTCAGAAATTTCCTGGACTGAGCGCAAAAGTTTCCATTTTTCAGCAAGATCAAATCAACAACTACCATAGATCATCCCAAAGGTTTTACTTGGCTCAAACACTAATTTAAACACAAAAACACAATTACTACAGAAGTAATAATGTGCCAAACACACCAAAACAGAGGCAAAAAGCACAAAGCAAAATAAAATTTGGTTGCCTCCCAACAAGCGCTATTGTTTAATGCCCCTAGCTAGGCAAAACGATTTCAATGATGCTCACATAAAACACATTTAAGTCTAACCCACTTCTTTATGCATTGGGATTTTGTGAACAAACAATTTATCGGAACAAGAATCAACTTGCATAGGAAGGCAAAACAAGCATAACTTCAAAACTTTCAACACATAGAGAGAAAACTTGATATTATTGCAATTACAACAAGCATATGTTCCTCCCTCATAATAATTTTTAGTAGAATAATGAAGGAATCTCACAATAAAACTATCACACAAAGCTTCTTTCCATGATCAATTATCGCATACGTGTCATCATCAAAACTTGGGGAACAAAGAATATCATATTCATCAAGCATATCATCCCCAAGCTTGTGGTTTTGCATATCATTAGCATCATGGATATTCATAGAATTCATACTAACAACATGGCAATCATGCTTTTCATTGAAGGAACTATCATGAAACTCCTTACAAATTTCTATTTTCAACACTTCATCAAAAAATTTAGATTCATGATTTTCAAACAAAACATCATAGAGATAATCAAGTACACTCAACTCACTAGCAATTGGTTCATCATAATTTGGTATTTTGAAAAGATTAGAAAGTGGATGAGGATCCATATCAATAGATTTTTAGCAAGCGAAGATGCATGAAAATAGAAGGCACATGGCAACACAAGCAAACATAGCAACGAAAAGGAGAATGGAAGAAGGGCGAATAAAAAGGTAAATATTTTTGGTATTTTCTGAAAATCGTTTTAGAAGTAGGGGAAAGGAAAATGAGAGGCAAATGGCAAATAATGTAAATGTATGGGATGAGTTTGTGATGGGTACTTGGTAGGCTTGATGTAGATCTCCCTGCAACCAAACCATAAATTGGCAAGTTGACGGGAGAGTTCTTATCTTGACTTGCTATGTATCTCCCCGGCAACGGCGCCTGCAATCCTTCTTGCTACTTCTCGAGCATGCGTTGGTTTCCCGTGAAGAGGAACGGTTTGATGCAGCAAAGTAGATAAGTATTTCCCTCGGTTTTTGCGAACCAAGGTATCAATCCAGTAGGAGATACAAGCGAATCACCAATAGATGTACCTACACAAGGAATCAAACTCTTGCACCCAACGCTATTAAGGGGTTGTCAATCCCTTCACGCTTATTTCCAAGGATGAGATCTAGTAGAGATAGATATAATAGGATGCTTGAACGGAAAGTAAAACTGAAAGTAAAAATAGGGCAGCAAGTATTTTTGGTATTTTTGGTTTTGGATCTGAAAATATAATATGGAAAATAGACCTGGGGCCATAGATTTCACTAGATGGCTTCTCTCATGATGAAAAGTATTACGGTGGGTGAACAAATTACTGTCGAGCAATTGATAGAAAAGCGAATAATTATGAAGATATCCAAGGCAATGATTATGCATATAGGCATCATGTCCGTGACAAGTAGACCAAAACGATTCTGCATCAACTACTATTACTCCACACATCGACCGACTCCTGCCTGCATCTGGAAAATTAAGTTCATGAAGAACAGAGTAACGCATTAAGCAAGATGACATGATGTAGAGGGATAAACTCAAGCAATATGATGAAAACCCCATCTTTTTACCCTTCATGGCAAAAATACAATACATGTCTCGCTACCCCTACTTTGTCACTGGGTGAGGACAGCGCAAGATTGAACCCAAAACTAAGCACTTCTCCCATTGCAAGAATTACCAATCTAGTTGGCCAAACCAAACTAATAACTCGAAGAGACTTGCAAAGATATTAAATCATGCATATAAGAATTCAGGAAAGAGTCAAAAATTATTCGTGGATAATCTGAACATAAACCCATAATTCCTCCGATCTCGACAAACACACCGCAAAAGAGTATTACATCCGATAGATCTCCATGAAGATCATGAAGAACATGGTATTGAGAAGAAAAGAGAGAGAAGAAGCTATCTAGCTACTAGCTATGGACCTGTAGGTCTGTGGTGAACCACTCACGCATCATCGGAGGGGCAATGGAGTTGATGTAGATGCCATCAGTGATCGAATCCCCCTCCGGCAGATTAAAGGAAAAGGCTCCAAGATTGGATCTCTCGGGAACAGAGGCTTTTGGTGGCGGAAAAGTGTTTTTGTGGCTCGTTCTAATAATGATGGAATATTTGGAAATTTGTAGGCCGAATATTAGGGTTAGGGGAGTTGCCAGGGGCCCACAAGCCTGCCCGGTGCAGGTGGCCCCCTGGCCGCGACTAGCGGGCTTGTGGCCCCGTGGCAGCTCCTCTGCCTTAGTTCTCAAGTCTCGTGGCTTCATTTTATTCCAGAAAAAATAATTCTGGAGGTTTTTTCCGTTTGGACTCCGTTTAATATTCCTTATCTTCTAAACTCAAAAATAAGGAAAAACAGAAACTGGCACTAGGCTCTAGATTAATAGGTTAGTCCCAAAAATAATATAAAATAGCATATTAATGCATATAAAACATCCAAAATGGACAATATAATAGCATGGAACAATAAAAAATTATAGATACGTTGGAGACGTAGCATACTTCAATACATAGAAATCATCATACAGAACAGCAAGATCCGACTACGAATGAAATCAAATGAAAGAAGATGACGTCCACCCTGCTAATCCCAGGCTGACAACCTGGAACCCATCATGTGATCGTCAACTAAGAAGAAGAACTCCAAATAGAACAAGCATCGCTCTCACTTCAAGGCATCATATTATATGTACCTACACTTGTTGTTGTATTAATTTATGAGCCACGGGGACTCGACAATCTCATTATGTGGGGTATCAAGACTAGAAGAGCTTAATGCGTATGAAAGGGTTAAGTGGTGACACTGTAGTAGCACTAAGCATTTGTATCAGGCAAGCTTACGAGTACAAGAATAAGAAGAGTGTTATATGCATAATCGGCCACAAATAGTAATGATTAAGAGGTGAGCACGAACACCTACTTATTATTCATTCATAACCCCACCATGTTCTCTTACTAGTTTAAACCTCACGAGAAAAGATAGTGACAGTTACGCACTTGGTTGGTGTATTTAAATTAGATTTAGGGTCAAGTTCTCTACAACCGGATATTTTAAATTTTCAAGTCGCCACTTAACCGGGGGCATGTATATCCGAAAGATTTAACCCTTCACGAGTGCTTCAAATAGTCATCATAAATTCCACACGCATCTGATGGGAAAACCTCACACCATGATAACACAATGCTTACGATAAGGAATTCCGGTGGACAAGCCACTCGTCAAAGGTAAATCTACACTAGCAAGACCTCTCGATGTGTCGATGATCCCGATAGGAGCTGCATATCTCGTTCTCAGTACATGGCAGATGAGTTAAGGTTGCAAAGGCTAAATCTATGAGTTTCCCCGAGCGGCGCCGCAAGCTGCTCAAGTTTTGTTCAGCATCATTAGCACCGCCCCCTGTATTATGTTGAATTAAAATCCACGGGTTCATACCAACCTATGCATTAATAAAGTGTCCAGTATTATTATGTTAGCAAATTTTAGTACCAAATATTGGCCTTCCTGGAGGAGTTTTAGCCTAAGACGAAGGATCAGGGGGGGGCATAATACCCCACATCTGTTAGAAGCGCTCATCAAGGAATATAACACTGGTATAATGGAAACTAGGATGGTAAGAGTGGAAGAAAACACCAGGAAAAAGTTTGATCTTTCCACCCTTTACCAAGTGTATAGATGCATTAATTGATAAATAAGATAGTATGATGTCCCATGACTTCCATGTCCCAACATGGAATAAACTACACCTACAACTAGCAACGCTACAAGAGGGGTTGATGCAAAAGATAACTTACCTCAACAATGGTTTGCTAGGACGGTCAATGGTTAGAGGATTATCATGACATTTTGGGAGTCTTGACAAACAAGTGGTAGGTAGAAAGACATAGCGATAGTAACAAGACAACTATCATAGCGAAGATAATAGTGAAATCGAAGGTAATGACCATCTTTCCTGGAATTCTGTTTGGAAGAATAAACAATTTGTGAAGTACACGAACGGGCATAGTCGAACGAATCCTCACACTCCGAAGCGCTTTCGAAACTCTAGCAAGGACAAGCAAATCTAGAAACAAACAAACGACACGATAAACACCGCATCATATTCATGGCATGATGCAAAGTCAAATAAGATGCATGTTCATTCAATTATGCATGACATGACTGTTGGAAATATGCCCTAGAGGCAATAATAAATTAGTTGTTATTATATTTCCTTGTTCATGATTATCGTTTATTATCCATGCTATAATTGTATTGATTGGAAACTAAATACATGTGTTGGTATATAGACAACACTGTGTCCCTAGTATGCCTCTAGTAGACTAGCTCATTGATCAAAGATGGTTAAGGTTTCTTAGCCATGAACATGAGATGTTATTTGATAACGGGATCACATCATTAGGAGAATGATGTGATGGACAAGACCCTATCTATAAACGTAACATATGATCGTGTCAGTTTATTGCTACAGTTTTTTGCATGTCAAGTATCTGTTCCTATGACCATGAGATCATGCAACTCATTGACACGGGAGGACTGCCTTGTGTGTATCAAACGTTGCAATGTAACTAGGTGACTATAAAGGTGCTCTACAGGTATCTCCGAGGGTGTCTGTTGGATTGTCATGGATCAAGACTGGGATTTGTTACTCCGTGTGACGGAGAGGTATCTCCGGGCCCACTTGGTAATACAACATCACAACAAAGCCTTGCAAGAAATGTGACTAAGTGTTAGCCACGGTATCTTGTATTACGGAATGTCTAAAGAGACTTACAGATGACGAGATTGAACTGGGTATAGATACCGACGGTCGAATCTCGGGCAAGTAATATACCGAAGAACAAAGGGAACATTATACGTGATTAACTGAATCATTGACATAGAGGTTCAATCGATAAAGATCTTCGTAGAATATGTAGGAACAAATAGGGGAATCTAGATCCCGCTATTGGTTATTGAACATAGAGGTGTCTCGGTCATGTCTGCATAGTTCTCGAACCCGCAGGGTCTACACACTTAACGTTTGGTGACGATATAAGTATAGTTGAGTTATTATGTTGGTGACCGAAAGTTGTTCGGCGTCCTGGATGAGATCCCGGACATGACTAGGAGCTCCGGAATAGTCCGGAGGTAAAGATTGATATATGGGATAATAGTGTTTTCTCGCCGAAAGAGTTTCGGAATTCACCGGAATAGTTTCGGATGTTCCCGAAAAGTTCGGGGTACAAGGACACTTTATTTGGACCAAGGGGTAAATCCCATGAGGCTTTAGGAAGGTGCAAAAGGTGTTTTGCGGGGGCCAGGGGCCAGACGCTAGGGACCCTCGCGTTTGGGGAAAATGTCGAGGACCTTGGCGTCTGGTCCTGGAGTCCGAGGAGGACTCTTGCGTTGCGGGCAAACCAACCTTCAGGAGGATTTTTTTCCCAAGTTTCGACCCTAGGGCTCAGCATATAAATAAAGTGGCGGGGCTAGCACCTAGAACACATCAAGAATCCCCAAGCCGTGTGCAGGCAACCCCGTCCCTCTAGTTTATCCTCCATCATAGTTCTGTTGTGCTTGGTGAAGCCCTGTGGAGATTGTTCTCCACCACCATTATTACCACGCCGTTGTGTTGCCGGAACTCATCTACTACTTAACCATCACTCGCTAGATCGAGGAGGTGAAGGCGTCATCAAATTGTTGGGAAACGTCGCATGGGCAACAAAAAATTTCGTACGCACACGCATATCTATCCATGGTAATGAGCATCTACGAGAGGGAGAGTGGATCTACATACCGTTGTAGATCGCTAAGCGGGAAGGGTTAAGAAACGCGTTTGGTGTAGTCGAACATCTTCACGATCAAAATTGCCGAGTGTCCCGCGATCTCATCACGATCCGTCCCGCGATCCAATCACGATCCGTCCCGTGAATTCATCACGATCCGTCCCGTGATCTCATCATGATCCGTCTCACGATCTTGATCACAATCTGTCCCGCGAACTCATCATGATCCGTTCCGCGATCTCATCACGAACCGTCTCGCGATCTCGATCACGGTCCTTCCAATCTAGCGCCGAACGGACGACACCTCCGCGTTCAGCACACGTACAGCTTGATGACGATCTCCGCCGTCTTGATCCATCAAGAGAGAGTGGAGAGGTAGAAGATTTCACCGGCAGCGTGATGGCGCTCCGGCGATGGTGGTGGAGCTGTTCCGGCAGAGCTTCGCCTAAGCAGCACCGAACTAGTCTAGTTTAGAGGAACTTGATCTAGAGGTAGGGTTTAGACGTGGCTGAAAATCCTTGTCCAAAAAACCCTAATACCTCTCATATAAATAGGAGGAGGGGAGAGGAGGCTGCGCCCAAAGGAGGGCTCTCCTTTTGGTTCGGCCGAACTAGTGGAGGGAGAGTCCTCCTCCACCTGAGAGTCCACCTCTCACACGAGAGGTGGAACTTGGGGTGGGCTCCACCCCAATTTGGTTTGGGCCTTCTCTTCCTGCGCGTAGGCCACCTTGTCCCATGGGGTGGGTTGGCCCCACTGGTGGACCCCCGGGACCCATTCGTCATTCCCGGTACGCTACCGAAAGTGCCCGAAATGTTTCCGGAGTCCAAAACAGGACTTCCTATATATGAATCTTTACCTCCGGACCATTCCGTAGCTCCTCGTGACGTCTGGAATCTCATCCGGGACTCTGAACTACCTTCGGTCACCACCATTCATAACTCTACACTACGGAAACGTCACCAAACCTTAAGTGTGCAGACCCTGCGGGTTCGAGAACTATGTAGACATGACCGAGACACCTCTAGGTCAATAACCAGTGGCGGGACCTGGATGTCCACATTGGTTCCTACATATTCTATGAAGATCTTTATCGGTCGAACCTCTATGTCAAGGATTTAGTTAATCACTCCGGAACCCCAAAACAGTGAGTAACAGTCCACGAAACGGGCCAGAATCAGCCAAAACCGGGAGTGTTGATGACCGACACGTAAGCGTACCCCGGGGTTCGTCACTCGTCGAAATCACTCCGGGACCCCAAAACAGTGAGTAACAGTCCATGAAACGGGCCAGAATCGGCCAAAACCGCGAGTGTTGATGATCGACATGTAAGCGCACCCTGGGGTTCGTCACTCGTGGAAATCACTCCGGGACCCCAAAACAGTGAGTAACAGTCCTCGAAACGGGCCAGAATCGGCCAAAACCGCGAGTGTTGATGATCGCCATGTAAGCGCACCCCAGGGTTCGTCAATGGTGGAAATCACTCCGAGACCCCAAAACAGTGAGTAATAGTCCACGAAACGGGCCATAATCGGCCAATACCAGGAGTGTTGATGACCGACACGTAAGCGCACCCCGGGTTTCGTCACTCGTGGAAATCACTCCGGGTCCTAAAAACCGTGAGTAATAATCCACGAAACGGGCCAAAATCGGCCAAAACCGGGAATGTTGATGATCGACATGTAAGCGCACCCCAGGGTTCGTCACTCGTGGAAATCACACCGGGACCCCAAAACAGTGAGTAACAGTCCTCGAAACGGGCCAGAATCGGCCAAAACCGCGAGTGTTGATGATCGACATGTAAGCGCACCCCAGGGTTCGTCAATCATGGAAATCACTCCGAGACCCCAAAACAGTGAGTAATAGTCCACGAAACGGGCCATAATCGGCTAATACCAGGAGTGTTGATGACCGACACGTAAGCGCACCCCGGGTTTCGTCACTCGTGGAAATCACCCCGGAACCCAAAAACCGTGAGTAATAATCCACGAAACGGGCCAGAATCGGCCAAAATCGGGAGTGGTCGAACCTCTATGTCAAGGATTCAGTTAATCTCGATACCTAGTTCAACCTCGTTACCGGCAAGTCTCTTTACTCGTTCCGTAATACAAGATCCCGCAACTAATAATTAGTCACATTGCTTGCAAGGCTCATTGTGATGTTGTATTACCGAGTGGGCCCCGAGATACCTCTTCGTCACACGGAGTAATAAATCCCAGTCTCGATCCATGCCAACTCAACAGACACCATCGGAGATACCTGTAGAGCAACTTTATAGTCACCCAGTTACGTTGCGACGTTTGATACACACAAGGCACTCCTCCGATATCCGTGAGTTGCATGATCTCATGGTCATAGGAACATATACTTGACATGCAGAAAACAGTTGCAACAAACTGACACAATCATATGCTACATTTGTAGTTTGGGTCTTCTCCATCACATCATTCTCCTAATGATGTGATCCTGTTATCAAATGACATCTCATGTCCATGGCTAGGAAACCTTAACCATCTTTTGATCGACGAGCTAGTCTATTAGAGGCATACTAGGGACATGGTTTTGTCTATGCATCCACACATGTATCTAAGTCTCCTATCAATACAATTATATCATGGATAATAAACGACTATCATGAACAAGGAAATATGATAATAACTAATTTATTATTGCCTCTAGGGCATATTTCCAACACAAATCGCACGTGCATTGAACACGGTGGTGACGGCCATTCGACGCTAGATCGGAAAGACCGTGATCAAGATCGCTAGACGGATCATGATGGGATCGCGGGGCAGATCGTGATTGGATTGCGAGATGGATCATGATGGGATCATGGGACGCTCAGCGATTTGGATCGCGAAGACGTTCAACTACATCAATCGCGTTTCTTAATGCTTCTGCTTAGCGATCTACAAGGGTATGTAGATCCACTCTCCCTCTCGTAGATGCTCATCACCATGGATAGATCTTGCGTGTATGTAGGAATTTTTTTGTTTCCCATGCAATGTTCCCCAATAGTGGTATCATGATCTAGGTCTATGTGTAGATGAGATCTCGAGTAGAATACAAAGGAGTTTGTGGGCGTTGATGCTTAGATTGCTTCCTCCCTTGGTCGTGTTTTGGTTTAGCGGTATTGTGGGATGAAGCGGCCCGGACCAACCTTACTCGTATGCTTACGAGAGACCGGTTCCATCGACTGACGTGTAACTTTGTTGCACAAAGATGGCTGGCGGGTGTCTGTTTCTCCTACTTTAGTTGGATCAGATTCGAGAAAGACGGTCCTTGAGAAGGTTGAAAAGCAACTTATGTATCACCATTGTGTTTTTTGCGTAGGTGAGAATTGTTCTGGTAGATACCCGTAGCAGCCGTGTAAAACTTACAACAGCAATTAGATGACGTCTCACTCATTTTTGCATGGTATGTTGTGATATGATATGGCCAATCACATGATGAGATAAATGTGATGTATGAGATGATCATTTTTTGTACAGAATATCATGACTTGTATGTCGATGAGTACGGCAACCGACAGGAGCCATAGGGTTGTCTTTAATTATTGTATGACGTGTGTATCAATCATTAAGCGCTATGTAATGCTTTACTTTATCGCTAAGCGGTAGCAATAGTAGTAGAAGCATGGTGGGCGTGACAACCCCGATGGCGACATGTTAATGGAGATCAAGATTATGGAGATCATGGTGTCATGCCGGTGACGATGGAGATCATGTCGGTCCTGTAAGGATGGAGATCAAAAGCACAAGTTCATGGCCATATCATGTCACTTATGATTTGCATGTGATGTTAATCCTTTTATGCACCTTGTTTTTGTTAGGATGATGGTAGCATTTTAAGGTGATCTCTCACTAAAATATTTCAAGATAAATTATGTTCTCCTTGAGTGTGCATGGTTGCGGAAGTTCGTCGTGTTAAGACACCACGTGATGATCGGGTGTGATAGACTCTACGTTCACATACAACGGGTGCAAGCCAGTGTTGCACATGCGGAAGACTCGCGTTAAACTTGACGACCCTAGCATCTACATACGTGGCCTCGAAACACAAGAGACCGAAAGGTCGAACATGAGTCATATAGTAGATATGATCAACATGATGACGTTCACCATTGAAACCACCTCAACTCACGTGATGACCGAAGTTGAGTTGGTGAATTTGGATCATGTATCACTCGAGTGGCCGGAGGGATGTTAATTTGAGTGGGAGTTCTTAGATAATATGATTAATTGAAACTCGTTATCATGAACATAGTCAAAGTGTCTTTGCAAATTATGTTATAGATTACTAGCTCATGCTGTAGCTCCCATGAATTTTTATATGTTCCTAGAGAAATAGAATTGAAATATGATGGTAGCAATAATGCGGACTGGGTCCATGATTTGAGGATTGTCCTCATTGCTGCATAGAAGGCTTATGTCCTTAATGCACTACTCGGTGCGCCACCCCCTCAAGCATCGTCTGTAGATGTTGTGAACATCTGACAGGCACGCTCTGATGACTACTTTATAGTTTAGTGCGTCATGCATTACGGCTTAGAATTGAGGCTCGAAAATGTTTTGAACGTCACGAAACATATGATATGTTCTAAGATATGAAATTGGGATCTCAGGCTCGTGCCCGTGTTGTGAGATATGAGATCTCCAACAAGATTCTTTTCCTGCAAGATGAAGGAGAATAGCTCAATCGTTGAGCATGTGCTCAGATTGTCTGGGTGCTACAATCGCTTGAATCGAGTGGGAGTTGATCTTCCAGATAAGACAATGATTGATATGTTTCTCCAAGTCACTGTCACCAAGCTACTCGGGCTTTGACATGAACTATGAACATACCAGGGATGGAAATGATGATCCCTGAGCTATTCGCGATGTTTGACACCGCAAAGGTAGAAATCAGTAAGGAGCATCAAGTGTTGATGGTTGGTGAAAACACTAGTTTTGAGAAGGGCAAGGGCAAGGAGGTAAACTTAATGGTTGGCAAGTCAGTTGCTACTCCAGTGAAGAAACCTAAAGTTGAACCCAAACCCGAGACTGAGTGCTTCTATTATGAGGAGAATGGTAGCTGAAGCGGAACAACCCTTGATACTTGGTAGATAATAAGTCTAGCAACGTCGACAGAAGTATATTTGATATACGTGTTATTGATATGTACCTTACTAGTACTCCTAGTAGCACCTGGGTATTGGATATAGGTTCGGTTACTAAATGTTAGTAACTCAAAATAAAAGCTACGGAATAAACGGAGTCTGGCTAAGGGTGAGGTCACGATGAGTGTTGGAAGTGTTTCCAAGGTTGATGTTATCAACATCGCACGCTCTCTCTACCTTCGGGATTAGTGACCAACCTAAATAAATGTTATTTGGTGTTTGCGTTAAGCATGAACATGATTAGATCGTGTTTATTGCAATACGATTATTCATTTAAGTTAGAGAATAATGGTTATTCCGTTTACATGAATAATACCTTTAATGGACATGCACCCAATGAGAATGGTTTGTTGAATCTTGATCGTAGTAATACACATTTTCATAACATAGATGCCAAAGGATACAAAGTTAATAATGATAATACCACATACTTGTGGCAAGGCTGCTAAATTTCATATTGGTGCAAAGTGCATGAAGAAACTCCATGCTAATGGATCTTTGGACTCATTCGATTTTGAATTGGTCGAGACATGCGGACCATGCCTCTTGGGCAAGATGACTAAAACACCGTTTTCCGGCCTGATGGAACGGTCGAGTGACCTATTGGAAATCATACATGTAGATGTATATGATCCAATGAGTGTTGTAGAGTGCGATGGATATCGTTATTTTATTACCTTCACTAATGATTTGAGTAGATATAGTGTATATTTACTTAATGAAACACAAGTATGAATCGTTTGAAAAGTTCAAGCAAAATTAGAGTGAAGTTTGAGATCATAGTGATGAGAAGATAAAAATGTCTATGATATGATTGTGGAGGTGAATATCCAAGTTACGAGTTTGGTATACAACTTAAGACAATGTGAAAGTTGTTTCACAACTCACGCCACCTGGAACACCATAGTGTGATGGTGTGTCCGAACATCGTAGTCGTGTTCTATTGGATATGGTGCGAACTATGATGTCTCTTATCGTTTTGCCACTATCGTTTTGTCCTTATGCATTAGAGACAACTACATTCACTTTAAATAGGGCACCATCTAAATCCGTTGAGATGACATCGTATGAACTATGGTTCGATACAAACCTAAGCTGTCATTTCTTAGAGTTAGGGAATGCGACACTTATGTTTGATAAGCTCGAACCCAAAGCCGAAAAATGCATCTTCATAGAATAACCTAATGTAACATTTGGTTAAACCTTCTATCTCAGCTCCAAGCACAAAGTGTTGTTGCTAAAACGGGTCCTTTCTCGAGAAAGAGTTTCTCTCGAAAGAATTGAGTGGGAGGAAGATAGAACTTGATGAGGTTGTTGAACCTTTGTTTCAACCAGAGAGTAGCGTAGCGCAGAAAGATGTTTCTATGGAGCCTACGTCAGTTGAAGAGAAAGTTGATGATGATGATCATAAAGCTTTGGATCAAGTTACTATCAAACCTCGTAGGTCAACAAGGACGCGTACTGCTCCTGAGTGGTATGACAACCCTGTCTTAGAGGTCATGTTGTTGGACAATGTTGAACCTACGAGCTATGGAGAAGCGTTGATGGGCCCGGATGCCGACAAATGGTTAGAGGCTAGGAAATCCTAGAAAGGATCCATGTACGAAACCAAGTATAGACTTCGGTAGACTTGCCCGTTGGACGGCAGGTCGTTGAGTACAAATGGACCTTTAAGATGAAGACAAACGCTGATGGTAAATGTCACCATTTATAAAGCTCGACTTGTCGCAAAGAAGTTTCCGACAAGTTCAAGGAGTTGACTGCGATGAGACTTTCTCACTCATAGTGATGCTGGAGTCTATTGGAATTATGTTAGCAGTTGTTGCGGTTTTTCAATTATGAAATCCGACAGATGGATGTCAAAACATAGTTTCCTTAACGGTTTCCATGAGGAAAGGTTGTATGTGATACAACCGGAAGGTTTTGTCATTCCTAAGGATGCTAAAAGGTATGCAAGCTCCAGCAATCCATCTAAGGGCTGGAGCAAGCATCTCGGAGTTGGAATATACACTTTGATGAGGTGATCAAAATTTTTGAGTTTATACAAAGTTTACGAGAAACTTGTATTTACAATAAAGTGAGTGAGAGCACTATATAATTTCTGATAAGTATATGTAGATGGAATATTGTTGATCGAAAATAATGTAGAATTTCTGGAAAGCATAAACGGTTGTTTGAAAAGTGATTTTCAAAGGAAGACCTGGATAAAGCTACTTGAACATTGGGCATCGAGATCTATAGAGATAGATCAATACGCCCGATAAGATTTTTCAGTGAGTACATACCTTGACAAGATTTTGTAAGAGTTCAAAATGGATCAGTTGAAGAAAGAGTTCTTGCCTGATTTGTAAGGTCTGAAGTTGAGTGAGACTCAAAGCTCGACGACGGGAGAAGAAAGAGAAAGTACGAAGGTCGTCCCTTATGCCTTAGCCATAGGCTCTAAATTATGCCATGTTGTATACCGCACCTAGTGTGTGCCTTGCCATGAGTCAGTCAAGGGGTACAAAAGTGATCCAGGAGTGGATCACTGGACAGCGGTCAAAAATATTCTTAGTAATTAGAGGACTAAGGAGATGTTTCTCGATTATGGAGGTGATAAAGAGTTCGTCGTAAAGAGTTACGTCGATGCAAGCTTTAACACCAATCCGGATGACTCTTAGTAGCAATCCGGATACGTATAGTAGAGCAGCCATTTGGAATAGCTTCAAGTGCAGTGTGGTAGCAGTGTCTACAGTATGACATAGAGATTTGCAAAGTCCACACGGACCTGAATGTCGCAGACCCGTTGACTAAATACCTCTCTCACATGCAAAGCATGATCGAACCCCAGAACTGATTGGGTGTTTGATTCATAACAATGTAAATCACATGGTGATGTGACCTACATTATTAAGTCTAGTTCAAGTGGGAGACTGTTGGAAATATGCCCTAGAGGCAATAATAAATTAGTTATTATTTTATTTCCTTGTTCATGATAATCGTTTATTATCCATGCTATAATTGTATTGATTGGAAACTAAATACATGTGTGGGTATATAGACAACAATGTGTCCCTATTATGCCTCTAGTAGACTAGCTCATTGATCAAAGATGGTTAAGATTTCCTAGCAATGAACATGAGATGTTATTTGATAACGTGATCACATCATTAGGAGAATGATGTGATGGACAAGACCCAATCTATAAATGTAGCATATGATCGTGTCAGTTTATTGCTCCAATTTTTTGCATGTTAAGTATCTGTTCCTATGACCATGAGATCATGCAACTCACTGACACCGGAGGAGTGCCTTGTGTGTATCAAATGTCACAACGTAACTCGGTGACTATAAAGGTGCTCTATAGGTATCTCCGAGGTTGTCTGTTGGGTTGGCATGGATCAAGACTGAGATTTGTTACTCTGTGTGACAGAGAGGTATCTCGGGATCCACTCGGTAATACAAAATCACAATAAAGCCTTGCAAGAAATATAACTATGTGCTAGCCATGGGATGTTTTATTACGGAACAAGTAAAGAGACTTGCCGGTAACGAGATTGAACTAGGTATAGAGATACGGGCGATCGAATCTCGGGTAAGGAACAAACCGAAGAACAAAGGGATCATTATACGGGATTAACTGAATCCTTGACATAGTGGTTGAACCGATAAAGATTTTTATAGAATATGTAGGAACCAATATGGGCATCCAGATCCTGCAATTGGTTATTGAACGTAAAGGTGTCTCGGTCATGTCTACATAGTTCTCGAACCTGCAGGGTCTACACACTTAACGTTTGGTGACGATATAAGTATAGTTGAGTTATTATGTTGGTGACCGAAAGTTGTTCGGAGTCCCAGATGAGATCCCGGACATGACGAGGAGCTCCAGAATAGTCTGGAGGTAAAGATTAATATATGGGATAATAGTGTTTTTGTTGGAAATATGCCCTAGAGGCAATAATAAATAGGTTATTATCATATTTCCTTGTTCATGATAATCGTGTTGATCGGAAACTCATATGCATGTGTGGATACATAGACAACACCATGTCCCAAGTCAGTAAAAACATACACACCACACGTCTTTTATTTGTTGATTCCTTTATTCATGTCAAGAAAAAAGAAAGAAGATGGGTTAATGCAGCGTGCCTAAGTGTTTTGAGATTACTCCCTCTTTTTCGGTTTACAGGGATCAAATCAGAAATCTCATCACCCAAAGCATATGACGAGTGAAGGAATGTATCTTGTACTTTACAACACTACCCAAAGTAAACTGATGCATTAATTTAGATTAATTTCAATGTGTGCATGCTTTGGCCAATAGATGAGTAGGAACATTACATGCATTGGTATGTTTCTTTTTTATTCTTGCACGCAAAGATTTAATGTGGCTCGGAAGCTTCAAAAGAGATAAGGATGAGCCCTTTATATCGAAAAATTTAAAAATCGAGATAAGTCCTATCACTACTAGGGAAAAGCCTAGTAGTAGCAAGGTTTTGATGCCTACTAGTAGCGCGGTTGCCCGCGCTACTAGTAAGGCGCTACAGCTATTGCTTACCAGTAGCGTTGGTTAACCGCGCTACTGCTAAGACGTATAGCGGTAGCATGTATAATTACAAGTGCTACTGCTAAGCTAACTATTAGTAGCGTCCTTCCATGCAAGCGCTACTAGTATTCTGTTTTTCATTTTTTATTTTTAGTGTATTTATACGCCGTTATACAAATTTTGATACAGTACCAATTCAACTTTTTGTCACTTTTGATCCATCCACATGGATTAGATTCATTTGGATGAATCAAAAGTGATCAAAAGTTGAATTAGGACGATGATCCTACTAATTCAACTTTTGGTCACTTTTGATCCATCCACATGAATCTAATCCGCGTTCCTTCCACTAATGATATAATAACTAATCATGATCATAATAACAAATCATCATCATATTAATATAAAAATCATCATATCATAGTGTGGCTATCTCATCACCACCAACACTAGCTAATAATAATCATTATAGTAATTACCACCAACACTAGCTATTTAATCATCATAGTCATCACCACAAACACTAGCTATTTAATCATCATAGTCAGTATCACTCTCGAAGGTAAAATAGCATAAAACATGTGTAGCACTTCTACATCATCATATTGGAGCATGCAGATGAACCTTTCTTCTAAATGTGGGTTGCGCTTCTGATTGCTGCCCCTAATACTTCTCTGCGATCCATCATAATTTTTCTCCAGTCTTTGACTATTAAGACTTGCTCGCTTTGAGAAATGCGGATTGCACTCATGTGCATTGTAGGATGTCTTGGCCATAAGCTAATCATTCTCATGTGACCTTTATGCACGATCCAACGAGGCACAACATTCATCGGGAGTCCCTGTTGAAGAACATCATAGTAACATACTTAGCAATGAAGTTTAGCTTAACAAATAATGTATGCACAAGATGCACCGAGGACAAATAGTAAAAGTCTTACCATCTTTCCTAGATAGATGTGGCTGTAGCTCAATACACACACTAGTGGTCGCACGTATCGAGTACTAATATCTCGAAGTCTAGGAAAATATTTTTTCTTGACAAGATCAAGATCCTCAAGCCATGAAACATAATGACTTATCTCCTCGCAGTTTAGTTCAGCTCCGGGACAGTAGTAGGTGTTGTCTAGCAAGAGCCGGACATGTTTGCTTGAATGGAAATAAGCTGTCAATAGAAATTAGTTGTTAACTATTTTTAAATAAAAAATATAATTTACTTAATAAATATGGTTGAGAAACTCACATAGAGGTACAACTGGTGGCGTCTGCACATCGACTCAGATGTCGATATTACCTTCATATTCATCTTCAGGACGAATATCAAAGGTGATAAGCATATTAGGATTAAAAGCATACGCCTTGCATAGAGCTCTCCAATTTGAGCATTCAAAATAGGAGCAGTTCTCTGCATTGTATAATTTTACGGAAAAACCATAGCCATGCTCGATACTCAAGTTAACTCTATTTACCTCCATACATAATGTCTTGCATGGCAGGGGATACGCTAGTAGAATTGTAGAAAATTAAAATTATAAGTTGAAGAAAAAGAAGCAAAAGTCATGCTTAATTACGAAAAAAGACTTATCGTTGTGACTTACTGTATCCACTTTGAAGGTCTCATCTAGCATGATGCTGAATCGCCTACCATCTTCTAGGTGAGGCCTATCGCACAGATCGCGCTCGTCTTCCCAGTATTCGCACATACCAAATTCCCTTTTGCTATCGTCGTCAGATATTTCCTATGTTCATAGTTAAAACATGCATGCACTCAACAAGAAAAACAAAATCATAAAACAAATTAGTATTCAAATTAGCATGCATTCAATAAGCAAAACTAAATCATCTCTTGCGTCCGTACATCGTCGAATATTATCACTAATACATCTCGAGTAGTATCATACATATAACATCACTAATATAGTTAGAACCATAGCGAGCGATGGGTATCGGCGCAGGTGGTGGATACCCAAAGAGAAGGAACCATCACAGGATCATAGCTCGGGTGAGATCACTGAAGAACCTGCCAGGTATTGGAGAACCTAGCATCCAACACAGCCATATAGTGTCGGACGTGCTCGTCCTCCCTCCTAACACGGCGACGTATCACCTCCGCGGGGCCCGACTCCCTCTACACCGAAAGTGGCCCATGCGACCGCCACCAAATAACCTTTTGGTCGACGACGGGATGCCTCTTCACCAGGTTGCGCGTCCCGAAAGGTAGCACCTCCCAGTACCAGCCCGACGGAGCCCAGTCTCGGAGATGACCCCTATAATCAAGCAGGCCTCCTCCACCGAGTCGACGGCGAGGATGCGGACAAGGCATCGTCGACATCGAGAACAAATGCTTAATTATGAAAACAAAATTAATCAACACTTAGCAGACCTAAAGTCAACACTTAGCAGACCTACGATTAAGTCTCCTCGTTTCATTCTTAAACTATAATGAAATGAGTAATGACATAAAAAAAGTTCTATGGTTTGCCTAAATGCCGTTTCATTACCTTCGCAGCAAATCCCGGCACTCAATATGCCTACTGTCTAGCACAAGTCATGCTAAAATTTACGGGATATTTCGGCATGACCTTTGCCAAAAGTGGACATATCGTGCGCCTGAAATTCATCGGAATGGAAATGAATCAACATTTCTGGCAAAACATAGGCCAGTTGGATCATTTACCCTGCACATAACCATCATTTTCAAAATATCACATGTCCAAATATGACATGTCAAAAATATCTAGAATTCTGTTAACTACACCTAAAATACCTAGAATTTTGTTAACTACACCTAACCCTGAATTGTTTTCCTAATTTAAAAAACTAGCTAAATTTCTGTCTTAATTTGAAACCTAGGGTTCATACTAACTAGGGTTAATCCTAACTAGGGTTCACAATCTAGAACATGGGAGGGGAGAGGTGGTCTTACAATGTGGAGGTGGTTGTCGGGGGAGATGCAATGGGGAGGTGGAGGAGGAAGGGATCCCGACGATGGCGCTGTCGAGGGAGACGATGACGTGGCAACGACGAGGCTGATGTAGAGGCAAGGTGGCGACACGATGAGGGCTTCGGCGATGCTTGAGGGAAGGGACTACGGTGATGGAGGGCGGCGACGGATGGCGGCGTGGGCCGGCGACGGAGGGCGACGACGAGAGGGATCGATCGAATGAGGAATAGATGGAGGAAAGAAGTGGAGGAGGAAGCCCGAGCGGGGGTTATATCAAGATAGCAGTAGCGAGTTTTACGAAAGAGCGCTACTGCTACCTGACATAGCTATAGCACGCTCCTGGTGAAGGCGCTACTGCTAAGTGGGGCCTACCATGTGGCCAGGTTCCAACTTAGTCGTAGCGCCCTACCCAAAAGCCGCGCTAGTGCTAAGTAGTTAGCAGTAGCGTCGTTTCTTGATGCGCGCAACTGCTATGTAGCAGTAGCGCCTCTTTTTATCCGGCGCTACTGCTAAGGTTCTATGTATAAGGTTTTCCCTGGTACTGTATAAAGTGGAAAGGAGCGAGTATTTGATTTGATAAGACGACTTATACACCGGTACGAAGGGACTATTAAAATTAAAACAAGCAAAACATGAAAGCATGATTTGCGGCTCCATGGAGCCATAATACATTGACACCTCCAATTTTGTGTATTGGATGTCTGCATTGATTGCATCCAAATTATGACAAAAACAAAAAAATTAAGGTGGAACTCATATTATTAATTTTCAAATAATTCATGTATACATCGATCATCGATCGTCGTATTTTTTTTAAACATGTCAGGCGATGGAAACATTCAAAAATAGCATGCATGCATGAGAATTAGCATAATGGGATATCTCAATGCTATTTTGCATGCATGGTAGTATACAGATGATGTTGCGCATGAATACGTGTTGGATCTCTGGTTTTGGTGAAGATTCCTCGGACACGACGATTTTCTCGGGGTGCTTCTGCCGAAGTTTAAAGACTTCCCGGTTGCTACGGTCACCTTAACAAGGATGTTGGCTCCGACTATGGAGCGACGACGCACCTTCAACTCGCTCAAGCATGAACTACGGTCGTTGTGTGGTTTGAGGACTTTTTTGCTTTTAATTACTTCTAGGGTGATATGTACTATTTTGGAATTTCAAGATAACTTTGTGGCTGGTAACGATAATCAGCTACTTTCCTTCCTTACAATCATCGAAAGGATGGCAGTTTGAAGCTGAAAATCTGAAGCGCCGAGCCACCGTTTCTTCACAACCACTTGACATATACAGTAAACGAGTGACATTTGAGGCACTTTTTAGGTAGAATTGATGTGTGTGTGTTGGGGGGACGGGGAATCGAAGATGGGTGGGAGAAAAAAGCTTGGAGGAAGGGCAGATGTATGATGAAACGTTAAGTTCTTTTTAAAGTAGTGAAGATATATGGTCTATCATTATGCCGCTCCACATGGTGCCATAATACATTGACTCTTCCAATTTTGTGTATTGGTTTTGTGCATTGATTGCACCCAAATTATGACAAAAAATGCGAACTCGGTGGATTTAGATAATGCATGCATACATCGATCGTTGTATTTTTTAAAATCAAGTCAACGTATAAAACAAGCAAGACATTAAAGCATGATTTGCCGCTCCATTGAGCCATAATACATGGACTCCTCCAATTTTGTGTATTGGATGTGTGCATTGATTGCACACAAATTATGACAAAAGAACACAAATCACGGTAAAACTCATATTATTAATTTTCAGATAATGCATGTATACACCGATCATTGGATTTTTTTTTACACAAGTCAGGCGATAGAAACATTTAATAAAAGCGTGCATGCATGAGAATTAGCATAATGGGATATCTCTTTCATGCTGATAGTATGCAGATGATGATGTTGCGCATGAATAGGTGTATAAGGCACCACTCAGGCACCATTTTTGCCGGCGGCCTGCTGAGAGATGGCTCCGTACTTCCTTGCATCGGCCACAGATTTCGCGGCATCCTTGTTATCGGATGTTGCCTCTTCAGGTGGGGTGGTGGTTTCAGCCTTCTTGACGGACTTCTCAGCAGCAGCAATGTGCTCACCTGCTAAGGTAGCGGCAGCTTCTTTCCTGTTGGGGGAGGTAGAAGAACTTGTACTAGCTTTCTGCTCAGAGATGACACCATATTTCGATGCAGCAGCTGTAGACTTTGCTTCGTATTTCTTGGAAGTCGCGGCCTCTTCGGATATGGTGGCGGTTTCGGCCTTCTTAATGGACTTCTCGGCAGCAGCAATGTGCACACCTGCTAAGGTAGTGCCAGCATCGTCCCTGTTGGGCGAGGTAGAAGAACTTGTACGAGTTGCTTCCTGAGAAATGACACCAGACTTATATGCAGCAGCAGTAGACTTGGCTGCAGCTCGTTTGGCAGCCGCGGCCTCTTCAGGTGTTGTAGCAGTTTCAGCCTTCTTGGTGAACATCTTGGCAGCAGCAATGTGCTTGGCTGCTAAGTCATTGGAAGCTTCCTTCCTAATAGGGGAGGTAGAAGAAGTTCTACCAGCTGCTTGCTGAGAAATGGCACCATTCTTCAATGCATCATCAACCGACTTTGCTGCATCTCGCTTGGCAGTCGCGACCTCTTCGGGTGTTGTGGCAGTTTCAGCCTTCTTGATCGACTTATCGGCGGCAGCATAGCGCGTAGCGGCTAAAGTAGCGGCGGCTTCTTTCCTGCCGAGGGAGGTAGAAGAACCTTTACTAGTTTCCTGCTCAGAGATGGCATTGTACTTTGATGCAGAAGAAGCAGATTTTCCTCCATCTTGCTTGGCAGTTGCGGCCTCTACAGGTGTGGTGGCGGTTTCGGCCTTCTTGATGGGCTTTTCGGCAGCAGCATAGCGCGTACCGGCTAAAGTAGCGGCGGCTTCTTTCCTGCCAAGGGAGGTAGAAGAACCTTTACTAGTTTTCTTCTGAGAGATGGCATTGTACTTTGATGCAGCAGAAGCAGATTTCGCTCCATCTTGCTTGGCAGCCGCGGCCTCTTCAGGTGTGGTGGCAGTTTCGGCCTTCTTGGGGGACTTTTCGGCGGCAACAACATGTGTAGCTACTAAGGTAGCGTCAACTCCTTTCCCGCTGGGGGTAGCAATCTTCAATGTGTTCTCCTCCGCGGCGCCATAGGTCTCGGCTGGCCTTGTGGCCGCCACCGCCACAATGGTGGTGAGAAATAACATAGCCACGGCATTCCTTCCGTTGGCCATTTGTAAGTAATTTCTCAAGTGGCCCCTTAGGCGCGCGGAGGATTTGAAATGGTGGAGACACATGAGTCATAGAGGTGACAGGATTTTATAGAGGCAATGTGAGGTCAGAAAATCTCTCCCATGAATGAGAGGTCATAAGAGGGCGACGATGAATATGTGGTCATAAGAGATCAACAATGAATATGAGGTCACTAGAGCCCCTCGAGGTATGTGGTAACCCATTTGTGGACGCATGCATGTAGGCATGTGCGTGTTGCGTTTTCTTTTCTGGTTTCTCTCGTTCTATGGACAATTCATTTATGGCGCGAGCTCAGATGCTCTGGAAATCAGGGCCTTCTACTTCTTCTCAAGATTGTTGTTGTTGTATTATGTGTTGTACCTTAATGGTCTAGCACATTCATTAACGGTAGGTACCATCAAGTGACTTCCAACCCACTTCACCAACCAATAACCTAGCGAATTTCCTGAGTTGTGCTATGCCATCACGCGTCTCCACCTACGGCCTCACCCGATCCCATGCACTCAAGGCCTCCACCAAGCTCTCGCAACTCAAATCCCCATCCAAGACCGACACCGTCCATGCCTTCGTCGTCGGCCTCGGCCTCTCCACGTCGGTGTCACCTCCCTCATCCCCAAGGACACGTTGTTTCTTTGTGTCAGCATCGAGAAGACCCCGTCGCCCGTCGTAATCGAGCTCAGCGACCTTGGTGTATCGCTTTCCGAAATCGCGCCCCTCATCCCTCTATCCCTCGTCCACTTCCGTCTAGGTCCATTATTTCCAGGCTGCAGCACTACCTGCCCTTATTCGGCTCCTCGGAGAACCTCTTCCAGGTGCTCAAGCAAGGCTAGCTCGCCGGTGCTGACATTGAGGGGAAGGTCAAACCCAATGTTACACTCCTACGGTAGTGCAGGCTAGATGATTGCGATATCACCAAGTTGTCCCTTATCACACATAGAATCTTGAGCAATAAGCCAGAACGTGTTCGGGCGATGGTAACATGAACCGAAGGCCTTGGCTTTAAAGCCCAATATGCGGTCAGATCCTCGCAAAAACATGGAAGTCTATATTGGGATACAAGCGCATATTGGAGACGCTTTAACAAGGTGGATATCGTCATAAATGCATGTAATGAAGAGAAGAGAATACAAAATATTAGCTTACACTCGCCACAATATATAACATGAATATCTCAATACATCAATACATAGCAATCATCATACAGAAGAGGAAGATCCGACTACAAACAAAATTAAATGAAAGAAGACGACGTCCACCCTGCTAATCCCAGACTGACGACCTGGAACCCATCATGTGATCGTCAACTAAGAAGAAGAACTCCAAATAGAACAAGCATCGCTCTCACTTCAAGGCATCATATTATATGTACCTGCACCTGTTGTTGTATTAATTTATGAGCCACGGGAACTTGACAATCTCATTACCAATGGTATCAGGACTAGAAGAGCATAATTCGTATGAAATGGTTAAGTGGTGATGCTGCAGCAACACTAAGCATTTGTATCTGGCTAGCTTATGAGTACAAGAATAAGAAGAGTGTTCTATGCATAATCGGTCGCAAATAGTAATGAACTAATGATTAAGAGGTGATCATGAATACCTACTTACTATTCATTCATAACCCCCACTATGTTCTCTTGCTGGTTTAAATCTCACGAGAAAAGATAGTCACAGTTACGCACTTGGTTGGTGTATTTTAATTAGATTTAGAGTGAAGTTCACTAAAACCGGATATTATAATTTTTCAATTCGCCACATAACCGGGGGTATGTATTTCTGAAAGATTTAACCCTGCATGAGTGCTTCAAATAGTCATCATAAATTCCACACGCATCCGATTGGGAAGCCTCACACGATGATAACACAATGCTTACGATAAGGAATTCCCGTGGACAAGCCACACGTCAAAGGTAAATCTAAACCAGCAAGACCTCTCGACGTGTTGACGATCCCGATAGGAGCTGCATATCTCGTTCTCAGGACATGGCGGATGAGCTAAGGTTACAAAGACTAAATCCACATGTTCATACCACCCTATGCATTAATAAAGTGTGCACTATTATTATGTTAGCAAATTTTAGTACCAATGTTGGCCTTTCTGGAGGAGTTTTAGCCTAAGACGAAGGATCGGGGGGCATAATACCACACATGTATTAGAAGCGCTCATCAAGGAATATAACATCGGTATAATGGAAACTAGGATGGTAAGAGTGGAAGAATAGATGCATTAATTAATAAACAATATGATGTCCCATGACTTCCATGTCCCAACATGGAATAAACTACACCTACGACTAGCAACGCTACAAGAGGGGTTGATCCAAAAGATAACTGAGCGAAAAATGGTTTGCTAGGACGGTCGATGGTTAGAGGCTTATCATGAAATTTTGGGAGTCTTGACAAACAAGTGGTAGGTAGCAAGACATAGTGATTGTAACAAGAGAACAATCATAGCGAAGATAATAGTGATATCGAAGGTAATGACCATCTTGCCTGGAATTCTGTTTGGAAGAAGAAAGAATTGGTGAAGTAGACGAATGGGCATAGTACAACGAATCGTCACACTCCGAAGCTCTTTCGGAACTTTAGCAAGGACAAGCAAATCCAGAAAGAAACAAACGACACGGTAAACACCACAACATATTCATGGCATGATGCACACTCAAATAAGATGCATGTTCATTCAATTATGCATGACATGACAAAGCATAACAATCAACTACTACACATTAAGTTGCATATTGACGAGACTCCAAACTCGAGTTATTTAGTTCACTCTCATTTAGATATCCAACAATTTAAAATATTGTTAAACATGTCAAGAGGTGAAGCATAAATATACTACCTATCTAGAGAATTTAAATGAGGCCGGAAACAACTTCTAGAATTTCCGAAATGACCCCATATGCAAATTTCAAATTTAGTACGGATCTCCCTAAAACATATTTTATATTTTTTTTGACCGACTACTGTAGGGGAAAAACACCCCACAACCTTTTCTTTTATTGCAAATAAAGGGTTACAGGTCACAAGCTAGTCTAAGAAGTTACAGAGTTAATGCAGTGAAACTAAACTAACCTCAAGGAGGTAAATAGGAAATCCATTTTAGGAGGTCATCCCTATAGGTAGCCTTAATTCTATGAGCTAATAGGGACATATCATTAACAAAAGCTGCCTTCCATCTCCTGAAAGTGAGTCATTCATTCCTGAAGGTCCTTGCATTTCTAATGATCCAGATGTTCCAACAGGCAGCGAATACAACTTCAGTGAAGAAAGGAACATATTTTATATTTATTAAACAGGGAAAAAATGCACCATGCTATTCTAAATATTTTTCTAAGCAATTTACATACATAGATCATTTAAGTCGGAGCTACAGCCTAAAAGATATGACCAACACAAGATTAGAATGTCATGAATGCAAAATGCATGCAAACAATACCCACAAATATTTTAATCAATGATGCAACAAGATATTATTAAAATACATATAATTCAAAGCAAGTTTCATATATGACATGATCGAATCAGAGCCACGGTTCAAGAATTACACCCTACACAAGTTTTAGTTATAATCTGTCAACACAGTTAGATGTCTACTTGAGAGTAATAACACATAATGCTATAGGATACTAATACGGAAAAAATGACATGAAGCTGTAGTACACTTAAAATATTTAACAAATTATATAAAGATCATTTTCATAGCCATGATAGTTGAATTGATATGATTTTAGCAAGATGCAAAGTTTTGGTCCAGATTAAGGACTTCGTGAAAATCACAGTTTACATGCAAGCAGTAACGTTTGGAATGACATGTTGAGAACAACTTTTAAATATGTTACAGCAAGTTTTCATGAAAAGAAAAGGTATGGTGTGACAGCACATATCGTGAATATAAAAATATGTTTACTGAACATAATCATATGAACTCTTGATCAATGGCACTCATCAAGAGAAGTTGACATGTTTTAAAAACAATAGTTCTAGACTTAGTGAAAACAGTATGTATATGAGCAGAGTTAACATGATGGCATGTTGGAGGCATGAAATAAATAAGCAGCAAGGTTTTATCGGGGCATCAAATTGCACATCATGATAGTGCATAGCATGAAGTCCAAATGACTTAAAATGGGCATCTCCATGGGAGCTATAGATTCATGGCATTCATCAAGACGCAATATTGAAACAAGGTGATTATGAGACTTGGTGAAAAATCTGGGATTGCAAAACAGTTACATCATGACGATGTCTTGGGATGCATAAAACAGGGGCTTAAGCATTTTTATTATTTATAAAATTAATATTTACATGCAACCGACATGGCAATCTTCAAATTTCTCCATTGGCACAAATTCATAGGAGTATGATTTTTGCAAAATGGAATTTTATGTTAACAAAGCACAATTTTAACATGACGGTCATTTTTACGCAAGAAATGGAAATAATATAGATGTTTTGCATGGAAACCAAAAGCATCGCATCATAGTAGACATTAGAGAGTCCAAAACTCATGAAGAAATCAAATGCATAATACTTATGGATTGGTGGCTAGGATTAATGCAAGTTTGAACACTGCAATAGTTTCATAGATTATTTCATGATGCGCTTTAACAACACAGATTTGGGAATGTGGATGAAATCTGACATGTATGTAACATCCACCATCATGTATAGTACAAAACATAGATACAATCACATATAAAGTTTGTTTCAAAATGATGCACGTGCATAGAGTTATGATCATCTCAAAATGCAATATGGTGACAAAATAGACAGGTTTTGGGACTTCGTGGTATTTCTCACCCCAGGAAAAACTGGATGGGGAGGTCCAACGGGGTCGTTTTAATGGAGGGATGAGGAAATCCAAGGCATGATGGTGCGAGACCGTCTCGGCTGGAGGTTAGGGAAGGACATTGTAGAGGCGGAGGGGGTTCCTGATGTCTACTACGCAAATTTATTCTTGTAGACTTTGTTGGGCCTCCAAGCACAGAGTTTTGTAGGACAATGGCAATTTTTCCTGAAGTGAATAACCTAGGGTTTATCAATCTGTGGGAGCGTAGGATGAAGATGGTCTCTCTCGAACAACTCTGCAACCAAATAACAAAGAGTCTCTTATGTCCCCAACACACCAAATACAATGGTAATTGTATAGGTGCACTAGTTCGGCGAAGAGATGGTGATACAAGTGTAATATGGATGGTAAATATAGGTTTTTGTAATCTGAAAAATATAAAAACGGCAACGTAACTAATGATAAAAGTGAGCACAAACGGTATTGCAATGCTTAGAAACAAGGCCTAGGGTTCATACTTTCACTAGTAGAAGTTCTCTCAACAATACTAACATAGTTGAATCATATGTAAATACCTCTCGTGCGACAAAGAGTTCACTCCAAAGTCACAAATAGCAGAGAACTAACAAAGAAATTATTACAGGGTACAAAACCACCTCAAAGTTATCTTTTCTGATCAATCTTATGAGCTATCCCTATAAGTGTCACGAACAGCCCTAGACTTGATTGCCAAAACATAGCTTTATGTGCCAACCCCTATGCATAGATTCCCAAGGTCACGGAACCCACAAGTTGATCGCCAAAACATACATCAAGTGGATCAATAGAACATCCCATTGTCACCACAGATATCCCATCGGAAGACATATATCAAGTGTTCTCACATCCTTAAAGACTCAATCCGATAAGAAAAATTCAAAGGAAACTCAATTCATCACAAGAACATAGAGAGGGGAAAACTGCATATGATTCATCTATATCAATAAATCTCGCGGTAAATCAAGAACCTGTCATCTTAAGAACACAAGAGAGAAAGAGGGAGAGAGAGATATCAAACACATAGCTACCGGTACATACCCTTAGCCCTGAGGATGAACTACTCCATCCTCATCATGCAGGCTGCCGGAATGGGCTCTCGAATAGTTTCCCGTGGCTCTAGAGGCTTGCGGCGGCAGAACTCCTGAAATAGGTTTCTTTTTGGAGGTTTGGGTATTTATAGGAGTATTTGGCGTTGGTCCCACGTCCAGAAGGTTCCTGGGGACGTCATAAGCCAGCTAGGCACGACCAGGGGGTAGTCGCGCCCTGGTGGCTTGTGACTCCTTTGGGACTCTTCTCTGGTATCTTTCCGCTCTAGTATTTTTTATATTTTCCAAAAATATACTCCGTAAATTTTCAGCCCATTCCGAGAACTTTTATTTCTGCACAAAAACAACGCAATGGTAGTTCTGCTGAAAACAACGTTAGTCGACGTTAGTTCTAATAAAATCATACCAAAATCATATAGAATTATTGTAAACGTGGCATGAATACTTCATAAATTATAGATGCGTTGGAGACGCATCAGCATCCCCAAGCTTAATTCCTGCTCGTCCTCAAGTAGGTAAATGATAAGAGAAATAATTTATGAAGTGTGAATGCTAGCATAGTGCATAAACTTGATAAATGATAGTTCCAAACACTTTTTCTAGCATCATTATATATCATAAACAGTAGCTCATCTCATAAAACTTCTCATGATGAAGTAGCAAGCTATTCACATGTTAAATTATAGACCATAAAGTTTCTTGAAAACTAACAAACTATGCCTTCAGTCACCAAACAATTGCAATTCAAGTATTTTTCTGGAAGGGTCTATGTAAGAGCATTGATTTAGAAAATTCCACATACTCAACCATCATATAGTCTTCCATGATTGCTAACACTATGCATATTTTTAGAGCAAATGGCATCTGTCGAACACATAGAAAGATAGGGGCTTAATGTTTCGCCTCCCAACATACTTATCATATAGATAATTGTAAACAATAATAATTCATGGTCAAATATATTTGAATGGACATATATGCTTGGATATTTCCCCAACACATGATGCTTGCCAACTAAAGAATAACTGAGGTTGAGCTAAGAAGGAATAGACTCTTGCATAAAAATAAATACATGAAAGTAAAAGGTAGGCCCTTCGCAGAGGGAAGCAGGGATTCGCATATGTGCCAGAGCTCAAGCTTTTAAAACAGCCATGAATAATTATTTTTAGTGGTATGCTTTCATTGTCGACATAACTGTTGGGGAACGTTGAATGGGAAACAAAAAATTTCCTACGTTCACGCAAGACCTATCCATGGTGATGAGCATCTACGAGAGGGAGAGTAGATCCACGTACCCTTGTAGATCGCTAAGCGGGAAGCATTAAGAAATGCGGTTGGTGTAGTCGAACGTCTTCGCGATCCAAATCGCCGAGTGTCCCGCGATCCAATCAGGATCCCCCCGATCAAGCACTGAACGGACGACACCTCCGCGTTAAGCACACATACAACTTGATGACGACTCCGCCTTCTTGATCCAGCAAGAGGGAGCGGAGAGGTAGAAGAGTTCTCCGGCAGCGTGAAGGCGCTCCGGCGATGGTGGTGGAGCTATTCTGGCAGGGCTTCGCCTAAGCACTGCAGAAAACTGATCTAGAGGAGAAACTATGAACTAGAGGAACGGGTAGCACGTGGCTGAAAATCTTGTGCCAAAACCCTAAAACCCTCTAGTATATATAGGAGGAGGGGAGGAGGAGGCTTTTCCCTCAAGGTCCAGCCCCTAGGCTTCAGCCAAAGTGGGAGGGAGGAGTCCTCCTCCTCCACTCCTAGTAGGATTAGGACTCCTTCCTTATTTTCCCACTTTTGCCTTTTTGCACCTTTTCTCTTTGGGTTTTTTCTTCCCAGCGGCATGGGATTCCTGTGGGTATTCCACCAGCCCACTAAGATCTGGTAAAACTTCTCCCACAGCCCATGTAGTCTCTTGGGTCGAAATACCCCTCCCATTGGTCTCCCGGTACATTATCGGCACTCCCGGTACACTACCGATGAACCCGAAACTTTTCCGGCGACCAAAATAGGACTTCCTATATATCAATATTTACCTCCGGACCATTTTGGAGATCCTCGTGACTTTCGGGATCTCATCCGGGACTCCGAACAACCTTTGGTCACCACCATACATAACTCTATACTACTGAAACGTCACCGAACCTTAAGTGTGCACACCCTGCGGGTTCGAGAACTATGTAAACATGACCGAAGACACGTCTACGGTTAATAACCAATAGCGGGACCTGGATGAACATATTGGTTCCTACATATTCTACGAAGATCTATATCGGTCGAACCTCTATGTCAAGGATTCAGTTAATCCCGTACGATGTTCCCTTTGTTCTTCGGTATGTTACTTGCCCGAGATTCGATCGTCGGTATCTCCATACCTAGTTCAACCTTGTTACCGGAAAGTCTTTTTACTCGTTCCGTAATACAAGATCCCATGACTAACAATTATTCACATTGCTTGCAAGGCTTATTGTGGTGTTGTATTACCGAGTGGGCCCTGAGATACCTCTCTGTCACATGGAGTAACAAATCCCAGTCTTGATCCATGCCAACTCAACACACACCCTCGGAGATACCTGCAGAGCACCTTTATAGTCACCCAGTTACCTTGTGACGTTTGATACACACAAGGCACTCTTCCGGTGTCCGTGAGTTGCATGATCTCATGGTCATGGGAACATATACTTGACATGCAGAAAACAGTAGCAATAAACTAATACGATCATATGCTACGTTTGTAGTTTGGGTCTTGTCCATCACATTATTCTCCTAATGATATGATCCCTTTATCAAATGACATCACATGTCAATGGCTAGGAAACCTTGACCATCTTTGACCAACGAGCTAGTTCACTAGAGGCATACTAGGGACAAAGTGTTGTCTATTTACCCACACATGTAATGTGTTTCCAGTCAATACAATTATAGTATGGATAATAAATGATTATCATGAACAAGGAAATATAATAATAAACACTTTATTTATTGCTTCTAGGGCATATTTCCAACAGTCTGTCACTTGCACTAGAGTCAATAATCTAGTTCACATCACTATGTGATTTACATTGTAATGAATCGAACACCCATGCAGTTCTGGTGTTGATCATGTTTAGCCCTCGGAAGAGGTTTAGTCAACGGGTCTGCAACATTCAAATCCATGTGCACTTTGCAAATATTTATGTCCTCTTCCTCGATGTAATCGCGGATGGAGTTGAAGTGTCGCTTTATGTGTCTGGTCCTCTTGTGAAACCTTGGTTCCTTGGCCAGACCAATGGCACCAGTGTTGTAACAAAACAGGTTCATTGGATTCAGTACACTGGACACTACTCCAAGATCTGTCATGAATTGCTTCATCCAGACACATTCCTTCGCCGCCTCCGAGGCTGCGATGTACTCCGCTTCACACGTAGAATCGGCTACCACACTTTGCTTGGAATTGCACCAGCTTACCGCTCCCCCGTTGAGAATAAATATGTATCCGGTTTGTGACTTAGAGTCATCCGGATCAGTGTCAAAACTTTGCATCAACGTAACCCTTTACGACGAGCTCTTCATCACCTCCATAAACGAGAAACATTTCCTTAGTCCTTTTCAGGTACTTAAGGATATTCTTGACCGCTGCCCAGTGCTCCATTCAGGATCACTTTGAAACCTTCCGGCCATACATATGGCAAGGCTGACATCAGGTCTTATGCACACCATTGCATACATGATAGAGCCTATGGCTAAAGCATAGGGGATGACACTCATCTTTTCTCTATCTTCTGCAGTCACTAGGCATTGAGTCTTACTAAACTTCACACCTTGTAACACAGGCAAGAACCCCTTCTTGGACTGATCCATTTTGAACTTCTGCAAAACTTTATCAAGGTATGTGCTCTGTGAAAGTGCTATTAAGCATCTCGATCTATCTCTATAGATCTTAATGTCTAATATGAAAGCAGCTTCTCCTAGGTCCTTCATTGAAAAGCTCTTGTTCAAATATTCCTTCATGCTTTCCAGCATTTCTATATTGTTTCCAATCAGCAATATGTCATCCACATATAATATTAGAAACGCTATAGAGATCCCACTCACTTTCTTGTAAATACAAGCTTCTCCATAAACTTGTATAAACTCAAATGCTTCGATCACCTCATCAAAGCGCTTATTCCAACTCCGAGATGCTTGCACCAGCTCATAAATGGATCACTGGAGTTTGCAAACTTGGTCAGCATTCTCTGGATCGACAAAACCTTCTGGTTGCATCATATACAACTCTTCCTCAAGGAAACCGTTGAGGAACATTGTTTTGACATCCAGATGCCAAATTTCATAGTCGAAATAAGCAGCTATTGCCAACATGATTCTGACAGACTTAAGCATCGCAACGGGTGAGAAGGTCTCATCGTAGTCAACTCCTTGAACTTGTGAAAAACCCTTTGCCACAAGTCAAGCTTTATGGACGGTGACATTACCGTTCGCGTCTGTCTTCTTCTTAAAGATCCATTTGTTCTGAATAGCCTTTCGCCCTTCAGGTAATACTTCCAAAGTCCATAATTTTTTTTCATACATGGATCCCATCTCGGATTTCATGGCCTCTAACCATTTCTCGAAATCCGGGCCCATCACCGCTCCTCCATAGCTCGTAGGTTCATTGTCGTCCAACAACATGACATCCAAGACAGGGTTGCTGTACCACTCAGGAGCAGTACGCGCCCTTGTTGACCTACGAGGTTCAATAGCAGCTTGATTCGAAGCTTCATGATCATCATCATTAACTTCCTCTCCAACCATCGTAGGTTCCATAGAAACATCTTTCTGCGCTGCGCTACTTTTTGATTGAAGTAAAGGTTTAGTAATCTCATCAAGCTCTATTTTCCTCCCACTCAATTCTTTCGAGAGAAACTCTTTCTCAAGAAATGTTCTGTTCTTAGCGACAAACACTTTGCCTTCGGATCTAAGATAGAAGGTATACCCGACTGTCTCTTTTGGGTATCCTATGAAGAGGCATTTATCCGCTTTGGGTTCCAGCTTGTCAGGCTGAAGCTTTTTTAAATAAGCATCACATCCCCAAACTTTAAGAAACGACAACTTTGGCCTCTTGCCAAACCATAGTTCATATGGCGTCGTCTCAACGGATTTCGATGGTGCCCTATTTAAAGAGAATGCAACTGTCTCTAATGCACAACCCCAAAACGATAGTGGCAAATCAGCATGAGACATCGTAGAATGCACCATATTTAATAAGGTTCGATTACGACATTCAGACACACCATTACACTATGGTGTTCCAGGCGGTGTCAACTGTGAAACAATTCCACACTGTCTTAAGTGACTGCTAAACTCATAACTCAGATATTCACCTCCTCGATCAGATCGCAGGAATTTAATCTTCTTGTTATGATGATTCTCAACTTCACTCTGAAATTTCTTGAACTTTTCAAACGTTTTAGACTTGTGTTTCATTAAGTAAATATACCCATATCTACTTAAGTCATCAGTGAAGGTGAGAAAATAACGATATCCACCACGCATTGTAACATTCATTGGACCGCACACATCAGTATGTATGATTTCCAATAAGTCACTTGCCCGTTCCATTGTTCCAGAGAACGGTGTCTTAGTCATCCTACCCATGAGGCGTGGTTCACATGTGTCAAGTGATTCAAAATCAAGTGACTCCAAAAGTCCATCAGTATGGAGCTTCCTCATGCGTTTTACACCAATATGACCTAAACGGCAGTGCCACAAGAAAGTGGTACTATCATTATCAACTCTACATCTTTTGGCATCAATGTTATGAACATGTGTATCATCACTATCAAGATTCAATATGAATAAACCCCTCACATTGGGTGCATGACCATAAAAGATATTACTCATATAAATAGAACAACCTTTATTCTCTGATTTAAATGAGTAACCGTCTCGCAATAAACAAGATCTAGATATAATGTTCATGCTTAATGCAGGCACTAAATAACAATTATTCAGGTTCATCACTAATCCCGATGGTAATCAAAGAGAGAGCCTGCCAAGAACAATCACATCAACCTTGGAACCATTTCCCACGTACATCATCACTTCATCCTTTGCAAGCCTTCGTCTATTCCGTAGTTCCTGTTTTGAGTTGCAAATGTGAGCAACCGAACCGGTATCAAATACCCAGGCACTACAACAAGAGCTAGTAAGATACACATCAATAACATGTATATCATATATACCTTGTTTGTCGTTAGCCACCTTCTTGTCAGCCAGGTACTTGGGGCAGTTCCGCTTCCAGTGACCAGTTCCCTTGCGATGAAAGCACTCAGTATCTGGCTTGGGTCCATGCTTGGGCTTCTTTACAGGAGTAGCAACTGCTTTGCCATCCTTCTTGATTTTACCCTTCTTGCCCTTGCCCTTTCCACTCTTCTTGAAACTAGTGGTTTTATTGACCATCAAAACTTGATGTTCTTTCTGAATTTCAGACTCGGCAACTTTTAGCATCGCAAACAGCTCGACGACTGACTTGTTCATCCCGTGCATGTTATAGTTCATCACAAAGCTCTTGTAACTAGGTGGAAGTGCTTGAAAAACTCTGTTAGTGATCACCTCTGGCGGATGGGCAATTCCCACCTCCGCTAGACGAGTCGAATACCCAGACATTCTGAGTATATGTTCACTGATAGACCCGTTCTCCTCCATCTTGTAAGCATAGAACTTATCGGAGGACTCATACCTCTCGATCCGGGCATTCTTCTGAAAGATAAACTGCAACTCCTGGAACATCTCATATGTTCCATGACGTTCGAAACGTCTTTGAAGTCCCGGTTTTATGCCATACAATATTGCACACTGAACTATTGAGTAATCTCCAGAATGTGCCTCCCAAGCGTTCTTAATGTCTTCGGATGACATGTCTTCTGGTTGGTCACCAAGCGGTGCATCAAGGACATATGATTTCTGGGAAGCCGTGAGGATAATCCTCAGATTACGGGCCCAGTCAACAAAGTTACCTCCATCAACTTTCAACTTAGCTTTCTCTAGGAATGCATTAAAATTCAGGGGTGCTACTACGCGAGCCATTGATCTACAACATAAATATGCAAAGGTTACTTAGACTATTGTTCAAGATAATGAGTTTAGTTAATCAAATTACTAAAGCTCCCACTCAAATTGACATCCCCCGGGTCATCTGAGTGTCACATGATCCAAATTCACCAACTCAAGTCCGATTATCACATGAGTTGAGGTGGTTTCAATGGTGAACATCATCATATTGATCATATCTACTATATGACTAATGTTCGACCTTTCGGTCTCTTGTGTTCTGAGGCCATGTATGTACATGCTAGGCTCGTCGAGTTTGACTTGAGTGTTCTGCATGTGCAACACTGGCTTGCACCTGTTGTATGTGAACATAGAGTCTATCACACCTGATCATCACATGGTGTCTCGAAACGACGAACTTTCACAACGGTGCACACTCGGGGAAAACACAATTCATCTTGAAATTTATGTGAGGGATCACCTTATAATGCTACCGTCGTCCTAAGCAAAACAAGGTGCATAAAAGGATTAACATCACATGCAAATCATAAGTGACATCATATGGCCATGAACTTGTGCTTTTGATCTCCATCTTGAAAGCACCGGCATGATCTCCATCGTCACCGGCATGACACCATGATCTCCATCATCTTGATCTCCATCAACGTGTCGCCATCGGAGTTGTCGTGCTCATCATGCTTGTACTACTATTGCTACCGTTTAGTGTTAAAGTAAAGCAGTACATAGCGCTTAATGATTGACACGCAGGTCATACAATAATTAAAGACAACCCTATGGCTCCTGCCGGTTGCCGTACTCATCGACATGGAAGTCGTGATATTCTATACAACAAATGATCATCTCATACATCACATATATTACATCATGTAATTGGCCATAACACATCACAACATACCCTGCAAAACCAAGTTAGACGTCCTCTAATTGTTGTTGCATGTTTTACGTGGCTGCTACGGGTTTCTATCGAGACCAATTGTCACATACGTATAAACCAAAATGGTGATACATAAGTTGCTTTTCAACCTTCTCAAGGACCGCCTTGGTCGAATTCGATCCAACTAAAGTAGGAGAAACAGACACCCGCCAGCCATCCTTGTGCAACGAAGTTACACGTCAGTAGATGGAACCGATCTCTCGTAAGCGTACGAGTAGGATTGGTCCGGGCCGCTTCATCCAACAATACCGCTGAACCAAAACACGAACAAGGAAGGAAGCAATCTAAGCATCAATGTCCACAAACTCTTTGTGTTCTACTCGAGATCTCAACTACACATAGACCTAGCTCATGATGCCACTGTTGGGGAACGTTGCATGGGAAACAAAAATTATCCTACGTTCACACAAGACCTATCCATGGTGATGAGCATCTACGAGAGGGAGAGTGGATCCACATACCCTTGTAGATCGCTAAGCGGGAAGCATTAAGAAACACGGTTGGTGTAGTCGAACGTCTTCGCGATCCAAATGCCGAGTGTCCTGCGATCCAATCACGATCCGTCCCGATCAAGCACCGAATGAATGGCACCTCCGTGTTCAGCACATGTACATCTTGATGACGATCTCTGCCTTCTTCCTCCAGCAAGAGGGAGCGGAGAGGTAGAAGAGTTCTCCGGCAGGGTGTTGGTCGTGGAGCTATTCCGGCAGGGCTTCGCCTAAGCACTGCAGAAAACCGATCTAGAGGAGAAACTATGCACTTGAGGAACGGGTAACACATGGCTGAAAATCTTGTGCCAAAACCCTAACACCCTCTAGTATATATAGGAGGAGGGGAGGAGGAGGCTTGTCCCTCAAGGGCCAGATCCTAGGCTTTGGCCGAAGTAGGAGGGAGGAGTCCTCCTCCTCCACTCCTAATAGGATTAGGACTCCTTCCTTATTTTCCCACTTTTGCCTTTTTCCTCCTTTTCTCTTTGGGTTTTTTCTTCCCAGCCGCATGGGCTTCCTGTGGGTCTTCCACCAGCCCACTAAGGGCTGTTAAACCTTCTCTCACAGCCCATGTAGCCTCTTGGGTCGAAATACCCCTCCCGATGGTCTCCCGGTACACTACCAGCACTCCCAATACACTACCGATAAACCCAAAACTTTTCCGGTGACCAAAATAGGACTTCCTATATATCAATCTTTACCTCCGGACCATTCCAAAGCTCCTCATGATGTCCGTGATCTCATACGGGACTTCGAACAACCTTCGGTCACCACCAAACATAACTCTATACTACCGAAACGTCACCGAACCTTAAGTGTGTAGACCCTGCGGGTTCGAGAACTATGTAGACATGACCGAGAAACCTCTAGAGTCAATAAGCAATAGCGGGACCTGGATGCCCATATTGGTTCCTACATATTCTACGAAGATCTTTATCGGCCAAACCTCTATGTCAAGGATTCAGTTAATCTCGTACGATGTTCCCTTTGTTCATTGGTATGTTACTTGCCCGACATTCGATCGTCGGTATCTCCATATTGACTGGACCCCTATCCTAAGTCATATGAATCCAGAATGCAACATATCACATCACTTTACAGCCTGCCGCATGGTATGCTCCATGGCTGCAGCCTTACCTTCGCCGGGACCGTTTGCGTCTTTTGGCTCACATATGTGAACATGTCGCTGGCAATCAAACGACAAAGAACCGAGGCCGACATGAATACTCATAGAACCCAAGTGGCACATCCATACGGAAACAGGCATACATAACCCAGCAATGTAGGTGTCGCCCTCAAGCGTGTGTAGACGATTCATAGCAAGCTACAAGGAATCCATTACGCCGTGAGATATAAATGCCATCACTGCACGTAGACGAGTCGTAGCAGGCTACAGGGACTCCATTACACCGCAAGACATTTCCTTGAAGGGACATACATAGCAGCAAAGAAGGATACATGCCGGTCAATCAATGTGTCCAGAGCAGTAGCAAGCTACCATAGCTCGGTGGAAGCACAAAGAGGCATTTTCCTGTTAAGATTACTACTAAAGGCACATGACTAGGTGTCGGATCCCATACATACAGTTGCACGTCACACGTACGCACGACATGCCCGATATGCATAGATACAACTATGGCATCACAACATAACCATACAACAACACAACTTTTATTTAAGAGGCTCACACGAGCCTTGCATAATATGTTCCTACAGATAGGGGTCACATGACCCGACTCTCAAGTCATACAACCAAGTTCATACAAACCAAGCGGAAGCATAAAGCTGTCTGAGTACAAACAGATGAAAGGGGTAAAAAGGCACATGGCCTGACTATCTATAGCCCGCCATAGGGCATAGGTTATAGCTGGGACACCAGCTATTCGGTATCGTCGACATCTAGAAAGAACCCACCTGATGGGTCCTGGGTCTCATCTGCAACATTTATTAAGCAAACATGAGTACAAATGTACTCAGCAAGTATTTAAAACAGACCTATTCTATTTATGCTCAAGTATTAACAAGGGGGAGTGGTGGAGTTTAGGCAGCAATGCCAGCTTTGACTCATGGCTAACCTACACTACACAATTTTAATCCTATGTTTAAATTTTAGATATCACACACGAGTCCACTAACTCCATGACAATACACCACCATGGATTCACCTCCCTCTCCTGGGAGAGTGCTGTCCACGGTACTCACACTTGTCTTGATATTTTTATGAGTATCCATTTGATTATCTATGAACCTCATAAGCTTTCCAAATAGTCCATATCCGAGGACGCGGCTATTCGAATAGTTTCATACCCTACAGGGGTGTACATCTTCACACACGCTCTCGCCACTTATCATCGTGTGCTCATAAAACCATGCACCTCGGCAACCTTCAAGCAGAAGCCCAGCGAGGGAGTCGGCCATGACCGTCAATCACATAAGACCTCTAGTCCCGGCTATCGCCTATTTGAGATTGAGCCCGCACGGAAGTCCGGCCGAAGTTTCCGCTACGGCCCCAAACGATGTGCGCAGGGTTCCCAAGCCCACCATCCGGGTGACCCTTGGTACACCGTGCCACTTCCTACCGCGTCATAACCCACCCCTAGGGTCAGCGCTACGCACGGCCTCCAGCATACTATAAACACCAGAAACTACTTGCAACTCCTGGACTAAGGACTAAGCGACTAATAAGTCGAGAGGGGTCGAGTTACCGGAACCCAATGTGTGGTAGTAACTAGTCTTGGATCATAAACACGGAACTCAGTTCCTAAGAACGGTCCCAATGAGACAACCCGCTATGTACTCCTACATAGCCTCTCATTGCTACATTTACCAAATTGGGTTCATCATAAGCTTATCACATCATAACAACATTGTTTCACTCCAGTTCATCACCCAGATGAATCAGACCTGACACAACTCTAAGCATAGCAAGCATAGCAGGCATAGTAACTAAGAACATCATGGCACAAACATCTACTAGGTATGCTAGGTTGCAAGGTTTAGCTATTTTCTGTGACAATGATAGGTCATGCAAAAGAATAGGTTCATCTACCGTGTATGACTGACAAGTGAACGTTTGTCTAATGCAATAAACAAGAGCAGGAGCGAGAGAGTGGGATGTTATCAGAATGATCAAAGGGGGTTGCTTACCTTGTTGGGTAGCGGGAAGGTTCTCTCCTTCATTGGGATACTCGGGGTATCCTCAGAAGTAGGGCCTACCGCAATTGCAGATTAGAAGCAATCATTACATGCAAGTGCAACATGTGATGCATGATCATGGCATGGTAGCATGTATGGATGAGCTAATGCAACTATTGTCAAAGTTAATTTGAAGTGAGTTTGAATATAGGTTCAAAATCGTTCTGCATTTCATATTCCGCATATTAACCTATTAGTAAGTGTCAATGTTCACCTATATAGGTTGCTCTAACATGCATGATAATAGGACCATTGGATTCATTTGATTTTTCTGATGAATTTCCATATATAAATTATTTTCATCTGATTTACAAATTGATTTATATGAATTTTTGAAGTTTTAAACAATTTCTGGAATAATTTTAAAAATAGAAAATAGAATTATAGCGTCAGCTTGACGTCAACTGGTCGGCTGACCAGGCCAGGTCAAACCTGACGTGCGGGGCCCGCACGTTAGTGACACAGCCCTAAACCCCGTGCTGACCAGGGGTTTGACTCAGCCTGGGGCCCACTGGTCAGTGGCAGAAGGCCTAATTAATCAGGGGGATTAGCCCCTGATGCTGGCCACGTCGGCGCCCACTGGAGCGGGGCCGGCGGTGACCATCCGGACGGCGGTGACTCACCGGAATCGCGCCTCCAGTGACCATTTGGTGCGCGGAGGGCACCGGGAGATAGCTCGTGCACGCACGCATCTAGTAGGGCAGTGGAGGGGGCTCGGGGCCGCCGAAGACGACGAACACGTCGAGCTGAGCGGTGGCGACGGCTCGGGCAGGGCCAGCTACGGCACTACGGGCTGCACGAGGCGGAGCTAAGGGCGGCTACGGCCTCCTTGGAGCTTTACGAGCATGATCCCATGGCCAGGAGCGAGCTTTGGCCGCTATGGCCATGACTACACCATGGCCGGCGGCGAGCTACTCTTGGCTCGGGCTACCGATGGGGTAGAGGAGGGGAACGGCGTCGGGGCTAGGGGGAAACGGACCGGGGGCTCACCAAAGGGGCTTCTGGCACCGTAGCGTGGTCGGGGACGCTTGGAGGGCGGCGAATCGCCGATGGCTTTAGTGCGGCGAGGGGGGAAGCAACAGAGAGGGGAAGGGGGAAATGGCGAGGGGGAACGGGTCCGAGCGGCCACTAAGCCTATCCCCTCGCCAGCGCGACGAGGAGGCGGCTAGGCAGGCGGTGAGGAGGTGGCCAGGCGCGTGGCCACGGTCGGCTGCAGGGGTGGCACGCAGCTGCTTCTCCTCCTGGCAAGAGGAAGAAGACGCTGCTGGCCCCCATGGGCTGGGCCTCTTCTTCAGGTAAGGCCCAGGTGGTTTTCTCCCCCCCCTTTTCTTTATTTTATTTCTTTTCTAATTTCTGACATTTGTTTTATTTTATTTTCAGGCACATATGCTATTTTAAAATATCCCTAATATTTTATAAATTGTAGTTTCAATATTTCAAACTTATCTTAAAGGTTTCAGGATATTTTGAAAACTAAAATAATGATAATGCGTTATTTGATATTTTCAGAAGCTTTATCAGTTATTTTTAAACTGGTATAGTTGTTCAAATATTTAAAATGGCCCATGTTATAATCATGTCCACATTTATCAGACATAGGGAACATTTTGAAAGGGCATTTTGAATTTGTTGAAATTTTCACCAACTTTGAATTACTTTGATTCAATGTGAGCTTGGGGTTTCTTTAAATCCCCATTTCATGTTGATGCAAAATTGAAACATGATGCAACACACATGCTGTCCTATGACATCTAGCTAGGGATGTGACAACTCACCCCCACTCAAAAGAATCTCGTCCCGAGATTTTGGAGTCGTCGAGAAGAGCATGGGGTACTCTAGTCGAAGACAATCTTCTCTTTCCCATGTGGCCTCCTTTTCAGAATGGTGTGACCACTGAACCTTGAGAAACTTGATGTTCCGACACCGAGTGGTATGCTCAGCTTGTTCAAGAATACGAATAGGGTATTCTCGATATGTAAGGTTATCTTGGAGATCAAGCGCTTCGTGGTCTAGTTCACGGACAGGATCCGAGAAGCAACACATGAGTTGCGAGGCATGGAAGACATCATGAACCTTGGAAAGATGCGGCGTGAGTTCCAATTGGTAGGCAACCTCTCCTCGTTTAGCAAGAATGCGAAAGGTTCCAATGTAACGAGGAGCCAACTTGCCCTTGACACCGAATCGATGGGTACCTTAGAGGTGTAACCCAAAGGTAAGCCTTCTCGTCAACTTCATAGGTCATAGCCTTATGATGGTGATCATATTGGCTCTTTTGACGAGATTGGGCTGTTTTTAACTTTTCACGAATAATGCAAACTTGCTCCTCTACATCCTGGATCATATCCGGGCCAAAGAGTTGCCTCTCTCCGGTTTCTGACCAGTTAAGAGGTGTTTGACACCTTCGTCCATAGAGAACTTCAAAAGGGGCTTTGGCCAAGCTTGATTGATAACTATTGTTATATGCAAATTCGGCAAATGGAAGACATTTCTCCCAATTCATCCCAAAGGATATAAGACAAGCTCGGAGCATGTCTTCGAGGATTTGATTGACTCACTAACATTGACCACTTGATTGCGGGTGGAAAGTAGTGCTAAAGGATAGATGAGTCCCCATAGCGGTTTGAAAACTTTCCCAAAATCGGGAAGTGAAGATACTTGTGCAGTCTGAGTTAATCTCCAAAGGAACACCATGAAGAGAAACTATTCGAGAAACATATCACTCCCCTAGCTGGCTAGCAGTTATACTCTCCCGAACAGAAGAAAATGGGCCACTTTCGAAAGGCGGTCGATGACCACAAAAATAGCATTATTCCCTCTCTTAGTCTTGGGAAATCTGGTAATGAAATCCATACCGACCTTATCCCATTTCCATTCAGGAGTAGCTAAAGGTTGGAGGGTGCCAGTAGGCCTTGGATGTTCTGCTTTCACACGACGACCAACGTCACAGTTAGCAATGAACTGAGCAATTTATCTCTTCATCCTAGTCCACCAGAACCTCTGGCGTAGGTCCTGATACACCTTGGTACTACCCGGATGAATTGTGAGAGGAGAATCATGAGCCTCTGTAAGGATCAACTGTCGTAGATGTTGCTTCTTCGGGACCACCAAACGGTTCTCAAAGTAGACAACACCCAGATCATCTTCCGAGAAGCATCTAACATTACCCATCTTAATGTTTTTCTTGATCGGAGATATCCTGGCATCATGCTTCTAGCCTTCTATGATTTGATCCATAAGAGTAGGTTTCACCACCAGGTTGGAAAGGAATCCTTGAGGAACAATGTGAAGGTTCAACTTCCGAAATTCCTCATAGAGAAGTGGTTGACCTTGTTGTAACATCAGATTGTTACAATAAGATGTACGACTTAGTGCATCAGCCATGACATTGGCTTTCCCCGGGGTGTAAGTTATCCGTAAGTCGTAATTTGTAATCAACTCTACCCACCATCTTTGCCTGAGATTCAAATCCGGCTGGGTGATCAGTGTAAATTTCGCAACGATTACCCAGGAGGTAATGTCGCCAGGTTTTCAGTGCGTGGACCACAGCTGCAAGCTCAAGATCATGTGTTGGATAATTATCCTCATGTGGATGCAACTATTGAGATGCGTATGCAATCACATGACGAGCTTGCATGAGAATGCAACCTAATCCTTGTCGGGAGGCGTCGCAATAGGTAATAAAGTCCTTAGAGAAGTCTGGTGGCACCAGAACGGGAGCAGAGGTCAGTTGTCTTTTCAACTCCTGAAAACTGTGCTCGCATTGTGGAGTCCACTCGAAATTTTTATCTTTCTTGAGGAGTTCATTCAGAGGTTTCGCAACCTTGGAGAATTTCTCGACAAAGCGGTGACAACAGCTCGCTAAGCCAAGGAAACTCCGAACTTACTTAACAGATTCAGGTTGAGTCCAATCAAGGACGACCTAAACTCTCTTGGTATTGACAGCAATACCTTTACCAGAGATCACGTGGCCTAGATAGGTCAGTTCTGGCAACCAAAATTCACACTTGGAGAATTTGGCATACAAACGGTGCTCTCGAAGTTTCATCTATACCAGCCTTAGATGCTCGGCATGTTCCTGTTCGTTCTTCGAGTAGATGAGTATATCGTCGAGGTAAACCACGACGAATTTATCCAAATACTCCATGAAGATCGAATTCATCAAGCGAGAGAAGGTCGCTCGGGCATTGGTTAAACCGAAGGACATGACGGTGTACTCGTATTGGCCATAACGAGTAACAAAAGCCGTTTTTGGAATGTCCCCGTTTCTATTTCTGATTTGATGGTATCCCAACCTCAAATCCATTTTGGAAAAGATAGAGGATCCAGCGACTTGATCATACAAATCGTTGATCCTAGGGAGCGGATACTTGTTCTTAATGGTGACCAGATTCACTAGCCGATAATCCACAACCATCCGATCCGATCCATCCTTCTTCTTGACGAAGAGAACGAGACAAGTCCAAGGAGAAGAACTAGGGCGGATGAAACCTTTCTTCAAAGCCTCATCGAGTTGAATCTTAAGTTCGGCTAGTTCTAAGGGTTCCATCTTATAGGGTCTTCTGGCTATTGGGACAGTCCCTGGAATGAGCTCTATCACAAACTCAACATCTCTGATAGGTGGAATTCCTGTCAGTTCTTGTGGAAAGACATCCGGAAAGTCACGGACTACCAGAATATCTTCTAACTGTGGAAGAGGGCTAGCATTGAGGGAATAGAGTTGGCGCTTGGTTGCTCGAGTGGAGACATTAACTATCTCACCCGATGGATGTGTAAGTTGAACATTCCTAGTATGAGTATCAATCTTAGCATAGTGGGCTTTCATTCAATCCATGCCTAAGATGATATTGATATCCAAAGACTTGAGGGCTATCAAGGATGCTAGGAAGACTAGCCTATACACCAGAATCTCATTGTCATGGCTTGCCCTAGAAGTTTGCCATTTTGAACCAGGAGTCTGAACTACTAAAGGGGTAGGAATATCACAAAAGATATGTTATGCAACTGTGCATAACTTTCTGAGATGAAAGAATGAGATGCCCCACTATCAAATAGAACAGAAGCTGGATGACTATTGACATGGAGCGTACCTAGCATAACATCAGGATCCTCAAGGGCTTCCTCAGCAGAGACATAATTCACTCGTCCATGAGCAGGAGATGGCTTCACACAATAGGCTTTTCCTGGCTTCCCACATCCAGACGGCTTAGCATTATTCTGTGGACACTCATGGGAGTAGTGTCCTAGTTCCCCACATTTGTAGCAAACCACAGTGGCATGGGGAGAAACATTGGCAGGCGGACCTCCAAATGGCCTGGCTAGAGGATTGGGCTGAGCTAGGCGAGGCGCCTGGAAGGATAGCCTCGTGGTGTATCTTGGCGGCAAAGCTGCATTGGGCACCCACACCCGGCGTTTGTTGGAGTCCGAGCCAGATGCGGGGCTGAAATCACGGTTGTGCTTCCTCGTGGCCTCATAGTCAGTCTTTCCAGACTCGGCATTGATAGCCTTGTTAACGAGAGCCTGGAAGGATGTGCACTCATGCAGGCGGAGATCTCGACGGAGCTCAGGATGAAGTCCCTTGCGGAACCTAGCCTGCTTCTTGGCATCAGTTGAAACTTCCTCCGGATCATAGCAAGCAAGATTGCCGATCTCATGGTTATAGACATCCACTGTCAGTCTGCCTTGGGTGAAAGCACAGAACTCCTCTCTCTTGCGATCCATCAGCCCTTCCGAGATGTGATGGGTACGGAATGCCGCGTTGAATTCTGCCCAAGTTGGTACGGGGCCTGCGGGACGCATGGCTTCATAGCTTTCCCACCAAAGATTGACAGGTCCTTCCAGAAAGTAAGTAGCAAAGGTCACCTTCTTGGCCTCGGACACATTGGCAGCCCGGATCTTGCGGAACTTGCTGGTCAGCCAGTTATCCGCGTCGAGGGGGTCAACCGAATGATGATACTAAGGTGGGCACAACTTGACGAAATCACCGAGAGACACGCCATCATTGTGATCATTGCGGGGAGCATGCGCTGTGTTCTGCTCAATTCATTCCAATAGCCTATTGGTCTCCCTTTTGTTCCGTTAAGTTTCAAGCATCACTTCTGCCAAAGAGGGCGCGTGTGGCAGGTTCTCTTGCCTTGGCTGGCTTCCCTCGCCCTGCTCGGGGGCAGGCACGGGGTTATTCCTAGTTGCCACCATCCTGGGAAAACAAACCCACATCTTACACATAGAGGACATCAACTCTAAGACATGAGATATGGGATGTACTAGACAACATGGCATGCAGGGTAAACACCAATCAACATGGTAGAACAACTGCCATATGAACACCATGATTCATACACACCATGACATAGTTCAGTACAAGCCCAAGCTGAAATACAAACTACGGAGAGATAACACAACTCATCGGAGGCATTACAAGCTTCCTATACATTATCTATCTACACCTCCGGAACTCAACTCTCAACCTCGGTCATATCCCACAAGAGACACAGGACTGTGGCGATACGTCTACTACCATACTAGTACTAACATCCATGTACTTAGGCATCACCATAGAATGCCTCATATAGGTTACCCCCGTGACCCGAGAGCTGAACCTGGGGATCTGGAAACACTCTAGCCTTTGATCCCTGGAAACCATAAAGACACGGATGTGGCCTTGGTCCCCTTGTTGGCGGCAATAGCGGTCCTCGAAGAGGGTGATGCCTCCAACATCGGGCCAGTCTACGTGTGCCGGTAGATGAGTCCACGATGGGGTCAGCATCTCCAAATCTCCATAGCCTGTCTGCACGATAGGTGCCAACTATGTCAGGGCTGTCCAAAGACGTGCACGAGTAGGATAGAGCTCCATGCGAAGGGCATGTGCATCACGATCCCTGTTCTCCAACATCTGAGCGATCACCTGCAGCCTAGGGTCCTCATGAGAATGCTCATAGTAGGTTGCGCTAAGATAGCTATCCTCTCCTCCCATGGAAGCGGGAACATAGCAGAACTCTGTGTTCTAAAGCAGACCATGGTGAAACCTCATGATAGTCAGCATGGTGTAGGCGGCCTCCTGAACTGCCATGTCTATGGTGACACCTAATCCATAAGTCAAGTGAAGTGGCTCTGCAGCTCCAGGATATGAAGGATATATCTTAACAGTACACAGATACTGACTCTGGTTGAAATCTTGATACTGTTCCTCCACTGTGTACTCTGGGTACCAACGGTAGCCAGCCTCCATCATAACTCTAACCAACATGGCCGTGTGACCCAGTACATCAATGGACCTGGTCAGACGGATCACCTGACGGGAAGGAAGAGGGGGCATCTGAAACAGAGAATGATGCAAAGAGATTAGAGACTCTAGCAGAAATTGGATAGCATAACGGTTGTAATTGCTCAAAAAGGATTTTGAGTCAACCTGAAAAGATTGGAAAAGCATAACCACTCGACTTTCTAGACTCAAATCTCTTCTCCATGTGTTTGTCACACCAACAATACTCTAGTACTGACAATCAGTTGCAAACAAGCTAGCTAGTAGTCCATGGTTGGTAACTCGTCATCCTAAGCAATAAATGAGAAGCCTAGATCTTATCCCCGTAGTAAAGATGAGAGTGACTCAAAATAGAATAACTTGGGAAGAGGAGTAAAAAGAGCCTTACGTTCCCTTCCACAATCAATTCCCCTAATTTTCTATAGTGTTTCTAGACTCAACTTCGACCCATTTGGCTTGGTAGTCCTACAGTCAGTCAGGCTCTGATATCAACGCTGTCGAGACCCCGATCCTAAGTCATATGAATCCAGACTGTAACATATCACATCACTTTGTGGCTTCATGCATGGTAAGCTCCACGACTGCAGCCTTACCTTGGCCGGGACCGTTTGCGTCTTTTGGCTCACGTATGTGAACATGTCACTGGCAATCAAACGATAGAGAACCCGAGCCGACATGACTAGTCATAGAACCCAAGTGTCACATCCATACGAAAACAGGCATACGTAACCCAGCAATGCAGGTGTCGGCCTCAAGCGTGTGTAGAAGAGTCATAGCAAGCTACAAGGACTCCATTACGCCGTGAGACATAAATGCCATCATTGCACATAGATGAGTCGTAGCAGGCTACAGGGACTCCATTACACTACGAGACATTTCCCCGAAGGGACAGACACAGCAGCAAAGATGTATACATGCCGGTCAATCAATGTGTCCAGAGCAGCAACAAGCTACCATGGCTCGGTGGAAGCACAAAGAGGCAGTTTCCCGTAAAGAGTACTACTAAAGGCACAGGACTAGGTGTCAGATCCCATACATATCGTTGCACGTCACACGTACGCACGACATGCCCGATATGCATAGATACAACTATGGCATCACAACATAACCATACAACAACACAACTTTTATTTAAGAGGCTCAGACGAGCCTTGCATAATATGTTCTTACCGATAGGGGTCACATGACCCGACTCTCAAGTCATACAAACAAGTTCATACAAACCAAGCGGAAGCATAAAGCTGTCTGAGTACAGACAGATGAAAGGGGTAAAAAGGCACATGGCCTGACTATCTACAGCCCGCCACAGGGCATAGGTCATAACTGGGACACCAACTATTCAACATCATCGACATCTAGAAAGAACCCACCTAATGGGTCCTGGGTCTCATCTGCAACATTTATTAAGCAAACATGAGTACAAACGTACTCAGCAAGTCGTTAAAACAGACATATTCTATTTATGCTCAAGTATCAACAAGGGGGAGTGGTGGAGTTTATGCAGCAATGCCATCTTTGACTCATGGCTAACCTACACTACACAATTTTAATCCCTTGTTTAAATTTTAGATATCGCACATGAGTCCACTAACTCCATGACAATACACCACCATGGATTCACTTCCCTCTCCTGGGAGAGTGCCATCCATGGTACTCACACTTGTCTTGATATTTTTATGAGTATCCATTTGACTATCTATGAACAACATAAGATTTCCAAGTAGTCCATATTCAAGGATGCGGCTATTCGAATAGTTTCATACCCTGCAGGCCAGCCCAGCAACCCATAAGACCAGCACCTCGGCAACCTTCAAGCGAAAGCCCAGCGAGGGAGTCGGCCATGACCGTCACTCACATAAGACCTCTAGTCCAGGCTATCGCCTATTTGAGACTGAACCCGCATGGAAGTCTGGCAGAAGTTTCCGCTACGGCCCCAAACGATGTGCGCAGGGTTCCCAAGCCCATCATTCGGGTGACCCTTGGTACACCGTGCCACTGCCTATCGCATCGTAACCCACCCCTAGGGTCAGCGCTACGCACGGCCTCCAGCATACTATAAACATCAGAAACTACTTGCAACTCTTGGACTAAGGACTAAGCGACTAATAAGTCGAGAGGGGTCGAGTTACCGGAACCCAATGTGTGGTAGTAACCAGTCTTGGATCACAAACACGGAACTCAGTTCCTAAGAACAGTCCCAATGATACAACCTGCTATGTACTCCTACAAAGCCTCTCATCGTGACCTTTACCAAATCTGGTTCATCATAAGCTTATCACATCATAACAACATTGTTTCACTCCAGTTCATCACCCAGATGAATCAGACCTGACACAACTCTAAGCATAGCAAGCATAGCAGGCATAGTAACTAAGAACATCATGGCACAAGCATCTACCAGGTATGCTAGGTTGCAAGGTTTAGCTATTTACTATGATGCTGACAGGTCATGCAAAAGAATATGTTCATCTACCGTGTATGACTAACAAGTGAACATTGGTCCTAATGCGATAAACAAGAGCAGGAGCGAGAGAGTGGGATGTTATCGGAATGATCAAAGGGGTTCTTGCCTTGCTGGGTAGCGGGAAGGTTCTCTCCTTCATTGGGATACTCGGGGGTATCCTCAGAAGCAGGGCCTACCGCAATTGCAGATAAAAAGCAATCAATACACGCAAGTGCAACAATAGGATGCATGATCATGGCATGGTAGCATGTATGGATCAGCTAATGCAACTATTGTCAAAGTTAATTTGAAGTGATTTTGAATATAGGTTCAAAATCGTTCTTCATTTCATATTCCGTATATTAACCTATTAGTAAGTGTCAATGTTCACCTATATAGGTTGCTCTAACATGCATGATAATAGCACAATTTGGATTCATTGGATTTTTCTGATAAATTTTCATATATAAATTATTTTTATCTGATTTATATATTGTTTTATTTGCATTTTTGAAGTTTTTAAACAATTTCTGGAATTATTTCAAAACTAGAAAATAGAATTATGGCGTCAGCCTAACGTCACCGCAACGTCAGCAGGTCGGCTGACCAGGCCAGGTCAAACCTGACGTGCGGGGCCTGCACGTCAGTGACACGGCCCTAAACCCCGCGCTGACCAGGGGTTTGACCCACCCTGGGGCCCACTAGTCAGTGGCAGGAGGTCTAGTTAATCAGGGGGATTAGCCCCTGATGCTGGCCACGTCGGCGACCACTAGAGCGGGGCCGGCAGCGACCATCCGCACGGCGGTGACCCGCCGGAATCGTGCCTCCGGCGACAATTTGGCGTGCAGAGGGCACCGGGAGATAGCTCGTGCACGCGCGCGTCTATCAGGGCAGCGGAGGGGGCTCGGGGCCGCCGGAGACGACGGCCACGTCGAGCTGAGCGGCGGCGACTATTCGGGCAGGGCCAGCTACGTCGCTACGGGCTGCGGGGGGCGGATCTAAGGGCGGCTACTACCTCATGGGAGCTCTACGAGCACGAGCCCATGGCCAGGAGCGAGCTTTGGCCGATGTGGTCACGGCTACGCCATGGCCGGCGGCGAGCTTCGCTCGGCTCTTGCTACCGACGGGGCTAGAGGAGGGGAACAGTGTCGGGGATGGAGGGAAACGGACCGGGGCGTCACCGGAAGGGCTTCTGGCATCGTAGTGTGGTCGGGGACACTCAGAGGGCGGTGAATCGCCAGCGACTTCAGTGCGGCAAGGGGGGAAGCAGAGGAGAGGGGAAGGGGGAAATGGCAAGGGGGAACAGGTCCGGGCGACGGCTGAGCCTATCCCCTCGCCAGCGGGACGAGGAGGCGGCCAGGCAGGCGGGGAGGAGGTGGCCACGCGCGTGGCCATGGCCGGCTGCGCGGGTGGGACGCAACTGCTTCTCCTCCTGGCAGGAGGAAGAAGACGTTGCTGCCCCTCATGGGCTAGGCCTCTTCTTCAGGTAAGGCCCAGTTGGTTTCCCCCCCCTTTTCTTTATTTTATTTCTTTTCTAATTTCCAACATTTGTTTTATTTTATTTTCAGGCACATATGCTATTTTAAAATGTCCCTAATATTTTATAAATTGCAGTTTGAATGTTTCAATCTTATCTAAAAGGTTTCAGAATATTTTGAAAACTAAAATAATGATAATGCTTTATTTGATATTTTTAGAAGCTTTATCATTTATTTTTAAATTGCTATAGTTGTTCAAATATTTAAAATGGCCCCTGTTATAATCATGTCCATATTTAACAAACATAGGGAACATTTTGAAAGGGCATTTTGAATTTGTTGAAATTTTCACCAACTTTGAATTATTTTGATTCAATGTGAGCTTGGGGTTTCTCTAAATCCCCATTTCATGTTGATGCAAAATTGAAACATGATGCAACACACATGCTGTCCTATGACATCTAGCTAGGGATGTGATACATACCTAGTTCAACCTCGTTACCGGCAACTCTCTTTACTCATTCCGTAATACAAGATCCCGTGACTAACAATTAGTCACATTGCTTGCAAGGTTTATTGTGATGTTCTATTACCGAGTGGGCCCTGAGATACCTCTCCATCACACGAAGTAACAAATCCCAGTCTTGATCCAGGCCAACTCAACAGACACCGTCGGAGATACCTGTAGAGTACATTTATAGTCACCCAGTTACGTTGTGACATTTGATACACACAAGGCACTCTTCCGGTGTCCGTGAGTTGCATGATCTCATGGTCATAGGAACATATACTTGACATGCAGAAAACAGTAGCAATAAACTGATATGATCATATGATACATTTGTAGTTTGGGTCTTGTCCCTCACATCATTCTCCTAATGATGTTGTGGCGACCCGACCTTAAAGGTCGAATCTCCGGTGTTTCTGTACCATCCCAAGATCATGCTGGTACACACACGGTACATCAATGTATATATCAAAGGGAAATCACACAACATTAATTAATCGAAATCTCATATCGAGTCCTTTATTACAGTAAGGATTACAATAAAGTGGCTGAAGGCCAACTCATGAGATAAACTAAATCAAAAACTTGTGGAAGCTCCATAGGTAGTTGAGTCCATCTGACTCCAAGGGCATCTCACCGAGCGTAGAGCGTATCCTCACTCCTGGTCAGAAAAGTACTCTGCAACATGATACATTGCAGCCGTATAGGTCAGCATATTGAATATGCTGGCAAAGTCACAAGAGAAGGGGTAAAGTAATCATCTAGTCTATATGCAAATATGGCAGGTGGGGGTAGCAAGTTTTTGCATAAAGCCAAATTTTTCCTACAACAAGAGAGGGTAAAGGCATAATTACTACAAAGTTGGTTGATTAATGAGATGGTTCCACCAACCAATTCTCATACCCAAATTGACATTAAAATACCCACATCAATGTAATTTATTGTGTTGAGAGTTCCAGATAGTTTCAGTTCCTTTGGCTCAAACTATCCATGACCGTGGACATGGCTAATCGATTAGGTTTGGGTACTCTACAGAGTTTTGCACATGTTCCCCACAAGATTTGATCGCCTCCGTTGGATTTCTCGCACTTCATGGTGTTTGAGAAACGGATGACCAAAACATGGTCTTCTAAAGGGTTTCCCCGAGACTCTGTCGGTGCCCATCCTTTCCTACCGTTCTTCTACATCTCGTAGCACCGCCTATCCAGGGTCACCACGATATCCAACCAAGCCAGAGCCCATAATGGCTTGTGGCTGTGCAGGTAAGCCTTGGGTCTTGAAGCATCCATCCATCTCTTTGTGCCTGGGTGGACCTTTCCGCATGAATACTGGCACTTCTCCAGCATCATCTAGGCTAACCACTGGTTTCTCCAGAGCGTCGTTCAACCATCATCCACCCAGAGGTATGTTGAAAACTCGGAGTCTTGAAGACTTGATCATCATGTAGGTCTTGAAATTATTAACTCACAACTCTCATGAATCACACAACCAATCCCGTCTACTAATAGCATAGCAAAATGTAAATCAACGTTTCCCGGGGCCAATGTGTCAAAGGGTTGAGGGGTACCTACCACATGATACTACAACAAGTAACCAAGTGTCCAATTTACCTACTTTGCATGCAATTGGGGAGATGGAAGAACTAATGCAATAAAACATAGGTATACATGGTCAAAGTGACTTGCCTTGCTGACGATCCTCGAAATCAAGTGACTCTAGATAACAAGCTTCGCACTTCGAATGATCTAATGAATCAAACAAGAGCACACCATAAGCATAAACACAATACAATTCATTCAACAGCAAGGTAAACAAATGCTTCAACAAACAAAAGCACAATCAAAAGAAGAATCACTTAAAGTATAAGACTATAAATTTTTGGTGTCCAAATCTCTACTAAGACCTACAAGTCAAAAATTGGTATTGAACAACTAGACATTTTAGATAACAGAAAAGTAAATATAAAATTTTATTTGAAAACAGAAAGTATTTCATTATAAAAGTATTGTGCTAAAAGAATTACTACAAAACTGTTTCTAAACAATATACATGGTGAAAACAAGATGAACCTATTCAATCCAGAGCACAAAACAATTTGAAAAACATAATTTATTAACAGAAAAAAATACACCTAATGTTGAATCAACATAACCTAATGAAATCTAAAAACAAAGGTTAAACTAATTCAGGATTAAATTAAATAAAAAATCAATTTAATTAAAATCTATTAATAACTAAACAGATTTTGTTTTTTTGTCAAAAACAGTAACCAAATTAATTCTAAAAATTCTCAAACTATGTAGAATGATAGGTTTAACTAATACAAAATAGTGGCAAAAAGATTCACTCAAAAAATATTTTTAAACTCTAGTTATACAGATTTTAGTCATTTAAACAAATTTGATTAGATTCAAAATTTAAAGTTCAAATTTGAAATCTAAGCATACAGACATAAACAACATCAAATTTGTGATCTAATGCAAAAATAATCAAATAAAAACACCAAATATTTTAAAAGATATGATAGAAACAAAAACAGAATACATTCTGTTTTCTAAAACAGAAAAGAAAAAGAAAAACTTCCTATCTATCGGACAGGGTCTACGTGTCAGGTTGTGATTGGTCGCGAGGGCGTGCGCGTGAGAGCTAACAAGCGGACGACCGATGACTAAAGCATACCGATTCGATTATTAAACAGATCTAATCTCACGCGTTGACTACGGATCCGACGGCTACGGGTGGAGGTGGAGGCTTACAAAGAGGGGGTCGGGGTCTCCGGCGAGGTCAACGGTGGCCGGTGGTCGGAGATGCTCGGGGACGACGGTGCGGTGGTTGGGGGCGGCGTCCAAAGGCTTCAAACGGCGGAGGCGAGGCTCCAGCGTCAATTGGTGGCGTCGGAGGGGGCTGGGGGTGAGTGTGGTGACGAGCACGAGCTCGGGGACGTTCGGTTAGGGTGCTGAACTCTGGTGAGGTCTGGCGCAGCGCTCCGGCGAGGGAAAAAGCGGTTTCGGGGTGGAACGAAGAGAGGAGAGGTCGGGGCTTTATATAGGAGCGGTGCGGTGGTCGGGGAGGGCACGAGGGGCGAGATCCACGGAGAGGGATCTCCGGCGACGGCGGTCGGGCGTGGGGAAGGGGATGACCGCGCTAAAGCCGCGGTCGGACGGTGGGTCCCGCGCATCAGTGCGGGTCGGGGCGTGGTTAGTGCGTCGGTGGCCGACCTGGAGTGGTTTCGGGAATTAAAGACAGTGGGCCGGCCGTTTCTATTTAAAACGTTTCCTGTTCTAACTCCAGCGCAGTAAAAACTCTTTTAATGCATTCAAATTTCTCCAAACATAGAAAATATATATATCAAAATGATCAGGAGAATTAATGCTATTTAATGAACATTTTTCCTCTGTCATATTGAATATCGTTTTAAAATTTATTTTCAGAAAAATGCCTAATTGATTTTAAATCCTATTGAGATAAATTTTCAAATAACCCCCTTGTTTAATTGCTCAAATATTTCACCAAGATGTCCCTGGTGTGGAGTGTCATGTTACTCCTCTCTTTCTTTGAACATTTCCAAAGGTTTTCAAATAGGTGAAACAAATACATGGGAAAATTGAAATGGTCTTTCAGAATTTCAAAAGAAGCACTTCAACAAATTCATTACATTCCAACAAAATGATGATGATGCATAGCTATATTTCATAACATTCCAAAATGTAATTTTGGGATGTTACAGATGTGATCCCGTTATCAAATGACATCACATGTCAATGGCTAGGAAACCTTGACCATCTTTGACCAACAAACTAGTTCACTAGAGGCATACTAGGGACAAAGTGTTGTCTATTTACCTATACATGTAATGTGTTTCCAATCAATACAAATATAGCATGGATAATAAATGATTATCATGAACAAGAAAATATAATAATAAACATTTTATTTATTGCCTCCAGGGCATATTTCCAACAATAACAACCGAGAGATCTCGCTATCTTCCATGCTAGATACATTATATGTGGTTCCCAAACAGAATGGTAAAGTTTTTACTCCCCCTCCACCAATCAATCACACTCCACGGCGAGCTGAAACCACGGGTACTGTCCATACCAACAACATTTCTGGGGGAGTTTTGTTTAATTAGTATTCAAATTAGCATGCATACAATAAGCAAAACTAAATCATCTCTTGCGTCCGTACATCGTCGAATATTATCACTAATACACCTCGAGTAGTATCATACATATAACATCACTAATACAGTTAGAACCATACCGAGTGACAGATATCGGCACGAGCGGTGGATACCCAAAGAGAAGGAACCATCACATCATCATAGCTCGGATGAGATCCTGAAGAACCTGCCTGGTATTGGAGAACCTAGCGTCCAACACAGCCATATAGTGTCGGACATGCTCGTCCTCCTTCCTAACATGCCGACGTATCACCTCCGCAGGGGCCGTCTCCCTCTACACCGACAGTGGCCCATGCGACCGCCACCAAATAACCTTTGGGTGGACGACGGGATGCCTCCTCACCAAGCTGCGCGCCCCGGAAGGTAGCACCTCCCAGTACCAGCCTGGCTGAGCCAAGTCCCGGACATGGCCCCCATAATCAAGAAGGCCTCCTCCACCGAGTCGACGGCGAGGATGCGGTCCAGGCTTCATCGACATCGAGAACAAATGCTTAATTATGAAAACAAAATTAATCAACACTTATCAGAACTATAGTCAACACTTAGCAGACCTACGATTAAGTCTCCTCGTTTCATTCTTAAACTATACTAAAATGAGTAATGACATAAAAAAAGTTCTATGGTTTGCCTAAATGTTGTTTCATTCCCGTCGCAGCAAATCCCGGCACTCAATATGCCTACTTTCTAGCACAAGTCTCATGCTAAAATTCACGGGATATTTCGGCATGACCTTTGCCAAAAGTGGACATATCACGCGCCTAAAATTCACCGGAATGGAAATGAATCAATATTTCCGGCAAAACATAGGCCAGTTGGATCATTTACCCTGCACATAACCATCATTTTCCAAATATCACATGTCCAAATATGACATGGTCAAAATATCTAGAATTCTGTTAACTACACCTAAAATACCTAGAATTTTGTTAACTACAACTAACCCTGAATTCTTTTCCTAATTTAAAAACCTAGATAAATTTCTGTCCTAATTTGAAACCTAGGGTTCATAGTAACTAGGGTTAATCCTAATTAGGGTTCATAATCTAGAACATGGGAGGGGAGAGGAGGGCTTACAACGTGGAGGTGGTTGTCAGGGGAGATGCAACGGGGAGGTGGAGGAGGAAGGGAGCCCGACGATGGCGCTGTCGAGGGAGACGGTGACGCGGCGACGACAAGGTTGATGTAGAGGCGAGGCGGCGACAGGACGAGGGTTTCGGCGATGCTTGAGGGAAGGAAGTACGGTGATGGAGGGCGGCGACAGAGGGCGGCTTGGGCAGACGACGGAGGGCGACGACGGCATCAGAAGAGAGGGATCGATCGAATGGGGAATGGATGGAGGAAAGAAGTGGAGGAGGAAGCCCGAGCGGGGGGTTATATCAAGATAGCAGTAGCGCGTTTTATGAAAGAGCGCTACTGCTACCTGATATAGCTATAGCATGCTCCTGGTGGAGGCGCTACTGCTAAGTGGGGCCTGCCATGTGGCCAGGTTCAAACTTAGTCGTAGCGCCATACCCAAAAGCTGCGCTACTACTAAGTAGTTAGCAATAGCGCCGTTTCTTGACGCGCGCTACAGTAGCGCCTTTTTTTATCCAGCGCTACTGCTAAGGTTCTATGTATACGGTTTCCCTAGTACTGTATAAAGCAGAAAGAAGCGAGTATTTGATTTTGATAAGACGACTTATACACCGGTACGAAGGGAGTATTAAAATTAAAACAAGCAAAACATGAAAGCATGATTTGCGGCTCCGTGGAGCCATAATACATTGACTCCTCCAATTTTGTGTATTGGATGTCTGCATTGATTGCACCCAAATTATGAAGAAGAAAATTAAGGTGGAACTCATATTATTAATTTTCAAATAATTCATGATACATCGATCATCGTATTTTTTTTAAACATGTCAGGCGATGGAAACATTTAAAAAAATAATGGGATATCTCAATGCTATTTTGCATGCATGGTAGTATGCAGATGATGTTGCGCATGAAAACGTGTTGGATCTCAGGTTTTGGTGAAGATTCTTCGGATACGCCGATTTTCTCGGGGTGCTTTGGCCGAAGTTTAAAGACTTCCCGGTCGCTACGGTCACCTTAACAAGGATGTTGGCTCCGACTATGGAGCGACGACGCACCTTCAACTCGCTCAAGCGAGAACTACGGTCGTTGTGTGGTTTGACGACTTTTGCGATTTTAATTACTTCGAGGGTGATATGTACTATTTTGGAATTTCAAGATAACTTTGTGGCTGGTAACGATAATCAGCTACTTTCCTTCCTTACAATCATCGAAAGGATGGCAGTTTGAAGCTGAAAATCTGAAGCGCCGAGCTACCGTTTCTTCACAACCACTTGACATATATAGTAAATGAGTGACATTTGAGGCACTTTTTAGGTAGAATGGATGTGTGTGTGTTGGGGGGGTGGGGGGGGGGGAATCGAAGATGGGTGGGAGAAAAAAGCTTGGAGGAAGGGCAGATGTATGATGAAACGTTAAGTTCTTTTTAAAGTAGTGAAGATATATGGTCTATCATTATGCCGCTCCACATGGTGCCATAATACATTGACTCTTCCAATTTTGTGCATTGGTTTTGTGCATTGATTGCACCCAAAGTATGACAAAAAATGTGAACTCGGTGGATTTAGATAATGCATGCATACATCAATCGTTGTATTTTTTAAAATCAAGTCAACGCATAAAACAAAAAAGACATTAAAGCATGATTTGCTGCTCCATTGAGCCATAATACATGGACTCCTCCAATTTTGTGTATTGGATTATTGGATGTGTGCATTGATTGCAGACAAATTATTACAAAAGAACACAAATCATGGTAAAACTCATATTATTAATTTTCAGATAATGCATGTATACACCGATCATTGGATTTTTTTTACACAAGTCAGGCGATGGAAACATTTAATAAAAGCGTGCATGCATGAGAATTAGCATAATGGGATATCTCAATGCTATTTTTCATGCATGATAGTATGCAGATGATGATGCAGATGATGATGTTGCGCATGAATAGGTGTATAAGGCACCACTCAGGCACCATTTTTGCAGGCGGCCTGCTGAGAGATGGTTCCGTACTTCCTTGCATCGGCCACAGATTTCGCGCCATCCTTGTTATCGGATGTTGCCTCTTCAGGTGGGGTGGCGGTTTCAGCCTTCTTGACGGACTTCTCAGCAGCAGCAATGTGCTCACCTGCTAAGGTAGCGGCAGCTTCTTTCATGTTGGGGGAGGTAGAAGATCTTGTACTAGCTTTCTGCTCAGAGATGACACCATATTTCGATGCAGCAGCTGTAGACTTTGCTTCGTATTTCTTGGAAGTCGCGGCCTCCTCGGATGTGGTGGCGGTTTCGGCCTTCTTAATGGACTTCTCGGCAGCAGCAATGTGCACACCTGCTAAGGTAGTGGCAGCATCGTCCCTGTTGGGCGAGGTAGAAGAACTTGTACGAGTTGCTTCCTGAGAAATGACACCAGACTTATATGCAGCAGCAGTAGACTTGGCTGCAGCTCGTTTGGCAGCCGCGGCCTCTTCAGGTGTGGTAGCAGTTTCAGCCTTCTTGGTGAACATCTTGGCAGCAGCAATGTGCATGGCTGCTAAGTCATTGGAAGCTTCCTTCCTGTTGGGGGAGGTAGAAGAAGTTGTACCAGCTGCTTGCCGAGAAATGGCACCATTCTTCAATGCATCATCAACCGACTTTGCTGCATCTCGTTTGGCAGTCGCGACCTCTTCGGGTGTTGTGGCAGTTTCAGCCTTCTTGATCGACTTATCGGCGGCAGCATAGCGCGTAGCGGCGGCTTCTTTCCTGCCAAGGGAGGTAGAAGAACCTTTACTAGTTTCCTGCTCAGAGATGGCATTGTACTTTGATGCAGAAGAAGCAGATTTTCCTCCATCTTGCTTGGCAGTTGCGGGCTCTTCAGGTGTGGTGGCGGTTTCGGCCTTCTTGATGGGCTTTTCGGCAGCTGCATAGCGCGTAGCGGCTAAAGTAGCGGCGGCTTCTTTCCTGCCGAGGGAGGTAGAAGAACCTTTACTAGTTTCCTTCTGAGAGATGGCATTGTACTTTGATACAGCAGAAGCAGATTTCGCTCCATCTTGCTTGGCAGCCGCGGCCTCTTCAGGTGTGGTGGCAGTTTCGGCCTTCTTGGGGGACTTTTCGGCGGCAACAACATGTGTAGCTACTAAGGTAGAGTCAACTCCTTTCCCGCTGGGGGTAGCAATCTTCAATGTGTTCTCCTCCGCGACACCATAGGTCTCGGCGGGCCTTGTGGCCGCCACCGCCACAATGGTGGTGAGAAATAACATAGCCACGGCATTCCTTCCGTTGGCCATTTGTAAGTAATTTCTCAGGTGGCCCCTTAGGCGCGCGGAGGATTTGAAATGGTGGAGACACATGAGTCATAGAGGTGATAGGATTTTATAGAGGCAATGTGAGGTCAGAAAATCTCTCCCATGAATGAGAGGTCATAAGAGGGCGACGATGAATATGTGGTCATAAGAGATCAACAATGAATATGAGGTCACTAGAGCCCCACGAGGTATGTGGTAACCCATTTGTGGACGCATGCATGTAGGCATGTAACTGTTGCGTTTTCTTTTCTGGTTTCTCTCGATCTATGGACCGTGGGAACAAGAATTCATTTCTGAGGGCGAGCTCAGATGCTCTGGAAATCAGGGCCTTCTACTTCTTCGCAAGATTGTTGTTGTTGTATTATGTGTTGTACCTTAATGGTCTAGCACATTTATTACCGGTAGGTATCATCATGTGACTTCCAACCCACTTCAAAAACCGATAACACAGCGAATTTCCTGAGTTGTGCTATGCCGTCACGCGTCTCCACCTGCGGCCTCACCCGATCCCATGCGCTCAAGGCCTCCACCAAGCTCTCGCAACTCAAATTCCCATCCAAGACCGATACCGTCCATGCCTTCCTCGTTGGCCTTGGCCTCTCCACCGACGGTGTCACCTCCCTCATCCCCAAGGACACGTTGTTTCTTTGTGTCAGCATCGAGAAGATCCTGTCGCCCGTCGTAATCGAGCTCAGCAACCTTGGTGTATCGCGTTCTGAAATCGCGCGCCTCATCCCTCTATCCCTCGTCCATTTCCGTCTAGGTCCATTATTTCCACGCTGCAGCACTACCTGCCCTTATTCGGCTCCTCGGAGAACCTCTTCCAGGTGCTCAAGCAAGGCTAGCTCGCCGGTGCTGACATTGAGGGGAAGGTCAAACCCAATGTTACACTCCTACGGTAGTGCAGGCTAGATGATTGCGATATCACCAAGTTGTCCCTTATCGAGCATAGAATCTTGAGCAATAAGCCAGAACGTTTTCGGGCGATGGTAACATGCACCGAAGGCCTTGGCTTCAAAGCCCAATATGCGGTCAGATCCTTGCAAAAACATGCAAGTCTATATTGGGATACCAGCGCATATTGGAGACGCTTTAACAAGGTGGATATCGTCACAAATGCATGTAATGAAGAGAAGAGAATACAAGATATTAGCTTACACTCGCCATAATATACAACATGAATACCTCAATACATCAATACATAGCAATCATCATACAGAAAAGCAAGATCCGACTACGAACGAAATCAAATGAAAGAAGACGACGTCCACCCTGCTAATCCCAGGCTGACGACCTGGAACCCTTCATGTGATCGTCAACTAAGAAGAAGAACTCCAAATAGAACAAGCATCGCTCTCACTTCAAGGCATCATATTATATGCACCTGCACCTGTTGTTGTATTAATTTATGAGCCATGGGAACTCGACAATCTCATTACCAATGGTATCAAGACTAGAAGAGCATAATGCGTATGAAATGGTTAAGTGGTGACGCTGCAGCAACACTAAGCATGTGTATCTGGCTAGTTTACGAGTACAATCATAAGAAAAGGGTTCCATGCATAATCGGTCGCAAATAGTAATGATTAAGAGGTGATCATGAACACCTACTTACTATTCATTCATAACCCCCACTATGTTCTCTTACTGGTTTAAACCTCACCAGAAAAGATAGTCACAGTTACGCACTTGGTTGGTGTATTTTAATTAGATTTAGGGTCAAGTTCACTACAACCGGATATCATAAATTTTCAATTCGCCACAAACCGGGGGCATGTATTTCTGAAAGATTTAACCCTGCATGAGTGCTTGAAATAGTCATCATAAATTCCACATGCATCCGATTGGGAAACCTCACACCATGATAACACAATGCTTATGATAAGGAATTCTGGTGGACAAGCCACTCGTCAAAGGTAAATCTAAACCAGCAAGACCTCTCGACATGTGGACGATCCCGATAGGAGCTGCATATCTCGTTCTCAGGACATGGCGGATGAGCTAAGGTTACAAAGACTAAATCAACAGGTTCATACTATTGGAAATATGCCCTAGAGGCAATAAATAAAGTGTTTATTATTATATTTCCTTGTTCATGATAATCGTTTATTGTCCATGCTATAATTGTATTGATTGGAAACACATTGCATATGTGGGTAAATAGACAACACTGTGTCCCTAGTATGCCTCTAGTGAATTAGCTCGTTGCTCAAAGATGGTCAGGGTTTCCTAGCCATTGACATGTGATGTCATTTGATAACGGGATCACATCATTAGGAGAATGATGTGATGGACAAGACCCAAACTACAAACGTAGCGTATGATCGTGTCAGTTTATTGCTACTGTTTTCTGCATGTCAATGTATATGTTCCTATGACCATGAGATCATGCAGCTCACGGATATCGGAGGAGTGCCTTGTGTGTATCAAACGTCGCAACGTAACTGAGTGACTATAAAGGTGCTCTACAGGTATCTCCGATGGTGTCTGTTGAGTTGGCATGGATCGAAACTTGGATTTGTTACTCCGTGTGACGGAGAGGTATCTCGGGGCCCACTCGGTAATGCAACATCACAATAAGCCTTGCAAGCAATGTGACTAATTGTTAGTTGCGGGATCTTGTATTAAGGAACGAGTAAAGAGACTTGCTGGCAACGAGGTTGAACTAGGTATGGAGATACCGAGGATTGAATCTCGGGCAAGTAACATACTGAAGAACAAAGGGAACGTTATACGGGATTGACTGAATCCTTGACATAGAGGTTCGATCGATGAAGATCTTCGTAGAATATGTAGGAACCAATGTGGACGTCCAGGTCCCGCCATTGGTTATTGGCCGTAGAGGTGTCTCGGTCATGTCTACATAATTCTCGAACCCGCAGGGTCTACACACTTAAGGTTCGGTGACGTTTCGGTAGGGTAGAGTTATGTATGGTGGTGACCGAAGGTTGTTCGGAGTCCCGGATAAGATCCCGGACGTCACGAGGAGCTCCGGAATGGTCCGGAGGTAAAGATTCAAATAAAGGAAGTCCTAGTTTGGTCGCCGGAAAAGTTTCGGGCTCATCGGTAGTGTACCGGGAGTGCCGGTAGTGTACCGGGAGGCCTCCGGAAGAGGTATTTCGACCCTAGAGGGTCCATGGGCTGTGGGAGAATAATAACCAGCCCTTAGTGGGCTGGTGTAACAGCCACAGAGGCCCATGGTGCCAGGAGGGGAAAATACCAAAAGGAAAAAGGTGGAAAAAGGCAAAAAGGGGCTATATAAGGAAGGAGTCCTAATCCTACTTGGAGTAGAAGGAGGAGGACTCCTCCCTCCTAGCCGGCCGAACCAGCTAGCCTTGGAGGCCAAGGCTTCCTCTCCTCCTCCTCTCCTCCTATATATACTAGAGGGTTTCAAGGGTTTTGCACTAGTTCTTTCTTCCGCGTGCAACCCTAACCTCCAGTGCATGGTTTCTCCTCTAGATCGGATTTATGCAGTGCTTAGGCAAAGCCCTACAGGAATAACTCCACCACCATCTCCAGAGCGCAGTCACGCTGCCGGAGAACTGTTCCTCCTCTCCACTTCCTCTTGCTGGATCAAGACAGTGGAGATCGTCATCAAGCTGCACGTGTGCTGAACGCGGAGGTGCTGTCCGTTCGGTACTAGATCGGAAGGATCATGATCAAGGCCACGAGACGTTCGTGATCGGATCGCGGGACGGATCGTGACGAGATCGCGGTACGGTTCATGATTGGTTCGCGGGACGGTTTGTGATTAGATCGCGGCACGCTCGGCGATTTGAATCGCGAAGAAGTTCGACTACACCAACCGCGTTTCTTAACGCTTCCCGCTTAGCGATCTACAAGGGTACGTAGATCCACTCTCCCTCTCGTAGATGCTCATCACCATGGATAGGTTTGCGTGTGCGTAGGAAAAATTTTGTTTTCCATGCGACGTTCCCCAACACATACCACCCTATGCATTAATAAAGTGTGTAGTATTATTATGTTAGCAAATTTTAGTACCAATGTTGGCCTTTCTGGAGGAGTTTTAGCCTAAGACGAAGGATCGGGGGGGGGGGGCATAATACCACACATGTATTAGAAGCGCTCATCAAGGAATATAACACCGGTATAATGGAAACTAGGATGGTAAGAGTGGAAGAAAACACCAAGAAAAAGGTCGATCTTTAGACCCTTTACTAAGTGTATAGATGCATTAATTAATAATCAATATGATGTCCATGACTTCCATGTCCCAACATGGAGTAAACTACACCTACAACTAGCAACGCTACAAGAGGGGTTGATGCAAAAGATAACTTAGCTAAAAAATGGTTTGCTAGGACGATCGATGGTTAGAGGCTTATCGTGACATTTTGGAAGTCTTAACAAACAAGTGGTAGGTAGAAAGACATAGCGATAGTAACAAGACAACTATCATAACGAAGATAATAGTGATATCGAAGGTAATGACCATCTTGCCTCGAATTCTGTTTGGAAGAAGAAAGAATTCGTGAAGTAGACGAATGGGCATAGTAGAAAGAATCGTCACACTTCGACGCTCTTTCGGAACTCTAGCCAGGACAAGCAAATCCATAAACAAACAAACGACACGGTAAACACCACAGCATATTCATGGCATGATGCACACTCAAATAAGATGCATGTTCATTCAATTATGCATGACATAACAAAGCATAACAATCAACTACTACACATTAAGTTGCATATTGACGAGACTCCAAATTCGAGTTATTTAGTTCACTCTCGTTTAGATATCCAACAATTTAAATATTGTTAAACATGTCAAGAGGTGAAGCATAAATAAACTACCTATCTAGAGAATTTAAATGAGGCCGGAAACAACTTCTAGAATTTCCGAAACGACCCCATATGCAAATTTCAAATTTAGTACGGATCTCCCTAAAACATATTTTATTTTTATTAAACAGGGGGAAAATGCACCATGTTATTCTAAATATTTTTCTAAGCAATTTACATACATAGATTATTTAAGTCGGAGCTACATCCTAAAAAATATGACCAACACAAGATTAGAATGTCATGAATGCAAAATGCATGCAAACAATACCCACAAATATTTTAATCAATTATGCAACAAGATATTATTTAAATACATATAATTCGAAGAAAGTCTCATATATGACATGGTCGAATCAGAGCCACGGTTCAAGAATTTCACCCTACACAAGTTTTAGTTATAATCTGTCAACACAGTTAGATGTCTACTTGAGAGCAATAACACATAATGCTACATGATACTAATATGGAAAAAATGACATGAGGCTGTAGTACACTTTAAATATTTTAAAAATCATATAAAGATCATTTTCATAGATATGATGGTGGAATTGATATGATTTTAGCAAGACGCAAAGTTTTGGTCAGATTAAGGACTTCGTGAAAATCACAGTTTACATGCAAGCAGTAATGTTGGAATAACATGTTGAGGACAACTTTTAAATATGTTACAGCAAGTTTTCATGAAAAGAAACGGTATGGTGTGATAGCACATATCGTGAATAGAAAACTATGTTTACTGAACATAATCATGTGAACTCTTGATCAATTGCACTCATCAAGAGAAGTTGACAAGTTTTAAAAACAACAGTTCTAGACTTGGTGAAAACAATATGTATATCAGCAGAGTTAACATGATGGCATGTTGGAGGCATGAAATAAATAAGCAGCAAGGTTTTATCGGGGCATCAAATTGCACATCATGATAGTGCATAGCATGAAGTCCAAATGACTTAAAATGGGCATCTCCATGGGAGCTATAGATTCATGGCATTCATCAAGCCGCAATATTGAAAGAAGGTGATTCTGAGACTTGGTGAAAAATCTGGGATTGCAAAATAGTTACATCATGACGATGTCTTGGGATGCACAAAACAGGGGCTTAAGGATTTTTATTATTTATAAAATTGATATGTACATGCAACTGACATGGCAATCTTCAAATTACTCCATTGACACAAATTCATAGGATGCATGGTTTGCTTAATATGATTTTTGCAAAATGGAAGTTTATATTAACAAAGCACAATTTTAACATGACGGTCATTTTAACGCAATAAATGGATAAAATATAGATGTTTTGCATGGAAACCAAGAGCATCGCATCATAGTAGACATTAGAGAGTCCAAAACTCATGAAGAAATCAAATGCATAATACTTATGGATTGGTGGCTAGGATTAACGCAAGTTTGAACACTACAATAGTTCGTATATTATTCCATGATGCACTTTAACAACACAAATTTTGGAATGTGAATGAAATCTAACATGTATGCAACATCCACCATCATGTGTAGTACAAAACATAGATACAATCACATATAAAGTTTGTTTCAAAACGATGCACGTGCACAAAGTTATAATCATCTCAAAATGCAATATGGTGACAAAACAGACAGTTTTCGGGACTTTGTGGTATTTCTCACCCCAGGAAAAATTGGATGGGGAGGTCCAACGGGGTCGTCTGGATGGAGGGACGAGGAAATCCAAGGCACGATGGTGCGAGGCCGTCTCGGCTGGAGGTTGGGGAAAGCCATTGTAGAGGCGGAGGGGGTTCCTGATGTCTAATACGCAACTTTATTCTTGTAGACTTTGTTGGGCCTCCAAGCACAGATTTTTTTTAGGATAATGGCAATTTTTCCTCAAGTGGATGACCTAAGGTTTATCAATCTGTGGGAGCGTACGATGAAGATGGTCTCTCTCGAACAACCCTGCAACCAAATAACAAAGAGTCTCTTATGTCCCCAACACACCCAATACAATGGTAAGTGTATAGGTGCACTAGTTCGGTGAAGAGATGGTGATACAAGTGTAATATGGATGGTAAATATAGGTTTTTGTAATCTGAAAAATATAAAAACGGCAAGGTAACTAATGATAAAAGTGAGCACAAACGGTATTGCAATGCTTAGAAACAAGGCCTAGGGTTCATACTTTCACTAGTAGAAGTTCTCTCAACAATACTAACATAGTTGAATCATATGTAAATACCTCTCGTGTGACAAAGATTTCACTCCAAAGTCACAAATAGCGGAGAACTAACGAAGAAATTATTGCAGGGTACGAAACCACCTCAAAGTTATCTTTTCCGATCAATCTTATGAGCTATCCCTATAAGTGTCACGAACAGCCCTAGACTTGATCGCCAAAACATAGCTTTATTGCCCAACCCCTATGTATAGATTCCCAAGGTCACAGAACCCGCAAGTTGATCGCCAAAACATACATCAAGTGGATCAATAGAACATCCCATTGTCATCACGGATATCTCATCGCAAGACATATATCAAGTGTTCTCACATCCTTAAAGACTCAATCCGATAAGAAAACTTCAAAGGGAAAATTCAATTCATCACAAGAACATAGAGAGGGGAAAACTGCATATGATACATCTATATCAATAAAGCTCGCGGTAAATAAAGATCCTACCATCTCAAGAACACAAGAGAGAAAGAGAGCGAGAGAGAGATATCAAACACATAGCTACTGATACATACCCTCGGCCCCGAGGGTGAAGTACTCCCTCCTCGTCATGGAGACCGTCAGGATGATGAAGATGGCCTTCGGTGATGGTTTCCCCCTCCGGCAGGGTGCCGGAATGGGCTCCCAAATGGTTTCCCGTAGCTCTAGAGGCTTCCGATGGCAGAACTCCTGATCTAGGTTTCTTTTCGGAGGTTTGGCTTTTTATAGGAGTATTTAGCGTTGGTCCCACGTCCAGAAGGTTCCTGGGGACGTCATAAGCCAGGTAGGCACGACCAGGGGGTAGTCGCATCCTGGTGGCTTGTGACTCCTTCGGGACTCTTCTCCGGTATCTTTCCGCTCCAGTATTTTTTATATTTTCCAAAAATATACTCCGTAAATTTTCAGCCCATTCTGAGAACTTTTATTTCTGCACAAAAACAACGCCACGGTAGTTATGCTGAAAACATCGTTAGTCCAGGTTAGTTCTAATAAAATCATACCAAAATCATATAGAATTATTGTACACATGGCATGAATACTTCATAAATTATAGATGCGTTGGAGACGCATCAGCATCCTCAAGCTTAATTCCTGCTCATTCTCGAGTAGGTAAATGATAAAATAAATAATTTATGAAGTGTGAATGCTAGCATAGTGCATAAACTTGATAAATGATAGTTCCAAAGAGTTTTTCTAGCATCATTATATATCATAAACAGTAGCTAATCTCATAAAACTTCTCATGATGAAGTAGCAAGCTATTCACATGTTATATTATAGACTGTAAAGTTTCTTGAAAACTAACAAACTATGCCTTCAGTCACCAAACAATTGCAATACATCTAATTTTCTGGAAGGGTCTATGTATGAGCATTGATTTAGCAAATTCCACATACTCAACCATCATATAGTCTTCCATGATTGCTAACACAATGCATATTTTTAGAGCAAATGGCATCTGTCGAACACATAGAAAGATAGGGGCTTAATGTTTCGCCTCCCAACATACTTATCATATAGATAATTGTCAACAATAATAATTCATGGTCAAATATATTCGAATGGCCATATATGCTTGGATCTTTCCCCACCACATGATGCCTGCCAACTAAAGAATAACTGAGGTTGAACTAAGAAGGAATATTATTGACTCTTGCATAAAAGTAAATACATGAAAGTAAAAGGTAGGCCCTTCGCAGAGGGAAGCAGGGATTTGCATATGTGCCAGAGCTCAAGCTTTTAAAACAGAGATGAATAATAATTTTGAGCGATATGCTTTCATTGTCGACATTACAACCGAGAGATCTCGCTATCTTCCATGCTAGATACATTATAGGCTGTTCCCGAACAGAATGGTAAAGTTTTTACTCCCCCTCCACCAATCAATCATACTCCACGGCGAGCCGAAACCATGGGTACCATCCATACCAACAACATTCCTGGGGGAGTTTTGTTTAGTTATTTGCAAAAACACTCGGGACTGGGAATCCCCAATACCAGGCACTTTCTCGTGAGTGATAGTGAATCAACACATATCGTGGGAATAACTCACCTAGCATGGAAGATACTTACAACCCCTAGTCACTACATGAGCGATTCGGGCATACAAAACAGAATATTATTTGAAGGTTTAGAGTTTGGCACATGCAAATTTACTTGGAACGGTGGGTAAATACTACATATAGGTAGGTATGGTGGACACATATGGAACATCTTTGGTTTTAAGGGTGTTTGGATGCACAAGTAGTATTTCTACATGTTGGAGGATCCATAATAATATAACTTCTATACAAATATACCCAAGCAATACTCATTACGTTGTCTTCCTTGTCCAACTTCAACTAATTTTCTCAAGTTTGAAAATAATTAATGGGGGCTCACAATAATACAATATGTCCAAGATAGTATATTTATATGTGAAATCTCTCTTCCTTCAATATTATTTCATGGATTGTTCAAGTGACCAATGCGGTGTTTGCTAACTTTCAATAAATTTTAACACCTATACTTCCTATACGTGAAGTCATTACTCCCCATGGGATAAGAATTTAAAACATATATAATTTCAGATTCATGATACTCAATTCATTCAACCATTTACTCATAGGATATAAGTGAAGCACGAGAGTAAATGACAAAACTACTCCAAAACATATAAGTGAAGATCAATGAGTAGGTAAATAATCAAGTAGCTATGTGAGAGCTCACTCTCTCAATAAATATTTTCATATCTGAGTATTTTATTCAACAGAAAGCAAAATAAAAATATCATTCCAAGAATAGCACGCATCATGTGAACGAATTAAAATTTAGGCTCAACATAGGCTAACTGATAATTGTTGATGAAGCGACGTGGGATACGTAGAATCCCCAAGCTTTGATGTTTGGAAGTTCTTGAAATATTTACTTGGGTTGCCTTTGGAATCCCCAATTTTGAGCTTCTGTATCTTGATTAATCCTTTCATATCCCGGTTTCACCTATTCTCAAAAACTTCATCCACATAAAACTCGGGAAGAACTCATGATATAGGTTAGTAAACGTAATAATAAATCAACTCTTTATGTAGTGCCAAGACAAGTTGCACAATAATTTTCAAAAATTAGGTATTGTATACTATCATATCCACAGTTTATATTTACCAATATAGTGTATGGAAACTATAGGATAAGTGGATAACAAAACTATGACAGCAATCTTTCCAAACAGAACAGTTTGTAGCAATTTATGAAAACAGTGTACTTCTGTAAATCAAAAAATTACAAAAATTTAGGACATGTTAAATAATTTATATGAAAATTCAAATACTATACCAGCTTTCCAAGTTCCAATAAAATATGAAAATTCAAACACTACGGCAGAAGTTTCTGTTTTTACACAACACATATCAAACATGCAATTCAAGCATCCTAAAGAAATTCTTGTAACTTTTAATTGGAAAACAAGATTATAAATAACACCTAACAAATAAAAATAAAATAATATGATGCTCCAAGCAAAAATCATATTATGTGACGAATAAAAATATAGCTCCAAGTAAGATATACCAATAATGTTGAAGACGAAAGAGGGGATGCCTTCCGGGGCATCCCCAAGCTTAGGCGCTTGAGTATTCCTTGGATATTACCTTGAGGGTTCCTTGGGCATCCCAAAGCTTAGGTTCTTGTCACTCCTTATTCTCCTCATATTGGTGTCTCACCCAAAACTTGAAAACTTCAAGCACAAAAAAATTAACGGAACTTTGTGAGAAGGGTTAGTGTAATAAAGATAGATCATTCACTTAGGTAATGTCGTGGGAACGAGTCTGACAGTAGAAAGTATGGGTACAAAGGGAGAGGGCAGAGTCCTATCTACGGCGAGGATGTAAACACGATGTCTGAGTTCAGGCCCCTCGTGTGGAGGTAACAGCCCTACGTCTTAGTGCTCGGGAGCTCTTGTCATGTGGAATGTTTGTGTTACAGGGGGTACGAACCCTTGTGCCAGAGGGGAGGGTTGGCTTATATGGAGTACGCCGCCCCTCATAAGTGCCCGGCATCCAAGGGTTCGATCGTGGGAATAAAGTTGTGCATTACTTGTAACGTACATAGTAAATGCTACTAAATACGAATGGTTGAACGCTTGCCCGTTGGCCTCCGAGGGGTGGCTTCTGGTCTTCTATCATCGACTGGTCTTCGAGTCCTTCCGAGTGAAAGGTGACTGTCGAGTGGAATGAGAGGCTTCCGAGTGGATTAACTGTCAAGTGACTTGATCACCATGGGGAATCCAGTCGGAATCTTCCTCATAAACTTTAAGTCCTCCAATAGAGTGTCCTTAGGTAGGGTATGTAGGTCAGGCCTATGACCCTACCCTTGGTACATATCCTCGTCATTAGCCCCCGAATGGATCGGGGTTCGAGTGAGAAAGGGAATTGATGCCAGATCTGGTAAGACACCGCAATTTTGAATGTACATCGGGGCTTCAAGGAAATCTGCGTCGATTGAAATCTTTGTCATTCGCCCAGATCGATTATGTCTTGATAATGTCCAAATGCATTTTGAGCATCAAATAAGTTTTGAGTGAACTATCAGGATCTTTTGACGCGACGGGTCGCTCTATCAAGTATGGATTTCATGGGATTCGAAAATTTGGGAAGCACGTGCCTTGCGAAGATGACGCCACGACTGGGGTAAGTGGGAGCATGATGCCTCGATTATGCGCCACCCATTTCTCCACGTACTGCACGCCGTCTACGGTTGAGATACGCCGGCATCCGACGGGCCCACAAGTCAGTGACCCACTCGGGCGAATATAAAATCTAAACGTGCTGCGGGCAGCACAGTTTTTCCTCTCCAAATCTTCTCCTTTCCTCCGCTCTCTCTGCTCCACGCACGCCGCTCGACTCTACCTCAACGCCCGCCGTTGTAATGACGAAGGGGATGATGGAGATGCTTGAGCGCATGAAGAGGGGAGCCGCCAAGGGCAAGGCTAAGAAGCCATCCGGCGCGCGATTCATAGCGCCGCCGGGGTGGATCCAGGGGGATTTCCTCCTGTCGACGGTCATGGCGGGGCATGTCGAGAACCTCCTCGCCAGCGGGCTCATCATCAACAACGCGTGGAGGTTGTCGGAGGGGGAGACCGAGCCGGAGCCGCACGAAGGAGAGCAGATCCTCCTCCTCACCCACGTCGAGCGAGCTTTTTCCATGCCTCCCCACCCCTTCATTCGTGGGTTTCTGAACTTTTTTGGAGCCCAACTTCACCACTTTCCGCTGAATGCTATTTCATATTTTGCTACCTTCATAACTCTCCGTGAGTGTTTCTTGGGTTGCCCTCCCCATTGGGGTTTATTCAAGCACATCTTCACTGTCCGATCTCAATCGGTCAAAAAGGCTAACCCAGAGGATGACAATACCCATATCATCCAATTATGCGGTGGCTTGGGGATCCAAAAAAGGTCTAGGAGTTCCTTTCCATCTATGACCTTCCCAGAATATGTTAGGGGTTGTCAGTCGACGTGGTTTTACTACAAAGATATTGCATCTCCCAACATGTCGACTGGTCTTTCTCCTCTTGGGAGACGTAGTAGTAAATCAAAATTTTCTACGCGTTCACCAAGATCTATCTATGGAGAAACCAGCAACGAGAAGGAAGAGATTGCATCTTCATACCTTTGAAGATTGCTAAGCGGAAGCGTTACAAGAACGCGGTTGATGGAGTCGTACTCGTAGCGATTCAGATCGCGCTGGACTCCGATCTTAGCGCCGAACAACGGCGCCTCCACGTTCAACACACGTGCAGCCCGGTGACCTCTCCTACGCCTTGATCCAGCAAGGAGGAAGGAGAGGTTGAGGGAGAGCTCCGGCAGCATGACGCCATGGTGACGGTGGAGCTGCGTGGTCTCTGGTAGGGCTTCGCCAAGCACTACGGAGAACGAGGAGAGGGAGGAGTAGGGCTGCGCCGTGGGAGAGAGAGATGCGTGTCTCAAACAGCCCCAAGGGCACCACTATATATAGGAGGAGAGGGATGAGGGTGCCCACCCCTAGGGCTCCCACCCTAGGTAGTGCGGCAGCCCTAGCTGCCCTAGATGGGCCTAGGGCCCATCTAGGCCTAGGGTTTGCCCCCCCTCTCTCCTTGCTGTGTCTTGGGCCAGGTGGGAGGGAGGCACCAGCCCACCTAGGGGCTGGTTCCCTCCACCTTTGGGCCATGCAGCCCTTCGGGGCCCGTGGCCCCTCCCGATGGACCCTCGGAACCCTTCCGGTGGTCCCGGTACGTTACCGGTGACGCCCGAAACATTTCCGTTAACCAAAACCTCACTTCCTATATATCTATCTTTGTCTCTGGACCATTCCGGAACTCCTCATGACGTCCGGGATTTCATCCGGAACTCCGAACAACCTTCGGTAACCACGTCCACTATTTCCCTATAACCCTAGCGTCATCGAACCTTAAGTCTGTAGACCCTACGGGTTTGGGAGACACGTAGACATGACCGGGACACATCTCCGGTAAATAACCAACAGCGGGATTTGGATGCCCATGTTGGCTCCCACATGCTCCACAATGATCTCATCGAATGAACAACGATGTCGGGGATTCAATCAATCACGTATACAATTCCCTTTGTCTACCGGTATGATACTTGCCCGAGATTCGATCGTCGGTATCTCTATACCTTGTTCAATCTCGTTACCGGAAAGTCTCTTTACACGTTCCGCTACACATCATCCCGTGGCTAACTCCTTAGTCACTTTGAGCTCATTATGATGATGTCTTACCTAGTGGGCCCAGAGATACCTCTCCGTCACACGGAGTGACAAATCTCAGTCTCAGTTCATGCCAACCCAACAGACACTTTCAGAGATACCCGTAGTGCACCTTTATGGCCACCCAGTTACGTTGTGACATTTGGCACACCCAAAGTGTTCCTACGGTATTCGGGAGTTGCACAATTTCAAGGTCTAAGGAAATGATACTTGACATTAGAAAAGCTTTAGCAGACGAACTACACGATCTTGTGCTATGCTTAGGATTGGGTCTTGTCCATCACATCATTCTCCATGTCCATGGCCATGAAACCGTGACCATCTATTGATCAACGACCTAGCCAACTAGAGGCTCACTAGGGACATGTTGTGGTCTATGTATTCACACATGAATTACGGTTTCCGGTTAACACAATTATAGCATGAACAATAGACAATTATCATGGACAAGGAAATACAATAATAACCATTTTATTATTGCCTCTAGGGCATATTTCCAACAGTCTCCCACTTGCACTAGAGTCAATAATCTAGTTACATTGTGATGAATCGAACACCCATAGCATTCTGGTGTTGATCATGTTTTGCTCGTGAGAGAGGTTTAGTCAACGCATCTGCGACATTCAGATCCGTATGCACTTTACAAATATCTATATCTCCCTCCTGAATGTAATCACGGATGGAGTTAAAGCGGCGCTTGATGTGTCTTGTCTTCTTGTGAAACCTGGGCTCCTTCGCAAGGCCAATAGCTCCAGTGTTGTCACAGAATAGAGTCATCGGGGCCGACACACTTGGAATTACTCCTACGTCGGTGATAAAATCCTTCATCCAGACTCCTTCCTTTGCTGCTTCCAAAGCAGCTATGTACTCTGCTTCACATGTAGATGCCACCACGACGCTTTGCTTGCTGCTACACCAGCTGACTACACCTCCGTTCAAAATATACATGTGTCCGGTTTGTGACTTGGAGTCGTCCGGATCTGTGTCGAAGCTAGCATCGACGTAACCCTTTATGACGAGCTCTTCGGCACCTCCATATACGAGAAACATGTCCTTTGTCCTTTTCAGGTACTTCAGGATATTCTTGACCGCTGTCTAGTGTTCCGCCCTGGGATCACTTTGGTACCTCCCTACCAAACTTATGGCAAGGTTCACATCAGGTTCGGTACACAGCATGGCATACATAATAGAGCCTATGGCTGAAGCATAGGGGATGACACTCATCTCTTCTCTATCCTTTGTCGCGGTCGGGCATTGAGTCGTACTCAATCTCACACCCTGTAACACAGGCAAGAACCCCTTCTTGGACTGATCCATATTGAACTTCTTCAATATCTTGTCAATGTATGTGCTTTGTTAAAGACCTATGAGGCGTCTCGATCTATCTCTATAGTTCTTGATGCCCAATATGTAACTAGCTTCTCCAAGGTCCTTCACTGAAAAACATTTATTCGAGTAGGCCTTTACACTTTCCAAAAGTTCTATATCATTTCCCATTATCAGTATGTCATCCACATATAATATGAGAAATGCTACAGCGCTCCCACTCACTTTCTTGTAAATCCAGGGTTCTCCATAAACCTGTACAAACGCAAACGCTTTAATCACCTCATTAAAGCGAATGTTCCAACTCCGAGATGCTTGCACCAGCCCATAGATGGAGCGCTGGAGCTTGCATACTTTGTTAGCTTCTTTAGGATCGACAAAACCTTCCGGTTGCATCATATACAAATCTTCCTTAAGGATGCTATTAAGGAATGTTGTTTTGACGTCCATTTTCCAGATCTCATAATCATAAAATGCGGCAATTGCTAACATGATTCGGACAGACTTCAGCATCGCTACGGGTGAGAAAGTCTCATCGTAGTCAACTCCTTGAACTTGGCGATAACCCTTAGCGACAAGCCGAGCCTTATAGACGGCCACATTACCATCCGCCTCAGTCTTTTTCTCACTACTAGAAAAAGGACTATTAGTGGCGCACCTATTTTTGCCATTAATGGCGCACTATAGGTGTGCCACTATTTCCACGCCACTAGTAACAAATACTAATGGCAGAGGTGCGCCATTAGTATTGCTGGTAACAGTGGCGCACCTTGTAGTGCACCATTACTATTGCTACAGGTGCGCCGCTGGTAACTTTTTTTTTGAATTTTTGTGATTTTTTCTGAATTTTGAAGGCGGGAAAATAGTAGTGGCGCACCGTCTAACCCCCACCGTGTGCCATTGCTATTTTTGAATTTTGAATTTGGATCTGGATCTAGATCTGGCTCAATTTTTTGCTTGTTTTTTTGCTTGTTTTTTTTGCTTGAATTTTTTTCAAATTTGGTTCTCGACCTGGATCTGGTACGTTCTTTGTGCCGGGGGAGCTCCACATGTGGCCAGAAGTAGAGGAGGAGGGAGGAGAGACCGTGAGGAGGAGATGAGGGAGGAGAGACCGTGAGGATCAGGAGAGGAGGGAGGAGGAGGTCGTGGGAGAGGGGGAGGAGGACCATGAGCAGGAGAGGAAGGAGGAGCACCGTGAGGAGGAGAGGAGGGAGGAGGAGGTCACCGGAGGAGGAGCGCCGTGAGGAGGAGAGGAGGGAGGAGGAGGAGGAGGATCGTTAGTAGGAGAGGAAGGAGGAGCACCGCGAGGAGGAGAGGAGGGAGGAGGAGGTTGCCGGAGGAGGAGCACCGTGAGGAGGAGAGGAGGGAGGAGGAGGTCGCCGGAGGAGGAGCACCATGAGGAAGAGGTCACCGGAGGAGGAGCACCGTGAGGAGGAGGAGGCCGCTGGAGAGTTGGAGATGGAGTGGAGGAGAGGAGGAGAGGAGGAGATGGAGTGGAGGAGAGGAGGAGAAGAATGAAGGGGTAAGTGGCTAAACTTCTGTCCCAACTTAGCAGTGGCGCACCATGCACTGGTGCGCCATTGCTATTTTTTTGAATTGTGAAGGCGGGAAAATAGTAGTGGCGCACTATTCACTGATGCGCCATTGCTTATTTTTTTTATTTTTTTGAGTTTTTTTGAATTGTGAAGGCGGGAAAATAGTAGTGGCGCATTATTCATAACGTGCGTCATTGCCAACTTGTTTTTCATTTTTCTATTTTTTTGAATTTTGAAGGCGAGAAAATAGCAGTGGCGCACCATGCACTAGTGCGCCATTGCTAATTTATTTATTTTTTGCATTTTTTCGGATTTTTTTGCCTCCAGATCTTAAAAGCATCGTAACTTTTTTCTCTTAGGTTTTTGAGGATTCTAGAAATTCGATAACGGGCATAACTTTTCGAGTAGATGATTTTTCATATAAAAAACTTTTTCATCGGAGGTCGTATGCAAAAGTTACGGCCATTTTACCGATGAAAAAGTTTGTGTGTGTTTGTGAACCTAACTTTTTTACCGATGAAAAAGTTACGGCCATTTTACACGGCGGCCTTTTGCAAAAAAATTCAAAATTCATGTTTGTTAATTTTCCTAACAACTAGAACACATAACAATCTTAAAAGGCGATCGACGGGGGGGGGGGGGGTTGTGTGTGTTTGTGTGTGTGAGGCGTTAGTAATGGCGCACCCTCCCTGGTGCGCCATTGCTAACCCTAGCAATGGCGCACCAGCGAGGGTGCACCATTACTAACTTCACACACACACGCAGGCACACCCCCACCAGACATAGCAATGGCGCACCACACCTAGGTGCGCCAATACTATGTAGCATAGCAGTGGCGCACCTAGGTGTGGTGCGCCATTGCTATGTTTCGTGGGGGGATGGACCAAAAAAATAGCAATGGCGCACTCCTCATGTGGTGCGCCGTTAGTAAAATAATAGGAATGGTGCACCTGATTCAAGGTGCGCCACTAGTAGAGATATTGGGAATAAGCCTTTTTCTAGTAGTGTCTTAAAGATCCATTTATTTTCAATGGCTCGCTTATCATTAGGCAAATCCACCAAAGTCCACACTTTGTTCTCATTCATGGATCCTATCTCGGATTTCATGGCTTCAAGCCATTTGTTGGAATCTGGGCCCGCCATCGCTTCTTCATAGTTCGAAGGTTCACTGTTGTCCAACAACATGATCTCCATGACAGGGTTGCCATACCATCTGGTGCGGAACGTGTCCTAGTGGACCTTCGACGTTCAATAGTAACTTGATCTGAAGTTTCATGATCATCATCATTAACATCCTCTCCAGCCGGTGTAGGCTCCACAGAAACAACATCCTGTGGTGTGCTACTCTCCGGTTCGTGTGGAGGTACAATTACCTCATCAAGTTCTATTTTCCTCCCACTTACTTCTTTCGAGAGAAACTCTTTTCGAGAAAGGATACATTCTTGGCAACAAAGACTTTGCCTTCGGATCTGAGGTAGAAGGTATACCCAATAGTCTCTTTGGGATATCCTATGAAGACGCACTTTTTTGCTTTGGGTTCGAGCTTCTGAGGTTGAAGTTTCTTCACATAAGCATCAAAACCCCAAACTTTTAGAAACGACAGCTTAGGTTTCTTTCCAAACCATAATTCATAAGGTGTCATCTCAACGGACTTTGACGGTGCCCTATTTAAAGTGAATGAGGCAGTCTCTAATGCATATCCCCAAAATGATAGCGGTAAGTTGGTAAGAGACATCATAGATTGCACCATATCCAATAGAGTGCGATTACGATGTTCAAACACACCATTTCGCTGAGGTGTGCTAGGCGGCGTGAGTTGTGAAACAATTCCACATTTCCTTAGGTGCATGCCACACTCGAGACTTAAATATTCCCCGCCACGATCAGAATGTAGGCACTTTATTTTCCTGTCACGTTGATTCTCTACCTCACTCTTAAATTCCTTGAACCTTTCAAAGGTTTCAGACTTGTGTTTCATTAAGTAGACATACCCATATCTGCTCAAGCCATCAGTGAGGGTGAGAACATAACGGTAGCCACCGCGAGCCTCGACGCTCATTGGACTGCATACATCGGTATGTATTATCTCCAACAAGTCAGTTGCTCGCTCCATTGTTCCAGAGAACGTAGTCTTGGTCATCTTGCCCATGAGGCATGGTTCGCACGTGTCAAATGATTCAAAATCAAGAGACTCCAAAAGTCCATCAGCATGGAGCTTCCTCATGCGTTTGACACCAATATGACCAAGGCGGCAGTGCCACATGTAAGTGGGACTATCGTTATCAACCTTACACTTTTTGGTACTCACACTATGGACATGTGTATCATCACGTTCGAGATTCATCAAAAACAAACCATTGACCAGCGGAGCATGACCATAAAACATTTCTCTCGTATAAATAGAACAACCACCATTCTCAGATTTAAATGAGTAGCCATCTCGCATCAAGCGAGATCCAAATACAATGTTCATGCTCAAAGCTGGTACTAAATAACAATTATTGGGGTTCAAAACTAATCCCGAAGGTAGATGTACAGGTAGCATGCCGACGGCGATCACATCGACCATGGAACCATTCCCGACGCGCATCGTCACCTTGTCCTTTGCCAGCCTCCGCTTATTCCGCAGCTCCTGCTTGGAGTTACGAATGTGAGCAACTGCATCGGTATCAAATACCCAGGAGCTACTACGAGCGCTGGTTAGGTACACATCAATACCCAGGAGTTAACGTTGTTGGACTTCTTATCCGCTCAGTACTTGGGGCAGTTCCGCTTCTAGTGACCGGTACCCTTGCAATAAAAGCACTCAATCTCAGGCTTGGGTCCATTCTTGTTCTTCTTCCTAGAAACTTGCTTACCGACAAAATTATTCTCCTCCATCTTACAGTTGAAGAACTTGTCAGAGACTTCATATCTCTCGACCCGGGCATGACCTTTGAAAACCAGTTTCATCTCTTGGAACATCTCATATGCCCCGTGTTCTAAACTGTAAAGCATGCCATAGTGAACAAGGGAGTAATCATCGCAGTGTGATTGCCAAGCATTCGTAACGTCTTGGTCCGCTGGGAAAATGGGTGGGTCACCTAGCAGTGCATCAAGGACATACAATCTTTTGGAAGCTATGAGGATAATCCTCAAGCTACGGACCCACTCCGCATAGTTGCTTCCATCATCTTTCAGCTTGGTTTTCTCTAGGAACGCGTTGAAGTTGAGGGTGACATTAGCGTTGGCCATTGGATCTACAATATAGATTGTAAAGACAATTTTAGACTAGGTTCATGATAATTAAGCTCACATAATCAAATTATTTAATGAACTCCCACTTAGATAGACATCTCTCTAGTCATTCAAGTGACACATGATCCATGTCAACTAGCCCGTGTCCGATCATCACGTGAGACGGACTAGTCATCCATGGTGAACATCTCCATGTTAATCGTATCTTCTATATGACTCATGTTCGACCTTTCGGTCTTCCGTGTTCCGAGGCCATGTCTGTACATGATAGGCTCGTCAAGTCAACCTAAGTGTTTCGCGTGTGTAAACCTGGCTTACACCCATTGTATGAGAACATTAGAACCTATCACACCCGATCATCACGTGGTGCTTCGGAACAACGATCCTTAGCAATGGTGCATAGTTAGGGTGAACACCTTACTTGAAAGTTTATTGAGAGATCATCTTATTTACTATCGTCGTTCTAAGCAAATCAGATGTAAAGATGATAAACAACACATGCAATCAATATAGTGACATGATATGGCCACTATCATCTTGCTCCTTTGATCTCTATCTTCGGGGCACCATGATCATCACTGTCACTGGCATGACACCATGATCTCCATCATCGTGTCTTCATGAAGTTGTCTTGCCAACTATTACTTCTACTACTATGGCTAACGTTTAGCAATAAAGTAAAGTAATTACATGGCATTTATGATTGACACGCAGGTCATACAATAAAATAAGACAACTCCTATGGCTCCTACTAGTTGTCATACTCATCGACATGCAAGTCGTGAATCCTATTACAAGAACACGATGAATCTCATACATCACAATGCATCACATCACATCCGTTGGCCATATCACATCACAAGGCACATGCTGCAAAAACAAGTTAGGCGTTGTTGGGGATATAACCCCATAGTGAGACCCTCCGTGATGGCTCCGGGTCACACCAAGCGGCTCGTACAGCAGCCCAAGAGTGAGCCATGGAGACTTAAGGCCTGGATGAAGAAGACCCGGGGGTGTAAGCCGCCCGGGGACAACTTGGTCAGGAAAGGCAAGGGAAGATAGAGGTAGACTCGGACATGTAATGAGACTAGGTTGCAACTTGTATGATCCGTGGTCTTGACCTCCTATATAAAGGCAAGACCCGGAGTGACTTAGAGATCAGGTTATCGTGAACTAGGTCAAGCAATAGCTCCCTTGTAATCGATACATCAAGCAATACAAGCACAAGCACGACGTAGGCTATTACCTCGACTTGAGGGGCAAAACCTGTGTAAACTCGTGTCCTTCGTCCCAATCAACCCCTTTGAGTCCATCACGTCAGCAATGAACCCGAACCCAAGTCCGTTCACCCGGACATCTGCCGTGATAAAACCACGATAGTTGGCGCCCACCGTGGAGCCTGCGCTCGATGGTGTTGAGTTCTCAAAGGGATATCTCCCAGGGCTCGAGGGATACGTGGTCGGAAGGATGAGCAAGAGTCGTCGTGGCCGGCTCTACATCGACAATCCCGTTTGGGGGCTTGATGCCAATTCTATGGAATATGGATTTCGGGTTCCTTTCGGCGGAATTGACGTCTTCATCGGAAGGACCGATGGATCTACACCCGGGCCGGACATCTGCACCAACATTGTCAAGCCGGCTCGGTGCGCGCAACCTGCCCGTGATGTGCGGCCCGCCCATGTTAACCCAGGCAGGAAGCACGTCTTCATAGGCTTTACTCAAGGTATGGATCTGGAAGCTTCTGGGTCACACGAAACTCTTATCTGTTCAGAAGACGAATCTTCGAGCGGGGAGACGGAGTCAAATTTATCAGCTTCACTTTGGCGGGCTCGGGGGCTACGATGAGCTCTGCCCTGTGTCGGATCATTCTGAGTCGGATGTTCATGGACCACCGGTTCATGCTGCCATGTTCATGGTGGGGTCGGCCCTAGGCACGAGCAGTACAGCCGCAGGAGCGGCAACCTCGGGGGCTGACCCGCCGCAGCCGGCTCAAGTTCTTCTGGATTTGATGAACGAGCTCGCGGCCCTGATGGCCACTGAAGTTACACCAGATAATCAGGCTGCCCGGAACTTAGAGATTGTGAGGCTCAAGGACCGGATGGCAGAGGAGCAATAGAGGATAGCTGAGCTGAAAGTCCAGATGGAGGAAGAGGCAGAATGTATTAAAACGGACACTTTCCGCGTAGGGTTGGAACAGCAATCGGCGGCTGCAGTACATCGGATGAGGCATCAATCCCGCTTGCCGGAAAGATATGAGGCTAGGAACCTCTTCAACACACCAGGAACGGGACGAGCTGCGGACGTGCCTGGAAACCACCCAGCGACTCGACCGACGGTTCACCTGGCCTGACGAAACCAGGCCTCACCAGTGGTCTTTCCAACATCGGCGGGTCATTATTCTAACCCGGCCGAGAACATGGTGGCCGCGGCGACCCAGCTGGAAACAATTCCTATTCCGAACAAAGCACCTTTTGCGGAAGAGGTTCGGAAAGCCATTGGATACCTTCAGACGATGATGGCCCAACAGGAGAAGTATACTCCTAGCCAGAGCCGCGTCCATTCAACCCCTCTCCCTAGCCGGAGCTTTAGCCGATGCTATGAGTCGCCTGCGGTTTCCAGTAGCGATCGGCAGAGAGGACCTTCGGGGGACGATCAGGAAGCTCTAGATGCGCAAGCGCTCATGAACCGGGAGAGAAACCAGCAAGAGGCGGCAGCTTTAGCTACGGCAACTCACCAAGAGCCCATGCCCTCTGTATCGGTGGGGGCTGGAATAACTGTTAGGGCCATGGGAGTGCCATGCTTATCACCGGCTCTGCGAAGTGAACGGTTGCCGAAGGACTTCAAAGGACCTCGCAAGGTTCTGAATTACACTGCTGATTTGCGTCCAGAGGCCTGGGTCGAAAGTTATGAACTGGCTATGGAGATGCTAGATGTCAGTGAGGCGGTGTGTGCTAAATACTTTATCATAATGCTTGAAGGTCCGGCTCGCACGTGGTTAAAGGGGTTGCCTTCCAATACCGTTAATTCGTGGGCAGAATTAAGAGCAAGGTTCATCAAAAAAATTCAAGGAACTTGCAAACAGCCTATGACCATCGTGGATCTTGATCATTGCGTCCAGAAGGAGGGTGAGTCGGCTCATCATTGGGTCTGACAGGTGTCAACCATCATCCACTCGTCTGAGCAGATCACGGCGGCTCAAGCCGTGCTGATCTTAGAGAAGAACTATCACTTCCTCCCGTTAAAGCAGAAGTTCGGCCGACTCAAGCGTACGTGTCAGGACATGGGAGAGCTCATGACGGCTCTCACAAAATACGCCGATTCCGATAACACAATGGATCCAGGATCTAATGAGGAGAAGGCCGGCCAAGGTAATAAGAACAATCAAGGTAAGGGTGTGGCAAACAATAGTAACCAGAGTAAGTGGAAGAACCCCGATGGCATGTTAGAGCTGGTGGCCAATGCAAGCACAGGCCAGAATCATCCTAAAATCAACGGGAAGTTCAGGCCGCCCTTTAATAAAAACATGACTCCTTTCAATTTGGAGGAAATGCTCAAAAAAACCTGCCCTTAGAACACCCAGCCCGGTAAGCCTTCAGCGCATACATGGGGTGATTGCCATATCATGCGGAAGTTCAAGAATTACCACATGCAGCAACACAACAACCAGGGCGATGGCCCGCCCGGCGGCTCAGGACCGGGCAGCTCGGGGGCTGGATTTGGATCCGATGGCTCAGGGCCCAGTCATCATGGTCAAGGTAATCAAGGAGGACATCCGTAGCACTCTGGTAACAACAACCAGCAGGAGCATAACCAATTTGGGTATCAAAGTAATCCAAAGCAGCTCAGTTCGGGCCAGTATCATGTTTTCACGACCGACCTTAACAAACGGGATCAGAAGTTACGCAAGCGGGCGATCAATGCGGCTGCGCCAGCTCTGCCAAAGTACTTGAAGTGGTCTGAATATAACATAATGTGGAGCCGGGAGGATCACCCGCCACGTGTTGATGACCCGGGGTGGCTGGCTTTGGTTCTTGCCCCCCAAGTGGGAGGATATATGGTGAATAAGGTTCTTATGGATGGAGGCAGCAGTATCAACATCCTCTATTATGACACCTTCCGACAGATGAAGTTGCTTGACAAGGATCTTAAGCCCTCATCCACCGTTCTTCATGGTGTGGTGCCAGGCAAGTCGGCTTATCCGGTGGGCAGGATTTCTTTGGAGGTTTCCTTTGGTGACGAATATAACTACATGGTTGAGTCCTTGTGGTTTGAGGTGGTCAAGATCAAGAGCCCTTACCATGCGTTGTTTGGACGGCCGGCTTATGCTAAGTTCATGGCTAGGCCCTGCTATGTCTACTTACAACTCAAGATGCCCGGGTTAAAAGGTACAATTACCGTTCATGGTGATCAGAGTACGGCTATTGAGTGCGAGGAAGGAGACACGGCTTATGCAGAATCCAGTTGTGCTCAGGAGGAGCTTAAGTTTTACAAGGAGAATGTTGACCCGGAGGATATGACCCCACTGAAAAAGCCCACAACGGAGGTTGAGCCGCGCCTCAAGTTTTCGGCGGACGATACCAAGGCAATAGATTTCACTCCAGGCGACTCATCCAAACAGTTTATTATTGGGGCTCACATGGATCCCAAATAGGAAAGCGCACTCATCGAATTAATCCGTGAGAATCGGGACATCTTTGCATGAAAACACTGAACGAGTTCACTGAGCACAACCTTAATGTGGATCCTAAGTTTAAACCTGTCAAGCAGTTTCTACGGCGGTTCAATGAGGAGAAACGCAAGGCCATTGGGGAAGAGGTTGCCCGGCTCTTGGCGTTTGGTTTGATCATCGAGGTCTTTCACCCAGAGTGGCTGGCTAACCCAGTGTTGGTGCTCAAGAAGAGAGGCACGTGGTGGATGTGCATGGATTATACGGACCTCAACAAGGCTTGTCCAGCTAATCCCTTTGCTCTCCCTCGTATTGATCAGATTAATGATGCTACCGCGGGTTGTGAAAGCTTATGCTTCCTGGATGCTTATTCAGGATATCATCAGATCAAGATGGCAGTTAAGGACCAAGAGAAGATGGCTTTCATTACGCCTTTTGGTGCCTTCTGTTATGTATCTATGCCTTTCGGGCTCAAGAGTGCCCAAGCAACTTATCAACGTTGTGTGCAGAATTGCCTTCACAGTCAGATCGGGTGCAACGTTCACGCTTACGTAGATAATATTGTGATCAAATCAAGGAAGAAGGAGACCCTTTTGGATGACTTAAGGTAGACTTTTGACAATCTCCGGATCTATAAGATGATGCTTAACCCGGCCAAGTGTGTTTTTGGCGTCCCGGCTAGGAAGCTCTTGGGATTGCTGGTTTTTGAGCGTGGCATTGAGGCTATCCCGAATAAAATCAAAGCTATCACCTCCCCGGGAGAGCCGGCCTGTGTTAATGATGTCCAACGCCTGGCGGGGCGAATCACCATGTTAAGCTGGTTCATAAGCCGCCTCGGTGAGAAAGCTATTCCCCTATATCAGATGATGAAAAAAGTAGACAATTTTGTCTGGAGTACGGCGGCGGGTGAAGCATTGGAGGCACTCAAGAAACTGCTCACTGAGGTACTGGTATTGGCCGCTTTGGCTGAGAAAGATCCTTTGCTCCTATACGTGGTGGCTAACAACCGGGCAGTCAACGCCGCAATTGTGGTAAAGCGCAAGGAAGCCGGAAAGGAGTATTCGGTTCAAAGGCCGGTTTACTATATCAATGAGGTCCTGACCGAATCCAAGCAGAGATATCCACATAGGCAGAAGCTGGTGTATGGAGTTTTCATGGCCAATCGCAAGTTAAAGCACTATTTCTTAGGGCAGCCGATCACTGTGGTCAGCTCTGCTCCGTTGGGGGACATAATTTAGAATAGAGAAGCCACCGGTAGGATTGCTAAGTGGGCGTTTGAGCTGGGACCTCTTAATCTGACATACATGCCTTGTACGGCCATGAAATCCTAGGCCCTTGTGAATTTTATAAACGATGGGACAGAGTGTCAAGCTCCTGAGGAAAAGCCGGATAACACATACTGGACTATACACTTTGATGGATCCAAGCAGCTGGAAGGATCAGGGGCAGGAGTTGTTTTGACATCTCCCAAAGGTGATAAATTTTGTTATGTGGTCCGGCTGAACTTCCCTTGCACCAACAATGCGGCTGAGTATGAGGCTTTGCTTCATGATCTCAGAGTAGCCAAGGAGATGAATTTAAGCCGGGTAAGGTGTTTGGGAGACTCAGATCTTGTGGCTCAGCAAGTTTCAGGCACTTGGGGTTCCAGGGACCTGCAGATGGCGGTTTATCGACAGGCGGTGGATGTCATTGCTGGTCACTTCAAAGTTTATTAGGTAGATCACATCGATCGTCTCAGGAATGAGGCAGCGGATGCCTTATCATGGTTAGGCTCTCAGCGAAAGCCGGTGCCGCCCAATATCTTTTTGGACGTTTTATAGCACCCGACTGTCAAGTTGCCTTCAGAGGAAGATTTGTTTGTCCCTGACCTGGAGGGGCAATTGGTGGTGGCTCTACATGCTATTCCGGATTGGACCGTGCCTTACTTGGCCTGTCTGACTCGGGGCGAATTACCTATGCTGAAAATCTAGCCAGACAGATCACCCGGCAGTCTAAGTCGATGACAATAGTTAATGGTGAGTTGCACAAGTGCAGCGTTACCGGGGGTTTTCAATGTTGTGTCTCACCAGAGGAAGGTCAAGAAATCTTGAATGAAATTCACGCTGGGGATTGTAGACATCACACCAGTTCAAAATCTCTAGTGGCCAAGGCTTTCTGGCATGGTTTCTTATGGTTGACGGATCACAAAGATGCAGAAGCTCTGGTCCGTAGGTGTGACGGCTGTCAAAACTTTGGCCGGCGTGCTCATGTTCCGGCTCAAGAGTTGCAGATGATACCAATTACTTGGCCGTTTGCAGTCTGGGGGCTTGATATGGTAGGACCTTTCAAGAGATCCAAGGATAAGAAAACACACCTCTTGGTGGCGGTTGATAAGTTCACCAAATGGGTAGAGGCTGAGCCGATCAGCAAGTGTGACGCAACTATGGCGGTTTAGTTTGTTAGAAAGCTGATCTACCATTTTGGTGACCCCCACAGCATCATCACTGATAATGGTGCAAATTTGTCCAAGGGGGCTATGAAAAATTTCTGTGACGAAGAGCACATCCAGCTGGATGTTTTAGCAGTTGCTCATCCATAGTCCAACGGTTAGGTGGAGCATGCCAATCAAGAAATCTTGAGGGGTATCAAGCTACGGCTCATGGTTCCTTTACAACGAACACCCGGTTGTTGGGTAGAAGAGTTGCCCTCCGTCTTATGGAGTATCAGAACCACTCCCAACAGATCCACAAGGTATACACCTTTCTTCATGGTTACAGTGTCGAGGCCGTGTTGCCAAGTGACATCCCACATGACTCGCCACGATTGGTGGCTTATGTTGAGACGGACAATGAGACGACGCGTCAGAACGCGTTGGATGCTTTGGAGGAGGAACGAGAACTGGCGGCTGCCCGTTCGGCGATTTATCAACAAGACCTGCGCCGCTATCATAGTTGTAGGGTTAAGACCCGGACGTTTCAAGAGGGCGACTTAGTCCTACGGCTGATTCAAGAACAGACAGATATGCATAAGTTATCTCCTCCATGGGAAGGGCCTTTTGTGGTCAGCCAAAATCTCAACAACGGGTCGTATTACCCCATTGACATCCGAGACGACTCAGATACTTTGGGTCAGGAGACCCGGCGGCCGTGGAACATAGCGCATCTGCGGCCTTATTACACTCAAGGTTGTTGAGAATCATTACTGTACATTATCATTGTACATATGATATTTATATATGAATAAAATAGCATCCTTGCAAGCCGGGGCCTCTGCCATGTCGCACATCTTCATCGATGCAAGTAAAATCTAATATATTGGCTGTCGAAGGGGGCTTCTTACCTTCGGGTATCGCTTATCTCACCCTAACAGCTGGCTTTATGCCATTCCGGTTAACATGTTAGCCGCGGTTGTCGAAGGGGGCTTCTTACCCTCGGGTATCGCTTATCTCACCCTAACAACCGGCGTTCGCGCCAAAAATGTTGACAAGTCAGCATTCGCTGTCAAAGGGGCTTCTTACCTTCGGGTATTGCTTATCTCACCCTAACAGCCGGCTTTATGCCATTCCGGTTAACATGTTAGCCGCTGTTGTTGAAGGGGGCTTCTTACCTTCGGGTATCGCTTATCTCACCCTAACAACTGGCGTTCGCGCCAAAAATGTTGACAAATCAGCATTGGCTGTTGAAGGGGGCTTCTTACCTTCAGGTATCACTTATCTCACCCTAAAAGCCGGCTTTATGCCATTCCGGTTAACATGTTAGCCACGGTTGTCGAAGGGGGCTTATTACCCTCGAGCATCGCTTATCTCACCGTAACAACTGGCGTTCGTGCCAAAAATGTTGACAAGTCAACATTGGCTATCGAAGGGGGCTTGTTACCTTTGAGTATTGCTTATCTCACCCTAACAGCCGGCTTTATGCCATTCCGGTTAACATGTTAGCCGCGGTTGTCGAAGGGGGCTTCTTACCCTCGGGTATCGCTTATCTCACCCTAACAACCGGTGTTTGCGCCAAAAATGTTGACAAGTCAACATTGGCTATCGAAGGGGGCTTCCTACCTTCGGGTATAGCTTATCTAACCCTAACAGCCGGCTTCATGCCAATTCAGTTGACATGTCAGTTGCGGTTGTCGAAGGGGGCTTCCCACCTCCGGGTCTAGCTTATCTATCCCTAACAACTGGCGCTCGCACCAGAAATGTTGACATGTCAACATCGGCTGTTGAAGGGGGCTTCCTACCTTCAGGTATAGCTTATCTAACCTTAACAGCCGGCTTCCTGCCCTACGGGTGAAGCTTACAAAACCTTATCGGCCGGCTCTTAAGCCAGGCAATGGGCTCCGTCAGCACATTGGGAAGACACAACATCTTCGAGTTGTGCTTTTAAGCCACCATCCCAATGGTATACAGATACATCTATGCATACAGGAAACTAAGCTGCAAAGAGCCGGTAAGGCATGCAATGAGAAAGACAAGAAAGATGGCATATATATATGTATATATATATATATGTTAAGCCGGACTTTCATGTTGGGAGACATAGTAGTAAATCAAAAAAATTCCTACGTATCACCAAGATCTATCTATGGACAAACCAGCAACGAGTCGGGAGAGATTGCATCTTCATACCTTTGAAGATCGCTAAGCGGAAGCGTTACAAGAACGCGGTTGGTGGAGTCGTACTCGCAGCGATTCAGATCGCGGTGGATTCCGATCTTGGCACCGAACAACGGCGCCTTCGCGTTCAACACATGTACAGCCCGGTGACGTCTCCGGCACCTTGATCCATCAAGGAGGAGGGAGAGGTTGGGGAAGGGCTCCAACAGCAGCACGACGTTGTGGTGGTGGTGGAGTAGCAAGGTATTCCAGCAGGGCTTCGCCTAAGCGCTGCGGAAGAGGAAGAAGAGAGGTAGGGCTGCGCCGTGGGAGAGAGATCAAATCTTGTTCCTAAAAGGCCAAAACCTCAAGTATATATAGGAGGAGGGAGAGGGAGGACTGCCTTGGCCTCTCCTCCAAAGAGGAGAGGTTCGGCTGAACCTAGGGGAAGAGTCGACCTCCCACAAGGGAGGTGGATCTCCTCTTTTTCAAACTCCTTTGCCCTACTATCTCCTTATCTCCAGCCGCATGGGCCTTTCTAGAAGGTCTTGACCAGCCGAACAAGGGCTGGCACACCTCCTCTAAGGGCCCACAAAGTCCTATGGTCGTCACACCCCTCCCGGGGTCCTCCGGCACCCTCCCTGCACTCCCGGTACACTACCGATGAGCCCGAAAACTTTCCGGTGACCAAAAATGGACTTCCTATATATCAATATTTACCTACGGACCATTCCGAAGCTCCTCGTGACGTCCGGGATCTCATACAGGACTCCGAACAACCTTCGGTAATCACGTATACCATTTCCCTATAACCCTAGCGTCATCGAACCTTAAGTGTGTAGACCCTACGGGTTCGGGAGACATGTAGACATGACCGAGACACCTCTCCGGTCAGTAACCAACAACGGGATCTAGATACCCATGTTGGCTCCCACATGCTCCACGATGATTTCATCAGATGAACCACGATGTCGGGGATTCAACCAATCCCGTATACAATTCCCTTTGTCTATCGGTATGATACTTGCCCGAGATTCGATCCTCGGTATCTCTATACCATGTTCAATCTCGTTACTGGCAAGTCTCTTTACTCGTTCCATAATACATCATCCTGTGGCTAACTCCTTAGTCACATTGAGCTCATTATGATGATGCCTTACCGGGTGGGCTCAGAGATACCTGTCTGTCACACGGAGTGACAAATCCCAGTCTCGATTCGTGCCAACCCAACAAACACTTTCGGAGATACCCGTAGTGCACCTTTATAGCCACCTAGTTACGTTGTGATGTTTGGCACACCCAAAGCATTCCTACGGTATCCGGGAGTTTCACAATCTCATGGTCTAAGGAAACGATACTTGACATTGAAAAGCTTTAGCAAACGAACTACACGATCTTGTGCTATGCTTAGGTTGGGTCTTGTCCATCACATCATTCTCCCAATCATGTGATCCCGTTATCAACGACATCCAATGTCTGTGGTCATGAAACCGTGACCATCTATTGATCAATGAGCTAGCCAACAAGAGGCACACTAGGGACATGTTGTGGTCTATGTATTCACACATGAATTACGGTTTCCGGTTAACACAATTATAGCATGAACAATAGACAATTATCATGGACAAGGAAATACAATAATAACCATTTTATTATTGCCTCTAGGGCATATTTCCAACAGTCTCCCACTTGCACTAGAGTCAATAATCTAGTTACATTGTGATGAATCGAACACCCATAGCATTCTGGTGTTGATCATGTTTTGCTCGTGAGAGAGGTTTAGTCAACGCATCTGCGACATTCAGATCCGTATGCACTTTACAAATATCTATATCTCCCTCCTGAATGTAATCACGGATGGAGTTAAAGCGGCGCTTGATGTGTCTTGTCTTCTTGTGAAACCTGGGCTCCTTCGCAAGGCCAATAGCTCCAGTGTTGTCACAGAATAGAGTCATCGGGGCCGACACACTTGGAATTACTCCTACGTCGGTGATGAAATCCTTCATCCAGACTCCTTCCTTTGCTGCTTCCAAAGCAGCTATGTACTCTGCTTCACATGTAGATGCCACCACGACGCTTTGCTTGCTGCTACACCAGCTGACTACACCTCCGTTCAAAATATACATGTGTCCGGTTTGTGACTTGGAGTCGTCCGGATCTGTGTCGAAGCTAGCATCGACGTAACCCTTTATGACGAGCTCTTCGGCACCTCCATATACAAGAAACATGTCCTTTGTCCTTTTTAGGTACTTCAGGATATTCTTGACCGCTGTCTAGTGTTCCGCTCTGGGATCACTTTGGTACCTCCCTACCAAACTTATGGCAAGGTTCACATCAGGTTCGGTACACAGCATGGCATACATAATAGAGCCTATGGCTGAAGCATAGGGGATGACACTCATCTCTTCTCTATCCTTTGTCGTGGTCGGGCATTGAGTCGTACTCAATCTCACACCCTGTAACACAGGCAAGAACCCCTACTTGGACTGATCCATATTGAACTTCTTCAATATCTTGTCAATGTATGTGCTTTGTTAAAGACCTATGAGGCGTCTCGATCTATCTCTATAGATCTTGATGCCCAATATGTAAGTAGCTTCTCCAAGGTCCTTCATTGTAAAACACTTATTCAAGTAGGCCTTTATACTTTCCAAGAGTTTTATATCATTTCCCATTTTCAGTATGTCATCCACATATAATACGAGAAATGCCACAGAGCTCCCACTCACTTTCTTGTAAATACAGGGTTCTCCATAAACTTGTACAAACCCAAACGCTTTAATCACCTCATTAAAGCGAGTGTTCCAACTTCGAGATGCTTGCACCAGCCCATAGATGGAGCGTTGGAGCTTGCATACTTTGTTAGCATCTTTAGGATCGACAAAACCTTCCGGCTGCATCATATACAGTTCTTCCTTGAGGAAGCCATTAAGGAATGCCGTTTTGACGTCCATTTGCCAGATCTCATAATCATAAAATGCGGGAATTGCTAACATGATTCGTACAGACTTCAGCATTGCTACGGGTGAGAAAGTCTCATCGTAGTCAACTCCTTGAACTTGTCGATAACCCTTAGCGACAAGCCGACCCTTATAGACGGTCACATTACCATCCGCGTCAGTCTTCTTCTTAAAGATCCATTTATTTTCAATGGCTCGCTTATCATCAGCAAAGTCCACCAAAGTCCACACTTTGTTCTCATACATGGATCCTATCTCGGATTTCATGGCTTCAAGCCATTTGCTGGAATCCGGGCCCGCCATCGCTTCTTCATAGTTCGAAGGTTCACCGTTGTCTAACAACATGATCTCCAGGACAGGGTTGTCGTACCACTCTGGTGCGGAACGTGTCCTAGTGGACCTTCGACGTTCAATAGTAACTTGATCTGAAGTTTCATGATCATTATCATTAACTTCCTCTCCAGCCGGTGTAGGCTCCACAGAAACAACTTCCTGTGCTGCGCTACTCTCTGTTTCGAGTGGAGGTACAGTTACCTCATCAAGTTCTATTTTCCTCCCACTTACTTCTTTCGAGATAAACTCTTTCTTGAGAAAGGATTCATTCTTGGCAACAAACACTTTGCCTTCGGATCTGAGGTAGAAGGTATACCCAATAGTCTCTTTGGGATATCCTATGAAGATGCACTTTTCCGCTTTGGGTTCGAGCTTCTATGCTTGAAGTTTCTTCAAATAAGCATCGCATCCCAAAACTTTTAGAAACGACAGCTTAGGTTTGTTTCCAAACCATAATTCATACGGTGTCGTCTCAACGGACTTTGATGGTGCCCTATTTAAAGTGAATGCGGGAGTCTCTAATGCATATCCCCAAAATGATAGCGGTAATTAGGTAAGAGACATCATAGATCGCACCATATCCAATAGAGTGCGATTACGATGTTCAGACACACCATTTCGCTGAGGTGTGCTAGGCGGCGTGAGTTGTGAAACAATTCCACATTTCCTTAGGTGCGTGCCACACTCGAGACTTAAATATTCCCCGCCACGATCAGAATGTAGGCACTTTATTTTCCTGTCACGTTGATTCTCTACCTCACTCTGAAATTCCTTGAACCTTTCAAAGGTTTCAGACTTGTGTTTCATTAAGTAGACATACCCATATCTGCTCAAGCCATCAGTGAGGGTGAGAACATAACGGTAGCCACCGGGAGCCTCGACGCTCATTGGAACGCATACATCAGTATGTATTATCTCCAACAAGTCGGTTGCTCGCTCCATTGTTCCGGAGAACGAAGTCTTGGTCATCTTGCCCAAGAGGCATGGTTCACACGTGTCAAATGATTCGAAATCAAGTGACTCCAAAAGTCCATCAGCATGGAGCTTCTTCATGCGTTTGACACCAATATGACCAAGGCGGCAGTGCCACATGTAAGTGGGACTATCGTTATCAACCTTACACTTTTTGGTACTCACACTATGGACATGTGTAACATCACATTCGAGATTCATGAAAAATAAACAATTGACCAGCGGGGCATGACCATAAAACATTTCTCTCATATAAATAGAACAACCATTATTCTTAGATTTAAATTTGTAGCCATCTCACATCAAGCGAGATCGAGATACAATGTTCATGCTCAAAGCTGGTACTAAATAACAATTATTAAGGTTTAAAACTAATCCCGAAGGTAGATGTAGAGGCAGCGTGCCGACGGTGATCACATCAACCTTGGAACCATTCCCGACGCGCATTGTCACCTCGTCCTTTGCCAGCCTCTGCTTATTCCGTAGCTCCTGCTTGGAGTTACAAATGTGAGCAACTGCATCGGTATCAAATACCCAGGAGCTACTATGAGCGCTGGTTAGGTACACATCAATAACAAGTATATCACATATACCTTTAATGTTGCCGGCCTTCTTTTCCGCTAAGTACTTGGGATAGTTCCGCTTCCAGTGACCGGTACCCTTGCACTAAAACACTCAGTGTCAGGCTTGGGTCCATTCTTGTTCTTCTTCCCGGCAACTTTCTTACCGGGCGTAGCAACAGCTTTTCCTTCCTTCTTGAAGTTCTTCTTACCCTTGCCTTTCTTGAAACTAGTGGTCTTATTCACCATCAATACTTGATGCTCCTTTTTGATCTCGACATCTACTGATTCCAGCATCGAGTACAACTCAGGAATGGACTTCTCCATACCCTGCATGTTGTAGTTCATCACAAAGCTCTTGTAGCTAGGTGGAAGCGACTGGAGGATTCTGTCAATGACCGAGTCATCCGGGACATTAACTCCCAGCTGAGTCAAGCGGTTGTGTAGCCCGGACATCTTGAGGAGGTTCTCACTGACAGAACTATTCTCCTTCATCTTACAGCTGAAGAACTTGTCGGAGACGTCATATCTCTCGACCCGGGCATGAGCTTGGAAAACCAGTTTTAGCTCTTGGAACATCTCATATGCTCCATGTTGCTCAAAACGCTTTTGGAGCCCCGGTTCTAAACTGTAAAGCGTGCCGCATTGAACAAGGGAGTAATCATCGCAGTGTGAATGCCAAGCGTTCGCAACGTCTTGTTCTGCTGGGAGAATGGGTGCGTCACCTAGCGGTGCACCAAGGACATACAATTTCTTGGAAGCTATGAGGATGATCCTCAAGCCATGGACCCAGTCCGCATAGTTGCTTCCATCATCTTTCAGCTTGGTTTTCTCAAGGAACGCGGTGAAATTGAGGGTGACATTCGCGTTGGCCATTGGATCTATGATATAGATAGTAAAGACAATTTTAGACTAAGTTCATGATAATTAAGTTCACATAATCAAATTATTTAATGAACTCCCATTTAGATAGACATCTCTCTAGTCATCCAAGTGACACATGATCCATGTCAGCTAGCCCGTGTCCGATCATCACGTGAGACGGACTAGTCATCCATGGTGAACATCTCCATGTTGATCGTATCTTCTATACGACTCATGTTCGACCTTTCGGTCTTCCGTGTTCTGAGGCCATGTCTGTACATGCTAGGCTCGTCAAGTCAACCTAAGTGTTCCGTGTGTGTAAATGTGGCTTACACCCATTGTATGCGAACGTTAGAACCTATCACACCCGATCATCACGTGGTGCTTCGGAACGACGATCCTTAGCAACGGTGCACAGTTAGGGTGAACACATCTCTTGAAATTTTATTGAGAGATCATCTTTTTTACTACCGTCGTTCTAAGCAAATAAGATGTAAACATGATAAACATCACATGCAATCAATATAGTGACATGATATGGCCAATATCATCTTGCTCCTTAGATCTCCATCTTCGGGGCACCATGATCATCACCGGCGCGACACCATGATCACCATCATTGTGTCTTCATGAAGTTGTCTCGCCAACTATTACTTCTACTACTATGGCTAACATTTAGCAATAAAGTAAAGTAATTACATGGCGTTTATGATTGACACGCAGGTCATACAATAAAATAAGACAACTCCTATGGCTCCTGCCGGTTGTCATACTCATCGACATGCAAGTCGTGAATCCTATTACAAGAACATGATCAATATCATACATCACAATGCATGACATCGCATCCTTTTGACCATATCACATCACAAGGCATATGCTGCAAAAACAAGTTAGACGTCCTCTAATTTGTAGTTGCAAGTTTTACGTGGCTGCTATGCCAATTTCTTACCTACGCCAAAACCACAACATGATATGCCAATTTCTATTTACCATTCATAAGGACCCTTTTCATCGAATCCAATCCGACTAAGGTGGGAGAAACAGACACCTGCTAGCCACCTTATGCAACAAGTGCATGTCAAGCGGTGGAACCAGTCTCATGTAAGCGTACGTCTAAAGTCAGTCCGGGCCGCTTCAACCCACAATACACCGAATCAAGATAAGACTAGTAGTGGTAAGCAAATTAACAAAATCGACGCCCACAACAACTTTTACTACTCGTGCATAGATTCTAAACATAGACCTAGCTCATGATGCCACTGTTGGGAGACGTAGTAGTAAATCAAAAAAAATCCTACGTATCACCAAGATCTATCTATGGAGAAATTAGCAACGAGTGGGGAGAGATTGCATCTTCATACCTTTGAAGATCGCTAAGCGGAGGCATTAAAAGAACGCGGTTGGTGGAGTCATACTCGCAGCGATTCAGATCGCAGTGGATTCTGATCTTAGCGCCGAACAACGGCGCCTCCACGTTCAACACACATATAGCCCGGTGACGTCTCCCGCACCTTGATCCAGCAAGGAGGAGGGAGAGGTTAGGGAAGGGCTCTAACAGCAGCATGACGGTGTGGTGGTGGTGGAGTAGCAAGGTATTCCGACAGGGCTTCGCCTAAGCGCTGCGGAGGAGGAAGAAGAGAGGTAGGGCTGCGCCGTGGGAGAGAGATCAAATCTTGTTCCCAAAAGGCCAAAACCGCATGTATATGTAGGAGGAGGGAGAGGTATGTCTCCCTTGGCCTCTCCTCCAAAGAGGAGAGGTTCGGCCGACCGTAGGGGAAGAGTCCACCTCCCACAAGGGAGGTGGATCTCCTCTTTTTCAAACTCCTTTGCCCTATCTCCCTATCTCCAGCCGCATGGGCCTTTCTAGAAGGTCTTCGCCAGCCCAACAAGGGATGGCACACCTCCTATAAGGGCCCACAAAGTCCTATGGTCGTCACACCCCTCCCGGGGTCCTCTGGCACCCTCCCGGCACTCACACTACCGATGAGCCCGAAAACTTTCCGGTGATGAAAACTGGACTTCCTACATATCAATCTTTACCTCCGGACCATTCCGGAGGACCTCGTGACATCCGACATCTCATCTGGGACTCCAAACAACCTTAGGTAATCACGTATACCATTTCCCTATAACTCTAGCGTCATCGAACCTTAAGTGTGTAGACCCTACGGGTTCGGGAGACATGTAGATATGACCGAGACACCTCTCCGGTCAATAACCAACAGCGGCATCTAGATACCCATGTTGGCTCCCACATGCTCCACAATGATCTCATCGGATGAACCACGATGTCAGGGATTCAATCAATCCCGTATACAATTCCCTTTGTCTATCGGTATGATACTTGCCCGAGATTCGATCCTCGGTATCTCTATACCTTGTTCAATCTCATTACCGGCAAGTCTCTTTACTCGTTCCATAATACATCATCCCGTGGCTAAATCCTTAGTCACATTGAGCTCATTATGACGATGCCTTACCGAGTGGGCCCAAAGATACCTCTCCGTCACACGGAGTGACAAATCCCAGTCTCGATTCGTGCCAACCCAACAAACACTTTTGGAGATACCCGCAGTGCACCTTTATAGCCACCCAGTTATGTTGTGACATTTGGCACACCGAAAGCATGCCTACAGTATCCGGGAGTTGCACAATCTCATGGTCTAAGGAAACGATACTTGACATTGAAATGCTTTAGCAAACGAACTACTCGATCTTGTGCTATGCTTAGGATTGGGTCATGTCCATCACATCATTCTCCCAATGATGTGATCCCGTTATCAACGACATCCAATGTCCATGGTCATGAAACCGTGACCATCTATTGATCAATGAGCTAGCCAAGTAGAGGCTCACTAGGGACATGTTGTGGTCTATGTATTCACACATGCATTACGGTTTCTGGTTAATACAATTGTAGCATGAACAATAGACATTTATCATGAACAAGGAAATACAATAATAACCATTTTATTATTGCCTCTAGGGCATATTTCCAACATTTCATATGTGCGTGATGGCACAATTCAAGAAAGGCGAAAGTTGTCACTAGTCTATTACAGACGCTCTCTGTGGAGCCCAAAAATATCATCAACTTTTGTACACCGCTCACGGCGGGTCATGAAGAGCCGACCACTAAAAGATATCTACAGCATGGTTAGCTGGCGTGCGGGTCATCTTGCTCCGGCTCGACGGCTGCCTTGATCTGGAGATTTTCCAAGTCCCAGTTGCAGTCGGTTAAAGTTGCAAAAGTTCCTTCTTCAAAGAAGGGGGATGGGTCAATATCAAAGGCGAAAAGGTTCTTACTGCGAGTGGGTGTCAAATCCTTTCACTCGAAGAGTGGGCCACGGATCCTTTTTTCATCGGCGCTGTAAGCCGCCTGGTAAGTCGCCAAGTTGACCTCTTCCGCAAAGACGGAGGCTAGTACTTTGGAATCCTTTACGCACCGGGCATAGTCGGCGTCCATAAATTCAGAGCCGTCATCCTTCTTGGAGGGAGACCCATCCATCATGTCAGCCGGAGTAAGCTCTGGAGCAAAAGCCAAGGCCCGGCTTATGGCTGCGATCACCCCTTGGCGAGCAGCTGATTTCTTCAACTCTGCAATCTGCTTTGGCATCGTTGACAGAAGCTCCAAGACCCCTTTGAGAACTGAAGGGATATTTTCTTTATATTGCACAGCCTTGATTGTGCATACTGCGTCGCAGTAGAGTTGTTCTATCAACGTATAGATGGCCTTCAGGGGCAGCAAGCTATCAGAGGCAAGTTGGCAGCTCCTAGGACCTGCATGAAACGGAGGCATCGTTATGAGTCGCCAACACAAGTATAATATTCGGATTGATTCAAGCTATTAAACAACTTACCAAAGAGGGTGGCTGCCACTTCGTAATATGCTGCCTCAAGAACTACAGCTCGTCCGACACAATCACGCGTCGCTGATCGGTGTCATCTCCCCGTTTAGTCAATGTGGCTTTTTCAGCTTTGGCAGATTCCTTGAAGGCGGTGAAGTCGGCCTTGATTTTAGCTAATTCTTTGGCAAGGAGCCGGTATTTCTCGTCAGCTTCACTCCAGCCGGCTTGCTAAGTAGCTAAGTTGGTTTTTAAGACAGCCACTTCTGACCCGGCTTCGGTTAAGGCTTCCTGCGACATATTAAAGCATGGAATAAACTGACAGGGGAGAAATTTCAACAACTCATCAAGTATCAAATAGATTGCAAGCAATATGCATGACACTTGGGGGTTAATGTCTATTTTTAAGACAGTTCTGGCTCAACTTCGACAAAATTGACCCGCAACTTGGGGGCTACATACTGGTTCTTCAAGCAGTTAAATATTAAAAGTTCTGACTCAACCTCGACAAGATTGACCCGAAACTTGGGGGCTACATACTGGTTTTCTAAGGAGGTTCAGGATGAAAGTCCCGGCTCAACTTTGGAAAAGATTGAGCCAGCCCTTGGGGGCTACGATTGGCCCTGTTATCTATCTCCTGGGAAGTTCCGGTTCAAAATTACTAATTATTGAGACGGCCCTTGGGGGCTAACAACAATGCTTGGAGATCATGTCTAAGTAAATTGAGGCCTACATGGTAGGTGTTTCTACTTCTACTAAGATGGAAGAGCCGGATTATTACCAGCCAATATTAACCCGGCCCTTGGGGGCTACGTAAGGGTATAAGGAGGAAAAAGGAATACCTCATATTTTTCTTCATTTTCTTCTCGAGGATAGGGAGCTCAAATTCCAGCTTCCTAGAGGCTTTAGTCGTCTTAGCATGCTTCGTCAACACATGAGGAGAAGGAGAGCGGAAGCTGGCGCCGGTAATCATGACGTCTGGAGCAGTGGTGTCGTCAGCAGCTCTGGCAGGATTCAACGGCTTGGAAAGGTCCCTTGGGGGGCTCTCTGGAAGAATGTCGTTAGCAGCCGGCTCCGCAGAAGTTCGGGAGGGTCCGCAGCCGGCATAGGCCCGTCTGGCTTACCAAGCTCCGATTCTCGAGCAACAGAGCCAGGGGAGGGTCTGTTGGTTTTCCTTCGCTTGGCTTGAGCACTAGAAAGGTATGGAAGTTAGAATCCAAAGGTTCCAACCGCTAAAGAGCCGAACATAAGGCTGGAGAAACAAGCACAGTGGATTAATCTTGGGAGGCAGTAGAGCAGTGGCCGTAGAGTTGCCGGAAGAAGGTGACCCTTGAGGGACAGTTCAAATAATATAAGGCAGTGTTGAGATTATAAAGAAAAAGCTAATAAAATCAACAGAGATACATACCTCTGCGGGGCGTTTCTTCTGAGTCGGGGAGTTAGGCAACCCGGACATGAGATCAGTAGAGCCGGCACTTCGGGTCTAACGGCGGTCGACTTGCTGTTGCTTTTTCAAAAGAAATTGGGGATCCAAATGAGCAAGAGGGTGAGAAAGGGGAACTTTTCGAACAACCCGCCGTATCTTCTGGGGTATAAAACATTCTAAGTCGGATGAAATATAAGTTACCTCACGGATGTTGGCACGGCTCGTCTCTACCTCATCCTGTGAATAAGTTGTAATCAATAAGGTGAATCAGGAGGTTGCAGAAATAGTCAAACTATACCTGTGAGCCGGCTGATTCTGGCGGGTCAAACCATTCCTCCTGAGGGGCGGTCTTCTTCGTTTTCTTGACTGGGGCTTTCTTCTTGCTCTTCTTCAAAGGAGGAACATACTTCTTCTTCCAGAAATCAGAGTTGGCCTGAAAAGGTAAGCCGGGTAATAGCGATGAATTGACAAAGTCACAGCTAACCAAAGAAAAGAGACGGTGAAGAGTCGCCTTACATGAGGGGTAGGATTAACGGCACTAAAAGGCGCCAGCCCAATAGCGCTGCAAGCTCCTGACGTCTCATGAACGAGACTCCGGATGACAGTGGTGATATCATCTTTGGTTAAAGTTGTCCGGCTGAAGCATAGGGAACCATCATACTTGCCCGGGTATTCACACATGAGGTGGCTTCTCAGGCTCAACGGCATAATTCTCCAGGAGATCCAGCAGCGGATCAAGTCCAAAGCCGTCAGTCCATGGGCCATGAGGGCTTTAATCCTGGCATGAGCCGGCTCGTGCCTTACACGTTCAGAAGTTCATAGCCGGCCAGGAAGCTCAGAAGTTGTCTTGAGCCGGGAAGGGTGATAACCCGACAACGGATGCTCACCCTTCGGGGAAGTATCCTTGCAGTAGAACCAAGTCTTGTTCCAATCCTTTGGATGACTCGGCATTGGTACAGCTGGAAAGGTAATGTCCCGGCGCCTCTGTATAGAAATTCCACCAAGTTCTAAGCTCGGGCCGGCCTTTACTTCAGTTTGCCGGTTCACATAAAAGAATTCTTGGAAGAGACCTACAGAGGCTGAGTCTGCAAATAGACCTCGCTGAGCACTTGGAAGTTGCAGATGTTTGAGTTAGAGTTGGAGGCAAAGTTTTGAGGATGCGGCTTATAGAAATAAAGAATGTCCCGGAAGAATTTTGAGCCGGGAGGTACGAATCCGCGTTCAATATGAGCTGAAAAAACAACTACCTCACCCTCCTAAGGAATGGGCTTCAGTTCATTACCCGGAACCAGCTAATGGATGACCTCTTTGGCAGGAAGGGTGCCCACAAGTACAAAGTCTGTCGGAAACTCTTCGGTAATGCAGGAACCGACCTAGTTGCAGGATTTAGATGTGCGAGACATGGCAGCAGTTTTTAACTATACAAAGTAACCATATACGGCGAGTCAAGAAAATGGCAAATAAATATGGTCGGCTTAAAAGCTTAAGACCTTAAGGATGAGACGCCAAGATCCGGCTGATGAGAGTCGGAATGGCATGGCGGGTCAACATCATGAAAAACAGAGTGAAATTTGGCTAAGTGCTGGAAACAGGTTTCGCAAAGTATTGCTACGGTTGCGGATCTATAAAACAAAAGAAATGACTTTATTTCTAGACCTAGCGATGAACTGATGAAAATAAAGAAAACCTGAAAACGACGGGCGGAGCCGTGGTGAATCTAAATAGCATCAATGTCGATCTCCTACCTAGTGGCGCTATGGGGACAGGATATGGTTAAGGGCTCATGGACTAAGCATGGTTGGCATTGATGGATCCCGACTTCTAAAAACTACGGCAACGGAGCTCACTGAAAACCCTACCGGAACAACTCGCGAATCTAAGGGGAGAAGGACTCACCGGCGACGGCGCGATGAAAGCGGAAGGTACTCTGACTCGCGTCAGGTTGATGTAGTGGCCCTGTCGATGGTGAGGAGGAGACGGCGCCGGAGCAGGAAGGGTTGGAAACGGAAGCGTCAGAAGGATGGCGATGATGGAGCGAGTGGGAGAAGGCAAATGCCACCCCTAGTGGTCCTATTTAATAGGGAAAAGGCGGAATGGGCGCGAAAATCCAGGCGTCGGATGTCGTTTGACCAAGGCGGATGCCTCGATTTATGGACTATTCATTTAAAGAAGATTCGTTGCATGTGTTAGAGGATCTTTTTTATAGATTTGACATGACATCACGCCGGGTCATTTCCGGGCGACTCGCCGATGATTAAGAAGAAGGCTGAAGTGAGCAAGCTCAAATCAACCTGGGGCCTAATGTTAGGGATATAACCCCACGGTGAGACCCGTCGTGATGGCTCCGGGTCACACCAGGCGGCTCGTACACCAGCCCAAGAGTGAGCCATGGAGACTTAAGGCCCAAGACGCTTGGCGGCTCGACAAGATGGGCCGGCAGGTGCCCGGATGAAGAAGACCCGGGCGTGTAAGCCGCCCGGGGACAACTTGGTCAGGAAAGGCAAGAGAAGATAGAGGTAGACTCGGACATGTAATGAGAGTAGGTTGCAACTTGTATGAATCGTGGTCTTGACCTCCTATATAAAGGCAAGACCCGGGGTGACTTAGAGATCAGGTTATCATGAACTAGGTCAAGCAATATCTCCCTTGTAATCGATACATCAAGCAATACAAGCACAAGCAGGACGTAGGCTATTACCTCGACTTGAGGACCGAACCTGGGTAAACTCGTGTCCTTCATCCCAATCAACCCCTTTGAGTCCATCACTTTAGCAATGGCCCCAAACCCAAGTCCGTTCACCCGGACCTCTTTCGTGATAAAACCATGACAGACGTCCTCTAATTTTTAGTTGCAAGTTTTTACGTGGCTGCAATAGGTTTCTAGCAAGAACGTTTCTTACCTACGCCAAAACCACAATGTGATATGCCAATTGCTATTTACCCTTCATAAGGACCCTTTTCTTCGAATCCAATCCGACTAAGGTGGGAGAGATAGACACCCGCTAGCCACCTTATGCAACAAGTTCATGTCAGGCGGTGGAACCGGTCTCACGTAAGCGTACGTGTAAAGTTGGTCCGGGCCGCTTCATCCCACAATATTGCTGAATCAAGATAAGACTAGTAGTGGTAAGCAAATTAACAAGATCGACGCCCACAACAACTTTGTGTTCTACTCGTGCATAGATTCTATGCATAGACCTAGGTCATGATGCCACTATTAGGAGACGTAGTAGTAAATCAAAATTTTCTATGCGTTCACCAAGATCTATCTATGGAGAAACCAGCAACGATAAGGAAGCGATTGCATCTCCATACCTTTGAAGATCGCTAAGAGTAAGCGTTACGAGAACGCGGTTGGTGGAGTCGTACTCGTAGCCAAGGTTGTCAGAATCGCGATTCGGAATCAGATCGGAACTCTGATGGTAGAATCGCAAATCATAGAATCTTCACTATCAGGATTGTAGAAACGTAGATTCTATGAAGTAAATCGTAGAATCATAGGGGTTAATTTGGATCGTAAAGTCGTAGAATCGCATAACAGAATCGCGATTCTGACAACCTTGCTCGTAGCGATTCAGATCGCAGTGAACTCCGATCTTAGCGCCGAACAACGGTGCCTCCACGTTCAACACACGTGCAGCCCGGTGATGTCTCCTACTCCTTGATCCAGCAAGAAGGAAGGAGAGGTTGAGGGAGAGCTTCGGCAGCACGATGGCGTGGTGACGGTGGAGCTACATGGTCTCCGGCAGGGCTTCACCAAGCACTATGGAGAACGAGGAGAGAGAGGAGTAGGGTTGCGCCGTGGGAGAGAGAGATGTGTGTCTCAAACAGCCCCAAGGGCACCACTATATATAGGAGGAGAGGGAGGAGGGTGCCCACCCCTAGGGTTCCCACCCTAGGTGGTGCGGCAGCCCTAGATGGGATCTTGGCCGGCGGCCAAGAGGGAGGGAGAGGTGGTGCGGCAGCCCTAGCTGCCCTAGATGGGCCTAGGGCCCATCTAGGTCTATGGTTTGCCCCCCCCCCTCTACTTGCTGCACCTTGGGCCAGGTGGGATGGGCGCACCAGCCCACCTAGGGGCTGGTTCCCTCCACCTTTGGCCCATGCAGCCCTCCGGGGCCCGGGGCCTCTCCCGGTGGACCCCCAGAACCCTTTCGGTGGTCCCGATACGTTATCGATGACGCCCGAAACATTTCCGGTAAGCAAACCCTCACTTCCTATATATCAAACTTTGTCTCCGGACCATTATGGAACTCCTCATGATGTCTGGGATCTCATGCGGGACTCTGAACAACCTTCGGTAATCACGTCGACTATTTCCCTATAACCCTAGCGTCATCGAACCTTAAGTGTGAAGACCCTATGGGTTCGGGAGACATGTAGACATGACTGAGACACCTCTCCAGTCAATAGCCAACAGCAGGATCTGGATACCCATGTTGGCTCCCACATGCTCCACAATGATCTCATCGGATGAACCATGATGTCGGGGATTCAATCAATCCCGTATACAATTCCCTTTGTCTACCGTTATGATACTTGCCCGAGATTCGATCGTCGGTATCCCTATACCTTGTTCAATCTCGTTATGGGAAAGTCTCTTTACTCGTTCTGCAACACATCATCCCGTGGCTAACTCCTTAGTCACTTTGAGATCTTTATGATGATGTCTTACCGAGTGGGCCCAGAGATATCTCTCCGTCACACGGAGTGACAAATCCTAGTCTCGATTCATGCCAACCCAACAGACACTTTCGGAGATACCCGTAGTGCACCTTTATAGCCACCTAGTTACGTTGTGACGTTTGGCACACCCAAAGCATTCCTATAGTATCCGGGAGTTGCACAATCTCATGGTCTAAGGAAATGATGCTTGACATTAGAAAAGCTTTAGAAGACGAACTACACGATCTCGTGCTATGCTTAGGATTGGGTCTTATCCATCACATCATTCTCCTAATGATGTGATCCCGTTATCAACGACATCCAATGTCCATGGCCATGAAACCATGAACATCTATTGATCAACGAGCTAGCCAACTAGAGGCTCACTAGGGACATGCTGTGGTCTATGTATTCACTCATGCATTACGGTTTCCGGTTAACACAATTATAGCATGAACAATAGACAATTATCGTGAACAAGGAAATACAATAATAACCATGTGGGGATCTTAGTGGATGCCATAGTGAATCTTGTTCATGGTGGAGTGACTGGCCTGGATCTACTTGAGACCTTCCTCAGTCGACGGATCTAGCCTCTCCAAGCAAGGCACCATGCCATGTGGCACTACTAAGGCCCTGAGGACTCGGCCCGAACGCACCTAGAGGAAGTTTCGGAGAAAACTGTCGAGCAGTGGCTTCGAGGCATCACTGGAGCCTGCAACAACCCCCTTGGGGCCAAGCGGATCAAGACTTTCAATGGTGAGAACCAACGAAAGAATCTAGTAAATTATATCCTTGTCGAATGTTGTATTGTTCCATCGAGTGACCGAGTCTTCGGTCGACTGACTTCATTGTTTGAATTTTGCTGGAGTGGACGAACATGTACTCGCCTGTGCCGGATGGGAATTAGCCTAAGGACGGAGGGAAGAGCAAGGGCAGCAGCGTTGACGCCGATAATGTAGAAGGCAACGAGGATGACTATGAGGACTCAGAAGCGAGCGAGTTAGAGTATGAATCTCTGCCTCACATCGAGCGTCGCACCAAGCAGCACCAAGATCCAGCAGCTGTTGCGAGCAAGACCGTAGCTTCGAACACTCGGAATCTGAAGGGCGACCGGGCCACCACATCTGAGTCGACTGGAAAGGCTGCGAAACAAGGACTGACACGCCAAAGCCTCGGAAGGCCCTACCTCGCATGAAGACCGTTGTGCCCATTGCTTCCATGTGAGTGTTTGTTTTCTTCTTCTGCTACTGCATGGAACCTTATATTCTTGCTAACCAAGTGGAATTCGTCTGTCAAAGCTGCTACTTTGGTGATGTCGCCTCCAAGGGATGGGGAGAGGCCATGGACTTGGATACTGCTGACGCGGCCACCTCCCAACGAGGTATAACAAATCTTCACTCAACCATGTTTCTTGAAAAACGATTCACCGATTGAATAAACTAACATTGTTGACCAGTGCCTGCAGAGATCATCCAACTTGAGGACGATGAAGAGCCACCTCGGGGTACGAGGGATGAAGGTGCGACCTCAGGCACCCCATGCGTACGCGCACGAAGAACGTCATCAGCCAGAACCGAGCTCTCCACTCTGTTGTCGACTAATCCGCCAGCCGTTTCAACCATCACGGCCTCAACGCCACTCAGACAACCTCAAGCAACACCAGCTACTCTAGATGCGGCATCGACTTAGCCGACGACTACCTTTACCATGTACCGTGTCCCGGAAGACCAAACTGGAGCAACCAAAGAAGCCATGATCCAAGCGAAGTAGGTGATGCTGCACACAAAGGAGGCGTACGAAGCAAGGAAGTTGGCTTATGATGCCAGCTCGGCGCTCCGCACCAATGTCTGAGTAAGTGTGATCGTAAGTTCGTTTCCGATTGAATTATTGTCTTTCCTGATTGTACACCTAGTGGGTGCTTTCCTTTCAAAGCATACTTGCCTGTTTTCCTCTCGGATAGACCAGGTCTTAGTCGAGTGAGTTTTGGTCTAGTGGGGGCACTCTGAGTGCACCCACTTGGTGTAGTCCCTGAGACCGCTGTCGAATGGTGATGACATCGGCAGGGGTCTTAGAATTGTTTTGACAAGCGCTCGACAGGTCGAGTGATAGAACGTCCAGTGGGGGCACGCTGAGTGCACCCACTAGGTGACTGTAATCCCCAAGACCGCCGTTGAGTGCTTGCACCGGCGAGGGTCTTAGAAAATGTTTGTATGCTTGCGCACCTTTTTTTTGTTTGCTTGTCACTCGATAGATCGAGTGTTAGCAAGTCCAGTGGGGGCACTCTGAGTGCACCCACTGGGTGTAGTCCCCGAGACCATCATCGAGTGCTTGCATTGGTAGGGGTCTGATAGTGACAGTTTTTGCTCGGACGGGATGGACCTGGTCGAGTGATTTTCAATCCATTGGGGGCACTCTTAGTGCACCCACTGGGTGTACGAGTCTATTGTTGGTTGTTAGCAATGAGCAGTAGTCTTAAGAACTTGGACTCACGGTCCCTTTTCTTACACGGAGTACGCTTACCACTCGACGGGCCGAGTGTATTCTTTACTTTAGTACTTCCGCTCCTGAATGCAGGTTTCATGGATATTATTTCCATCAACCATGATATGACGCACGTTTCATGGACAGCATTTCCATCAACCATGATATGACGCTAGTTTCATGGATATAATTTCCATCAACCATGATATGATGCTGGTTTCATGGATATAATTTCCATCAACCATGATATGATGCTAATTTCATGGGTGTGGGTGGGGCGGCGGGCCGCCATCTAGTCGACTGTTCTTGTTCCTTTCCATTTGGGAGTGGAGAAATATAATGTTGATTGAATTTCTATCTTGTTGATTTCAGAGAGCTTGCAAACTTGGGACTCGGTACGTTGGCTTCGAGAAGGAGAAGAACCAGCTTCAATTGGATCTGGAAGTCTCCAAGAGTAACCTGGAGCAAGCACAAACTGAGCTGAGGACCTTAGGAGGTAATCTCTATTGACTAACTCTACTTCTACTTTCTTCTTCCATCCTTTGAACTGAGTGTCTTCACTTGAGCAGACGTGTGCAATGAGAATTGTCGACTCCAAGCGCGTCTCAACAATGTTGTTTATTTAGATACTATGAAGAACAAAGCACTCGTCGACGCTTAAAAGGCGGCAAAGGAGAAAACTAAATCTGCCAAGAGGAAGCTTGCCGAAGCCAAGAAGCTGGAGGAGGAGAACTCCAAACTGAAGCAGGAGAAGGCTGACTTGATCAAGAGGACTGAACAGCTGACCAAGAGGAGCAATGGCCTGGAGAAGCACTTGGGAGAATTCGCAAGGAAGATGTTCATCATGCTTGCTGGTAAATTTCCTTCGTCGAGTGAACTTCCTTTATCCCCATATGACAATAGTGTGACCATGTTCCCATCCTTTCCTCCATGAAGAGTTCTATCTAGACTTTAAAAAAGAGACCGAGGAGATTGAACCTAATCTGGATCCCACCAAGTCGCCTATTGGAGATGTTGTGGCCATGAACATGTTCTGCCTCAACGTCCGTCTTTAGAGCGTTCAAGCATACATCATTCGACTAAAGACTGCGCTGGAAAAGATTGACAAGGATCTGTGGCTGAAGACACTCTCCTGACTAACCTTGAGTCAATGATGACCCGCCTCAACGAGATTCCTGGACGAGTGCAAGCGTGGAAGAAGTGAGTTTATCATTGTGGGGCCGACGTTACGCTTTCACTCATCAGAGTCCATTGCAAGGAGGTGAGAGAGGACAAGTTGAAAGCTCTCCAAGTGATTAACATGATGAAACTTCAGTTCAAGGACTTCATGGAAACCTTCATTGATGCAGCCACTCAGATCGCCAACGGGATCGACCTGGAAACCTTCGTCGAGCCAGCAAGTCCTATTGGTGCTTGAAAAACATTGCTTGCAATTAAAATCTATTTGCCTCGGAATGCCGAGTGAAGATGTAATAGCCTTTAAACTTCCTTCAGGCCTTAAGCCTGAGTACCTTTGCTTGCGCGTATGACTTTTAATCGCGTTGAAACTTTTGGATTTATCGGCACTTTGATTCCAATTCTTCGTTCGACTTATTTTGTTTTGCTCTCGAGTGAGAAGAATATCCATCACTCGGGTAGAGATTTTCACTTATGCGAAAGTTGGTTCGCAGCTAAGCCCCCGAGTGAGAGGATACCTCATCACTCGGAGTAGTTTAGAACTTAGGCGAATACTGGTTCGAAGATAAGTCCCCGAGTGCGAGGATTGCTCAACACTCGGAGTAATTTTGAACTTAGGCGAAGACTGGCTTGTAGATAAGTCTTCGAGTGAATTGACTTCTATCCACTCGGCAGGGTTTTTAACTTAGGCGAAAGCATGTTCGCAGCTAAGCCCCCGAGTGTTACGGTTGCTCGACACTCAGAGTAATTTTGAACTTAGGCGAAGACTGGTTCGCAACTAAGTCTCCGAGTAAATGGGATGCTATCCACTTGGTAGGGTTTTTAACTTAGGTGAAAGCGTGTTCGCAGCTAAGCCCCAGAGTGTGAGGGTTGCTCGACACTCGGAGTAATTTTGAACTTAGGCAAAGACTGGTTCGCAACTAAGTCTCCGAGTAAATGGACTGCTATGCACTTGGTAGGTTTTTTAACTTAAGCGATAGTGTGTTCGTAGCTAAGCCCCCGAGTGCGAGGGTTTCTGGACACTCAAAGTAATTTTGAACTTAGGCGAAGACTGGTTCGCACCTAAGTTTCCGAGTAGATGGACTGCTATCCACTCGGTAGGTTTTTTAACTTAGGCAAAAGCTTGTTCGTAGCTAAGCCCCCGAGTGCGAGGGTTTCTCGACACTCGAAGTAGTTTTGAACTTAGGCGAAGACTGATTCGCAGTTAAGTCTCCGAGTGAATGGATTGCTATCCACTCGGTAGGTTTTTGAACTTAGGCAAGAATGTATTCGCAGCTAAGCCCCCGAGTGTGAAAGTTGCTCGACACTCGAAGTAGTTTTGAACTCAAGTGAAGACTGGTTCACAGCTAAGTCTCCGAGTGCATGGACAATTATCCACTCGGTAGGGTTTTTAACTTAGGCGAAATCGTGTTTGCAGCTAAGCCCCCAAGTGCGAGGATTGCTCGACACTTGGAGCATTCCCAAATGTGAGATTGTGCGATCGGAATCGATGAAAGACTGCGGAAGTCATACTTCCATAAACGGCATTGTTTGAAGTACTCTTATTACATCAAAACAACTGTGTCTTTTAGATATAGAAACGTCAGAGCAGATCCGCATTCCGGGCTGATGCCTGGTCAATCTTCTTCTTGAGGTTGTAGAGGTGATAGGCTCCCTTGTTCAACACCTTAGTGACGACGAAAGGTCCTTCCCACGTCGGAGCAAGATTGTGAGGTCGCTTTTGATCGACTCAGAGCGCCAAATCACCTTCATGAAATGATCGAATCTTGACATGCTTTGCATGGAAACGACGCAGGTCTTGCTGGTATGTAGTTAACCGAATCAGGGCCATCTCGCAGTCCTCTTCCAGGACATCTACGCCATCTTGTCTTGCTTGCTCAGCCTCAGCTTCGAAGTAGAGATCCACTCGAGGGGAATTATGAAGCAGGTCACCCGGCAAGACAACTTCGGCTCCATACACCAAGAAGAAAGGAGTACCTCCAGTCGACCGATTTGGAGTCGTCCTCAGGCCCCACAACACAAATGGTAGTTTAGTTACCCAAGCACCAGCTGCATTATCTAGGTCGCGCATGAGTTGAGGCTTCAGCCCTTGCAGAATAAGGCCATTGTCTTGCTCAGCTTGACCATTGGTCTGAGGGTGTGCAACAGATGCATAATCCACCTGAGTGCCTTGAGTGAAGCGGAAGTGTCTCAACTCTTCCGAGTTAAAGTTTGAGACATTATCGGTGATAATACTGTGGGGAACTCCATACCGGAAGATTGTCTCTCTCATAAATTTGATTGCAGTGCGGGAGTTTAGCTTCTTGATAGGTTTGTCCTCAATCCACTTTGTGAACTTGTCGACTGCAACAAGCAAATGAGTAAATTGACTATGTCCTCTCTGGAAGGGGCCAACCATATCGAAACCTGAGACGACAAACGGCCAAAGGACTGGAATAGTCTTCAAGGCAGACGCAGGCTTGTGTGACAAGTTTGAGTACAACTGGCATCCTTTGCACTGATCAACCATATCCTTGGCCATCTCGTTAGCACGCGGCGAGATGAAACCAGCTCGGTATGCTTTGGCGACAATCGTCCGGAGAACGCATGGTGGCCATAGGTCCTCGGGTGAATTTCCTCCAGAATCATTCGGCCTTCCTCCGGAGAATGCATCGTTGAGTCACACATGTTGTGCTTTCTCTATTAAGTTGATGATCCATCACAGTAAAAACTTTAGATATGCGCACAATCTGTCGGGCTTCAACCTCATCCTCGGGGAGTTCGTGCCTTAGAATATATGCAATGTAGGGCACTGTCCAGACGGGAATGATGACCAGAACCTCCATGACTAGATCAATGACCGCAGGGGCATCAACTTCAGTCGGATCAGAGGCGCTCATAGCTTGTGGGGGCTCTTCAGTGAAGGGATCTTCCTGCACCGAAGGAGTAAGTAGATGCTCTATGAATATGTTGTTAGGGACAGGTTTCCGAGTAGATCCGATCTTCCCCAGCTCATCAGCCGCTTGATTCTTCACTCGAGGAACGTGATGGAGTTCCAAACCTTTGAACCTCTTCTCGATTTTTCTAACAACATTACAATATCCAGTCATAGCAGGGTTCCGAACATCCCACTCTTTCATCACTTGATTGACCACCAAATCAGAGTCGCCATAAACCATCAGGCACTTGACGCCGAGTGAGATGCCCATACGCAACCCATACAGGAGTGCTTCATATTCTGTTTCACTGTTGGAGGAACCAAAGTGAATTTGCAGGACATAACAAAGCTTGTCGCCTTTCGCGGATACCGGAACTATGCCAGCACTAGATCCATTCAACATCTTTGAGCCATCAAAGAACATGGTCCAGTGCACCAAGTGGATTTGGATTGGCTGCTACTATTCAACCCATTCGGACAAGAAATCAGCAAGTGCCTGAGACTTGATCGCCTTTTTACTTTCGAACTTGATGTCAAAATATAGGAGCTCAGTCATACATTTAGCCACTCGACCAGTTGCATCTCGATTTTTGAGGATCTCATACAATGGAGCATCACTGACAACTGAAATTGAGTGATCCTGAAAGTAGTGTGCCACCTTCTTCGCTGACAGATAAATACCATAGACAAGCTTCTGGTAATGTGGGTATCTCTGTTTCGAAGGAATCAACACTTTAGAAATGTAGTAGACTGGACCTTGTAAGCCTTGCCTTACTCTTCCTGCTCGACAGTTAGAACTGTACTGACGACCTGATTAGTGGCCGCGATGTACAGGAGCAAAGGCTCTTTGCTATGTGGAGCAGCAAGCACCGGCTGGGTGGAAAGCAGGTCTTTGAGCACGACAAACGCTGCTTCAGCTTCAGGAGTCCACTCGAATGTGTCAGACTTCTTTATCAGTCGGTACAAACGCAATGCCTTCTCACCGAGGCGAGAAATGAATCGTCTCAACGCTGCTAGACAACCTATGAGCTTCTGAACATTGTGCAATTGCACGGGGCTTTTCATTCGGGTAATGGTGCTGATCTTCTCAGGATTGACGTCGATTCCTCGTTTGGAAACGAGAAAATTAAGCAACTTGCCGGCAGGAAAGCCGAAAGTACACTTAGCCAGATTCAACTTGATATCGTACCTCCCCAGATTGGCGAACGTTTCAGCCAAGTCAAATGATGTCTATTACACAACCTTCTTCTTGTAGACTCGTGTTGGGCCTCCAAGCGCAGAGTTTTGTAGGACAGCGGCAATTTCCCTCATGTGGATGACCTAAGGTTTATCAATCTGTGGGAGGTGAAAGATGAACATGGTATCTCTCAAACAACCCTGCAACCAAATAACACAGAGTCTCTTGTGTCCCCAACACACCCAATACAATGGTAAATTGTATAGGTGCACTAGTTTGGCGAAGAGATGGTGATACAAGTGCAATATGGATTGTAGATATAGGTTTTTGTAATCTGAAAATATAAAAACAGCAAGGTAAAAAATAGTAAACAGAGAGCAAAACATTGTATAAATGCTTGGAAACAAGGCCTAGGGTCCATACTTTCACTAGTGCAATTTCCCTCAACAATATTGGCATAGTTGAATCATATGTAAATACCTCCCGTGCGACAAAGAGATCACTCCAAAGTCATAAATAGCAGAGAACTAACGAAGAAATTATTGTAGGGTATGGAACCACCTCAAAGTTATCTTTTCCGATCAATCTTATGAGCTATCCCTATAAGTGTCACAAACAGCCCTAGAGTTCATACTAAAATAACACCTTAAGATACACATCAACCAAAACCCTAATGTCACCTAGATACTCCAGTGTCGCCACAAGTACCCATGGGCTTGATTATATTATATGCATCACATAATTTCATATTCATCATGTTCAATCCAACACAAAGAATTTCGAAGAGTGCCCCAAAGTTTGCACTGGAAAATCAAGACAAAAAAACGTGTGCCAACCCCTATGCATAGATTCCCATGGTCACGGAACCCGCATGTTGATCACCAAAACATACATCAAGTGGATCAATAGAACAACCCATTGTCACCACGGATATCCCATCGCTAGGCACACATCAAGTGTTCTCAAATCCTTAAAGAATCAATCCAATAAGAAAAGTTCGAAAGTAAAACTCAATTCATCACAAGAAGATAGAGAGGGGAAAACTCCATATGATTCATCTATATCAATAAAGCTCGAGGTACACCAAGATCGTGCCATCTCAAGAACACGAGAGAGAGAGAGAGAGATCAAACACATAGCTAATGGTACATACCCTTAGCCCCGAAGGTGAACTACTCCCTCCTCGTCATGAAGAGCGTCGGGATGATGAATATGGCCTCTGGTGATGGTTTCGCCCTCTGGCATGGTGCCGGAACAGGCTCCCGATTGATTTTTCATGGCTCTGGAGGCTTGTGATGGCAGAACTCCCGATCTAGGTTTCTTTTCTAGGATTTTTGTATTTATAAGAGTTTGTGGCAGCGGAAACAAGTCCAGGGGGTCCACGAGGAAGTCACAAGCCAGGGGCCGCTCCCTAGGGGGGTGGGCGCGCCCCTCTGGCTTGTGGCTTCCTCGGCCTTCCTCTCCGATGACTCTTCGCTCCCGTATTTTTTGTATTTTCCAAAAATATTTTCAGCTCATTCCACAAACTTTTATTTTTGCACAAAAACAACACCATGGTAGTTCTGCTGAAAACGGCGTCAGTCCGGGTTAGTTTTAATAAAATCATACCAAAATCATATAGAATTATTGTAAACATGGCATGAATACTTCATAAATTATAGATACGTTGGAGACGTATCATCAGACAGCAGGTCGGAACCTTTGCGAGACTTAACGACAATATCGTCCATGTAAGCTTTGACATTCCGAGGAATTTGGTCGAGTAAACATTTCTAAATCATGTGCATGAAAGTAGCGCGTGCATTCTTCTATCTAAAAGGCAAGGTTATATAGCAAAAACACCCAAATGGGGTGATGAAGGATGTCTTTATTTCATCATGACCAAACAAACAGATCTGATGGTAACCGTAATAAGCATCTAGAAATGATAAACGCTCACACCCTGCAGTCGAGTCAACAGTCTAATCGATATGGGGGAGCTTGAAATGATCTTTCGGGCAGACCTAATTGATATGCTTGAAGTCAATGCACATGCGGAGTGACTTGTCCTTCTTGGGGACCATGACGACGTTTGAGAGCCACTCGGAGTGGTAAATCTCGCGTATGAACTTTGCCGCCAAGAGGCGAGCCACCTCCTCATTGATTGATTTTTGTTTTTCCGCCGCCGATCGACACAAATGCTCCATCACAGGCTTGGCCTTCGGATCGACTCTCAGTTGGTGCTCAGCTAGTTACCTGGGAACCCCCGACATGTCCGCAGGCTTCCATGCGAAGACGTCCTAGTTCTCACGGAGGAACTGGATGAGCTCGGCTTCCTATTTACTGTCGAGTGTCGTTGATATGTTGGTCGGGGCAGCAGTTGGATCTTCCGGGTGAAAGTGCACCTTTTTCACTTCACCTGTCGACTGGAATGCCGATTCAGAAGCGGGCTTCTTGGCGTGCAGTAGGTCAGCAGGATCAGCACTTTGCTTGTACTCTTCCAGCTCAACCATAGCCATATGATGATTTGCGATTTTGGAGCCCTGCTAGAGGCACTCCTCAGCCCTTTGTCGATTGCCAATGATTGTGATCACACCCTTGGGCCCAGACATCTTCAGTTTGAGGTACACGTAACATGGACGGGCCATGAGATGGGCGTAAGCTGATCGACCCAGGATGGCATGGTACGCGCTCTGGAAGTCCAAGACTTCAAACGTCAATTTCTCTTTGCAAAAAAATTTATCCATGCCAAACACCACATCCAATGCGATCTGGTCGAGTGACCTGGCCTTCTTCCCAGGGATGACACCATGAAATTACATGTTGCTCTCACTGAGTCGGGACATCGGAATGCCCATTCCCTTGAGAGTATCTGCATACAGAATGTTCACGTCACTCCCTCCGTCCATGAGGACCTTGCGGAGCCGAGTGCCCCCCCCCCCCCCACAATGGGATCTATTGTGGATTTGTCACGGCAGATGTTCGGGTGAACGGACATAGGTTCGGGGCGGAAACGCAACTATGTGGCGGCTTGAAGGGGTTGGTCGGAATCGAGAGACGCGAGTTTACCTAGGTTCAGCCCCTCCGATGGAGGTAAAAGCCTACATCCTGCTTTTCTTGTATTGATGGAGATCTCTCGGTTACAAGGGTGCTGTCTTGCTAGCTCTAATCTTGAGAGTCTCTAATCTGTCTATCCCTAATGACTTGTGTCTGTCTAAACTTGTGGACTTGTGAACTTGACTCTGTATGGGCGCTCTACCCCTCCTTACATAAGTGGAGAGTGTAGGTTTACAAATCGGGTCTTGTTTCCTTCGTGAGCGAATCCTTTCTCTCCTTGGGCCTTCTCTTGTGAGGCTCCTCGCGCCGGCTTGCATGTCGGGTCTTGGGCGTGGTCGTCCTGTGACCCGCCTGCCGGGTCACCAATAAAACGCCATGTCTTGACCGGGTCTCCTATGAGTCGAAGGGCCGGGTCATACCGCAGGGTATATCCCCGACATTAGCCCCTAGGTTAGCTTGAATTTATTAATGGTAACCTCCTGAAATAGGAATAGTAAATACGTTAAGTGGCCAACTTGCTCATTTGGCCGGCTTATGAAGTGGCACCTCAGAAATCCAGGTCTTTTCTGCATATGAATAAGTCGTCTTGAAAATCGTCTTGCTTGTTAGTGTCCTTTGAAAAATATTGGGAATAGAATACCCATATGCCATTGAGTCAGCTTCCAATACTTCCAATAATGTATGATGTAATGTATGATGCAATATGTAATGCATGATAGTCTTGCTTTTTCAATAACTCATGTGCCAGTTCTTATGGATGGACTCGCTACTAGAACTCCTTATTAGTACATGGTCTCTATCGAGATTGGCCATCAATTTCTTTGAACGGCTCAGCGTCTCTAAGCGAGATTAACTGATAGGAGCGTAACGTCCCAGAAAGAGACGCGGCAAGGCATGAATACCCTGGTAGCCCATAAACTGCCTCTCACATAACATAAATCCGTCGTTTTAACCTTAAACAGTGCAAGGTCTTTAAAAAGATTAACTGTCTAAGAGTACGAAACGGGCCACATAGCGGAGAGTCGGCAGTAGATGAGAGAGTTTATCCTCGCTTTCTGTAAGCCGGCCCTCATGTGACAAGAGCCGCCGGTTTAACCTTAACCAGTGCAGGGTCTCTATCGAGATTGGCCGTCAACCTCTTTGAACTGGCTCAGGGTCTCCAGGCGAGATTAACTAGTAAGAGTTCAGCGGGTCACAAAGCGGAGCAGCATCAGCTTACAGGCAGGTTTAACTCGAGCTTGCGATAGCATAAGAGCTAATCAAGAGGGTATGTAAGCTAAACCCGGTGGGTTGGAAGCCCCCAGATGACCTTGTTGATGGAGTCAACTTTTTGGTATATAACCCTCCTGACTTTGGCTTAAGAGCCGATCAATAGGGTCTAATAAGCTAAACCCTATGGGTTGGAATCCCCCTAGATGACATGTTGACGGAGTTAACTCTTTGGGTAGACAACCTGCCTGACTTTGGCTTAAGAGCCGATCAATAGGGTCTGATAAGCTAAACCCGGTGGGTTGGAAGCCCCCTAGATGACCCGTTGACGGAGTCAACTTTTTGGGTGTACAACCCGCCTGACTTTGGTTTAATTGCTGATCAATAGGGTTTGATAAGCTAAACCTGGTGGGTTGGAAGCCCCCTAGATGACCTGTTGACGGAGTCAACTTTTTGGGTATACAACCCGCCTGACTTTGGCTTAAGAGCCCATCAATAGGGTCTGATAAGCTAAACCCGGTGGGTTGGAAGCCCCCTAGATGACCTGTTGACGGAGTCAACTTTTTGCACAATCTTGTAAGCCGCCATCTTGTAATCCGCCAACTTTTTTGAAGAAATGATGGAAACTCCAAGTGACTTTATGATGATCCGATAAATCCGGGCACCCATGGTCGCATCATGGCGGCTGGTCCTCTTAGGTGACATTAACTCTTTCGCTGATAAGATAGTGCACCCATGTTTGAACGGTCGCACATGGCGGCTCGTCCTCTCGGGCGGCTTTTAATTCTTCCTCCAATTAATATAGTAGCCCCCAGGATCAGGTTTAATTTTTGTTGCAATATCTCGGGGTTCTCGTAGAAAATGACCAAATATGTCGAGCCATGTCTGTAGCCCCCGGGTCTTAAGTTAACTTGAAGATGCGACTTGAGAATCTCCACTGAATGTTGAGGTTAACCGTGGCGGATTATAAATGATCCCGTATGATTTGTTTCAATAATCTGATTGATGGGTCATCCCGACTGGTTGTTGAAGTTAACCAAACTGCAATGGCGACGACTTGTGCGCCTGTCTGTCGGGCGGGTCGTATAGACAAACACTGCACCGATATGCTGTAGATCAGACTGCGGGCGGCGTCTTGCGCGCGTCCATCGGGCGGCTTGTACAGGCAAGCACTGCACCGATATGTTGATGTAGATCAAACTGCGGACGGCGTCTTACGCGCGTCCGTTTGGCGGATTATATAGGTGAGCCCGGCACTATTATGCCAATATGGATTGAACCGCAAGGCGGCGATTCAGAACCGTCCGTTGGGCGTCTTGTACTGGTGTATGCAGCCACTGGTGTGTTGATGTAGACGTAGAAAACAGTCGCGGCACTGTAAGGCGGTGCTGTTGTGAAAGATGCCACGGCGTTGTAAGCCGGCGCGGATGACGAGAGACGACCACGGCGTGGTAAGCCGGCACGAATGGCGAGAGATGGCCACGGTGTTGTATGTCGGCACAGATGGCGAGAGATGGCCACGACGTTTATAAGCCGGTGAAGTCGCGAGAGACGGTCGCGGCGTTGTAAGCCGGTGCGCCCGTGAGAGGCGGTTGTGGCATTGTAATCCGGTGCGACCGTAAGAGGCAGCCGTGGCGTTGTAAGCCGGTGCAGACGTCAAGTCGCCTATGGCGTTTGGAAACCAGCGGGGACGGCGAGTCGCCGTAACATTATTGATGTAGCCTGGCCCAAATGAAGGCGGCGTCTTGCACTCGTGTCCGTCGAACAATGCGGTTTGGACGAATGCTGACGCATGATAATATTGGGGCAAACTCCATATCCACAATATAATGTCACCTTTGTGGTGACCAATTGTCCTGCCATTAAAAATATTGCAAACGGACTAATTGTTCTTAGATGAAAATATATTGAGAAATTAACAGGATAAATATCACCTGGTATTTTTGTCAAATGAATACGAACACTAGCGCTGGATAATAGTAGATGTAGTCAAATGACATCATATTTTTGTTCTGGATAGGATGCACGTGCCGTCACAGTTTGACCACGCTGTTTTGCTGATCGTGGTACTGCTTCGGTGCGCCTCAACTTGGACCAGAGAAAAGCAACACTAATGCTTGAGCTTGCGTGATAGTACATGATCTGGTTATTTCTCTTCAATTGTGGGCACTTGAGCTTGCCAACACGGCGTTGATTGTTCCTGTCACCATAGGCTCGTCCGCCAAGCTAAGAAATACTTTGTCTCTCACTGAATTCATCTTTGTGTGTGTGCTCTCTCGCTCAACCAAAAAGGAAATCGTGGCATTCCTACACCACAAATTGTCCTCGCGCTGTCCTAGATGTGACCACAGACAAGAAAGAACCAACCTCGTAGAGATACTCCTCGCTCTTCCCGTTATCAGAGGAGACAAAATACGAAGCCTTTGTCGCTTGCCGTGATTTGTAAAAGAAACGAAATATGTCGCTGTTTGACACTGTTTGCTGCCGCCCTTCCCTCATCGCGAGCGGCGTTGAGCCAGCGTGCCAGGCGAGGATGCAGGCGAAGGCACGGCAGAGGCGAGCAGGCGAAGCGGCTTCGGACACGCGCTGGCGGAGCAAAAGGTGGCTCGTCGCGACCCGGGCACGAGGGGAGCAGCGGAGCCGGTGCGCCGGTGTGGAAAGGACAAGCCGCCCGGAGTCGAGGCAAAGCCCACTCGAGGGCGCAGCGCAGTGAGCGAAGTGGAGCAGTGGCGGTGCAACTGCAGGTGCGGCGAGGACCGGGCGCGCGCGATGCAGTAACGGCGGCGGAGGCGAAGTGTGATGGAGCCAGCTCGGCGGTGGAGACAGCAGCCGGCGGCCGGCTCAAGGCGAGGCGCAGCGCGAGAGCGGGGAGGCGCATTGGGCCACGACGCGATAGCAGCCAGTAGACGGCTGAGAACGGGGCAATGAAAGGCGGCGTGATTGGAGCCAGTCGGAGATGTCGGCCTGCAGTGGCCCGCAATGGCGGCTCAAGGTGCGGCGGAGGTTAGCGGAAAGCGGCGAGCCGGCAGGTGTGGAGGCGAGGTGACGCGAAGCGGCCCCTAAGCCGTCCGGGGGGCAGCACCACGGTGCGAGGCCGAGGCGTCGAGATGGCTCATACGTGAGCGAGGCAGACGGTGAGGCAGGCGCAGGGTGCAGCGGCTGACTCGAGCCGGTTTCGCCAGATGAGCAGCGGGGCAGGCGTAAGGCGTCCGGCGACGGAGCCGGTGCTAAGCAGGGCGAGGGCGGCTCGAGGCCAACTCGCGGCAGAGGTAAGCTGGCTTGAGGCGGATGCGGCGCAGGCGAAGACCGAGTCCGCAGTCGTCTCTGCTTCCTTTTCTTGTTTGTGTTCTCCTTTCCGTTCTAAGTCTTTGCGAGCAAACAAAACTTGGCTTTGGCCACTGACCAAAAACAAATTAGTACGCCTCCGATACGTACTCGTGCGGGTGCACTAAATTCCTAGAACTTGACTAGTCTTTACGTCAGGAAAAAGTAACAGCAATAGTGGTCGAGCCAGCTTGAAGTCTGGGACGTGGACGTAGAGTAGTTGAAACTCCTGCGACAACGGCTGCGCCATCGCAACGAAGATCTCCACTGAAATATAATTATTTTGGTGATAAATGTACAACAACCGCTTAAGGTAGAACACGTCGACTCGATTTACGTCGGTCTTGGCAACGATCACTCGAATTTGACGGTGACGTGAAGTGTGGCTGCAGTAGCGGAAATCATTCTTTAATCAAAATCGATGGATCGTCCAGGCGCACACTGCGACGCATGATAACGCTAATTTCCCTCATCTCAATCAAATCTGATATCTATCCTTCCACAGTTCATGAGTGGGATTAATTTAACCCGGTTGACGGCAGGCTTCTTGAATTGTTCGGCAAGTTTTGACTGTGATCATAAATGAATGGAATTGCAGACTCTGACGAAGGTCGGTTAAACCTGTGGGATTGTTTTGTGTCGGCTCTTCTTCATCCAAATAATCACGAGCTTTTCGATAACTGAAAAAATTCCCTCCAAGAACACAACACTACCATGATCCGCCCCACGATGGGTACCAACTGTCGTGGATTTGTCACGGCAGATGTCTGGGTGAATGAACTTAGGTTCGGGGAGGAAACGCAACTATGTGGCAGCTTGAAGGGTTGGTCGGAATCGAGAGACGCAAGTTACCCAGGTTCGGCCCCTTCGACGAAGGAAAAAGCCTACGTCCTGCTTGTCTTGTATTGATGGAGATCTCTCGGTTACAAGGGTGCTGTCTTGCTAGCTCTAATCTTGAGAGCCTCTAATCTGTCTATCCCTAATAACTTGTGTCTGTATAAACTTGACTTGTGAACTTGTCTCTCTAAGGGCGCTCTACCCCTCCTTATATAAGTGGAGATGGTAGGTTTACAAATAGAGTCCTACTCCCAATAGGACTAGGACTAGCCTCTCTAGAATCGTAATTCGGGTCTTGTTTCCTTCATGAGGGAATCATTTCTCTCCTTGGGCCTTCTCTTGTGAGCCTCCTCGCGCCGGCTTGCACATCGGGTCTTGGGCCTGGTCGTCCTGCGATCCGCCTGCCGGGTCACCAATAAAACGTCATGTCTTGACCGGCTCTCCTATGAGTCGCCAGGCCGGGTCATACCGCGGGGTATATCCCCAACAGGATCTACCACCAAAGTCTGTCGACTGGGGTTGGCCACATGAGCAGGATGATCCGACTGATCAAATGTGATAGTACTCTGAGACCACTTGAGGTATGTGGGGATAGTAGGAACAGCCATGTTGACTGTTCTATTGATGACTTTCAATAGACTCTTGCTTTCAACGTCAGCGAAAATCATCAGAGTGGAGTTGACATCAGGAAAAGTTTATTTGTCTTCATCATCCTCTTTATCAGGAGTTTTCCCACTCGACTGCGCCTCGTTGTATTGTTGGATCAGTGTACGGCACTGTCGAGTGGTATGTTTAGGCAATATCAAATTGCTTTCTTCGTCTTTCCTCATGTGAATTGGACACGGTAAATCCAAAACTTCAGTCCCAGACTGATTCTTTCCTTTCTTAAGTTGAACTGCCCCTTGGACTTTCCAATATTTTTTCCTTGTGCTGCCAAAGCGGCTGCCTCAGCCTGAACAGGGCTATCAGCCTTCCGCTTCTGCTTCCGACTGGAATTGCTGTCGGCAACATTGCCGACTGCTTTTCCTTTGCTGCTACGGAGGCGGTCTTCCTCTTTTCTATTGGCATACCGAGTGGCGTTCTCCATCATCTTACTCAATGAAATATCACCAGTTCACCCAAACTTCAAGTAAAGTTCTCTGTACTTTACTCCGGCCTTGAAAGCACACACAACCTGATGCTCGAAAACATTCTCCACTACATGATGTAAAGTGGATCAACATTGAATGTAATCTCTCAAGGACTCATTGGGCTTCTCAATACAATGTCATAAATCAATCAAACCGGCAGGACGCTTGCAGGTGCCTTCGAACATTCTGATGAACACTCGAGCAAGATCCTCCCAACAGTGGATGCTAGAAGGAGCCAAACGATTTAGCCACGCTCAGGCCGAACCATCCAACATCAAGGATAAATGCTTCATTGGTATGTTTTCATTGCCCCCACTAATCTGAACAGCCACTCGTTAATCATCCAACCACGTTTTTGGCTTTGACTCGCCAGAAAACTTTCTTATCCCAGCCGCCAACCTGAAGTTGGAGGGAATCTCTGCAAAAAGGACCGCTGTGCTAAAACACTCAGGACCAGAAATAATAGCACTGCTGCCACTCGGGTAATCTCTATCAAAACCATCTTTATGGGCTCTGACTCTATTAATCCGCCTCTGAGTGCGGGCGTCGCTTGCATCAAACCCTGGGTTCTGCTCCTCATCGAACGGTGCCTATCGTCCTAGTGCCGGGGCACATATGGACCACTCCGCGGAGGAGTAGGCACTCAACGGTCATCATCACGGTGAAATTGATCTCTTTCCTGGTCCCGATAATGGTCTTCACGGTAACCTCCACTTCTGCGACGCAGAGGCGAACCTGGACGGTGTGTCGACTGAACAGTCTCTGCCCTTGACGGATTACTGTGTATTCTGTTGCGCGACTGTGAAACGACTAAGTTTTGGCATTGCACTGCATCATGCAACGCTCTGATCTAGAGCAAACCTCTGCCAGCCTTTGATCATGACGGCTAAATGGAATCTGCTATTCTAGCTGTTGATGCAACATTTAAAACTGGAGTGTGGTATACCTCAACGTTGTTTTGAGAACCACTCGGAAATAGCTGCCGCTGACGTCGACTAGGAGATGGTGGACGCTGGCGAGCACGCTCGTCGAGTTCCTTCTGAAGCTCTTCGAGCTGAACGCGCATGGCCTCCAAGGCCTGGGCTTCAGCGGTCGCACTGACAATGGGTGTATGGAGGATCTCCTCATCCCGGTGTTGCTGGTCATTCGACGACCCACCAACCTCGCGCCTGTCGTGGCCAAAGCCAGGTGGCGGACTCTAATGAGAACCATCCATAAGGACCTCCGCTACAGAATCGCAGCACTCACACTCGAAGGGAACATCAGATTGATCTAACTCCGAATCCAACACGCTGCGCAATGACTCGGCGGGCTCATTTGTCGCAATCTACGAAGAGGAAACTTGGCGAGCCACCGCATGCCTCACCAAGCGCTAGAGCCGTGAGTGACCGGATCGCTTGCGGCGACGAATAGCTAGGAGGGCCATAGAGTACCGAGTCGACGGCTATCACAGAAGAACACTGCAGGAGCTCGCACGAAAGTATGCTGCCCCGCGGATCGGGAGCACCACAACATCGAGAGGCGCCTCTTGGAGCCATGCCGAATTGTCGGTGAAGAAGGTGAGCACTCCGAAACGGATCTCGTGGCCCAAGGACAAACCAGGCCGGAAGACATGACGAAGGGGAAAAATGCAACCTCGTCGGAAGTTGCTTAGACGCCTGCCTCACGGTGGGCGCCAACTGTCGTGGGAGAGGGAAGAGTCCTAGCTACAGCGATGATTTACACACGATGTATGAGTTCAGGCCCCTCGCGTGGAGGTGACAACCCTACGTCTCAGTGCTCGGGAGCTCTTGTCATGTGGAATGTCTATGTTATAGTGGGTGCGAACCCTTGTGCCGAGGGGAGGGGGCTTATATAGAGTACTCTGCCCCTCATAAGTGCCCGGCATCCAAGTGTTCGATTGTGCAAATAAAGTTGTGGGTTATTGGTAACATACACAATAAATGCTACTAAAGACGAATGGTTGAACGTGTGCCCGTTGGCCTCCTAGGGGTGGCTTCTGGTCTTTTGTCGTCGACTGGTCTTCGAGTCCTTCCGAGTGAAAGGTGACTGTCGAGTGGAGTGAGATGCCTCCGAGTGGATTAACTGTCGAATGACTTGATCGCCATGTGGAATCCAGTCGGAATCTTCCTCATAAACTTTAAGTCCTCCAATATAGTGTCCTTAGGTAGGGTATGTAGGTCAGGCCTAGGACCCTACTCTAGGTACATATCCTCGTTAGGTACTGTCAATACAAGATTCATAATTATTCCCACATGATACCTACTGTATTCCATCATTCCCACAATTTATATTACTCAATATAAGCAATAGGAACACTTGAAACAAGCAAACTATGCATGCAAAATAGAATCTATCAAAAACAGAACAGTCTGTAAAGATCTGAATGATCACCATACTTCCCTGACTCTAAAAATTCTGAAAAATTAGGACAACCGAAGAAATTTATGTATAAATGTGTTGTAAAAATTTCAGATTTTTTTGACGCTCTAGTAAAATCAGTAATTCATATAGTGGACGCAAAACTTTCTGTTTTGCACAGAATCCAACAAGCAAGTATCCACACTATCCCAAAGGCTTTACTTGGCACTTTATTGAAATAAAAGACACAAAACATTATTACTACAGTATCTTAATCATGTGAACATATAAAAACAGAAGGTAGAAGTGTTGGGTTGTCTCCCAACAAGCGCTTTTCTTTAATGCCTTTTAGCTAGGCATGATGATTTCAATGATGCTCGTATAGGAATAATAATTGAAACATGCAAAAGAGCATCATGAATCTCATGACAAGCACATTTAAGTCTAAAACACTTCCTACGCATAGGGATTTGTGAGCAAACAATTTATGGGAGCAAGAATCAACTAGCATCGGAAGGAAAAACAAGCATAAGTTAAAAATCTTGAACACATAGAGAGGAAACTTGATATTATTGCAATTCTCGTAATAATTTTAAGTAGCATCGTGAAGGAATTCCACAATATAACCAGCGAATAAAGAATTATTTTCATGATCTACAAGCATAGAAATTTTACTACTCTCCGCACAAGAAAAATTCATAATAGTGGGAGCAAACTCAACAAAATAACTAACATGAGATACTTGATTGACATAATCACATTCAATATTAAAATCATGATGACAAGTTTCACGGTTACTATCACTCTTTATTGCATATGTCTCATCATCATAATCATTATATATAGTAGGCATGCCATAATCATAATAAATTTGCTCATCAAAACTTGGGGGACTAAAAATATCTTCTTCATCAAACATAGAATCCCCAAGCTTGTGGCTTTGCATATCATTAGCATCATGAATATCCAGAGAATTCATACTAACAATATTTCTATCATGCTCATCACTCAAAGATTTAGTACCAAACATTTTAATAACTTCTTCTTCTAACACTTGAGCACAATTTTCCTTTCCATCATTTTCACGAAAGACATTAAAAAGATGAAGCATATGAGGCAACCTCAATTCCATTTTTTAGTTTTATTTTATAAAACCAAACTAGTGAATAAACAAGAAACTAAAATATTCAATTTCAAGATCTAAAGATATACCTTCAAGCACTCACCTCCTCGCCAACGGCGCCAGAAAAGAGCTTGATGTCTACTATGCAACTTTATTCTTGTAGACTTTGTTGGGCCTCCAAGCGCGGAATTTTGTAGGACAATGGCAATTTTCCCTCGAGTGGATGACCTAAGGTTTATCAATCTGTGGGAGGCGTAGGATGAAGATGGTCTCTCTCGAACAGCCCTGCAACCAAATAACAAAGAGTCTCTTGTGTCCCCAACACACCCAATACAATGGTAATTGTATAGGTGCACTAGTTCGGCGAAGTGATGGTGATACAAGTGTAATGTGGATAGTAGATATAGGATTTTGTAATCCGAATATATAAAAACAGTAAGGTAACTAATGAAAAAAGTAAGCACAAACGGTATTGCAACGCTTAGAAACAAGGCCTAGTGTTCATAGTTTCACTAGTTCAAGTTCTCTCAACAATACTAACATAGTTGAATAATATGTAAATACCTCTCGTGCGACAAAGAGTTCACTCTAAAGTCACAAATAGCGGAGAACTAACGAAGAAACTATTGTAGGGTACAATACCACCTCAAAGTTATATTTTCCAATCAATCTTATGAGCTATCCCTATAAGTGTCACGAACAGCCCTAGAGTTTGTACTAAAATAAGACCTTAAGATACACATCAACCAAAACCCTAACGTCACCTAGATACACCAATGTCACCACAAGTACCCATGGGCTTGATTATATGATATACATCACATAATTTCAGATTCATCATGTTCAATTCAACACAAAGAACTTCAAAGACTGCCCCAAAGTTTTTACCGGAGATTCAAGATGAAAACATGTGCCAACCCCTATGCGTAGATTCCCAAGGTCATGGAACCCGTAAGTTGATCACCAAAACATACATCAAGTGGATCAATAGAACATCCCATTGTCACCACGGATATCCCATCACAAGACATACATCAAGTGTTCCCAAATCCTTAAAGACTCGATCCGATAATAAAACTTTAAAGGGAAAACTCAATTCATCACAAGAACATAGAGAGGGGAAAACTCCGTATGAGTCATCTACATCAATAAAGCTCACTAGTACATCAAGATCGTGCCATCTCAAGAACTCGAGAGAGAGATCAAACACATAGCTACTGGTACATACCCTCAGACCCGAGGGTGTACTACTCCCTCCTTGTTATCGAGAACGCCCGGATGATGAATATGGCCTCTGGTGATGGTTTCCCCCTCCAGTAGGGTGCCGGAACAAGCTCCCGATTGGTTTTTCGTGGCTCTGGAGACTTGCGGCGGTGGAACTATCGATCTAGGTTTCTTTTCGGAGGTTTGGGTATTCATAGGAGTATTTAGCGTTGGTCCCACGTCTAGCAGGTTCCCGCGGAGGTCACAAGCCATCTAGGTGCGACCAGGGGGTTGGCCGCTCCCTGGTGGCTTGTGGCTCCCTCGGGACTATTCTCTGGTATCTTTTTGCTCTGATATTTTTTATATTTTCCAATAATATTCTCCGTAAATTTTCAGCCCATTCCGAGAACTTTTATTTCTACACAAAAACAGCACCACAGTAGTTCTATTGAAAACAGCGTCAGTCCGAGTTAGTCCTCATAAAATCATACCAAAATCATATAGAATTATTGTAAACATGGCATGAATACTTCATAAATTATGGATACGCTAGAGACATATCAATTCCTGGTGCTGGCGACGATGGGGTGATGTGGTCGAGGCGGATCTGGGGTCGGCGATGTCGGATCTGGACGGAGGAGGAGTCGATGGTGACAGAAGTGCGAGAAGGCTCGAGGCAATGCCATGGGGGGTCAAACTGTGGGGCGAAGGAGCTCCGGTGGAGGGGTCGTCGTCGGAGGGGCATGACGGCGGTGTCGGTGAGGCGACGCTGGTCGGGGGTGAGCACGCAGGGCTCGGGCCGCACACCTCACAGCGGAGGTGTTGTCGGCCACCGGTAGTCGGAGGTGGAGGCGGAGCATGGTCGGGCAGTGCTGGAGATCTGAGGTACAGGGCTCACGACCATGGGCGGTTCGGGCCTAGGCGGGCCAGCCTCGGGCTCAAGTGGTGCGAGGTTGGCTCTGGCGGCACGCCGATCTAGAACCGCCAACTAGTGGTCATGGGTTTGGATAGCGCTGAAAAAGAGGAGGCTAGGTTAGGTTTTGTGATTTTTCGCACGGGAGGAGGGCTTAAATAGGCAGGCTTAGAGGTTAGAGCTTTTTGGGTGCTTTTAGAGCCGTTCAATCCAATCGGATGGCTCCGGGTGAGGGGTAGTATAGGTGGGCTAGGGGCTGCATGGAGTTGTTGGGATGAGATGAGAGGGAAGTTTGAGCGGCCTAACACAAGTTTTTCAAACCTAAAACGTCTACCATTTTAACTAGCGATAGTGCCACTATAATTTATCCGTTAGGGTATCAAAGAACCTCCGAATGCGATAAAATTTGGTAGGCGGTCTACCTAAAATATAATAGGACCGCTCGCCAACTTACACTCCATTCTGAAAATATTTTGATCCCACTAATAAGACAATACTTTTGTAAAACGAAGAGTACCGGAAAGTACGAAATAATTCAAGTTTTGGAAAATCCAATGCAAATGAGGTGATGATGAATGTGACAAACAATTAAATCCCGCACCGGAATTAAAAATGCATTGAAGTCAACTGAAGCGTCGGTCTGATGCTGTTACATTGGCGTGCCTCATGGATCGGGGATGTTCAGGCATGCGTTGAATGTTGTTGCATTCCTCACTAAGGAGAAGATCGCCGCCAAAGTGAGCTACTCGAAGAAGACAAACTCCAAATAGAACAAGCATCGTTGTCACTTCAAGGCATCATATTGCATGTACTTGCACCTGTTGTTGTAGTAATCTATGAGCTAGGAGGACTTGGCAATCTCATTACCAAAGGTATCAAGACTAGAAAAGCTTAATGGGTAGGAAATGGTTAAGTGGTGAGGCTGCAGTAGCACTAAGCATTTGTATTTGGCTAGCTTACGAGTACAAGAATAAGAAGAATGTTCTACACATAATTGGTCGCAAATAGTAATGATTAAGAAGTGATCATGAACACCTACTTACTATTCATTCATAACCCCACTATGTTCTCTTACTGGTTTAAACCTCATGAGAAAAGATAGTCACAGTTATGCACTTGGTTGGTGTATTTTAATTAGATTTAGGGTCAAGTTCTCTACAACATGATATTATAAATTTTCAGGTTGCCACATAACCAAGGGCACGTATTTCCTAAAGATTTAACCCTACATGAGTGCTTCAAATAGTCATCATAAATTCCACATGCATCTGAGGGGAAACCTCACACCATGATAACAGAAAGCTTACAATTAGGAATTCCGATGGACAAGCCACTCGTCAAAGGTAAATCTAAACCAGCAAGACCTCTAGACGTGTCGATGATCCCGATAGGAGTTGTGTATCTCGTTCTCAAGACATGGCGGATGATCTAAGGTTACAATGACTAAATCTATGAGTTACCCTGGGTGGCGCTGCAAGCTGTAGTTTGGTTCAGCATCATCAAAATCGCCCCCCCTGTATTATGTTGAATTAAAATCCACGGTTTCATACCAACCTATGCATTAATAGAGTGTCCAATGTTATTGTGTTAGGAAATTTTAGTACCAATGTTGGCCTTCTTGGAGAAGTTTTAGGCTAAGACAAATGATCAGGGGGCCATAATACCCCACATGTATTAGAAGTGTTCATCAAGGAATATAACTGTTGGGAGACGTAGTAGTAAATCAAAAAAATTCCTACGTATCACCAAGATCTATCTATGGAGAAACCAGCAACGAGTGGGGATAGATTGCATCTTCATACCTTTGAAGATCGCTAAGCGGAAGCGTTACAAGAACGCGATTGGTGGAGTCGTACTCGCAGCGATTCAGATCGCGGTGGATTCCGATCTTAGCGCCGAACAACGGCGCCTCCGCATTCAACACACGTATAGCCCAGTGATGTCTCCTACGCCTTCATCCAGCAAGGAGGAAGGAGAGGTTGGGGAAGGGCTCCAACATCAGCACGACGGCGTGGTGGTGGTGGAGTAGCAAGGTATTCCGGTAGGGCTTCGCCTAAGCGCTGCGGAGGAGGAAAAAGAAGGGTAGGGCTGCGCCGAGAGAGAGAGAAGTTGTCATCTCAAATCAGCCCAAACCCTTGGGTATATATAGGAGGAGGGAGAGGGAGGGCTGCCTTGGCCCCTCCTCCAAGGAGGAGAGGTTCGGCCGAACCTAGGAAGGAGTGCACCTCCCACAAGGGAGGTGGATCTCTTCCTTTTAAATCCTTTTCAGCCCTATCTCTTATCCCTAGCTGCATGGGCCCTTCTGGAAGGTCTTGGCCAGCCCAATAAGGGCTGGCACTCCTCCTCTAAGGGCCACTGAAGTCCTTTGGTCGTCACACCCCTCCCGGGGTCCTCCGGCACCCTCCCGGCACTCCCGGTACACTACCGATGAGGCCGAAAACTTTCCGGTGACCAAAACTGGACTTCCTATATAGCAATCTTTACCTCCAGACCATTCTGGAGCTCCTCGTGACTTCCAGGATCTCATCCGGGACTCCCAACAACCTTCGGTAATCACGTATACCATTTCCCTATAACCCTAGCGTCATCAAACCTTAAGTGTGTAGACCCTACGGGTTCGGGAGACATGTAGACATGACCGAGACACCTCTCCGGTCAATAACCAACTGCGGGATCTGGATACCCATGTTGGCTCCCACATGCTCCACGATGATCTCATCAGATGAACCACGATGTCGGGGATTCAATCAATCCCGTATACAATTCCCTGTATCTATCGGTATGATACTTGCCCAAGATTCGATCGTCGGTATCTCTATACCTTGTTCAATATCATTACCAGCAAGTCTCTTTAATCGTTCCGTAATACATCATCCCGTGGCTAACTCCTTAGTCACATTGATCTCATTATGATGATGTCCTACCGAGTGGGCCCAGAGATACCTCTCCGTCACACGGATTGACAAATCCCAGTCTCGATTCATGCCAACCCAACAGACACTTTCGGAGATACCCCTGGTGCACCTATATAGCCAACAAGTTATGTTGTGATGTTTGGCACACCCAAAGTATTCCTATGGTATCCGGGAGTTGCACAATCTCATGGTCTAAGGAAACGATACATGACATTGAAAAGCTTCAGCAAATCAACTAAACGATCTTGTGCTATGCTTAGGATTGGGTCTTGTCCATCACATCATTCTCCTAATCATGCGATCCCGTTATCAACGACATCCAATGTCCATGGTCATGAAACCGTGACCATCTATTGATCAACGAGCTAGCCAACTAGAGGCTCACTAGGGACTTGTTGTGTTCTATGTATTCACACATGTATTACGATTTCCGGTTAACACAATTATAGCATGAACAATAGACAATTATCATGAACAAGGAAATACAATAATAACCATTTTATTATTTCCTCTAGTGCATATTTCGAACAATAACATCGGTATAATGGAAACTAGGATGGTAAGAGTGGAAGGAAACACCAGGAAAAAGTTCAATCTTTTCACCCTTTACCAAGTGTATAGATCCATTAATTAATAAACAAGATAGTATGATGTCCCATGACTTCCATGTCCCAACATGGGATAAACTACACCTACAACTTGCAACGCTACAAGAGGGGTTGATGCAAAAGATAATTTAGCTAAACAATGGTTTGATAGGACGGTCAATGGTTAGAGGCTTATCATGACATTTTCGGAGTCTTGACAAACAAGTGGTAGGTAGCAAGACATAACGATAGTAACAAGACAACTATCATAGCAAAGATAATAGTTATATCCCAGGTAATGACCATCTTACCTGGAATTCCGTTTGGAAGAAGAAAGAATTCGTGAAGTAGACGAACGGCATAGTCGAACGAATCCTCACACTCCGAAGCGCTTTCTGAACTCTAGCAAGGACAAGCAAATCCAGATACAAACAAACAACAAAGTAAACACCACAGCATATTCATGGCATGATGCATAGTCAAATAAGATGCATGTCCATTCAATTATGCATAACATGACAAAGAACAACAATCAACTACTACACATTAAGTTGCATATTGACGAAACTCCAAATTCGAGTTATTTAGTTCACTCTCATTTAGATATCCAACAAGTTTAAATGTTATTAAACATGGAAAGAGGTGAAGCATAAATAAACTACCTATCTAAAGAATTTAAATGAGGCCGGAAACAACATATATAATTTCCGAAATGACCCCATATGCAAATTTCAAATTTGGTACAGATCTGCCTAAAACATATTTTATATTTATTAAACAGGAAAACAAAATTCACCATGTTATTCTACATATTTTTCTAAGCAATTTACATATAGATCATTTAAATCGAACCTACGGCCTAAAAGATATGGCCAACACAAGATTAGAATGTCATGAATGCAAAATGCATACAAACAATACCCACAAATATTTTATTCAATGATGCAACAAGAGATTATGAAACTAAATATAATTCTAAGCAAGTTTCATGTATGACATGATCGAAGCGGATCCACGGTTCAACAATTACACACTACACAAGTTTTAGTTATAATCTGTCAAAATAGTGAGATGTCTACTTGAGAGCAATAACACATAATGCTACACGATACTAACACAAAAAAATGACATGAGGCTGTAGTACACTTAAAAAACTTCACAAATCGTATAAAGATCAGTTTCATATGCATGATGGTTGAATTTATATGATTTTAGCAAGATGCAAAGTTTTGCTCCAGATTAAGGACTTTGTGAAAATCACAGTTTACATGCAAGTAGTAACATTCGAATGACATGTTGAGGACAACTTTTAAATATGTTACCGCTAGTTTTCATGAAAAGAAATGGTATGGTGTGATAGCATATATCGTGAATACAAAAACATGTTTACTGAACATAATCATATGAACTCTAGATCAATGGCATTCAAGAGAAGTTGACAAGTTGTAAAAAACAATAGTTCCAGACATAGTGAAAACAGTATGTATATGAGCAGAGTTACCATGATGGCATGTTGGAGGCATGAAATAAATAAGGAGCAAGGTTTTATTAGGGCATCAAATTGCACATCATGATAGTGCATAGCATGAAGTCCAAATGACTTAAAATGGGTATCTCCATGGGAGCTATAGATTCATGGCATTCATCAAGCCGCAATATTGAAACAAGGTGATTCTGAGACTTGGTGAAAAATCTGGGATTGCAAAACATTTACACCACGATGATGTCTTGGGATGCACAAAATAGGGTCTTAAGCATTTTTTATTATTTATAAAATTCATATGTACATGCAATCGACATGGCAATCTTCAAATTACTCCATTAACACAAAAATATGACTTTTGCAAAATGGAACTTTATGTTAAAAAACCACAATTTTAACATGATGGTCATTTTAATGCAAGAAATGGACATAATATAGATGTTTTGCATGGAGACCAAAAGCATCGCATCATAGTAGACATTACAGAGTCCAAAACTCATGAAGAAATCAAATACATAAGACTTATGGATTAGTGGCTAGGATTAACGCAAATTTGAACACTGCAATAGTTTCGTAGATTCTTTCAAGATGCACTTTAACAACATAGATTTGGTCATGTGGATGAAATCTAGCTTGTATGCAACATCCACCATCATGTATAGTACAAAACATAGATAAAATCACATATAAAGTTTGTTTCGAACCGATGCACGTGCACAAAGTTATGATCATCGCAAAAAGCAATATAGTGACAAAACAGACAGTTTTCGGGACATAGTGGTATTTCTCACAGCGCGGAAAAACTAGATGGGGAGGTCCAACAGGGTCGTCTGGATGGAGGGACGAGGAAATCCAAGGCACGATGGGCTGACGTCGTCCGGGCTAGAGGTTGGGGAAGGTTATTGCAGAGGCGGAGGCAGTTCCCGGTTTCGGCGATGATGGGGCGATGAGGTCAAGGCGAATCTGGGGTCGGCGATGTCGGATCTAGACAAAGGAGGATCCGACGATGATAGCAGTGCGAGCAGGCTCGAGGAAGCACCATGGCGGGTCAGATTACGGGGCAGTGGAGCTCCTGTGAGGCTCGGTCGTCGGAGGGGCATGACGGCGGTGTCGGCGAGGCGGCACTGGTCGGGGGCGAGCGCGCAGGGCTCGGGCCGCGTAGCTTATGGTGGCATGCTGCTCGATGGCGGTATTCGGAGATGGAGGTGGGTCGCGGTCGGGAGGTGCTGGAGATGTGAGGCACAGGGCTCGCGACCATGGGCGGTTCGGGCTCAGGCGGGCCTGCCTCGGGCCCGAGTGGTGCGTGATTGGCTCTGGCGGCCCGCCGATCTATAACCACCAATTGGTGGCACTGGGTTTGGCTAGCGCTGAAAATGAGGAGGCTAGGTTATGGTTTGTCAATTTACTCACGGGAGGAGGAGTTAAATAAGTAGGCTTTGGGGTTAGGGCTTTTTGGGTGCTTTTAGAGCCGTTCAATCCAATAGGATGGCTCCGGGTGAGGGGTAGTGTAGGTGGGCTAGGGGGACTGCATGGAGTGGTTGGGCTGAGGAGAGAGGAAAGTTTGAGCGGCCCGACAAAAGTTTTTAAAACCTAAAATGTCTTCCATTTTGACTAGCAATAGTGCCAGTACAATTTATCCGTTTAGATATCAAACGACCTCCGAATGCAACGAAATTTGGTAGGCAATCTACCAAAAATATAATAAGACCACTCACCAACTTTCACTCCATTCCAAAAACATTTTTATCCCACTAATAAAATAATACTTTGATGATGTCGTGGGCGCACACGAGTGTGTTTGTTCTCGAAACGGTCAATGACGTAAACGGAGAGTACCGGAAAGTACGAAATACTTCAAGTTTAGGAAAATGTAATGCAAATGATACGATGATGAATGCGGCAAACAATTAATCCCCGCACCGAAATTTGAAATGCATTGAAGTCAACTGAAGCGTCGGTCTCAGACTTTTACATTGGCATGCCTCATGGCTCAGGGATGTTCAGGCACGCATTGAATGTTGTTGCATTCCTTTGTAAGGAGAATATCGCCGCCAAAGTGAACTACTTGAAGAAGACAAACTAGAAACAGAACAAGCATCGCTCTCACTTCAAGGCATCATATTACCTGTACCTGCACATGTTGTTGTAGTAATCTATGAGACATGGGGACTCGGTAATCTCATTACCAAGGGTATCAAGACTAGAAAATCTTCATTGGTATGAAATGGTTAAGTGGTGAGGTTGTAGCAGCACTAAGCATTTGTATATGTCTAGCTTACAAGTACAATAATAATAAGAGTGTTCTACGCATAATCGGTCGCAAATAGTAATGATTAAGAAGTGATCATGAACACCTACTTACTATTCATCATAACCCCACTATGTTCTCTTACTGGTTTAAACCTCACGAGAAAAGATGGTCACAGTTACACACTTGGTTGGTCTATTTTAGATAGATTTAGGGTCATGTTCTCTAAAGCCGGATATTACAAATTTTCAAGTCGCCACATAACCAGAGGCACGTATTTCCTAAAGATTTAACCCTCCAGGAGTGCTTCAAATAGTCATCATAAATTCCACACGCATCTGATGTGAAAACCTCACACCATGGTAACACAATGCTTACGATAAGGAATTTTGGTGGACAAGCCAATCGTCAAAGATAAATCTAAACCAGCAAGACCTCTCGACGTGTCAACGATCTCGATAGGAGTTGTGTATCTCGTTCTCAAGACATGGCGGATGAGCTAAGGTTACAACGACTAAATATATGAGTTGCCCCAGGTGGCGCCGCAAGCTGCTCATGTTCGGTTCAGCATCATCAGCACCGCCCCCTGTATTATGTTGAATTAAAATCCTTGGGTTCATGCCACCCTATGCATTAATAAAGTGTCTGGTATTATTATGTTGGCAAATTTTAGTACCAATGTTGGCCTTCTTGGAGGAGTTTTAGCCTAACACGAATGATCGGGGGGGGGGGCGTAATACCCCACATGTATTAGAACCGCTTATCAAGGAATATGACTCCGGTATAATGGAAACTAGGACGGTAAGAGTGGATGAAAATACCAGGAAAAAGGTCGATTTGTCCACCCTTTAGCAAGTGTATAGATGCATTAATTAATAAATAAGATAGTCTGATGTCCCATTACTTCCATGTCCCAACATGGAATAAACTACACCTACAACTAGGAACGCTACAAGAGGGGTTGATGCAAAAGATAACTTAGCTAAATATTGGTTTGCTAGGACGGTCGATGGTTAGAGGCTTATCATGACATTTTGGGAGTCTTGACAAACAAGTGGTAGATAGCAAGACATAGAGATAGGAACAAGACAACTATCATAGCAAAGATAATAGTGATATCCAAGGTAATGACCATCTTGCCTGGAATTCCATTTGGAAGAAGATGAATGGGCATAGTCGAAGATATCCTCACACTCCGAAGCGCCTTTGGAACTCTAGCAAGGACAAGCAAATCCAGGAACAAATAGACGACATGGTAAACACCACAGCATATTCATGGCATGATGCACAGTCAAATAAGATGCATGTCCATTCAATTATGCATGACATGACAAAACACAACAATCAACTACTACACATTAAGTTGCATATTGACGAAAATCCAAATTCGAGTTATTTAGTTCACTCTCGTTTAGATATCCAACAAGTTTAAATGTTTTTAAACATGGAAAAGGTGAAACATAGATAAACTACCTATCTAGAGAATTTAAATGAGGCCGGAAACAACTTATAGAATTTCCGAAATGACCCCATATGGAAATTTCAAATTTGGTACAGATATGCCTAAAACATATTTTATATTTATTAAACAGGAAAACAAAATGCACCATGTTATTCTACATATTTTTTTAAGCAATTTACACATATAGATCATTTAAATCGGAGCTACGGGCCAAAAGATATGACCAACACAAGATTCAAATGTCATGAATGCAAAATGCATGCAAACAATACCCACAAATATTTTAATCAATGATGCAACAAGATATTATGAAACTAACTATAATTGTAAGCAAGTTTCATATATGACATGATCGAAGCGGGGCCACGGTTCAACAACTACACACTACACAAGTTTTAGTTATAATTTGTCAAAAGAGTAAGATGTCTACTTGAGAGCAATAACACATAATGCTACAGGGTACTAACATGAAAAAATGACATGAGGCTGTAGTACACTTAAAATAATTCACAAATCATATAAAGGTCATTTTCATATGCATGATAGTTGAATTGATATGATTTTAGCAAGATGCAAAGTTTTTGTCCAGATTAAGGACTTCGTGAAAATCATAGTTTACATGCAAGCAGTAACATTGGAATGACATGTTGAGGACAACTTTTAAATATGTTACCGCAAGTTTTCATCAAAAGAAAAGGTATGGTGTGATATCATATATCATGAATAGAAAAACATGTTTACTGAACATAATCATATGAACTCTAGATCAATGGCATTCATCAAGAGAAGTCGACGAGTTTTTAAAACAACAGTTCCAGACTTAGTGAAATAGTATGTATATGAGCAGAGTTAAGATGATGGCATGTTGGAGGCATGAAATAAATAAGCAGAAAGTTTTATCAGAGCATCAAATTGCATACCATGATAGTGCATAGCATGAAGTCCAAATGACTTAAAATGGGCATCTCCATGGGAGCTATAGATTTATGGCATTCATCATGCCGCAATATTTAAACAAGGTGATTCTGAGACTTGGTGGAAAATCTGGGATTGCAAAACAGTTACATCATGATGATGTCTTAGGATGCACAAAACAGGGGCTTAAGCATTTTTATTATTTATAAAATTGATATGTACATGCAATCGACATGGCAATATTCAAATTACACCATTGACACAAATTCATAGGATGCATGGTTTGCTTAATATGATTTTAGCAAAATGGATCCTTATGTTAACAAAGCACAATTTTAACACGACGGTCATTTTAACGGAAGAAATGGACATAATATAGATGTTCTGCATGGAAACCAAAAGCATCGCATCATAGTAGACATTACAGAGTCCAATACTCATGAAGAAATCAAATTCATAAGAGTTATGGATTGGTGGCTAGGCTTAACACTAGTTTGAACACTGCAACAGTTTCGCAGATTATTTCATGATGCACTTCAACAACGCAGATTTGGGCATGGGGATGAAATATAACATGTATGCAACATCCACCATCATGTATATTACAAAACATACATAAAATCACATATAAAGTTTGTTTCAAACCGATGCACGTGCACAAAGTTATGATCATCGCAAAATGCAATATGGTGACAAAACAGACAGTTTTTGGGACTTAGTGGCATTTATCACTGATAACCCACAAGTATAGGGGATCAATTGTAGCCTTTCTTGATAAGTAAGAGTGTCGAACCCAATGAGGAGCTAAAGGTATAACAAATATTCCCTCAAGTTCTATCGACCACCGATACAACTCTACGCAGGCTTAACGTTCACATTACCTAGAACAAGTATGAAACTAGAAGTACTTTGTAGGTGTAACGGAATAGGTTTGCAAGAATATAAAGAGCACGTAAATAAACACTAGGGGCTGATTAGATAAAGAAACAACTAAGTTAGTTTAACGAGTGTAGAAAAGTGGTGGTTGGAGTTGCGGAATTGTCCCTAGGCAATCGATAACTAGACCGGTCATCATTATTGCAATTTTTTATGAGGGATGAATAAGCTAACATAATTTATCTACTTGGATCATATGTACTTATGATTGGAACTCTAGAAAGCATACACAACTACTAAAGATCACTAAGGTAAAACCCAACCATAGCATTAAGTATCAAGTCCTCTTTACTCCCATATGCATCAACCCACCTACTCTGGTTTGTGGTTCTGTCACTCAAGCAACCCAACATAGGCAAATCATGAACACATTTCTAAACCCTAAATCAAGGATTCCTCATGCTTGCACGACACGGAGAGCACCATAGGATAGCACAAATAATAAACATGCAACTCAAACCAATCATGATCATCAATCAACCCATAGGACAACAAAAATCTACTCAGACATCATAGGATGGCAACACATCACTTGATAATAATATGAAGCATAAAGCACCATGTTCAAGTAGAGCGTACACTGGGTTGCGGAAGAGTGGACCAATGTATATAGATGGTGGAAGGTAATGGAGGTGTTGGTGAAGATGATGGAGTTTTTGGAGTATATCGCCTCATGGTGATGACCCCGGAGGCGTTCCGGTGCCACCGGGAGAGAGGGGGAGAGAGCCCCCCTCCTTCTTCTTCTTCCTTGACCCCCCAGATGGTAGGATGCATTCCCCTCTCTTCCTTGGCCTCCATGGGGGCGGAGGGGCGAGAGCCCCTCCGAGATTGGATCTCTCTCTCTCTCTGTTTCCTTTTGTTTCTATGCTCCCAGATTCTGATCGGGCTGAAATTTTGAGGGGATCTTTAGTCAGAAATTAGCTTTCTTGCGGCAAAAGGATAGCTCCAAATGACCTAAGGGGTGGCCACAAGCCTGCCAGGTGCGACCGGGGGGTGGGTCGTGCCTAGCAGGCTTGCCACCTCCTCGGGCATCGTCTCGCGTTGATTCTTTTTCTGAAAAATCACATATATTCCAAAACAAATCTTCGTAAGTTCTATCGCGTTTGGACTTCGTTTGGTATGAATATCCTATGAAACAAAAAACATGCAACAAACAGGTACTGGCAGTGGGCACTGGCTCAATATGTTAGTCCCAAAAATAGTATAAAAAGTTGCCAAAAGTATATGAAAGTTGTAGAATATTTGCATGAAACAATCAAAATTTATAGATACGATGGAGACGTATCAGCATCCGCAAGCTTAATTCCTGCTTGTCCTCGAGTAGGTAAATGATAAAAAGGATATTTTTTGCTGTGCAATGCTACCTAGTATAATCTTGTTCATATAATCTAATCATGGCATGAATATTAAGACACTAGTGATCCAAAGAAATAATGTATCATTTGACATTAAGACAATAATACTTCAAGCAAACCAATAAAGCAATTGTATCTCTTCAAAATATAATGGCAAAAGAAAGTTATCCCTGCAATATCATATAGTCTGGCTATGCTCCATCTTCCCCACATAAAGTATTTATATCATGCACAACCCCGATGACAAGTCAAGCAATTGTTTCACACCTGTTGTCAAACTTTTTCAACTCTCATGCAGTACATGAGCGTGAGCCATGGATATAGAACTATAGGTGGAATAGAATATGGTCGAGGTTGTGAAGAAAAAGAAGAAGATAGTCTCACATAAACTAGGTGTATCAACGGTCTATGGAGATGTCCATTAATAAATATCAATGGGAGTGAGTAGGGATTTCCATGCAATGGATGCACTAGAGCTATAAGTGTATGAAAGCTCAAAAAGAAACTAAGTGGACGTGTTATTTCAAAGTGACAAAATAGGAGATTCTCTACAATGAAGATCATGGTGCTACTTTGAAGCACAAGTGTGGAAAAAGATAGTAGCATTGTCCCTTCTCTCTTTTCTCTCTTTTTTAATTTTATTTTTTACTTTTATATTATTTTTTTGGTGGGCATATAAGGCCTCTTTTTTTGGGCTTCGTTGGCCTCTTTTATTTTTCATAAAGTCCGGAGTCTCATCCCAACTTGTGAGGGAATCATAGCTTCCATCATCCTTTCCTCACATGGGACACTTCTCTAATAATGATGGTCATCACACATTTATTTACTTACAACTCAAGAATTACAACTCGATATCTAGAACAAAATATGACTCTATATGAATGCCTCTGGCAGTGTACCGGGATGTGCATTGATCTAGCATAGCAATGACATCAAAACGGACAAGCCATGAAAACATCATGCTAGCTATCTTACGATCATTGAAAGCAATATGACAATGATGGTGCATGTCATAATAAACGGAACGATGGAAGTTGCATGGAAATATATCTCAGAATGGCTATGGAAATGCCATAATAGGTAGGTATGGTGGCTGGTTTAAGGAAGGATATATAGTGGCTGTTTTGAGGAAGGTATATGGTGGTTGTTTTGAGGAAGGTAGGTTTATTGCACCGGCGGAAGTTGCGCGGTACTAGAGAGGCTAGCAAAGGTGGAAGGGTGAGAGTGTGTATAATCCATGGACTCAACATTAGTCATAAAGAACTCACATACTTATTACAAAAGTCTTTTAGTCATCGAAGCAAAGTATTAGGCGCATGCTCCTAGGGGAGAGGTTGTTAGGAGTTAACCATCGGGCTCTCCCGACCCTCACACAAAGGTTGAAAATCTATAAACAAATCATGCTCCGACTTCCTTACATAACGGTTCACCAGACGTGAATGCTACGGGAATTACCAACCTTTACACAAGTATTTCTACCAATCGACAATTACTCACTAGCATGACTCTAATATCACCATCTTTATATCGCAAAACTATTGCAAGGAATCAAACACATCACATTTAGTGATCTACAAGTTTTATGTAGGATTATATGACTAACCATGTGAATGACCAACTCCTGTTAACTCTCTAAATAGATATAAGTGAAGCATGAGAGTTTAATTCTTTCTATAAAAGATATGCCCACGCTCTAACAAATATAAGTGAAGCAAAAGAGCATTCTACAAATGGTGGTTTTCTATGTGTGAGAAACAGGCAATCCAAACTTCAAATGATATAAGTGAAGCACATGAAGCATTCTATAAAGACATACTCAAAAGATATAAGTGAAGTGCATGAAGCATTCTATAAATCGACCAAGGACTATCTCATACCATCATGGTGCATTATTAAAATAAAAATAAAAATTACACAACCCCCAAGATTTACGCATATCATGTGACGAATAAAAATATAGCTCCAAGTAAAATTACCGATGGTTGTTAGAAGAAATAGGGCATGCCTTCCGGGGCATCCCCAGGCTTTGTTTCTTGGGAGTCCTTGAATATTACCTTGGGGTGCCTAGGGCATCCACAAGCTTAGTATCTTTCCACTCCTTATTCCTTCATCCATTGTGATCTCACCCAAAACATGAAAACTTCAATCACACAGAACTTAACAAGACTCTCGTGACATCCGTTAGTATAATAAAGCAAATTAGCACTTTAAGTACTATTGCAAACCAATTCATATATTTTTTTGCATTTTAGCGACTTTATTATAACTTCTTTATGTCTTATACCACCGATAAAATCGATAGTTTAATTGAAACGTAGCAAAACAATGCATCAAAAACAGAATATGTCTTAAACAGGATAGTCTGTAGCAATCTGAACGTTCACCATACTTATGTAACTCTAAAAATTCTGAAACAGTAGTAAAAAATAACTAATTTGCATAGCAGTACTGTGTAGAAATTTCAGAAAAATTTGACGTTCCAGTAAAAAATGTGAATTCACGCACTACAGCCAAAGTTTCTATTTTTGCACTGCGCACACCAAACAAGCAATCTAATCATCCTAAAGGCAAATCTTGGCACATTATTTTTATAATACAATGGATTTGTACAAGGGGATAATTATTTTGGTTGAAAAGTTTCTGTAATCAAGATTCACAAAGTTTCCATGGGCATGAACAAAATTCAAGGCTAGCCCCCACTTCAACATTTCTCGTCTTTCTCACTTTCACTTTTCTTTTTGAAAAAGTTTTAATTTCCCCACTTTATTTTTATGTTTTATAAACTATATAAAAGCACTCAACAGAATAAAATGACTCTCTAAAACTTTGGGGTTGTCTCCCTGGAAACGCTTTCTTTAAAGCCATTAAGCTAGACATAAAGTGCTCAAGTAATGGAACCACCCGGATCCCAAGGTATATCAAAGCCAATTTTCATTAACAATGATTTGTAATTTAGTAGTGAGCAAAAAGTAACATATCATGCAACAACGAATTATAACTCTCTTCCTATGCATCGGCATGTCTTAAAAGAACAATTCATGTACACAAAGTAAAGGGCAATGCATAGTATAAACAGTTTCTTGCAATTTTGTCATATAGGAAACATAAAGAGGTGGAGATGTAGTTACTCTCTCATAATAATTGCATGTAGGAGCAGCAAACACATGCATATTATATGAATTAAAATCATCATGTGCATAGGAAAACGCAACCCATCAATATAATCCTTAATAAGTAAAAACTTCTCCAATATAGTGTAGTTTGGAGAATTCAAAAAGATAATAGGACTATCATGTGTGGGTGCAATAGCAACAATTTCATGCTGAACATAAGTAACTATAGCAAGTTCATCTTCATAAGCATAATTCATATTGGCACCATGGCCACAAGAATAGCAAGCATCTAGTTCATCAAAAAGGGATATTTCAAGAGAATCCAAGGGATCATAGAAATCAACATAGCATGCATCCTTCGGTAAGCACGAAGGGAAATTAAACAATGTATGAGTTGAAGAGTTAATCTCATTAGAAGGTGGGCATGGGTAGCTAATCCGCTCTTCCTCCTTTTGTTCTTTGCCCTCCTCCTCATCTTTTTCATCTAATGAGCTCACAGTTTTGGCAATTTCTTCTGCCATAGATTTCTGCAAAATTTTGGTCTCTTCCAAGGCAGTGGTCATTCTTTCAATAAACTCTTTAACATAAGCAATAGAATCATAGTTTTCATAGCAATATTTAAGTATGGCAAAATTTTCAGAATTATAAAGAGTAGCATCATACTTTTCAATGAAAGAAGCAATTTCATAGGCACCCTTAAAAGCAAAAAAATCTTCAATTTGTTCAACATCATTATAGCAATAGGCTTCCTTGGCGTAAGAGGATAATACTTCATTATCATTAAACACACATTGGTAGGGAAGGTGTTTTTTAGCTTCTTTAGAACAACAAACAAAATCATAAATTTCACACAGATTCCAAGCATGGCAACACAAAGTATTAATTTGATGCCACAAGAGTTTCCCTTTTTAAGATATGCAGTGTCGCACATAATGAGCATGCTCATTTAATGCTTTTCCCTGAACTAAGCTAGTTGGGTTTTCAGCACGAGCACAAGTGGATCGAAGATGACCCAAGTAATATTCTTCGGTGGTACAGAACACTAGTGGTTCCTCAACTTTTGGAGCAGCAAGTACATCTAATTTTTTGGTATTTTGTGTTTCCTACCCATATCTAAAGATTGAGAACAACTTAGAACAGCAAATAAAATCTACTTAGTGATAAAGCAAACAAGCACACACGATAATATTCACCCCACGCTATTGCTCCCCGGCAACGGCGCCAGAAAAAGGTCTTGATAACCCACAAGTATAGGGGATCAATTGTAGCCTTTCTCGATAAGTAAGAGTGTCAAACCCAACGAGGAGCTAAAGGTAGAACAAATATTCCCTCAAGTTCTATCGACCACTGATACAACTCTACGCAGGCTTAACGTTCACTTTACCTAGAACAAGTATGAAACTAGAAGTACTTTGTAGGTGTAACGGGATAGGTTTGCAAGAATATAAAGAGCACGTAAATAAAAACTAGGGGCTGGTTAGATAAAGAAACAACTAAGTTAGTTTAACGAGTTTAGAAAATTGATGGTTGGAGTTGCGGAATATTCCCTAGGCAATCGATAACTAGACCGGTCATCATTATTGCAATTTTATATGAGGGAGGCATAAGCTAACATACTTTCTCTACTTGGATCATATGTACTTATGATTGGAACTCTAGAAAGCATACGCAACTACTAAAGATCATTAAGGTAAAACCCAACCATAGCATTAAGTATCAAGTCCTCTTTACTCCCATATGCAACAACCCACCTACTCGGGTTTATGCTTTTGTCACTCAAGAAACCCACCATAGGCAAATCATGAACACATTGCTACACCCTACAGCGTGGATCCCTCACGCTTGCGCAAAACGGAGAGCACCATAGGACAGCACCAATAATAAAACATGCAACTCAAACCAATCATGATCATCAATCAACCCATAGGACAACAAAAATCTACTCAGACATCATAGGTTGGCAACACATCATTGGATAATAATATGAAACATAAAGCACCATGTAGCGACCCGATCTCGAGGGATCGGAGTCTTTGTGCTTAAGTACCATCCCTGGATCGGTATGCTGACACACACAGTACTTGAGGATTTACAACAGAGTTCAATCACACATTTATTACATCGAGAATCCTCAAAGAGTATTTATTACATCAATGTGGCCTAAGGCCAAATAAAACAAAGCAATGCGGAAGCAAAAAGTGTAACGAGTCCATCAACTCCACGAGCAAGCTGAGTGCAGAACAATGACCTATCGCACCTTATTCATTGTCGGATAAATCTGCAACATGATAAGCTGCAGCCATGTAGGTCAGTACATGGAATGTACTAGCAAGTCACATCATAAAGTGTAATGAGCCTACATAGTACATGCAATTTGGCTGGTGGAAAGCTCTAAGTTTAGTTTTGCATAAAGCTAGTTTTTCCCTATCAAAAATAATTGCTCTACTTCTACAAATATCATAAGTCTGAGATGATGCCCATCTCAATCATTCCAAAATTTTATACCCAATTGATTAATTAAGAGTGATGAGATCTCCCTACATTTCCACTACTAAAAGCTCAAGTTGTCCATGACCGGGGACATGGCTAATCGACTAGATTTTTAACTCTGCAAAGGTTGTGCACTTTTCCCCACAAGACTCGACCACATCCTTGATCGGAAGATCGAGACATAGTCTTTTGAAAGCATTTCCCCTAACCCACGGATAGGCCGGTACACCTACATCATCTACATCTGCTAGCCTATCCCGGAAGAGGTCACACCATCTACTCAACTAAGCCAGAGCCCATATTGGCTTGCGGCTGCACACGAAAGCTTATAGACATGAAAATACGGTTGATCCATTTGAGCCTGGGTGGACGGACCACTAGTGTGCACTCCCATGGAGTCCCATGAATGCTCCCACTATACTTTGCCACCATACAAACCAGTTTCCACCCAGGTAGTTCATTAAAGTTGGTCCTAGTTACTACTTTGTCACTCACATCTCAAAGTGATAGCACTCCCCAATCCATGTCTACTTTGGCGAGGCATTGTAACATAACACGGTGGCGACAAAGTTTGTATGGTTCAGACCTACCTCAAATGACTGGGTGATAGTAAATCCAACAAGTATAAACTCCTATCATGCACTCTACATCAAAGGACTAAGTGCAAAAATAAAACATAGGTAAAAACTGATATGATCAAAATGTAACTTGCCTTCGTGCTAGGAGTGAAGTTCTAGCGAATGGTAGTACTCCGCTTCGCACTCCGGACAATCTATCGCAAAGTAAATAAAAACACACATAAACAAGCATTCACACAATTCAAAGAAGACATGCACAAAATATTTGCAAAAGCCAAATAAAATTCAATACAAGTCATTAGCATGAAAATTTTCAAAGTGTGAATAGTGTTAAAAGTTTGTGATGTGCACTAGTGTTCCTACAAGGCATCCTAGTAAAATTATGGTGAACAGAAAATATTGTGTAGAATATATAGTGGCAAAATTTCATGGCAAAGGATTTAGTTCGTGTGACGTGGTGCAAAAAGAATCACTTCAAATCTGAAATAATTTCAAATTTTAACTTGCAAAAATCTGCAACTATGGTTTTTCTGGTTAGGTCTATTCGAGACGAAAATTTAGCCTCTTGTTTCATCTCGTTTTGACCTACGGTTAAAAAGTTAAGGCCGTTTGAAGTTTTGAATAAAATCTGAAAAAACTGCTATAGAAAATTTTTCTGAAAACTCTAAAGTGTGGACGTTCGTGACTAGAGCGTGAAGTGAATGGCTCTGGTTGGCTGGCTGCGTTCGCCGCGGCGGCTACGCGGTGAACGTTCGCGAACTAAGTAAATCACCGGTTCGGCTAAACTAAAAAGAAAAACCGACATTCGGTTTAAATAAACCGCATGGTTTATATTAAAACGCGGTTAACCGGTACCTCTTCGGTCTAAATAAAAAAACCTAAAAGAAAAAAATTAAACTAATCTACAGAGGAGCGGGCGCTTATAGAGGGCACGAGCGTCGCTAGCAGGAAACTCGGCGACGACGGGGCGGCGGCTCCAGCGATCGCCGGCGCGGGTGAGGTGGTCGGGCGGGTGCAGCTCGACGAGGGCCTCCGGGCGGTGGTGACGGCGGTCGACAGTGACGACCGGAGGAAGTGGAGCAAGCTCCTGTCTTCGGCAAACTCCGGCGACGTAGGTCTTCGGGGTGGCTGCTTCGGTCCGTCCTAGGGGCAACGAGAATGTCAGGGAGATGCGGATGGACTAGGGGGTCCGATTTCTCAAGGAAGAAAAGGTCATGGTGGCTCACCGGCGTCGGAATCTTCGTCGGAAAGCTCTGGCTCCGGCGAGATGCAAACTGACAGGGCGGTGGCTACGAGCGGTGAGAGGAGGTGCGGGTCGGCTGAATGGAGAGAGGGCATCGATGTCCTTTTATAGGCGCAGTGAGGAGGGCTGGGGCTGCGGGATAAGCCTTATCCCTAGAGCTTCGGCCCGGCCGGTGCGGACGCGCTCGCGCGGCCTCATCCATGCGGTGCGAGCGGAGGTTTGGGATGATGTGGGTTGGGCCCCACCTGCCAGGTGTGTGAGAGAGAGAGGGACAGAGATGTTGACCGAGAGAGAGATCGAGCGGGGTGGGGTGAGCGCTCGTGGGGAGGCTCTGGCGGCGCTAGGAGGAGTACTCGCTCCTGGCACGCACGCTAGCTAGCCCTAGTGTGGCTTGGGCTGTGGTGGCCGGGGCTAGATGGCTGGGTCTGGCTTGGCCAGCGGTGCCTACTGTTTTTTTATCCAAAGTAGAAAAAATAAAATATAGGGTATTATATACCAAAATGATCAGAAAAGTAAATCCTAAAGCGTGAACATTAATTTAGAGTCAAATTAAAAACTTTATAACAACATTATTTAAAGAAAATCCAAAATGAAACCAAATTTGACTTTCAAATTAATTGGCACTATTTTCTTCTGACCTTTGGGGTGTCATGTTACCTCCTCTCATACTCTTTTTTTCAAAGTATTTTGTCAGGTAATTGAGTAAACTCCAATGCCAACTAAAAAGAAGTCAAATAAAGAAGATGAAATATATTTGCCACATTCATTTCAATCATAATGCATAGATGATTAGCGAATAATTGTAAAACATTCCAAATTGAAAATTTGGGATGTTACACACCATGTTCAAATAGAGGGTACAGCGGGTTGCGGGAGAGTGGGCCATTGTAGATAGATGGCGGAAGGTAATGGACGTGTTGGTGAAGATGACGGAGTTGTTGGAGTAGATGGCCGTCACGATGATGGCCCCGGCGGCATTCCGGTGCCACCAGGAGAGAGGCGGAGAACCCCCCTCCTTCTTCTTCTTCCTTGAAGCCCCTCTCCTAGATGGGAGGAGGGATTCCCCTCTGGTCCTTGGCCTCCATGGCGTCGGAGGGGCGAGAGCCCATCCGAGATTGGATCTTTCTCTCTCTCTCTCTCTGTTTCCTTCTGTTTCTATGCTTCCTGATTCTCGCCTTTCACTGCTTCTTAAATATCAGGAGATCCGTAAGTCCGATCTGGCTGAAATTTTGAGGGGATGTTTATCCAAAAATTAGCTTTCTTGCGGCGAAAGGAGAGCTCCAACCGACCTAAGGGGTGGCCACAAGCCTGCTACGCACGGCAAGGGGGTGGGTCACGCCTAGCAGGCTTGCCACCTCCTCGGGCATCGTCTCGCGTTGATTCTTTTTCCCAAAAATCACATATATGCCAAAACAAATCTCCGTAAGTTTTTATCGCGTTTGGACTTCGTTTGGTATGGATATTCTGCGAAACAAAAAACATGCAACAAACAGGAACTGGCACTGGGCCCTTGATCAATATGTTAGTCCCAAAAATAGTATAAAAAATTGCCAAAAGTATATAAAAGTTATAGAATATTGGCATGAAAAAATCAAAAATTATAGATATGATGAAGACATATCACTCACCGTGGGAAAAAACTGGATGGGGAGGTCCAACGGGGTCATTTGGATGAAGGGACGGAGAAATCCAAGGCACGATGGTACAAGGCCGTCCTGGCTGGAGGTTGGGGAAGGCCATTGCAGAGGCGGAGGCGGTTCCCGGAGCCAGTGATGATGGGGCGATGAGTTTGAGGTGGATCTGGGGCCAGCGATGTCAGATGTGGCCGCTAGAGGAGCCGACGGTGACAGCAATACGAGGAGGCTCGAGGCAGCGCCATGGCGAGTCAGACTACGGGGCGGCAGGGCTCCTATGGAGGCGCGGTCATCAGTGAGGGGTGACGATGGTGTCAGCGAGGCGGCGCTAGTCGGGGGCAAGCAGTGGGGCTCGGGTCGCGTAGGTTGCAGTGGCTGTGCTGCCCGCCGGCGGTAGTCGGAGGCGGAGGCAAGGCGCGGTCGGGTGGTGTTGGAGATCTGAGGCACGGGGCTCGCGACCATGGGCGGTTCAGGCCTAGGCAGGCTGCCTCAGGCCCGAGTAGTGCGAGGTTGGCTCTGGCGGCACATCGATCTAGAATCACCAAGTGGCGGTCCTGCATTTGGCTAGCACTGAAAACGAGGAGGCTAGTTTAGGGTTTGTCATTTTTCGCACGGGAGGAGGGCTTAAATAGGCAGGCTTCAGGGTTAGGGATTTTTTGGTGCTTTTTGAGCCGTTCAGTCCAATCGGATGGCTCCGGATAAGGGGTACTATAGGTGGGCTAGGGGGACTGCATGGAGTGGTTGGGCTGAGATGAGAGGGAAGTTTGAGCGGCCCGGCACAAGTTTTTAAAACCTAAAACGTCTGTAGTTTGACTAGCGATAGTGCCTCTATAATTTATCCGTTGGGGTATCAAACGACCTTCAAATGCGACGAAATTTTGTAGGCGGTCTACCTAAATTATAATAAGATCGCTCGTAAACTTTCACTCCATTCCGAAAACACTTTTATCCCACTAATAAAATAAAACTTTGACGACGTCGTGGGCACGTGCGAGTGTGTTTGTTCTCGAAATAGTCAATGACGAAAACGGAGAGTACCGGAAAGTACGAAATAATTCAAGTTTTGAAAAATGCAATGCAAATGATGCAACGATGAATGCGACAAACAATTAAATCCCGCACCAAAATTCTAAATACATTGAGTCAACTGAAGCGTCTGTCACCATGCCTACGAAGCTGGTAATTTAGATTTGAGATTCTGCCTAAATAGATGTTGGTTTTCTGCTATAGAATGTCTGCCACATCCTGGTTTGGCCGTTGCTAATGTGTCGTGGTTTTATCATGGTAGATGTCCGAGGACTTGTGTTCGAGGCCATCGCTAAGGTGATGGACTCAAAGGGGTTGGTTGGGACGAAGGACATGAGTTTACCCAGATTCGGCCCCTCGAGAGGAAGTAAAAGCCTACGTCCTGCTTGTGTTGTATTGATTGGAGTATTGATTACAAGGGAGCGGATTCGCTTGACCTAGCTCTCGATTAGTAGTCTCTGTCTAAGTCGCCCCGGGTCTCGCCTTTATATAGGAGGTCAAGACCATAGGTTACACAAGTCTCATACCGACTCTTACAAGGTATCCGACTCTATCTCTATGTCATCTTGCCCTCCTAGGCAAGGCGTCTCCGGGCGGCTTAAACCGCTCGGGTCTTCATACCTTCTCTCATCTGGGCTTCGCCCTGGCCCATCTTGGCAAGCCGCCATATGACTTAGGCTTACGTCTCTATGCCCATCTGCCTTGGTCTGGGGTATAAGCCGCCAGGTATGACCCGGCCCCACCTGGGCGGGTCTCACCACGGGTTATATCCCCAACATTAGGCCCCGGGTTGATTTGAGCTTGCTCATGTCAATCGTCCATTTTGCTTGGCAGCGAGTCTCACTCTTCATCACCTGAAAGTAAGAAATGTAACCCGCCGTGACGTCATACTGGATATGCCAAAAAGATTCCCTGGCGACCACAACGGATCTTTCATCATTAAACGGAGGGCCTAAAAATTGAGGCGTCCGTCTCGGTCGGTCAGTTTTGGTCGCCTTGATTCCCACACCCGTTTCCTCTTTCTAGACTCTTAAATAGGACCGTGAAGGGCTCTTTTCAATTCCTCCACCACCTGCGCCTCCTCTTCTTCCTCTCGACGTCGTCGCTCTAGAGCTCCCTCGCTCCGGTGAAGCTTCAACGTCGTCGCCGCCCTGGGCCGTTGCATCGACCTGAACGGACCAGAGCATCACCCGCGCCCGTCGCGTCACCTCCGGTACGTCCTTCTCCATCCCCTAGATCTGTAGCTTAGGGTAGTGAATCCATGGAGTTCTTCCGTCTGCTAGAACATGAGTTCTTCGTAATACCAGATGACATATAGATCAATGAACTTTATAATGACCCTCTTTCCACTGCGATAAATCATAGGAAATCAATAATAGCGCAATATAGATCCATAGTTTCCTCCTTTCACTGCCTTCGAACGTTTGCTAGTTCCTCCGTTCGTCGTTAGGTTTAGAATAAACCTGCTTTTTCTCTGTTTGTAGATCCGCACTTATATAGATAGCATGTGAAACCTGTTTTCCACAGTTAGTAGTATTTGCTTCGTCGCTCTGCAAACTTAACTCACCATTAAACTTCCGACTCTCGCCACAAACTGCTCCTAGTGGCTTTGCTTCATAGAGCTTAGATTTCATCAGCCGCCCTTAGTTGTTTGCCCCCTTCTAACTCGCCACGCGTTGTTAATTTCCACAGCTTTAAGATGCCATCATGCCTCGTGCGTCCAATTCCTGTAAATGGGTCAGCTTTGCCATTACTGAAGAGTTTCTCAAGGATTTCGTAGATGCAGGGACCTTACCAGCCAAAAATGTCATCCATTGGCGGGTTCCAGACAATGAGAAGAAACCCATTCCCCAAGACGGCGAAGTAGTCATATTCGCTGATCACCTTGTTCGGGGTTTCAGCCCGCCCGGCTCTAAAAAATTTCGAGACGTCCTTAATTTCTTTAAGTTGCGCCCTCAAGATATTGCCCCAAACTCCGTCTCAAACATGTGCAACTACCAAATCCTCTGCGAAGTTTACTTACAAGAAGAGTCATCGGTTGATCTCTTGTGTGAGTTCTTTTATGCAAACCGCCAGACAGAAGTGGTAGCTGGTCCAAGCTTGGAGCTTGGCGGGATCTCCATTCAAAGGAGATGCGACATGGTTTTCCCGGCTATTCGAATGCCAAGTCATCCCAAGGATTGGAACAAAACCTGGTTTTACTGCAAAGACACTTCTCCAGAGGGAGAACGTCCATTGTCGGGTTACCGTCTGACCCGGCTCAAGACCACAACTGAACTCCCTGACTGGATGTCAGCTTCTGAACGGGCGAAGTATGCTCCGGCTTATGCCAAAATTAAATTCATCATGGCCAAGGTCTGACCGGGATTGATCTGATCCGCTGCTGGGTCTCTTGGCGAGTCATGCCTCTGAGCCAGAGAAGCCGCCTCATGTGTGAATATAAGGGTGAGACCAATGACCCCCTCTGCTTTAATCCTACCACATTGTCAGAAGACAACATCGTTGCCACCATCAAGAGCCTTATCCATGAATCTCAAGATTCTTGCCACACCATTGGGTTACCACCCTTCTGCACCGCAAACCCGGCTCTAGATGTAAGGGCGACTCTCAATCTTCTGACTTCCGCGTTAGCTATCCATGTATGTTTTGCAATCTTTTAACCTCTTTCGGCGGCTTTACTTCCAGGCTAACTCCAGCTTCTGGAAAAAGAAATATGTTCCTCCTCCAAAGAAGTCGAAGGAAAAGGCCGTCGGCCGAAAGAAGAAGCCTGCACCTCAAGAACAGCCTGAGGCTAATGACTCAGAGGTAGAACTTGACTCTCTTGGTCATCTCTTCATGCACCTTATTGACAATAATAATTTATAGGACGAAATGGAGATAAGCCATGCCAACGTTCCTGAGGTAACTTATGTCTCATCTGACTCAGAACATCTTGCACCACAAAAGATATGGCGGGTCGTCCGAAAGGTCCCATTTTTTCATCCTCTTGCTTACCTAGACCCCCACTTTCTTTTGAAAAAGCAACAGCAACTCTCCCAACGCCAAACCCGGAGCATCGGCTCTGAAGACCTTATGGCCGGGTTATCTCACTCTCTGGTTCAACGGAAACGGCCGGCTGAGGTATTTGTTTCACTTGGCTTAATTTCGTCAATCTTGCCTTACAACTTTACTCTGTCTTTATAATGCTTTAATTGCTTTCAGGAATCACCCCCTTCTTCAGGCGACTCTACGGCAACCAATCCGTCGCCTCTGAAGAATAACCCAGAGTACGTGCTTTCATATTTGCATCCTATCCTTTGTCATCCCTTGGATTTTATATCATAACTTTCTATGCTTTCCAGGGCTCAGGCAAAGCGAAGGAAAATCGTCGGGTCTACCTAGGCCCCCACTGCTCAAGAACTGGAGGCTGGCAAGTCAGGCTCTCCGTTTGCACGTACTGATCCTTCTGCTGCCTCAAAGGATGCGCTCGAAGACGCTCGTCATTCTGCCGAGCCGGCGGCCCATGAGACGGCCACTAAGAGCCCTCCGAGGACCAATTCTAAGCCACCGAGCCCTTCAACGGCCGTTGACAACTTGGATACTCCAGACGTCATCATTATTGGCACCGGCTTTCAAATCCCTCAACCTTGTGTGCTGACAAAGCACACTGAGAAAACTGAAGCCTCTGACAAATTGGATTTTGAGCTCCCCGTGCTAGAGAAGTTGACTGCTGATGAACTACATGCCGGTTATCTGAACCGCCTCTTCACAAGCCGGGATATTGAGCTCCAGCTTGTTAACTTGATGAAGAAAAAATATGAGGTACCTCTTCCTTTCCTTATATCCTTATATAGCCCCCAAGAGCCGATTTAATATTTGATAATGGCAAACTGGGTCTTCCAATCCATGCTTGACACAAATCCACTTAGCCTGTAGCCCCCAAGTATCGGTTTAAAATGGAAATATTGAGTCGGTACTTTAGTGTTTAAGTAGTTGATCAATTGTAGCCCCCAAGTATCGGCTTAAAATGGAAATATTGAGACGGTACTTTAGTGTTTAAGTAGTTGATCAATTGTAGCCCCCAAGTTCGGGTCAGTATAGAAATAATGGGCATGAACTTCCTTGTAGATATGAATAAGAAGCCATATGTAGCCCCCAAGTGTCGGCTTATCTTTGACAAACATGAGTCGGAACTTCATTGTAGTAGAGAACAAAGAGCCAAGTGTAGCCCCCAAGTGCCGTCTTATATTTAACAAATACGAGCCGAAACTTCATTATAGTAGAGAACAAAGAGCCAAGTGTGGCCCCCAAGTACCGGCTTATCTTGATGAAGATGAGCCGGAACTTACTTGTAGTCTTGGAGAGCAAATAGACATTAGCCCCCAAGTGTCAAGTATATTCTTTGCAATCTGCTTGAGACTTGCATTATATTTGTTAACTTCACCCTCTGACAACATGTTACCCTGGTGACTTCCTTCTTTTACCTTTTGTCTGTCACAGGAAGCTTTAAACAATGCCGAGTCTGGACTGACCGACTTGAAGAGCAATCTGGCCTCCCAGCTATTGGAAATATGCCCTAGAGGCAATAATAAATTTGTTATTATCATATTTCCTTGTTCATGATAATCGTTTATTATCCATGCTATAATTGTATTGATCGGAAACTCAGATACATGTGTGGATACATAGATAACACCATGTCCCTAGTGTGCCTCTAATAGACTAGCTTGTTGATCAAAGGTGGCTATGGTTTCCTAGTCATGGACATGAGATGTCATTTGTTAATGGGATCACATCATTAGGAGAATGATGTGATGTACAAGACCCAAACTACAAATGTAGCATATGTTCGTGTCAGTTTATTGCTACTATTTTCTGCATGTCAAGTATATGTTCCTATGACCATGAGATCATGCAACTCACGGACACCGGAAGAGTGCCTAGTGTGTATCAAACATCACAACGTAACTGGGTGACTATAAAGATGATCTACAGGTATCTCCGAGGGTGTTTGTTGAGTTGGCATGGATCAAGACTAGGATTTGTTACTCCGTGTGACGGAGAGGTATCTCAGGGCCCACTCGGTAATACAACATCACAATAAGCCTTGCAAACAATGTGACTAATTGTTAGTCACGGGATCTTGTATTACGGAATGAGTAAATAGACTTTCTGATAACGAGGTTGAACTAGGTATGGAGATACAGACGATCGAGTCTCGGGCAAGTAACATACCGAAGAACAAAGGGAACATCATACGGGATTAACTGAATACTTGACATAGAGGTTCGACCGATAAAGATCTTCATAGAATATGTAGGAACCAGTATGGGCATCCAGGTCCCGCTAGTGGTTATTGACCGTAGAGGTGTCTCGGTTATGTCTACATAGTTCTCGAACCCGCAGGGTCTGCACACTTAAGGTTCGGTGATGTTTTGGTAGTATAGAGTTATGTATGGTGGTGACCGAAGGTTGTTTGGAGTCCTGGATGAGATCCCGGACGTCACGAGGAGCTCCGGAATGGTCCGGAGGTAAAGATTGATATATAGGAAGTCCTATTTTGGTCGCCGGAAAAGTTTTGGGCTCATCGGTAGTGTACAGGGAGTGCCGGTAGTGAACCGGGAGACCAACGGGAGGGGTATTTCTACCCAAGAGGCTACATGGGCTGTGGGAGAAGGTTTACCAGCCCTTAGTGGGCTCGTGGAAGACCCACAGGAAGCCCATGCATCTGGGAAGAAAAAACCCAAAGAGAAAAGGTGGAAAAAGGCAAAAGTGGGAAAATAAGGAAGGAGTCCTAATCCTACTAGGAGTGGAGGAGGAGGACTCCTCCCTCCCACTTTGGCCAAAGCCTAGGGGCTGTCCCTTGAGGGCCAAGCCTCCTCCTCCCCTCCTCCTATATATACTAGAGTGTTTTAGGGTTTTGGCACTATATTTTCAGCCACGTGCTACCCGTTCCTCTAGTGCATAGTTTCTCCTCTAGATCGGTTTTCTACGGTGCTTAGGCAAAGCCCTGTCGGAATTGCTCCACCACCATCGCCGCAACACCGTCGCGCTGCCGGAGAACTCTTCTACCTCTCCGCTCCCTCTTACTGTATCAGCAAGGCGGAGATCGTCATCGAGCTATACGAGTGCTGAACGCGGAGGTGCCGTCCGTTCGGTGCTAGATCGGAAGGACCGTGATCAAGATCGTGAGACGGATCGTGATGAGATCGTGAGACGGATTGTGATGAGTTCACGGGACGGATCGTGATTGGATTGTGGGACGGATCGTGATGAGATCGCGGGACGCACGGCGATTTGGATCGCGAAGACGTTCGACTACACCAACCGTGTTTCTTAACGCTTCCCACTTAGCAATCTACAAGGGTATGTAGATCCACTCTCCCTCTCGTAGATGCTCATCACCATGGATAGATCTTGTGTGTGCGTAGGAAAATTTTTGTTTCCCATGCAATGCTCCCCAACAGTGGCATCATGAGCTAGGTCTATGTGTAGATGAGATCTCGAGTAGAACACAAAGAGTTTGTGGGCGTTGATGCTTAGATTGCTTCCTTCCTTGGTCGTGTTTTGGTTCAGCGGTATTGTGGGATGAAGCGTACCGGACCAACCTTACTCGTACGCTTACGAGAGACCAGTTCCATCGACTGACGTGTAACTTTGTTGCACAAAGATGGCTGGTGGGTGTTTGTTTCTCCTACTTTAGTTGGATCGGATTCGACAAAGGCGGTCCTTGAGAAGGTTGAAAAGCAACTTATGTATCACCGTTGTGGTTTTGCTTAGGTGATAATTGTTCTTGCTAGTTACCCGTTGTAGCCACGTAAAACATGCAACAACAATTAGAGGACGTCTAACTTGTTTTTGCAGGGTATGTTGTGATGTCATATGGCCAATTACATGATGAGATATATGTGATGTATGAGATGATCATGTTTTGTATAGAATATCACGACTTGCATGTCGATGAGTACGACAACCGGCAAGAGCCATAGGTTGTCTTTAATTATTGTATGACCTGCGTGTCAATCATTAAGCGCTATGTAATATTTTACTTTATCGCTAAACTGTAGGCATAGTAGTAGAAGCATGGTGGGCGCGACAACCCCAATGGTGACACGTTGATGGAGATCATGGTGTCATGCCGGTGACGATGAAGATCATGTCGGTGCTTTCATGATGGAGATAAAAAGCACAAGTTCATGGCCATATCATGTCACTTATGATTTGCATGTGATGTTAATCCTTTATGCACCTTGTTTTGCTTAGGACGACGGTAGCATTATAAGGTGATCCCTCACTAAATTTCAAGATAAATTGTGTTCTCCCCGAGTGTGCACCGTTGCGAAAGTTCGTCGTGTCGAGACACCACGTGATGATGGGTGTGATAGACTCTACGTTCACATACAACGGGTGCAAGCCAGTGTTGCACACGCAGAACACTCGGGTTAAACTTGACGAGCCTAGCATGTACAGACATGGCCTCGGAACACAAGAGACCGAAAGGTCGAACATGAGTCATATAGTAGATATGATCAACATGATGATGTTCACCATTGAAACCACCTCAACTCACGTGATGATCAGACTTGAGTTGGTGAATTTGGATCATGTATCACTCGAATGACCGGAGGGATGTCAATTTGAGTGGGAGTTCTTAAGTAATATGATTAATTGAACTCATTATCATGAACATAGTCAGTAGTGTCTTTGCAAAATTATGTTGTAGATTACTAGCTCATGTTGTAGCTCCCTTAAATTTGTATATGTTCCTAGAGAAATATAGTTGAAAGATGATGGTAGCAATATTGCGGCCTGGATCCGTGATCTGAGGATTGTCCTCATTGCTGCATAGAAGGCTTATGTCCTTAATGCACCGCTCGGTGTGCCAACCCCTCTATCGTCATTTGTAGATGTTGTGAACATCTGACAGGCACGTTCTGATGACTACTTGATAGTTTAGTGCGTCATGCATTACGGCTTAGAATTGACGCTCCAAAACGTTTTGAATGTCACGTAACATATGAGATGTTCTAAGAGCTGAAATTAGGATCTCAGGCTCGTGCCCGTGTTGCGAGATATGAGATCTCCAACAAGATTCTTTGCCTGCAAGATGAAGGAGAATAGCTCAATCGTTGAGCATGTGCTCAGATTGTCTGGGTACTACAATCGCTTGAATCGAGTGGGAGTTGATCTTCCAGATAAGATAGTGATTGATATAGTTCTCCAAGTCACTGTCACTAAGCTACTAGAACTTGGTGATGAACAATAAAACGCCAGGGATAGAAATAATGATCCCTAAGCTATTCGTGATGTTTGACACCGCGAAGGTAGAAATCAAGAAGGAGCGTCAAGTGTTGATGGTTAGTAAAAACCACTAGTTTCGAGACGGGCAGGAGCAAGGACGGAAACTTCATGGATAGCAAGTCAGTTGCTGCTCCAGTGAAGCAACCCAAAGTTGAACCCAAACCCGAGACTAAGTGCTTCGATTATGAGGAGAGCGGTCACTGAAGCGGAACAACCCTAGATACTTGGTACATAAGAAGGCTGGCAACGTCAACTGAAGTATATTTGATATATGTGTTATTGATATGTACCTTGACTGTACTCCTAGTAGCACCTGGGTATTGGATACCGGTTCGGTTGCTAAATGTTAGTAACTCGAAATAAAAGCTATGGAATGAACGGAGAACTAGCTAAGGGTGAGGTGACGATGTGTGTTGGAAATGTTTCCAAGGTTGATATGATCAACATCGCACGCTCTCTCTACCTTCGGGATTAGTGACGAACCTAAATAAATGTTATTTGGTGTTTTGCATTGAGCATGAACGTGATTAGATCGTGTTTATTGCAACACGGTTATTCATTTAAGTTAGAGAATAATGGTTATTCTGTTTACATGAATAATACCTTCAATGGTCATGCACCTAGTGAGACTGGTTTGTTGAATCTTGATCATAGTAATACACATGTTCAGAACATTGATGCCAAAAGATACAAAGTTAATAATGATAGTACCACATACTTGTGGCACGGCCGCTAAATGTCATATTGGAATAAAGCGCATGAAGAAACTTCATGCTTATGGATCTTTGAACTCACTCGATTTCGAATCGGTTGAGACATGCGAACCATGCCTCTTGGGCAAGATGACTAAGGACCTCGTTTTCCTGATGGATGGAACGGGCAAGTGATTTATTGGAAATGATACGTGTTGATGTATTCAATCCAATGAGTCTTGTAGCGTGCGGTGGATATTGTTCTTTTCTGACCTTCACTAATGATTTGAGTAGATATACTGTATATTTACTTAATGAAACACAAGTCCGAATCATTTGAAAGGTTCAAGCAAATTCAGAGTGAAGTTTAAGATCATCGTGACAGGAAGATAAAAAATGTCTACGATATGATCGTTGAGATGAATATCTTGTTGGGGAACGTCGCATGGGAAACAAAAAATTTCCTACGCACACGCAAACCTATCCATGGTGATGAGCATCTACGAGAGGGAGAGTGGATCTACATACCCTTGTAGATCGCTAAGCGGGAAGCGTTAAGAAACGCGGTTGGTGTTGTCGAACATCTTCGCGATCCAAATCGCCGAGCGTCCCGCGATCTCATCACGATCCGTCCCGCGATCCAATCACGATCCGTCCCGTGAACTCATCACGATCCGTCCCGCGATCTCATCACGATCAGTCTCACGATCTTGATCACGATCTGTCCCGCGAACTCATCACGATCCGTTCCGTGATCTCATCACGAACTGTCTCGCGATCTCGATCACGGTCCTTCTGATCTAGCACCGAACGGACGGCACCTCCGCGTTCAGCACACGTGCAGCTTGATGACGATCTCCACCGTCTTGATCCAGCAAGAGGAGGTGGGGAGGATAGAGAGTTCACCGGCAGCGTGAAGGCGCTCCGGTGATGGTGGTGGAGCAATTCCGGCAGGGCTTCGCCTAAGCGCTGCGGAACTACGATCTAGAGGAGAAACTATGCACCGGTGGAACGGGTAGCACGTGGCCGGAAATTCTGTCCGAAAACCACCCAATCCACTAGTATATATAGGAGGAGAGGAGAGGAGAGGCAGCCAAGGCCTTTGGGTCGGCCGAAATAGGAGGTGGGAGCAATCCTACTTCACCTCCAATCCTAGTTGGAGTAGGATTGCCTCCTATTGGCTGATTTTCCACTTTTTGCTTTAGGACTTTCTCTCCTGAGCCATGGGCCTTTGTGGCTGTTTTCCCAGCCCACTAAGGGCTGGTTATTATTCTCCCACAGCCCATGGACCTCTTGGGGTCGAAATACCCCTCCCGGAGGCCTCCCGGTACACTACCGGCACTCCCGGTACACTACCGATGAGCCCGAAACTTTTCCGGAAACCAAACTGGGAAATCCTATATATGAATATTTACCTCCGGACCATTCCGGAGCTCCTCGTAACGTCCGGGATCTCATCCGGGACTCCGAACAAACTTCGGTCACCACCATAAATAACTCTACACTACCGAAACGTCACCGAACCTTAAGTGTGCATTCGAGAACTATGTAGACATGACCGAGACACCTCTACGGTCAATAAACAATGGTGGGACCTGGACGTCCACATTGGTTCCTACATATTCTACGAAGATCTTTATCGGTCGAACCTCTATGTCAAGGATTCAGTTAATCCCGTATGACGTTCCCTTTGTTCTTCGGTATGTTACTTGCCCGAGATTCGATCGTCGGTATCTCCATACCTAGTTCAACCTTGTTACCGGCAAGTCTCTTTACTCGTTTTGTAATACAAGATCCCGCAACTAACAATTAGTCACATTGCTTGCAAGGCTTATTGTGATGTTGCATTACCGAGTGGGCCCTGAGATACCTCTCCGTCACACGGAGTAACAAATCCCAGTCTCGATCCATGCCAACTCAACAAACACCATCGGAGATACCTGTAGAGCACCTTTATAGTCACCCAGTTACGTTGCGACGTTTGATACACACAAGGCACTCCTCCGATATCCGTGAGTTGCATGATCTCGTGGTCATAGGAACATATACTTGACATGCAGAAAACAGTAGCAATAAACTGACACGATCATATGCTATGTTTGTAGTTTGGGTCTTATCCATCACATCATTCTCCTAATGATGTGATCCCGTTATCAAATGATATCTCATGTCCATGGCTAGGAAACCTTAACCATCCTTTGATCAACGAGCTAGTCCATTAGAGGCATACTAGGGACATGGTTTTGTCTATGTATCCACACATGCATTTAAGTCTCCGATCAATAGAATTATAGCATGGATAATAAACGATTATCATGAACAAGGAAATATGATAATAGCTAATTTATTATTGCCTCTAGGACATATTTCCAACAGTCTCCCACTTGCACTAGAGTCAATAATCTAGTTCACATCACCATATGATTCGCATTGTTATGAATCTAACACCCAATGAGTTTTGGGGCTCGATCATCCTTTGCATGTGAGAGAGGTCTTATAGTCAACGGGTCTGTGATATTCAGACCCGTGTGTACTTTGCAAATCTCTATGTCAAACCATAAACACTGCTACCACACTCCACTTGGTACTATTTCCAAATGGCTGCTCCACTATACGTATCTAGATTGCTACTACTAGTCATCCGGATAGCTGTTAAAGCTTGCATCGACGTAACTCTTTACGACGAACTCTTTATCACCTCCATAATCAAGAAACATTTCCTTAGTCCTCTGGTTACTAAGGATAATTCCGACCGTTGTCCAGTGATCCACTCCTGGACCACTCTTGTACCCCTTGACAGACTCATGGCAAGGCACACATAGGTACGGTACACAGCATGGCATAATATAGAGCCTATGGCTAAGGCATAGGGGACGACGTTCGTCCTTTCTCTTTCTTCTGCCGTTGTCGAGCTTTGAGTCTCACTCAACTTCACACCTTACAAATCAGACGAGAACTATTTCTCTGGCTGATCCATTTTGAACTCTTTCAAAATCTTGTCAAGGTATGCACTCATTGAAAGTCTCATCAAGCATCTTGATCTATCTCTATAGATTTTGATGCTCAACAACTTTCTGATAACGAGGTTGAACTAGGTATGGAGATACAGACGATCGAGTCTCGGGCAAGTAACATACCGAAGAACAAAGGGAACATCATACGGGATTAACTGAATACTTGACATAGAGGTTGGACCGATAAAGATCTTCATAGAATATGTAGGAACCAGTATGGGCATCCAGGTCCCGCTATTGGTTATTGACCGTAGAGGTGTCTCGGTTATGTCTACATAGTTCTCGAACCCGCAGGGTCTACACACTTAAGGTTCGGTGATGTTTTGGTAGTATAGAGTTATGTATGGTGGTGACCGAAGGTTGTTTGGAGTCCCGGATGAGATCCCGGACGTCACGAGGAGCTCCGGAATGGTCCGGAGGTAAAGATTGATATATAGGAAGTCTTATTTTGGTCGCCGGAAAAGTTTTGGGCTCATCGGTAGTGTACAGGGAGTGCCGGTAGTGAACCGGGAGACCAACGGGAGGGGTATTTCTACCCAAGAGGCTACATGGGCTGTGGGAGAAGGTTTACCAGCCCTTAGTGGGGTGGTGGAAGACCCACAGGAAGCCCATGCGGCTAGGAAGAAAAAACCCAAAGAGAAAAGGTAGAAAAAGGCAAAAGTGGGAAAATAAGGAAGGAGTCCTAATCCTACTAGGAGTGAAGGAGGACTCCTCCCTCCCACTTCGGCCGAAGCCTAGGGGATGGCCCTTGAGGGCCAAGCCTCCTGCTCTCCTCCTCCTATATATACTAGAGGTTTTTGGGTTTTGGCACTAGATTTTCAGCCATGTGCTACCTGTTCCTCTAGTGCATAGTTTCTCCTCTAGATCGGTTTTATACAGTGCTTAGGTGAAGCCCTGCCGGAATTGCTCCACCACCATCGCCGCAACGCCGTCACGCTGCTGGAGAATTCTTCTACCTCTCCGCTCCATCTTGCTGGATCAGGAAGGCGGAGATCGTCATCGAGTTGTACGTGTGCTGAACGTGGAGGTGATGTCCGTTCGGCGCTAGATCGGAAGGACCGTGATCAAGATCGTGAGACGGATCATGATGAGATTGCGGGACGGGTCAGGATGAGTTCGCGGTATGGATCGTGATTGGATTGCGGGATGGATCGTGATGAGATCGCGGGATGCATGGAGATTTGGATCGCGAAGACATTCGACTACACCAACCGCATTTCTTAACGCATCCCGCTTAGCGATCTACAAGGGTATGTAGATCCACTCTCCCTCTCGTAGATGCTCATCACCATGGATAGATCTTGCGTGTGCATAGGAAAAAATTTGTTTCCCATGCAACATTCCCCAACACCAGCAAGCCGCCAGGAGTGCAGCAGAAGACAAGTGCCGGCTTGCGGCCGAAGAACTTGTAAAAATTAAAGCTGATTTCGCCGCCTTCAAGAAAGCTGCTGAGACGGAGAAAACTGCCCTGGCTCAATGTGCCGATGATGCTGACCAGCGTCTCATGGAGGTATCCGATGAATTGCACTCCCTGAAGCGCCATATTGCAAAGATGTCTCCTGCTATCTTTGGTAAATACTAAAGACTTTAGCCAATATCCTTGTGTGAAGACTTATACAGGGGGCTTATAATAAAAAATCCGTCGTATGTAGGTCCAAGGAACCGTCAACTCGCTGCTAATAGCTTGTTGTCGCTGAAAGCCGTCTATACACTATCAGAACAGCTGTACTACGAAACGCTCTGAACCATCAAAGCGATGCTTAATAAAGAGAGTATCCCCCAGTCCATGAAGGGAGTCATAGAAATGTTGTCCACCCTGCCCAAGCAAGTCCAGGAGCTCAAGAAATCAGCCGCCAGAAAAGGAGCCACTGCAGCAATAAGCCGGGCTTTAGCCTTCACCCCAGAGCTAGCTCCTGAAGAGATGATGGACGGGTTTCCATCAAAGAAGGATGACGGCTCGAAGTTCACAGAAGCCGACTATGCTCGTTGCATGAAGGCCTCCAGAGTCCTTGCATCAGTATTAGCGGAAGAAGTGAATCTGTCAACATATCAGGCGGCTTACAATGCCGAGAACAAGCGAGTCCGCGGCCCAACCTTCGAGGCCACAGATTTAATTCCTGCACGCCGTAAGCACTTCTTTGCTCCTGATCTCGACCCGTCTCCCCTCTTTGAAGAGGCAAACTTTGAAGCTTTAACCAACTGCAACTAGGACGTGGACAATCTCTAGATCGAGGAGGTCGAAGACCCGGCGCAGGGTGACCCGCCTTCCAGTTGATAATGCCATGGATAATCCAGCTCTCATGACCCGCCGAACTTTGGGGCGTGTAAAAAACTTTAAAGGCATTACTTTTGAGCTCTGTGAGAGCATTGTAATAGGACTTTAGTAAAACTTTGTCTTGCCTGAACTGTGCCATCGTGCAGATAGGAAATCGCACTGCTTTAACATACTATGTCTGCCTTGTGCTTTGATTCATACCAGATGTCGTGGCGGCTCTTCTTGAGATAACCAACCTGTGGAAACAGAATATGTTCCATATTGTCTAGTAGGACGGCGTAGAACAGCACAACCCGAAGATGTTATATCTTTACTGATTTGTTTTTTGAAAAAAAATGAACCCATGTGTCGGTTCTTCTGGGTGGACTCGCTAATTAAAACTCCTAATCAGTACAGGGTCTCTATCGAGATTGGCCGTCAATTTCTTAGAACGGCTCGGGGTCTCTAAACGAGATTAACTGATAGGAAGTGTAGCGTCCCAGAAAGAGACACGGCAGGGCATAAACACCCTGGTAGATCATAAAATGCCTCTCACGTGACATAAATCCGTCGTTTTAACCTTAAATAGTGTAGGGTCTTTAAAAGATCAACTGTCTAAGAGTACGAACGGGCCACATAGCGGAGAGTCGGCAGTAGATGAGAGAGTTTATCCTCGCTTTCCGTAAGCCGGCCCTCACGTGACAAGAACCGCTGGTTTAACCTTAACCAGTACATGGTCTCTAACGAGATTGGTCGTCAATTTCTTTGATCCGGCTCAGGGTCTCTAAGCGATATTAACTAGTAAGAGTTCAGCGGGTCACCTGGTGGAGTAGCAAGTTGAAAACGGGTAGGTTTAACTCAGTTGGCTTAAGAGCCGATCAAGATGGTATGTAAGCTAATCCCAGTGGGTTGGAAGCCCCCAAATGACCTTTGTTGACGAAATCAACTGTTTGGCTTGAGAGTCGATCGATGGGTTGTGATAAGCTAAACCCGGCGGGTTGGAAGCCCTCTAGACGACCTTTGTTGACGAAATCAACTGTTTGACTTAAGAGCCAGTCGATAGGGTGTGATAAGCTAAACCCGGCAGGTTGGAAGCCCCCTAGACGACCTTTGTTGACGAAATCAACTGTTTGGCTTAAGATGGCTTCCATGTAAAGATGTCCCGATTCTCACGGATGAATTCAATGAGCGCGCATTCCTATTTGCGATCCATATGGGCCCCAATAGTAAACTGTTGAGATGAGTCACTCGGAGTAAAATCCACTAGCTTGGTGTCATCCGCCGAAAATTTGAGGGATGGCTCAGATTCTGTGGTGGGCTTTTTGAGCGGAGGCATGTCCTCCGGGTCAACAATTCCTTTATAAAACTTGAGCTCTGCTTCTGCGCAACTCGACTCTGCATAAGCTGCATCTCCTTCCTCACACTCAATAGCCGTCTCTCGAGCACCATGCACTGTAATCGTTACTTTTAAACCCGGCATCTTGAGATGCAAGTACACATAACAAGGCCTAGCCATGAACTTGGCATAAGCCGGACGTCCAAATAGAGCATGATACGTACTTTTGATCTTGACCACCTCAAAACACAAGGTCTCTACCCTGTAGTTGTATTCGTCATCGAAGGCGACTTCCAAAGAAATCTTCCCCACTGGATAAGCCGACTTGACAGTCACCACACCATGAAAGACTGTCGAGGAAGGCTTGAGATCCTTATCAAGCAACTTCATCCGGCGAAAAGTGTCGTAATATAAAATGTTGATGCTGCTACCACCATCCATAAGCACTTTGGTAAACACATATCCTCCAACTTAGGGGGCAACTACCAACGCCAGCCGTCCCGGGTCATCAACACGCGGCGGGTGATCCTCTCTGCTCCAGGTTATGTCGTACTCTAACCACTTCAAGTATTGCGGGAGAGCCGGTGCGACGGCATTAACCGCCCGCTTGCGCAACTTCTGGTCTCGCCTGTTAAGGTTGGTTGTAAAAACATGATACTGACCCGAGTTGAGCTACTTCGGGTTACTCTAATGCCCAGACTGGTTATTTTGCTGCTGATTATTGCCATTGGATATCTGATGATGCCCTCCTTGACTGCCCTGGCCCTCATAGCTAGATCCTGAACCGCTAGACCCCAGGCCAGCACCTGACCCGCCTGGCCCTGAGCCGCCTGGCGGGCCTCCACCATTGTTGTTATGCTGTCGCACAGTGTAATCCCAAAAAATTTGCATAATGTGGCAATTCCTCCACGAGTGATTCGCCACCTTATCGGGACGGCTGTGCTCTGGACAAGGTTTATTGAGCATCTACTCCAAATTAAAAGGAGTTTTACCCTTATTAAAGGGTTGTCTGAAGCTCCCGTTACCCTTAGCACGATGGTTCCCGACGCTGGTATTGGCCACCAATTCTGACCCGCCATCTGGGTTTTTCCTTTTACTCTGGTTGCCATTTCCTGTCGGACCCTTACCATTGTTACTCTTCTTGCTCTGACTGGGCTTCTCCTCATCAGAGCCTGGATCCTTCGTATTGTCAGAGTCGGCGTACTTCATGAGAGCCGCCATGAGCTCCCCCATGTCTTGACACGAGCGCTTGAGCCGGCCAAGCTTCTGCTTCAGAGGCATAAAGTGGCAATTCTTCTCCAGAATCAGAACTGCTTGAGCCGCCGTAATCTGCTCAGACGAGTGGATGATGGTTGAGACCCGTCGGACCCAATGATGAGCCGACTCATTCTCCTGTTGCACACAATGATCCAAATCCACAATCGTCATGGGCTGCTTGCACGTTCCCTGGAAATTTTTGATGAACTTCGCCTTTAACTCGGCCCAAGAATTAATGCTGTTGGGTGGCAATCCCTTCAACCACGTACGAGCCGGCCCTTCCAGCATCATGATAAAATACTTGGCACATACTGCGTCATTGACGTCTAACATCTCCATCGCTAGCTCATAACTCTCAATCCACGCTTCCGGAGGTAGGTTAGCAGTGTAATTTGGGACCTTGCGAGGGCCCTTGAAATCCTTTGGCAGTCGTTCATTCCGTAAAGCCGGCGCTAAGCACGGCACTCCCATGGCCCTGGTGGTTACTCCTGCTCCTACCAAGATAGAAGGTGCTGGCTCTTGATGAGCCGCCGCCGCCTCGCGTTGTGGCCTTGCCCGGTCCACCAGTGCCTGAGCATCCAGAACCACCTGATCGTCTCGTGGCGGGTTCTGGTGTCGGTCACTGCTAGAAACTGTCGGCGACTCATAACGCCGGCTGAAGCTGCGGCTGGGGATGGGGGTTGAGTGCACACGAGTCCGGCTGTAGGTGTACTTCTCCTGCTGGGCCATCGCCGTCTGCAGGTATCCAATGGCGTTCCGCACCTCTTCTGCAAAGGGCGCCTCGTCCGGGATAGGAATCGTACCAAGCTGGGTTGCCTCTGCCACCATGTTCTCTGCCGGGTTTGAATAGTGACCCATCGGCGTTGGAAAAGCCATTGGTGAGGGTTGGTTCCGTCGGGGCGGGTTAGGGCGTTGCTGCCGAGCCGCCGGCCGACTCTCTGGTGCTTCCGCGGTCCGTCCCCCCCCCCCCCCACGTGTTAAAAAGATTCCTGGCCTCGAACTATTCCGGCAAGCGAGACTGATGTCTCATCCGTTGAACCGCCGCCCCAGATTGCTGCTCCAGCTCAAGGCAAAAAGAGTTCGCCTTAAGGCGCTCTGCCTCTGCGTCCATCTGGGCTTTCAACACGCTGATCCCTTGTTGGACTTCAGTCATTTGGTCCTTTATCCTTGCGATCTCTGCGTTCCAGGCGACTTGATTCTCTACCGTGACCTCAGTTGCCATCAGGGCTGTGAGCTCATTCATCAGATCCAGGAGAACTTGAGCCGGCGGCGGGTCAACCCCCGACCCGGCTGCCCCAGCGGTTGTACTGCTCATGCCTGGTGCTGAACCCGCCATGAAGACGGCCGCATGCATCGGCGGCTCATAGTCCTCCGACACATGATACTCCGACTCGGGGTAAAGCTCGCCGTAGCCCCTGAGTTTGCCATCGTGAAGCGGGTAGATTGATTCTGTCTCTCTGCTCGAAGATTCATCCTCCGAATGGACGAGAGTTTCCTGTGACATGGACCCCTCGAGATCCATACCCTGAGTGAAGCCGACGAAGACATGCTTCCGGCCCGGATTAGCCCGGGCGGGTTGCACGCGTCAGACGGGTTGCGCGCGTCGAGCCGGTTCGACGATGTTGGTGCAGATGTCCGGCCCGGGTGTAGATCCGCCGACCTTGCTGATGAAGACATGGATTCCACCAAAGGGAACCCAAAATCCGTACTCGACAGAGTCGGCCTCGGGGCCCTAGCCGGCGTCGTCGATGTAGAGCCGGCCGCGGCGGCTTTTGTTCATCCGGCCAACCACGTACCACTCGTTCCCTAGGAGAGAGCCCTTTGAGAACTCAACACCACCGAACGCTAGCCCCACGGTGGGCGCCAGCTGTCGTGGTTTTATCACGGCAAATGTCCGAGGACTTGTGTTCGAGGCCATCGCTAAGGTGATGGACTCAAAGGGGTTGGTTGGGACGAAGGACACGAGTTTACCCAGGTTTGGCCCCTCGAGAGGAGGTAAAAGCTTATGTCCTGCTTGTGTTGTATTGTTTGGAGTATCAATTACAAGGGGGCGGATTCGCTTGACCTAGCTCTCGATTAGTAGTCTCTGTCTAAGTCGCCCCAGGTCTCGCCTTTATATAGGAGGTCAAGACCACGGGTTACACAAGTCTCATACCAACTCTTACAACGTATCGGACTCTATCTCTATGTCGTCTTGCCCTCCTGGGCAAGCCGTCTCCGGGCGGCTTAAACCGCCCGAATCTTCATGTCTTCTCTCATCTGGGCTTCGCCCTGGCCCATCTTGGCAAGCCATCATATGACTTAGGTTTACGTCTCTAGGCCCATCTGCCTTGGTCTGGGGTATAAGCCGTAGGTACGACCCGGCCCTATCTGGGCGGGTCTCATCACGGGGTTATATCCCCAATATAATGTCTATTAGAACTGAAATTTAATTCTTGAGCCCTGAGGTTTAATGGTGTCATTAAGTAGACAAGAAAGAACAGCCTACAGTCTCTGAAAATGAACGTCCATGCATATATTTGTGTTTCCGGCTGCCATTTTTGTAGGATAATGGAAACTGGATGTCTAGGTTGTTGGAGTTAAACACGAATTGGTTTGTCCCGTACATGTTGTACGCAAGTATCCGTGTTGGATACGTGACCTTCACCGAGTAGGCCATGTATAGGACTAGTTCTCCAGTATATATACGTACCCTGCACCCTGTAAACTTGTAGCGATCAGAGGAAAGCAACAAAGAAATATCAAGACGATATGTCCTGTGGCCATCATATTGTGTCTCGTGTACGTGTGCGTATTCGGCGAGTTTGTAGAGCCGTCTCGGCGACTTGATAGCTAGCTAGCTCCCTGTACGTGTGGCTCCAAAATCCATCCACGTGCTTGCTAGGCTGCCTGGTTTTTCTAGCTTTGTACTACGGGGCTGCTCGACATAAAGGAACTTCGTCGAGTTTGTGAGCGAGCTTGTTTGTTGTCGTCGTCGTTCGTCGTCGGTTATCACGTGTTGCCAGAAAGTACTCGATGATACGGTCTGGGCAGACTAATTTTAATTTGAAACAAGAACCTCGAGAACCAGAAAGCAAAAGAACTAGCCTGCATTGTTTTCCAGTAAATATGATTTCCACTAATTTGCTTTCATTCCAAACTTTATGTCTCTGTTTCATTTCATTGTTATTTGCTTACCGCCATATGTTAGTTAGTACTAAAACTATAGCTCTTCTATTGGAAATATGCTTATGAAATATGTTTCTATTGGGTGATCTTCTATGCCTTTTGATTTCTTTCGCCTTGTCACTCTAAGATAGATTACCTTTGTTCCTAAACACTGTAAATGATTTTACTCCGCTCAGAAAATTTTCAAACATGAAACTACAACTTATTTGGGACTGAAGCATGATTGATAATGAACTAGTCTCATCATTTACATCTGCCATTGACCATCAAAGCTAAATCAATGGAGATGACATGAATTAGGCTTATGATTTCTTCTACTTAGTGCTCGCATATGTGAGTACCTCATCACAAATTTACATTTATTTATTTATTTATTTATTTATTTCTGCTTCTGTATCTCGTCACAAAACTACATGTATATTGATTTTGCAAAGCTTGAATGGTCAGCCCAATTTTTGGCTTTCAGCAGACCTACAAGTCTTTCCATGACACTGACACCTTTTTTGGCTCATACTCCTTCCTAACATAAGTAGAAAATTGATGTGTTTAGTGATCAATTTTGTGTTGTGGTCGTGTTCAATCTTAAATGATTTCAAAAGGGCTAACTATATCTTTGAAGTACCGGTGGGGGTGCGGAAAAGACTTGATTTCTATCGATCACGATTCTTCTAGCAAAGTGATGACAGTAACACGAAATAAAGATTAACTAAATGGGACATAATATGCAGGCCCAAAGATCAAGGTGGGTTGGAAATTGAAAATTTACAACTTAAGAATAAATGTATATTGAGCAAGTGGCTATATAGACTATCGGTGAAGACGAAAGGTACATGGGTACAAATATTACGTAATAAGTACCTACAATCCAAGATCTTGGCCCAAGTTACAGTCAAACCTTCAGACACACCATTCTCGAAAGGCTTAATGAGGACAAAGGAAGATTTTTTCCACAGGGTCAAGTTTCACATTGGGAACGGTAACACAGCCAGGTTTTGGGAAGACACGTGGTTAGAAGAGACGCCCCTAGCTACACGATACCCAGCCTTGTATAACATTGTGCAACACAATGAGGCGTGCGTTGCTACGATTTTACAGTTGGTCCCTCTTAATATTCAATTTAGGAGATCTCTGATAGGAGTACGATGGAATACTGGCTCCATTTCGTTCGTAGGTTGATGGAATTTCAATTATCTGACCAACCAGATATAATTCATTGAAAGTTAACTACAAGCGGTAGTTTCAAATCAATGTATACGGACCTTATAAATGCCGGAATAATGCCTACATCTCCACACATTTAGAAAATAAAAGTACCACTGAAGATCAAGATCTTTATGTGGTTTGTGCATAAGGGTGTGATACTCACTAAAGATAACTTAGTTAAGCGAAGATGGGTGGGTAATTCTAGATGTTGCTTCTGCGATCACAGTGAGACTATTAAACACTTGTTTCTTGAATGCCCTTTGGCTAGGCTTCTATGATGTACTATTCATATAGCTTTCAACATAAACCCTCCAACGAGTATGAACACGTTATTTGGTACGTGGCTTAATGGAGTGGGCGTTACCACAGCTAGACACATTCGAATAGGAATATGTGACATGCTTTGGGCTATATGGAATTGCAGGAATGATATGATTTTTAACAGAAAGAATTTCATCGATTTTTTGCAGGTCATCTACACAGCTACAGCTTGGATCCGTACATGGTTGTTACTCACTCCTGCGGAATTCAGATAGCTTTTGCCGGTGGGAGATGGCAGCACGGGCTATCTTCAACCGACATGGATGGCGGCACACTAATAAGCTAGGTGTTTAGTCATCATAGCCTATTTTCATCTTGCCAGACCTGGCATGTAATCTTCATTTTTATTATGAGTTCTTTTGAGCTCTTGCGGGATATTGCACTTGTTTGGAACCTTGAACTTTAAATAAATGGTTGCATGCATCATCATGATGCAGAGGCCAGGGGCACTCCTCCTTTTCAATAAGAAAAAAGAAATATCCACTCTATTGTCCCATAGCATCATATATACTCCCTCTGTAAAGAAATATAAGAGTGTTTAGATAACTGAAGTAGTGGTCTAAACGCACTTATATTTTTTTATTGACGGAGTACATAATTCTTTCGAGACCAATGAGTCAAATTATTCCCCTGCTAGAACTCATGAAAGATATTTGTGATTGATGACAGGCTCATTTTTTCAATCCAAACGAAAAAGAAGAACACTTATGCATAAAAACTTGAAACGTCAACAGCTGATGGGTATTACAGTAATGTTCATCGATGGGGCTTAATTTCTAGTCCAACAGTTTATTTCCCAACTATAGTTTCCGTCTTGGCAGGGATTAAGAACATGGACATTTGTCGGTACCCGTCAATGTTTATCTCCTTGAACATTTAGATTTCTGTGGTAAGAACAAGGTGAACTGAAGGGAAGATCTCCAACAAGATTTTTTTTTTCGAAAAAAAGGAACGAAGCCCCCGGCCTCTGCATCAATCGATGCATGCAGCCCTCTTATTAATATATAACGTAAATAAGTTCCAAATCCAGAAGGCGCTCATGCGCTAAGACAAAATAAATGAGTATATAATACATCTCCAACTCTGGTATTACTGAGCATAGACTACGATGCCTATTCACCTAATCTATTGCTAGCACGTCATCCAAATCGGTTGAAGATAACCTGTGCGACCATCTCCCACCGGTTGCACCCAATATCCATACGCTCCTTGGCCTCCGCATTGCTGAGTAACGACCACATACGGATCCAAGACGTTGCTGTGAAAATAACCTGCAAAAAATTGTTCATATTCTTTCCATTAAAGATCATATCATTCCGGGTGTTCCAAATAGCCCAAAACAACGCAGAAATCCCAGCCTGTATTAGATTAGCTAAGGCAACGTCTACTCCATCAAGGCACGTTCCAAATAACGAATCAATACATGTCGGTGGATTAATATTAAAGGCTATTTGAATAGTATGCCATAATAATTTTGCAAGTGGACAATCTAGAAAGAGGTGTCGTGTGATTTCATCACTCTAACAATAGCAACAATTAGGCCTGTCAACCCATCTTCGTTTAATCAAGTTATCTTTGGTCAATACCACACCTTTGTGTATGAACCACATGAAAATCTTGATTCTAAGAGGTACCTTGATCTTCCAAATGTGCAAAGAAGTGGGTATGGTACCAATATTTATTAAATCCATGTACATGGATTTCACAGAAAATACCCCGTTTATTGTTAACTTCCAATGTATTCTATCCGGTGGATATTAAGATGAACATGCATCAGTCTCCTTACCAGTTGTAGCCAAGAGTTCCATCGTGCTCCCACTAAAGCCCTTCGAAACTGTATGTTTAGAGGTACGGACTGTAAAACATTGGCCACAAGCTCTTCTTTACGTTGTGCAATGTTGTATAAATTGGGATATTGGAGTGCCAAGGGAGTGTCACCAAGCCATGTGTCTTCCCAGAACCTCGTATTAGACCCATTGTCGACTAAGAATTTTACCCTCTGAAAAAAGGTTACCTTCATCTTCATTAACCCTTTCCAGAAAGGTGATTCGTTTGGTCTAGCTGTAACCTGGGCTAGTGTCTTGGTCTGCAAGTATTTATTCTTCAAAATCTGAAGCCACATACCTTTAGTTTCTGTAGATAACCTGTATAGCCATTTGCTAAGTAGGCATCTATTGTTGACTTCCAGGTTTTCTATACCTAGCCCACCTTGATCTTTGGGTCTACAAATAATATCCCACCGTGCCAGTATGTATTTCTTCTTAGCCTCCTCACTTTGCTAGAAGAAACGCGATCGATAAAAGTCTAGCCTTTCCCGCACCCCTATTGGTACTTAAAAAAGAACAATAGGAACATTGGCAGACTTGTTAATACAGAATTAATTAACACTAGTCTCCCCCCATAAGACATAAGCTTTCATTTCCAACAGCTTAATCTTTATTCAAAACGTTCCTCTATATATTTCCATTCCTTATTCGTCAGCCTTCTATGATGAATAGGAATACCAAGATAACTAAAAGGAAGTGATCCCATTTCACATCCAAATAGTTGTCTGTAATCGTCCTGTTCCTCCTTGGCCTTCTCAAAGCAGAACAATTCGCTTTTTTTTAATTTATTTTTAACCCGGATAGTTGTTCGAATAGACAAAGAAGGAGCTTCATGTTCCTTGCCTTTTCCATATCATGTTCCATGAAAATGATCGTATCATCCGCGTATTGTAGAATGGAAACTCCTCCCTCGGCGAGATGAGGAACAAGTCCTCCTACCTGACCCAATTCTTTAGCCCTACCAATAAGAATTGCCAACATACCTGCTACTATATTGAATAAAATTGGGGACATGGAATCTCCTTGTCTCGGTCCCTTATGTGTTGTGAAGAAGTGACCAATGTCATCATTGACTGTAACTTCCACACTACCTTTTTGTATGAAGGCGTCGAACTGATCCCTCCAGGATTCGTTAAACCCCTTCATGTGTAAGGCTTGTTGAAGAAAGTCCCATTTGACTTTATCATATGCTTTCTCGAAATCCACATTAAAAACAACTCCATCAAGTTTCTTAGTATGAATTTCATGTAATGTTTCATGTAGGACGACAGCCCCTTCTAAGATATGTCTCCCAGGCATGAAAGCTGTTTGGGTTGGCTGAACAACCGAATGAGCTATTTGTGTTAGTTTATTCGTGCCCACTTTTGTAAAAAAAATTGAAACTAACGTTTAGCAAGCAAATAGGTCTGAATTGTTCAATACGCACAGCCTCCGTCTTTTTTGGCAACAACGTAATTGTCCCAAAGTTAATGTGGAATAGTTGTAGGTGACCATTGAATAAATCATGGAACATGGGCATAAGGTCATATTTTATAATATGCCAGCATATTTTGTAAAATTCTGCCGGAAATCCATCCGGCCCTGGAGTTTTGTTATGCTTCATTTGTGTTATTGCATCGAACACCTCTTTCTCTGTAAACGGAGATGATAAAATCTCATTCTCATCTGCATTTAGCTATGGTATGTCATCCGTTTTATTCTCGTCCAAGGAAACAAAATTCTCTTGGGGAGCACCAAATAGTTTCTTATAGTACTCCGAGATGTATAATTTGAGGTTTTCATGTCCTAAAATTGTACCCTCGTCTTGTTCTAGCTGAATTATCTTCTTCTTCCTATGTTTGCCATTTGCAATCCTATGGAAGAATTGTGTGTTGTCATCTCCCTGGACCACCTTAGTCACATTAGCTCTAAGTGTCCATTTAAGCTCTTCCTCTCTCATGAGAGCTTGTAATTTTTTCTCCACCTCCATCTTTTGATTCCGCTCTGCTTGGCTGAGAAGATTAGATTCAGCTTGCACGTCTAACTCATCAATCAGGCGGATCAGTCTGGCTTTTTCTACTTTATATATTCCACTTTGGTTCTTGGCCCAACCTCTCAAGAATTGGCGCAAGTGGCGTATTTTGTTTTGCCATCTTTCCATATTGGAGTATCCACTGTGATCCCTAGCCCATTCTTTTGCTATGAGATCCATGAACCCCTCTCTTTCAAACCAACTTAGTTCAAAAGAAAATGAATTCCTATTACCTACATGCTTGGCTTCCCTCGAGTCAACCATGAGTGGTGTATGATCAGAGATGGCCCTTTGCAGAGCATATACTGACACCAGCGGATACTTTTGTTCCCATTCCACACTAGCCAGCACCCGATCTAACTTCTCATACGTTGGTATCGGTAATGAGTTTGCCCACGTGAATTTTCTTCCAGTGAGGTCAATCTCCCTCAGATCGAGACTCTCGATAACCATATTAAACATAAGTGACCACCTTCCATCGAAGTTGTCATTATTTTTTTCTTCTTGTCTTCCGATGATATTAAAGTCTCCTCCAACCAAAATGGGAAGCCTTTCGTCACCACAAATTCTCACGAGGTCTGCAAGAAATTTAGATTTTAGCTCTTGTTGCGTTGCCCCATAGACAGCCACCAAAGCCCACCTGAATCCATCAGTTTTCGATCTCACTCGAAATTTGACGGAGAAATCTCCATATATCACATTCAGAACCTCTAGTGTATCACATTTGACCCCAAGTACGATCCCACAAGATCTCCCTCTAGGCGGTAAACAATGCCAATCAAAATCAATACCTCCTCATAAAGTGTTTAGAAATTGTGGCGTGAAGTTATCTCTATCTGTCTCTTGTAAAGCCATGAAATCTAGTTTCTGTTCTAACGACAAATCTCTAAGGAACCTTTTTTTAGCCAAGTCAGCCTATTCCAAAAGATTCCTTTCATTGATCATCATGGAATTTTTTTTCTTTTGCTTAACTCTCGCGCTTCTACGCACCGCCGATACCGGATAGACTTTTCTTTTCCAGGGTCTTTTGGTTTTTTCCTGTATGATATCTATGTCATTGTGTGGGATTGTTTCATGTGAAGAACATTCGGCAACCATAGAGGCCATATACCCCTCTGATTCCATATTCTCCTCAACTTCGTCTACCCCGTCAAAGCATAAAAGGTCATTACATAGACTTTGTATGGCTGACCCTCCCAAATTGTTTATCTCTGTTTCATTCATGGGTTTGACTGCTGCTAAGTTTTCAATGATCTCTATGGTTCTGTCTGTTTCTAGATCTAGCATATCATTAATTGATTTCACTATTTGTTTGCTACTACTACCAAGAGAAATACCTAGGTCCCTAGCATTTTGAAGTATTTGTGTATCATCATAATGTAGAATAGAACACTTCATATTGACGGACATACCTGTTGTTGCCTCGACATCTCGTAGCTTGGCGGCCCTCATAGCACGTCCTAGCTGCATGTCATCAGCATCTGGCTGCTCCTGAATGCGGTGACTAAAGCGCCGGTCACTAGAAGATGGGTCCGGAATCCCACCGTATGCGATCACCTCCTCCATGGAACTCTCTGTAGGGCTTGTGTCTCCTGCCTCATTCCCGACATTGCACGCTGGAGAAGCAGTCGGAGCCATCTGCAGCTTCTGCCTCTCAAGTGTCTCGCTAGCTCCCGATGGGGATGAGTGTAGCGGCGAGTGGGCCTCTTGCCCGGTGCGAGTTGCCGCTAAGTCCTGATCAGGACTCATGGCCGTCTGGCCATCATCAGCCATCTCTTTAGTGGCCATGGGTGTTTTTGGCTCAAGACCTGGTGTCCGGGGTGATTTGTGGATCTCGGTCACACTATCCCCGCTGAAATGTCCTCTATTATGTGGTGAAATAGGAGTAGCATCAAAAATCGGATCTCCCATCTGCACTCTGTCATCCCCTAGACGAGTGGGCGTAGATACCGCCTGAAAAGAACCAAAGCATAGAGATGCCATGGGAGTCGAAGGAGGAGCAGCCCCCTTATCATGTTGCTTATCAGTGTCATTAGCAGAAGGAGGTTGACCCTTGTGTGCAGATCCATGAGCTTGCTCATCGGGGTTCTTAACCCCATAATTTCCGCTCCCATCTCCATCATCTAACATGTCTACATCATCATGTGCATCTTGCTTAATTTCCTCCGCAATGACTATGTCAAGATCATAGTGCAAGCCATCATAATACCAAGGTACATAATCAGGAACAAACTCTATATCAAGTATACTCACCAGCAATCTAGCAATCCCCTGCTTGCGTGTGACCGTCATGTCGACCTTCTCTGTCTTGCCCAGCAAAGACCCAAGGCTCCAAACAATAAAGTAATCATTCAAAAGAGTTTTTGGTACACCTGATATTCTGATCCAGATTTTCTGCAAGGTTGTTCCTGTTGGGGCAGGTTTTATACATTCCTCAAATTCCAGGATGCATTTGCTGCCACTAACTTTGCTCACCCCGAAGGTTAGTAACAGGTGTAAGTCCTCTTGCCTAGGGAACTCCACCTGAAATACCTGTTCGTCTACTTGGACGGGATTCCAATGATATGACTCAGAAACTAACCTCCTTAGCTGCTGCGTAATCTCATCCTCTGTGAGTGTACCACTGGTTACCTTCACCAGTCCAGTCCTCGAACTTTCGAGACGCGGTGGTGTCGTAACTGAAGTAGAATGGGGTGTCTCAAAAAACATGAGTCTGCTCTGGCTGACCCCATATATGTTAATCACCGGCTTAGGTGCCTGCAACAATGGACACTCGCATATCTCGCACAACACCGTTGTGCAGTCCATCATGAAGTGTCCAAGCACGTCGCATCGGTAGCACGTCAACTTTTCTTTCTTACGTGCTGCTTTGCTTGCCTGCCTATTCTCGGCTTTGTCACTGTCTTTGTCGCTGTTTGCATCTTTCGCACTTGCTGTTGGAGCGTTCGGTATCTTGACAGCAGCAAGATCTTTGATTACGAGAGTAGCAGCCTCAGTTAGCACGTTCTGTTTGCTTCCGGAGTTGGCCGTTCCTCCGTTCGTCGAAGTTTCACCCACCCTCTGCGCTTGCAATGCTTGTCGAGGAGGTTTCCGTCCAAACCGGCCATCCCCTCCATGACCGCCATAGAACTTGTTAGGAGGTCCTTTTGCTCCCTCGACAAAGACGCTTGACGGAGGATGAAAAGGTTTGTGCCATCTGTTCGGCCCAAAACCTGTTGGGACAAACCCACCGACAACCCCAAACGCCGGACGAAGGTGGAAGAAAAGGATCACACGATTTTTTCCGACGCACAAACGCCTCGCCGCACGAACGGCGCCTCGGCCACACGAACGGCCTCACTTTACTCACACTGAACACATATCCATGACTCGGCACATACTGACACACGAAGAGACACACTCCAACACACATCTGGACAGTCCCGGCGGTCCTCCACGGCGACCTGCCGGCCGGCTATCAAACCTATGGAAGACAACATCTTCTCCTAGCTGCTCCTCTACACAACAATACCATGGCCACATTAATACGCAGAGCCATACAGAGCCCAGCCGTTCAGATCGGCCACTAACCCATGTACTAACTACCTAGCTAATCCCTAGCTACATGCACGCTACTAACAACCAGGACGTGGCCGGCTTTGTAGCCTGCAGGAGACGCAGCGCCCACGCATCATGCATGCGCACACACGCACGCCCTGGCGACTCGCTCCCCCGTCGACCGTGAGCCCACCTGCATGTCACAACACACTCGCCACAACCATCGACGCGGCCACGCACCGGCGTCGGGCTCGACGTCCACAAACACGCGTGGCTTATGTCTAACATTCTCCCCCTAAGCCACGACCCCAAAGTTGTTGCAGCTCCCATCGTCATCGTCGTTGCAGCCGTGGACTCGACTTGGCGCGCGGACGCCGGTCACCATCGCCCCGGACTCGACCTGGCGCACTGACGCCGGTCACCACCGTGCCTGCTGCTTCCTCTCCCTCGGTGACACACGCCACTTCTCCGACGACACACGCCGTCGATGCCATCGCGCTCGAACGCATGACGTCATCACGCGACTCCATGGTCGCCACGCCATGGACACCACGGCATCCATGCCGCATCGCGCCACGCCACGCCTCAGTGGCCGCCATGACAGCCGCAACACCGCACACCTCCATAGTCCGACACACGGCCCGGAGCTTCGTGCAGCCGCGACGAACGTCACCATCGCCGGCAAGCCTCCGGCGCGGCGAACCACGCCCAAGCCAACCAAGCTCTAATACCAAATGTTGGGACAAACACATCGACGACCCAAATGCCGGACGAAGGTGGAAGAAAAGGACCACACGATTTTTTCGACGCACAAACGCCTCGCCGCACGAACGGCGCCTCGGCCACACGAACAGCCTCACTTTACTCACACTGAATACATATCCATGACTCGGCACATACTAACACACGAAGAGACACACTCCAACACACATCTGGACAGTCCCGACGGTCCTCCACGGCGACCTGCCGGCCGGCTATCAAACCTATGGGAGACTACATCTTCTCCTAGCTTGCTCCTCTACACAACAACACCATGGCCACATTAATACGCAGAGCCATACAGAGCCCAGCGGTCCAGATCGGCCACTAACCCATGTACTAACTACCTAGCTAATCCCTAGCTACATGCACGCTACTAACAACCAGGACGTGGCCGGCTTTGTAGCCTGCAGGAGACGCAGCGCCCACGCATCATGCATGCGCACACACGCACGCCCTGGCGACTCGCTCCCCCGTCGACCGTGAGCCCACCTGCATGTCACAACACACTCGCCACAACCATCGACGCGGCCACGCACCGGCACCGGGCTCGACGTCCACAAACATGCGTGGTTTATGTCTAACAAAACCCTGAGTACCTCGATCAATCCAGCGACCCTGGCCGTATCCATCATCCGCATACTGATTCCAGTAAGGTCTCTTGCCATGATAATTAGCATCAGCACCAGAACCACGTCCTGGTCCGGACGGTGCGTGACGGCCGGCTGGGCCATCTCCACGGCCAGCTCTAGCCCCACCACGTCCAAAATTCATGTCCTCTCCACGCCCCAGGCCGGTTCCACCGCGGCCGCCGCGGCCTTGGGCGTCACCGCGCCCAGCAGCAAGACCACGGCCAGGTCCTGTTTTCGCCGGCGCATTATCATCGCCGCGTCCAGCCATCCGAGTTTCAAGCCGTGGCGCCGGAGCTGTATAAATCCTCGACGCCCGGCCGAGTTTCGTGGGGAACCCGACGTCGCCTCGACGTCTAACCCTAGTCTCCGTATTGTATCTGGTATTTTGCAGCGATGAGACGACGGAAGCGCTCTCTGTGGCCGTCCGTCGCTCGATCAGAGTTGTTTCGACCGGGCTCGTGAGTAACTGGGCCATATACCCATACTCTTTCGACACATCGGTTTCCGTTTCTGGCCCAGGAAGGCGCAACAAGTTTTTCCAGGAGATCTCCAACAAGATGAACTGCGTTGAGGACAAAATTTTGCAAGGAGATCGTGGATCTGGACACGGGGCGTGCAGTTTGCTTGCGCTTCGCTTTGACTGAGGATGGAGGCCACATGCATATTCCTCGGATGTAAGACGGTCCGTCGATGTCAGAGCTACCGCAGCTTTACCTCCTTCATTCAAAGTGCATTATCAGTGAAGGGGTTAATTGAAGTGGCGTGGAAGCTTTGATCATGAACCGTGACTGGAGATCTGGCTCCTCCTATGGGTCTGGTGCAAGCATAAGACACCAGTTGAGTGCCAAAGGAAACGGGGGAAGCCTGGATGACATTGGCCTGCCAGCAGGTACATTCCCAAGCAAACCGTTGGCCTTCATTTCGTCCGTGCTAAGCATTTGATCACCTTGGTCATTCAGAGGAATCAAGCTGGCGTTTTTCGCCTGTTCCTGTTGCTACTAGAGCGCCACTCCCGTTGCAAATACATTGTTTACATGCTTACGGAGGTTTCGGTAATTAGAGATAGCGGTTTGGTTTGCAGCTAATTTCACTTTTTGTTTGCATTGCGAGCTGCAACAGGTCAACGGTTTCAGTTTATGGAATGGTTCGTTACTTGCATGCTTTTGCTATGAAAACCTGCATGTTTTCTTCGGGGCAAATTTTCTGTGGTAAGAACTACTCATAGTAAGCTAGCCTTGCTCTGATGCTTTTTCCCCGTGGGTTGTTAAAATAAATCCGAGGCACACCTTCGATCATTCAAGGACCAACCAATCACACAAGCACGACACCGAGATTTGTTAACGAGGTTCACCGATATGGCTACATTCCCGGGGCATGACTACGGGCGTTCCTCCCGTGATACCGTCACAATACCGCACCTTGATCGTCCTGGGCACCGGCACACGCCGTTGGCTCCCCCTGCATTCCTGTGTTATTATGTTGGTATAGGTTACATCGTGTGTCTAGCCTCGCTATATATGAGAGGCATAGGATACAAGTGTCTTATTAGGACACGACTCCATATCCTATCTAAATACAATACAACTACAAGTCCAATTGTAACCTACCTACTATATTCGAACAACTCTAACAAACTCCACATTGACGAATATTCTCCATCACCTTGAATTCGTCCGCGTGTCAAACTTCCATGTACATTGGACTTGATCTTAACCCATGAGCACCGCTGCTACTCCAAAAACTCCATATGACTCCACCTGCAACCTGTAGTCCCTTCTTTTCTTGACCACAGTCAACGCTCGAGCAAAGTAAAGTTCCACATTACACCTGCGTAAGGCACGATCATCAGCTTCAGGGACTTCTTCCTCTACTTCGACATCTTCAGCCACCGCTTTGACTGAGCAGGATATTTTGCGACTTAAGCGTCTACTTGCCGCTTCAGGTTCTTCTTTGACGGGTACTGACGGTTATGTGACTGATGCTTCCCGCACTGAGCAACCACCCTACACAGTCAGGTACATCCTCGTGGGTTCTGGACCCCGGAGCTTCTTTTCATGTGTCTTCTTATTCTTCCACTTTGTCCTCTCTTATATCGCTTGATTTTCCTATTCATGTACTCACTGCTGATGGTACTCCTCTTTCTGTTGCTAGTCGAGGCAATCTTACCACAATTTCTTATACTGTTCCTGATGTTGCTCATGTTCCTCGACTTACCATGAATATGTTTTCTGTTGGTCAACTTATTGATTCTGGTTGTCGCGTCATTCTTGACATTGACTCTTGCTTTGTCCAGGATCGTCGAATGCACACTTTGGTTGGGGCTGGCCCTCAGCGCCATGACTCTCAGGGTCTTTGGGAGCTTGACTGGCTTCATGTTCCTTCCGCTGCCACCACCATCGCCAGTCCATCCACTTCTGTCGCTTCAGCTACCAGCTCCTTCCAGCAATGGCATCATCGACTTGGTTATTTTTGTGGTTCTCGTTTGTCGTCTCTAGTTCGTCGAGGCCTTCTGGGGTCTGTCTTAGGAGATGTCTCTTTAGAGTGTCAGGGTTGTCGACTTGGTAAACAGATTCAGTTACCGTATCCTACTAGTGAGTCAGTCTCCCAACGTCCTTTTGATTTAGTCCACTCTGATGTATGGGTTCCAGCTCCCTTTGCTTCGAAAGGGGGTCATTGATACTATATTATTTTTATAGATGATTTCTCTCGTTACGCTTGGCTATACTTTATGACTTCTCGTAGTGAAGTTCTCTTCATATATAAGCGTTTTGCTGCCATGGTTCACACTCAATTCTCTTCGCCTATTCATGTGTTTCGTGCTGACTCCGCTGGCGAGTATATTTCTGAGATGTTGCGTGGTGTTCTTGCTGAGCAAGGAACTCTTTCTCAGTTCTCTTGCCCTGGTGCTCATACTCAGAATGGCGTGGCTGAACGCAAGCATCGTCACCTTCTTGAGACGGCTCGTGCATTGATGATCGCCGCCTCTCTCCCCCTCACTTTTGGGCTGAGGTCGTCTCCACTCCCACTATCTCATCAATCTCCAGCCATCCACTGCTCTACAGGGTGCTGTTCCACTCGAGCGTCTTTTTGATCGTTCTCCTGATTATTCGACGCTTCGGTTGTTTGGTTGTGTTTGTTATGTTCTTCTTGCCCCTCGCGAACGCACCAAACTGACTGCTCAGTCTATTGAGTGTGTCTTCTTAGGCTATAGTGATGAACATAAGGGCTATCGTTGTTGGGATCCTATTGGTCGTCGGATGCGCATTTCTCGGGATGTGACTTTCGATGAGTCTCGTCCCTTCTATCTGCGTCCATCTTCCTCTACTTTTTCCATGGAGGATGTCTCTTTTCTCATCTTTCCTGACACACCTATCACCCCCACCAAGCCTTTATCTATCAGTCCTGCTAACCCTACTTCTCCACCTATTGTCGATGATTTGTTGCCACCATCTCCTATGGTTTCCTCATCTCGCATGTCACTGGGTTCCACACCTTCATCCCCGGTGCCTTCTTCGTCTCCACCCCTTGATTCTACCTCGACAATTCCTCCTCGTATTCTTCCATCTTTTCCTCAGTATTATACTCTTCGATCACGTAATATGGATGCATCTACTGATATGCCCTCCTCCTCGTCTCAGCCTGCCTATGGCTTACATTCTCGTCCGCTTCCGCCTGTTAATCGCTATGGTTTTTCCACCACTGGTGCTACTGTTCTTGAGCCGACTTCTTATCGTCAGGCTGTTGTTCATCCTGAATGGCGGTTTGAGATGGTAGAGGAGATTGCTGCTCTTGAATGCACTTGTACATGGGATCTTGTTTCTCTTCCTCTAGGTGTTCGTCCCATCACTTGTAAGTGGGTCTACAAAGTTAAGACTCACTCTGATGGTTCTCTTGAGCGTTACAAAGCTCGTCTTGTGGCTCGTGGCTTTCAGCAGGAGCATGGTCGTGATTACGATGAGACTTTTGCTCATGTGGCCCATATGACCACTATTCGTACCCTCCTTGCAGTGGCCTCTACACGCCACTGGTCTGTATCTCAGCTTGATGTTAAGAATGCATTCCTTAATGGTGAGCTGCGTGAGGAGGTCTACATGCAACCACCACCTGGGTATTATGTTTCTGATGGCATGGTATGTCGCTTCGTCACTCTCTCTATGGCCTTAAGAAAGCCTCCACGCCTGGTTTGAGCGTTTTGCCTCTGTGGTGACTGTCGCTGGTTTTTCAGCGAGTGATCATGATCCAACGTTGTTTGTCCACCTTTCACCTCGTGGACGGACTCTTCTTCTTCTCTATGTTGATGACATGATCATCACTGGTGACGATCCCGAGTATATTGCCTTTGTAAAGGCCTGTCTTAGTGAGCAGTTTCATATGTCTGATCTTGGACATCTTCGCTACTTTCTTGAGATTGAAGTCTCTTCTACCTCTGATGGATCTTTTATATCTCAAGAAAAGTATATACAGGATCTTCTTGCTCGTGCTGCTCTTACTGATGAGCGTACTGTTGAGACTCCCATGGAGCTCAATGTTCACCTTCGTGATACTGATGGTGACCCCTTGCCTGACCCGACTTGTTATCGTCATCTTGTTGGGAGTCATGTCTATCTAGTTGTCACTCGTCCGGATATCTCTTATCCGGTTCATATTCTGAGTCAGTTTGTCTCTATTCCCACTTCAGTTCACTATAGTCACCTCCTTCGTGTTCTCCGGTATCTTCGGGGCACGATCTCTCACCGTCTATTCTTTCCTAGCTCCAGTTCTTTACAGCTTCAGGCCTATTCAGATGCTACGGCTAGCGATCGTTATGATCGTTGTTCACTTTTTGCTTACTGTGTTTTTCTTGGTGGTTCTCTCATTGCGTGGAAGACAAAGAAACAGACTGCAGTTTCTCGTTCGAGTGCAGAGGCTGAGTTACGAGCTATGGCTCTTTTGACGGTAGAGGTGACTTGGTTACGATGGTTACTTTAGGATTTTAGTGTTTCTGTCACTACACCTACCCTGCTTTTATCCTGTGAAGCATGAGCTCACCAAGCATATTGGTGTTGATGCTTTCTATGTGCGCATTGTTGTGCAGGATCAGGTTATTGCTCTTCAGTATGTGCCTTCCGAGTTACAGTTGGCGGATTTTCTGACGAAGGCCCAGACTCGAGCGCAGCATGGCTTCTATCTCTCCAAACTCAGTGTTGTTAATTCACCATGAGTTTGAGGAGGGTGTTAGAGTATTACATATTTAGCCATGTAACCTTTTTATATTTACCCCATTGTATAAGGGGTTTCCTGCATATATTCCACACATGTACATATATATATATATACTCGTCTTTGACCTCCTGAAAATACGAGTTGCATATTTCCTAACGGATATATCTGCTCCATCAACAGCAGCAGCAGCAATGTTGTTCTTCCCATTAGCACCAAAAGCTTCAGTGCGCATGTCCTGCAGAATGCAACAGTCTTCCTCCCGAATGAAACAGACGTTGCTTTGTCACAGCTTAGATCGCTCAGATTCTCACGTAACAGCTTGGCTTCCTTTGCAGCGCCCACCATGGCGGCACCAGCAGCGGCGGCGATGGATCCAGACCCTTTGTACAACATAAGACTGATGGCATGCTCTCTGATCTGATTGCAGAGCATGCAAGTCATGTTACTAGAGTTGTATCTCCCGCACATCAACACCGCCTCTTTGCTGATACACACCAAAGCAGCGGCGGCAGCATATGCACCAGCATATTCACACACTCCATCGACTATGTCCTGCGCATGCTGCTTGATTTTGTGGCTCAGGGCAGTCTCAGTGCCAGTTAATTTTATCTTGTTCCTCTCACACAGACCGATGAACTTGGCCTCCATCTCCAGACACTTAAAACCATCGTTTTGCAATTGATATAAGCAAGTAGATCAGCAAGCAATTAGAAAAATAGATGACCGTTCAATCGAGCTAGAAATGAAGCAGGAGCATGACAAAACTACTTTCAGTTATTCCAGAAACTGAAGAAGATCCGGTTCATGAGGTTTCCAAGTAAATTACGTTGTGGGCGAGAGGAATGAGATGGCCATTCTCATTTGTCCATGCAGATCGGACCACAAACTTGTTCCAGTAGAGGCAGAGTCATCAACAGATTCAGGAGGATTGCGGAGCTAGTACTCGCAGAGGTACTCGCGGTAGAGGGGCCTGTCCGAATCGAGGCTCTGATAGATCGGCAGTAGCCTCCACCATCCTCATGCCTTCTCCATTTGATCTATCCATCACAACCAAGTAGGCAGAAGAAGCAGATGAGCACAGTAAAATATGACTAGATACATTTATATCTAAAAAAATCATCCATCACAACCAAGTAGACAGAAGAAGCAGATGAGCACAGTAAAATATGACTAGATACATTCATATCTAGACAAATTTAAGACAAAAATTTAGGACGGAGGAAGTAGTATATATACTACCGGAATAAAGCTCGACGCCGACAGCCTAATCTATGCCGACGGGACCGTCAGCGTATCTACAGCTATCCCGACGGCCTTGGGCGAACCATAGGCGTAGAAAAGCCGTCGGCGTCCCTTCGCCTATCCCGACAGTGGCCGTAGGCACCATAAGGCCGTCGGCGTATCCACAGCTATTCCGACGGCCCCTGTCGGCATAAACGGGCCGTCGGCATAGAAATGCCCTAGACAACCTGCAATCGAACGGGGCGCTGACGGCGTTAGAGCTACGCCGACGGCTTTGACGGAGGCCGTCGGCGTATACGTTGTCCACGTCATCGATCCGTGGCTGGTGCCACGTCATCGATCTGAGGCGCGTCTGTGGGCATCGCTGGTTCGTAGCTATGCCGATGGCCAAACCGTCGGCAAAGCCTTTTTCCTTTTTTCTGATTTTTTTTGTTTTAAGTTTTTATTAGTTTCCTAAATTAATTTTTGATTAACTTAAATGTGTCTTATGTAAACATAAACATACATAAATTATATATCAATTTGGTGTAGAATTTTCCATAGATTATGAATATGTGGTTTGTATTTGTTTTCGAGTATGTTAGTAATGTGACCTCATGTTCTTTTACATATAGTTCCTTATACTTTATTGAAATCACAAAAAAATGATAATTACATCTATTTTGACAAGTTTTATATGTTTTTACAAGAATCTTGAAAGTGCTAGATCCTCCGATCAACTGTGCCAAGGTTTGACGACATGGGGAACTTTGGGGGGTATATGTCGCGCGGTCTTGCCCTGGGCCCTCTTACACGCCCCGAGATGTGGTGGCGGGTGTAAGCACCCGGCACGCTGCGTCGTAGCATGACCCCATCACGAACGTTGCTGCCGCCGTCACGTGAAGGATGGAAACGGCCACGTCGGGCAGTAACGGAGGGAATCTTGTGGTGGGTTGGGCCCGGACCTTGATCCGAAGTGTATCTATGGGCTGGCCTATCACAGCTAGGTGAAAATGTCCATCGGTCATACCTCGTCCGGTGAAAGTCAAAGGGGTAGACCCGTCCAGTCAACAATGCTAGGGTTAGACGGGACGGTGTAATCGGGGGGTAGCTATGCCGCCAGGTCTTGCGCTGGGCCCTCCTACATGTCTGGAAGTGTGGTGGCAGGTGCAAGCTCCCGGCACGCGGCTCCGGGGTGTGACCCCCCTCACAGACGTCGCTGTCGCCGCCGCACGAAGGGTGGAAACGGTCACGTCAGGTCGACGCGGAGGGAATCTTGCGGTGGATTAGGCCCGGACCTTGATCCAAAGGGAATCTTGTGGTGGGTTGGGCCTGAACCTTGATCTGAAGTGTACCTAGGGGCTGGGCTATCACACCCAGGTGAAAATGTCCATCGGTCAAACCACGTCCGGCGAAAGTCAAAGGCGTAGACCGCCCAGTCAACTCTCGCAGGGTTAGACGGGACGGGTGTACTTTGGGGGTTAGCTATGCCGACAGGTCTTTCGCTGGGCCCTCCTACACGTCCGGAAGTGCGGTGGCGGGTGCAAGCACCCGGCACGGGGCTCCATGGTGTCACCCCCCTCACCAACATCGCCGCCGGTGTTGCACGGAGGGGGGAACGGCCATGTCGGGCAGTAACGGAGGGAATCTTGCGGTGGGTTGGGCCCGGACTTGATCTGAAGTGTATCTATGGGCTGGCCTATCACAGCTAGGTGAAAATGTCCATTGGTCATACCTCGTCCGGTGAAAGTCAAAGGGGTAGACCCGTCCGGTCAACAATGCTAGGGTTAGACGAGACGGTGTAATTGGGGGATAGCTATGCCGCCAGATCTTGCGTTGGGCCCTCCTACACGTTTGGAAGTGTGGTGGAAGGTGCAAGCTCCCAGCACGTGGCTCCGAGGTGTGACCCCCGTCACGGACGTCGCTGCCGCCGCCGCACGGAGGGTGGAAACGGTCACGTCAGGTCGACGCGGAGGGAATCTTGCGGTGGGTTAGGCCCGGACCTTGATCCGAAGGGAATCTTGTGGTGGGTTGGGCCCGAACCTTGATCTGAAGTGTACCTAGGAGTTGGGCTATCACACCCAGGTGAAAATGTCCATTCGTCAAACCCCGTCCGGCGAAAGTCAAAGGCATAGACCGCCCGATCAACTCTCGCAGGGTTAGACGGGACGGGTGTACTTTGGGGGGTAGCTATGCCGCCAGGTCTTTCGCTGGGCCCTCCTACATGTCCGGAAGTGCGGTGGCGGGTGCAAGCACCCGGCACGGGGCTCCGTGGTGTCACCCCCCTCATCGACATCGCCGTCGGCATCGCACGGAGGGGGGAACGGCCACGTCGGGCAATAACAAAGGGAATCTTGCGGTGGGTTGGGCCCGGACCTTGATCTGAAGTGTATCTATGGACTGGCCTATCACAGCCAGGTGAAAATGTCCATCGGTCATACCTCCTCCGATGAAAGTTAAAGGGGTAGACCCGTCTGGTCAACAATGCTAGGGTTAGACGGGACGGTGTAATTGGGGGGGTAGCTATGCCGCCAGGTCTTGCGCTGGGCCCTCCTACACGTCTGGAAGTGTGGTGGCAGGTGCAAGCTCACGGCACACGGCTCCGGGGTGTGACCCCCCTCACGGACGTCGCTGTCGCCGCCGCACGGAGGGTGGAAACGGTCACGTCAGGTCGACGCAGAGAGAATCTTGCGATGGGTTAGGCCCGGACCTTGATCCGAAGGGAATCTTGTGGTGGGTTGGTCCCGAACCTTGATCTAAAGTATACCTAGGGGCTGGGCTATCACAACGAGGTGAAAATGTCCATCGGTCAAACCCCATTCGGCGAAAGTCCAAGGCATAGACCGCCCGGTCAACTCTCGCAGGGTTAGACGGGATGGGTGTACTTGCGGGGGTAGCTATGCCGCCAGGTCTTTCGCTGGGCCCTCCTACACGTCCGGAAGTGCGATGGCGGGTGCAAGCACTCGGCACGGGGCTCCGTGGTGTCACCCCCTCACCGACATCGCCGCCGGCGTCACACGGAGGGGGGAACAGCCACGTCGGGCGGTAACGGAGGGAATCTTGCGGTGGGTTGGGCCCAGACCTTGATCCTAAGTGTATCTATGGGCTGGCCTATCACAGCCAGGTGAAAATGTCCATCGGTCATACCTCGTTCGGTGAAAGTCAAAGGGGTAGACCCGTCCGGTCAATAATGCTAGGGTTAGACGGGACGGTGTAATTGGGGGGGTAGCTATGCCGCCAGGTCTTGCGCTGGGCCCTCCTACACGTCTGGAAGTGTAGTGGCAGGTGCAAGCTCCCGGCACGTGGCTTCGGGGTGTGACCCCCCTCACGGACGTTGATGCGTGTTTAGAAGTATATAGCTTGACGGAGGGGGAGAATGGCAAACTCAGCCCAAGAGACACGCGTGGTGTCTCTGTGTGTGTTTATGTTTAGATAAGGCACAATTTAATTAATTTAATTTTCATTTTTTAATTATGTTTTTAAAAAATTGAATAAAAAATAAAAAATAGTTATGCCGACGGCTAAACCGTCGGCATAGACCTGCCCACGCCACATCACCGATCCACAGCAAGTGGGGCTGGAGCTATGCCAACGTCTAAGCCGTCGGCATAGGCCGCTTCCCTATCCGTTCAGTGCCCTCCCTCCTCCACTCGTTCTCTCCCCAGCCTCTCCCTCGATCCCACGCCGCCCTCCCTCGATCCCGCGCCGCCGCCACCAGTCGTCGCCGCCACTGCCCCCCGTCCCTCCGCCGCCGCCGGCCAGGCCCTAGCCCTCCCCGCCCCGCCTTCCACGCAACACCGCCCCGCCATTGTCTGCACCGCCGCCACACCACCGCGTCGCCTCGTCCTTCCCCGTCCACCGCCGGCCACGGGCTCCTCCCGCCCCGTCCTCCCATGGCTCCTCCCTGGCCTCCCTCGGCCCTGCCCCGGCCCCTTGACCCCGGCCGTGACCGCGGCTCCGGCGGCCCCGGCCCCCTCTACCCCCACGGCCGCCCTCCCTCTGCCCCGCGGCCGGCCCTGCTCGGCTATTGCTCCTGCTCCACTACCCCGACCCCTTGACCCCGGCGGCTCCGGTTGCCCGAAGGTAATTTTTTAGTTAGTTTTACAAATTTTTCTATGTAGTATTTTGTACAAATATATAAATAGACAGATGAATAGACTGATGGATGTTTGCTAGATGAATAGATAGATGGATGAAAAGGAAGTGAGTAAAAATGTGAAAAAAAATAGGTGGACAAATTTTTGTATGTTTCGTGTAATTTTATTAGGTTTTAGATACATACTTACGTGATAGATAGATGTTTTGTGGAGTACATTGATAGATAGATAGATGAAATGGCAGAGAAATATTTTTTTTGGCTTTTTTGATAGATAGACGAATGTTAAAATTTGGATCTGATGAGGGGTTATTTGATCATGATGATCTTGCTAAAAAATTGAAGTGTCAATCTTGTGTGTGATGTGATGACCTATGTTTTTTTCACTCGGCAGAATTTACAGAATTTGTGGTATTGCATCTTCGTGGAGTGATCGTCGATGTCTGAGCTGTTGGTCCCTGATCGTCCCTCCGCTGTTCGACTACTTCCTCTACAGTCGAAGATGAGCTACAAATCCACCACCTCCTCATCTGCTCTTTTTTATGTCACTAGATTTAATTATCACGTCAAGTCGCGTAACCTAGGCGTCTCCCGTTCGAAATGGTTGCATCGATAAAGATGCATTCAATTGCATATTTATCACAATAACTCTTTCGGATTGTCCAGCTTTTTCCACGGATAGCCCGAGGGTGTGTAGCTTGGGTACGTTCTCCATGCCCTATCCCGTTCCGAGACCGGATTTTGGTGGTGCCTCCCCGTTGTTCTCCGGAGCACATTCTCTCCGATTTTTGCCGAGACGTGTATCTGGAGAACAGCGGGGAGGTGTTGCCAAAATTTTGTCTCAGAACGGGGTAGAGCATGGAGAACGTACTCAATCTACACATCCTCGGGTGGGATTAAGACCTATCTTTACCTAGTAGAGATGTAGGTGGCTTCAATGTCGTTTCTCGTCAACCCGGTAGAAAATAAAAATTGTATGTGATTAATTTTAATAAATCCATAATTTTGTTGTGTGGCTCGTGATAAAGCAGAAGATGCCAGACTCTCAATGGATGTACAATGGTTTTATCCGTCGGAATCAAGTGACAACAGAGTGGGTCGAGAAAAGCGATGTGTTCTTAAAGGAGATATTCCGTCCTCCAATGATAATTAACCCAGAATGCCCCTGTGAAAAATGTGATAGACTTCACCGTAGAGCTCAGGGAGAAATGACTTTGCACCTTCGCATGTTTGGATATATGCAAGACTTTAACATGCCCATAAACTTTGCCGAGCGGGACCGTGGTAGAGAGGAGGTGATGCGACAACGCATTGGTGGTTATGAGGACGATGGGGTTAGAAACATGCTAGATGATGTCTTTACTGCCGAGACGACACATACAACACATTCAGAGAATGAACCGGAGGAGCCGGAGGCAATCACAAAGGCCTTCTTGGAGGTCTTGGCCTCGTCAAAGAAACATCTTTATGCAGGTGCCAAAATTTCTCAGTTGGATGCCATCTCGCAACTGATGGCAGTCAAGGCTGAGTACGGCTGCACCCAAGCTTGCTTCGAAGCATTTCTGGGAGTATGGGCTAACGGCCTTCCTGAGGGTCATGAACTGCCGAAAAGCATGTACGCTATGAAGAAAATCATGAAGGCACTATCTATGAAATATGAGAAAATAGATGTTTGCCCGGAGAATTGCCTTTTGTTTAGGCACGAGTATACCGGTGACAAGTACTGTAGGGAGTGCGGTTCCTCTCGGTACCTTGAGGTGGTCGATGAGCATGGTGAGAAGAAGCAACTAGACATCCCCGTAAAGATTCTTCGGTATCTCCATTTAATAGAAAGACTGCAGCGCCTTTTCATCATGGAGGAGTCTGCCAAAATGATGAAGTGGCACAAGGAAGGAAAATTGTACGATAAAAAAATCGTACATCCATCGCAAGCTGAAGCATGGAAGTCATTCGATATAGAGTACCCCGAGGAAGCAGTCGAGGCAGGGAATGTCAGGATTGCGATAACAGGTGGCGGGTTGAATCCATATGGTATGTCGTCCAATCCATACAGTTGTTGGCCCGTGTTTGTTATTCCGCTCAACCTCCCTCCCGGTGTCGTAATGCAATGCAAGACCATGTTCTTGTCGTTGATCATTCCGGGGCCTGATTACCCGATAAAGAATTTGGGAGTGTTTATGTAGCCGATGGTGGATGATTTACTCCATTGTTGGTACTTTCCGAGGTTGACATATGACCGACATCTGCAAAAAAATTCTTGATGAAAGTTTGGTTGATGTATTACATGCATGACTTTCCTGGCTATGCCCTATTTTGCGGATGGTGTACAGGTGGGAAGATGCCATGCCCAGTGTGCATGCAGGCTCTACATTTTATTTGGCTGCAGAAGGGTGGCAAGTATGTAGCCTTTGACATGCATCGACAGTTCCTCCCTGCAGACCATCCAGACAGGAAAGACAAGAAGAACTTCACGAAAGGTCGGGTTGTCCATGAAGTAAACGAGATTCCAACGTTTTCTGGGGCAGATGTTCTTGCTTAGCTAAAATCTCTCAAGCCTAAAGGCAAAGGCAAAGGCAAAGGCAAAGGCAAAGGCAAAGGGGAAAGTGAAGGCGAAGGCCCAAGCAAATGCAAAGGCAAAGGCAAAGCAAAACGCTTTGAGGGATATGGTGAGACGCACAACTGGACTCACATTACCCCGTTCATGAAGCTTCCCTATTTCAAGGACCTCAAACTTCCTTATAACATCGATGTGATGCACATCAAAAAGAATGTCGTAGAGTCCCTTTTTTCCATGATCCTCAACATTCCTGATAAGACAAAGGATAATGTTAAAGCTAGAGCCGATCAACAAAAAATTTGTGATAGACCACGGCTAAACATGCGGCCTCCAACAAACGGTCGAAGAAACTGGTTCAAACCAGATGCTGACTTCGTCCTTAAACCGCCAGAAAAGAAGGAAGCACTTATGTGGCTCAAACACATTGTGAAGTTCACTGATGGTTATGCATCAAATATAAGTAAGGGGGTCAATCTTTCAACGAGCAAAGTGACCGGGCTCAAGAGTCATGACTATCATGTATGGATTGAGCGGATAATGTCGGTGATGGTTTGAGGCTATGTCCCCGAGCGTGTCTGGCGAGTGCTTGGGGAGCTAAGCCATTTCTTTCGCACAATATGTGCTAAAGAAGTATGTCCTGAGGTGATTGAACAATTGCATAAGAAGGCACCGGACTTGATATGCAAGCTAGAGAAGACCTTCCCACCAGGCTTCTTTACTCCGATGACACATCTCATTTTGCACCTCGCGAAGGAGGTATTGTTGGGGGGCCCTGTGCAGAATCGTTGGCAGTACGGCCCTGAGAGACAGAACAAGCATCTCAGAAAGAAATGTGGAAACAAAGCTAAGATTGAAGCTTCCATAGTTGAGGCAGTTATCCTAGAGGAGGTGTCAAACCTCAGGACATCGTACTATCCAGACCACGTTCCCACTCTGCATAATAAGGTGTCTCGATACAATATAGAAGAGCCCAAGTATAAACCCAAGCTCGATCTATTCAATGGGCAATGTGGCCGGGCTGGGGGTTTGAAACCTTATAACATGCCGAAACAAGAGTGGGAGGACATCATGTTCTATGTCTTGCACAATATCAAGGAAGTCGGGGAAGAGTGGATGAGGTAATACCGCTACACCATTCCTTCTTTACTTCATTGAGGATGAGTCTCGTTCTAACACCAATTTTCTTCTTTTAGTCAATTCCTACATTAGGAGTGGACGGGAATGATTCCTCCTACTAAAGCGGAGGCACTTACTCTTTTACGGAATGATGCCTCTGGCAGGAAAAATTTTGTTGCTTGGTTCATGGATAAAGTAATTGTTCACATTCCCCTAGTTCAACTTCCTAGTTCAACATTTATTAGTTGATGGAACTAATGCATCCATCAATTTCAATTAAACTTGTAGGGCAAAGATCCGAACACCTCTATGGATGACGAATTGAGATGGGTTTCCATGGGTTTTAACACTCGGGTCATGAAATGTGAAAAGTATGATATGAATGGGTATCTCTTCCATACAGAGGATCATCAGAACAGCCGGCCTGATCCCAAAACTATAAACACAGGAGTGTACAGTCCAGGAGAAAATGAAGTTGAGTACTACGGAAGGGTAGCAAAAATATACGAGCTGTCATTCGATCTTGGGGGCGAGGACCTAAATCTTGATGTGTTCAAATGCCAATGGCTTGACCCATATGAGGGGTTGAGACATATGCCTTCCCTTGGTTTGGTCGAAGTTAAACCATCCACCGTTTATGTAGGATCCGATCTTTTTATTGCTGCTACCCAGGCCACACAAGTTTATTATCTTCCCTACCCATGCTAGAAGGAGTACATAAAGGGTTAGGAAGTTGTGTTCAAGGTGGCGCCACATGGTAAGCTACTGGACCCGGACGATGACGATTACTTCTACATTAACCCCATGACATATGAGGGAGTGTTCTATCAAGAGCAACTTGATGATGTTGATGTGGTTCGATACAATGACGCTGATGCCTTGGGTGATGTTGATGTGGATCCAAACGATGACGATGCATGGAATGATGGCGAGACCATTGTGAACGACCAAGACATACTTATGCTAGAGAAATTAAATGAATACGCTGAAGACGAAGAAGAGCCTACACCTATGTCAGACAACGAAGATGATATGCGTGATAGTGATGATGAGACTAGTCGAGGAAACGGTTACAACAGTGATGAGTAGTATGGGTTCTAGCAGATGTATGTTCCATGTCTTATTTGTATGTTCTATTAATATGTCTTTTTTATATGGTTTATTATTATGAATGCGCTTTTTTATTCCTTTTTATTATGTCTACTCCTTCATTATTAATACACTAACTTTTTATTCTCTTTTCAATGTAGGTTCGCTAAGTATGGGAGAGGGCAAGGCCGATGGTACTGGTTTGCTAAGCAAACTCGCCGCGAAGGTTAGTCGGAGTGGTCGACCCCGTAATGTCCCCTCCCGACTACTTGACGATGAGTTCTCAGAGGGAGGTCGAGGGAGAGGTGCCCCTATAGGAGGACGTGGTGGGGGGAGAGGCCCAGGGGGACGGTCTCGGGGCAAGAAACTGCGCTCTGTGACCGACATAGGGGGGTCGTCTTCGTGACCCTTCTCTAGGGAGGTAACTTCTGAGGAGGACCAGGAGGTTGGGGAGGAGGACGAGGAGTAGGAGGTTAGGGAGGAGGAGGAGGAGCAGGAGGTTAGGGAGGAGGATGAGGATGATGGCGAGGAGGGGGATGGTGGCGAGGAGGGGGTGCTGGCAGGGAGGGGGTGGTGGCGAGGAGGGGAGTGTTGGCGGGGAGGGGATGGCAAGCAGAAGGGTTGGCTGCGTGGTGGTGCGCGACTCCCAAAAGCTCCTAATACCGAGGAGATGAAGTGGATCATTAAGCCCAAGGGGAAAAGGTAGGTGCCCCTTAATAATATTTTTAAACACATAGCATCATTTTGATTGTACACATGCTAATATTTTCATTCTTTTGCAGTAGCTGGGAATATCCTGCAGGTGCCCGTATTCCAAACGGCATCCTCACTATCCTGTTGAAGAAGCTTTGGCCGGGGATGTTCGCTCCGGACCGAAACAACCAAGAGCACAAGATTTTGGCCACAAGCTGGGAGGACTACGAAGCGGCCTTCCACCCAACCCATCAGACGGCCGCTAAGGCCGTGATATCAAAGTTTTGGGTAAGTTATCTTGAGAAGCACAATTCTTGAGTTACTTTCATAGTTTATCATCAAATCGTTTAACTCATGGCTTGTTCCATTCTGGTTTCATGAATGACTGTAGACATTCTATAGAGTTCTTGAGGAGGACAAGGCCAAGGCCGATGAGTTCTTGTTGCGGGCTATGAGGAAGCAGGCCCGTCAGTTGCAGTACGAGGTGCGTTGGGTGGCCATCACGCATTATTATCACGAGGTATGTAACGCTAAGGTGACCAAGGATGCGTGAAGGAGCATAACTTTACATTGACTAAGGAGCAGTACATGTTGGTAAGTATAACAGACTTTTCATTGCGATGTTTTTGTGGTAAATTTCATTGTTTTGTGGTCAATGCCATTATGCTTCTTATGTAGGTGCGTCCTGATTGGTGCTTTGGAAAGAATGATGGATGGGAGGGATTGGTGGATCTGTGGGTCGGCGAGGACGCAGAGTTTGCTGTCAAGAGCAAGATAAACCAGGCTAATCGAGGTACCGACCGAACACACCGTCAAGGAAACCGAGACCACTGGCGCCACAAGAAATTTCACGTATATCTATGTACATGAAACATTATTGATCTTCTCTTTACCGTATGTTATTATGTATGACTAACCTTTGTTTGGCGGTGCAGGAGGAGAAATTGAAGCGGCCGCTCTCAAACATCGAGTCGTGGAGGCTCGCCCGTGTGCGGCCTAATCCCAAGGCCGACGACAGTGAGTACTACGGCCATACCGGGGAGAACCTAATGTTATACACGAAGGAGTTTCAGAAGTGGAATCCTGGCACATCAGACCCCTTGTCTATGGATACCGACGAGAGGGCCGCCGTCAGCATAGGGCCGAAGAGTCATGGTCGGCATCCGATTCTGGATTCTGTGATCACCCCTTCTATCTCCTACAGGCAGATTCGCGCTAACGACCCGAGGCGGAGCCAGCGCCCGCGCCCTAGTGCGTCCTCTACACTGTCACTCCTAGCCAAGCAGAACTCTGTAAGTATTTTCCCTCTTATCTTCTTTCTTTTGACCTTTATTTTCCGCATTGCTATGTTTTATGAGTTCCATCATGTCATATTTGTAGGCCTACCGTCTACATGGACTTCCAACGTCAGCAACTCTTCGACTGAAACGAGAGAGCTGCAACAGCCACTGAGTACAACAGCCGCATGACGCAGCTTCTGGTTGCGTCTATGGCAACCGGGCAGATTCCTACACTGCCACCATCACCACCACCTCCTGGACCACAACCAGTGCTGCCTACGTTTGAACAATTCCTTGCAGAACACTATGGCACTCCGGTTAGTACATCACCAAACTATTCAACCACAACTTACTGTTTATTCAATACAATCATATTTTGCCTTGCGATCTCTTTTCAAACATGCAGGGAACCGGTGGATCATCCGCCAGTGGTATTGCTACTTATGGTTCCACTCCTGAGTCACAAAGCCCAGTCACTCCGGTCTGGCGAGGCGGTGGCGGTGGCGGTGGCGGTGGTGGTAGTGCTAGCGCTAGCGGTGGCGGTGATGGTAGCGCTAGCGGTGACGACCTCGGCTTTGGCTACCTCGGCTTTGGCGGTGGAAGTGATGGCGCTTAAGCCTTTGGCGGTGATGATGTTGTTGGCTTTGTCGAAGTTATCACTATGTTGAACTTGTCGTTATGTTGAACTATGCCTATGTTGAACTATGTTGCCTAGCTTGAACTATGTTGAACTATGCCTATGTTGTGTATGTTGTGCATTTTGTGTATATGCTCTGTGTATTCTGTGTATAAACTGTGTATTTCAAACAAATAAAAAGGGGAAAAATTTATGGTAGCTATCCCGACGGCATAACCGTCGGCATAGATGGCACGAGGCACCAGATTTCGCCACGTGGCAGTCCCTGGCAAGCTCCTGGTGACCCTCTACGCCGACGGTTATGCCGTCGGGATAGATTTACCACCTACGCCGACGGCCTAGCCATCGGCGTAGTGGGCCACGTGGCCGCTCTGCGCATCTCCTGGTGGTCCTCTACGCCGACGGCATAGGTGGTAAATCTATCCCGACGGCATAACCGTCGGCGTAGAGGGTCACCAGGAGATGCGAGGGGCTGCCACGTGGCGATGCATGATTGGTCGGCTTCGCCGTCAACGGCCGTTAGTCCCAATACGTTGCCGAAGGGGTCTCTATGCCGACGGTTGTATGAAAGCCGTCGGCGTATATGCGGTTGCCGACGGTTTTTGTATGCCGACGGCCTCCTGTGGGTACGCCGACATCCGAGTTGCCGACGGAGTTACGCCAACGACCACCGTCGGGTAGCCGTATGCTGACGACCCTTGGGGCCTATGCCGACGGCCTAGACCGTCGGCATAGGTGGTTATTCTGGTAAGGATAGTATATGAAGGAGAGGATGAACTGAGCGGCTGCTCAACGATACATGGGATTTAGGGAACAAATTGGCCATCATCAACAACGTTAACAACTCTATCCAGTGAATCAAAGCACCAAATCATGACAGATTTCCACAGCGGAGAAAATCGATCAGCATATATACCTGGGTACCTGACGATCTTTGCCGAAGGTACCGACATGTTTGTAAGAGTCAAATTACCCTCCACTTGCACCACTTGATGCGCATCCTAGCATCGCGGGGGGGGGGGGGGGGGGGTCGATGCCGTTGGCGGCCAGCACCTCAGGGTCGTAGCGGTGGAACAACTCGTCGTCATCATCATCCTCAAGTTCGCCATCCAGGAAGCCTCGGCGTTACTCAGATCTCATCTGCTCTCTCTACTGTACGAGGGTTCGTCCTTTTCTTTTCTTTTTTGCTTGGTTAGGGTTCATCCTTTCTCTGATCCGTTTGAGCGACAAGTAATTTGAATTAGACTATGTAGTAACATAACCATTCACTACCTACAGAAGAAATCACAAGATAAGTACAAGTTGTATAATAACTCATTTTGTGATATATAATTTTCTTGCTCAAAGCCATTTTCCTCGTACCAAAATTAAGAGGGTTTTCTTTTTCTTACTTTGTACTTCCTTCGTTTCATAATGACTGCATATGCATATAGATTTTTTTTAAAGTCAAACCTAACCAAAATTGATCAAGTTTATGAAAAAAAACATTTACATCTAGAATATTAAACACATGTTATTAGATTTATCATAGGGCGAAGTCGCTCGGCGGATACTTAGAAAATATCTGCCGCCTTGCTGCGTAATGTTGCAGAAAATTTTGCAACGGACGATGTGTTGCAGACAACATTCCTGGTCGCTTTTTACCATAATTTTTGTAACAAAACTCATGTTACAAAAAACCTTTTGAAACATAGGACATGTTGCAGAGAACGTTGCAGTGACGGTTGTGTACAACTCGTCGGAGAAGCTTACTGGAGAAGCTCGACAGAGAAGCTTGACAAAGAAGCTTGTTTGCGTGCTTGTCGGCGCCAAGCGCCGGTGACAGCGGTCGGAGCAACATGGGGAGGCGACAGCTCGATGGAGGAGCTCGATCTCTTTGGTTGCACGCCTGGCAACATCATGCGCCTCGCCAAAGAAGCTCGTCGGCGTGCTAGTTGGCAGCGAGCACATGTGGCGGTAGTCGGAGCAACGCGGCGAGATGGCTATTCGACGGGTGCTCAGGGCTATAGCAGCAGCATAGAGAGGCGGCGACTCGACAAGAGCTCTTGGGGCAGTCAAAGTAACGCGGGAAGGCAGCAAGTCGACGGGAACTCGGGAGGAGCACGAGAGGCGACTTCTCTCAAAATTGAGATCCTGCAATAGAGTCGTTGCGATGAGACAGATTGCAACAACGGGCTAGTTGTAGAAACTAGTGGTGGTGGTCATGCGTACGTGGCATGCAGAGAAGCCAGCGGATGCATGGCTGTGATCCGTAGGTGATTTATAGCGTTTACCTTCATCATAAGACGTAGTTTCGTATGTTATATATTTCATATTATACCAATTTTCTTTACAAATTTGATCATAGTTCGTAAAGTTTAACTTTTTAAAAAAATCTAAAGTTTACCTACTGCCCGCACGCTCGTCTCTGCCGTTTGCGATGCCTACTGCCCGCATGCCGCCGCTCGTCCATCCATCCCCGACGATGCCGCGACCCCGCCGCCAGCCGCGCCGCCCTAGCTGCCGAGAACTCGCACATTTGAGTCAGCTCCGTTGACGACCACTCGCCTCCGCCGCCGTTGATTTGTGCCTAGAAATGTCGACGCCGCCTGTTTGTCCATCCCAACCCCACGGTCTATCCCCCCAGCCAACCGTGCTGCCCTAGCCATCGATGACCCACCAAGTTTAGTCGACCCCGTCAATGACCTTGCGGCCGATTCAGAGGTTCGTCGTAGCTTCTGCGGCTGTAATGGTCGTAGCAGCTCACGGTCGCCTTCATTGGTAGCCACTGCTTGCCGCCGAAGCTAGTAGGGCAGCCGCATGCTTCCCGCAGGACGTTGAGCCTGCAGTTTCTCGGTTGTTGCCGCCACCGGTATGTTACCACGAGCGGAGTCCTCCGGGGCAGCCGCACCGCCATTCAGAGGTTGTTGAAGCAACCGCCACCCACCGCAGATGGGCTTTGTGGGCTTTGTGTTGCCCATCAATGCTCCAAATCGCCGCCGGCCGGTATCTTTCACTTCGTAAGCAACGTGTTCGACTAAAATATTTATTGAAGTAGAAGGTTTACATTACCAAATATACATCATCTATTGAAGTTGCACTAATATACATCATCCGTTGGAGTTGCCTCTTTTTTAAGATGTAAAAAACACTTTTTAAATATGTAAATTTTACAGCTCTTTCTTTTACATCTTTAAATTTGCATCATATATTGAAGATGCTCTTATAACCCAGCCACCAGTTACTTGATAATCGGTTTGGAACGTTGCACTTGACCACCAACTAACTCCATAAAGATAGAGTGCTACCGGTAACTTGTGAGGCCTTATACAATGCAAGATGTTTAGAAAACATACTTAAAAAAATAGATCAGGTTTTTTTAAGCACATGTGCTTATTTATACAAGATAGACACTTAATTAAGCATCTTTTCTATAGAAATAGGCACCGATGCTTCAGAAAAATTTCATTTATTTTCTAATCACCTTTCCTAAGCATTATGTATTGTACAAGGCCTGAAGATTTGATGAGAAGAGCGGAGGAAGAGCTTGCAAAGCGAGACTGGTAGAAAATTGTAACCTGGACAGTCAAAATAATGGCACGTGTTGGGGCCAGAAACAGAAGTATTCTAATACATTTAACCCAACATAAATTTCCTTTTTCTTGATTCAAAATTTCTATATGGTTTTCAACCCTGCAAAATCAAGCAATGGCTGTGCAAAAAGAAAAAAAGGACTACAAATTAAAGGACTAATGGTATCGTCGAGGTCGATATGGCGCTCCAAGATGATTCCGGACACGCGATTCGTCGTCCGAATCATCAAGAGACTCCTTGGCATGCTGCTGCGCATGCTGCTGCCTCGCGACGCTCGCCCTGACGTCCTCGAGGATGGACGGCGACTCCAGCACCAGCTGCATGAAGCCGACGGTGAGCACCACCCCGTTGAAGTTCCGGTCCGCCGCCACGAAGTCGACGCACTCTTCCCTGAGCTCCGCGCAGTTGTACGTGTCGGCCCAGCGCAGCATGTCGACGACCGTGTCCATGGACACGCCGTCCACCAGCCTGCGGGCGCACTCCAGCTTCAGCCCGTTGACCGCGACCTGTCCGCCGCCGCCAGCAGGCGCCGGAGCGCCTCCATGTTGGGGGAGGAGGAGGAGTCGTTGGGGAGGGCGTCCGTGTAGATGAAGTGGAGCATGGCGCCGAAGGTCTCGGGCTCGACGTCCTGCAGGGCGATGGAGGCGGAGGAGGACTCCATCATGGCGCCGAAAAGTTGCGCCTCAAAGACCGGGGAGCGGGTGGCGAGGAGGGCGCGGTGGGCGCGGAAGGTCTCGCCGGCGACCACGAAGGAGACGTCGGTCCAGCCGGCGAGTCTCGGGTCCAGCAGCCGGCCGAGCTGGCGGCCGATCTTGGGGCCGTCGGGCTTCTCCCGCGTGACCCTCACCCTCCACATGACCGTCAGGCCGCTCTCGACGGGGATCTCGGTGTAGTCGGCGATGAACTCGGGGAACCCGCACGACCGCTTCAGGCCGTGGTTGTCCCGCGTGTACACGTGCCCACACTGCGCGTGGTGGGACGGCGGCGCGGCGAAGGCGGTGAAGGTGGCCGTGAAGGACCCGGCGTCGTGGCTGGGCGGCTTGCCGACCAGCTCGAGGTAGATGGAGATGAAGCGGTAGGGCACGGGGACGTGGTTGGGGTCGCCGTGCGGGTAGCAGGCCAGCCTCCAGCGCGCAGTGGCCGCCGGCCGAGACGACGTCCGAGTAGACGTACGGCGCCCTGGCAGATGGCGTAGTAGTTGTGCACCGAGGAGTTGATCTCGAACGCCATGAAACCGCCGGAGCTCGACATGGCTGGCCGATATCGATCGAGATCGACCGATGATGGGACGATGGATCGATCGATTGCGATGCCGATGCGATGCACCTCGTGTCTCCGTCGTTGGAATAAAATATAAATTGGCTGCCTCGTGTAAGGTTTTTTCAAATCCCAACCGACATCATGGAAGAACTTGGGATTACAGTACAGCTAGTCACCGACATGATGGAATTTGGGAGTATGTCGGTTATGCATTAGAATACTTTTAGGCCCAATTCAGATTTTTATTTAAAATGGGTCAATCCAGAGTTGGAGATAGATAGAAAAGAGTCAAAATCATTAATTGAGAATTACTTATTCTAAAGGCCACATTCACTTTATTGGAAAAAAATTATCTCTTAAACCGTACGTCTAAGTCTCGAACCGTTTTTATCATTAGATTCCTCGTGTCGAGATTTTTAAAACTAGATTTCATGTTTATAGGTTCTGATGAACTTTTTTTCCATGAAAAGACTGTGCCTTTTGCGAAAAAAACACGTTATTTTTATCGTTTCCGAGAGACACGACCATGGCTCTCGCAGAAGCAAATTCATACCTCTCGTGAAAATAAAACCGTGCCTCTCAAGGGAAAAACACGTTATTTTTTATCGTACCCGGGAGGCACGACCGTGCCTCTCGTGGAAGCAAATCCATGTCTCTCGCGGAAGTAAAACCGTGCCTCTTGAGAGAGGGAAAAAATACGCTTTTTTTGTTTTTGAGAGGCACCGAGCACGGGCTTTTCTGGTCAAAACGTATCTTGTCTTTATCACTTTATCATGAGTTATTTTTCTTGGTGCCTCTAGCGAAAGCAAATCCATGCCTTTCGAGAAAGGAAAAGAAACACATTTTTTTGCGTAAATTCTTCTTTTTGGAATTTTTTTGTCTAAAAGCTAAAAAGGACTGGCAAAAAACCGACAAAACAGAAAAAGAACATCTAAAAAGAATTGTGCGAAAAAATAGAAAAAATCAAACGAAACGTTCAGAACGCAATACGTGACAACGCCTCAGAATGTTCCTTGAAAGGCTTTCGAGAAAGCACTCCTCAGATAGTTGCTCACGAGGAGAGCTTTGGGTCAATCTAGGGTTTTTTTCATCTTTCAAGGACGGGATTCAAACATCAAGGCCCATAGACTCGCTAAACTTGCTCTTGATACGGACGCCATCTATGACTTCTTCAGCCTCCGGAGATTGAATGTATTTCTATGAACGTGTCCTATGATCAATAAATTGGTATTTCCTATATGAAACTTATGTTGCATTAACGTGTCATTGATTCGCACACGGACAAACACACCAGCGATCATGTGGGCCGGCCTGTTTTAGTGGCAGGTAGTTGGGTTTTTTGTTCCGGTTTTTGGAACCTTCAAGGCATCTTTATCGAAATTTTTTTGTTACTTGATTTTTTTTTCTTTTTTTTTCTTTTCTAAAACTTCACAAACTTCAAAAAAATGTTCATGTTTAAAAATAATTTGTGCGTATTAAAAATCGAAATTTTAAAAATGTTCCCAAATTTCAAAGGACGGACAAAAATTGTCAAAATGTTCACTTAATAAAAGTTTGCCTCAATAACGGTTTGCTAAAAAAATTATTTGCTACTCCTCCGTTTCTAAATATAAGTTTTTCAAGAGATTCCACTACAGACACTGAGCAAAATGAATGGATCTATATTATAAATTATGTCTATATATATTCGTATGTACTTCCTCCGTAAACTAATATAAGAGCGTTTAGAACACTACTTTAGTAATCTAAACGCTCTTATATTAGTTTACAAAGGGAGTAGTATCTAGTTGAATCTTTAGAAAGACTTATATAATGTGGTTTGCTACAGTGGTCGACCGCTCACTACAGGTGCCCAATCTTGGTTTGCTATTGTGTGTGTGGGGGGGGGGGGGAGGGGTAGCGTATACGGGAGGCCGACAACCCGACAAACAATGTGTCATATAAGTGCTCCACGAGAAATAGGGGTTTGAGAATACAATGTTATGTTTCGCCTGTAACGAGCGCTACAGACGTGGGGCGAATCGCCCACGCGGCATTGGCAATAGACCATCCCCGTAGCGCTTTCTATGAGGCACTCGTGTTGATCTTGTTCGGGAGTGGGGGTTTTCTATTTCGAGGGTTTATATTTTTTGGGTTTTGGTTTCTTTACAATTCCTTTTTATTATGTTTTGCTGCCTGGTTTTATTTGGGTTATTTCCTTTCTATTTTTCTGTTTTTCTTTAATTTGGTTTTGTGGTATTGTTTCTTCCTTATCCTTTAACTTTTATTATGTTTTTCTATCATGGTTTGATATGGAGTATTTCTCTTATTTTTTCAATTACTGTTTTGCTTTCCATTCTTTTTCTAGTTTTATATTCATTTTCTAATTGCCTATTTTTTAAGTTCATGAATATTTTTTGGATTCGTGAACATTTTTGGAACACCTGAACATTTTCCAAATTCATGAATATCTTATGAATTTTTGAAGATTTGAATCCATGATAAAAAAAAGAAAATGAAATTCAATTCGTGAACATATATTGAACTCCTAAATTTTTATCAAATCGTCAACATTTTTTAAATTCATGACGAAAAATATATTTTGTGAGCTTTTTTTTTGAATCCATGAACATCTTTTTAACTCGTGAATTTTAAAAAAACCTGTGAATGTTTTTAAAAGTCGTAGACTTTGTTTAATTCATGTTTTTTTATTTGGAACCTTTATTTGAAATTTCTGATATATTTTTAATTATAAACCTGACCTAGGTAAAAGAAAGCAGGTGTAAAAAATAGAGTTTGCGCTCCTGAGCTTGTCCATTAGCGGGAGGTTGTGAGCAACAGTGACCGAGCGCTTGCGGGCGAAGCGAGAGCTACGTGTAGTTATAAACAACACACAACATCGCCGGTGTGAGGAGGGATTGATTGAGGTCTTACTATTGGAAATATGTCCTATAGGCAATAATAAAATGGTTATTATTGTATTTCCTAGTTCATGATAATTTTCTATTGTTCATGCTATAATTGTGTTAACAGAAAACCGTAATACATGTGTGAATACATAGACCACAACATGTCCCTAGTGAGCCTCTAGTTGACTAGCTCGTTGATCAATAGATGGTCACGGTTTCATGACCATGGACATTGGATGTCGTTGATAACGATATCACATCATTAGAAGAATGATGTGAATGATGTGATGGACAAGACCCAATCCTAAGCATAGCACAAGATCGTGTAGTTCGTTTGCTAAAGCTTTTCAATGTCAAGTATCGTTTCCTTAGACCATGAGATTGTGCAACTCCCGGATACCATACGAATGCTTTGCGTGTGCCAAACGTCACAACGTAACTGGGTGGCTATAAAGATGCACTACGGGTATCTCCGAAAGTGTCTGTTGGGTTGGCACGAATCGAGACTGGGATTTGTCACTCCGTGTGACGGAGAGGTATCTCTGGGCCCACTCGGTGAGACATCATCATAATGAGCTCAATGTGACTAAGGAGTTAGCCACGGGATGATGTGTTACGGAAAGAGTAAAGAGACTTGCCGGTAACGATATTGAACAAGGTATAGAGATACCGACGATCGAATCTCGAGCAAGTATCACACCGATAGACAAAGGGAATTGTATACGGGATTGATTGAATCCCCGACATCGTGGTTCATTCGATGAGATCATCGTGGAGCATGTGGGAGCCAACATGGGTATCCAGATTCAGCTGTTGGTTATTGACCGGAGAGGTGTCTCGGTCATGTCTACGTGTCTCCCGAACCCGTAGGGTCTACACACTTTAAGGTTCGATGACGCTAGGGTTATAGGGAAATGGTATACGTGATTAGCGAAGGTTGTTAGGAGTCCCGGATGAGATCCCAGATGTCACGAGGAGCTCCGAAATGGTCCGGAGGTAAAGATTGATATATAGGAAGTCCAGTTTTGGTCACCGGAAAGTTTTCGGGCTCATCGGTAGTGTACCGGGAGTGTCGGGAGGGTGCCGGAGGACCCCCGAGAGGGGTGTGACGACCATAGGACTTTGTGGGCCCTTATAGGAGGTGTGTCGGTCCTTAGTGGGCTGTCCAAGACCTTCTAGAAAGGCCCATGCGGCTGGGATCAAGAGATAAAGGGCAAAAGGATTTAAAAGGAGGAAATCCACCTCCCTTGTGAGAGGTGGACTCTTCCCCACCTTCGGCCGAAGCTCTCCTCCTTGGAGGAGGGGCCAAGGCAGCCCTCCCTCTCCCTCCTCCTATATATATGCAAGGGTTTGGGCTGATTTGAGACACAACTTCTCTCTCTCACGGCGCAGCCCTACTCTTCCTCTTCCTCGTTCTCCGTAGCGCTTGGCGAAGCCCTGCCGGAGTCCACGTAGCTCCACCGTCACCACGCCGTTGTGCTGCCGGAGCTCTCCCTCAACCTCTCCCTCCTCCTTGCTGGATCAAGGTGCGGGAGACGTCACCGGGATGTACGTGTGTTGAACGCGGAGGCGCCGTTGTTTGGCGCTTAGATTGGAATCCACCGCGATCTGAATCGCTGCGAGTACGACTCCACCAACCGCGTTCTTGTAACGCTTCCGCTTAGTGATCTTCAAAGGTATGAAGATGCAATCTCTCCCCACTCGTTGCTAGTTTGTCCATGGATAGATCTTGGTGATCGTAGGAAATTTTTTGATTTACTACTACGTCTCCCAACAGTGGCATCGCTACGTCTATGCGTAGAATCTATGCACGAGTAGAACACAAGTTGTTGTGGGCGTCAATTTTGTTAATATGCTTACCACTACTAGTCTTATCTTGATTCGGCGGTATTGTGGGATGAAGCGGCCCGGACCGACTTTACACGTACGCTTAGGTGAGACTGGTTCCACCGCCTGACATGCACTAGTTGCATAAGGTGGCTAGCGGGTGTCTATCTCTCCCACCTTAGTCGGATTGGATTCGATGAAAAGGGTCCTTATGAAGGGTAAATAGCAATTGGCATATCACGTTCTGGTTTTGGCGTAGATAAGAAACGTTCTTGCTAGAAACCTATAGCAGCCACGTAAAAACTTGCAACTACAAATTAGAGGACCTCTAACTTGTTTTTGCAGCATATGCCTTGTGATGTGATATGGCCAAAGGATGTGATGTGATGCATTGTGATGTATGAGATTGATCATGTTCTTGTAATAGGATTCACGACTTGCATGTCGATGAGTATGACAACCGGCAGGAGCCATAGGAATTGTCTTATTTTATTGTATGACCTACGTGTCAATCATAAAGGCCATGTAATTACTTTACTTTATTGCTAAACGTTAGCTATAGTAGTAGAAGTAATAGTTGGCGAGACAACTTCATGAAGACACGATGATGGAGATCATGATGATGGAGATCATGGTGTCGTGCCGGTGACAGTGATGATCATGGTGCCCCGAAGATGGAGATCAAAGGAGCAAGATGATATTGGCCATATCATGTCACTATATTGATTGCATGTGATGGTTATCATGTTTACATCTTATTTGCTTAGAACGATGGTAGTAAATAAGATGATCTCTCAATAAAATTTCAAGATAAGTGTTCACCCTAACTGAGCACCGTTGCTAAGGATCGTTGTTCCGAAGCACCACGTGATGATCGGGTGTGATAGGTTCTAACGTTCGCATACAACGGGTGTAAGCCAGATTTACACACGCAATACACTTAGGTTGACTTGACGAGCCTAGCATGTACAGACATGGCCTCGGAACACGGAAGACCGAAAGGTCAAACATGAGTCATATAGAAGATACGATCAACATGGAGATGTTCACCATGGATGACTAGTCCGTCTCACGTGATGATCGGACACGGGCTAGTTGACATGGATCATGTGTCACTTGGATGACTAGAGAGATGTCTATCTAAGTGGGAGTTCATTAAATAATTTGATTATGTGAACTTAATTATCATGAACTTAGTATAAAATTATCTTTACAATCTATATTGTAGATCCAATGGCCAACGCGAATGTCACCCTTAATTTCAACGCGTTCCTAGAGAAAACCAAGCTGAAAGATGATGGAAGCAACTATGCGGACTCGGTCCGTGGCTTGAGGACCATCCTCATAGCTTCCAAGAAATTGTATGTCCTTGATGCACCACTAGGTGACCCACCCCTTCTCCCAGCAGAGCAAGACGTTGCGAACGCTTGGCATTCTTGCTGCGATGATTACTCCCTTGTTCAGTGCGGCATGCTTTACAGTTTAGAACCGGGGCTCCAAAAGCATTTTGAGATACACGGAGCATATGAGATGTTCCAAGAGCTAAAACTGGTTTTCCAAGCTCATGCCCGGGTCGAGAGATATGACGTCTCCGACAAGTTCTTCAGCTGTAAGATGGAGGAGAATAGTTCTGACAGTGAGCACATCCTCAAGATGTCTGGGCTTCACAACCGCTTGACTCAGCTGGGAGTTAATCTCCCGGATGACTCGGTCATTGACAGAATCCTCCAATCGCTTCCACCTAGCTACAAGAGCTTTGTGATGGTTTGGAAAGAAACCTAAGCTGTCGTTTCTAAAAGTTTGGAGATGCGATGCTTATGTGAAGAAACTTCAACCTGAGAAGCTCGAACCCAAAGCGGAAAAGTGCGTCTTCATAGGATATCCCAAAGAGACTATTGGGTATACCTTCTACCTATGATCCGAGGGCAAAGTCTTTGTTGCCAAGAATGGATCCTTTCTCGAGAAAGAGTTTCTCTCGAAAGAAGTAAGTGGGAGGAAAATAGAACTTGATGAGGTAATTGTACCTCCACTCGAACCAGAGAGTAGCGTAGCACAGGAAGTTGTTTCTGTGGAGCCTACACCGGCTGCAGAGGAAGTTAATGACGATGATCATGAAACTTCAGATCAAGTTACTATTGAATGTCGAAGGTCCACTAGGACACGTTCTGCACCAGAGTGGTACGGCAACCCTGTCCTAGAGATCATGTTGTTAGACAACGGTGAACCTTCCAACTATGAAGAAGCGATGGCGGGCCCGGATTCCACCAAATGGCTTGAAGCCATGAAATCCGAGATAGGATCCATGTATGAGAACAAAGTGTGGACTTTGGTGGACTTGCCTGTTGATAAGCGAGCCATTGAAAATAAATGGATCTTTAAGAAGAAGACTAATGCAGATGGTAATGTGACCGTCTATAAGGCTCGGCTTGTCACTAAGGGTTATCGACAAGTTCAAGGAGTTGACTATGATGAGACTTCCTCACCCGTAGCGATGCTGAAGTATGTCCGAATCAGGTTAGCAATTGCTGCATTTTATGATTATGAGATCTGGCAAATGGGCGTCAAAATGGCATTCCTTAATGGCTTCCTCAAGGAAGAAATGTATATGATGCAGCCGGAAGGTTTTGTCGATCCTAAAGATGCTAACAAGGTATGCAAGCTCCAGCGCTCCATCTATGGGCTGGTGCAAGCATCTCGGAGTTGGAACATTCGCTTTAATGAAGTGATTAAAGTGTTTGGATTTGTACAGGTTTGTGGAGAACCCTGTATTTACAAGAAAGTGAGTGGGAGCTCTATAGCATTTCTCGTATTATATGTGGATGACATACTGATAATGGGAAATGATATAGAACTCTTGGAAAGTGTAAAGGCCTATTTGAATAAGTGTTTTTCAATGAAGGACCTTGGAGAAGCTGCTTACATATTAGGTATTAAGATCTATAGAGATAGATCGAGACGCCTCATAGGTCTTTCACAAAGCACATACCTTGACAAGATATTGAAGAAGTTCAATATGGATCAGTCCAGGAAGGGGTTCTTGCCTGTGTTACAAGGTGTGATATTGAGTACGACTCAATGCCCGACCACGGCAAAGGATAGAGAAGAGATGAGTGTCATCCCCTATGCTTCAGCCATAGGCTCTATTATGTATGCCATGCTGTGAACCAGACCTGATGTGAACCTTGCCATAAGTTTGGTAGGGAGGTACCAAAGTGATCCCGGAGCGGAACACTGGACAGCGGTCAAGAATATCCTGAAGTACCTGAAAAGCACAAAGGACACATCAAGCGCCGCTTCAACTCCATCCGTGATTACATTCAGGAGGGAGATATAGATATTTGTAAAGTGCATACGTATCTGAATGTCGCAGAACCGTTGACTAAACCTTTCTCACGAGCAAAACATGATCAACACCAGATTGCTATGGGTGTTCAATTCATCACAATGTAACTAGATTATTGACTCTAGTGCAAGTGGGAGATTGTTAGAAATATGCCCTAGAGGCAATAATAAAATGGTTATTATTGTATTTCCTAGTTCATGATAATTGTCTATTGTTCATGCTATAATTGTGTTGACCGGAAACCGTAATACATGTGTGAATACATAGACCACAACATGTCCCTAGTAAGCCTCTAGTTGGCTAGCTCGTTGATCAATAGATGGTCACGGTTTCATGGCCATGGACATTGGATGTCATTCATAACGAGATCACATCATTAGGAGAATGATGTGATGGACAAGACTCAATTATAAGCATAGCACAAGATCGTGTAGTTCGTTTGCTGAAGCTTTTCAATGTCAAGTATCGTTTCCTTAGACCATGAGATTGTGCAACTCCCAGATACCGTAGGAATGCTTTGGGTGTGCCAAACGTCACAACGTAACTGGGTGGCTATAAAGGTGCACTACGGGTATCTCCGAAAGTGTCTGTTGGGTTGGCACGAATCGAAACTGGGATTATCACTCCGTGTGAGGGAGAGGTATCTCTGGGCCCACTCGGTAAGACATCATCATAATGAGCTCAATGTGACTAAGGAGTTAGTCACGGGATGATGTACTACGGAACGATTAAAGAGACTTGCCGGTAACGAGATTGAACAAGGTATAGAGATACCGACGATCGAATCTCGGGCGAGTATCATACCGATAGACAAAGGGAATTATATACGGGATTGATTGAATCCCCGACATCGTGGTTCATCCGATGAGATCATCGTGGAGCATGTGGGATCCAACATGGGTATCGAGATCCCGCTGTTGGTTATTGACCGGAGAGGTGTCTCGGTCATGTCTACGTGTCTCCCGAACTCGTATGGTCTACACACTTAAGGTTCGATGATGCTAGGGTTATAGGGAAATGGTATACGTGATTACCGAAGGTTGTTCGGAGTCCCGGATGAGATCCCGGACGTCACAAGGAGCTCCGGAATGGTCCGGAGGTAAAGATTGATATATAGGAAGTCCAGTTTTGGTCACCGGAAAGTTTTCAGGCTCATCGGTAGTGTACCGGGAGTGCCGGGAGGGTGCCGGAGGACCCCGGGAGGGGTGTGACGACCAAAGGACTTCGTGGGCCCTTAGAGGAGGTGTACCACCCCTTATTGGGCTGGCCAAGACCTTCTAGAAAGGCCCATGCGGCTGGAGATAAGAGATAGGGCTGAAAAAGGTTTAAAAGGAGGAGATCCACCTCCCTTGTGGGAGGTGGACTCTCCCCCTAGTTCGGCCGAAGCTCTCCTCCTTGGAGGAGGGGCCAAGTCAGCCCTCCCTCTCCCTCTTCCTATATATATGCAAGGGTTTGGGCTGATTTGAGACACGACTTCTCTCTCTCTCGGCGCAGCCCTACCCTTCCTCTTCCTCGTTCTCCGTAGTGCTTGGCGAAGCCCTGCCAGAGTCCACGTAACTCCACCGTCACCGCTCCGTCATGCTTCCGGAGCTCTCCCTCAACCTCTACTTCCTCCTTGCTGGATCAAGGCGTAGGAGACGTCATCGGGCTGCACGTGTGTTGAACGCGGAGGCGCCGTTGTTCGACGCTTAGATCGGAATCCACCGCGATCTGAATCACTGCGAGTACGACTCCATCAACCGCGTTCTTGTAATGCTTCCGCTTAGCGATCTTCAAAGGTATGAAGATGCAATCTCTCCCCACTCGTTGTTGGTTTCTCCATGGATAGATCTTGGTGATCGTAGGAATTTTTTTTGATTTACTACTACGTCTCCCAACAAATAGAACTTGATGAGGTAACTGTACCTCCACTCGAACCGGAGAGTAGCACAACACAGGAAGTTGTTTCTGTGGAGCGTACACCGCCTGGAGAGGAAGTTAATGATGATGATCATGAAACTTCAGATCAAGTTACTATTGAACGTCGAAGGTCCATTAGGACACGTTTCGCACCAGAGTGGTACGACAACCCTGTCCTGGAGATCATGTTGCTGGACAACGGTGAACCTTCGAACTATGAAGAAGCGATGGCGGGCTCGGATTCCAACAAATGGCTTGAAGCCATGAAATCTGAGATAGGATCCATGTATGAGAACAAAGTGTGGACTTTGGTGGACTTGCCTGATGATAAGCGAGCCATTGAAAATAAATGGATCTTTAAGAAAAAGACTGATGCAGATGGTGATGTGACAGTCTATAAGGCTCGGCTTGTCGCTAAGGGTTATCGACAAGTTCAAGGAGTTGACTACGATGAGACTTTCTCACCCGTAGCGATGCTGAAGTATGTCCGAATCATGTTAGCAATTGCCGCATTTTATATTTATGAGATCTGGCAAATGGACATCTAAACGACATTCCTTAATGGCTTCATCAAGGAAGAAATGTATATGATGTAGCCGGAAGGTTTTGTCGATCCTAAAGATGCTAACAAGGTATGCAAGCTCCAGCGCTCCATCTATGGGCTGGTGCAAGCATCTCGGAGTTGGAACATTCGCTTTAATGAGGTGATTAAAGCGTTTGGGTTTGTACAGGTTTATGGAGAACCTTGTATTTACAAGAAAGTGAGTGGGACCTCTATAGCATTTCTCATATTATATGTGGATGACATACTGATAATGGCAAATGATATAGAACTCTCGGAAAGTATAAAGGCCTACTTGAATAAGTGTTTTTCAATGAAGGACCTTGGAGAAGCTGCTTACATATTAGGTATTAAGATCTATAGAGATAGATCGAGACGCCTCATAGGTCTTTCACAAAGCACATACCTTGACAAGATATGGAAGAAGTTCAATATGGATCAGTCCAGGAAGGGGTTCTTGCCTGTGTTACAAGGTGTGAGATTGAGTACGACTCAATGCCCGACCACGGCAAAGGATAGAGAAGAGATGAGTGTCATCCCCTATGCTTCAGCCATAGGCTCTATTATGTATGCCATGCTGTGTACCAGACCTGATGTGAACCTTGCCATAAGTTTGGTAGGGAGGTACCAAAGTGATCCCGGAGTGGAACACTAGACAGCGGTCGTGAATATCCTGAAGTACCTGAAAAGGACAAAGGACATGTTTCTCGTATATGGAGGTGCCGAAGAGCTCGTCGTACGTCGATGCTAGCTTCGACACAGATCCAGACGACTCCAAGTCGCAAACCGGATACGTGTATGTTTTGAACGGAGGGGCAGTCAGCTGGTGCAGCAGCAAGCAAACCGTTGTGGCGGCATCTACATGTTAAGCGGAGTACATAGCTGCTTCGGAAGCAGCAAAGGAAGGAGTCTGGATGAAGGAGTTCATCACCGACCTAGGAGTAATTCCAAGTGCGTCGGGCCCGATGACTCTATTCTATGACAACACTGGAGCTATTGCCCTTGCGAAGGAGCCCAGGTTTCACAAGAAGACAAGACACATCAAGCGTCACTTCAACTCCATCCGTGATTACATTCAGGAGGGAGATATAGATATTTGTAAAGTGCATACGGATCTGAATCTCGTAGATCCGTTGACTAAACCTCTCTCACGAGCAAAACATGATCAACACGAGAATGCTATGGGTGTTCGATTCATCACAATGTAACTAGATTATTGACTCTAGTGCAAGTGGGAGATTGTTAGCAATATGCCCTAGAGGCAATAATAAAATGGTTATTATTGTATTTCCTAGTTCATGATAATAGTCTGTTGTTCATGTTATAATTGTGTTAACAGGAAACCGTAATACATGTGTGAATACATAGACCACAACATGTCCCTAGTGAGCCTCTAGTTGACTAGCTCGTTGATCAATAGATGGTCACGGTTTCATGACCATGGACATTGGATGTCGTTGATAACGAGATCACATCATTAGGAGAATGATGTGATGGACAAGACTCAATCCTAAGCATAGCACAAGATCGTGTAGTTCGTTTGCTAAAGCTTTTCAATGTTAAGTATCGTTTCCTTAGACCATGAGATTGTGCAACTCCCGGATACCGTACGAATGCTTTGGGTGTGCCAAATGTCACAACGTAACTCGGTGGCTATAAAGGTGCACTACGGGTATCTTCGAAAGTGTCTGTTGGGTTGGCACGAATCGAGAAAGGGATTTGTCACTCCGTGTGACGAAGAGGTATCTCTGGGCCCACTCGGTGAGACATCGTCATAATGAGCTCAATGTGACTAAGGATTTAGCCACGGGATGATGTGTTACGGAACGAGTAAAGAGACTTGATGGTAATGAGATTGAACAAGGTATAGAGATACCGGCGATCGAATCTCGGGCAAGTATCATATCGATAGACAAAGGGAATTGTATACGGGATTGATTGAATCCCCGACATCATGGTTCATCCGATGAGATCATCGTGGAGCATGTGGGACCCAACATGGGTATCCAGATCCCGCTGTTGGTTATTGACCGGAGAGGTGTCTCGGTCATGTCTACGTGTCTCCCGAACCCGTAGGGTCTACACACTTAAGGTTCGATGACGGTAGGGTTATAGGGAAATGGTATACGTGATTACCGAAGGTTGTTCGGAGTCCCAGATGAGATCCCGGACGTCATGAGGAGCTCCGAAATGGTCCGGAGGTAAAGATTGATATATAGGAAGTCCAGTTTTGATCACCGGAAAGTTTTTGGGCTCATCGGTAGTGTACCGGGAGTGCCGGGAGGGTGCCGAAGGACCCCCGGGAGGGGTGTGACGACCATAGGACTTTGTGGGCCCTTAGAGTAGGTGTGCCAGCCCTTAGTGGGCTGGACAAGACCTTCTAGAAAGGCCCATGCGGCTGGGATCAAGAGATAAAGGGCAAAAGGATGTAAAAGGAGGAGATCCACCTCCCTTGTGGGAGGTGGACTCTTCCCCACCTTCGGCCGAAGCTCTCCTCCTTGGAGGAGGGGCCAAGGCATCCCTCCCTCTCCCTCCTCCTATATATATGCAAGGGTTTGGGCTGATTTGAGACACAACTTCTCTCTCTCTCATGGCGCAGCCCTACTCTTCCTCTTCCTCGTTCTCCGTAGCGCTTGGCGAAGCCCTGCCGGAGTCCACGTAGCTCCACCGTCACCATGCCATCGTGCTTCCAAAGCTCTCCCTCAACCTCTTCCTCCTCCTTGCTGGATCAAGGTGCGGGAGACGTCACCGGGCTGTACGTGTGTTGAACGCGGAGGCGCCGTTGTTCGGCGCTGAGATCGGAATCCACCGCGACCTGAATCGCTGCGAGTACGACTCCACCAACCGCGTTCTTGTATCGCTTCCGCTTAGCGATCTTCAAATGTATGAAGATGCAATCTCTCCCCACTCGTTGCTGGTTTCTCCATGGATAGATCTTGGTGATCGTAGGAAATTTTTTGATTTACTACTACGTCTCCCAACAGACCGGGCTTTTTAAATTTGGCCCTGGACAATCATCTATGACCGTTCCCTCATGGGGGAGGGCACAGACCGAGATAGACCGAGATAAGCGGGCACACAGCTTAAGCCGCTCTCCCAGGACATCAAGGAGGGTGCGGAGCTTCAGCTCCCACCTCTATCCATCTACGACCGGCATAGGGCAATGTGTAGGGCAAGCTCCTCCTTGTCTGGGCGGAGCTTGAATTTGAGTTGGCGAGCCATCCCATTCAATGGGGTCGAGCTTAGTGCTGGAACCTTCCATGGTGGCGTGGGGAGGGGAACGGACGGGGAGGGAGCGGAATGTGAATGGCGGGGGGGGGGGGTGGGGGGTTGAGGGTGACTCGGGTTTGGTTTTGGTGGGGATTGGGTGGGTTTAAAGTGGGACAACATGGGCTAGTTCGACTGCATTCATGTGTGTCTGGACCTTTAATATTCGCCCACATAGTTTTGAACGGTAAACCAAGCTTTATTGATCAAGTGTAAGGTTCACACGAATAAGGCGGGGCGCGTTGAGCAGCGGCGATGCCTGCATGAGTGGGAGGTTGGGGGTCATGAGCTTCTCGAAGTTGTGGTTAAATGTGTATCTCCTCAATTACCTCCTCGTCGTTGGTGAGTTCTCTTGAGTCTAGGGCCCGATCGAGGTGAGATTACGTACAACCATTGGGCATTCTCTTCGCGTGTTGTGATGACCTCATGTGGAAATCTGTTTCATGGATTTGGCAGAAAAAGCGGGAGATCTCCTTGAGCCCCCTTCGTTAAGAAATCCTTGCACAAAGGAGGAACGTGTCGTCACCGCGTGTGCCTTTTGCCGCCGTTCCTTTTCTTTTTTTTGCAGACCATGCCACCACTCTTTCTCCAAAGTTATATGCTTGCGGAGTGTAGCCTAGCAAGTTCATGCAAATGTGCAATGCATGTATGATGCCACCATTCCGAATCTAGTTGGGTGTTGTTCACATCCAAAATTATGTATCTCCAATCGCTGCCTCTATCAAGTTCACCCTAAAATCAATAGCGATGTAAAAGATTAATGAAAAAAGAGAGGATAATTTCGAAAGCAAGGGTGCACTTTAGATATCATTGCTCGTCTCGGTGATCTTTTGCGATGGAGGCAAGCAATGCCGTCATTTTACGACAACATTGGTTGTGCTTCTCTAGTGCCATTTAGCGTAATTTAAACCGACAAATATGCATTGGAAGCATGTCTTTTGGAGAAACCACGAGATTGTTTTCCAAGTTATAGACCAAAACTAGGTGTGAGATATGGCATATGTTCATTGTGCCGACACGGTTCTTTCCAGCATGGCATCATGAAACCGACATCCTTTCCATGGACGGCGAATGCAACACGCATAATTCTTTTTCCAAGTGAGAAAAAAGGAAAAAAAACATGGCATGCGGGGGAGCGAAATGGATGGCCGTCAACCTTTCACCCAAACACATGCATGTATGGTGCTTGCCCTCTCGCCATTGACCAAATCCTGTCCACTCCATGAGGGCAAAACCAAGGAAGGAGAGGGGGCAAAACAAGAGCCCTATGGGGGTTAAATGAAGGAATAGCTCGAAAGGAGATCCTTTTGGTTCTACCCTCCCTCTTTGTGTGGCAACCAAGCACGCAGGCATCGTCGTGGGCGGGGCAGGTGAAGCTGCCCAAATCAATGGTAGATCAGGCAAGGCGGCAGGGCGAAACTGTGAGGGCGACAACAGGGGGGAACGGGATCTTTGCCTTGGTCAAGGTAATCATTCGTCCATCCATCCGAGTCATTCTGTGGCCGTCCGCTTTTAAACGCGTGGGTGCTCGTGTTTTTGCTGCAATCTTGATGGAAAAATTAGTAGTTTTTGTTGCAATCTTGATGAAAAATTTAGTAGTTTTTTTTTGTTGTTTGCAGACAAAATTGCTACATGTCATCCATTTGACATAGTTGATGCTGATTGTGGTGGCGGTCCTATTTACCTTGCACGCGAAATAAGCAATGACCAATGAGTGGATTATTTGTTTGTTTCTCCCTGCAACTCCAACGGATTCCCTAGAAATCTTAAAAGTGATTTTTTGACTTTTTGTACAAGTTAGGAGAAGTTTTTCGAAAGCAACCTGTGTCGGTTCCTCTAACCTTCTTCCCCTATATGCATTTTTATCCCGTTTTTAATTAAGCAAAAAAATTAGATGATCGCTAGGACCCGCCGGTCGGTAACACCGGCGGGCCATGCGGCGGAGGGTCTCGCGGACGAGGCAACGACGACATTTCGGCGATCCGTGCCTGGAGGTTTGAGACGGTTGCAATCCTGGCAAAAAGATACGGAAAACTCATCTCCCCGTAAATCAGCCGGGAGAAAGAATCTCTCCTACGAGATCCATGTAAAGATAACAGTTTTGTTAAAACGTGTCTAGATGTGCCGTAAGTATTGCACATCTAAGCTCTATATCATTGATCTTACGGAACCGTCGGTGAGGTTCTGAGATGTTTGAGAAAGCAGTGCCAACCAAGAGACCAGTTCCGTTGATTCGGGTTCCTACCAGACCAAAGATGGATTCCGGCATCCGGCCGCCGCCGGGGACGATCTCCGTGGACGTTTTCGTCGGTGCGATTACCATGTCCATGCGAGAAGGAGGAGAGACGACAGACGGGGCCCTCCTATCCTCGTCCCCCAGTCCCTTTTCGCTCCACCACCCCCATTTTATTCCCTCGTGTCGGTCGGTCGCCATGGTGGTGGTGGTCTGGTCTCTCTTGCCTGCCTGGGTGAGTGGTGTTCGGCATCGCAACACTCACTTCACTCCCCAGAGTGCTTCTCATCTCATCTCAGATTCTCAGGGTGGTGATCGCCCGCCCGCCCCACTCGCCGTCGGTGAAGACGCGTAGCTCGCCTGGAGTGGAGTGGACCGGGCGCGGATCGATAAATAAATAAATAGCCCCTGCCTGGACCGGACGGAGCTCGGGATCACCGGAGACGGAGCGTGCCGCGACTCCGCTCCTCCTCGTTCTTCGTCCTCCTACCGACTGAGGCGGCTTCTTCACGACAGGTCTGCCGGCTTTGCCCTGCTGTTTCTTTCTTTCTTTCTTTCTTTCTTGTTATAGGGTGGGTCGTGCGCCGTGCCGGCGGCGACTGGATCCGATGCTCCGGCGGGCGGTGGCTCTGCCTCGCCATTTTTGCCTTGTTTTCTTCTCGTAAGCGCTCTAGGATTCACGTGCGTCCTGTCCACTCCGGCGCTTGGAGCTCCCCCTCCTTCTATCCCATCTCCCTCCGTCGCGGACAGCCGCTGGGTGGTTCCTCTGCCCCCACCCACCCAGATCTGTCCCGTCCGGTCCCGTTGGTTGCGATTCCGCTTTCTTTGCCTGCCTGCGCTCCTCCCCGATCCGATTCCCCCGCCCCAAATCTTACCAGGTCCGCGCTCATGTTTGTTTGTGATTGATTCGTGCCCCCGCTTTGTCTTGTTCGTCGGTGGCCGGCCGGGGCAGGCGCGGCTGGCCTGGCGCTGCCGGAGGTCGGGGGCGGCGCCGGGGCAGGCGCGACGGAGTTGGATGTGGCTGTGGGGCGCGGATGAGAGAGAGAGGGGGAGGGAGAGAGCACTCTGATCCATGCAATGCGTGAGGCAATTTCATGAATTCAGATCGAGATTCGGATAATTTTCACTTCCTGTGCTCTGCTTTTGTGCACTCAAACCAGCTGCTCCCTATGCTCTGCTCTTGTGTGCTGTGCTACTGTCTTGTGTATGTGTTTGCTTAGTAGTTCATGCATTTGTGCTTCGTCATTTTGGGGGTAATCTCAGTTGTTCGTCTAGAGATGGAGGAGATGGTTGCATGTGCTTGGAGCCTTGCTGTGTTGGAGTATTTCTCTCTCAGCTTTGTTGTTTGGTTTATTAGCAAAGCTTAGATACGCAACCGAATAGTTCATTGGTTACGCTGAGCACCCATTTTTCGCTGCAACTTTCTGAAAAGATATACCCGATGTCGTACTACAATTCATGAACTTGCCTGCATGTGTTGTATTCACACCAAATTTTGCCAATACGCGCTCCCCTTCACAGACTTGCTGATTTTTTGGCATGCATATGTATTTATGTCTTACAGTTTCGGGCACTTAGATTTTTGGGTGTATAGTTAGGTCGGTGTAATCTTCTGCCCGGCAATGCAATGCAATGCTGTTATTTCTTACAATTTTCCATCTATGCATGTTCTGTCAGGAAAACAGAGTTTGTCTCTCATGTTCTGAGTTTCCTCTTCTCCTGAGATTTTGCTTCGCGGTTCATTGTAATTCCAATTGTGTTTCTGCAGCTGTTGTTGATCATCTCTCAAGTTTGTTTTTGTACTAGTATTTGAGCTATTCTCATCATTTACTGTCAAATTGTGGAACTCCTTTCACTGTCAAATGACCATGATTCACTGTGTCCAGTAGTCGGATTTTTAAGTTTGCCTACAGCTCTAGTACACTGCCCTTGCACTTACTGAGGACCTGTATTTCTGCTTTTTATAAGTCGGTGTAAATTTGGTATTCTCTGAGTTTTGTTATTCCTATGATCTGTCACTCTCTCAGCCTTTATAATTTGCGCCTATGTTCTGTTACAATGCCTGATGATGTTAACTGTAACTCCCTTTGCTTAGAACTTTAATTACTGTGGTAACACATCCATTTTCATCGTCTATGTTGGGTAATTTCATCCCCTTATTCCTTAGCACACAGATGTAAATGACTGCTGTGCGTGTGTTTTTTACAGTCCTCTAGTAACTGAGTTACTGTTGTGTGGTTGTTCCTGTGTTGTAACTGTTTCAGCGCAAACGACCATGACTTAATGTTCACAATAGTTGTCTGCTTTGTCTCTAATAGTCAGTGTGTTTTCTCTAATTGTTCACACTATACTAACACTCACTCGTTCTCCAAATTTGCAGGAGCCATGGCTAAAGATTACCCAGCATCTCCTAAAGCCCAGCATCTGCAAGAATCCAAGAAGCAGCGTCTCACGTACATACTTGTGGTGAGCGCTCTCTGTGTTGCCTTCTATGTGCTCGGCGCATGGCAGAACACCACCATGCCGAATCCTGTGGCTGATTCGGCAATCAGCCGAGTTGACTGTGATACCGTGGCGCAGAGAGACGGCTCGGTGCCGTCTTTTGCATCTGCGTCTGAGAATGTGCTCGATTTTGATGCGCACCACCAGCTGAACCTCAGTAGCACAGAGTCTGTGGTGCAGCAGTTCCCAGCGTGCCCGCTCAATCAGAGTGAGTATACGCCATGCGAGGACAGGAAACGTGGCCGCCTGTTCGACCGGGATATGCTGATATACCGTGAGAGGCACTGCCCAGGCAAGGACGAGCAGCTCCGATGCCTCATTCCAGCGCCACCAAAGTACAAGAACCCCTTCAGGTGGCCTGAGAGCAGGGACTTCGCTTGGTTTGACAATATCCCTCACAAGGAGCTCAGCATTGAGAAGGCCGTGCAGAACTGGATCCAAGTGGAGGGAAACAAGTTCCGGTTCCCCGGCGGTGGCACTATGTTTCCACATGGTGCTGATGCTTACATTGATGAGATCAGTAAACTCATCTCGTTATCAGATGGGAGGATCAGGACGGCGGTCGACACGGGCTGCGGGGTAAGAGAAGAAAGATCCTGTTGGAGAAATCTTCTAGACTTCAGGTTTATGTATGTCGTTATGATGCTGATGCTTTTGTATTATTGAAGGTTGCTAGCTTTGGGGCTTACATGCTGAAGAGGGACATCATCACCATGTCGTTTGCACCGAGGGACACACACGAAGCTCAGGTGCAATTTGCTCTGGAACGCGGCGTGCCTGCCATCCTCGGGGTGATGGGATCACTACGGTTGCCTTATCCATCTAGGGCATTTGATTTGGCTCATTGTTCACGTTGTCTGATTCCTTGGGGAGGACATGGTGAGCACTTCATACATCTGAAATTTCTCCAATATGTAGCTTATCCTTAGCTTTTTGAAGCTCTGTTCTTCAGTAAAAGTGAACTGCCTGATTGACTGAAGTTATAAATAAAAAATCGCTAGATGCACTGTACCTTGCCGAGATCGATAGAATTCTAAGGCCAGGGGGCTACTGGATTCACTCGGGCCCTCCAATCAACTGGAGGACGCACCACAATGGGTGGCAGAGGACCGAGGAAGACCTCAAGCGGGAGCAAGACAAGATTGAGGATGTTGCGAGGAGCCTTTGCTGGAGTAAGGTGGCCGAGAAGGAGGATCTCTCCATCTGGCAGAAGCCCAAGAACCACCTCGACTGTGCCGACATCAAAAAGAAGTATAAGATACCCCATATCTGCAAGAGTGACAATCCTGATGCTGCCTGGTATTGAATTGCTTCTCGAATTGTTATCATACTGTTGGTAATCATCTGTCTGTCTTGCTCTGGATTTTTCATCATGTACTGTTTTGTATAGGTACAAGAAGATGGAATCCTGTCTTACTCCATTGCCTGAAGTAAGCAACCAGGGATCAATCGCTGGTGGAGAGGTTGCGAGATGGCCAAAGAGGGCATTCACGGTGCCCCCAAGGGTTAAGAGGGGCACGATTCCGGGGATAGATGCAAAGAAGTTTGAGGAGGACATGAAGTTGTGGGAGAAGAGGTTGGCGTACTACAAGCGCAGCACGCCCATAGCACAGGGGAGGTACAGGAATGTGATGGACATGAACGCGAACTTGGGCGGTTTCGCCGCTTCCCTGGTTAAGTACCCTGTGTGGGTGATGAACGTCGTCCCAGTCAATTCGGACAAAGACACCCTCGGAGCAATTTATGAGCGGGGGTTCATCGGCACTTACCAGGACTGGTGTGAAGCCTTCTCGACGTACCCGAGAACCTATGACCTTTTGCACGCCGACAATTTGTTCAGCATCTACCAGGACAGGTAAGGAACATACTTGTTTTCGGTATTTATTTTAGTTGGTGATCCTTAATCAGTTTTACTCATGTTTACTCTACTGATCCATCATGGTGCCATTATCAAATTGTGTTTTAGTTATGTTGTGGAGTTTGTTACTTACTGATAAGATATTTTAGTGGTCATGTTCACCGCACATTAAGTGATAGACTTGAAAAGAAAATGATAGACTTAAAAGGAAAAAAGAACAACAGGATTACAACCTAGTAATAAATGGAGACAAATAGTGTCATGGTCCTTTTGTCCTTGGTAGACTATTACTTTGCTCAGGGCTATGTAACATAAGATAATGGTTTAAATGCAAAAACCTATATGCAGATCTGAGAGTACATTGTGATGATATTCAACTGATGCTTGATGTTCCCATGTCAGCAACAGAACCGTGACTACTATAGCAAACTCAATACTAGATGCAGGCTCTAAACAAAATAACCGACATTTTGGTGAACTTTGCAGGTGCGACATAACCGACATCCTCCTGGAGATGGACAGGATACTGAGGCCTGAGGGCACGGCGATCATCCGTGACACGGTCGACGTGCTCACCAAGGTCCAGGCCATAGGCGAGCGGATGCGGTGGGACAGCCGCATCCTGGACCACGAGGACGGGCCCTTCAACCCAGAGAAGGTCCTCGTGGCGGTCAAGACCTACTGGACGGCAGACCCATCGGAGCACAGCTAAGCTGCTGCTCTCCAAACCCCGAAATGGCTCGTGCGGTAACCGGCCATGATGGAGATGATCGTGTCGGTTTCGCCATCTCAGTGTGTGTAGTAAGCAGTGTGTGGTCGCTTGTTTCTCTCGCCCTTTTTTTTGTGTCTAATTCTTTGTAGTTCGGGTCAAAACGGAAACCGAAAAAATATGTCGAGCAGAGCATAGGTTTTCTTTAGCTTGTACGAATAGAGATTGTCACTATGTACTACTAAGATTGACTAGCTGGAAAAAATAGGTCTTTACCAGGCGTTGTTATGTTGTGACTAGCTGAGCATCGACAACTATGTTGTTCCATTGATCAAGTAAATCACCTACCAGTCTACGCCGAAAATGGATTCGGAAATACCCAGCAACAAAGTATACATGTCTTGCAGGTTTTAGATACAAATATTTAACAAATTAGAATGCCCTGAAAAATGCAATACGGAATTTTACCGTGTTCCACTATATGAAATAGGGAAAGGAATTTGACGCATACTGCCATTGTCCACTGGACCTCTTCCTTCCAAAGTAACTTGGTTCTGCTCAAATGGCTTGAAGTTGAACAATCACTCATCCATAACACTCACCGATAACACAATTCCTTTCGCTAAAAATGGCCTTAATAATAAGCAAATGTTACAATGCACAACTGATCAACTGATCAAGCTTTGGTCCAGGAGAATGAGAAGTTTAATACAATCTCAACGTCAAGACGATAGCTCATCAGCCATGCCCAGAACTTGCAGTTTCATCAGGTTAGTTCACTTTACAAGTATCACAGACCATAAGTTACGACATGAGGCACAACAATTGAATCATGCCATAGATTCGCTGAATGGGGCTTCTGGGGGGCAAGGACCAAAATTGTGAAGCGTCAAATCGTAGACATCAAGATGCACCAAAAAATGCGGGGCCTGACTTCGATGGTTGTGGAAAAATGGCAAAAGGTAAATTAACGTGCAGAAAAGGGATGATCGGGAATTTTGAGACCAGTAGGTAACAAGAATTCAATTTACCTGTGTCCTACTAGTTTGAATCAATCGAACCAATCCTTGTCGGTGGCCAAATCTGACAACAAAAAACTCTGTCAGTACTCACGCTTTGACCAGCAAGAAAAAACAAGTGACAATATCCAAGGAGGATGGCCCCCAACACTCATGTTGATGCTGCCGTATAGAACATTTTGTTAATGCATTAACAAAATAGTTGCAGGACCTGGAATTGGACCCCTAAATCTTAGGTTTGCTGAGTGCTAACATAAACAAGTACTCCTTCCGTTCCAAAATAAGTGTCGTGGTTTTAGTTCGATTTGAGTGAGTAAACACTAAACATTGTTCCAACTACCAGATGATTCAAAATTAAAGGCTTTGTTGTTGTTTGTTTGTTTGTATGAGATTCGAGTGAAATTACATTGATATCTAGTGTGTGAGACGATTATCAACAAAGACAATGCAGTAGCTAAATAACATTGTTAACTCATAAAATAAAAATTTCCAGTTCAAACAAGCACTCATTTAATCTCTGGTTTTATCCTGGTAGTTTTGTCCATCTTAGAAAAAGGCCTAATAGACAGGGGATGGCCTGGTATCTAAAAAAAATCTAAGCAGGCTTCAGTATTCCTGGTAAATTTTATTAAAGAACAATTGTGATATATTAAGGGCAATATTTCCCCCCACGCGTAACTGGAAGGAGAATTTCTTTAGTGCCGCTAAATCAACCAAAACGTAAGAGTAATCAATCACTCAACTGTTCATTACGTTGGGGCCTAGATCAATAGTATTTCATAATATGAGTCAGCACATGTCTGCTGTGCATGATAATCATTAGTCAAATTTGGTCAATATTGCAGACCATAGTAACTAAACCTGGAAATATACAAAGACCCTGAAGCACTTAAATAGTACCATTAATTGCCCTAATATTCACATCATGTAATGAAGATATAACATGTCAGTTTCAGTTTTAAAACTGGTTACTCAAAATATTGAAGTTCAAAACCATAACTAATTACATATTTAGATGCCAAATCAATTGAAACTGTAGATATAAATCTTACAACAGGGCACATAACCACAACAAAGCTTCGTTAGGCTTTTACTAAGCTAAAAATAACGAGGAAGCAAAAGAGAGTAGTCAACATACCCGATAGGACATCTTCCCTTTTACGAGACCGTAAGGCACAGGTCCAAACTGCCTCGAGTCCTTGGATGCATAAATATTGTCACCCTGCACCCAAATATGACCTTGCGGTACCTATAATTATTATACAGCCATCATCAGGCATCTATCTGATCAATACCCTCATCCAAAAATACCATCAGCGGTTCTCCTATAGGGTGCTGGTAGAACCAATTCTGACAGTGATCAGATACCAGAATTGCCATAAATCTAGGAAATCCGAAATCATGAGTCTGTCATATCTAGAGGACAACAACCAGCACCAAAACATCCTAAATTTGCAGAATAACAGCATCAATTTCTAGTTGGTGAAGGAAGCTCGTGATAGCTTCGGAACTGAAATCCAATCACTCACCACGACGGTCTTGGAGGCGTCGGTGTTGCCGGCGTCGACGGGGTAGGTGACTTGGTCGCCCTCCATCCCGACCACGCGCTTGATGACGACCTTGCGCGGGTCCTCCGGCGAGACGAGGAGCACGACGTCCCCCGGCCCCACCCGCCCGTACAGCGGGCTCACCTTGTCGCTCAGCAGCACGTCCCCCGCCATGTTCAGCGCCGGCAGCATGCTCGGGCCCCGCGGCTGCAACGAGAGAGCGCGTCAGCGCATCGCGAGAGGGAGAGGGAGAGACAGAGGAGATGGGGTGGGCGCGTACCAAGACGACGCCGAGGACGTGCTCGCTGACGACGTGGACGGCGCAGAGGCCCTGCGCGACCAGCAGGCCGCCGGAGAAGGCCTCCCCGGCAATCGCGCGCCACGGCACGCCGGCGAGGCGCCGCACGAAACGGGACATGGCGGCGGCGGCGGCGGCGGCGGCGAGAGGGGAGGAGAGCTCAGATTGGGATTATTTTCCTTTTTTTTTAGGAGATCCTTTTTGTTTTCTTCGGATCCCTCGCGTGGGCCGCAAGATCAAACGGGCCCATGGGTGGATCTGATAGAAGAATACGATATGAAACTCGTATTTCATTAAGACACGGCCGACACGTGTCGTGCTTTGGATGCTTCGTTCGATTTTTATCTACTCCGTCTGAAAATAGTTGTCATAGAAATGAATGTATCTAGACATATTTTAATTTTAGATACATCCATTTATATCCATTTATGTGACAAGTAATTTCGGACGGAGGAAGTATTTTGTATACATGTTTTTGGCTTTAAAATGATTTTTGTCTAGCCTTTTGTCTTTTGGGTTTACCTTGGTTTCTCCAAGGATTTGGAAAAAAACTAAAAAAAATCATAATTTTTTTTCTTTTTTTTATCATGAAAGGCACATACTTCCTCCGTTTGGAAATACTTGTTCTAGAAATGAATAAAATTGATGTATCTATAACTAAAATAAATCTAGATACATCCACTTATAGGACAAATATTTACGGACGGAGAAAGTATTTGTTTTCCGTAGAGTCACGGATTTACTACCGCGAGAGATGTGGTCGTGCCTCTCGAAAAAAGGAAAAAAAATACTTGTTTTTTGTTTTCCGAAAGGCACATATTTGCTTCCGTGAGTTGTGCCTCTCGAAAAAGAACAAAACGCGTGAAGACACGGATTTGTTTCTGCTAGAAGCACAGTTGTGCCTTTCGAAAAGGAGGGGAAACACGTTTCTTTTTTTTAACGAGAGGAGTAGATGAAACCAGCTTTGTTGTATTTGATTTCTTATAATTGAACTTGTGTGAGAAAATCTATGTGTAAATGCTGCCAAATAATCTGTAGGTGTCGATTCTTGTGTATTCTTGTTCTATTCAGTTACACAGGATCGACACCTCCATCATGGCTGCCATGGCTCAATGCCGGAGGAGTAGCTCGTCGAAGTTCTTACTAGTGCGTTTATTACATGGGTAGTCGGACATGGGGCACTTGGATGACACATGGTCACGGCGCATGAGTTGCCACGGGAGTTTCAAATGGCCACCGCCGCCGGCCAAATCCAGATATAGGAAGGGTCCGCGTCGACATCATAACTTATGATTTTGCCCCCATATCCCATATACTACTACCCATCTGCCCCGTTGGTCTGCATATATACTTCTCACGCATGCGATAGTATAGATTAACCCAAATGATAAGTGTCACAACGTGTGTGACACGAAGTAACACTGTCCTGATATTTTTATAATTAAAATTGTCATCCAAAAGAAAATAACCTCAAAAAACTGAAACTTGTCATCTAAACAAAAAAAATCATGCTTCATAACTAAAGTTGCCATCCTCGAATAACTAAAGTTGCCATCAAAAAACATCAGGGCGAAATTGTTCCATGTCACACGTGTAATGCTTATCATGGTCCTAGATTAACCTTCATCGCTAAATCTAGAGAAATAAATGATTGATGGTGGTTGGACGGGTTCGCAGATTGACACACGAGCCATCTGATGCTACCATGCACCAATGCAATCTGAGCCGTCAGGTGGACAATAGAGGGACCAGATTACGTAAACAGAGGGGCTCCTGGTATATTTTATGTGGTCCTCAGTGTATAATGATGGAATTAGATGCAACCGTACGTATATATGATGTACAATGTGGGCCATGACCTCAACTATACAAGACTAGGAGGTGGGCCCAAACACAATATGTGCACACATATATCAATACTCAACACCTCCCCCCCCCCCCCCCCCGCAGTTGAAGCGGCACCATCGCTGACGCAGAGACTGGATCGGAACTTCTCAAAGGACGCTGTGGGCAAGCCTTTGGTCATGATATCTGCAAACTGTTGGGAGGTCGGAACGTGTAGAACACGAACATGGCCAAGGAAGACCTAATCCCGAACAAAGTGAATATCAAGCTCAATGTGCTTGGTGCGGCGATGATGAACCGGGTTGGCAGAGAGGTAGACGGCCGAGACGTTGTCGCAGTAGACCACCGTTGCCTTGTCAACCGGACAGGAGAGCTCATGAAGGAGTTGGCGTAGCCAGGAGCACTCGGCGATGACATTTGCCACGACGCGATACTCAGCCTCAGCACTGGACCGGGAGACCGTAGGCTGCCTCTTGGAAGACCACAAAACAAGTGACGGTCCAAGAAAGACACAGTAACCCGAGGTAGAGCGACGGGTGTTAGGGCAGCCAGCCCAGTCCGCGTCGATGTAGGCCGTGAGCTCGATGGAGGCAGAGGCGTGCAACGTGAGATCAAGATCCACGGAGCCACGGATGTAGCGGAGGATCCGCTTGACGAAGGTCCAATGAGCATCTCGAGGTGCATTCATGTGAAGACACGCCTGCTACACATCATACTGTAGCTCCGGTCGAGTGAGTGTAAGGTACTGAAGAGCACCCACAATAGACCGGTAGAAAGGAGCATCCGGACCAGGGGAACCATCCGTAGCAGAGAGCTTTGCCTTCGTGTCGACGGGGATGGCCGCAAGTCTACAATTAAGCATGCTCACGCGGTCAAGGAGCTCAAGAGCATACTTCCGCTGGTGGAGGAAGAAACCATCAGGATGGCGCACTACCTCGACACCAAGGAAGTAGTGTAACGGACCCAGATCCTTGATGGCAAACTCAGCGCGAAGACGATCAGTGAGCTGACGGAGGAGCCCGATGATGCATGCTGTCAAGATGATATCGTCGACGTAGAGGAGCAGATATGCAGTAGCGGCGCCCTGGTGGTAGACGAACAGCGAAGCATCGGAGCGTGTGGATAGAAACCCAAGTTGATGCAGAAATGCCGCGGGTACCAAGCACGAGGAGCCTGCTGCAGCCCCTACAATGAGCGCGAAAGCAGACACACATGATTGGGATGCTTCGGATCAACAAACCTGGTGGGTTGCTGACAGAAGACCTACTCCTGAAGGTGACCATGAAGGAAAGCGTTGGAGACATCCATCTGGTGTACGGGCCATGCATGAGAGACTGCAAGATGAAGAACAGTGCGGATCGTGCCTGGTTTAACAACCGGAGCGAAGGTGTCGGTGAAGTCAATGCCAACACGTTGGCGGAAGCCACGAACCACCCAACGCGCCTTTTAGTGGTCGAGAGTACCGTCAGGGTGGACTTTGTGCTTGAAAACCCACTTCCCAGAAATCACGTTAGCGTGACGGGGACGAGGACAAGCTGCCAAGTCCGGTTGCGCTGCAATGCGTACAATTCCTCCCACATCGCCGCAACCCAGAGAGGATCACGCAGGGCCGCCCGAATAGAGGACGGTAGGGACGTAATCATCCGAAGCATACCGCGTAGTCGGACAGCGGATGCCCGCCCGAGCGCGGGTGATGGGACTAGCCAGCGGCGCAGATGGAGTGGCCAAAGGTGTCGAAGCCGCAGCCGAGGCAGGTGTGGCGGGCATCGCGGGCGAGGCCTGCTCGGTAGGCAACGGAAGGCCCCCGAGCGAAGCCGGCGGCGCGAGCGAGGGCGGACCAGAGGGGGTCGACGCCGATGGTGGGCTCAGGGCAGTGCTAGGGAGCACAACGCCCGAGCCGGGGTGTGTCGTGGTGGGAAGACCGGGGCGGGCCTCAAACCCGGGTGGCGGGACAAGGGCCGTACGCGCATGCCTAGGATGAGGAGGCAATGACCCAGTGGCATGAGAGGCCGGTGACGCCGAAGCGGCCTGAGGCACCTGCTGAAAGGGAAACACAAACTCGTCAAAGTAAACATGTCGAGAGGTGTACACGCGATGGGAGACTGGATCATAGCAACGATATCCTTTGGAGTTGGGAGGGTAACCGATGAAGATGCAAGCAACGGAGCGTGGAGCGAGTTTGTGAGGAGCGATGTCGACGATGCTGGGATAGCAGAGGCACCCAAAGATACGCAAACCATCATAGGATGGCGGCGCGCCGAAGAGAAGGTGATGGGGCACGTAATTCTAGCGCGACCGACAGGGACGAAGATTCAGGAGGAGCGACGTAGTGGCGAGGGCATCCGTCCAGAAGCGAGGAGGCACATTGGCATGAAAGAGGAGTGTGCGAACGCAGTCATTGATAGTGCGGAGGACACGTTCAGGGCGACCATTTTGCTGTGATGTATACGGGCATGTGAGACGAAAAATCGTACCATGGTGTGCGAGAAAAGTGCGGAATGCAAGATTGTCGAACTCTTTTCCATTGTCAGTCTGAAGAGCAAGAAAGGGGCACCCAAACTGCGTGCGAACATAGGAGTAAAAGGCCGTTAAAGTGGAGAGTGCATCCGATTTCCGTCGTAAAGAAAAGGTCCACACATAATGGGAGTAATCATCAAGAATAACAAGATAGTATACATAACCCATATTACTAGGAACTGGAGAGGTTCACACATCACTATGAATCAACTCAAAGGGAAAAGACGCAATGATGGCTGAATTATTAAACGGAAGGCGAACATGTTTGCCGACACGATATGCATGACAGGTGTGATCCTCTATTATTACAATGAAAACTGAAACTCCTAAGAATATGGCGAAGAGTGACAGGGTTGGGGTGACCAAGACGGGCGTGCCAAAGGTCGACGCCGGCCGGAAGAGCAACTAGAGCGGCGGTGGTGGAGGACTTCGGGTGGACCGAATAGAGATCTTCGTCGGGACTATCACATCGGTGGAGTACCATCCTGGTTCGAGCGTTCTTGACACAAAAGCAGAGCCATCAAACTTAACAGTTATAGGATTTTCACGAGCAAGACAACGAACGGAAACAAGATTCTTAATGAGTTCAGGAAAAACAAGAACGTTAGACATGGTGAGTGGTGTGGATGAAGAAGGGAATGAAGTGCGCCCTACATGTGTAATCGGGAGGGAGGAGCTGTTGGAAATATGCCCTAGAGGCAATATATGAAGTGTTTATTATTATATTTCCTTGTTCATGATAATTGTTTATTATCCATGCTATAATTGCATTGATTGGAAACACATTGCATGTGTGGGTAAATAGACAACACAATGTCCCTAGTATGCCTCTAGTGAACTAGCTCGTTGATCAAAGATGGTCAGGGTTTCCTAGCCATTGACATGTGATGTCATTTGATAACGGGATCACATCATTAGGAGAATGATGTGATGGACAAGACCCAAACTTCAAATGTAGCATATGATCGTGTCAGTTTATTGCTACTGTTTTCTGCATGTCAAAGTATATGTTCCTATGACCATGAGATCATGCAACTCACGGATATCGGAGGAGTGCCTTGTGTGTATCAAATGTCGCAACGTAACTCGGTGACTATAAAGGTGCTCTATAGGTATCTCCGATGGTGTCTGTTGATTTGGCATGGATCGAGACTGGGATTTGTTACTCCGTGTGACGGAGAGGTATCTCGGGGCCCACTCGGTAATACAACATCACAATGAGCCTTGCAAGCAATGTGACTAATTGTTAGTTACGGGATCTTGTATTACGGAACGAGTAAAGAGACTTGCTGGTAACGAGGTTGAACTAGGTATGGAGATACCGACGATCGAATCTCGGGCAATTAACATACCGAAGAACAAAGGGAACGTTATACGGGATTAACTGAATCCTTGACATAGAGGTTCAACCGATGAAGATCTTCGTAGAACATGTAGGAACCAATGTGGACGTCCAGGTCCCGCCATTGGTTATTGGCCGTAGAGGTGTCTCGGTCATGTCTACATAGTTTTCGAACCCGCAGGGTCTGCACACTTAAGGTTCGGTGACGTTTCGGTAGTGTAGAGTTATGTATGGTGGTGACCGAAGGTTGTTCGGAGTCCTGGATGAGATCCCGGACGTCACGAGGAGCTCCGGAATGGTCCGCGGGTAAAGATTCATATATAGGAAGTCCCAGTTTGGTCGCCAAAAGAGTTTCGGGCTCATCGGTAGTGTACCGAGAGTGTTGGTAGTATACCGGGGGACCTCCGGGAGGGGTATTTCGACCCCAAGAGGTCCATGGGCTGTGGGAGAGTATTAACCAGCCCTTAGTGGTCTGGGAAAACAGCCACAAAGGCCCATGGCACAGGGAGAGGAAGTCCTAAAGGGAAAAAGGAAAAAAAGAGAAAATCAGCCAATAGGAAGCAATCCTATTCCAACTAGGATTGGAGTAGGAGTAGGATTGCTCCCTCCTAGCCGGCCGACTCCCCTAGGGAGACTTGGTGCGCCAGTCCCTCTCCCCCTCCTCTCCTCCTATATATATTGGTGGATAGCTAGGGTTTTGCACATAACTTACGGCCACGTGCTACCCGTTCCACCAATGCTCCTCTAGATCGGATTTCTGCAGCGCTTAGACGAAGCCCTGCCGGAATTGCTCCACCACCACCATCACCGAAGCGCCGTCACGCTGCCGGTGAACTCTTTCTCCTCTCCACCTCCTCTTGCTGGATCAAGACGGTGGAGATCGTCATCAAGCTGCACGTGTGTTGAACGCGGAGGTGCCGTCCGTTCGGTACTAGATCGGAAGGATCATGATCAAGGCCACGAGACGTTCGTGACGAGATCGCGGGACGGTTCGTGACGAGATCGCGGGACAGTTCGTGATTGGATCGCGGGACGGTTCGCGGGACGGTTCGTGATTGGATCGCGGGATGCTCGGCGATTTGGATCGCGAAGAAGTTCGACTACACCAACCGCGTTTCTTAACGCTTCCCGCTTAGCGATATACAAGGGTACGTAGATCCACTCTCCCTCTCGTAGATGCTCATCACCATGGATAGGCTTGCGTGTGCGTAGGAAAATTTTTGTTTCCCATGCAACGTTCCCCAACAGTGGCATCATGAGCTAGGTTGATGGTTCGATGAGATCTTGAGTAGAACACAAAAGGTTTGTGAGCGTTGATGCTTAGATTGCTTCCTCCCTTGGTCGGATTTTGGTTCAGCGGGATTGTGAGATTTAGCGTCCTGGACTAACATTACTCGTACGCTTACGAGAGACCGGTTCCCTAGACGCAACTTGTTGCTTAGATGGCTTGCGGGTGACAGTTTCTCTCACTTTAGTTGGATCGGATCTGACAAAGGCGGTCCTTGAGAAGGTTGAAAAGCAATCTATGTATCACCGTTGTGGTTCATGCGTAGGTGAGAATCGTTCTTGCTAGATACCCGTAGCAGCCACGTAAAACATGCAACAACAATTAGAGGACGTCTAACTTGTTTTTGCAGGGTATGTTGTGATGTGATATGGCCAATTACATGATGAGATATATGTGATGTATGAGATGATCATGTGATGTATAGAATTTCACGACTTGCACGTCGATGAATACGGCAACCGGCAGGAGCCATCGGGTTGTCTTTAATTATTGCATGACCTGCGTGTCAATCATTAAGCGTTATGTAATGCTTTACTTTATCGCTAAGCGGTAGCAATAGAAGTAGAAGCAGGGCTGGCGCCACAACCCCAATGGCAGCACATTGATGGAGATCAAGATGATGGAGATCATGGTGTTGTGCCGGTGACGATGGAGATCATGCCGGTGTTTCGAAGATGGAGATCTTAAACACAAGTTCATGGCCATATCATGTCACTTATGAATTGCATGTGATGTTAATCCTTTTATGCACCTTGTTTTGCTTAGTACGACGGTAGCATTATAAGGTGATCTCTCACTTAAATTTCAAGATAAAATTGTGTTCTCCCCGAGTGTGCACCGTTGCGAAAGTTCGTCGTGTTGAGACACCACGTGATGATCGGGTGTGATAGACTCTACGTTCACATACAACGGGTGCAAGCCAGATTTACACGCGCAGAACACTTGGGTTAAACTTGACGAGTCTAGCATGTACAGACATGGCCTCGGAACACAAGAGACCGAAAGGTCGAGCATGAGTCATATAGTAGATATGATCAACATAGTGATGTTCACCATTGAAGCCAACTTAACTCACGTGATGATCGGACTTGAGTTGGTGAATTTGGATCATGTGACACTCAGATGACCTGAGGGATGTCAATTTGAGTGGGAGCTTTAGTAATTTGATTAACTAAATTCATTATCATGAACAATAGTCTAAGTTACCTTTGCATATTTATGTTGTAGATCAATGGCTTGCGTAGTAGCACCCCTGAATTTTAATGCGTTCCTAGAGAAAGCTAAGTTGAAGGATGAAGGAAGTAACTTTGTTGATTGGGCCCGTAATCTGAGGATTATCCTTACGGCTTCCCAGAAACAATATGTCCTTGATGCACCGCTTGGTGACCAACCAGAAGACATGACCTCCGAAGACGTTAAGAACGCTTGGGAGGCTCGTGCTGGAGACTACTCAATAGTTCAGTGTGCAATATTGTATGGCTTAGAACCGGGACTTCAAAGACGTTTTGAACGTCATGGAGCATATGAGATGTTCCAGGAGTTGAAGTTTATCTTTCAGAAGAATGCCCGGATCGAGAGGTATGAGACCTCCGATAAATTCTATGCTTGCAAGATGGAGGAGAACGGGTCTATTAGTGAGCACATACTCAGAATGTCTGGGTACTCAAACCGTCTAGCTGAGTTGGGAATTGCCCTTCCGCAAGAGGCGATCATTGATAGAGTTCTTCAATCACTGCCACCAAGTTACAAGAGTTTTGTGATGAACTATAACATGCACGGGATGAACAAGTCATCAGCCGAGCTGTTTGCGATGGTGAAAGTCGCTGCGTCTGAAATCCAGAAAGAACATCAAGTGTTGATGGTCAATAAAACCACTAGTTTCAAGAAAAATGGCAAGGGCAAAGGCAAGAAGGGTAAAACCAAGAAGGATGGCAAAGCAATTGCTACTCCTACAAAGAAGCCTAAGCATGGACCTAAGCCAGAAATTGAGTGCTTTCATTGCAAGGGAACTGGTCACTGGAAGCGGAACTGCCCCAAGTACCTGGCTGACAAGAAGGCGGCCAATGACAAACAAGGTATATATGATATACATGTTATTGATGTGTACCTTACTGGTTCTCGTAGTAGTGCCTGGGTATTTGATACCGGTTCGGTTGCTCACATTTGCAACTCAAAGCAGGAACTACGGAATAAACGAAGACTGGCAAAGGACGAAGTGACGATGCGCGTGGGAAATGGTTCCAAGGTTGATGTGATCGCCGTCGGCACGCTCTCTCTTCGATTACCATCGGGATTAGTGATGAACCTGAATAATTGTTATTTAGTGCCTGCGTTAAGCATGAACATTATATCTGGATCTTGTTTATTGTGAGACGGTTACTCATTTAAATCAGAGAATAAAGGTTGTTCTATTTATATGAGTAATATCTTTTATGGTCATGCACCCAATGTTAGGTGTTTATTCATTTTGAATCTTGATAGTGATGACACACATGTTCATAACATTGATGCCAAAAGATGTAGAGTTGTTAATGATAGTACCACTTTCTTGTGGCACTGCCATTTAGGTCATATTGGTGTAAAACGCATGAGGAAGCTCCATGCTGATGGACTTTTGGAGTCACTTGATTTTGAATCACTTGACACATGTGAACCATGCCTGATGGGCAAGATGACTAAAACGCCGTTCTCAGGAACAATGGAACGGGCAAGTGACTTATTGGAAATCATACATACTGATGTGTGCGGTCCAATGGATGTTGCAACGCGCGGTGGATATCGTTATTTTCTCACCTTCACTGATGACTTGAGTAGATATGGGTATATTTACTTGATGAAACACAAGTCTGAAACGTTTGAAAAGTTCAAGCAATTTCAGAGTGAAGTTGAGAATCATCGTAACAAGAAGATTAAATTTCTGTGATCTGATCGAGGAGGTGAATATCTGAGTTATGAGTTTGGCAGTCACTTAAGACAATGTGCAATTGTTTCACAGTTGACACCGCCCGGAACACCACAGCGTAATGGTGTGTCTGAACGTCGTAATCGGACCTTATTAGATATGGTGCGTTCTATGATGTCTCTTGCCGATTTGCCACTATCGTTTCGGGGTTATGCATTAGAGACAGCTGCATTCACTTTAAATAGGGCACCATCGAAATCCGTTGAGACGACACCATATGAACTGTGGCTTGGCAAAAAGCCGAAGTTGTCGTTTATTAAAGTTTGGGGATGTGATGCTTATGTCAAAAAGCTTCAGCCTGAAAAGCTGGAACCCAAAGCGGAAAAATGCGTCTTCATAGGATACCCGAAAGAGACAGTCGGGTATACCTTCTATCTCAGATCCGAAGGCAAAGTGTTTGTCGCTAAGAGCGGAACATTTCTTGAGAAAGAGTTTCTCTCAAAAGAATTGAGTGGGAGGAAAATAGAGCTTGATGAGGTTGTTGAACCTTTACTTCAACCAGAGAGTAGCGCAGCGCAGAAAGATGTTTCTGTGGAACCTACGACGGTAGAAGAGGAAGTTAATGATGATGATCATGAAGCTTCGGATCAAGCTGCTATTGAACCTCGTAGGTCGACAAGGACGCGTACTACTCCCAAGTGGTACGGCAACCCTGTCTTGGAGGTCATGTTGTTAGACAACAATGAACCTTCGAGCTATGGAGGAGCAGTGATGGGCCCGGATTCCGAGAAATGGTTAGAGGCCATGAAATCTAAGATGGGATCCATGTATGAAAACAAAGTGTGGACTTTGGAAGTACTACCTGAAGGGCGAAAGGCCATTCAGAACAAATGGATCTATAAGAAGAAGACGGACACGGACGGTAATGTCACCGTCTATAAAGCTCGACTTGTGGCAAAGGGTTTTTCACAAGTTCAAGGAGTTGACTACGATGAGACTTTCTCACCCGTAGCGATGCTTAAGTCTGTCAGAATCATGTTGGCAATAACTGCTTATTTCGACTATGAAATTTGGCAGATGGATGTCAAAACGGCTTTCCTCAATGGTTTTCTTGAGGAAGAGTTGTATATGATGCAACCCGAAGGTTTTGTTGATCCAGAGAATGCTGACAAAGTTTGCAAACTCCAGCGATCCATTTATGGACTGGTGCAAGCATCTCGGAGTTGGAATAAGCGCTTTGATGAGGTGATCAAAGCGTTTGGGTTTATACAAGTTTATGGAGAAGCTTGTATTTACAAGAAAGTGAGTGGGAGCTCTATAGCATTTCTAGTGTTATATGTGGATGACATATTGCTGATCGGAAACGATATAGAAATGCTGGAAAGCGTGGAATATTTGAATAAGAGTTTTTCAATGAAGGACCTAGGAGAAGCTGCTTTCATATTAGGCATTAAGATCTATAGAGATAGGTCGAGACGCTTAATAGCACTTTCACGAAGCACATACCTTGATAAAGTTTTGAAGAAGTTCAAAATGGAACAGGCCAAGAAGGGGTTCTTGCATGTGTTACAAGGTGTGAAGTTGAGTAAGACTCAATGCCCAGTGACTGCAGAAGATAAAGAACAGATGAGCGGCATCCCCTATGCTTCAGCCATAGGCTCTATCATGTATGCAATGCTGTGCACAAGACCCGATGTCAGCCTTGCCATAAGTATGGCTGGAAGGTTTCAAAATGATCCTGGAATGGAGCACTGGCAAGCGGTCAAGAATATCCTTAAGTAGCTTAACAGGACTAAGGACATGTTTCTCGTTTATGGAGGTGATGAAGAGCTCGTCGTAAAGGGTTACGTCGATGCAAGCTTTGACACTGATCCGGACAATTCTAAATCGCAAACCGGATACGTATTTATTCTTAACGGGGGAGCGGTAAGCTGGTGCAGTTCCAAGCAAAGCGTGGTAGCTGATTCTACATGCGAAGCGGAGTACATCGCAGCCTCGGAGGCAGCGAAGGAGGTGTCTGGATGAAGCAGTTCATGATGGATCTTGGAGTAGTGCCTAGTGCGCTGAATCCAATAAATCTGTTCTGTGACAACACTGGTGCCATTGGTCTAGCCAAGGAACCAAGGTTTCACAAGAGGACCAGACACATAAAGCGACGCTTCAACTCCATCCGGTTCTACATCGACGAGAAGGACATAAATATTTGCAAAGTGCACACGGATATGAATGTTGCAGACCCGTTGACTAAACCTCTTCCAAGGGCTAAACATGATCAACACCAGAACTGTATGGGTGTTCGATTCATTACCATGTAAATCACATAGTGATGTGAACTAGATTATTGACTCTAGTGCAAGTGGGAGACTGTTGGAAATATGCCCTAGAGGCAATATATAAAGTGTTTATTATTATATTTCCTTGTTCATGATAATCGTTTATTATCCATGCTATAATTGCATTGATTGGAAACACATTGCATGTGTGGGTAAATAGACAACACAGTGTCCCTAGTATGCCTCTAGTGAACTAGCTCGTTGATCAAAGATGGTCAGGGTTTCCTAGCCATTGACATGTGATGTCATTTCATAACGGGATCACATCATTAGGAGAATGATGTGATGGACAAGACCCAAACTTCAAACGTAGCATATGATCGTGTCAGTTTATTGCTACTATTTTCTACATGTCAAAGTATATGTTCCTATGACCATGAGATCATGCAACTCACGGATATCGGAGGAGTGCCTTGTGTGTATCAAATGTCGCAACTTAACTAGGTGACTAGAAAGGTGCTCTACAGGTACCTCCGATGGTGTCTGTTGATTTGGCATGGATCGAGACTGGGATTTGTTACTCCGTGTGACGGAGAGGTATCTCGGGGCCCACTCGGTAATACAACATCACAATGAGCCTTGCAAGCAATGTGACTAATTGTTAGTTACGGGATCTTGTATTACGGAACGAGTAAAGAGGCTTGCCGGTAACGAGGTTGAACTAGGTATGGAGATACCTACGATCGAATCTCGGGCAAGTAACATACCGAAGAACAAAGGGAACGTTATACGGGATTAACTGAATCCTTGACATAGAGGTTCAACCGATGAAGATCTTCGTAGAACATGTAGGAACCAATGTGGATGTCCAGGTCCCGCCATTGGTTATTGGCCGTAGAGGTGTCTCGGTCATGTCTACATAGTTTTCGAACCCGCAGGGTCTGCACACTTAAGGTTCGGTGACGTTTTGGTAGTGTAGAGTTATGTATGGTGGTGACCGAAGGTTGTTCGGAGTCCCGGATGAGATCCCGGACGTCACGAGGAGCTCCGGAATGGTCCGCGGGTAAAGATTCATATATAGGAAGTCCCAGTTTGGTCGCCGAAAAAGTTTCGGGCTCATCGGTAGTGTACCGGGAGTGCCGGTAGTATACCGGGGACCTCCTGGAGGGGTATTTCGACCCCAAGAGGTCCATGGGCTGTGGGAGAGTATTAACCAGCCCTTAGTGGGCTGGGAAAACAGCCACAAAGGCCCATGGCGCAAGGAGAGGAAGTCCTAAAGGGAAAAAGGAAAAAAAGGGAAAATCAGCCAATAGGAAGCAATCCTACTCCAACTAGGATTGGAGTAGGAGTAGGATTGCTCCCTCCTAGCCGGCCGACTCCCCTAGGGAGACTTGGTGCGCCAGCCCCTCTCCCCCTCCTCTCCTCCTATATATATTGGTGGATAGCTAGGGTTTTGCACATAAGTTACGACCACGTGCTAGTCGTTTCACCGGTGCTCCTCTAGATCGGATTTCTACAGCGCTTAGGCGAAGCCCTGCCGGAATTGCTCCACCACCACCATCACCGGAGCGCCGTCACGCTGCCGGTGAACTCTCTCTCCTCTCCACCTCCTCTTGCTGGATCAAGACGGTGGAGATCGTCATCAAGCTGCATGTGTGCTGAAAACGCGGAGGTGCCGTCCGTTCGGTACTAGATCGGAAGGATCGTGATCAAGGCCACGAGACGTTCGTGACGAGATCGCGGGACGGTTCGTGACGAGATCGTGGGACGGTTCGTGATTGGATCGCGGGACGGTTCGTGATTGGTTCGCGGGACGGTTCGTGATTGGATCGCGGGACGCTCGGCGATTTGGATCGCGAAGAAGTTCGACTACACCAACCGCGTTTCTTAACGCTTCCCGCTTAGCGATCTACAAGGGTACGTAGATCCACTCTCCCTCTCGTAGATGCTCATCACCATGGATAGGCTTGCGTCTGCGTAGGAAAATTTTTGTTTCCCATGCAACGTTTCCCAACAGGAGCCATCTCCGACGGTGATGCGGGTGGAAGTGTTTATGGGAGATAAGGAGGTGAGGTTACCCGGATGAGCGAACATGTGGGTAGTGGCACCGGTGTCCATGTACCAGTCACCGCCGCCAGGGTAGTTGTTCGGCGAAGGGGCGGAGTGCAGCACGGCAATGAGCGCCGGATCCCATGGCGGTGGAGGTAGGGCTGACGGTGGTGATGGAGACGCCATGCTGTAGGCGCTGGTCATGTGCGGCGGTGGAGTCGTCGGAAACCCGCCGTAGGCGGTCGGTCCGGCGAGGTAGGCCTGATGAGCCGGCGGGCGCGACGTGGCCAAGGTCAGTGCCGGGGCCCGAGGAACCGGCATGGTGTAGGCATGAACAACACCCGTCCATGGGTTGTAGCCGCCCGTCCAGGGCAGAGGTGGCTGCTACACATGTTGCTATTGTTGTGGGGCACTGCCCTGTTGCTGCTGGCAACCGTCGCGCCGACCGCCCCGTTTGCGACCAGCGGGAGCAGGTGCCGGTTGACCCGGAGTTGCGCCGAACGGTGTTGGAGGCGTCGGGAGCAGCGGAGGCTACTATGGCGTGGTGGCCCGCTGCTGGAGAGGAGCGGTGGGGGACGGTGGAGGACCCTCGCGGGTGGTGCCGGTGGCGAGGGCGACATGCATGGCCCGGCTCTTCACCTACTTCATCTGACGCTCCTCCAACCGGAGATAGGCCACGAACTTGGAGAAGGAGGGGTTGGTGATGAGGGAAAGATTCGCCGCGGCGTTGCCGAAGTCCTCGTTGAGACCGACGATGAGTGTGTTGAGGAGGGTATCGTCATCGATCTTCACGCCAATATCACGGAGCTCGTCAGCAAGGGTCTTAAGACGAAGGCAATATTCGTCGACAGTGGAGTTGTCTTGGTGGCACCCAAAAATCTCTTGCTGCAAGAAGACGCGGCGTTGGAGGCGGTTGTCAGTGAAGAGCCCGTTCAACTTGGTCCAAACCGCACAAGCGTCATCACCGTCATGCACGACCGTGTGGAACAAATCGGGCGAGATGGTGAGGAAGAACCAACAATGAGGCTGGCGTCAATGGTAGACCACTCATGATGCGCAGGCACAAGGCTGGAGTCAACGGACCCATCGACATGATCGAGGAGATTGTACTCCCGAAACACCAGGAAGAAATAAGTCTTCCAGGCATAGGAGGAGGAATCCGTCTGAGTAAGACGAACCGGAACACAACCGTGGATGTTGAGGTTGCGGATGTCGGCGGCGTCGGGAGGGTTGGCGTCGGCGAAGGGGTTGGAGCTGGACGAGGTGACAGAAGACATGGCGGCGGCGGCTGCGTGAGATGGCACGGAGGCGGCGGCTAGGGTTTGTGGCGGCGGCGGCGCTAGGATGGCGCGACGGCGGCGACAGAGGGGTGGGTGCGGCGGCACGAGAAGGCGCGGCGGCGGCGGCGCAGAGAGGTGGGCGCGGCGGCGGCGGCTGCTGAAGGTTGATGCGGCGGCGGTGGCGCGGAAGGGAGGGCGCGGCGGCGGTGGCGGCGAGCGGAAGCTAGGGTTGTAACCTAAAAAACGGATACCATGTATAATGATGGAATTGCACGATGTATTGATTAGGTGCAACCACACGTATATATGATGTATAAAATGGGTCACGAACTCAACTATACAAGACTAGAAGGTGGGCCCAAACACAATATGTGCATACATATATCAATACTCAACACTCAGGAAACCGTTAATTTGCACAAACATTCCTTCCCCTAGACATCTTCTCATTCGTTGCCCTCTCCTCTCCTGTAAACGTACCACGGTACCAGCGTACCAGATCGTGAGCTAGGTTTACTGAAATTTGCCCCGTCGCCTCTCTCGCCCGCTCCATGAGCCACCCAACTTTCTCCCCCCTCTCTTTTGTACCTACTTCCGCTCAGTATGATGCCAAAATATTTGAGCAGTGTAGTTCTCATGCGTATGCCCCCATGCACCTAAATTGAATCAGTATACATGTGCTAGCAGCAGACTAAAAAGTACAGGCGGACTTTAACTGTAATTAGACACTTGATTTCATTAGACAATTCTTCAGTTGACTCATAACATTTTCAGGTCTTCCATACTTAACTTCCTTTTGAACTTTCTGTAACATATTATATTAGATTGCAGGAGTGAAGAAGGACAGGTATGGACAAGTTTTTTATAGGCGACTAAGATCAACAATGTTGCTGAAATTTTCTACAGCATAAAGTTTAATCTTATCCAACCTTGTTATTTTGGTGACCTCTCCTGTTTCTTAAGAATTGATTGTTTTCCGTGATTTTAGGTATCGCCTGCATGTTCAGCTACAGGCTCGTCTATAAAAAGCAACTTTCTTGTAGAAGCTAGTGTTCTACTTGCATCAATTTGGTCTCTTTAAGATGGTCAGGGGGGCTGCATCGCGCTTATTCATTTGCCTAAAGCAAAGAGAAATTATTTTATGAATACTTCAGTCGGAATGTACCTCTACCTCTGCTTCTAAAGTGATTGATGTATGTGTGGAGTAACAATCGCATATACAAGAGCTCAAAAATGTCGAAATTGGGAGCAGGTGACATCTCCACTCTTTTATGAATTGTGTAGGAACAAAGTTGTCTTTGTGAAATATATTATCTCTCATGTACTTACACAAGGTCTGAACCCTTTCGCCTACACGATAGTAATGTACTGAAAGTTAACCTCCTATATAGATTTAAGTAACTTGGCAGAAAAAAAAAATGCGGGAAAACGGTTTTGGATGGGAGAGGTAGATGAGAAAGACTTTCCACTTAGAGCCAGAAGTCCACCATGATGACCGACCTTTATGACCTTGAGGAAAATTACCTATCTGGAATTAATACACGAAAATCGGTTACTTCAATCGATCCACAAAGGGAATTGATCACCATGATAATGTGACACAAGGTAAAATCTGTAATCAACATCGGTTATGTGAAATAGGTCATTTGAGAAAAAAAAAAGAATAGGACAATCTATATGTTCAACACAAGTGGCTAACTCTTAACGAACAGCTAAAGAAAACGCTCTTACGAATCCTATTTTCTAATTATGTATGCCGTGAAATTGCGATCTGGAGCTTTGGTCTGGCCATGTAATCTTTTAAAAATTTCTAGAGTTTCTTTGGTACACATCCTAATTTGATTAAAGTTCTGCGAGAGTTCAAGCCTGAATGGGCTACTTGAACACAATGCAATTAGCATCCCACTGAAGCACGGGAGGAGGATACTGCCGGCCGCTTGGCAGGGATGGCGGAAGGGTGAACTTTCAGTCGGCCCCGGTCTAGAACTCTGGATCAGTGTTGCGCTCGTAGCACACTTTCACCAAGGTGACTGATTCTAGTTGAACGTGCACAATTTGCTACAAACCAAAGCTAGCTGTTTAAGCAATGCGATACATGCAAGAGCAAGAAATCTATACACGCACGTACATTAGGTGATGTTGTATTTTAACTGCCAACACATATTCTTCTTTTTTTTTTGTTCGTCGATGTCCCTTCTCTTCCTTTTTATGGTGACATACTACCATAGGGGCAACATGCAATGGATGCATCTTCTATGGAGGCATATGCTTTACTCGACGGCTTGCGTCTCGCTGATGAGCTAGGCATTCTATCATTGGTGGTGGAGTCAGACTCTATGGAGATTGTCCAGGCAATTCGGGACCCCTCGGACTACAGAGCTGCGGCTGCGGTTGTTACGGATGATTGTCGAAAGTTGATGAGTTCTTTCGGCAGGGCGACTATTGTGCATTGTGCTCGGGAAGGGAATGTGGCTGCGCATAGGCTTGCTAGCGCTAGTTACAGAGGGAAACTCTCAAGGGTGTGGCATGATAAACCACCTGATTTCTTAATCCCCTCTCTTGTATCAGACATGATTATTGTTTAATAAAGGTCATAGAATTTCAAAAAAAAAATACCACCATAGGGGCAAAATTGTCTTTGCACATGCGAGTTAACACCGCTGGATGGAAAAATGGATGGAAGTGTCACATATGGCAAAAAATGAAGTTTGAGTGTCAAAAAAAATTAAGGGCCAAAAAAGAAAGCAAATTTTAAGAAAGAGTCAAATAAGGAATTCTCTCATCTTTCAGACACGAGTGCAGTTGCAACAGTAAACATGGTTAAGATCTTGAGGGAGATGAATCTAGAGCGAACAGTACAGATAGAGGGTACTGCTGAGCCTAAAAAACCACACTCAATCTATAGGTGTTCGGAGGTCATGGAAAGGTGAGTCGCCCCAGCGGGGGGGGGGGGGGGGGCATTGGCCCCCTAGTAAAGCTCCACAAGTTTTTTTAAGTGCGTCAAATCAGAAAGGCAGAAACTAATGGAGTTCTCGGCCTAGTGGCTAACAACCAGCCGTCAAACTAGAAGAAAAGAGATATGAGCTTTCAATCATAATCCATACAGCCCAGGCGCATGTTTCCAAGTCGTGAACAATGAGCTTGTCCACTAACACAATATCTGCTTCAAAGCAATCCGGTCATTAATATAAACAGACAAGATTCAGTCATGCATTTTAGTTGTTAAGACAATACCTGCAGAAACATATTTATGGAATTTGATGTTCAAATATGGCAACTGAGCAACAAATCTTGTACTAAGAGTTGGTTTACTAAACCTCCAAGTATAGTTACTTGTCTTCTCGTGTTCCTATTCGCTTGCAATGCAAAGCACAGACGACTCGCCCTGTAAATGGAGGTCCAGAAACTTTTAACCAAATAGGAAACCACAAAGTAATTAAACACGTCTGCAAGATCGGGATCGGCGATGGAGTTCTCACAATCCACGATCCTCGTTGCAAAGTGTTGGCTTAGGTATACCGCAATGCTAACCGCCTCTACATGCTCCACATCAATCTTGTGCAGACCATTTGCTACGCCTCGCACCGCGGAGAGAAATCCGAGAGGTGGCATGCCTGCTCAGGGCATCTAAACTTCCATGCTCTCTGCAAGCTCGCGTCTGATGATATAGTTTGCAGCCTGGTGCACATTTCTCAGGTGGATCAACTGTGTGACGCATGCCTTGCCGGTAGGTAGCGCCATACATCGTTTTCCATGGAGGCAATGTGGCATCCTCCAAAGGTGTTGGACCTGGTACATGCCGATTTGTGCGGCCTCATCACGCTGCCAACACTTGGTGTGAAAAAAGATATTTCTCCTCCTTGTCGGATCACAGCCGCTTCATGTGGATGCTGATGCTTGGGGAAAAAGATGAAGTCGCGACGGCCATCCATATATTCAAGTGGCATCAAAGTTGAGAAGAAGAAGAAGCTACGGGCCTGCGCATCGACCGAGGCGGCGAGTTCAACTCCAATGACTCCGCGGCCTATTGAGTGGAGAAGGGTGTCAAGCGGCAACTCCCCGTGCCCTACTCCGCCATAGCAGAGTGACGGAAACAGATGATCATCTCCATTGCCCGGAGCATGCTAAACCCATGTCGATGCCATCGTGTTTCAGGGGCAAAGCGGTCGCCATAGTTGTTTATCTTAACAAGGTGGTCTACGAGATTCGACAACACCCTGTGCATGGAATTCGAAGCTTGATAGGACTCTGCTGCATCTCGGCTTCCACTAGAGCGAATCTGAGCATGCTGTTATTTTTGATAAAGGATGGATTTATTAACTCAAAATAAAGCACCAAGTGGGTATAAACATAATAATTACACATCTGGCATCTGCATAACGACTAGGATGCACACAGCCAACACCGACGCGCACACACAAATAAACACGTGGATAAAAAGCAAAGTCATATAAAACCAAAGCTATGCCTAAGCGAGGAAAGAAGAAAACAATCCCAAAAGGCGATTACCAACCTACATCAACCACCATATCCTCATCAACCATCTTTTGACACCATGGGGACACCGAGATTCTTCGACGGTAACGCCTTCGGGAAGGGAACAATGCTTAAGTGTCGTCGTCACCGGATCCAACCACCGAAGGACGGATTCTAGGTTTTCACCGAGAAGAACAAGTCCGAGCATATTCGAACAATGACTTTAACAAGGTAATGACGCAAAAACATTACTATTGGCATGTATAACCAACTCAGATCAAACCTAGGGTTTCCACAACTCGAGGCTGGGTACTCGAGAAGCACCACCAAATCAAAGTCAAACCTATGTTGTCACTACCATTTTTCCACGATTCCAACAAGAACATACATTGACTAGAAATCCGACGGCGGCCGCTGCACAACCATACCCTTTGTGTCAAGTCGTCGTACATAGGTTGTATCTGATCAGTGAAGGCAAACTACCAGAGTGAAAGCCGCCAAAACTGATAAAGCCTCCCGATAGCATCCCGCAACTACACCAACATGCGTGTAGGAGCCGCGGGTAGCAGCAACCGGATCTGAAGAGAAACTCTCACGAAGACTCTTCAGTGGCCGCCGCAATCCGCATCTCGAGAGGGTGGTCGATGCCGCCACGTTCAGGCCATGACACTGACAGGGTACCTTATATTTCAAGGGGTGTATTAATTTATCATTTAGTAGTTGTGCTAAGTAGCCATGACAGTGACTGGGTAGATTAGTGTATCACTTTATTAAAATTGCCTATGACGAAACAAGTACTCATACTAGATGTGACATTTTTGCACCCGAGCTCGGTAAAATCGAGAAAGTTTGAAATAATGTTCCAAAAAAATGTGATTTTTTATGATAAACTTTGACAAATGTTTTAAGAGCTTGCAAAATCGCATCACGAAATCACATTTGTGGATTCGCGGCAAAAAAAGTCGATACTCTGAAAATACTGCTTTCGAAAGCATTTTGGAGCACTAGTTTTTTTCTTTTTTGCCACGACTTCTATAAATGTGATTTGATGATGAAATTTTACAGGCTATTAGAACATTTGTCAAAGTTTGTCATAAAAAATAAAAAAAATAAACATTTTTATATGTTTTTGAGTTACTGTTCATCCCGGGCTTATTTGAGTTCGGGTGTAGAAGGAGACTTCCCTACTCATACAGCTTTTATCAGTTGGCATTATCATTTCAAATGTCTAATATAACAATTCTTAATACTCACCCCACACATGCATGTAGTAACGTGTCAGTTTACTCAATCGTGCATAAAATAATGCCGAGTGGATCTCATAAATCATTGACGCATTCTCCAATGTCTCTTGAGATTTGCATCTGATCGGCCACCATGTGGACACAGTGGCCATCTAGGTCAAGATCAAATAGAACTAGTATAACTAGTACTTCCTTCGATTCAAATTAATTGACGTTGACTTGGTACAATTTTAGTAGTATAAAATTATACTATGTCAGTCTCAATTAATTTGGATTGGAGGGAATACTAGAATTTTGTAAAGGTTTGCACAAGAGTATGCCCGTACAACAGAGCACAGATTATTCTAGCTACATCATCATCAGTTAATAGACTATGTTATATAGCTATATCATATGAGAGATTCGTATGGGAGCTTGTAGTATATTTGGAGCTGGCCAACGTTTGACTCCTGGACGAGGTAGCAGGTAGCTGATAGGAACTTAACGCCTTCTTCTGGTACCGATGAAATTTTATCAATTTGTTGGACTATGGCCTCCTCCTCACCTGCCAAGGTTATCCACGTACAACATGCCGTGTCGAAAGGTCTATGGTTTGCATTAGTTTTGGAGTAGCGTGTTATGGATTGTTTCTTGATACAACGATGGCCGGCCTTGGTGAGCTAATTAATCAGCTTGTAGGGACAAAGGAGCGTGCTCATAGCAGGCCCGATGGAAGTCAGATTGGGGCACAAGTTAGAACGCATAGGCTCTTGTGGCTTCATTTGTTTTGGGGGGTACCTAAGGCGTTGAAATTAAAGAAAGAATCTCAAAAGTACAGACTTGGTTACCTTATAGGTTATCTTGTAAACTTGATTTCTCCCCACGTGTATACTCCCTCCGTCCCATAATATAAAAGCGTTTTTCACATTACACTAGTGTAAAAGACGCTCTTATATTATGGAACGAAGGGGATACGTTCAAGCATCCGATGTTTTCTTATTCAATATATATTTCAATCCAGGCATTCAATCAATGATAGAACCATCTGATGTGCCGTGGCATGTGCGATACATAAACTGAACTCCTCTGTGACGCACACGGAGGGAATCAACTCCAAACTGATTTCCACTAGAGAAATTATCAGAGGCCAACAGAAATGATACTTCAGGAATCCTCAAGAAAAGCTATAAAATAGTAGTAGCACTTGTGCTATAAGTTATGAGGAAAATCAAACACTAAGCCATCGTACTAGAAACTTTGCTCAACACGTTAGACAAGCTAGTTAGCCATGGCTCAAGTTCTTGACAGCCTCCATGAGCATGCATCTCCTCAACTCCATATGCTCATCATATGCCCTCTTGTCCTCCTCCTCCTCATCGTTCGGTTCGCCGCATCCACGACAACCACAAGGAGAGCAGAAAAGCTGCTCGACAGACTCCCATCGCCTCCCTACAAGCTCCCTCTCATTGGCCACCTCCACCTTGTCGGCTCACTGCCCCACGTTTCCCTCCGCAGTCTCGCCGAGAAGCACGGCCCCGATGTCATGCTTCTACGCCTTGGCGCCGTCCCCAACCTCGTTGTGTCGTCCGCTCGTGCAGCCATGGCGGTTCTTCGCACACACGACCATGAGTTTGCGTCCCGGGTGCAGTCAGCCGTGACTGACATCCTCTTCTATGGATCAACTGATATGGTCTTCTCCCCATACGGGGATCACTGGCGCCAGATTAGGAAGATCGTTGCAACACATCTTCTCAGCTCGAAAAAAGTTGGCTCCTATCGTCTCGCCCGTGAGAAGGAGGTAATTGGTTTTCGGTAACGATAAATCCCGTCCACATTTTAGCATCTCGTCTCAAACTGGCAACTTTAGTTGCCACGAGGTGGCAAGTTTAGTTGTCAGGAGGTGGCAACTTTAGTGACAAACAGGGCATTTTTCTGAACTGGGACAAAGTTGTCATGTCTTAACAACTAAAATTGTCACCTCGCGCCAACTAAAGTTGCCATAAAAAACGTTCGGCCCGAAATGCTAAAAATGCGGACGTTCGGGACTTATTGGATCCCTTGGGTTTTGAGTACTAGTTTCTGCAATATGTAGCAAGAAGAATGTTTTTCTCTATTAATACGGAAAGAAAAAAATATCTTGCAAGTATTTTTTTAAGATAAACTGATAACGAGTTTTCAATATATTAATCGTCAAAAATGGAGAAGTTTGACTCCGGGGTTGATATATTGTCTACTAATAACAAACCTTGTGGTGGTTACTGAGCACCAAGTAGTATTGACTTTGTTTTTCTTTATGAAAAATTGTAATTCATGGTATACGACGATCCCTATTGATCATCCACTCATCCATGTCTGAACGATCGACAGGTACAACATGCTATGGCGAGGATCCGCGAGGCAGCTGCGAGGAGCACTGCAGTGGACCTTAGTAAGCTGCTTAGCTCGTTCACCACTGATATTATTTGCCATGCTGTGTCAGGCAAGTCCTTCAGAGGCGGCGGTCGAAACGAGTTGTTCCGCGAGCTGGTAGAGACTACCTCAATGCTCATAGGTGGGTTCAACCTGGAGGACTACTTCCCCAAGTTGGCAAGGCTGGACGTGGTAAGGAGGATGGTGTGTGCTAGGGCGGAGAGAATAAGGAAGAAATGGGATGACTTGCTTGATGAGATCATCAACGACCACGCCAAGAACACGATGTTGGACCATCAAACCAACCAAGACGGAGAGACAGATTTCATCGATGTGTTGCTCTCCATTCAACAAGAGTACAACCTCACGAGAGAAAACATCAAGGGCGTGTTGGTGGTATGCATGTCATACTAAATAACTGAATATTTAGATACATACTCCCTCCGTTTCAATCAATAAGGCTTATATTTTTTAGAAAAGTCAAGCTAAGTAAACTTTGACCAAACTTTTAAAAAAAACTATCAACAACTATCATATTATATTGATAGCATATGAAAATATATTTCATGATGTATCTAATGATGTTGATTTTGTATTCTACTTATTGATAATTTATTCAAAAAACTTGCTCAAACTTCACATGGTTTGACTTTTCAAAAATAATATAGGCCTTATTCATTGGAATAGAGATAGTATAAATTAACGGTTTTGCTAGAACTCATCTAGCTGAGTTTTAGTTATGTCTCATTCACCTTTTATAGACATTGGATGTGATACTATAAGTTGCGTGTGTGCTGACGTGGATTGTACTATTTGTATCTAGTTTTGTTTATCACGTGGATGAGACCAAATTATATCTCATCTAGATGAGTTATAGGCACTCCATAAATTAAACATAACTAACATACTGACATGTAAAAATGACGATCTTTATTTTCGCAGGACATGTTCATAGGTGGGTTGGACACATCATTCATAGTGCTGGATTGTGCAATGGCTGAGCTAATCCAAAATCCAAGGGTGATGGCCAAGCTCCAAGCTGAGGTGAGGAGTGTAGCAGAGGGGACGGAAATGGTTACAGAAGAGGATCTGAGTAGCATGACTTACCTGAAGGGTGTTATCAAAGAGACACTCCGGCTACACAGTCCTGTGCCGCTCTTCGTGCCCCACCTCTCCACGGCCGACTGTGACATAGAGGGATACACCATACCATCGGGTACCCGTGTGATCATCAACGGATGGGCTCTAGCAAGGGACCCTGCCTATTGGGAGAGCACGGAGGAGTTCATGCCCGAGCGCTTCATGGAAAATGTTGGAAGCACCATGATTCCTGACTACAAGGGAAACAATTTTCATTATTTGCCTTTTGGGACTGGACGAAGGGTGTGCCCAGGTATGAACTTTGGAATGGCCACTATTGAGATAATGTTGGCAAATCTCATATGCCACTTCAACTGGGATCTACCTACAGGGACAGTAGAAATCAATATGGCAGAGTCCTTCGGCGTCACAGTGGGTCGCAAGGAAAATCTCATTCTTGTCCCAGCACTTGCGCAAAAACAAGTGTAATCGGTATCATGATATATAAGGCTGCAGTGTATGTTGGATGTATGCTTTATTACCTACTTGTCAGGTTGCAAATCACTATTGTTGTATGCAACAATGCATAGATATTTGTGCCTTTGTTGTAAGCGTTAACATACGGGTTATGATATATTGAAATAATGGGTACGGTGTTGGAAAAGGCAGAGGGAAAAAATTGTTTACACGATCCCATCATTGGCATGCAATCGTCGCTGAGATGGACCTGGAGCTGCTTGTTGTTGCACTAATAGCAATCTCCCAAGTTCACAGCAGGGCTGAGTTATTTTACATTATTTGTGTGGCTTGCAGGGTATAGTTTCAATTTTTTGAGTTGTGATTATTTCATGTAATGAGACCCAAAAAAGACCAAAAACTAGGAGTCTAAAACATTGAGGATTGGATCAGTAGTTTCTATTTGCTATTTTTTACTCCTTACTTTACTCTTTTACGAAAAATATAAGGTGAAATAAAAATAAGGAAAAATAGGAGTCTAAAACATTGAGGATTGGATCAGTAGTTTCACGGAAAAATAGGAGTCTAAAACATTGAGGATTGGATCAGTAGTTTCTATTTGCTATATTGTGCACATCTTAGAGGAATACTACATAAACTTGTTTGGTGGTTGTTTGGGTGAAGAAAATTTGACTAGAGATTTTGGAAAACGAGTTTTTAGTGATTTGTTTTAGGAAAAGCGGTTTTCACTACTTTTTCTGTTAAGATAAGTCTACAAAAATTATTGTTGGGATGGGAAAAACAGAAAGCAGGATTACACATTTCTTTGTTTGGGTCGTCTCTTAACTCTTATGCAGTTGCCTCACGCTTCTCCCATTTTTTTGGACAAAGGGTGGACTTTATTGATTCAAAATGAAGCATCCAGAAGATACATAGCACAATGAGTACACGCCTGACCTCTGCATAGTTAGGATGCACATAGACAAAATCAGTACACACAAAAACACACAGACAACTAATAAAATCATATAAGACCAAAGCTATGTGTAGGCCAATAATAAAAAGAAAAAAGCCCTGAAACCGTTTTGCTCGTCACGTCCCGCTCTCCTCCATAATGCATGGTGCACGTGCATGCTCTGATGTTAATGTTGAGAACGAATTTCATGATGTTGTGATGTGATGGGATTGTCATACACGTGCTCGGGCACAAGGAAGCCTAGTTGGAATAGAACAATGGCTTCAATGTCGGCAATGAGAATGACAACAGTGAGACCGAGCACGAAGCATATGCGACGGTGATGGGAACCTTGCAGGATCTCAGCAAAGACATGTTTGTCAGTGTATTATAGAAAAAAAATAGTTGGCAAGGACCCTGCTTTGCCGAGTGTTTTTTGTTGATACTCGGCAAAGCACATGTTTACATAGTACCTGTTTTTGTCAGTGCTTTGTTCCCAGACACTCGGCAAATACATTGTTTGCCGTGTGTCCGTGAAAAAACATTGGCAAGCTGTCGTACACTCACAACACTTTCATGTAGTGGGTACATGATTCGTGGTACAGATACCGCATTCACATGTGCTCAGAGATCAAAACATTTGTCCCCAACAAAAGCTAACTATTTCAGGGCGACATCATCTCATTGATAATCTTTTTCAAGGAAAAACAAGTTAACCTTACATCATCCAAGTCACTTGATGATCGGAAGCGAACGAACCAAGAGTGGAAGCGTATTGAGGATCGTTTTGAGAAGAAGCTAAGCTGCTGGAAAGGGAAACTTCTGTCTTATGAAGGAAGGCTCATTCTGATTAACTCGGTGCTTACGAGTATGCCCATGTTTCTTCTGTCTTTCTTTGAGATGCCAGTAGGGGTACACCAAAGACTAGACTTTTATCGATTCAGGTTCTTCTGACAAAGTGATGAGGTTAAGAGAAAGTATAGACATACTAAATGGGACATAATTTGCAAGTCTAGAGACCAGGGAGGTTTGGGGATTGAAAACTTCAAGGTTAAAAACAAATGTCTCCTTAGTAAATGGCTATACAGGTTATCAATGGAGACGGAAGGAATGTGGGCACAGATTCTACGTAATAAATATCTCCAATCCAAAACATTAGCTTAAGTTACTGCTAGACTGACGTACTCTCCTTTCTGGAAGGGCTTGATGAAGTTCAAAACTCACTTCTTTCATAGGACTCGGTTCATAATTGGGAATGGAGGCGCTACGAGGTTTTGGGAGGATACGTGGCTGGGGGACACCGTTGGCTGTACAATACCCTGCCATGTATAATATTGTGCAACGTAAGGATATGTACGTTGCCACAGTATTTCAGTCCATCCCACTTAACATACAGTTCTGGCAATCACTGATAGGACATCGTTGGAAATGAGTGGCTACACTTAGTTAGACGCCTTATGGAGATACAGTTATCGGATGAGCCCGATACAATTACGTGGAAACTCACAGAGTCTGGTGTCTTTACAGTCAAATCCATGTACCTAGATCTAATAGACACAACGGAGATACCAAAGTCCAAACACGTTTGGAAGGTTAAGGTTCCTTTGAGAATCAAAGTCTTCATGTGGTTTGTCCACAAGAAGGTGATTCTTACCAAGGACAATTTAGCTAAACGCAACTGGCCAGACAATACTAGATGTTGCTTTTGTAGTAATCAGGAAACAATCAAACACCTTTTTCTCCAATGCCCGTTAGCAAAACTATTATGGCAAACTGTTCGAGTAACTTTTCATATTGACCCTCCGGATAGTATTGATGTACTGTTTGGTACATGGCTAAACGGAGTGGATACTAACATTGCTCGACACATTCGCATAGGAGTCTATGCGTTATTATGAGCTATATGAAATTGTATGAATGATTTGGTTTTTAACAGGACAACACATATACATTTCTTGCAGTACTACACAGGGCGTCGACACTGATCCGTACGTGGTCGTTATTCACTCATGCGGAGACCAGGGAGCCTTTGGTTACTGGGTGTGTCCGATGGGAGATGGTAGTGCAGGATATATTCAACCGGTTTGGATGGCAGTCCACTAATAAAATAGATTGTTAGGCATCTAGATCTATTTTTGCCGGTTGTGACACATCTTGTTTTCTTATATTTTTGTAACTTCGCTCCTTTGGAGCGTCTTTGGATCTACAGACTTTTTGTTTTGGTATTTTTAATAAAGTAGTTGTATGCATCATGCTGATGCAGAGGCCAAAGGTAACACTCCTTTTCTAAAAAAAATCATCCAAGTCACTTATCATGCCTTATGAAAAGGAAAATGATCGGTCTTTATAGAGCCTTAAGAAAGGAGCTGTTAGAACATTACCTGGAATCTAAATGTAGAAATACAAGCAAAGTGTTCATATTGTGTCGGTAAGTCGGTTAGAAATCAAAATGGTCAAGGAGTGGCAACCTTGGCGACTAACTCCTCTAGAATACTTGGATGAGTGGTCTTGGGCTTCTCAAAGTCATCACTTCCTCTCATTGTCTTGAGGTTTTAAAAAATCCTCAGGAACTTGAAGCATGCCTTCTTAAGCTCAGCACGACCATGTTTCTCAGCAAACAACAATGCAGTTGACACCGTGCTTGTGTCGATGCAGTTGCACAATGCGTTCTCACATGTCAACCTGAGCTTCTCTAGGTTATATCTATATGTCGCGACAAGCAAACGTTGAGCCATCACCATCGTTCCACCACCATCTATCTCGGGCAACGAGTCGGTGTAGATAAAATGAAGCATGACCTAAAAGAACTCGGCTCCATGCCATCGATCCGGACACGTGGTTCGGCACTCCAAAGGAACTGCTCCATAAACACGGGCGGTGAGCAAGCACCGGTGTTGAACGTCTCACCAGAGACCTCGAAAGTCACATTCGTCGCCTCGTCGTCCGAGGATGCAGCCAAACTGCTCACGCATGTCGGAGGCTGGCATCATGGCGAACCGCCGCGCTGTGTCCCCCGCATGGATCTTCGTGATGGTGACATCACATTTGACGCTAAAACAGTCGTCGATGTGGCATGCCGGCTCCTCCAGTTTGTCATTTCTGATGAACGTTGGGAACACCACCCCATCTCCTTTGGAAGAGCATATCTGTGTCCAGTCCAGCTCCATCAAGCTCAAGGTGCATCGTCTATTGAAATTTGTGGCAGAGGGTTCCAGTCGTCGTCCCCATTTGGACGTCCTGGCCATCAGCGTAGTATACCATGTTCTAGGCGTGTCCTCCGACGCTGAAACTGCAGGATTCGACGGACCCGACGCGGAGTCCGAATGTCTTGGAGCATCTGTGGACTCTTTTTTTATGAAAAGGGGTTTCCCCCCGATTTTCATTAAGAAAACCATCAGGTCTCTAGCTCTCTACATAGCAAAAATGCACCCCCTCCAACAGAGCTCAACTTGAGGTCAAGAGGACAGACCCAACACGGCCCCAGGATGAAAAACCTCTGAAACCCAAATCCACACAAATCAGAGCTAAGCTAACAATCATCCATGGAAGAAAGCTAACAAATTACTCCAGGGTTATTACAGACGCGGAAGTGGAGAGCATAGCAGTAGAAACTATAGATCGTGGTGTCCAAGCTCCAGCAAATTAAAACGAAAATGTCCCATCAGTCATGACATTTTCCTTTCCCTAGCCACCATTGATCCTAAGCACTCCTAGACGCCACCCTTTTGAAGAATTGAGGACCTCACATGTGACTCGCTTGAGAAGTTTTACCGCCCACTTCATTTCCTTTTGGTTTTCCTCTTTTTCTGCAAGATAGAGCAAGAATCGATCAGGTGGCAAGTTCCATACAGAATCACAAAAGGATCAATTATCCCTCTGTGTTCAAAGTATATATCATTTCAACATGTCCAAATAGACGATAGAAGTGCAAAAATTCCAACACATGACTTCTTTCTATTCTCTTTACCAAAACTGGAAACCTGCCAGTTCACAAAAAAATTATGTTATCTTGCAGAACCCCAAAGCCAAATAAGTCTGGAGTATGCACCACGGGAATTTAGCAACAGAGCAATTTAAGAACAAATGGTCAGCAGATTCCTCTTTACCACAAAATACATAGTTAGCATTCCTAGACCACCCTCTTTTTAGAAGGTTATCCTTAGTCAAGATGTTGTTTCTAATTATTAACCAAACAAACACCATAGTTTTTTAGGGATCTTCACTTTCCACATGTATTTAAAAGGAAAGTTCAATTCTGTAAAAGTCCCCTGCCACACAATTCTGCCTCTGTAAAAGTTAGCCTTTTCCTAACCCCCACTGGAATAGGAAAAAAAAGGCATCAGGAATAATGGGATGCTTGTGAGAGAGGATTGTATCAATGCCACCCTTCCGAGCTATATTCATAGCTATTTTTTTTTAAATAATACATTTTTAAATTAAATTTGTCACATATTAAATCGCATCAAAATATTGCAAAAATGTGATCCTGTCGGCCTAGAGGAAGCCGACTGGATCATGTCGGCTATGCGGAAGCCGACTGGACCTCGTCGTCCACACGGCAGCCGATTAGTGGTCCCTCGGCCACGTGGCGATCCTCTATTGGGCAGACCTTGTCACTCGGACTGGGCCCGTCTAGTCGGCCTGGGCGTAGCCGACAGGGCCCAATCGGCTTCGCCAAAGCCGACTGGACCACTTACACGTCGCCCCGCGCCGAACCCCTTCTTCCTCCTCTCCTTCTCTCTGTTCTTCCTCCCTTCTCTCTCAAACCGAAAAAGCCCCGATTTTTGCATATACATTGAGCCAATTTCTTCCCCGTTTTCCACCGTAGATGGATTTTAGAGGATTAGGGGAGGCTAGGAAAACCTCGATCTCGTGATGGGGTAGCTGGTAGTGGTGGTGGTGACCATTGTGGAGGTGGAGGTGGAGCCGTGGAGGTGGTGGTAGTAGAGGTGGTGGTGGGGGGGGGGGGGGGTGGAGGTGGTGGTGGTGATGGAGGTGGTGGTCGTGGTGGTGGTGGAGATTCCGGTGTTCGTCGTTCGTTCCCGTGTTTGAAGGTTGTCCTTTCTTCACACGCTTCAAGGGTAAGATTCAATATTCGTTGTCGTAGTATTATGTTGTGTGAATATTTAGGTGTATCTATTATTTTAGTTGATCCGATAGGTAAGTGTAATATAGTTAGGATTGTCAATTTTGAGTTGGTTCCGTACAATATGTAGATGTCAAATATTTAGTTATGTGTTAATTTTTAGCTGGTTCGGTATAATTACTAGTTTGTCCTTTTGCTTAACATTTGTCCTTGTTGAATAATTTTTTAGATCAACATATATGTCTGATTTAGTGACGATGGTTTTTTTACTACGGCCCTGGTAATGTCCAAACAAGTGAGAGAGGGGTTGATATGAGTGAATTTGAGTACATTAAAGTGCCAGTGACTGCTCCTGAAACATGGTCTGTTAGTCAGTTGACACAATGGCTTGTCGGATGTTTAGGGTTAAATATTGAAACACACACCGTGGATGTTCATGCATTATGGACCCGGTCCAGTTCGAATATTTTCTTTTATTTGAAGGAAATAGAGCGGGACTCCCAATGGGTGCGTTGGTTACAAGCTTACGAGGGCAGGGGGTTAATCCTATCACCTTAGTGCTTCCCCTCGTGAAGCAGGCCAGTGCAATAGAAGCTGAGGGTGGTTACGATTATGGCCAGAGCAGTGAAGGGATGCATGATTCAATGTTGAATTATGCGTCCTGTGCTATAGATGATGTTTACGAATCAGGGCAGAGCAGTCTGGCAGAAGGAGGAAATACCGGTGATTATGTCAGTGGCAAGGCGGATACTGACGAGGTAGATGGGCACATGCAAAACCAGATGGAAAATGAAGATAGAGATGGTGATATTGCATATGATTCCGACAAGTCCAGCGAAGAAGAGAACGTGCAGGAGGTGCCTAATCCTGCATCATGGAATCAAGACTTCTCAACTGCAATGACCATGAATGATGTTCATGATTCTGCCTGGCAATATCACCAGAACAACATTGCGACAGGTGCCATGTATCCAAACAAGCAAGCTCTGAAGGATGCAATAATTAGTTGGGAAATGTCCACGCAATGGGTATTTCTAGCACATGTGTCAAGTCCGAAAAACTTGACAATGGTATGCAAGAACCCGGGTTGTCCCGCGAGGCTGCATGGCTATCTCCCTAAGTATGGCACAAATTGGATGATCAGTGACTTAGTTCATCACACTTGTGTCATTCCCTCCATCCCTCGAGATCATCCTAATCTTACGTCCATGCTCATTGCTCGGTTACTTTATAGCGAGATAGTGGAGAGCAAAGCGATGGAAGTGAAGGCTATCTAAACAAAAGTCTTAGTGAGGTTCAAGTACAAAATATCATATGGCAAGGCTTGGAGGGCTAAGAAGAGGCCACTTGAGAGCAGATTTGGTTCGTATTTTGATGCATATGACTCTGTTGTCCAGCTCCTCCACACACTACAGGACCAGAATCTAGGCTCCTATGTTGATATCCAAGACTTGTTCATGCCAGGGTTCCCAAATGTAAAGGTGTTGCATCGAATGTTCTTCTCTTTCGGTGTGTGCATAGAATCTTTCAGACATTGTCGACCAGTGATATGTGTAGATGGCACTTTTCCCACTGGCAAGTACAAGGGTCAGATCCTTACCGCCATTGGTCAATACATGCAAAATCAAGTTGTTCCTTTGGCATTTGCTTTTGTGGAGAGCAATAACATTGAAAGTTGGACATGGTTCTGTAGGCAATTGAAAATAGTTGTTGTGCAGGATAAGCCAAATGTGTGCATTTTTCATGACAGGTATGCAGGTATACTCAGTGTGATAAAGACATTGTCAAACCCTGGTCCTGAGGAACAAACTCCATGATAGGACTTGCAGAGCCGTTGGTGCATGCGCCATCTTGGGACTAATTTCTTCTCATAGTTCAGAAATAAGAACCTCATGAATCTATTCAAGAAACTCTGCAAGAAGAACCAGCTATCGAAGTACAATTTGATACGTATCAGAATAAATGTTTGCACACAGAACACATGAGGGACAGGAGAGCTACACGAGATGCGGTTGTGAGGGCACATGTTGAAGTAGTAGATGCACAGTTAGCAACAGGATCAACTGTCGTGGAGGAGGAGCTTGTTGGGCTTTGTGACTTGCCAGGATTTGATCCACCTGGTACTAAGAGAAGGCTTGGGCGGACAATTGAAACCTTTGATCGGTGAATAGAGTATGAGCCTCTCGAGAGGTGGTATTTGCTGCATGACACACATGGATCAAGATACGGTGTCATGACTACCAACCTCGCTAAAACATATAACTTTGTCCTCAGAGGAAATAGGGCTTTGCCACTTACAGCCATCGTTGAGGGAATTTTCTATGGTATGGTGAAGTATTTTAGAGATAGAGTCAAAGCAGTGCCTGCATATCACTAACAACCCGAACACACGCTACTGTGAAAGGGTTATGAAGTACATGGATGAAAAGATGGAAAAAGCCCGGTCACACATTGTTGTCGCCATCGGAAATATAGAGCGAAGGTTTGAGGTTCGCTTAGCTAACAACAAATTCGGATGTGCAAATGAGACGAGGACACACGAGGTGAAAATTGGAAATGAAGTCCGACCAACGTGTGAGTGCACATGCAACAAACCCAAGTTGCTTCATCTACCTTGATCGCATGTACTTGCTGTTGGGGAACGCGACAGAAAACAAAAATTTCCGGTATAGCGAGCACGCCCAGGACCACTATGAAGACTGCATACAAGGTTTGATCTGATCCGTACCGACTCGAAGCGCAGTGGAAGAAGAGTCGGTGGAGATCATTGGTGTAGATCCCCGCAACTAGGATTTTACAACCTCCCAACCGCGAGGATGTACTCCCTCGTCGGACAGCCCTTCGGGAGGCGGTCGGACAGTCCCCCGGACAATGTCGCGGACAGCCCTCCGGGAGGACCCTCGAAACTCGAACGGAGACTCGGACAGCCCTTCGGAAGGACACACGAACAGCCCCTCGGGCAAAAGATCGAAACTACGACCTCTCTACGGGGTTGCACACATACGGTGTCATCTATCCGGCAGGGCTTCGCCGTCCAGAACTAGTTCCTGCCGGAACCCAAACAGCCTTTCGGCTCTACGAAAAACTCTTTTCGTGGGAGGGAGAGAGAGAGCTAGCAAAAGCATAGCATTTGTATGAGAGCAAAGGGATGAAGGTTTGAGCTGCCCCTCACCTCCTATTTATAGGAAAACCAAGGGGTAGGGTGGTTTTACAAGAAAACCTAAAAACCACATGGAAAGGAGTCCTTCCCAAGGACCCAAAAACTGAAACCAAGGAACAAGTGGGGGCTCCATGGAGGAGCCCCATTGTGGCCGGCCACCCCTAGTGGGTCCCCCAAAGGGGGATTCTATCCATCCATGTCATACCCCAAGATCTTTTAAGCAAACCCCTAAAAAGGTAGCTTTCCAATAAAGTAATCCGAAAAGCACTTTCACTATTCATGATGACATTTTTTCAGCGTCCAGTCAAACCAAAAATATTCATGTGGTCCTAGAACATTTCCAGTACCCACAAAAAATAATTTTCAATGCGATCCGGAACAATTCCGGATTAGTGATTTTCATCTACAAAAAGCATCTGAAGTGGTTCCGGTAGCTCCGGAACATTTCTGGTTTTCATCCCGAAAAATTTCGGAAAGTTTCTAGAACGATTCTGGCACCCTTCAAGAATTATCAGGCATGTGCCGAAACCAATTTGACTTTTTGGTATCCCCTGAAACAACTTTTCAGTTTCACCGAAACTGTTCCGTTGTTCTCTCTGCGGAACTTTTCCGTTGTCTGAAACTTTTCCGATGTCCGAAACTTTTTTGGTGATTTTCTCCCAGACTCCCTGTCTAGTATTCAGCAGATAGATGAAACTTAAGCGTGTGACCCTATAGGTTCAGTGAAGTATAGACATGACCCGGAACCCCTTCCGATCAATGATCAACATCGGAGCCGTGGACACCCATATTGACCCCTATACCCACACAAATGAATATTCGAGTGAACCTCCAGTTGCCGTGTGCTATTCCTGTTGCTTCGCGATATGTTAAAATTACCCGAGGTGAGACATGTTGGCATCCTCATGGATCAACAAATTGTCCACTATGCCAGTTACATCGTTGCCGGTATTGTTCTCTTTTCTCGTTCCCGTGTTCCGGCATCCCCGTGATCAAATCACAAAGTGTCTGGCCAGACAATGATGGATATCGTAACACCGAGAGGGCCCAGAGATATCTCTCCATCGTCGGAGGAGAAAATCCCAATCTTGAGCTATCAAGTTACTTGACATATTTTTCCATGAACCCGTAAGCCGCTGTAATAGCCACCCATTTACGGATGACGTTTAACAAACCCCAAAGTTCATGAAGCAAGCATGAAGAAACTCGATACTCTCATGGTCTAAGGAATTATGCAAACGTTAACCATCTCTGTGTTATAAACCATTAACTAGTGACGAATGTATCTCATAGCATAACATCAATTCAGGTCGATTCAACACAAGTGTTCTACCAACATCGTGCCCTCAAAATTGCCGGCATAGCCATGCCCATGATTAGGAAAACAGGATCATCATACAATACTTGAGCCAGTCATAGAGGCTTGACTAGGAATACATTTTCCCGTTTATTATCCCACACGTGCACATGAGTTTTCCTCCAAGCCTCGTTTAATTTACAGACTCGAGAATCATTGTAGTTATAGCATGGAACATAAACATTCATTACAAACTCGGAGATACAAAATAACTGTTATTACTGCCTCTAGGGCATATCTCCTAGAGACTCCCACTTGCACTAGAGTGATAATCCAGTTACATGGCTTCCCTAACACCAATGGATATCCGGTGTTGCTCATACTTTGCTCGTGGTAGAGGCTTTGTCATCGGGTCTGACACGTTCAGATCCGTGTAAACTTTGCGTACTTTCACTAAACCTTCTTCAACATGATGTCGAATGAGTTTATATTGTGTTGAAAATGCATTGTCTTATGGTGTGAACATGGCTTCCTTGCCTAAGCCACGACGCCACTATTATCACAATAGATCTCCGCCGGGTCCAGAGCACTTGGAACCACACCAAGGTCTTCAAGAAATTGCTTGATACCGACAGCTTTCTTGGAGGCTTCTGAAGCAGCAACATATTCCGCCTCCGTCGTAGAATCCGCCACAATCTTTTGTTTGGAACTTTTCCAATCAACTGCATCGCCGTTCAATATGAAAACATAGCCAGATTGAGATTTGAAGTCATCTGGGTCAGTCATGAAGCCTGCATCAATGTAACAACTTACAATGAGCTCTTAATCACCTCCGTACACAAGGAGTAAATCCTTGGTCCTTCTGAGGTACTTAAGAATACCCTTGACTGCGGCCCAGTGTTCCAATACTGAATCACCTTGGTACCGGCCGCTAACACTTAGCGCATAGGAAACATCCGGTCTTGTACATAGCATGGCATACATAATAGAACCAACTGCCGGAGCATATGAAATATCATTCATTTGTACTTGCTCATCGAGGGTCTGAGGACTCTGATTCTTGCAAAGCACTATGCCAGGTGACATGGGGAGTAGGCCTTTCTTGGAGTTCTCCATGTTGAACCTTTTCAACACCTTGTCAATGTACGTGCTTTGGCTTAGCGCTATCAGGCGTCTTGATCTATCTCTATAGATCCTGATGCCTAATACATATGCCGCTTCGCCTAAGTCTTTCATCGAAAAACTCTTCTTCAATGAGTCTTTTATTTCGCTAAGAAAATTCACGTCATTTCCTATCAACAATATGTCATCCACATAAAAAATTAGAAATGCTTTTGCGCTCCCACTAAACTTCTTGTACACACAAGATTCTTCATCGTTCCTGATGAAGCCAAACTCTTTGACCACTTCATCAAACGAATGTTCCAGCTCCTTGATGCTTGCTTTAGACCATAAATGGCTTTCTGAAGCTTACATACCTTTCCAGCATTCTTAGGGTCGACAAAACCTTTTGGCTGTATCATGTATACATCCTTTTCAAGGTTTCCATTTAGGAAAGCCGTTTTGACATCCATCTGCCATATTTCATAATCAAAATAAGCAGCAATTGCTAGTAATATCCGAATAGACCTAAGCATAGCTACGGGCGAGAAAGTCTCGTCGTAGTCCACTCCTGGAACTTGCGTGAACCCTTTAGCGACAAGTCTAGCTTTGTGGATAGTAATGTTACCATTCGCGTCCGTCTTTCTTTTGAAAATCCATTTACAACCAATGGGTGTTACGCCATATGGAAGTTCTTCCGAGTTCCAAACTTGGTTTTCGTACATGGATTCCATTTCAGATCTCATGGCCTTGTGCCATTCCCTTGAGCTAGGCCCCTCCATTGCTTCCTTGTAGTGCGCAGGTTCACCGTCTTCAAGAATGAAGATTTCGTTATGAAATCACTCGGGTGGCTAGATATGTTGGAAATATGCCCTAGAGGCAATAATAAATTAGTTATTATCATATTTCCTTGTTCATGATAATCGTTTATTATCCATGCTATAATTGTATTGATCGGAGACTTAGATGCATGTGTGGATACATAGACAAAACCATGTCCCTAGTATGCCTCTAATAGACTAGCTCGTTGATCAAAGATGGTTAAGGTTTCCTAGCCATTGACATGAGATGTCATTTGATAAGGTTTTGTCAGTCCTAAGGATGCTAAAAGGTGTGCAAGCTTCAGTGATCCTTCTATGAACTGAAGCAAGCATCTCAGAGTTGGAATATACACTTTGATGAGGTGATCAAAGTTTTTGAGTCTATACAAAGTTTATGAGAAACTTGTATTTACAATAAAGTGAGTGGGAGCACTATAGAGTTTCTAGTAAGCATATGTGGTTGACATATTGTTGATCGGAAATGATGTAGAATTTCTGGAAAGTATAAACGGTTGTTTGAAAAGAGTTTTCAAAGGAAGACCTGGATGAAGCTACCTAATTGTTGAGGATCAAGATCTATAGAGATAGATCAAGATGCTTGTTGAGACTTTGAATGAGTACATACCTTGACAAGATTTTGAAAGAGTTCAAAATGGATTAGTCACAGAGAAGTGTTCTCGCCTACTTTGTAAGGTGTGAAGTTGAGTGAGACTCAAAGCTCGACCACGACAGAAGAAATAGAAAGGACGAATGTCGTCCCCTATGCCTTAGCCATAGGCTCTGTATAGTGTGCCATGCTGTGTACCCCACCTGTGTGTGCCTTGCCATGAGTCCGTCAAGGGGTACAAGAGTGATTCAGGAGTGGATCACTAGACAGCGGTCAAGATTATCCTTAGTAGCTAAAAGACTAAGGAGATATTTCTCGATTATGGAGGTGCTAAAGAGTTCGTCGTAAAGAGTTACGTCGATGCAAGCTTTAACACCGATCCGGATGAATCGTAGTAGCAATCTAGATACGTATAATGGAGCAGCCATTTGGAATAGTACCAAGTGGAGTGTGGTAGCAGTGTTTACAGTTCCAAATTGAGATTTGCAAAATACACATGGATCTGGATGTCGCAGACCCGTTGACTATAAGACCTCTCTCACATGCAAAGCATGATCGAGCCCCAGAACTCATTGGGTGTTAGATTCATAACAATGCGAATCACATGGTGATGTGGACTAGATTATTGACTCTAGTGCAAGTGGGAGACTGTTGGAAATATGTCCTGGAGGCAATAATAAATTAGTTATTATTATATTTTCTTGTTCATAATAATCGTTTATTATCCATGCTATAATTTTATTGATCAGAGACTTAGATGCATGTGTGGATACATAGACAAAACCATGTTCTTAGTATGCCTCTAATAGACTAGTTCATTGATCAAAGATGGTTAAGGTTTCCTAGCCATTGACATGAGATGTCATTTGATAATGGGATCACATCATTAGGAGAATGATGGGATGGACAAGACCCAAACTACAAACGTAGCATATGATCGTGTCAGTTTAATGCTACTGTTGTCTGCATGTCAAGTATCTGTTCCTATGACCATGAGATCATGCAACTCACTGACACCGGAGGAGTGCCTTGTGTGTATCAAACGTCGCAACGTAACTGGGTGACTATAAAGGTACTCTACAGGTATCTCCGAGGGTGTTTGTTGAGTTGGCATGGATCGAGACTGGGATTTGTTACTCCGTGTAACGAAGAGGTATCTTGGGGTCCACTCGGTAATGCAACATCACAATAAGCCTTGCAAGCAATGGGACTAATTGTTAGTTGCGGGATCTTGTATTAAGGAACGAGTAAAGAGACTTGCCGGTAACGAGGTTGAACTAGGTATGGAGATACCGACGATCGAATCTCGGGCAAGTAACATACCGAAGAACAAAGGGAACGTTATACGGGATTAACTGAATCCTTGACACAGAGGTTCGACCAATAAAGATCTTCGTAGAATATGTAGGAACCAATATGGGCATCTAGGTCCCTCTATCGGTTATTGACCGTAGAGGTGTCTCGGTCATGTCTACATAGTTCTCGAACCCGCAGGGTCTGCACACTTAAGGTTCGGTGACGTTTCGATAGTATAGAGTTATGTATGGTGGTGACCGAAGGTTGTTCGGAGTTCCGGATGAGATCCTGGACGTCACGAGGAGCTCCGGAATGGTCCGGAGGTAAAGATTTATATATAGGAAGTCCTATTTTGGTCGCCGGAAAAGTTTCGGGCTCATCGGTAGTGTACCGGGAGTGCCGGTAGTGTACCGGGAGACCATCGGGAGGGGTATTTCGACCCAAGAGCCTACATGGGCTGTGGGAGAGTGAATACCAGCCCTTTTTGGGCTGGTGGAAGTTCCACACAAGGCCCATGCGGCTGGGAAGAAAAGCCCAAAGAGAAAAAGGTGGAAAAGGCAAAAAGGCAAAAATAAGGAGGAGTCCTAGTCCTACTAGGATTGGAGGAGGAATCCTCCAATCCTCCTTGGTTCGGCCGACCCAAGGGCTGGCTCCTTGGGAGCCAAGCCTCCTCCTCCTATCCTCCTATACACTGGAGGTTTTAGGGGTTTTGGCACTAGTTTTTTCAGCCACGTGCTACCCATTCCTCCAGTGCATAGTTTCTCCTCTAGATCGGATTTCTGCAGTGCTTAGGCGAAGCCCTGCCGGAATAGCTCCACCACCATCGCCGGAGCGCCGTCACGCTGCCGGAGAACTCTTCTACCTCTCTGCTCCCTCTTGCTGGATCAAGAAGGCGGAGATCGTCATCGAGCTGTATGTGTGCTGAACGCGGAGGTGTCGTCCGTTCGGCGCTAGATCGGAAGGACCGTGATCAAGATCACGAGACGGATCGTGATGAGTTCGCGGGACGGATCGTGATAAGTTTGCGGGACGGATCGTGATGAGTTCGTGGGACGGATTGTGATTGGGTCGCGAGACGGATCGTGATGAGATCGCAGGACGCTCGGCGATTTGGATCGCAAAGACGTTCGACTACACCAACCACGTTTCTTAATGCTTCCCGCTTAGCGATCTACAAGGGTATGTAGATCCACTCTCCCTCTCATAGATGTTCATCACCATGGATAGGTCTTGCATGAACGTAGGAAATTTTTTGTTTCCCATGCGACGTTCCCCAACAGGATAGCCCTACCTGATCTGTGCGGTTCAGTTACAACATTGTCTGAAGTCTCCGCATCACATGCGACAACTTCCGGCTCGGTTGTAGGGATAATTAGCGGGATTTCTTCCGGTTCATTAGCCATATCAACGGTTGTCAAAGATTCACTAATCTCATTAAGTTGTACTGTCCTCCCACTCAATTCTTTAGCGAGAAACTCTTTGTCGAGAAAGTGTGCAACCTTTGTGACAAACACTTTGCCCTCGGACTAGTGGTAGAAGGAATATCCAATGGTGTTATTTGGATAACCTACAAAGTAACATTTGTCTGATCTGGGTTCTAGCTTGGTTGGCTATAAACGTTTTATGTATGCCACACAACTCCAAACCTTGAGATGCGACACACTAGGTATCTTCCCATACCACATCTCATGTGGTGTCGTCTCAACAAACTTAGACGGTGCTCTGTTTAATGTATAAGCAGTAGTTTCTAGTGCATGACCCCAAAAAGATATCGGTAGATTGTAAGAGACATCATCGACCTTACCATGTCTAACAGGGTTCAGTTACGTCGTTCCGACACTCCGTTTCACTATGGAGTTCCGGGAGGCGTAAGCTGTGAAACGATTCCACGATCACTCAGATGTTGGCCAAACTCATGACTAAGATATTCGCCTCCGCGATCAGACCGCAAAAACTTAATCTTTTTTTCACGATGATTTTGTACCTCATTATGAAATTCTTTAAACTTTTCAAAGGTTTCCGACTTATGCTTCATCAAGTAGATATAGCCATACCGACTTAAATCATCAGTAAAAGTCACGAAGTAAAAATACCCACCCCGTGCGACCGTGTTCCTTGGACCATATACATCACTATGTATTATATCCAATAATTCACCTGCCCGTTCAGGATGAACCGTGAACGGCATCTTGGTCATTTTTTCCATCAAGCAAGCTTCACATATGACAAATGATTCAAAATCAAGGGACGGTAAAACTCCATCTTTATGGAGTCTTTGCATGCGTTTCTTTCCGATGTGGCCAAGCCGACAGTGCCACATGAAAGTGGTGGTGGTATCAGCCTTCTTAAGATGTTTTGCAGTCACGTTAAAGACATCATTTTCACATTCAAGATTTAGTACGAAAAGGCCCCCAACAATGGGTGCAAATCCATAAAACATATCCTTACAATAAAGTGAACAACCATTGTTCTCAGACTTGTAGGAGTACCCATCGTGTACTAAACATGATCCAGAGATAATGTTTCTACACAACAATGGAACAAAATAACAGTTACTAAGTTCTAAAATAAATCATGAAGGGGGACGTAGAGGCATAATGCCGACGGCTTGAGCGGCGATCCCAGCACCGTTCCCGACACGCATCACGACTTCATTCTTTGCCAGCTTGCGCACCTTCTGAAGCCCATGTATCGAGTTGCAAATGTGAGCAGCCGATCTGGTATCAAATACCCAAGACTTAGAATTTTCTCTAGCAAGCAAAACGTCAATGACATTAACTTGTATAACAATTATACCTTTTCCGGTTTTCCCAGACTTCTTATCTTCCAGATACTTCTTGCAGTTTCTCTTCCAGTGACCAGTGCCCTTGCAGTAGAAGCACTCGATTTCATTCTTGGCTCCGCCCTTAGATTTGCATTGGAAGCCGGTCTTACCGGCGCCCTTGCCCTTCTTTGGCTTGCCTTTCTTTTTGAAACTGGTAGTTTTATTCACAAGCAACACTTGCTTGCGATTTTTTTTGCAGTCCTCCTTCAGCAGTTTTCAGCATGGCAAGCACCTCATTTGCTATTTTTTCCATCCCATTCATATTGTAGTTCATGATAAAACCGCCATAAGATAGGGGGACTGAACCTAGAAACAAGTCCATAACATGCTCTGGCAGAAGTGGGAATTCTAGGGTTTTAAGCCTTTCAGCGTAGCCAATCATATTGACCACGTGCTCGCCAACTGAACTGCCCCCAGCCATCTTGGTCTCTGCTATCATTTTCATGATATCAAAACGTTCAGACCGTGCATTAAACTTGTACAGATCATCTAGATCCTTGATCATATCAAAGGATTTATGGAATTCAAAACATTTTTGAAGCTCTGAACTCATGCAAGACAGCACGAGGCACTGCACTAAGTTGAAATCATCATCCTTAGTGGCCCAGACATTTTGTATGTCTATCGCGGCTGTTGCCGCCGGCTTAGGTGGAGGAGGTCCGTCAAGCACGTACACTTTCTTAGCACCCCTGAGGACAATCCTCAAGGTACGGACCCAGTCTGCATAGTTGTTTCCATTCACAGCTAACTTCTCTTTCTCTTACATAGGGCCTAAGTTGAACGCGGTGTTGCGAGCCATTTGATCTACAACGGAAACACAAGTTCACTTAGACTTTGTTCATAATGATTTTTTTGCACTAGTGAATAAACAATTTTATTCTAAAGTGTGCTCCCACTCAAATCAATATCTCTCATAATTGATTGTGAGTTATGCAAGACCCAACTTTCAATTCAGCATCAAGGATGTAACCATCTCAAGTGATGAGAATTTCAATTGGTAGGCCAACTTGCCAATCACATCTCTATGTGACTCTTGTTCAACTTTCGATGCGTGTATTCCGAGCTCATGACTTTCATGCCTGAACGTCATGACAACCAAGTGATCTCGCTGCGAGGTCTCAACTCACCCGCCTCACACTTCTCTAATCATTTGTACCCATGTAACCATTTGATACCCCGAAGAGATAGGAGTTGGAAGACATAGTAAATCAAAAAAATTCCTACGTAGCACCAAGATCTATCTATGGAGAAACCAGTAACGAGTGGGGAGAGATTGCATCTACATACCTTTGAAGATCTCTAAGTGGAAGCGTTACAAGAACGCGGTTGGTGGAGTCGTACTCGCAGCGATTCAGATCGCGGTGGATTCCGATCTCAGCGCCGAACAAGGGCGCCTCCGCGTTCAACACACGTGCAGCCCGATGACATCTTCTATGCCTTGATCCAGCAAGGAGGAAGGAGAGGTTGAGGGAGAGCTCCGAAAGCACGACGGCGTGGTGATGGTGGAGCTACGTGAACTCCGGGAGGGCTTCGCCAAGCGCTGCGGAGAACGAGGAAGAGGAAGGGTAGGGCTGCGCCGAGAGAGAGAGAGAAGTCGTGTCTCAAATCATCCCAAACCCTTGCATATATATAGGAGGAGGGAGAGGGAGGGCTGCCTTGTCCCCTCCTACAAGGAGGAGAGCTTCGGCCGAACTAGGGGGAGAGTCCACCTCCCACAAGGGAAGTGGATCTCCTCTTTTAAAACCCTTTTGCCCTTTATCTCTTGATCCCAGCCGCATGGGCCTTTCTAGAAGGTCTTGGGCTGGCACACCTCATTTTAGGGCCCACAAAGTCCTATGGTCGTCACACCCCTCCCGGGGGTCCTCCGGTACCCTCCTGACACTCCCGGTACACTACCGATGAGCCCGAAAACTTTCCGGTGACCAAAACTGGACTTCCTACATATCAATCTTTACCTCCGGATCATACCGGAGCTCCTCATGATGTCCGGGATCTCATCCGAGACTCCGAACAATCTTCGGTAATCACGTATACCATTTCCCTATAACCCTAGCATCATCGAACCTTAAGCGTGTAGACCCTACGGGTTTGGAGACATGTAGACATGACCGAGACACCTCTCCGGTTAATAACCAACAGCAGGATCTGGATACCCATGTTGGCTCCCACATGCTCCACGATGATTTCATCGGATGAACCATGATGCCGGGGATTCAATCAATCCCGTATACAATTCCCTTTGTCTATCGGTATGATACTTGCCCGAGATTTGATCGTCGGTATCTCTATACCTTGTTCAATCTCGTTACCGGCAAGTCTCTTTACTCGTTCCGTAATACATCATCCCGTGGCTAACTCCTTAGTCACATTGAGCTCATTATGATGATGTCTTACCGAGTGGGCCCAGAGATACCTCTCCATCACACGGAGTGACAAATCTCAGTCTCGATTCGTGTCAACCCAATAGACACCTTCGGAGATACCCGTAGTGCACCTTTATAGCCACCCAGTTACATTGCGACGTTTGGCACACCCAAAGCATTCCTACGGTATCCGGGACTTGCACAATCTCATGGTTTAAGGAAACGATACTTGACATTGAAAATCTTTAGCAAACGAACTACACGATCTTGTGCTATGCTTAGGATTGGGTCTTGTCCATCACATCATTCTCCTAATGATGTGGTCCTGTTATCAGTGACATCCAATGTCCATGGTCATGAAACCGTGACCATCTATTCATCAACGAGCTAGTCTACTAGAGGCTCACTAGGGACATGTTGTGGTCTATGCATTCACACATGTATTACGGCTTCCAGTTAACACAATTATAGCATGAACAATAGACAATTATCATGAACAAGGAAATACAATCATAACCATTTTATTATTGCCTCTAGGGCATATTTCCAACAGTCTCCCACTTGCACTAGAGTCAATAATCTAGTTACATTGTGATGAATCGTACACCCATAGCATTCTGGTGTTGATCATGTTTTGCTCGTGAGAGATGTTGGGGATATGACCCGCCGAATAGGCTCCGGGTCATGATATTGGCTCGTGAACCGGCCCAAAGGTGAGTCGTAATATTAAGTGGCCCAGGAAGATAGGCGGCTCACGGTGTGGGCCGTACGACGGCCCGGACCGAGAAGACCCGGGCATGCAAGCCGACTCACAGACGGCTTGGGCAAGAAGATAGAGAGAGACTCGGTTAGCAATTGTAACGACCCGGATGTTCTGACCTCTTATATAAAGGCAGATCCGGGGTGACTTAGAGGACAGGCAATCGAGAACTAGGTCAAGCTTTTAGCCCCTTGTAATCGATACGCAAGTAATACAAGCACAAGCAGGACATAGGCTGTTACCTCGATTTGAGGGGCCGAACCTGGGTAAACCCATGTCTTTCGTCTCGATTAACCCCTTTGAGTCCACCTCATTGGCGATGGCCTCGAACCAAAGTCCGTTCACCCGGACATCTGCCGTGATAAAACCACGACAGTTGGCGCCCACCGTGGGGCTAGCGCTTGGTGGTGTTGAGTTCTCAAAGGGCTCTCTCCCAGGGCTCGAAGGATATGTGGTTGGAAGGATGATCAAGAGTCATCGCGGCGGGCTCTACATCGACGCCGCCGGCTGGGGGCTCGATGCTGGTTCTATGGAGTATGGATTCCGGGTCCCGTTTGGCGGGATCCAGGTTTTCGTCGGAAAGGTTGATGGATCTACACCCGGGCCGGACGTCTGCACCAACATCGTCGAGCCGGCTTGGCGTCTCCAATTTGCGCGTGGTACACAGTCTGCCCGTGCCCGTCTAGGTCAGAAGCATGTTCTCGTGGGCTTCACTCAAGGCTTAGATCTAGAAGCGTCCGGGTCACAGGGAACTCTCGTTTGATCGGAAGATGAGTCTTCCAGTGGGGAGACAGAATCAGTGTATCAGCTCAGCAATGGTGGCCTTGGGGGCTACTATGACGACTATTCTGCGGTAGAAGGCGTTGAGACGGATGCTATGAGCCCCCCGGTTCACGCGGTGGTATTCATGGCAGGATCAGCCTCAGCCGCCGGTGACATGACTACGGGAGCCGCCGCAGCAAGCGATAGCCCGTCGCCGCCGGCTCAGGTTCTAGTGGAATTGATGGACGAACTTACAGCTCTCATGGCCACAGAGGTAACCCCGGATAATCAAGCATCCAGGAATCTAGAGGTGGCATGGATCAAGGGCTGTATGACAGAGGGACGACAAAGGATGGACGAGCTGAAAGCCCAGATGGAGGAAGAGGCGGAGCGTATCAAGGCAGACGCTTCCGACTGGAGCTAGAGCAAAGGTCAGCGGCCGCGGTGCACCGGAGGAGGCATCAATCCCATCTACCAGAACGTTACGAAGCGAGGAACCTTTTTAACACCCCTGGTGCGGGGCGGGTTATGGGTGTGCCAGAGAGCCGCCCGATGGAGCGCCCGGCGACTCATCCACCCCAGCATAACCAAATATCTCCCAGGGCTTTTCCAACACCGACGGGTCATTATTCTAACCCGGCCGAGAACATGGTAGCAGCGGCCGCCCGGCTTGAGACGATCCCCATCCCAGATGAGGCGCCCTTTGCGGAGGAGGTGCGGAACGCCGTTGGATATTTACAGACGGCCATGGCCCAACAGGAGAAGTATACTCATAGCCGGAGCCGGGTTCACTCTACCCCTCTCCCCAGTCGAAGTTTCAGCCGGCGTTATGAGTCGCCGGCGTGTTCCAGCAATCACTCACGCCGCGGACCACCGGAGGATAATAGGGCGGCTCAGGATGCGCAAGCCATCATGGGCCAGGCGGGAGACAGGCGAGAGGCGGAGGTAGCTACAGCCCGTCCAGAGCCGGCGCTTTCCGTGTCAATGGGAGTAGCTAGTACCAGAGCCGTAGGGGTGTTATGTTTAACTCCGGCTCTGAGGAGTGAACGGCTGCCCAAAGACTTTAAGGGGCCCCGAAAGGTTCCGAACTACACAACTGATCTACCCCCGGAGGCGTGGGTTGAAAGTTATGAACTGGCCATGGAAATGCTGGATGTCAGTGAGGCGGTATGCGCAAAATACTTCATCATGATGCTTGAAGGTCCGGCCCGTACATGGCTGAAAGGTCTGCCATCCAACACGATAAGCTCATGGGCGGAGCTGAGAGCGAAGTTTATGAAGAATTTCCAGGGGACCTGTAAGCAGCCTATGACTATTGTCGATCTGGACCACTGTGTTCAATAGGAGAATGAGTCGGCCCATCATTGGGTCCGGCGGGTGTCGACCATTATTCACTCTTCAGAGCAGATCACAGCGGCTCAAGCGGTGCTTACCTTAGAGAAGAATTGTCATTTCGTTCCATTGAAGCAGAAGCTCGACCGGCTCAAGCATACATGTCAAGATATGGGATAGCTCATGACGGCCTTGACAAAGTATGCCGACTCAGATAACACAAAGGATCCGGGTTCGGATGATGAGAAGGCCAATCAAGCGAAGAAAAACAATCAAGGAAAGGGTTTTGCGAACAATGGGAATCAGAATAACGGAAGAACACTGATGGTGGATCCGAGCTGGTGGCGAATACCAACACAGGACAGAATCATCCCAAGGGGGGTGGAAGATTCAGGCCAAGGAATAGGGGCCCCTTTAATTTAGAGGAGGCGCTTAGGAAGCCTTGTCCGGAGCACAGCATGCCCGACAAGCCGGCGTTACATGCGTGGGGTGATTGCTTTATCATGCAGAGGTTCAAAAACCAGCATTCCCAACCACGCAATAACCAGGGCGGTGGCCCGCCCGGCGGCTCAGGGCACGGCAGGTCAGGGGCTGGATTCGGTGCTGGCGGTTCAGGAAACGGGCATCCAGGTCAGAATAACCAAGGGGGGCATCAACAACATCCTGGCAACAACGGCAATAACAACAGTCAGCAGCAGCGCAATCAGTCCGGGTTTCAGAGTAACCCGAAGCAGCTCAGTTCTAGGCAGTATCATGTATTCACGACCGGTCACAGTAAACGAGACGAGAAGTTGCGGAGGCGAGCGGTTAATACGGTTGCTCCGGCTCTCCCGCGATATTTGCCGTGGTCTGAATATGATATAATGTGGAGCAGGGAGGATCACCCGCCGCGGGTGGATGATCCGGGCCGGCTGGCTCTAGTTGTGGCTCCTCAGGTGAATGGCTATATGGTGAATAAAGTGCTCATGGACGGAGGTAGTAGCATCAACATCCTTTACTATGACACTTTCCGGCGGATGAAGTTGCTTGACAAGGATCTCAAACCCTCCTCCACTGTCTTTCATGGTGTGGTCCCAGGTAAATCAGCATACCCGGTAGGCCGGATATCATTGGAAGTAGCTTTTGGTGATGAGCATAATTACAGGGTGGAGTCTTTGTGGTTCGAGGTGGTCAAAATCAAAAGTCCCTATAATGCGCTATTTGGGAGGCCGGCTTATGCTAAATTTATGGCTAGGCCTTGTTATGTTTATCTACAACTTAAAATGCCCGTCCTAAATGGCACAATTACCATTCACGGTAACAGGAAAATGGCTCTTGAGTGTGAAGAAGGAGATGCGGCTTATGCAGAGTCTAGTTGTGCTCAGGAGGAACTGAAATTTTACAAAGAGAATGTTGATCCGGAGGATATGACCCCGCTCAAGAAGCCTACGATAGAAGTTGAGCCGCCACTCAAGTTTTCAGCGGATGATACCAAGGCAGTAGACTTTAATCCGGGTGATTCATCCAAGCAGTTCATCATTGGGTCTCACATGGATCCCAAATAGGAAAGCGCGCTCATCGAATTCATCTGTGAGAATCGGGACATCTTTGCATGGAAGCCTTCTGACATGCCGGGTGTACCGAGAGAGTTTGCTGAGCACAATCTTAATGTGGATCCAAACTTTAAGCCGATCAAACAGTTTCTACGGCGGTTCAACGAAGAGAGACGTAAAGCTATTGGGGAGGAAATTGCTCGGCTTTTGGCCGCAGGCTTTATAGTGGAAGTTTTTCACCCGGAGTGGTTGGCTAACCCGGTGCTAGTACTAAAAGAGAACGGCACGTGGTGCATGTGCATAGATTACATGGACCTTAACAAGGCTTGCCCGGCTGACCCTTTTGCACTCCCTCGTATCGATCAAATTATTGATGCAACAGCCGGATGCGAAAGTTTATGCTTCCTGGACGCTTATTCAGGGTATCATCAAATCAAGATGGCAGTAAAGGATCAAGAGAAGACGGCGTTCATTACACCTTTTGGCGCGTTCTGCTATGTCTCCATGCCCTTCGGGCTCAAGAGTGCCCAGGCGACTTACCAATGTTGTGTGCAGAATTGCCTCCACAGTCAGATTGGCCGAAATGTCCATGCTTATGTAGACGACATCGTAGTTAAATCCAGAAAGAAGGAAACTCTTTTAGAGGATTTGAAATAAACCTTTGACAATCTCCGGGTCTACAAGATGATGCTTAACTCGGCAAAGTGTGTCTTTGGTGTTCCAGCAGGAAAGCTTCTGGGTTTCTTGGTCTCTGAGCGGGGCATTGAGGCTAACCCAGATAAGATTAAAGCCGTCACTTCTTTAGGTCAGCCGACGTGTATTAATGACGTTCGGCGCCTTGCAGGGCAGATTGCTGCGTTGAGCCGCTTCATAAGCCGGCTTGGAGAGAAAGCTATTCCTTTATACCAGATGATGAAGAAAACAGACAAGTTTAAATGGAGCGCAGCAGTGGCTGAAGCACTTGAAGCTCTTAAAAAGCAGTTGACTGAGCCGCCAGTGTTAGCCGCTCCGGTTGAGAAAGAGCCTTTGGTCCTGTATGTGGCGGCTAACAACAGAGCGGTTAGCGTAGCAATTGTGGTTGAGTGCAAGGAGGCAGGGAAAGAGTACCCTGTGCAAAGGCCGGCTTATTACATCAGTGAAGTCTTGGCGGGGTCTAAACAGAGGTATCCGCATTGGCAGAAGTTAGTATACGGAGTTTTCATGGCCAATCGCAAGATAAAGCATTACTTTTTGGGGCACCAAATAACAGTGGTCAGTTCTACCCCGTTGGGGGATATCATTCAAAATAGAGAGGCTACAGGAAGGATTGCCAAGTGGGCCTTAGAGCTGAGTCATTTTGATGTCAAGTATGTTCCTCGTACAGCAATTAAGTCTCAAGCTTTGCTGGATTTCATAAATGATTGGACTGAATGTCAAGCCCCCGAAGAGAAGCCGGATAACACGTATTGGACTATACACTTTGATGGATCCAAGCAGCTAGAAGGGTCTGGGGCAGGAGTTGTTCTCACATCCCCCAAGGGTGACAAGTTTTGTTATGTGCTCCGGTTAATGTTCCCTTGTACTAATAATGCAGCTGAGTATGAAGCACTGCTCCATGGTCTCAGAGTCGCTAAAGAGATGAACTTAAGCCGGGTTAGGTGTTTAGGCGACTCGGATCTGGTGGCTCACCAAGTTTCAGGCACTTGGGATTCAAAGGATCTGTGGATGGCGGCTTACCGGCAGGCGGTGGATATCATTGCTGGTCACTTCAAGGGGTACCAGGTGGATCACATTGATCGTCGCAGGAATGAGGCAGCTGACGCCTTGTCACGGTTAGGTTCACAACGAAAGCCGGTACCACCTAATGTTTTTCTAGATGTATTGTATCATCCGACTGTCAAGATACCTTCTGAGGAGGATCTAGCTATTCCTGACCTGGAGGCAGAACTGGTGGCGGCTCTGCATGCTGCCCCAGATTGGACTATTCCTTATTTGGCGTATCTAACACACGGCGAGTTACCTCAACAGGAGGATCTGGCCAGGAAGATCACTCGCCATTCTAAGTCTATGGCGATTATCAATGGTGAGTTACATAAGTGTAGTGTGACGGGTGTCTTTCAGCGCTGCATCTCACCAGAGGAGGGCTGGCAAATATTAAGTGAAATTCATGCTGGCGACTGTGGGCATCATGTCGGATCAAAATCTTTGGTGGCTAAAGCCTTTTGACATGGGTTTTTCCGGCTGACGGCTCACAAGGATGCAGAGGACTTAGTTCGCAAGTGTGACGGCTGTCAGAAATTTGGCCAGCGTGCTCATGTTCCGGCTCAAGAATTGAGGATGATACCAATCACTTGGCCGTTTGCGGTCTGGGGGCTTGATATGGTAGGACCTTTCAAGCGATCTAAGGATAAGAAGATGCACCTTCTGGTGGCGGTTGATAAATTTACTAAGTGGGTAGAGGCAGAGCCGGTCAGTAAATGCAACGCAGCTATGGCGATTCAGTTTGTTAAGAAGATGATTTATCACTTTGGTTACCCACACAGTATTATTACAGACAATGGGACAAATTTATCCAAAGGAGCTATGAAAACGTTCTGTGAGAAAGAGCATATACGGCTTGATGTTTCAGCCGTGGCACATCCACAGTCTAATGGTCAGGCAGAGCGAGCCAATCAGGAAAATTTGAGAGGTGTCAAGCCATGGCTCATGGTTCCTTTGAAACGGACACCCGAATGTTGGGTTAAGGAGTTGCCTTCCGTCTTATGGAGCATCAGAACTACACCTAACAGATCTACAGGTTTTACACCTTTCTTCATGGTGTACGGTGCTGAGGCGGTTCTACCCAGTGACATCCGGCACGACTCACCAAGGGTGGCGGCTTATGTTGAGACGGACAATGAGGTAGCCCGCCAAGATGCGTTGGACGCCTTGGATGAAGCACGAGAGTTAGCAGCAGCCAGATCGGCAATTTAGCAACAAGACCTGCGACGCTATCATAGCCGCAGGGTAAAGACCCGGACGTTTTAGGAAGGTGACCTGGTGCTCCGGTTGATTCAAGACCAATCTGGAATGCATAAGTTATCTCCACCATGGGAGGGGCCTTTTGTGGTTAGCAGGAACCTTAACAACGGATCATATTACCCCATGGATATCAGAGATGAGTCGGAAACCGCGGGACAAGAGATGTTGCGGCCCTGGAATGTCGCACATCTGCGACCGTACTTTACTTAACAGGGGTTGAAAGCCACTATCATTGTATATATCATGAGCACATGAGTAAAATCTAGCATCCTTGCACAAGACTGAGGCCTTTGCTCTTATGTATACCTTTGTACGATCAAGATAAAATCTTCCGGCTCAAAAAGTTTGAGTTGAAGAGGGTCGTTCGCCGTCAAAACGGCTGATCTACCTTTTGGCTTTACGCCTTATCAAACGTTGTTGCAAAGAGGCTTCTTGCCTTCGGGTATAGCTTACTTCTCCTTTGCACAGCCAGCTGCCATTAAACTGTTGCAAGGAGGCTTCTTGCCTCCGAGTATAGCTTACTTCTCCCTTGTACAGTTGGCTTTATGCCTAGTTTGGATACATTAAGCGCTGATTGTTAACGGATGCTTCTTACCTTTTGGTATAGCTTACAGTGCCCTAAGACAACAGCGTGTATACCAAATTCCAGTTGCTTATCAACTGCGGCCATCGAAGGGGGCTTCTTACCGACGGGTATCGCTTATCTCACCCTAATGGCCGGCTTTGTGCCATTTCCGGTTACTTATTAACCGCAGTTGTCGAAGGGGGCTTCTTACCGACGGGTTCGCTTATCTCACCCTAACAACCGGCATTTACGCCAAAATTCAGTTGCTTATCAACTGTAGCTGTTGAAAGAGGCTTCTTACCTTTAGGTATAGCTTACTTCTCATTTCAAACAGCCGGCTTTATGCCGTCTCAGGCTAATTATTGGCCGCAGTTGTCGATGGAGGCTTCTTGCCTTGAGGTATAGCTTACATCTCCCATTGACAGCCGGTGTTCACTATACTCTTACCGGTCAATCTCGCTTAGAGACCCTGAGCCAGCTCAAGAAATTGACGGCCAATCTCGCCTAGAGACCCTGAGCCAGTTCAAGAAATTGACGGCCAATCTCGCCTAGAGACCCTGAGCCGGTTCAAATAATTGATGGCCAATCTCGACAGAGACCCTGAACTGGTATGAGTTTAACCATTCCGATCCAAGCAGAAGAGCTGTCATATGAGTTTTTGAGGAAGGAAAGATCATCATCGCATATGGTATCATGCCGGCTTATCAAAGCCGGGCAATTATAAGTCACGGGTTGCCACAGGCGAAACTACCCGGCACTTGGGGGCTACACAGCCGAACTCTCATCAAAGGTTCCGGTTCATCAATAGCCGCAGTTGTCGATAGAGGCTTCTTACCATCAGGTATAGCTTACATTATCCTAAAGACAACCGGCTCTTTAATAACTCCATCCGATGAAAGCCGGAGCCATGTGGCTTCGGTCAACAAAATTGAAGGTTTCAAAGAGATTATCCGGCTGTAATATTCTAGAGAAAGGAATGGCGTCTTAAAGGGCAGGCCCCTCATCAGAAAATTTCAAAGGTAGAGCCGGCAACACATCAAAACACAGAGAGGTGCAAATATATATGGCCACCAAGTGGCAGAGTCATGGTTACTCTGTTACAAAAGATACTCTCAGAAAGAGCAAAAGCATTGTCAGCCGCCCATGGCGGGTCATTACATAAAATCTGCGCTCATAAAGGCTAAGAGATTACAATTCAGTTGTTGGCGGCTCATCCTGCTCCGGGTCTTCCGTTGGCTTTATCTGAAGATTGCCCAAGTCCCAGTTACAGTCAGCCAGAGCAGCAAATGACCCCTCAAGGAACGGAGACGCGTCAAGCTCCCAAGGAAAGAGATCCTTACTGCGGGCGGGTGTCACATCTTTCCACTCATAGAGCGGCCCGCGGATTCTCTTCTCTTCTGCGTCGTAAGCTGCCTGATAGGTCTTCAAATCAGCTTCATCCGCCAAAACAGAGGCCAAATAGCATGACTCTTTGACACACCGGGTATAATCTTCCTCGGTGAAATCTGAGCCGTCATCTCTTTTAGACGGATAGCCATCCATCATTTCAGCCGGCGTTAGCTCGGGAGCAAAGGCAAGAGCCCGGCTCAAACCGGCAACGGCTCCTTGGCGGAAGGCAGACTTCTTGAGCTCTTCAATCTGCTTCGGCATTGTAGAGAAGAGTTCCAAGACCCCTTTCAGAGCAGTGGGGATCTTCTCCTTGTACTGCACGCTCTTGATGGTGAAGATGGCGCCACAGTATAGCTGCTCTGCAAAAGTGTAAATGGCCTTCAGTGGCAGAAGGCTATCAGAAGCCAACTGCCGGCTCCTGGGACCTGGATGAGTCGGATAAAATTAATGAGCCACTGGTTTTTTTACTAGCGATGCTAAAAAGGACAAAGTGAACAAGGAAGCTTACCAAATAGGGCGGCTGACATCTTCGCAATATGCTGTTTCAGAACTTGGAGTTCATCCGCCACGGCTGTAAGCCGCTGTTCAGCATCGTCCGCCCGTTTGGTTAAGGCGGCCTTTTCAGATTCAGCCGTCTCTTTTAAAGAGGTGAGCTCGGCGGTAACATTGACCAGTTCTTCTGCGAGAAGCTGGCATTTTTCATCCGCGATACTTCGAGCTTCTTGCTGAGCTGCCAAGTTGGCCTTCAGATCCGTCAGCTGAGACCCGGTTTCCTTCAAAGCTTCCTATAAAACATCAAAATACAGGATAAGCCGCCAAAATGCAAGATGGGTGTTAAAAGCAAATACAAGTCTCAAACAGATTGCAAGCAATATATTTGACACTTGGGGGCTAATGTCTATTTAATCTTGCAAGTATGTAGTTCCGGTTCATTTCCTTCAAAGTCGATCCGGAACTTGGGGGCTATATAATGGCTCTTCAATATGCTAATAATGGAAGCACCGACTCAATTTGATCAAGATTGAGCCGGCCCTTGGGGGCTACGATTACATCTTCAAGTTGTCTACATTACAGGCCCAGCTCAAATGTAATCTGAGACGGCCCTTGGGGGCTACGATTGGCAGTTCACTTTACTTACAGTACAAAGTTAAAAGAATGACAATCTCTACAAGAGGTCACAGAAAGACCCGGCTCAACGATGATACGTTAAGCCGGATCTTGGGGGCTAAGAAAGGATATAGTAAAGAAGGAAAAGTACCTCATATTTTGTATTCATGGAAAAGATCAACCGAAGTTCAAAGTCTCGGCTGGTGGTAACCCGGTTTATGTATCCAGCGTATAGCTCTTCAACGGTCATCTTCTCGCATGAAGAATTGAAGTTCAGTTTCTTTGAAGCTTCAGCCGGCTCTGTATGGTTGGTCAACACATGAGCCGGAGGCGTTTGATGATCAAACCAGGTGATAACAACATCCGGGGTGTCAGGGGTCTTGGCAGGAGTTGCCGGCTTAGAAGGAGCCCCTGGAGGGCTCTCCATGATGGCATCTTTAGCGGTCGGTTCAGCGGAGGCAGCCAGCGGGTTTTCCTCCGGTTGAGTTTCTTCCGGCTGCTTGGGCTCCGATTCCTCAGTAACTGGGCCGAAGGAGGGCTTGTTGGCCTTGCGACGTTTAGCTTGAGCACTGTAAAAAAGAAGAAGAATCAGCGGTTGAAGATATTGCTAATCATAGTAACAACCGGTTATCAAGATGCTTACAGTGGATTAATCTTAGGCGGTGGTATAATTGACTCCGAAGAGTCGCCGGAGGAAGGAGATTTCTGCAAAAATAAAACAGAAAGGTGAAGAGAGTATCAAGTTTACAAAGGGAAAGATAAAGGAAAAGAAGGGGTTCAAACCTCGGCAGGGCGTTTCTTGGGAGCCGGAGAATTTGGCAACCCGGACATGAGCTCAGTAGAGCCGGTGCTTCGAGTCTGTCGACGCTCGATTTGCTCTTGCTTTTTTAAGAGGAAATCGGGAGCCAGATAAGAAAGAGGGTGAGAAAGAGGAACTTTTCTGATAACCCGCCGCGGCTTTCGGGGGATGAAACATTCTGAGCCAGAGGAAAAGTAATTTACCTCAGGAGCATTGGCACGGCTGGTCTCCACTTCATCCTGTGAGTGAAGTAAGTGTTAAAATAGGAAGGTAAAAGATCAAGCAAGAGAGTTGAAACTTTACCTCTGAGCTGGATGATGGTGGCGGGTCAAACAAATTATCTTGCGGGACATGTTTTTTAGCCTTCTTGGTTGGGACCTTCTTCCTGGATTTTTTCGGAGGGGCAACATATTCCCTCTTCCAGAATTCTGAGTCGGCCTATAAGGATGACCTGGAGAGTGAATATCAAATTAGCAAAATACGAACAACGTCTAAGAGACGGAAGGGGAGAGATTAAACTGACATCGGGAGCCGGATTGTTAGCACTAAAAGGCGTCAGGCCAATCTTGCTACATGATCCGGAAGCTTCATGGACAAGACTCCGGATGGCGAGGGTAATGTCGTTCTCTGTCAACGAAGATCGGCTGAAGCATAATGAGCTATCATACTTGCCTTTATATTCGCACATGAGCCGGCTTCTATGGCTCAAAGGCATAAACCGCCATGAAATCCAGCAGCGGATCAGGTCCAGCCCGATTAAGCCGTTGGCCATGAGAGCCTTGATTTTGGCATGAGCCGGCTCATATCTTGCGCGTTCTGAAGATGGTAGCCGGCCAGGAAGCTCTGATGTTGTTGTGAGCCGGGAAGGACGATAACCCGGCAAAGGACGCTCGTTCTCAGGAGAGGTGTCCTTGCAATAGAACCAGGTCCTGTTCCAGTCCTTGGGGTGACTCGGCATCTGTGTAGCTGGAAAGATGATATCCCTGCGCCGTTGGATGGATATGCCTCCAAGTTCTAAGCTCGGGTCGGCTTTCACTTCAGTTTGCCGGTTAGCATAAAAGAATTCCCGAAAGAGTCCCACCGACGGCTTGATTTGAAGGTAAGCTTCACAGAGCACTTGGAAATTGCATATGTTTGAGACGGAATTGGGGGCCAAGTCTTGCGGGTGAAGCTTATAACAGTGAAGGACGTCCCGAAAGAATTTGGAGCCGGGAGGCACGAACCCTCGTTCAATATGGTCAGAGAACACCACCACTTCACCTTCTTGAGGTTTGGGCCGCGTCTCATCACCTGGGACCCGCCAGCTAATGACTTCCTTAGGAGGAAGAGTACCCGCGTGAACAAAATCCGACAAAAAGTCCTCCGTAATGCATGACCCAACCCAGTTGCATGAGTTGGACGCACGAGACATGTTGGCGGCTTAAGTGTTGTGCAAGATAAAAGGCGCGATGAGTCGAAGCGCAAGCAAATATTTTTGACGGCTTAAAAGTTTAAGGGTTCTACGGATAAGGCTGAAGACCCGGCTGATAAGAGCCAGAGGAGTTTGGCGACTCAACAGGGAAAAGGAAGATCGAAAAATCAACTAAGTCCTAAAAACAGATTCCGCAAGATGTCACTATATCTACGGATCTACAAAAGCAGAGAAAATGAATTTTATTTCTAACCTAGCGATGAACAACGGAGGAAAAAGAAAACGGAATGGGGCCATTGAGGCCCGTGCATCACGCGCGACCGGCCCGCGTGCGGCGGCGGAGCAAAAGCGCATCCTAAAGACGTTAGCGGCGTCGTAATGCGCTGGCGGTAACGGTGTTGGAGCCCAAACGACGGCGGCGGAGCACCGGTGAAAACCCTACTACAGCGGCGACCATCTAGGGAGCAGGAAAACTTACCGAAGACGATGCGGCGGAGGCGGATGGATCTCTGGTACGTTCAGGGTGATGCAGCGGCCAAGGTCGGGGACGATGTACGGACGGCATCGGCGCAGAGCTCGAAGGCGCTGGGGCGGCGATAGGAACAAGACGAAGAAACAAAGGCACGGGCGGGAGAATGGAAACCCCGACCCGCACGGGTCATATTTAAAGGGGGGTTAAGGAAGGCACAAAAATCCAGGCGATGACACCGTTCGACCGAGGCGGATGCCTCGATTCTCGGGATGACAGTTAAGTGAAAGATTTGGTGACACGTCAGCAGATCTCATGACGTCACGCTGGTTCATTTCCGGGCGGCTCGCCAAAAGTGGAAGAGAAGAATGAAGTGAGCGAGCTCAGTTCAACCTGGGGCCTAATGTTGGGGATATGACCTGCCGAACAGGCTCCGGGTCATGATATTGGCTCGTGAACCGGCCCAAGGTGAGTCATAATATTAAGTGGCCCAGGAAGATAGGCGGCTCACGGTGTGGGCCGTACGACGGCCCGGAGCGAGAAGACCCGGGCATGCAAGCCGACTCACAGACGGCTTGGGCAAGAAGATAGAGAGAGACTCGGTTAGCAATTGTAACGACCCGGATGTTCTGACCTCTTATATAAAGGCAGACCCGGGGTGACTTAGAGGACAGGCAATCGAGAACTAGGTCAAGCTTTTAGCCCCTTGTAATCGATACGCAAGTAATACAAGCACAAGCAGGACGTAGGCTGTTACCTCGATTTGAGGGGCCGAACCTGGGTAAACCCATGTCTTTCGTCCTGATTAACCCCTTTGAGTCCACCTCATTGGCGATGGCCTCGAACCAAAGTCCGTTCACCCGGACATCTGTCGTGATAAAACCACGACAAGAGAGGTTTAGTCAATGGATCTGCGACATTCAGATCCGTATGCACCTTACAAATATCTATATCTCCCTCCGGAATGTAATCACGGATGGAGTTGAAGCGGCACTTGATGTGTCTTGTCTTCTTATGAAACCTGGGCTCCTTCGCAAGGGCAATAGCTCCAGTGTTGTCACAGAATAGAGTCATCGGGCCTGACGCACTTGGAATTACTTCTAGGTCGGTGATGAACTCCTTCATCTAGACTCCTTCCTTTGCTGCTTCGAAGCAGCTATGTACTCCGCTTCACATGTAGATGCCGCCACGACGCTTTGCTTGCTGCTGCACTAGCTGACTGCCCCTCCATTCAAAATATACATGTATCCGGTTTGCGACTTGGAGTTGTCCGGATCTGTGTCGAAGCTAGCATCGACGTAACCCTTTACGATGAGCTCTTTGGCACCTCCATATACGAGAAACATGTCCTTTGTCATTTTCAGGTACTTCAGGATATTCTTGACCGCTGTCCAGTGTTCCGCTCCGGGATCACTTTGGTACCTCTCTACCAAATTTATGGCAAGGTTCACATCAGGTCTGGTACACAGCATGGCATACATAATAGAGCCTATGGCTGAAGCATAGGGGATGACACTCATCTCTTCTCTATCCTTTGTCGTGGCTCAATCTCACACCTTGTAACACAAGCAAGAACCCCTTCTTGGACTGATCCATATTGAACTTCTTCAATATCTTATCAAGGTATGTGCTTTGTGAAAGACCTATGAGGCGTCTCGATCTATCTCTATAGATCTTAATACCTAATATGTAAGCAGCTTCTCCAAGGTCCTTCATTGAAAAACACTTATTCAAGTAGGCCTTTATACTTTCCAAAAGTTCTATATCATTTCCCATTATCAGTATGTCATTCACATATAATATGAGAAATGCTACAGAGCTCCCACTCACTTTCTTGTAAATACAGGGTTCTCCATAAACCTGTACAAACCCAAACGCTTTAATCACTTCATTAAAGCGAATGTTCCAACTCCGAGATGCTTGCACCAGCCCATAGATGGAGCGTTGGAGCTTGCATACCTTGTTAGCATCTTTAGGGTCGACAAAACCTTCCGGCTGCATCATATACAGTTCTTCCTTGAGGAAGCCATTAAGGAATGTCGTTTTGACGTCCATTTGCCAGATCTCATAATCATAAAACGCGGCAATTGCTAACATGATTCGGACAGACTTCAGCATCACTACGGGTGAGAAAGTCTCATCGTAGTCAACTCCTTGAACTTGTCGATAACCCTTAGCGACAAGCCGAGCCTTATAGACGGTCACATTACCATCCGCGTCAGTCTTCTTCTTAAAGATCCATTTATTTTCAATGGCTCGCTTATCATCAGGCAAGTCCACCAAAGTCCACACTTTGTTCTCATACATGGATCCTATCTCGGATTTCATAGCTTCCAGCCATTTGGTGGAATCCAGGCCCGCCATCGCTTCTTCATAGTTCGAAGGTTCACCATTGTCCAACAACATGATCTCCAGGACAGGGTTGTCGTACCACTCTGGTGCGGAACGTGTCCTAGTGGACCTTCGACATTCAACAGTAACTTGATCTGAAGTTTCATGATCATCATCATTAATTTCCTCTCCAGCCGGTGTAGGCTCCATAGAAACAACTTCCTGTGCTGCGCTACTCTCGGGTTCGAGTGGAGGTACAATTACCTCATCAAGTTCTATTTTCCTCCCACTTACTTCTTTCGAGAGAAACTCTTTCTCGAGAAAGGATCCATTCTTGGCAACAAAGACTTTGCCCTCGGATCATAGGTAGAAGGTATACCCAATAGTCTCTTTGGGATATCCTATGAAGATGCACTTTTCCGCTTTGGGTTCGAGCTTCTCAGGTTGAAGTTTCTTCACATAAGCATCGCATCCCCAAAGTTTTAGAAACGACAGCTTAGGTTTCTTTCCAAACCATAATTCATACGGTGTCGTCTCAACGGATTTTGAAGGTGCCCTATTTAAAGTGAATGCGGCAGTCTCTAATGTGTATCCCCAAAATGATAGCGGTAAGTCGGTAAGAGACATCATAGATCGTACCATATCTAATAGAGTGCGATTACAACGTTCAGACACACCATTTCGCTGAGGTGTGCTAGGCGGAGTGAGTTGTGAAACAATTCCACATTTCCTTAGGTGCGTGCCAAACTCGTGACTTAAATATTCTCCGCCAAGATCAGATCATAGGCACTTTATTTTCCTGTCACGTTGATTCTCTACCTCACTCTGAAATTCCTTGAACCTTTCAAAAGTTTCAGACTTATGTTTCATTAAGTAGACATACCCATATCTACTCAAGTCATCAGTGAGGGTAAGAACATAACGGTAGCCACCACGAGCCTCGACACTCATTGGACCGCATACATCGGTATGTATTATTTCCAACAAGTCAGTTGCTCGCTCCATTGTTCCGGAGAACGGAGTCTTGGTCATCTTGCCCATGAGGCATGGTTCGCACGTGTCAAATGATTCGAAATCAAGAGACTCCAAAAGTCCATCGGTATGGAGCTTCTTCATGCGTTTGACACCAATATGACCAAGGCGGCAGTGCCACATGTAAGTGGGACTATCGTTATCAACCTTACACTTTTTGGTACTCACACTATGGACATGTGTAACATCACGTTCGAGATTCATAAAAAATAAACCATTGACCAGCGGGGCATGACCATAAAACATTTCTCTCATATAAATAGAACAACCATTATTCTCAGATTTAAATGAGTAGCCATCTCACATCAAGCGAGATCCAGATACAATGTTCATGCTCATAGCTGGTACTAAATAACAATTATTAAGGTTTAACACTAATCCCGAAGGTAGATGTAGAGGTAGCGTGCCAACGGCGATCACATCGACCTTGGAACCATTCCCGACGCGCATCGTCACCTCGTCCTTTGCCAGCCTCTGCTTATTCCGCAGCTCCTGCTTGGAGTTACAAATGTGAGCAACTGCACCAGTATCAAATACCCAGGAGCTACTACGAGCGCTGGTTAGGTACACATCAATAACTAGTATATCACATATACCTTTAACGTTGACGTCCTTCTTATCCGCTAAGTACTTGGGGCAGTTCCGCTTCCAGTGATCGGTACCCTTTCAATAAAAACACTCAGTCTCAGGCTTGGGTCCATTCTTGTTCTTATTCTTCCCGACAACTTGCTTACCGGGCACGGCAACAGCTTTGCCGTCCTTCTTGAAGTTCTTCTTACCCTTGCCTTTCTTGAAACTAGTGGTCTTATTCACCATCAACACTTGATGCTCCTTTTTGATCTCGACCTCTACTGATTTCAGCATCGACTACAACTCAAGAATGGACTTCTCCATACCTTGCATGTTGTAGTTCATCACAAAGCTCTTGTAGCTAGGTGGAAGCGACTGGAGGATTCTGTCAATGACCGAGTCATCCGGGAGATTAACTCCCAGCTGAGTCAAGCGGTTGTGTAGCCCAGACATCTTGAGGATGTGCTCACTGACAGAACTATTCTCCTCCATCTTACAGATGAAGAACTTGTCAGAGACGTCATATCTCTCGACTCGAGCATGAGCTTGGAAAGCAGTTTCAGATCTTGGAACATCTCATATGCTACGTGTTGCTCAAAATGCTTTTGGAGCCCCGGTTCTAAACTGTAAAGCATGCCGCACTGAACAAGGGAGTAATCATCGCAGCAAGAATGCCAAGCGTTCGCAATGTCTTGCTCTGCTGGGAGAAGGGGTGGGTCACCTAGTGGTGCATCCAGGACATACAATTTCTTGGAAGCTATGAGGATGATCCTCAAGCCACGGACCCAGTCTGCATAGTTGCTTCCATCATATTTCAGCTTGGTTTTCTCTAGGAACGCGTTGAAGTTTAGGGTGACATTCGCGTTGGCCATTGGATCTACAATATAGATTGTAAAGACAATTTTAGACTAAGTTCATGATAATTAAGTTCACATAATCAAATTATTTAATGAACTCCCACTTAGATAGACATCTCTCTAGTCATCCAAGTGACACATGATCCATGTCAACTAGCCCGTGTCCGATCATCACGTGAGACGGACTAGTCATCCATGGTGAACATCTCCATGTTGATCGTATCTTCTATACGACTCATGTTCGACCTTTCGGTCTTCCGTGTTCCGAGGCCATGTCTGTACATGCTAGGCTCGTCAAGTCAACCTAAGTGTTCCGCGTGTGTAAATCTGGCTTACACCCGTTGTATGCGAACGTTAGAACCTATCACACCCGATCATCACGTGGTGCTTCGGAACGACGATCCTTAGCAACGGTGCACAGTTAGGGTGAACACTTCTCTTGAAATTTTATTGAGAGATCATCTTATTTACTACCGTCGTTCTAAGCAAATAAGATGTAAACATGATAAAAATCACATGCAATCAATATAGTGACATGATATGGCCAATATCATCTTGCTCCTTTGATCTCCATCTTCGGGGCACCATGATCATCACTGTCACCGGCATGACACCATGATCTCCATCATTGTATCTTCATGAAGTTGTCTCGCCAACTATTACTTCTACTATTATGGCTAACGTTTAGCAATAAAGTAATTACATGGCGTTTATGAGTGACACGCAGGTCATACAATAAAATAAGACAACTCCTATGGCTCCTGCCGGTTGTCATACTCATCGACATGCAAGTCGTGAATCCTATTACAAGAACATGATCAATCTCATACATCACAATGCATCACATCACATTCTTTGGCCATATCACATCACAAGGCATATGCTGCAAAAACAAGTTAGACGTCCTCTAATTTGTAGTTGCAAGTTTTTACGTGGCTGCTATAGGTTTCTAGCAAGAACGTTTCTTACCTACGCCAAAACCACAACGTGATATGCCAATTGCTATTTACCCTTCATAAGGACCCTTTTCATCGAATCCAATCCGACTAAGGTGGGAGAGACAGACATCCGCTAGCCACCTTATGCAACAAGTGCATGTCAGGCGGTGGAACCAGTCTCACGTAAGCGTACGTGTAAAGTCGGTCCGGGCCGCTTCATCGCACAATACCGCCGAATAAAGATAAGACTAGTAGTGGTAAGCAAATTAACAACATCGATGCCCACAACAACTTTGTATTCTACTCGTGCATAGATTCTACGCATAGACCTAGCTCATGATGCCACTGTTGGGAGACGTAGTAGTAAATCAAAAAAAATCCTACGATCACCAAGATCTATCTATGGAGAAACCAGCAACAAGTGGGAGAGATTGCATCTTCATACCTTTGAAGATCGCTAAGAGGAAGCGTTACAAGAACGCGGTTGGTGGAGTCGTACTCGCAGCGATTCAGATCGCGGTGGATTCCGATCTCAGCGCCGAACAACGGCGCCTCCGCGTTCAACACACGTGCAGCCCGATGACGTCTCCTACGCCTTGATCTAGAAAGGAGGAAGGAGAGGTTGAGGGAGAGCTCCGGCAGCACGACGGCGTGGTGACGGTGGAGCTACGTGAACTCCGGCAGGGCTTCGCCAAGCGCTACAGAGAACGAGGAAGAGGAAGGGTAGGGCTGCGCCGAGAGAGAGAGAAGTTGTGTCTCAAATCAGCCCAAACCCTTGCATATATATAGGAGGAGGGAGAGGAGGGCTGCCTTGGCCCCTCCTCCAAGGAGGAGAGCTTCGGCCGAACTAGGGGGAGAGTCCACCTCCCACAAGGGAGGTGGATCTCCTCTTTTAAAACCCTTTTGCCCTTTATCTCTTGATCCCAGCCGCATGGGCCTTTCTAGAAGGTCTTGTCCAGCCCAATAAGGGCTGGCACACCTCCTCTGAGGGCCCACAAAGTCCTACGGTCGTCACACCCCTCCCGGGGGTCCTCCGGCACCCTCCCGGCACTCCCGGTACACTACCGATGAGCCCGAAAACTTTTCGGTGACCAAAATTGGACTTCCTATATATCAATCTTTACCTCCGGACCATTCCGGAGCTCCTCGTGACGTCCGGGATCTCATCCAGGACTCCTAACAACCTTCGGCAATCACGTATACCATTTCCCTATAACCCTACGACATCGAACCTTAAGTGTGTAGACCCTACGGGTTCGGGAGACATGTAGACATGACTGAGACACCTCTCCGGTCAATAACCAACAGAGGGATATGGATACCCATGTTGGCTCCCACATGCTCCATGATGATTTCATCGGATGAACCACGATGTCGGGATTCAATCAATCCCGTATACAATTCCCTTTGTCTATCGGTATGATACTTGCCCGAGATTCAATCGTCGGTATTTCTATACCTTGTTCAATCTCGTTACCGGCAAGTCTCTTTACTCGTTCCGTAATACATCATCCCGTGGCTAACTCCTTAGTCACATTGAGCTCATTATGATGATGTCTTACCGAGTGGGCCCAGAGATACCTCTCCGTCACACGGAGTGACAAATCCCAGTCTCGATTCGTGTCAATCCAACAGACACCTTCGGAGATACCCGTAGTGCACCTTTATAGCCACCCAGTTACGTTGTGACGTTTGGCACACCCAAAGCATTCCTACGGTATCCGGGAGTTGCACAATCTCATGGTCTAAGGAAACGATACTTGACATTGAAAAGCTTTAGCAAACGAACTACACGATCTTGTGCTATGCTTAGGATTGGGTCTTGTCCATCACATCATTCCCCTAATGATGTGATCCCATTATCAATGACATCCAATGTCCATGGTCATGAAACCGTGACCATCTGTTGATCAACGAGCTAGTCAACTAGAGGCTCACTAGGGACATGTTGTGGTCTATGCATTCACACATGTATTACGGTTTCCGATTAACACAATTATAGCATGAACAATAGACAATTATCATGAACAAGGAAATACAATAATAACCATTTTATTATTGCCTCTAGGGCATATTTCCAACAATAGGTGCCGTGATGGTGCTACACTTGGGAGAACACTAACTACTTGATATTTTGTGAGAGATCACCCTAATAAAAAGCGACTTCCGTGCAATCAAGAAGGGTGCAACAAGAGGGATAAACATCTCAGGCAATTCATAATAGCATGATATGGTATAGCCCCTTCTGACGGAGAAGTCAAGTATTTCTTCGTCTTCGGCATTCGCGTCGGTGTTCACCTTCGCGAAGATTGCCACCACCTTGTCGATGCACCAGATAATATTTCTATCTCAATAGCTAATAAAATAAGTGCATTACATAAGGTTGACACGCAGTTCATTAAAGTGCAATCATATGGCTCCAGCCATCATGTCGAATCATGACACGCAGGTCATGTTAATTACATCATATAGTCATCTCATACATAATCAAATTAATATGAGACCTGCTATACCACATCACATGCAAACCATCCTGCAAAACCAAGTTAGACGCCTCTAATCAGTTTATGCAAAATTTTATTTTATGTGGCTTCTAAGGTTTTGACTCAAACCGCAGCTACCAACATTTATCATCAAGGATGATAATTCAAGTTGCTAGAATAACTTTTCAGGGTGTATGAAACACGAGATAATAAAATCTCGAGCCTCATACTAAACTTCGTCATACGCGTGACCCCCGTGCAGATCACATCTGCATTGCCCTTTCGTCTGTGAAACATCCATCTTTCTTTAACTATGGTGGAACCCAAAGAACTGTTAGCAATTCGTTGATCTGTCAATCAGCATACTCAGGAGCAGCATGAAAGGATCAAGGATTGCCAGAACTTTGTGAGATTCCACCATGCCGTCAAGATCAGGACTACACAAATTCAAGGTAAGCAACAGGAACATCGGGTAACAAATTTCATCTGCTACCCCCACAAATAATTTTCAGTAATAGATCTCATCTACTACAAAATTATACTATGCAATACCCATACATCTCATGTATTCTAGATCATAACATGCATCAACTCATAGCCTGGCTCTTGATGTCACTATTGGGGAATGCGACAGAAAACAAAAATTTCTGGTATAGCGAGCACGCCCAGGACCACTATGGAGACTGCATACAAGGTTTGATTTGATCTGTACCGACTCGAAGCGCAGCGGAAGAAGAGTCGATGGAGATCGTTGGTACATATCCCCACAGCTAGGATTTTTCAACCTCCCAACCGCGAGGATGTACTCCCTCGTCGGACAGCCCTTTGGGAGGTGGTCGGACAGTCCCCCGGACGATGTCGCGGACAGCCCTCCGGGAGGACCCTCGAAACTCGAACGGAGACTCGGACAACCCTTCAGGAGGACACACGAACAGCCCCTCGGGCAAAAGATCAAAACTACGACCTCTCTACGGGGTTGCACACATATGGTGTCATCTATCCGGCAGGGCTTCGCTGTCCAAAACTAGTTCCTGCCGGAACCCAGACAACCTTTCGACTCTACGAAAAACTCTTTTCGTGGGAGGGAGAGAGAGAGCTAGCAAAAGCATAGCATGTGTATGAGAGCAAAGGGATGAAGGTTTGGGCTGTCCCTTACCTACTATTTATAGGAAAACCAAGGGGTAGGGTGGTTTTACAAGAAAACCCAAAACCCACATGGAAAGGAGTCCTTCCCAAGGACCCAAAAAGTGAAACCAAGGAACAAGTGGGGGCTCCATGGAGGAGCCCCATTGTGGCCGGTCACCCCTAGTGGGTCCCCTAAAGGGGGATCCTATCCATCCATGTCATACCCCAAGATCTTTTAAGCAAAAGCCTAAAAAGGTGGCTTTCCAATAAAGTAATCCAAAAAGCACGTTCACTATTCATGACGACATTTTTTCAGCGTCCAGTCGAACAGAAAATATTTATGTGGTCCTAGAACATTTCTAGTACCCACAAAAAGAAATTTTCAATGTGATCCGGAACAATTCCGGATTAGTGATTTTCATCTGCGAAAAGCATCTGAAGTGGTTCCCGCAGCTCCGGAACATTTCCGGTTTTCATCCCGGAAAATTCCAGAAAGATTCCAGAACGATTCTGGCACCCTTCAAGAATTATCAGGCATGTGCCGAAACCAATTTGACTTTTTGGTATCCCCTGAAACAACTTTTCAGTTTCACCGAAACTGTTCTGGTGTTCCCTCTGCGGAACTTTTCCGTTGTCCGAAACTTTTCCGGTGTCTGAAACTTTTTCGATGATTTTCTCCTAGACTCCCTGTCTAGTATTCAGCAGATAGATGACCCTTAAGCGTGTGACCCTATAGCTTCAGTGAAGTATAGACATGACCCGGAACCCCTTCCGATCAATGATCAACATCGGAGCCGTGGACACCCATATTGACCCCTATACCCACACAAATGAATATTCGAGTGAACCTCCAGTTGTCGTGTGCTATTCCTGTCGCTTCGCGATATGTTACAATTACCCGAGGTGAGACATGTTGGCATCCTCGTGGATCAACAACTTGTCCACTATGCCAGTTACCTCGTTGCCAATATTGTTCTCTTTTCTCGTTCCCGTGTTCCGGCATCCCCGTGATCAAATCACAAAGTGTCTGGCCAAACGATGATGGATATCGTAACACCGAGAGGGCCCAGAGATATCTCTCCATCGTCGGAGGAGCAAATCCCAATCTTGAGCTATCAAGTTACTTGACATACTCTTCCATGAACCCGTAAGCCGCCGTAATAGCCACCCATTTACGGATGACGTTTAACAAACCCCAAAGTTCATGAAGAAAGCATGAAGAAACTTGATACTCTCACGGTCTAAGGAATTATGCAAACGTTAACCATCTCTGTGTTATAAACCATTAACTAGTGACGAATGTATCTCATAGCATAACATTAATTCGGGTTGATTCAACACAAGTGTTCTACCAACATCGTGCCCTCAAAATTGTCGGCATAGCCATGCCCATGATCAAGAAAACAGGATCATCATGCAATACTTGAGCCAGTCATAGAGGCTTGACTAGGAATACATTTTACCGTTTATTATCCTACACGTGCACATGAGTTTTCCTCCAAGCCTCGTTTAATTTGCAGACTCGAGAATCATTGCAGTTATAGCATGGAACATAAACATTCATTACAAACTCGGAGATACAAAATAACTATTATTACTGCCTCTAGGGCATATCTCCTACACTTGCTGCTTACAGACGGTTAGGATTGGATGCAATCTCATTCGTGTCTACATACTTTCTGAAAGAGCCCGTCCTCAATACCTGGACAGGTGAGTTGCATGGTTTTCGATCAATGGGTAACTTCAACATTGTCGACCCTGCTGAAAGGAGATACATTCCACATCCTGAGTTCATGCGTACAAGTAGAGGAAGACGGCAATGCCAGCGCATCCAGAATGATATGGACGAATGTGAAGCCGGAGGGTGCACCATGCAATGCATTCTATGCAATGAATTTGGACATAGGGACCCTAAATGTCCCACTTCGTCACTACCGGGGGGGCGAGGCGTGGACAAGGTAGCCATGAACGAAGAGGAGGAAGAGGGAGAGCAAGAGTAAGAAACTAGGTTATCTTTAAATTTGTATTAAGTGTGACACTATGTGTTAAATTTGTATTAAGTGTGGCACTATGTATTAAATTTGTATTAAGTGTGGCACTATGTGTTAAATTTGTATTAAGTGTGGCACTATGTTTTAAGTGCACTATTGTAGGAATGAAGGGAATGTGGTTGCTTAATCCGGAGATTGATAGTAAGCATCATGCTGCACAATTATGTGAGCACAAGCTCGACCCCCTTGTCACTCGCACTTGTAAGGTGGACTGGAAGATACACCTGGATTGGATTGACCGGTACGTGTTTTATTTATTTATTTCAAGCATGTATATTAATGGGCCACACTAAATGAATTGTTATGCTTTCTGATATGCAGGTTGAAATAGGCTGTTTTTTTACCTTTCGCGCGTCTAGTAAAGGCCACTGACACCTCCAGACGCGTCGCCATTGACTCCTCTCTGCTCACCTGTTTAGTGGACTGATGGAGGCCTGAAACCCACACATTCTACTTCCGTTGGGGAGAGATGGCTCGTACACTAGAGGATGTCTCACTATTGTTGGGCCTACCATTGACGGGTCATGCCATAGGACCGTTGGAGGCGCCGCTTGGTTGGGAGGCATCTATGGCACAACATTTCGCGGGTGTTTATCATCAGGCTCCGGTTCTTGCATCGGAGCCTCGCGGACCTAAGTATGATTGGATGCGTCGTTTTAGTGTTAGTTCCTCGGCCGCATATCTTTCGTTTCTCATGCTTCTGATTTTACAATTACATTTGTTATTTACTAATACTTTCTCTTTACTCAATATAGTTGTAGAATTTTTCAGGGTATCCAAATGTCCCTATGAATGAGACACAAATCACACGTAGCCTCGAGGCGTCCCTATTGTGGCTTCTCGGTAAGGTTATGTTCACAGAGAACCATGTCATCATTGTAAGTGTGCGCTACATCCCTATTGCATTGGAGATCGCGAGAGCTGAGATGCCAAATCAGATCACACCTAGGAGTTGGGGTTCGGCGCTCTTAGCAGCTACATACCGAGGTATGTGCAACGGTTGCCAGCTTGCGGGGGACAAGTCAGTCCTTCTTGGATGCCCTCTATTTTTATAGTTGTGGTCGTGGGAGAGGTTCTTTTTAGGACGGCGAACATAGATGTCGAGGAGGGTTTTTCTGTGGGCCACCTGTTCAATGTTGAACACATTGACATGACTAGTTTCGGTCTGTGCTGGACACGTCGCAAGGTATGTCTCGTGTTATAATTTAATCTTTGCCTGCACTACGGCTGATAACTCACTTATAATCTGTACAGAAACGTTATGCTACTGAGCAGACTAGGTGAGCCTACATAGCATTAAACGAGCAGTTCGATGCGTGCACCGGGGTGATCTGGCAGCCGTGCACGCAAGCATCGATACATGTCAGATACCCCGGTGGTATTTATGAGCTATGCATAAGATATCGTGGTTACTGGATGTGGAAATCGAAGGTCATTTTCGATATCTTCGTCGAGGAAATGGCACAGCAGCGGGTTATGAGGCAATTTGGTCTTCGGCAGATGGTCGAGCCCCCCCCCCCCTCCCCCTATAGAGAGCCCACTGCCAACAGTAGTCCACAGGTATTGTATACTTATTCAATGTTTCATTGTCATTCACAATTGTTCACGATGAATCATCAGTTAATTGTTCAACACACACCTCAATTGCAGGAACACAAGGAAGGGGATAAGCAGGACACAGGAGCAGTGGTTACAAAGGCTTCGGCAGTACATTACAGACTGGGATACTACGACGACACGTCTGTGGAACGAGCACGAAAGGTTTGATCGCGGTGAAATCAATGCCTATTTGAATCAGTACATGAGCGGGACAAGGTTACACATCGTTCGGCACCCTCATCCACAGGAGATACCGGACCCTGTTACGTCAGATACATACCCGAGTTATGATACTTCGGGCTCTAGGCAGTACGTGGTAACTTCTATTGTCTTTATCAAATGCATCTTATTGTTACATACTTTGCCGTCCATACTTAATAATCATCATGACAATTTCAGGATGATCTGGCATTCGATCTTCATAGTGAGGTCATGGATTATACACATTCACTGTCGTCTGGACCTCTTATGGTACCAAGGTCTCAGCTCCGGCCATGGTTCATGCGTTTGGAGAAGAAGCTATGAGCTGTCTACGCGGCTATCACCTCCACCCGCACTTCGGACGTTGTTCCCCACCACCACCACCAACAGCAACAGTCGGGTCCCTCCACTCAATGACAACAACCACGTCCACGCCTAGCACAGCAGCCAACGCCCCCTCCACCACCTCCCGAGCAGGCTGGCAATTCGGCATGGCAGTACCCATAGCAACATGGTCCCTCGTCCAACTTCTTGTTTAGGCCTCCACCACAACAACAAAGTCCCACATCGGTTTCAGCCACATCCTGGTATGTCTCTTCAAATTTATTCTTTCCAATATTAATTGAGACTACGTATTTCATTACTTATGTTCCCTACCGTAGGATCTTTTGCATATCACGAGGCTTTAGCATCCGGACCCGGGTGGGGGAGTGAGGGTGAGCCACTATTGTAGCATAATACTTGGATGGACATGTTTTTGACTCCTCCACCGGGACCCACCCAGGATACACAGGATGACCAGGACAGGTTCGAGGTTCCTCTTCGTAACATTAGGCCACCCCACAGGTTGGGCTGGAGTACGCCTAGCATACCGCCTGAGCACTGAGGCAGACGTCGTCATTGACGCTTCCATCTATCAATAGAGACCGGAGCGGACCTAGAACAAAAATGACCCGGTGTCCACATGTACATATCATATATGACATCACACTCAACAAGTCAAAATATATAGCAATAAATTTCTTACCAAAATGAAATGTTTCACTTCCACTTGGAATACTATTTCTAAAGCATAAAAACTCCAAATAATCAACGTAAACATGAGACGGCGACATATGACAATAGATCATGATTGCCTGCAAAAGGAAAGAAAAACACTCAGTGCCTACACACGCATGTAGTCGAGAAATAATCTAGTTAGATCTAAATCGCTAGGTGGAATCAGCAAGTTAGAGAAATTTATCCCCAGTTGTATTATCTTTCAATTTTAAAATCCTAACCATACAATTAGGAGAACATAAATTAGAAAAATTTGAGACACCTAGTCATAGTTGAGGGAGTCATAGAGATCGCTAATTAGTACCAAGTTCAGAGCGTCGTACCTTTGTTTACTTCAAAAATCAAAATTTCAAAAATCTAGGAGCGGGAGAAGCCGTATAGAGACAAACGGTTGGGTGATGATGCGTAAAGTTTCAATAGAGAACGGTGGAAGGTGACGGGCGACGTCTTGACCAGATGAGATAAGACGTACAATGTTATTTTCTTTGTCCCATAATACAAAAACGTTTTTAATACTATTCTATTATAAGACGAAGGGAGTAGAAAGCAAACAGATGAGGCAAACAGATGTACAATATTATAGTATAAAGAACGCTTTTGTATCATAAGACGAAAAGAGTAGAAGGCAAACAGATGAGCAGCGGTACAGGATACAACTAAACAGAGATCGGTTAATCCATCGGCAGCAGTAATTAGCTAGCGAGGCCTAGGTTGGTGTGCGCACATTAGCTAGTAAATCATCGTGTCTCTCTCTAGCCGGATGGACATTGACCGCTAGCGCCGCTAGGTGCCTAGCTGAGCTGCACTGCCTCTGCTACTTAATCGCTGGGCTGCCCGGTGTCCAGCTCAAAATATTACGGGTGTCCAGCACAAAAATATGGACCTCATATAGCGTAAGCATCATATTTACCCGGTGTCCTGTGACACCCGGAAGACGAACGTAGGTCCGGCCCTGAGTAGAGACATGACTATCTAAGTATACATGAGACATAATAAGTATATATAAGACATATGTCTGTTCTATGTATGGGACAAATAATTATCTATTTATGTATGAGACATATTCATGTTCTATTTCGGTCTTTAGTTAGTTTAGCGGGGATAACACATATATGTTTTCAAAACAAGACAATACACACAAATAATATAAATACATCTGAATTAAACATTACATTGAAATTGCAAAATATAGCTAAAAAACTACATGAAGACATCATCGTCCTCCTCCATCGATGCAGAGCTCTTCCACTTGTCGATGCGGAGCTCTTGCCCTTCGACGATGTGGTAGTCTTGGCCTTAGTGGTTGGCATGAAGATGGCATCTTCGTCCTCGATGCCTTCTGTCCATAAATCTGTATTTTCTGCTGTAAACTTGAGGTACGATTCACCCTTATGCAGTTGCTTCTGCCATATTCCATGCAATCTGAGAAGTTCTTTTCGTATCTCTTCAAACGTCCTTGGAGGCCACCCACTCCTAGCTAATGCGTGAGCCAACTCATTCAATATGGTATCACTATTGATGAGTTCGTCCCATGAAACTACTCTATCATCAATCTTGAAATTGCTGGCTAAACGGAGAAGACGATGGGACATACCAGAGTGAAAATACTACGATCAAAAAAATAATGGGACATCTTGACGAAACTATGATACTACACTGGACTACTTACCCACCTTAGTGTGCAGGGGGTTTTATAGGTTCAAAAGAGAAGAATGGGTAGGAACTCAGAAACAGGAAACTATGGCGGGAGATATTGACGGGAACTAAGAAGCGAGAAAAGATGACGTGAAGTTCAGAGCGGGAAATTATAGCGGGAAGTCGGAAGCGAGAAAAAGTCTTACCGCTTGGTCGAGTAGCGGGATCTGTAACGCGGGCAACTAGAAGGGCTATATTTTGTCATTTTAGTCATCATAAAATGTTAGTTAGGTAGGAAAATATCAATGCATGCACCTATCGGCTTTGCCAACAACTATTAGAGCTAATTGGTCACGACTAAGCCAATTAGGTTGTGTTCGATAGCAAAGTATCAGAAAAATGCAGTAATTTAGTCAATAGGTACACAATACCATGGTTTTAAGTTAACAGAGTTTGTTGAAGTATTTAGAATACAAAGCACGTGTTTGGCTACAACACAGAATGCTGTAAATTTACAGTTGCATCTAGTGTTGTTACCACCTACAAAGCATCTGTTCAAGACTGGTGGGCTAGCACCTGCGCTGAAGGCATGCACGATCGACAAGCCAAGGCATTAATCACCATGCTCGTTTCTTGGTTCGTATGGAGCGAACGAAACGCGAGGGTCTTCAAGCACAAGAGTACCCCATCACCATTTCTGCTATCCTTCATTGTCAACGAGGCTAATCTTTGGGTGTTGACGGAAGCTAAGCGACTAGGATCCTTTATTTTTTGCGAGTAATCCGCATGTCGTATTGTAGTTGCATGTAACAAACTCTCATCTTGCTTATTTAATACATGAGACAAAGCTTTTATCTCCGTTTAAAAAAAACAATGCAAGCACGCGCAAGTGGCCGGTTGCGTACTGTTTTTGATGCGTTAATCTAGGTAGGTTGGATAGCCCTTGCCATTCGCGTCCATATGAACTGGAGCATGCACAGACGACTTAAGTTAGCACAATGGGAAAGAAGATAACAGGTGCAGACGAGTATCCATGGACTGATACACACATATCTGGCTAAACGGGCCGGCCTGGCACGGCCCGCTGATAATCGTGCCCGGCATGGCCCGGCCCGTCGCGGCACAATTACTAATCAGGCCGTGCCGTGCCGGCCCGCGTGCCCATTTCCAGCAGTTCCTTGTTTTCTACAGTGTGTTGGACTCTCCTTCTTGATAGCTCCCCATCTTTCATGGACATTAGTGTTCTCACCATATCAGAAGTGAGACTAGTTCTTCTTTCCTCAATTATTCTTCCAGCAAGGCTCAAAGCGGACTCCGATGACACAGTAGAGACGGGTACCGATAACACATCACGTGCTAATATCGAAAGCACCGGAAATGTAAGTATGTGTTCTTGCCACCACTGCAGTATGTTGAAGTCTTCCTCAGTATCTAAATCGAACATGACTTTGTCACTGTTAAGGTACTTCGCTAACTCCCCGCAACCTTGAATCGTAGATGTTGATGTGAAAGAGCTTCTGGCGGTAGAGGAGGAAGAACCAAAGATCTTGCTCCATGCTCCTCTTTTTTTACCTGTAGTAGGTGTTGGTGGAGGTCGTTGCATTCGGACTCCGGCATATTTTTGCTCATACTTAGCAACAACATCATAAAGCTTTTCACGAGCCATGTTAAAGTCACCTGTATAATCTAAACTTAGGGATGTAGATAGTACATTGAGTGCGCTACGATACCCTTCAAGTTTAGCTCTGGGATCCAAGATAAATGCAAATGCATACAACAGTGGAATATGTTCCCAATATTTTAAATACTTGGTATTTATGTCGGCGACAACATTAAGTAACAATCCATCACCTTCATATGCTTTCAGATGACTAGCAATGTCTAATAAGGTATGCACCATCAAAGGAGATGTGGGGTAATAAACCCCAGACAAAGATATTGTTGCATCATAGAACAACTCAAGAAATGCATACAATGATGTAATAACATGCCAAGTCTCAGTGGTGAGTAGAGGTTCAGCCCCATAATTTGCATTAATGGAACCATTGAAAGGAACTCTGTCTCGAATAACTGCCTTAAGCATCAAATATGTAGAGTTTCATCTAACAGGCATGTCTGAATTAAACTTATGAGGAGTTGCGCCTATAGCAATGCAATATCTCTTATAGTTTGAAATTCGTTGAGTTGAATTCGAAAGATAAGATATTACAGTGCGTATGCATTCAACGTGTGATTCACATAAATTAAAGCACTTTTAGCAATAAGATTAATGATATGGCAAGCATAACGTTGATGCATTAAAAAGGATGCAGCATATACGGAGAATATAGGAGTGAGGGTGGTCATTGCACTGGTGTTTGCTGAAGCATTATCCAAAGTTATTGCGAAAACCTTGTCGGCAAGATGAAAATCATTCACAATTTTGAGTACAGCTTCAGCAATGTTTTGACCACTATGTGATACATCTATTAATTCAAATCCTATGAGTCTTTTTTGTAGTTGCCAATGTTCGTTAACATAATGAGCTATTACACTAATGTAGTCTTGCTTAACCCGACCAGTCCATATATCAGATGTTAATGAAACTGAAAAAGTACACGTAGAAAATTCTTCTTTTAATTTCTCTTTACCAGTTAGGTAAAGCTTTTTAATATCCCTACTTGTAGTTTGTCTAGAAACTGGTCTATAATTAGGATTATGACAAGTTTGAATATATTCAACGAAACCGTCAGATTCATCAATGCCTACTGGTAAATTATTAGAAGCAATAAAACGGCATAAACCTTCTCGTGCAACTTTAGCATCGTACACGAAATTGCTTACCATACCGTCAGGGTTGAACCTGAGTTGAGTTCGCATACCTGCCCCTGTCGAGCTCAACGCGCTTGTTGCATCCGCCTTGGCGTGGGCGTCCGCATGCCTCTTCAGGTGGCTGGTTCCCGCCTTGGCTTCTCCGGTTAGTTCCTTCCGACACCTTTTGCACCTTGCCGTCACCCTCCGTACACCGTCCATCATGGATATTTCTTCATCGAAATATTCCCACGCACGAGAGGTTCTACGACGAGCTCTTCTTGCACCCAGGCTGGCGGAGGAACCCGTCCCGCTACTACAATTGGTTTGACATTCGGGTCCAGGAGGGGGGTTGAGAGTGGGATTTTCGGTATAGGCATGTTACATGGGTGGGGGCATGGTAGTGGGATCGACGCTCGGAAGGAAGAGGCTATAATCATCCATATCCCCAACCCCAAGACCGAAATCGGAGAGTGGGAAGCTAGTATTGGCATGATCATCCATGTTTGAGTGTGGGAAATATGTGGACTGGGTGGCCCTATTTGTAGCAAAAATTTGATAATTTTCGGACTAATTTGACCCTCTAACGGTCAAAATTTTAAATTTATACATTATATTAAAAAAACACCATAATCCCTATTAAACCCCCCTAAACCCCCCCTAAACCCTGCTCCCCCCATCCCCCCGCTCCCCCCAGCCCCGCTCCCCCCACTCCCCCACCGATCGAGAAGCCAGCGGCTCCCTACGGCCCTGCCGCCCTGGCCCCCGCCAGGCGCCAGCTGCGAAGCTGCCCCGCCCCCGCGTGCCGTGCCGACCGGTCGTGCCTAACGGGCCGTGCCGCGTGCCGTGTCGTGCCACGCGGGCCAGGCCGGGCCATGGCGTGCCTCGGGTCGACACGAGCTAATTGGGCCGTGTCGTGCCGGGCCACATGCTGGTGGTGGCGGCCCAGGCACGGCCCAAGGCGGGTCGCGGGCCTAACACGGCCCGTTTAGCTCGTGCCGGGCCGAACCGGCGCAACGTGCCGCTGGGCCGACCCGTTAAGCCCGACCCGTTTGGCCAGGTTTGGATACACATGGATGAACTACTCCCTCAGTACCGAAATATATGTTGCCGGAATACCTGAAGTTCAGCTACCCCAAAGGCATATATTTCGGTACAGAATGAGTACATACAGAATAAAATAAATGAATTACGCTAAAATACGTTTATATGTACATCCCTATATAATTTCTATTGAAATCTCTTAAAGAACTTATATTTAAAAACAAAGTATTCAGAAAACACAATTGTTGCAACCACTAACATTATTATATTACTGTTATTACTTTTGAGAAGTTTACTTTCTCGCATCTCTTACTAGCGTATTTGAAATAAGCCCGAACTGGACCGGAAGCAACTACAATTTCCATATAACCAAAAGCAAATATAATTGAAACAACATTTCACATACTAAGTAGAATTCACTGGCACCACAGTAACTGACAGCCCGTGGTCTCTTTAAGTTTTTGGATTCCCAAATAAGTCTTGAATAAACTAGCAAGATGTAGACATCAAACACCAAGTATTACAAAAAAAAGAACAGACCCACCAACACACTTGAGAATACCATGATCCCAGGGGCACACGAAATTGATGGCCTTGCATTTTTAATTTACAACATCACGTCTATGGTGTAAATAAGAACAATAAATCCGAGTTAGCCCGCTTCAGACTCTAACACTGTCATCGCAGAAGGAACAACGGTGATCTTCGTCATGGCGACAAAACACACATGGTTGAAGTCAGAGGCCATCGCCAGTTTTTTTCCCACCTAGCGGCACATCGGCCTGGTTAGCATCCCGTCAATAGGGATTTCACTGCAGAGTTCCACATTGCAGCGTAACAAAATCAATCTACCTAGAAGTTCCTTCCTCTGTATTGTTGCTGCATCTCCTGCAAAACAGATTAACAAGACACGATTAGAATGGACGATTTGCATCTCCAACTTAACAGAGCTGGGGCGTGCAGCATTTCATTTCAAAAGAAGCTCAGGATGTTGGCTTACAGGTGCATAATAATAGACAGGGCGGGTCTGCCCCATCATCATTTGCTGCCCATACTGCAAGATAATAAAAACGTAGTTAGCACGATGGTAGCAAATAGCATCAGTAATCTCGAGGCATCAGCTTATATGCAATTAGTCAGTAATTCAGTGTCCAGGTAACTCAGACTAGGGGGAAATGAATGACTATATAACAGCATGGAATGGCAAACTCATGGTTCAAACATAAGACAATTAATAAAGACCACTTTGTAATATCAACATTGGTAATAACTATATAAACCAAGATAACCCAGCCTAGGTCTTAGATAGGATCATTAGAAAACTAAGCATAACAGCATGTCAACGATAAGCCAAAACATGGTACATGGGGGGCTGTGAAGAAACTAAGAATGCATAGTGAACTTCATTTCACGTGAGCTGTCTCACCTGTTGCCCAGAAGGATGCATGTAACCCTGGGGAGAAGTTCCAGGCTGAGCATTGTAAACAACAGGCTGTCCACCATACGCCTGTGGGAACTGCAATATAATTACCTTAGTGAGGTACAGCAATACAGAAATTACTCATTTACAGGCATAGTTCACACAAGAAAAAACTCAAGGGGACACAAAATAGAATGTACAATATTCAAGAACCGCCACATAATTAAAAAATAAAATGCAACTCTGAATCATTTTACGATATATACTATATATTGGTTCAACGGAAAGCACACTTGGAAACATAACCTAGATATTCTTTCTACAACCAAGCACCAAGCCTATGTGCACCTTGGAAAGCATGGAGTACCGCATTTTGAGACCTTCGAAAATAGTGAAGGGCCGCAGCAATTAAGAAAAGCTTATCATTAAAATCTGTTGATAAGCTTTGGTGCCAGGTTAACTGTTTGGCTGATTAGTCTCTGTTAACTTTGCAATGCCACCCTTCACAATTTTTGGGAAAAACCAACAAATATATTCATAACTGAGACACAACTATTCTACACTAGTAATCACATAGGCGCAATGCACAGTGATATTAGGTATATAAGTTGCACATTGATATTTGTTAGGATATTGATTGCAAGTTGATAGTAGGTAAAAATTGAATGCTGATATTTGGCAGGATATTAATTGCGCAACAGATTTTATGGGATAGTGTTAAGAGTCCAAACTTGTTTATAACCAGTGACGGTTGTGAGTAATTAGAGCATTAAACATGTTTGGTGCTAAACATTGGGATGATTTAGACCATCAGATCAGCATGGTTCGATGGCCGAGATGGTTTTGGTTCTCCGCCCTTGTGATTATATAGGTTAATATAGTAGATGCATCCATTTGAATTCAAATATTGCACACATTTCACAAAAATGGTAAGTAACTTAGCAACTATCAAAAGTAGAAACTCACCCCCATGCCAACTGGTAAACCAGGTCCAGGAGTAGCCCCCATGTTATTAGGATAATAGTATGTTGCATCAGGCGCTGGAGGAAATGGTGGCCTCGGAGAAGTCACAGGAGTGAAACTCTTAGCGTTAGGATTTAATTTGAATTCCTGGTACGGAAAACCAATTGTCAATGCACTTGGCACAAGTGACCAACAAAACACCCAAGCAAAAAACATGGGCAGATATGATACACTATCTTCATTACATCCTGACCTTAGCGTTTGGGTTCAAACTTGATTTGTCTGAGCTAAGAGATCCCATCGAAGAACTTGGTGATAAGCCTGGAGCAGCACTTGCAGCTGAGTTCGCAGCAACCCGCTCGGATGTTAATGGTGTAGAACTACCAGGCCTTTGAGAGGAATTTGCGGAAGGAAGTTTGCTGGGTAGAGTCGAATCTGGTGCCGAACCATCTGATGACTTGTTTCCTTGGCCAGAAGATGAAGGCTCAGATGCACGCAACCTTGAAGGTGCCCCTTCCAAATCTGTCACAAGATTACAAAATTATCATACGCTCTGCTGCCGAAAACAATTCATGGAATTTAGAATGTTGCAGCTGAAAGAAATTAAAACTAACAAGGCCACTAGATTTTGCCATAAAAAAAATAAGAACAGATATATGAGTTTATTATTTCATGGGAATCAAGAGTTGTTATTATTATTATTGTCGTTGTTGAAAAACTATCAATAACAAAAGAATGATAAGGTCAACAACAATAATAAACAGTGGATCTAAATCTCCTCCCTCCAACGCAAAAATGTGCATGCAACCAAAGAAGCTTTAAATCTTGAAATGCATGAGCACCGACACTTGCAGCTGCTGGAAGTATAATCCACCTGGCATGCACACTGTCTATCGCTGGTCAATACAACACAACAGAACAATACATTGATATTTTCTTGGCCCATTCAATTACATCCCGCAACAGTCCAAAGTACCACACCGAACACATAAAATCAAAAATAACCAGACCTAGCAGCTAACACATGAAACCCATGTGACAATAATACATTTTAAACATGGCAAAGAATGAATTTATTAAACTTCTAAATTAGGCATAATTTACTGCTCACCTTCAGAAATCAGCGGCCTACCCCCTTCAGGTAACTGCTGAAATGAGAGGAAAATCCAAATTCAGGAAAAGAACGTCTTTGCACAGTTATATAAACAAAAGATAACTGGATTCAGTTTAGTAATTAGATTGGCAGAAAGAGAAGCTTACAGTATTCTCAGGTTGCAAGATCCTGTTGTCTTTGTCACCGCTACTATCTTTACTTCTCTTACCCTCCAACCTAGTGTTCATAGTAAATGTATCAATCACTATACTACAAATTAATACATTTAAACTGAAGTCCACTATCCTACAATGTCCATGCTAAGGATGTCGACAGTCATGATAATGAACAGCACATCCGCAATAGCAAGCAGGAATATTGAAGATTAAAAGAACGTGTCAAAAACAATAAAATGGAACTCATAGACAAAGGAAGCATCAGAGAGACAATGATGATAGGCTGCTAGCAGTGTTCCTGGGGATAAGGGAACGTAAATTAACTCCTTAAAAGATGTAGATTGATTTAAAACAGAAGTGTCAAAAACACTCATAGGCAAAGGAAGCATCAGAGAGGAAGTGATGGCTGCTAGCAGTGTTTCTGTACCATATCAAGGATGGATAAAAGCACAAACATGGTACTGCCTACTTCTTTAGCTTCCGCTTGAAATAAATTTGCAGTATGCCTAGCATCAAATATCCTAAACCAGCTAATTCCAAGACAAATCATATGATTACCCAAACGAAAAGTTCAAGAACCTTTTGCGTGAGTAAGAAACAGAACTAGGCTCAAACTTAGTTGGACAAAATCCCAAATAGGTCGAATCACATAAACAGTACACAGAAGTCGTGTGTTCAGTCTGACACAGGCTGCCACACAAGGTTGAGTTAAACCAAATCCTATGTGCCACCAAATTAGTAGCCACGAGTTACACCAAGTTTGGCTAAAATTTAGTATATGACATTAGGGCTAGGGTGCCCTACACGGTTCAGAGAGTAACATGCACTAACTGTTAGCAAAAAGGAAAAGTACATCGCTAGTGATCTAACTAAGTAGTGTGAGTCCTGTAGTTGGGCATATGGGATTGGTTAAGATTGCATCCTTCGAACTGGAGACAGTATTACTTAGGGATCAAGTAAGTCCTCCACATATAAGGAGAGGCATGTGACCATGATGAATCAACCAATGCGCAAACAAGGTAAACTCCAGCCATGAGGACTGCTAACTTGTGACCTATGCAAAAGATTTTGTACCTGTTGGCATCAGCAGGTAAAAGCTTGTTTGACTGGTATTCAGATGCTAGCTCGCCAGTTGCAGCAGTGGCAGACAAATGAGTACCGCCAAATATATGGGAAGATGATTTGTCATCCTACAAGTCAAAAATACAAACTGATATTAAACACTTGATGGCCCAGTGCATGTAGCTCCCGCTTGCGCAGGGTCCGGGGAAGGGTCCGACCACTTTGGGTCTATTGTAATATTAAACACTTGATGGCATTTACAAGAAATGGTCATAGGTTAGTGCATTAGAATATTTATTCTTTCATAAAACAAAAAGGTGCTGGTGAATAAATGAGAAGATCTACTTCTTATAAAAATTAAATTCTTTAACACAGCTGCTCACAGTTGGAAAGTCCCAGATAATGAAACCTCACAAGCTAAAAATTCAATAAACCTAGCAGTAACAAAACAGATGTGACATATTTATGAGACAAGGCAAAAGATTCACCAAACCTATACCACTTAAAACAATGACAAAGGCATACAACCATACTTGTAATTATGACTTAAGTAGAACACATGAAGATGCATTAGTTGATTCATTATGGGGGGAAATACTATTCTGTATGATGTCTTCTTCTAAGGAAATTCCATACAGCTCCTTACACTTAAATTGGTGTAATAGTGTTTGAATCAAATCTCTAGGTCTAATGCATAAGAGCTCCTTAAACTTACAGTCGAATCCTTGAACCTGCTTGGGACATTTAGTTCCCAAAAGTAGTGTAGTTGAGAAGTGACATTTAGTTCACAAAAGTAGTGTAGTTGAGTAAGTAAAGGACCAAAGTATGTCTATTTAGAGATGGCATGCCAACTTAGTTCAATCTAAATCTGTAAATCATGCTTGATTGTTTGAATAGTCCACATTACTCTTTTTCCTATGTTTACTAACATATACATCAGATCAATCATCATGCCAAATGGTGGGAATACAGCATAGTTAACATCATTTCATTTCCATACCATTGTTGATGAACACACTGGCAAATCCTTGGTATCAATGCTGCCTGGCCTGCTTGGGACATTTGTAAAGGGTTTAACTGTGGTATCAGTATCCCTCCGAACTGCAGAATATTTGATCTCTTCATCATGCTCCAAATCTTCATCCAAGTATAAACCTCTTTCCTGCGTAAGTAACAGCAGCATTTCAAACATTTTGTCTAAATTATTGTGCATGTGTTTTTCTGATAATTTTACACGGTCTGCCAACACTTCCTTTGCTGTCCGTCCACAAAACACAACACAAGTGGAAGCAGGAGTAGTTAAAAAACTGTGAAACTAACAAGCACCTTTACCATAAACATTTGTAGCCATAAGTGCAGAAGCCTACCTCGGCAAGATGAAGATCTTCTGTATCTTCACCCTCTATTTCTCGGGCTATCCTTGAAGCATGCTTTTCAAGTTCTCTCATATGAGGACCTCGCTCAAGCTTTGTGGTATAAAGATCTTCATTGAAAGTACTCTTTACCCCAAACAAAGCTGCATTTGTCTCGAACTGGTCCCAGCTCCTACAAACATACTGACTATTAATCATCGTGATGACGAAATTGATATAACAAGAAAAATATGTATAACGCGAGCACTGTCATGATATATAATAAAGAAGTGCCATTTCTATAAAGGTATGTTCAAGAAATGCAACCAAAAAAATCATGCTGACAGATTTAGCAATAGAAAACAATTTCTGCATGAACTTGTAGTTCACAGTTTCTAACAAGTACTAATGATGTGATCACGGTTGACAGTGAGGTTTCCATCCAAAACAGTAAACTTATGCAAGAACTTTGGTAGAGCATTAACCTAAACAAAAAATTCCTAACTATCGGCAGGCAAAGCAATTTACTGACATAGCACGTGAATATTTCTCATAGCTTGGCAAGGTGTTTTTAAAAATAAAGAATATTTGTCTTTGTTTTTAAAAACCAAAATATACAGCACATCAACATGAAATGGACGAACAAGGAAGGTATAACAGCTATGAAAAATATTACAAACAAACATAGCCACTTGAATCACAATGAGAAGATTGATTGTTACAAACATCAAGATAAGCCTTCACTTGGTTTTCAAGTACCTATGCCCCTTTCTGTCAATTTTTTCCAATTCGATGCAGTCTGAATCCCCTTCATCTGGTGCCCAGCGCTCAAGCTCCCTCTCTTCAGGGAAATGAGAACGAGAGATGGCAGAATCTATCATCAAGTCTTTCCTTTTGTCATGGATAGGACCTTTTGGCAGTTCATCACCGCCTAGTGTTACGTCCTAGTAATTTATCCAGAGATAGTCATTACATAAGAATGCAAAAAATATGGTAAGAATTCATGCAAGATGCAAGTCAAATCCAAAGTAACATCCATGGTGCCCATATAAACCAACAATGAAGCCAGCTAAGGATTATAACCACGGTCAAGTGAATTGTTGTTTGTTTGTTTGTTTGCTGCTAGGAGAACAAACCTTGGCAAAAACTTGAACAAGCTCCCGTGCTGGTATTATCATAGTCTCCGGCTTTCTTACAACATCGGTAGGATTAATTTGTCCTCCCACAGAAGTATCCTTTATCGGCTGTGCCATTTTTAAGACAATTCCTGCAACGGGGCTTGATTCTAAGTACATACAGAATGCAAGGGAAATACAATCTAGGAGAAATATCACCAAGGGAGAAGTAAATAAGTGCTAAAACGTTTAAACAAAGCATAAAGATAGATCAGGGGGGAATGGAGAGAGAGGTGGTACCAAAGTCTTTATCGGTGTTTGTTGCGTGGAAGATTCCAGAGATAACAGATCCATTTTTGACATGCACATCCACATGATGCCCAATAATTTGTGTCATAACATAGACTAGTCGATCCCGTGAAGGGTTTGCATGCCCTAGTTTGCCTCCATTTTCTAAACCCAAATAGAACCTTATCAACGGTAGTTCTTTCGCAGTAATACTGTATGAAAAGAGATGAGGTATTCACCTGCACTGGTAAAACCACCAGATGAAGATCTCATCAGGTGTGATTTACTATCATTCCTTCCACTGCCCTCCCTATCAAGCTTCCGGTTGGGTGCTCCGTTGGCTGAAGTCCTAAGAGGTGCATGCTGCTGTTGGCGACTCATCATGCCTGTATGCACAACATAAGAAGCTCAGCATTACTGCTACATAAGCATGATAGGAAACATGGAACTAAATGCGGAGGCGAATATAAAACACAGGTGCATAGATCCCAAACACAAAACGTGTTATTATTTACTTATTATAGATACTCTAGATGTCGGTCATCATACCTTAGCATGCATAAGCTACCAAAATGATTACCTAGTATTGCAATTCTGTCTGGAGATCATTATGCTTACTATACAAGCTTCTTCTATCAAAACCATCCAAGACAGAGGTTCACATTTCAACAACCAAATTGAGATACTAAAAGCAGATAGAGAGGGTGCTAACGAAAAAGGAAACTGTGGTCGACTCATTTGGCAAGGCAAGACTGACCTTACCAAGAGATCTTCACATAAAGCTAAACAATACAATGGTGGCACCATGTGACGAACAATGTGCAACACGTCTGCAAACAATAATCGTAAATACTAGTTTCCAATCCTAGATGAAATGGTGTTGGCTTCCTACTGCTGTTCCGCGAAATTATGTGGCGACGATGAACACTTAGTGACGGCAAACAAGCAAATCAGGCAGGGAACCATCCATTCTTATATGACCTGAAGCATATGGGAGAACCCAGATTGTTCCTTTTAGCGATTTATGTGGTCCTTCAGACCAACATGGCCCACTGGGCTCTATGGTGACTTCTTCTACTGTGCTACTTCAGCACACACTAGCCGGAGCTGTACGGAAAGCACAAGGCTAGCTACATGGCGAAGAGCACAAAGCATCCCGCAGGCAGAGGAGGCTACACAGCGAAACCAGCTCACGGAAGCCCGGGGGCAGACGAAATCCGGCCAGAGCAACAGCCCAAATAGAAATTTGTGTTATTGTTTACCAATTATAGATTGACCAGATGTCGACCATCATACCTTAACATGCATAAGCTACCAAAATGGTTACATAGCATTGCATTTACGTCTGGAGATCATTATGATTACAATATAATAAGCTTCTGCTATCAAAAGCATTCAAAACAAAGGTTCACATTTCAACAACCTATTGAGATACTAAAAGCAGATAGATAAGCAACACAGGGGACGCTAACGAGAAGGGAAACTGCGGTCAACTCATTTGGCAAGGCAAGACTGGCCTTACCAAGAGATGTTCACATAAAGCTAAACGATACAATGGTAGCACCATGTGACGAACAATGTGCAACACGGCCGCAAACAGTAATCGTAAATACTCGCTTCCAATCCTAGATGAACTAGTGTCGGCTCCTACTGCTCTTCCACAAAATCTTCACATAAAGCTAAACGATGCAATGGTAGCATCATGTGACGGACAATGTGCAACACGGCCGCAAACAGTAATCGTAAATACTCGCTTCCAATCCTAGATGAACTAGTGTCGGCTCCTACTGCTCTTCCACAAAATCTTCACATAAAGCTAAACGATACAATGGTAGCACCATGTGACGGACAATGTGCAACACGGCCGCAAACAGTAATCGTAAATACTCGTTTCCAATCCTAAATGAACTAGTGTCGGCTCCTTCTGCTCTTCCACAAAATTATGCAGCGACGATAAACGCGAGACAAGCGAACCAGCAAATCGGTAGTACCCATTCATGCTAATTTCACATAGGAGAACCCAGATTGTTCCTTGTGACGGCTTCTGCGGTCCTTGCGGACCAAGTAGACGAACGCGGGCCACTGGGCTCTACAGTGACTTCCTTCTCTACCGTGCTACTTCGGCAGTAGCCGGAGCTGTACGGCAACGCAAGCACAAGGGCTGGACACGTCGTCACGGGGGAAGAACACAGAGCCTCCCGTACGCAGCGAAACCAGCTCGCGGAAGCCGGGGGCACACGAAATCCGGCCGGAGCGACGGCCTCCACCGCGGATCCCGGCGGATCGCTCCCCGGATCCCGCAGATCTAGGCCGCGGGCCTACGGGCCGGACCGAGCAAGCAGCGCGCGAGCGCCAGCAGGCAAGCACCGTGGGTCCGTCCGGCCGGCCGGTCGGCCGCACAAGCGCACGGGCACAGCAGGTAGAGGGGAAGGAGGGAGGGAGGCGGCGAACCCTCGCGGGGGAGCGAGGGGGGCAGCATGCGTACCTGCCGCGGCGGGGCGGTGGGGCTCCGGGGACCTCGGCGCCGGGGGAGCGGGACGCCCGATCTGCCGCGGGGCGAGGCGCCGGGCGGATCCGCGGCAGCCGGAACCCTAGCTGCGGGCGGCGGCGGCGGAGAGAGGAGGCGGGGGCGAGCAGGCAGAGAGAGAGAGAGAGAGACCGAATGGATCGATGGTCTCCGCAGGAGGCCGAGCCACGGGGTTTTGGCTGGCGCGGCGTGAGCCGAGCCGACCCCGGAGGGAGCCGAGCTGGCCCCGGGGGCCTACTGCGGTACTGCCGCTGCTGGCGCGTCCAGTCAGCGACGGTCGTCGGGCCGCTGGCGCGCCGTTACCGTTAAGCTCCGTGCGACGTGCCGGCACGCGTTGGTGTCCGTGTAATAGTATTTGTTTTTTCAAGTCGTTCGCGGGAGGCTATCCAGCGGACGACCGCCGGCAAAGCGACGCGACGCCCTCGGCCCTGCGAAATTTCTCTTTCTTTTTCCTTGCGTGTGCGACGTGGCGGCAGCCCAGCGCATCTGATGTCCGCCCGACGTCTCGCCGTTTTTTTTTTTTTGCAGCCACGCGCAGTACCACTTTTCTTCTTCTTTTTTCCTTGCCTCTTGTTTTTCTGTTTCTTTTCAATATAAGACATCAATCTATTTCAAAACACCCCATCACAAAAAAGAGTTGTATATGTTGAAGGCCTTGACTGAATTGTAGGGATATTATTGCAACAGGAGCGTGGTACCTATGGTGGCTTCGACATCAACATACTCACCACGATTCCTGTCCACCACCATCCAGGTGGATCCACCTCGATCCTGGCAATTGTTGGAAATTATATGAAGTCGACTATGAAGAAAGAGGTGGGTGAGACAAAATGGAAGAAGCCAGATCCGAATTTGATCAAGTTATAAATGTGAATGGCTCACTCCATGTGGATGCTGGTGTAGGCGCAACAAGAGCTGTCCTGCGCGACGAGAGGGGACGGTTCATTGTTGCACAATGCAAATATATTGAGCATGCAGCGGATGCGATGACGGCTGAAGCGATGGCTATGCGAGATGGTTTATCTTTTGCAAACTCTCTAGGGTTCAACGGAATAGAAGCAGAATCGGACTCGATGAATGTGGTGAAGTACTGCCATTCCAAGAAGAAAACCAATGGTGGGATGTCGCCATGCCAAGGAGAAAACCAATGGTGGGATGTCGTAGCGGCATTTTTTACGAATTGCATAGATAAGGCAACATTAATTGGGAAGGTCATCTTCAAGCATTGTCCTCGTGAGGCAAATTCTCTATCACATGAGCTAGCTAAATTAAGTTTTTGTAATAAGAACAATGATAGTTGGTCGAATCCCCCCAAAAAAGGCTTAGAGCAGCGTTTTCCATACTCCAGTCGATACTTATTTTTGTAGGCAATAATACATGGTCATGTTGAACCAAGCAAATGGTCTGCAGCAAAGATGATCCTTTTTTACTTTAGAGCCAGAAACACTCGTGGATCACTTGAGATAATCGTCAATCTACAGTGCATGAAGGAACAGATAGGTGTTAACTGCCACCCTGTTCTAGAGTCTGAACAGAGCAAGAATAACCTTTTATTACATGCAATCCACCCAACCAAACTAATGTCGAGGCGACGCACTTGTTTCTGATGGAAATGAGGCATTGCAAAAATGTAAAAAAAAATTGCAAAACGAATGTTTTTGACGGCTACATCATCTTTAGCTTCGACGACAAAGCGTGGCAGACATTGCGATCCGGGGTCACGCGAAAACCCTTTCAACTATGTCTAAAACACTGGAAAACATGGATTCTATGGAAGGCTGGAGATGGCAGATCAATCACCAATCATCTCAACAGTTCAACGCTACGCTTCTACAGGAACAGGTTCCGCCACCTTCTAAATATCTGTCTAGCCTGCAGCGAATTAAGCAGTGGCAGTGGCAGCAGCAGCGGCTGGCGTCTCTGCTGCGGGGGTATCCTGCACCGTCTTCTGCGATGCCTTTATGTACTTCCAACCACGCTTGTTCACTCCGCTGAGTTTTATCGGAGCGTCAGCCACTGGCACACCTGCAAGACAAACATAGATCAACTGAAGTGAGGAACCCCTCACCCGGTGAAAATAATCCTGACATCGGTTACTTATTTCAGCTATGTTAAGTGTCTGTGTGTGTGGCAGGTTTCTACATGCTGATTCAGTAAACGTAAACATGAAAACATGATCAAAGGGCAATTAATACCACCTTCTATCAATCTGCTATTGACATATATGAAAAATAAAAGGAAATAGCTTGGGGTGACTGGGGCAGCAAACAACTCAATATTTTGGCACAGCACTGAACATAAAACAGAGCAAACTTTTATTTTTTTGCTTTTGGAGGCAATATCATCTGCCTGTCTAATTCAAAGAAGTCGGTGCAGAATCTTCCATGTTAATGAAAGAGAGACACATAAGACGCAAAGTTTCATATTAATCACTTAATCAGAATTTATATAACATCTAAGCTAGTGCAGAAATCATATCATCTCTGTAACATTAACACGGTAGTGGTTAGTTACTTGTCAGGAATGATTTGTTTGCGATGTTGAAAATCTTACCGATTATAAGTCATGCATCCACTAAAACCTGATTAAGCTGTCACGTTACTAGGGTTTTTGTTGTCAGAATATATTGGTACAGTTGCTACTTGGTAAGACATTACCGTCCCAGGAAATGTACCATACACTACAGTCAACACTCTACAGTATTCACAGCTAAGAATTGTAAAACGCATTGCATACCCACATCAAGTATTTGAGCGAGGAAATATATTGATACCTTACCTAAATCCCTAAACTCACTGCACTGCATAAATATCAAACCAACTAATCAAGACAACTACAAACCACCGTGACAATGTTATCCGAAATCGGAATGATCAAGCATAACCAAATTAATTCGAGTGAGACAAGCTGCAAACCACCAGAATCAGATACCAGTGCACACAACTGCACATATCAATACGCAGCATAAGTAGTCTCCCATCCAGGGGCCAAACTACCATCCCACCGGCGACCTTGCCGAATCTATTAACACTCGACCAAACTACTACCAATTAACGGGCATCATTCATTCAAGAACATCATAGCGACATCGATCTTCAAGCTGCGCATCGCCTCACTAATCAATCAGGGGGGACATTAAGCAGGGGAAAGAGCGGCGACTCACCGGCCTTGTGCCGAATCCCCCACGCCTTCCCGTGGCGGCCATCCTACATACAGTAGATCACAAAGCCACAGCAAAAGTTAGGGAGATGGACACAAGAGATTGATTTCTAGTGGATGAGCGGGAAGGATGGCGACCTTGTAGAGGTTGATCTTGGTGATCTGGTAGGAGACGTCGCGCCAGGTGGTCTTGGCGACCTTGTAGCCGACGCCCCAGTCCGGCAGGAACTGCACCACGTCGAACAGGTTCTTCTTCTTGTTCCTCTTCGCCTTGGCCGCCGCGGCCGCCTCTCCCTCCGACGGTGCCGCGGCGGCGCTGGTGCTCAGGGCCCTGGGGGCCGTCGGAGGCGCGAGCCCCAGGGACCGCCGGAGAAGCGCGCCCGCCGCCCTCTGCGCCATGAGCGTCGGTGTCCGGGGTGGCCTCCGGAGGTCGCGGGTAGGGGCGGAGGAGGCGGGTGGAGCGCGGACGGGAGGGGAGCGGCGGCGGCGGCGGCCGGCGGGGCTGGCTAGGGTTTGGCGCGGGGCTTGCCGGAGGAGAATGCCGTCGAGTGGGCTTCGGTTGATCTGGGCCGCTCGGTACACTCTAGTTTGCAAAGAACGCTGGTGCAGTTCCAAAAAAAAAAAAAACAGTCCCAATTTTGAAACAGCTTTGACTTTGAATAAATTCTACTAAATCCTTGCATAAATAATACCCCCTCCGATTCAGAATAAATGTTGTGGCTTTAGTTCGTATTTGAGTTTATGCTGAATCATTTGAGTTTATTAATTTTTTGCATAAGCATTTGAGTTCAAATTCAGTTTGAGTTTATTTAAGAGTGACAGTCATTTGAGTTCAAATACAATTTGAATTTATTTTAATAAGCCTTATATTATTTTAAAGAGGGAGTAAATTTTAAGAGTAATGGTCATTTGAGTTTTCTAATGGACATTTTTTTCCCGAAATGACACAAATAAACTTGAGATAAAAAGATAACACTTTTTTATTTTATGGAAAGGCCTTAATGGCTAGCTTTATTAAATTCAAATAATGCTTATATCGTCTGCTAAAAATTTAGCAATAAAAATCGGAGGTGCATCCACCCATAAGGAAGGGGTGTTTGCACGGCCCCATTCAGCTAGCTCATGAGCAACTACATTTGATTCTCTATTACAATGCTCGATAGTAACCTTTCCAAACTCTCGTAGTAACTCTCTACAATCATCTAAAACTGGAGCCGCCCTCATTTAAACGTATAGCATCAACCATAATAGAGTTGTCCATCCTCACCAAGACATTGTGACATCCCATGCTTCGAAGTAATTTTAAACCTTCAAGTAATGCTACTGCTTCCGCAGAGATAACATCTGCCACATGCTCAAGTTGAGAAGTTGACGCAGCAATGAAATTACCTGTGTGGTCTCGAACTATCGCCCCATACCCTGAATGCAGATCCTCAAAAAAAGAAGCATCAACGTTTAGAACTTGTTGCGTTGCCAAAGTGATGGGCCATGTGTTACGTCTAGGTTGAGTAGTTGGTTTCCCCGCCGCTCGTGTGAAGTTTACAGCCAATGCATGGATGGCCAATGTCGAACGCAACGGTGTCTATATGTGCTCCCCTGGAACATGTTGTCTACGCTACCACCAAACGAACCAGCTCGTCGTAGATATCAGCCCTGGAAGCTCAATCGAGTCCTGATAATTGTGCTTCGTAGAAGCGTCACACATGAGAAAATACAGCACACCAGAACCTGAGCAATCAACAAGCAATGCATCATGTATGATTTTCTCAACCCCAAGCGCAGCCCAGACTCCTTTGCTCTTGTGTATTAAACCAAAGCATGTTTGCTATCTTCTGCTCCCACTTTGCAAACTGGTCATTAAGAAATATTGCCAACGTAATGGTTTGCAAGCACACAAAAACAAGGAATAGCATTATGTAGACATCTCCATAGGAAGATCTTTATTTTTCCCGACAGTTTTAGACTCCAAATCTTTTTCCATATCAGATGTGGCCGGGAGCCACCATGGTGACTCAAGCTAGTATTATCCTTGTATGTGTCCTCCCATTCTTAACACCATCGAAAATAGTAATAAGTCTAGTTTTGCTCCATTTGTCTTACCAAGTGAAAGTTCTTCCACAACATGATGAACTTCATAAGATTCATGGGTGTAGGTTCCGTCCTCAAATTGAAAGAAATGTTGTGATGGATCAAGAATCCTAATTCTTGCCAAACAAGAGACAACCAATGCAAAAGGCCAACGCCTATAGATTAGATATATATAAACCAATAAAATAACAACCTATAATATGGATTGAATGTGGGTAAAAGAATTGAGCTTGATTGATTGTAGTTGTAACACACGTGCCAGAACAAATGAGTTTTAGCACGCCTATGATATCTGGACGGCTCGTTAAAATGTGATTGTTGCTTGGGATGGTTCATGATATTATTTGTTCACAACATCAAACATGTACTTTGGTAACCAAACTATCAAAATCAATTACAAGAAATTGTAGCAATGTTTGAGGAGGATGTGGCACTTGATTAAGGTCACACATGCCAAATGTCGGGCCAACAACCATGACTTGGACCTCGCGGATGACTTGGGTCTGCCTCCCAAACGGGCATTGCGGTCATATTAAGGGAGAAGGCAGGCAGGTAGGCGGCTAATTCAACCATCGTTGGGCCAACGCGACCTTGCGACTCGATCATGCGATACCGTGTAAACATGGCATGAATATTTTAAACACGCAAGTGATGCGACTGAAGGGCAACACCGAGGGCGCAATGTGGGTCCCATGAGGCAGGTGGCACATCCCAATGCACATGCCCTTGTGGGGCCATAGTCCCCCTGTTCTGCACGGATTCATACTTGTATCTTAGTGCTCATCGATACTTGGAGGTTTTTAATTGAACAAAATAGGAACCAAATATAATTTTAGATCATGATTAATGTGAATAAATGGATAAGGATGAACTCCACGTTTCGGGTTACAACCATTATATATAGAAGGGGGTTCCTCACCTCACACCTCCAAGGCTCCAAATGACCTATATTCAGCCAACAACACTAGTACAATCTAGTTTTTCGTGTGTCTAAAGCTTGACACTTGTAGTAATAAGTCCTTCAATTGTCCATTTGAGAATACCGAGGAGGGAGATACGGTGGGTGTAAGTTACATTGAGAATTTGACCCAACCATTACAACGATTGGAGAAAGTGATGTTCTGCTCATTGTCGTTCTCGATGTAACTTACACCTGACCGCTTCTCCCTCTTCAGCATTCACAAAAGCTAGATGTCGTAAGCTAATGGGTAAATTTGTTGATTAGGATAGCATGGTCGAGCGCATACTTTTTTATGCCGGTGACGAGCACTACGTAAGATCGAACACACGTGGCAGGGGTCATGTTTGAGATTCTTTTTCGATAATACTTGTACACAAAGCATTGAGATTAGTATTGGTATTTTTCTAAGTGCTAATATGGAAACCCGATCTGCAACATCTAGATTACACGTAGAATGTTTTTTGTGAGGATTTTTTTCCTTGGTTTCTTTCTCGTTATTCTTGTACGTTTTAGTATCTTTGTTCCTAAATCTAATAGCTAGCAGATCTGATACTATAGCATGGTTGAAAAATGAATTGTTATATATATCATTTACATCGATCATGAATCGTCAAAAGCAAGCCATTGGGGAAACTTTAATCAATTTTAGGCCTTGTTTGGATGTGGGGCTAGCTATTTCAATGGAAAATAAGGTTTGGGTGGAATATTCTTGGCAAAAAAAAAGTCGTGTGGAAAATCACACGACCATTTGGGAGAGAAGGGGATGCTAGCGTCTTTTTTCCTAGACAGAGCAAGCAGGTCACGAGGCGGAGGACAACAAAACTTCCCGAGCAGTCATCAGAAGGACGTGGTGAATTCTCCCGATATGATGAGGCGAGGGTTTCCTAGTCCGGGAATCAGGGTGGGTTGAGGATGTAACCACCTCTCCCTCTCGACAGCAAATGGGCCTGAGTAAAGACCAATGTGAAACTAACTCGTGTTCTTTTCACCCATGGAAATCAGGGGATCAGGGGGGACCCCTTGCTACCAAACTAGGCCTTAATGTATTTTTCTACTACTAAGTACTCGCATATGTGATGGCCTATCTGCTGACAATATCAAATGTGTACTTTAGCAACAAAACTATCAAAATCACTCACAAAAATATTATAGCAATGCTTGACGAGGACGTGACACTCAAATAGGATCACACAGACCGAACGTCATACAAACATCGCTTAGGTCGAGTGGATGACTCAGGCCCACCCTCGGATGGGTGTTGCGGTTGTCTCAAGGATAAGACATACAAATGTTGATTCAACCACACTCGGTAGGCGTGACGTGGCGACACATACATGACATAACAGTATTTGGAACATATATAAGTGATGACACTGATGGGAAACGCTAAGGGCACCATGTGGGGCCCATGCGGCATATTGGAACAGTCTAGGGCATGGGGCTTACGTTGGGCATGGGTCCACCATAGCTCCCTTGTTCTGCGTGGCTTCATGCTTGTATCTTATCAATCACTGAATACACGAAGGTTTTCAATCAAATCAAATAGGAGCTGATGTAATTTCAAATCTTACTAAATGTTGGACAAGGATGAACTTGATGTTTTTAGTTACAACCATCTTCCTTCTATGTAAGTGGAGATCGGGGCTGTTTGAATTGCACACGTGGTTGCCTCGCCAGTCAATGTCACACCAACATTTCGACGAAGAAAACACCCGTCGGTACGTTCTAAATAATTGAATGTGTAATATAAGGGAAGGCCGGACGTGGCTGGGGCGAGACAAATAATTGGATCCCAACCAAACCCACGTCACTGCTCTGGTCAACGACCAAATTTTTGGCGGGGACGCCAGGGCTGTGATCCAAACATGTCATCTATCTTCTAATAACTCTAGTAACCTATATTCAACCAACAACATTAGTAAACCAAAGTTACGAAAGCATGGTTAGATGTTTAGGGGGACCGTGATATACCCAACCAACCGGGGTTCAAGTCATAGATTTGAAAATTAGTGCTCGCATTATTTCTGAAATTATTTCAGCTTTCCGCGTGGTGTGCGTTCGGTGGGAGGAGGAGTACGAAGGCGTTTGCGGTGACTTTATCACTCTCAAGACGATGTGCCGAGTGAGTCCCTTGAAGATGTTCGTAAAAATAGGCTGTGCATGCGTTGGGTTGGTACGTCCCACGTCATTAATCTAAGTTCGAATTGTTTCCACAAGAGTTTGGTGAGGTCATGAGAATCTATACAAGTTTGAATTGTTTTCATGAAATTTGGCCCTTGAAAACAAGGAGAAGCCAAAAGCCAACCTTCCATCCGTCCTCTCCCGTCCCTACGGCGACCCTGGGCCGGGCTGGCGGGCGGGCGTGCTGACGTGGCACCGCATCCCGTACATAACAGAACAGGACAGAACAGCGACCCCCGCCCATCTCCATCCAGCTCCACCCTCCACCTCCACCTCCACCTCGCCCGCCACCGGCCAAACCCTAGGCTAGGCTCGTCGGCCGTCCCCTCCCAACCCCGGCCGCCATGTCCGCCGCGCAGCTCCTCCGCCACTCCCGCAAGGTCCGTCTCCCCCCTCCCCTCCTCTCCCCATCTCTCCCCGACCCCCCCACGATCTGCTGCTGCCGCCGCCGCTCCCGTCGGCGGGCGATCTCGCGCCGCGCCAGCCTTTGCCGGTCGCAGCCGCCGGAATCCGGGCCCGCAATGCCGTGCCCTCGCCGGATTCCGTTCGACGGGCCTCCGCGCGCGCGGGCAGTAGCAGTGGTAGGTCGGCAGGGGCGGCACGGCGCGGCGCCGTTGTGATCGGGAGGGGGATCCGACGGCCTAGCGGCGCGGCGCGATTTCGGTTGGGTGTTACGCGCCACGACAGAGCCTGATGAATCGGGCGGATGTATTTGCTTTATTATTCCTGTGGTGTGATTGATTTGTAGTGCAATTCTAAGAGCATATGGATCGGTCTGTTCGTTTCGAACCGGCAGAATCAGAGGAGGGGGTTTGGAGCTTGCTTCGGTGTGAATTGTGATCACCCGACTGGTTACCCTCGAATTCATGGCGCTCTGTCCATTCCTTTGCTAGTAGAATCGCATGGTATCACCGTAGATTCCTTTTTTTTTGGATCATGTGGCATTTAGAGTGGGCTGCTGCTGCGCCACACGCACTTGGACCGGTCACCTGCCACCTCTATGTTAGCTAGTAACCGTGCGCAACAACTGTTTGGTACAATCCACATCCGATTACTTGTCGTTTTGTTTGGGTTGTGAATACCCCATTGGCTGACTCTCCATGCCTCTTATCTATTACGTCAGATAGCCACTGGTTACATGCCTCGTGCATCTAATTATCTGTCTGTGCGTTTAAGTTGCGAACCCGCCATTGGCTAACCATCCGTGACTTTGCCGTCTGCTTTTGGTAATGCAGCTGCGGAGCTTGCGGAATGCTGTAGATTGTGAGCGCTCCAGCCTTGCTCGCTACTTCTCTACTGGTTCTGGGTCCTCTGCCATAAAGGAAAATGGTATGCTTGTCTCTCACCATTTTATGCTTGATCATTTTTTCTTCCAGTGATCACTATGCATCCTTGCTCTGTTTTAGAATTATAAGTCGGAGCTGCCCTGTCTGATGACTTACTATTGCCATAACTCAATGTTACTCATGCTGTCACGCAGAGTGTCCTGTTACTGTCTAGTTCTGCCTCTGCTTGCTGTTTGATATTGGTCATCCTAGATCCTCTAGAATACACCATTCATGCTTCTTCTTTTTTCTCAGTTAGCTTGGGGTATAGCAAAGAGTAGTTTATAATGTGCAGGGGTCTAGTACATGGGCATATAACATGGACCATAATTGATCGATATGCTTCATTTTTACAAAGAAATGATGACAATGTAGATTAAGTAAATGTGTCATTCTCATTCCCATTGACATAACCGTCTTTACTATTTGTACCACATGCTGCAGCTGGCTGAGTTAAACCCTGTCATTTATATTAAGGTGTGGTTTGTCATCTATCTATTTTAGTTGTGCCCCTGTTGTTTACAGCAGGCAGTAGCTCTCTTTATTTCTCTTGGACTTACGTGCACAGTGAGAATTGTGTGTCACTATTGGTGATATAATCTAGCCCTTGTGGTTTCTGCAGGTGCTGAGAAAAGAATTGGAGGCACCAGATTATCTCAGTACAATCAACCTGGGAAAGAGCTTGAGACCTTCAAGGTTATGTCCTTGTAAATTCTGCTCAACAATTGAAGTCTTAGCATCTTGTCCTGATATTCTAATTTCTTATTTCATTTTTCAGGTGTCACTAGGAGTAAACGGAAGCTCCACTTGTAGAAGAACGCTCATCAACCGTGTCCCAAGTGCTGTTACTGGCCTCAATGGTTCACTGTCATGGTATAGTGTGCTTTTTTCTTAATACTGTTGCTGCCTTCATATTTATGTGTGCCAATGTATCAAAGGATAACTACCTCCAAAAGAGGTGAATGTGAATTCGAAATACTTGATAATTGATTAATATAAACCATGAAAAAACTAACCATGTCTTGCAAAAAGTCCTTGAACCATTCCTCACCACTTTCCAGTCATATACATGAATGGTGATTTACTGCTCTATACCACAATAGCTAACCCAGTTTATGATTGGAGTTTTCGTTGTCAATTTAGAGTGGTTCCTAGCAGAAATGCGCAACGGCTGTACTATTTCCTTTAACGTACATGAATACCACTTTGAAGGTGTTTGTCTTCTTTGTTGTCCTTTTTCAGTGGGCGGGTAGCATCAGCAAGGTCTTTCTCAAGTAGTGCAGGTACTCACGCACCCACTCTTGGATGTTTGTTTATGCCCTTGAATCAATTGACTTCATTCGATAACCAGAAATTGCAAATATTGTAACAGAGCTTGGTCTCTTTTTTTGGGTAACTACTGCCTCATTCACAAATATAAAATGTTTTGGATATTTCAATATTGACTACATACGGACTGAAATGAGTGAATAAACACATGAAAATGTGTCTATGTACATCCGATTTAGAAAAAAAGTAGAACATCTTATATTTGTGAACGGAGGGAGTATTATGCAAGAATGCTTCCTTCCATTCATATCTATAAGCATTACAACATATTAGGATTTTTGTCCACATCCATTTCCATTTAAATTTTTAGGGTAGTTCTCTTTGTACAAAAGTTATAGTATTTGAATTCTGAGTCCCACATGTCCACCATTGTTTTGGTTTCTGTATCGCAATTCTCTGAGAACCCCAATTAGTACAGCATAAGCCATATCCATGTCAGATGTCTTTTAAGTCTTAACATACTGGTTATTCCAGACCTGCCACCACATCAAGAAATTGGGATGCCATCACTGTCACCTACAATGACTGAGGTATTTGTCATCCAAAGTTATTATTATAGTAATGGTTAGATTGAACCCAGAATTTCTGTTTGTTTCTGTTCTTTAAATCACATATAGTGCAATATGATACTTGTATTGTCTGCAGGGAAACATTGCCAAGTGGCTGAAGAAGGAAGGAGACAAAGTCTCACCTGGTGAAGTTTTGTGCGAGGTGGAAACGGTAAGATTCTAAATCTGCAAGTTATATATTCCTAGTCGGTACATAATTACAGCTGCAGCAGAAGCTAAATAACATCTGTATGCATTTCATCTGATTAGGATAAAGCCACCGTAGAAATGGAGTCCATGGAAGAGGGCTATCTTGCTAAGATTGTTCAGGGTGATGGTGCCAAAGAGATTAAAGTTGGCGAGGTATACATTTACTGTCCAAAGAAGTATAATTGTCTCCCTATTATTTCATACCGGAGTATTTTTTCTTGTATGTTTTGATGACATAATATTGGTTTTATTATGTGGCCTGTGCCCTTAGGTCATCTGTGTGACCGTGGAAGAAGAAGGTGACATCGAGAAGTTTAAAGATTACAAACCGTCGGCTGCAGATGCGCCTGCAGCTCCTTCAGAATCAAAGGCTACACCGGAACCTGCAGAGCCAAAAGTGGAAGAGAAAGCACCTGCCAAGGCTTCTGAGCCGAAAGCCCCAAAGGCCGAAGAATCTTCTCGATCTGGTGATAGAATATTCGCTAGCCCCCTTGCAAGAAAATTAGCAGAGGATAACAATGTAAGTCTTTATTTGAGTTAGTCTAGATAGTTGCTTTAGGCAGAGTGCAGCCAATGAAGACATGGATGTGTTCTCTTAAACAGGTCCAACTGTCGAGTGTAAAGGGCACTGGTCCTGATGGTCGTATTCTGAAGGCAGACATTGAAGATTACTTGGGTATGCTATTTTCTCCTCTGATTGCATTCCTGAGATTGATGAAAGGTTCACCCAGTATTTCTTGCCTATAGAAACTTAGTATACTGACCGCTTGAGTAAATCATTCGCATTGACCATTATACAAACTGAATTTCAGCTAGATCTCTTCGTGGCTATGCACTTGATCTTAGATCTCAATGTCAGTGTTGATTTGGATGTTTTTTGGTTGTAAATCCCTGCTGTTTGTTGTTGGCTTGCTGTGTAGTTGTGTGTTCTTGTTAAGTTTGATTTTCTAGAGCTCTTGAGAATAGATTTTTGATACATTCAATTGCATATGCATGCCAAATTTGGTTATTTTAGTTGTGCAAAAGACAATCTACTACTTACTGGCCCTTCCGGGCCTGCCTTTTGCAACCAGAGTCTTGACAATGTACCTTGCACATGCCAGTGCATTTCATTCATGTGTGCTTAGAAAATGGAAATTCGTAGAGCTGGATTTGTTCTCCAAAAGACAACATATATAGTGGCTATGGTACATGGTTTTGTAATTTATGCACATTACACACACTTTTCCTGCCATCTGCTAGTCATCATAGAGTCCTGCAAATGGAAGCAGCTGGTAGTGGCTGAGTGGGAATTTTCTGGGGAAAAAAGTTATAATAATCTTTTACCTAGTGTTGTTTTAACTCCTTTTTTGGCCTGTGCTTGCTCATATCCATGCACAGCATCAACCAAATTCAATCGATGGTCAGAAAACTTTTGCCTTGTGATCTGAATTCGCTTGGCTGATGTTCCAAGTTTTGCGGCTGAAATTCATTTGTGGTCTGCTGTTGCTCATAAAGCCTATCAGATACACAATTGGAATATCCTAATCAGACCTCTATACCCGGTCTCGTAAAAACAACAACTCTATGCATGTGCCATTCTTGATTCTGTTTCCTTTTTCCTGTTCACCCTGTTAGTTTTCTACTCCAAATGTGTGCACGAATTGCAGAATAATCATTTTTTATCAGCACTCTAGTGAGATCCAAGTAAAAGTTCTGCACTGCGCTTGAGCCTGCCTCTAAGCGCATGCAGCTCATTATGTCATGCATTTGGCTTGTGCTTTCCTTCTATTATGTGAATCAAATGGAAGCCAACCAGCGTCTAATGATTATTTTTTCTTAACAAAGCTTCTGCAGCCAAGGGTGGCAAGAGCGAGTCTTTTGCAGCTTCAGGATTAGATTACACTGATATTCCAAATGCGCAGATAAGAAAGGTATGTTCAACAATGAAGAATGCCGATGGCACTATTTTGGTTGATCCGATCTGCCTTGTAATGTTTTAACTCCTGTTCTTTTCAGGTTACTGCGAACCGTCTCTTAGCCTCTAAACAAACCATCCCACATTACTATTTGACAGTTGACACACGCGTCGACAAACTTATCAAGTATGCTTCAGGCCTGATTTTGTAATTCATGCAATGGATAATTTTAGTACCGAACTTTTGTGTAAAGAAGAGTTCTTCATTTTGTTGTGATACAGGTTGCGAGGGGAACTGAACCCACTGCAGGAAGCATCTGGTGGAAAGAAGATATCTATTAACGACCTTGTTATAAAGGTAATCACCGATTCTTATACGTACATTGTCTTCTTTTAAGTCATATTGGGCTCATGTCGATTCTGTGATGTACAGTCTGAAATTTGCCTCTATGTTCTCCGCAGGCTGCAGCCTTGGCTCTTCGAAAGGTCCCTCAGTGCAACAGTTCTTGGATGAATGATTTTATTCGCCAGTGAGTTCATACGGAGCATTTATACCCATCACTTCAATTATATTGGCAAGAAATGTGATATGACAAATGTACTGTTCATGCAGATACCACAACGTTAACATAAATGTAGCTGTACAGACTGAGCATGGATTGTTTGTTCCAGTAGTTAGGGTAAGCTTGTCAAAACTAGCTAGTTCGGTTTGTGATTTTTTCCCCTTCTCTAACTTATTGCTTGTGTTGCAGGATGCAGACAAGAAGGGACTTGGTACAATTGGTGAGGAGGTGAAGCAGTTGGCTCAAAGAGCAAGGGATAACAGCTTAAAACCACAAGATTATGAGGTATGTATCACATAGTACTGGAGTAGATGATAAGTATGAGCAACATCATTTTTCGTTGAGAATTTTCTTTCTCTGTTTCAGGGTGGCACGTTCACAGTATCAAACTTGGGAGGTCCTTTTGGAATTAAACAGTTCTGTGCTATCATAAATCCTCCTCAGTCAGCAATCTTGGCCATTGGTTCTGGTAAGAACCCGTGTTACACTTTCGGCTTGTGTCTAATACGTTGGTCATAAAAATGCTCTTGCTACTTAGTTTGTGCTGTGTAGAAGTAACAGTAGCAGTTTGTCATTTGTCAGTATTTTCCAATTGTTCTGCAATCTGCTATTGGATGCCCAGTATGTCGACCCAGACATATTGCATGATCCTTACTCTGGCATTCTATATCCTAGTCTTTGCTTACTTGTGAGTAACCTTCAGTTAGTTCTGTGGGCAGGACTTGAACATACTCTTGATGTTGTGTGCTTTTTGTTTCTGTATTCTACTTTGTAGCATAGTTAGATCTTGTTTCTGCTACTATGATGCATAATTCATTTTTGTGATGTTGTTAGTCCTCCAATAGGTATTCAGTGCTTACCTGATCGTATTTCCCCTTTTTGAGCAGCTGAGAAGAGGGTGATACCAGGCAGCACGGATGGTCAGTACGAGTTTGGTTCCTACATGTCAGTAACAATGAGCTGCGATCACAGGGTTATTGATGGTATGTTCTTAATCCGTTGTAAAATAAATCGTGAGTCAGTTCGATTGTGGGTGGGAACTCAACAAATTATACACCTCTTATTTTGATGTGTAGGTGCAATTGGGGCGGAATTCCTGAAAGCGTTCAAGGGCTACATCGAGAACCCGACCACGATGCTGCTGTAAAGTTAGGAGGATGAAACATATTCTTGTCGAGTTCTTGAATAATGCACAGAACGGTGCTGTCCCGTTTTACATAACCTTGGTGCGGTCTCGTGGGACCTGGAACCAAGCGCATAGAGCCAGCAAGCAAACACACAGGATGGCCTGATTTTTGGATTGAAACGTCTTCTCTTCGTTTTACCTTCTCTTTTTTCTCAGGATGACCTGATTGATGTAGGTTGGACTTGCATGACCTGTTGAGCTCATTTTCTGTGGGTTCTGTGCGCCACTGGGAAACTCCTGATTATAGGGTTTGCATTTTTCCTATATACACGCAAACTTAAACAGGAGGCTCAGGAAATGGTTAGGAATAATAATCCATCTTCTGTTTTTTTTACAGTAATTGCTGCTGTAGTACGGTGGTGGTGATTACCATGTCAAAAACGTTCTTATATTATGGGATGGAGAGTAGTTTTTCTTTTTGCGGGTGAGTGGTCGTGATTAGTGACGCAAATAATGAATTGAAGCTAGTCTTGTTTGGCGGGAGCTAGATGATCTGCTCCTTTTCTTTGTCGGTTTGTAGCAAACCATGTACGAATTCGAAATTCTACAAGTGGTTCGTCTTGCCACAACAATGCTGAGCCGGCGTACCATTATGTTTCCAAATTCCATCACGTCGGTTGTGATTTCAAGCGTGGTAAGCCGCCTATTTATTCGGACGGAGGTGCATCAATCCGTCCATCGGCAATGTCGAGCTCTGGTTTCATGGCGTTCGAGCTCAGCCCCTCGAAGGTGCACATCCACCGAGCCATGGGCCAGGGCATGGTCAGCGTCTACTTGCCTATGGTCACCGTCGGCGGCCGCTGCTGGGTGCTGGCCTGCTACTCGTACGGCGGCGCACCACGCGTACCCGCACTAACCCTCTTTGTGTCCATCTTCCTCGAGCTTGTGAGCCATCCAACGCATGCCGTGACGGCCACCTTCGATGCCCTTCGTCGTGCATGGCGACAGAGCGCCGCCGTCCCATCACAACGAGTAAAATGCAAAGAACCACCACTTTAACATCATAGCCCTCGAAAAACCATCATCTTACAAAACATGACAATTTTCACCGCAAAATTGATAGTAACAAAAAACACTGAACCAAATATTGAGCAAGTTTTGGCGTGTCCGACCGTGCACGGGCCCACAACGTTGACGGCGCGGCGCTAACGGGTGGTAACTGCCGAACCGACCGAGCCGGTCGGCTCGTCCCTGTAAGAAAACAATGCCCTTTCCCAATCTCTCCTCCTCGCCCACTCTCTCCTTCTCGCTCACTCTCTCACTCTCGCTCCCCTCTGCATCGTCGCCACCGCTTGATGAGTGATATTTTTACACTCATTGCAACCTTTTTTAAACCAAAATATTTCATACGAGCGCACACGCCCGTATAAGTGCTCGTTTGGCATGGAAGCCGAGGCAGGGCATCCACCTGAACAACTTTTATAAAGGCGATCCCGTCGGAATGTCAATAGAAGGGCGCGAAACAGAGTGACGAGCACAACCGAAATCTCTTCATCGTCGTCGTCGTCATCAACATCATCATCATCATCATCATCATCCACAAACCCTAGTCGCCGCCATCTTCATCTCCATCACCATAGTGCTCTCTCACCTAGTTCATACTTGTAATCGTGCATCACACAAGGCATCCATTGTAAGACATATTGCAATCAACCAATCCAAGATGTGTTCTTCAATGATTTCTTCCTGCGATCTGATCTCAACGCGTCAGTAGTTCGATAAGGTATGGGGTGAGGCATGAGCCTTGCAAGCCGAGATATTTGTTGAGGGGATCAATGGAAGTCTTTGACAAAACGTCTCGTATGTGTGAAATAAAATTGTTTTGTGAAGTGTCCATTGTCTTGTTCGCAATCTTCATCCCTGTAGGTACCAGGATCATGGAGATCGAGCACTGGTGAGGCTAGGAGCAAGGGGACCGTGAAGTGTTATACCGAACACCGATGACAATAAGGTTTAGTATGGTAACATGGATCATATCCTTGGGATTCATGATGTGTATTCATTAAACACCCAATGCTTCCGTCTGATATTATTATCTTAATTATCAAGGCAACCCCACGAGATGGATAGGGCCTTCGGTAGGACAACTGATTCTTGATGTAGGACTCGTGCCAGTCAAGATGTTATTAATTTGGACACATCCCCACTCCGATAAGAAGCAAGCACCTCTTGATGGGTGACTTCCCGAGCACAAACTAAAATCATTTTTGATCCCAACGCAAATACATGGTTGTAAGCATTAAGACCTCATTCCCGTACCTTCTTTTTATTATAAGTGTTTGAATCACAATATGCTTGCTGATCCAATCAAAAGCTGGATTTGACACTTCAGCAAAAGCTTGCTAGAGACCATTGCTTCAAGGAAATCTTCCTCTCGTGGGTTCGATACCCAAGGTCACCTCTAGGGAAATAGACGCGGGATACCCTCTTGTTCCAATACCGGATCAATAAAAATGAGACATATAGCCCTTTTTCTGGCCCCGTTGCCGGGGAGGAGTTCAATATTCCTAGTCTTTGTGTTTAGAGTTTTTTTGTTAAAGTTAATTTTCAGTTTTCCTTTTTTATTTTTTATTTTTTATTTTAAGTTTCTATTTTGTTGCAAGTCTTTTCAGTTGAAAAACCAAAAGGTTAATGGCTTGTAATCTTGGGAGTTTTTCTAGCAACAATTTCATGCGTACCAATAGCACAACCTGATGTTGCAATTGCAGAATATGAGATCAAACCGAACCTAGTTTCCATGGTTCAACATGGCCAATTTGGAGGCTCTGCTTCAGGAGATGCATGTATGCATTTACATAATTTTACTGAAAAAAATTGTGCAACATGACACTCATAAAGGATTATGACCCAAATGCTCTAAAACTTCGCTTATTTCCTTTCCATTTAAGAGGAAAAACTAAGGAATGGCTTTTAGCTTTGCCTAAAGGTAGTATTACTTCTTGGTCTGCTTGTTACAGTACAATTTTAGCTAAGTTTTGTCCACTTGCAAAAATTATGCAATTACGTTCTCAGGTTACAGGTTTCAAGCAGGAGGAACGTGAACCACTAGCGCTTGCGTGGGATATATTGTAAGAAGCTATAAGAACTGCCCATTCATGGAATGGAGGAGTGGTTAATCCTTCATATGTTTTATAATGGCTTGAATCACATGTAAAAAACTATGCTTGATACAGGTACAGGAGAGACAATCATGGGAAAGCCCATAGAAGATGTGAAGAAGATACTCGATGATATGCAAGAGAACCATGCCCAATGGCATGTTGAGAGAACCACCACCAAGAAGGTGAATGTCATACAAGAAAATAGCTCAGAGTTGACAACCAAGCTTGAAGAACTTATCTCCTTGATGAAAGGTAAAGAGGAGGTAAATGTCAATGCCATCACTAATGAAGATAATAGTGATGTAAATTTTATTGCTCATAATAGCTATGATCCTAATTGAAAAAGTAATGGATATGATCCTAAACTTCCTTATCCTGATAATGGAAGAGCATGCAACAATTTTAATGGAGCTAATGGTAGTAATAGAGATACGTTTGAAGAAATTCTTAAAAGTTTTATTGCTAGCCATACTGAGCAGAATGAATCCTTCAAGAATATCTTGAAGAATCATGATAACTTACTTGGTTAGTTGATCGGCATGGTTGTTGGACTAAAAAATGATGTGCATATACTTGATGCCAGCTCCAAGAATATGGAGGCACAAGTGGCAAATATACCAGAGCCAAACCTTTATTTTTGCCAACTTTGTAGGTAAACCGGAGCCTAACCCGGTTGAAGAATTTAAAATGGTAAGAAGCAATGAAGATAAAGTTGAGGTGCTTGACACAAGCCATGTGCCAGAGTATAGCTACACCGTTGCAGATTTTGTCAAGATGATATCCATTAAGTATCCACTACAGGAGGTAACTAATGATGAGGCATATAATGTCTTTGTTGAACAAGTTACAACCAAGGTACATGAACTTGATGATGAAAGAAAAAGATATTCGGTAAGTTACTGGCTAAGAAAGAGGATGCTTTTGAACCGACAATAGAGATTGAGATATGATTTAATAAGTTCAATGCTTTATGTGATGTAGGGGCAAGTATTTCCACTGTCCCCAAATCTATTTATGATAGTCTCAATATTGGTCCTTATGCTAATACTGAGATTATATTGAATATGGTTAACTCTATGTTTACTCAGGTATTAGGCATTAAGCATGGAGTTATTGTTCAAATTAATGATTGTCGTGTCATGATTGATCTTGTTACAGTAGATATGCGTGAAGATCCAATTGCTCTTATAATTCTCTATAGAACTTTTCTAAGGACTATCAAAGCTGTGATAAATGTGTTTGAGGGGAATGTTCGTTTTGATTTACCTGCTAAAGATCCTTTTATAAGACATTTCCCCAGGAAAAAGAAATTGAAGACCTGCACAGGAGGTGGCATCATTTTGAATGATAGAAGCTATGGTTTTGGTGTTCTAGCACCACCTTGATCACCACTACGATCGAGCTAACCGATCGAAAACAAGCGCTACGTAGGAGGCAATCCACATGAATAATGTAGACAAATAAGTTTTTATTTTATTTAGGTAAAAGGAGTGATTGAAGTTCCATATGCAAAATCGAGTTTGGAAGAGTTATTCTAATGAAGGCTTAGCCTTAGCCTTTTAGTGTCTTAGCCTTGCGCCTGTATAAGCGTCCGTTTCACTTCCCAATGGCTCTAATAAGACCGAGGAAGGAGGTATTTTGCCCCATCTCTCTCTTTTCTTCTTCTACTTACTCCAAACCTCTTGAAACCTTAGCAAAACTTTACCTGATCTCTCTACTCTTTCGTTTTCACTTCAAATCCTTTTGTGTGATCGATTTCTTGTATATTTTTCCTCCGATACCCAAGTTACTTTTTGCAAATCCACGTTCCACATGCCTAGCATTTCCATGTCTAGAATATGAATATTTTTGATCCAAATATGAGTTTGGCTTGGATTTGTTGATATTTTTAGAGGAGTATGATATTGTGAGTACCATAGGATCATTATTTTTTTAATTGTATTGGACTGAAAAAATTGGTCTATAGATGTTTATGTTGGAAATATGCCCTAGAGGCAATAATAAAATGGTTATTATTGTATTTCCTTGTTCATGATAATTGTCTATTGTTCATGCTATAATTGTGTTAACCGGAAACCATAATACATGTGTGAATACATAGACCACAACGTGTCCCTAGTGAGCCTCTAGTTGGCTAGCTCGTTGATCAATAGATGGTCACGGTTTCATGACCATGGACATTGGATGTCGTTGATAACGGGATCACATCATTAGGAGAATGATGTGATGAACAAGACCCAATCCTAAGCATAGCACAAGATTGTGTAGTTCGTCTGCTAAAGCTTTTCCAATGTCAAGTATCATTTCCTTAGACCATGAGATTGTGCAACTCCCGGATACCGTAGGAATGCTTTGGGTGTGCCAAACATCACAACATAACCGGGTGGCTATAAAGTGTTGGAAATATGCCCTAGAGGCAATAATAAAATGGTTATTATTGTATTTCCTTGTTCATGATAACTGTCTATTGTTCATGCTATAATTGTGTTAACCAGAAACCGTAATGCATGTGTGAATACATAGACCACAACGTGTCCCTAGTGAGCCTCTAGTTGACTAGCTCTTTGATCAATAGATGGTCACGGTTTCATGACCATGGAAATTGGATGTCGTTGATAACGAGATCACATCATTAGGAGAATGATGTGATGGACAAGACCCAATCCTAAGCATAGCACAAGATCGTGTAGTTCGTTTGCTAAAGCTTTTCAATGTCAAGTATCGTTTCCTTAGACCATGAGATTGTGCAACTCCCGGATACCATAGGAATGCTTTGGGTGTGCCAAACATCACAATGTAACCAGGTGGCTATAAAGGTACACTACGGGTATCTCCGAAAGTGTCTGTTGGGTTGGCACGAATCGAGACTCGGATTTGTCGCTCCGTATGACGGAGAGGTATCTCTGGGCCCACTCGGTAAGACATCATCATAATGAGTTCAATGTGACTAAGGAGTTAGCCACGGGATGATGTGTTATGGAATGAGTAAAGAGACTTGCTGGTAACGAGATTGAACAAGGTATAGAGATACCGACGATCGAATCTCGGGCAAGTATCATACCAATAGATAAAGGGAATTGTATACGGGATTGATTGAATCCCCGACATCGTGGTTCATCCTATGAGATCATCATGGAGCATGTGGGAGACAACATGGGTATCCAGATTCCGTTGTTGGTTATTGAACGGAGAGGTGTCTCGGTCATGTCTACATGTCTCCCGAACCCGTAGGGTCTACACACTTAAGGTTCAATGACGCTAGGGTTATAGGGAAATGGTATACGTGATTACCGAAGGTTGTTCGGAGTCCTGTATGAGATCCCGGACATCATGAGGAGCTCCGGAATGGTCCGGAGGTAAAGATTGATATATAGGAAGTCCAGTTTTGGTCACCGGAAAGTTTTCGGGCTCATCGGTAGTGTACCGGGAGTGCCGGGAGGGTGCCGGAGGACCCCCGGGAGGGGTGTGACGACCATAGGACTTTTTGGGCCCTCATAGGAGGTGTGACAGCCCTTATTAGGCTGGCCAAGACCTTCTAGAAAGGCCCATGCGACTGGGATCAAGAGATAAAGGGCAAAAGGGTTTTAAAAGAGGAGATCCACCTCCCACAAGATCCACCTCCCTTGTGGGAGGTGGACTCTCCCCCTAGTTCGGCCGAAGCTCTCCTCCTTGGAGGAGGGGCCAAGGCAGCCCTCCCTCTCCCTCCTCCTATATATATGCAAGGGTTTGGGCTGATTTGAGACATGACTTCTCTCCCTCTCGGCGCAGCCCTACCCTTCCTCTTCCTCGTTCTCTGTAGCGCTTGGCGAAGCACTGCCGGAGTTCACGTAGCTCCACCGTCGCCACGCCGTCGTGCTGCCGGAGCTCTCCCTCAACCTCTCCTTCCTCCTTGCTAGATCAAGGCGTAGGAGACGTCATCGGGCTGCATGTGTGTTGAACGCAGAGGCGCCGTTGTTCGGCGCTGAGATCGGAATCCACCGCGATCTGAATCGCTGCGAGTACGACTCCACCAACCACGTTCTTGTAACGCTTCCGCTTAGTGATCTTCAAAGGTATGAAGATGCAATCTCTCCACACTCGTTGCTGGTTTCTCCATGGATAGATCTTGGTGATCGTAGGATTTTTTTTTGATTCACTACTATGTCTCCCAACATAAAGGTACACTACGGGTATCTCCGAAAGTGTTTGTTGGGTTGGCACGAATCGAGACTGGGATTTGTCACTCCGTGTGACGGAGAGTTATCTCTGGGCCCACTCGGTAAGACATCATCATAATGAGCTCAATGTGACTAAGGAGTTGGCCATGGGATGATGTGTTACGAAACGAGTAAAGAGACTTGCCGGTAACGAGATTGAACAAGGTATAGGGATACCGACGATCGAATCTCGGGCAAGTATCATACCGGTAGACAAAGGGAATTGTATACGGGATTGATTGAATCCCCGACATCGTGGTTCATCCGATGAAATCATCGTGGAGCATGTGGGAGACAACATGGGTATCTAGATCCCGCTGTTGGTTATTGACCGTAGAGGTGTCTCGGTCATGTCTACGTGCCTCCCGAACCCGTAGGGTCTACACACTTAAGGTTTGATGACTCTAGGGTTATAGAGAAATAGTGTACATGGTTACCGAAGGTTGTTCGAAGTCCCTGATGAGATCTCGGACGTCACGAGGAGTTCCGGAATGGTCCAGAGGTAAAGATTCATATATAGGAAGTGAGGTTTTGGTCTCCGGAAGTGTTTCGGGGATCACCGGTAACGTATCGGGACCACAGGAAGGGTTCCAGGGGTCCACCAAGTGGGGCCACCAGCCCCAGAGGGCTGCATGGGCCGCAAGTGGGAGGGAACCATCCCCTAGGTGGGCTGGTGCGCCCCCCACAAGGGCCCAAGGCACAACAAGGGAGGAGAGAGGGCAAACCCTAGGCTCAGATGGGCCTAAGGCCCACCTACGGCGCCGGCCTCCCCTCCCTCCCTCTGGCCGCCGCACTAGATGGGATCTGGGGCTGCCGCCGGACCCTAGGGTGGGAACCCTAGGGCGCAGCCCTCCCTCCTCCTCCTCCTCCTATATATATATAATGGAGGGTTTTGGGGCTGCCAGACACACGAATTCTCTCTCTCTCGGCACAGCCCTACCCTTCCTCTTCCTCGCTCTCCACGGTGCTTGCACTAGTAGAAAAAGGCCCATTTGTCTTGGTTCATAAGGCCCATTTGTCCCGGTTTCGGAACCGAGACTAAAGTGTCGGGACTAAAGCCCAAAACCTTTAGTCCCGGTTCTCTTACAAACCGGGACAGAGGGGCTACACGTGGCCTCTGCGGGGAGCCTAGGCAGGAGGACCTTTAGTCCCGGTTGGTAACACCAACCGGGACCAACAGGCATCCACGCGTCTGCATCTGGCAGTTGCTTGTTTTTTTATTTTGAAAGGGAGGGGGGTTTAGGGGGTTTTAGAGAGTTAATTTAGGGGTTTTATATTGTTATAGCTAGCTAATTGATAGAGAGAAGTGTCCTCTCTTTCTCCGTGCTTGGTCGACGCTAGCTACTATAGAGAGAACTCGACACGCTAGCTAGTAAGCAATGAAGGAACCATTAAGTACAGAAGATCGTCATGAACATATAGAGATAGAAGTGATCGACCTCTCTTTCTCCGAGAGATTGGTCGTATAACAAGTTTTCGTATATATATCCGATGCTACTAGCTACATATATAAAATATAAGATCTCTTACAATCCCTAACATTTAATGTCCAATTGCAGATGGTATTCTCCGGCTTTATTGATGACGTGGTCAAGAAAGAATCCCGCAAATTCTTCTTGAATTGCTCGTATGCGATCATGTGGTAGGAGTTCATCCCGCATCTTCCACATCTAATTTGAAGAAGGGGGTCAATACATATATATGGTAATAAAATAAAAGTGTGAATATTATTGCTTACGCACTTCAAATTGTTTTTTAGAGTAGCCCCGCTTAGGGGCCGTCGCGTTGTAGATGAACTCGCAAACGTAGTATCCACATAAATTAGTCCCTTCTTCCTGCCACAAGCACTTTACAAGAAATAGAGTTCAATCAAACTGATAATGAAGCATGATAAATGATATTGATGAAACTAGAATCAATGAGAGATGCGTGGAACTAGCTAGTAGTACTTAATTTCGGGTGTGTAAATCGAAGCTCCCCCAGCAGTGCCGGAACAATTGTTGTGAACTCTTTCCAAACCCTGCCAGACAAAGAAAATAATTACTTGATATCAGCAAATGAACAAAGTTGCCGATATGATGCGATAATGATCGATTGAACTTACTTCTGGAGAATTTTAGTCATGTTCGCATATTGCTGGGGATCTTTTCGTTTTGAGTCTAAGACGGTTACTAGTCCCCGCTCAACCTGAATCTCTACCAGAATAAAGTGGAAACTGCATACGCATGCATAACTCATCAATTACATTACTATAAACCTCGAGTAATATAAGTGAAACTAAATATGCAAAAGACAGTAACACTCACTTGAAGTTGTAAGGAAAGTGTATTGTCCCTTTGTTTTGATTTTTTAAGCAATGATTGTAGCAAGTTGTCCTCGGCTGCTTTGGGATAATTTTTAAAATTATGCCCATGTATGATATCTGGGTTAATGAACCCAATGTCATACATTTGTGCTTTTCTGCATTCGACGATCTTCAATCTACATAATATAGTAGTGACAATAATTATATATACATGCAATGAAAGAGCTGAGCTATATACATACAGAGACTTAATTATAGAAGTAGTACTTACAGACAGTAGCAAAACACGATTGTTTTGTCGATGTCCTTCTGATTGTATAACCAGAATATCTCCTCAAATTCAATATTCAACATTTCAGTTCCAACGAGGTCGTGCTCCTCTTTAACTTTCAGTACCAAAGATTCTGCCCCAGACTCGCGGCAGTGTTGCATGTACCATTCATGGAATCTTCGCATCATCGTTGTTAGAGGAGGATGATCAGGTTTGACGAGAGGCTTCCCGTACTGGTATTTGAAATCGTCCACCTCCAACGTGTCAAACAGTATATCATCTCTCAGGTAATCACCATGTTTGGTACCGGGGACCATCCCTGGATGATTAGCGATGATATCACTAGAAACCTTGAGCGGGGGGCACGATTGGTTCGCCTGTTCGCCGAGCTGTGGAATTTTTTCCCCACTTCTTCGTTCTGCTAACTTTGCATCACTGGAAGTACTTCCCGACCGCAGCGCCTCTTGATATGTCTTTTTAACACTGCGAACATAGTTGGAATCTAGCAGAGGCGATGGTGGTCGCTTCAGGGCATCGATAGTGCGCATCTCTTTCATCGGATCTATCTTCTCCTTCGGAGCTGGAGTTTTCTTTGCAAAATGCTCCCTCACTTTGGCCTGACTTATCTCCTTGTTTTCAGACTCGGTCCTCTCATATGGTAACTTTTCCACAGGCTTGAGAGATGGACCGTATCTGTATTCCCTCCTGCCTATGCTTGTACTGCTAGCTGCCGGAGCGGCGGCAACTCCCTTCCGTTGTTGCTTACTAGGCGCCGGAGGAGCCGGAGCAGCGGCGTCTGCCTTTTGCCATTGCCGACGAGGCTGAGGAGGAGGCGTACTGCTCCGATGTGCCAGAGTAGGCGAAGGAGGAGGCGGAGTGCCCCCACGTGTTGGACGAGCTGGAGAAGGAGGAGGAGGAGGAGCCGGAGAGACCTGATCACTCGCCGGAGGAGGAGGAGGAGGAGGCAGAGTGCCCTAATGATCACTCACCTGAGGAGGAGGAGGAGGAGTGCCCTGATTCGCCTGAGGAGAAGGAGGAGGTGGAGGCATCCAGTTTGGAAGCTTGATGTACTCCTTCTGCCATAGACATGTACTCCTCAGGGCACGAACGGGCTTATTCTCTCCTTCACCTGTACAATGGTCAAGATCGAGCTCCTCAAAGTCCGGCATTACTTCATCCACCATCACAACAGCATAGCCATGTGGAATCAGACGATAGTGAAAAGTTCTGTTGGGTTGAGGAGGTGCAACAGAGCCGACAGCCGCCTTGAAAGTGAGGTTCCGGCATTTCGTCATAAGCTTGCAATGTTGAGCCTCCGTGATAGTATCCACGGGGTAGCTAGGAGACGTGAAGTCGAGCTGAACGGGCTCCGTGAAAGCAACGCTGCTTCTCTGCTGAGATGGTGGGGTAGTAGCTTCGTGCCCCTGAGATGGTTGACCGGCAGCTCGCTGGCTCTCAGCTTCCTCTAGCTTTTGTAGTCTTGCATTGAGCTTCTGAATTTCGCTCAGCTCTGCTTTCCTCTTTCTCTCTCGGCTTCTGTAACCGCCTGCATCGGGAAACCCAACCGTTCACGAAACGGAGCGTGTTGTGCCTCATGTTCGTCTAGGGTGCTCAGCATTCCCTAGGGCCTCAGTCAGCTCGTCCTTCTCTCTGTCGGGAATGAACGTCCCTTCCTGCGCTGCGGTGATATACTTCTAAAGGTTGTTCACGGGTATTGCAAGTTGCTCGTCCGTCCAACAGCACTTCCCTGTTTCAGGGTCCAAAGTTCCCTGAACCCCGAAGAACCAAGTCCTTGAATGGTCTGGCCAGTTATATGTCTGTGGTTGGACCCCTTTAGCAAGCAGGTCATTCTCAGCTTTGTCCCACAATGGCTGGGCTTTAAGGTAGCCACCTGACCCCGTGTGATGGTGAAACTGATTCTTTGCAGCATTATTCTTGTTTGTGTCTGACATTTTTCTTACTCTTCTCCGATGTCTTGTAGGCCACAAATGTGGGCTAGTAATCTCCTATGTTCTCATATCGGCCGACGAATGCTGGAGTCTTACCTTTGTACACAAACTTTGATTTCAACTCATTCTTCCACCTCCTGAATAGATCTGCCATCTTCTTAAGAGCACACACCTTGAGCCGTGGCTCTATAACTGGCTTATTCGGATCCTCCTCTGGCGGTAGGGTGAAATTTGCCTTCAGTGCGGTCCAAAGATCTTCTTTCTATCTATCGGTGACATAATCACCATTAGGGGCGCCGTCCTTAGTCTTAAGCTTGATGCTGATCGGGATGTTGCCCCTAACAATAGCTCCGCACTGAGCAGAAAATGCGTTCTTGTCCGCTTGGGTTCAATCGGATGGCCAACGTCCGTGAGTGTTGTGATCGTGAACTTTTCATCCTTGTGCAACCTCTTCTTCGGGCCTCGTCTCGTTACCGAAGTTTGGCTCGATCCGGAGGGCTATAATAGAAGAAAGAAGAGTTAATTAATATATGTACATACCAAAACAATTAATGCATCAATTAGCTAGAGTCAGGCTTAATTAATATATATACCTCACCGGACTTTGCAACAGCTCCCTCCTCCGACCGGCCACCGGAGCCGTCATCATGGTCTCCTTCTTCCTCCGGCATTCGGTCACCGGAGCCATCATGATCATGTCCTTCCTCCTCCATTGTTCGATCACCGGAGCCGTCATAATCCACTCCTTCCAGACCATTGGTGAAGTTGAGACACGACAAGATATCACGTGGGCCGTGGATTATGTCCCCCAACAGCTGTTCTTGTTCTTCGTCTCTTGAATCCATAGTTTCTGCAAATATTACAACATGGCAATTAATATACAAACATGAATGTCCGACGTCCGGACTGCCTCTCTCATGAATGTCCGACAACTCTTCTAGGGTTTGAGGTGGCCTCGACAACGCTCTTTTAACTCATTTAACTTGGTAAATTTGGTTGGCCTCGACAATGTTTCTAGGGTTTGGGGTGGCCTCGACAACACTTCTAGGGTTTGCGGACTCCTCCCCCCTCATGAGATACCTTTATTACTTCAATTTTTTGTCTTGACAAATCATTGAACCTTTTGACAGAAACCTCCCATAAACTCTTTCATAATTTTCTTTAGCATACATCCATGGAAAAAACAGGAAGCTACGATATTTTTTATATCATATGATAATTTTCTATATATATACATCCATCCATCCATCCATCCATCCATATACACACATATATATACATGGACCAAAAATGCTATAAAAAATTATATGAACAAAAAGGCATACATCATCTATCACCAACATCATCAACTATCATCAACATCATCATCTAACTATCATATATATATATATATATATATATATATATCATCAAATTAAATCAGCAAAATCGGACAGGGAGGAAAGGGGGCCGACCGAACCGAACGGGGAGGAGGGGCGGCGTTGTCGGGGCAGGGCTGTGGCGTGGGGCGGCATCGGGGAGCGGGGGCGGCGTCGGGGCAGGGGCGGCGCGTCAGGGTGGGGCGGCGCGCCGGGGCAGGGCGGCGCGTCAGGGCAGGGGGCGTCAGGGCAGAGGGTGTCGACGGCGAGCTCGGGCAGCCTGGCGGCGTTGATGTGCTCGGCGTCGTTGGGGGCAAGTGCTAGATGAAATCTAAAAAAATCGAAACTGTCGCTTATATACACAGAACATTGGTCCCGGTTGGTGGCACCAACCGGGACCAATGCCCCCTTTAGTCCCGAATGGTGCCACCAACCGGGACCAAAGCCCTGTTTTTGGTAGCCCAGAGGGCGGGAAACAGGGACTTTTGGTCCCGGTTGGTGGCACCAACCAGGACTAAAGGCATGCATTGGTCCCGGTTGGTGCAACCAACCGGAACTAAAGGCGGTCATTGGTCCCGGTTGGTGCCACCAACCAGGACCAAAAGGTGGTGCTGCCCGGGGACAAATGTTTAGTCCCACCTCGCTAGCCGAGAGGGCTCGAGAGTGGTTTATAAGCGCTGCTGCGCCAACCCTCTTGAGCTCCTCTCAACCAGAGGCTTACGGGCCTAATTGCACTCTCCTATGCCTGTGGGCCTACTGGTCCTTCTGCGGGCCTGAATCCTGGCCCAACTAGCTGTTGGGTTTCTAGTCGTATTGAGGCTGTGGTGGCTCAGTAGGCAGCATTTTTTTTAAAAAAAACCTGTTTTTTGTTTTGTTTTTTGCTTTATTTATTGTTTTAATTTTTTTCCAGTATTTTTCTTCTGTTATTTTAGTTCATTCTTTTTAACAAATAAATACTTTGATAATTTTAGTTGCATAATTTCCATTATTTTGTTTTATTTCTTGCTTTATTTATTTCCAGTGTGTTTTATCATTATATTATTTTTGCTATTAATGTTTTGAACAAAAAATACTTTGATAATTTTAGTTGCATAATTTTTATATAATTATTGTTTCAAAAATACTAGAGGTTTATAAAAGCTTTTTAGCTGATTTTTTTTGAACTCCACTCCTACGATGTTTTGAAAGAAATTAAAAAGCACTTCAAACGAACTCTGAAAAGGTTGAAAGTTGGCATGGTATCATCATTTCACCCACATAGCATGTGCTACAAGGTTGAGTGGGTTACGACAAAAACTGGATGCACTTCGTGTACAAAATGGACAATCTATTTCAAAGTATCACGGTTTCGAACGAAAACTCATCTGTTACAAAGGGATTTCATTTTTTTGAACTCATTTGAACTCCAGACTTTTTGTGTGTTCAAAATGCACCATTCAAAGCCATATCATCAATTTAAACCCTTTCTGAATTCATTTGGTATTTTTCATGCACTTACTGATTTTTTGAGCTAAATGGCCCTGAAATTGAAAAACACTTCAAATGATCTCTGAAAAGGTTGAAAGTTGGCATGGTATCATCATTTCACCCACATAGCATGTCGTAAAAAGTTGATCGGTTACGGCAAAAACTGGATGCATTTTGTGTACAAAACGGAGAATCTCTTTCGAAGTATTAGAGTTTCAGACGAAAACTCATGTGTTACAAAAGGCATTTCATTTCTTCACATGTCACTGCAATGATATAGTTGTGGAGAGAAAGTCTTCACTTCTTCTTCGCGTGTGTCCTTTGCTTATTGCACCGTAACCATGGATAATTTTCATCGTTTAACAGGGTGCTTGGGTCAGCCTTGACTTTGAAGGGAGGAATTTCATGAAACTTTTCATAATCTTCAGACATGTCTGTCTTGCCCTCCAATCCCACGATGTCTCTTTTTCCTGAAAGAACTATGTGGCATTTTGGCTCATCGTATGATGTATTCGCTTCCTTATCTTTTCTTTTTCTCGGTATGGTAGACATGTCCTTCACATAGAAAATCTGTGCCACATCATTGGCTAGGACGAATGGTTCGTCTGTGTACCCAAGATTGTTCAGATCCACTGTTGTCATTCCGTACTGTGGGTCTTCCTGTACCCCGCCTGTTGACAGATTGACCCATTTGCACTGAAACAAAGGGACCTTGAAATCATGTCCATAGTCAAGTTCCCATATGTCCACTATGTAACCATAATATGTGTCCTTTCCCCTCTTGGTTGCTGCATCAAAGCGGACACCGCTGTTTTGGTTGGTGTTCTTTTCATCTTGGGCGATCGTGTAAAATGTATTCCCATTTATCTCGTACCCTTTGTAAGTCAATACAGTCAAAGATGGTCCCCTGGCCAACGAGTGCAGCTCATCAGAAATAGTGTTGTCACCCATGAGACGTGTTTGCAACCAACTGCCGAAAGTCCTGATGTGTTCATATGTAATCCAATCATCACACTGCTACGGATGTTTGGAGCGCAGAATATTCTTGTTTTCATCGACATACGGGGTCACCAAGGTGGAATTCTGTAGAACTGTGTAGTGTGCTTGAGACCAAGAATGCCCGTCCCTACATATTATTGAGTCCGCTCCTAGCGTGCCTTTTCCAGTCAGTCTTCCCTCATACCGCGATTGAGGGAGACCAATCTTCTTAAGGTCAGGAATGAAGTCAACACAAAACCCAATGACATCCTCTGTTTGATGGCCCATGGAGATGCTTGCTTCTGGCCTAGCACGGTTACGAAGATATTTATTTAAGACTCCCATGAACCTCTCAAAGGGGAACATATTGTGTAGAAATACAGGGCCCAGAACGGCAATCTCGTCGACTAGATGAACTAGGACGTGCGTCATGATATTGAAGAAGGACAGTGGGAATACCAGCTCAAAACTAACAAGACATTGCACCAAATCACTTCTTAACCTTGGCAGGATTTCTGGATCGATCACCTTCTGAGAGATTGCATTGAGGAATGCACATAGCTTCACAATGGCTAATCGAACATTTTCCGGTAGAAGCCCCCTCAATGCAACCGGCAGCAGTTGCATCATAATCACGTGGCAGTCATGAGACTTTAGGTTCTGGAACTTTTTCTCTGCCATATTTATTATTCCCTTTATATTCAATGAGAAACCAGACGGGACCTTCATACTGAGCATGCATTCAAAGAAGATTTCCTTCTCTTCTTTGGTAAGAGCGTAGCTGGCAGGACCTTTATACTGCTTTGGATGCATGCCGTCTTTTTCATGCACACATTGTTGTTCCTCCCGTGCCTCCAGTGTATCTTTTGTCTTCCCATACACTCCCAAGAAGCCTAGCAGGTTCACGCAAAGGTTCTTCGTCACGTGCATCACGTCGATTGCAGAGCGGACCTCTATGTCTTTCCAATAGGGTAGGTCCCAAAATATAGATTTCTTCTTCCACATGGGTGCGCGTTTGTCAGTGTCATTTGGAATAGATAGTTCGCTAGGACCCTTTCCAAATATTACTTGTAAATCATTGACCATATCAAGTATGTGATCACCAGTACGGAGGGCGGGCTTCTTCCGGTGATTTGCCTCACCTTTGAAATGCTTTCCGTTCTTTCGACATTGATGGTTGGTCGGAAGAAATCGACGATGCCCCAGGTACACATTCTTCCTGCATTTGTCCAAATATATACTGTCGGTGTCATCTAAACAGTGTGTGCATGCGTGGTATCCCTTGTTTGTCTGTCCTGAAAGGTTACTGAGAGCAGGCCAATCGTTGATGGTTACAAACAACAATGCATGTAGGTCAAAATCCTCCTATTCGTTCTCATCCCACACACATACACCTCTTCCATTCCATAGCTGTAAAAGTTCATCAACTAATGGCCTTAGGTACACATCAATGTCATTGCCGGGTTGCTTAGGGCCTTAGATGAGCACTGACATCATAATGAACTTCCGCTTCATGCACAACCAAGGAGGAAGGTTATACATGTTGGAAATATGCCCTAGAGGCAATAATAAAATGGTTATTATTGCATTTCCTTGTTCATGGTAATTGTCTATTGTTCATGCTATAATTGTGTTAACCGGAAACCGTAATACATGTGTGAATACATAGACTACAACATGTCCCTAGTGAGCCTCTAGTTGGCTAGCTCGTTGATCAATGGATGGTCACGGTTTCATGACCATGGACATTGGATGTCGTTGATAACGGGATCACATCATTAGGAGAATGATGTGATGGACAAGACCCAATCCTAAGCATAGCACAAGATCGTGTAGTTCGTCTGCTAAAGCTTTTCAATGTCAAGTATCGTTTCCTTAGACCATGAGATTGTGCAACTCCCGGATACCGTAGGAATGCTTTGGGTGTGCCAAACGTCATAATGTAACTGGGTGGCTATAAAGGTGCACTACGGGTATATCCAAAAGTGTCTGTTGGGTTGGCACGAATCGAGACTGGGATTTGTCACTCCGTGTGACGGAGAGGTATCTCTGGGCCCACTCGGTAAGACATCATTATAATGAGCTCAATGTCACTAAGGAGTTAGCCACATGATGATGTATTACGGAACGAGTAAAGAGACTTGCCGGTAACGAGATTGAACAAGGTATAGAGATACCGACGATCAAATCTCGGGCAAGTATCATACCGATAGACAAAGGGAGTTGTATACGGGATTGATTAAATCCCTGACATCGTGGTTCATCCGATGAGATCATCATGGAGCACGTGGGAGCCAACATGGGTATCTAGATCCCGCTGTTGGTTATTGACCGGAGAGGTGTCTCGGTTATGTCTACATGTCTCCCGAACCCGTAGGGTCTACACACTTAAGGTTCGATGACGCTAGGGTTATAGGGAAATAGTGTACGTGGTTACCGAAGGTTGTTTGGAGTCCCATATGAGATCCCGGACATCACGAGGAGCTCCGGAATGGCCCGGAGGTAAATATTCATATATAGGAAGTGAGGTTTCGGTCACCGGAAGTGTTTCGGGCGTCACCGGTAGTGTACCGGGACCACCGAAAGGGTTCCGGGGGTCCACCGGGAGGGGCCACCGGCACCAGAGGGCTATTTGGGGCACAAGTGGGAGGGAACCAGGCCCTAGGTGGGCTGGTGTGCCCCCCACAAGGGGCCCAAGGCGCAGCAAGAGGTGGAGGGGGGCAAACCCTAGGGCAGATGGGCCCTAGGCCCATCTAGGGCGCCACCCCTCCCCTCTCCCACTCTGGCTGCCAGCGAGATTGCCATCTGGTGGCTGCCGCACCACCCTAGGGTGGAGACCCTAGGGCCTAGCCCTCCCTCCCCTCCTCCTATATATACTGGGGGTTTTGGGGCTGCCATACACACGGTTTTCTTCCTCTCTCGGCGCAGCCCTACTCCTCCCTCTCCTCGTTCTCCGTAGCGCTTGGCGAAGCCCTGCCGGAGTCCATGCAGCTCCACCGTCACCACGCCGTCGTGCTGCCGGAGCTCTTCCCCAACCTCTCCTTCCTCCTTCTTGGATCAAGGCATAGGAGACGTCACCGGGCTGCACGTGTGTTGAACGCGGAGGCGCCGTTGTTCGGCGCTGAGATCGGAGTCCACCGCGATCTGAATCGCTACGAGTATGACTCCACCAACCGCGTTCTTGTAACACTTCCGCTTAGCGATCTTCAAGATGCAATCTCTCCCCACTCGTTGCTGGTTTCTCCATAGATAGATGTTGGTGACACGTAGGAATTTTTTTGATTTACTACTACGTCTCCCAACAATACATGCATAGAGTCACATGCCATGTGCTATGCTGGCTGCTCTGCTCCCCAAAAGGATTAACGCCATCTGCACTTAAACCAAACCATACGTTCCTCGAGTCACCTGTAAAGTCGCTCCACTTTCTCTTGATCTTTCTCCATTGCGACCCGTCAGCGGGTGCTCTCAACTTCCCGTCTTTCTTACGGTCTTTTTTGTGCCATTGCATCAACTCGGCATGCTTTTAGTTTCTGAATAGACGTTTCAACCGTGGTATTATAGGATCATACCACATCACCTTGGCAGGAACCCTCTTCCCGGTGCGCTGTCCCTCAACATCACCAGGGTCATCTCTTCTGATCTTATACCGCAATGCACCGCATACCGGGCATGCGTTCCATTCCTCGTACTCACCGCGGTAGAGGATGCAGTCATTAGGGCATGCATGTATCTTCTGCACCTCCAATCCTAGAGGGCATAGAACCTTCTTTGCCGCGTACATACTGTCGAGCAATTCGTTATCCTTTGGAAGCTTCTTCTTCATTATTTTCAGTAGCGAACTAAATCCCTTGTCAGATACACCATTGTCTGCCTTCCATTGCAGCAATTCCAGTGTGGTACCGAGCTTTTTGTTGTCATCTTCGCAATTTGGGTACAACCCTTTTTTGTGTTCCTCTAACATGCGATCGAACTTCAACTTCTCCCTTTCACTTTCGCATTCTCTCTGTGCATCAACAATGACCCGGCGAAGATCATCATCGGGCACATCATCTGTTTCCTCTCGATCTTCAGCTTCCCCCATTGCAGCATCACCGTATTCAGAGGGAGGGTAGTTGTCGTCATCCTCTTCTTCTTCATTGTCTTCCTTCATAACCCCTCTTTCTCCGTGCTTGGTCCGAACATTATAGTGTGGCATAAAACCCTTCTGAAGCAGGTGGAAGTGAAGGGTTTTAGAGTTGGAGAAAGACTTCGTATTCTCACAGACAGTACATGGACAAGGCATAAAATCATTCTGCTTGTTTGCCTCAGCCGCTTCGAGAAAATTATGCAGGCCCTTAATATACTCGGAGGTGCGTTGGTCACCGTACATCCATTACCAGTTCATCTGCGTGCGTTATATAATAAAGTGTATTAAAAACCATTACAACATATCATGAATACAGAAGTGACCAAATTATTAGAAATCCATCATCACATTAAAGCCAAAGTACAATAATGACCAAAATAAATACGTACAATTCATACATAGCTGTCATTATTGAACAACATATAGGTCTCTAGAGCATCTAATTAAAACATACATCGAAACTATGTTAAAAATTTAAATGCAACAACAAATGCAATCATAACCTCTACTAAGGTACCAATTGATCCAATGGCATAATGGTACCAAGCCTCAGTATGAATGGCACATTTTCTAATCTTTCTAAGCTTCAAGCGCATTGCATCCATCTTGGTCTTTTGATCGTCGATGATATAGGCAACATGCAACTCCAATCCCATCTTGTCATCTTCAGTTCTTTTCAATTTTTCTTTCAAATGATCGATTTCTTTTTCAGCTTTAGTTAACTTGTCGAGCAGAATTGCATAGTCGATTGGAATTTCTGGTTCAACTACTTCCTATAGATAAAAACATCTATGTCAAGTTGGTGGCATAATTAATTGCCATAGACATTAGATGTGTGAAATAGTTATATAAGAGATAATATACCACATCTGAATCATAGACTGGACGAGGGCCGACATGGGCGGATACCATAATCATGGCACTATGTAATAACAAACAATAATAAAAGTAAGAAAATCATACGAGTAAGTATATTTTCTTTTAGCAAGAAGATAAGATCAAGAGGCTCACCACGCGCGGGCGATCGACGGCGGTTTCAGGACGGGGACGGGGACGGGACAGGACGGACCGCCAAACCTAGACAAATCTTGACGAAAATGGAGTTTGGACAAGGAGCTTCGAGAGGAGAAAGCTTAAGTTTGGCTTGGGCATTTCATGAAACACCTCATGTGCATAGGAGGTGAGCTAGAGCACCACAAAGGTCTTCCCTCGCCGGCAAAAAAACAGAGCAGTATGTGGAGTGCTCTGCTCGCCGGCGAGGGGGTATATATAGGCATCTCATTGGTCCCGGTTCGTGGCTGGAACTAGGACTAAAGGACCACCGTTGCTACCGGTTCCAGACACGAACCGGGACCAATGGGTGTGGGCCAGGAGCGAGGCACATTGGTCCCAGTTCGTGACTGAAACCGGGACCAAAGGGGTCCGACGAACCGGGACCAATGCCCCACGTGGCCTGCCCGGCCCCCTGGCCTCACGAACCGGGACCGTTGCCCCCATTGGTCCCGGTTCGTGACTGAACCGGGACTAATGGGCTGGCCCGACCCGAACCAATGCCCTGTTTTCTACTACTGTTGGCGAAGCCCTGTCGGAGACCATGCAGCTCCACCGTCACCACGCCGTCGTGCTGCCGGAGCTCTCCCTCAACCTCTCCTTCCTCCTTGCTCGATCAAGGCGTAGGAGACGTCACCAGGCTACACATGTGTTGAACGCGGAGGTGCCGTTGTTCGGCGCTAAGATCAGAATCCACCACGATCTGAATCGCTGCGAGTACGACTCCACCAACTGCGTTCTTGTAATGCTTCCGCTTAGCGATCTTCAAAGGTATGGAGATGCAATCTCTTCCCACTCATTGCTGGTTTCTCCATAGATAGATCTTGGTGAACACGTAGGAAAATATTGATTTACTACTACGTCTCCCGACAGTGGTATCAGAGCTAGGTCTATGCGTAGAATCTATGCACGAGTAGAACACAAAGTTGTTGTGGGCGTCGATCTTGTTAATTTTCTTACCACTACTAGCCTTATCTTGATTCGGTAGTATTGTGGGATGAAGCGGCCCTGACCAACTTTACACGTACGCTTACGTCAGACCGGTTCCACCGCCTGACATGCACTTGTTGCATAAGGTGGCTAGCGGGTGTCTGTCTCTCCCACCTTAGTCGGATTGTATTCGATGAAAAGGGTCCTTATGAAGGGTATAGGAATTGGCATATCACGTTGTGGTTTTGGAGTAGGTAAGAAACGTTCTTGCTAGAAACCTATAGCAGTCACGTAAAAACTTGCAACTACAAATTAGAGGAGGTCTAGCTTGTTTTTGCAGCATATGCCTTGTGATGTGATATGGACAAAGGATGTGATGTGATGCATTGTGATGTATGAGATTGATCATGTTCTTGTAATAGGATTCACGACTTGCATGTCAATGAGTATGACAACCGACAGGAGCCATATGAGTTGTCTTATTTTATTGTATGACCTGCGTGTCAATCATAAACGCCATGTAATTACTTTACTTTATTGCTATTTGTTAGCCATAGTAGTATAAGTAATAGTTGGAGAGACAACTTCATGAAGACACGATGATGGAGATCATGATGATGGAGATCGTGGTGTCGTGTCGGTGACAGTGATGATCATGGTGCCCCGAAGATGGTGATCAAAGGAGCAAGATGATAATGGCCATATCATGTCACTATTTTGATTGCATGTGATGTTTATCATGTGTACATATTATTTGCTTAGAATGACGGTAGTAAATAAGATGATCTCTCAATAAAATTTCAAGAAATGTGTTCACCCTAACCATGCACCGTTGCTAAGGATCATTGTTCCGAAGCACCACGTGATGATCAGGTGTGATAGGTTCTAACGTTGCATACAACGGGTGTAAGCCAGATTTACACACGTGAAACACTTAGGTTGACTTGACAAGCCTAGCATGTACAGACATGGCCTCGGAACACGGAAGACCGAAAGGTCGAACATGAGTCGTATAGAAGATACGATCAACATGGAGATGTTCACCATGGATGACTAGTCCGTCTCACGTGACGATCGAACATGGGCTAGTTGACATGGATCATGTATCACTTGGATGACTAGAGAGATGTCTATCTAAGTGGGAGTTCACTAAATAATTTGATTATGTGAACTTAATTATCATGAACTTAGTCTAAAAATTGTCTTTACAATCTATATTGTAGATCAAATGTCCAACGCTAATGTCACCCTCAACTTCAAGGCGTTCCTAGAGAAAACCAAGCTGAAAGATGATGGAAGCAACTATGCGGACCGGGTCCGTGGCTTGAGGATTATCCTCATAGCTTCCAAAATATTGTATGTCCTTGATGCACCGCTAGGTAACGCACCCATTTTCCCAGTGGACCAAGACGTTATGAACGCTTGGCAGTTGCGCTGTGATGATTACTCCCTTGTTTAGTGGGGCATGCTTTATAGTTTAGAACCGGGGCTCCAAAAGCGTTTTGAGCAACACAGAGCATATGAGATGTTCCAGGAGCTGAAACTGGTTTTCCAAGCTCATGCCCGGGTCGAGAGATATGACGTCTCCGACAAGTTCTTCAGCTGTAAGATGGAGGAGAATAGTTTTGTCACTGAGCACATAGTCAAAATGTTTGGGTTGCACAACCTCTTGACACAGCTGGGAGTTAATCTCCCGGATGACTCGTTTATTGAAAGAATCCTCCAGTCGCTCCCACCTAGCTACAAGAGCTTTGTGATGAACTACAACATGCAGGGAATGGACATGCGGAAATCAGTAGAGGTCGAGATCAAAAAGGAGCATCAAGTGTTGATGGTGAATAAGACCACTAGTTTCAAGAAAGGCAAGGGTAAGAAGAACTTCAAGAAGGACGGCAAAGCTGTTGCCGCGCCCGGTAATCAAGTTGCCGGGAAGAAGAACAAGCATGGACCCAAGCCTGAGACTGAGTGCTTTTATTGCAAGGGTATCGATCACTGGAAGCGGAACTGCCCCAAGTACTTAGCAGGTAAGAAGGCCGACAACGTTAAAGGTATATTTGATATACTTGTTATTGATGTGTACCTAACCAGCGCTCGTAGTAGCTCCTAGGTATTTGATACTGGTGCAGTTGCTCACATTTGTAACTCCAAGCAGGAGCTGCAGAATAAGTGGAGACTGGCAAACGACGAGGTGACGATGCGCGTCGGGAATGGTTCCAAGGTCGATGTGATCGCCGTCGGCACGCTACCTCTAGATCTACCTTCGGGATTAGTTTTAAACCTCAATAATTGTTATTTAGTATCAGCTTTGAGCATGAACATTGTATCTGGATCTCGTTTGATTTGAGATGGCTACTAATTTAAATGTGAGAATAATGGTTGTTCTATTTATATGAGAGAAATGTTTTATGGTCATACCCTGCTGGTCAATGGTTTATTTTTGATGAATCTCGAACATGATGTTACACATGTCCATAGCGTGAGTACCAAAAGATGTAAGATTGATAACGATAGTCCCACTTACATGTGGCATTGCCTCCTTGGTTATATTGGTGTCAAACGCATGAAGAAACTCCATGCCGATGGACTTTTGGAGTCTCTTGATTTCGAATCATTTGACACGTGCGAACCATGCCTCATGGGCAAGATGACCAAGACTCCATTCTCTGGAACAATGGAGCGAGCAACTGACTTGTTGGAAATAATACATACCGATTTATGCGGTCCAGTGAGCGTCGAGGCTCGTCGTGGCTACCGTTATGTTCTCACCCTCACTGATGACTTGAGCAGATATGGGTATGTCTACTTAATGAAACACAAGTCTGAAACCTTTGAAAGGTTCAAGGAATTTTAGAGTGAGGTAGAGAATCAACGTGATAGGAAAATAAAGTGCCTATGATCTGATCGCGACGAAGAATATTTAAGTCACGAGTTTGGCACGCACCTAAGGAAATGTGGAATTGTTTCACAACTCACGCCGCCTGGCACACCTCAACGAAATGGTGTGTCTGAACGTCGTAATCGCACTCTATTGGATATGGTGCGATCTATGATGTCTCTTAGCGACTTACCGCTATCATTTTGGGGATATGCACTAAAGACTGCCGTATTCACTTTAAATAGGGCACCGTCAAAGTCGTTGAGATGACACCGTATGAATTATGGTTTGGAAAGAAACCTAAGCTGTCATTTCTAAAAGTTTGGGATGCGATACTTATGTGAAGAAACTTCAACCTGAGAAGCTCGAACCCAAAGCGGAAAAGTGCGTCTTCATAGGATATCCCAAAGAGACTATTGGGTATACCTTCTACCTCAGATCCGAAGGCAAAGTCTTTGTTGCCAAGAATGGATCCTTTCTCGAGAAAGAGTTTGTATCGAAAGAAGTAAGTGGGAGGAAAATAGAACTTGATGAGGTAATCGTACCTCCACTCGAACCGGAGAGTAGCGCAGCACGGGAAGTTGTTTCCATAGAGCCTACACCGACTGGAGAGGAAGTTAATGATGATGATCATGAAACTTCAGATCAAGTAACTATTGAACGTCGAAGGTCCACTAGGACACGTTCCGCACCAGAGTGGTATGGCAACCCTGTCCTGGAGATTGTGTTGTTGGACAACGGTGAACCTTCAAACTATGAAGAAGCGATGGTGGGCCCAGATTCCAACAAATGGCTTGAAGCAATGAAATCCGAGATAGGATCCATGTATGAGAACAAAGTATAGACTTTGGTGGACTTGCCTGATGATAAGCGAGCCATTGAAAATAAATGGATCTTTAAGAAGAAGACTGATGCGGATGGTAATGTGACTGTCTATAAGGCTCGGCTTGTCGCTAAGGGTTATCGACAAGTTCAAGGAGTTGACTATGATGAGACTTTCTCACCCGTAGCGATGGTGAAGTATGTCCGAATCATGTTAGCAATTGCCGCATTTTATGATTATGAGATCTGGCAAATGGACGTCAAAACGACATTCCTTAATGGCTTCCTTAACGAAGAACTGTATATGATGCAACCGGAAGGTTTTGTCGATCCTAAAGATGCTAACAAAGTATGCAAGCATCTCGGAGTAGGAACATTCGCTTTAATGAGGTGATTAAAGCGTTTGGGTTTATACAGGTTTATGGAGAACCTTGTATTTACAAGAAAGTGAGTGGGAGCTCTGTAGCATTTCTCATATTATATGTGGATGACATATTGTTGATGGTAAATGATATAGAACTTTTGGAAAGTGTAAAGGCCTACTTGAATAAATGTTTTGCAATGAAGGACCTTGGAGAAGCTGCTTACATATTAGGTATTAAGATCTATAGAGATAGATCGAAATGCCTTATAGGTTTTTCACAAAGCACATACCTTGACAAGATATTGAAGAAGTTCAATATGGATCAGTCCAAGAAGGGGTTCTTGCCTGTGTTACAGGGTGTGAGATTGAGTACGACTCAATGCCCGACCACAGCAAATGATAGAGAAGAGATGATTGTCATCCCCTATGCTTCAACCATAGGCTCTATCATGTATGCCATGTTGTGTACCAGACCTGATGTGAACCTTGCCATAAGTTTGGTAGGGAGGTACCAAAGTGATCCCGGAGCGGAACACTAGAAAGCGGTCAAGAATATCCTGAAGTACCTGAAAAGGACAAAGGACGTGTTTCTCGTATATGGAGGTGCCGAAGAGCTTGTCGTAAAGGGTTACGTCAATGCTAGCTTCGACATAGATCCGGACGACTACAAGTCGCAATCCAGATAAGTGTATATTTTGAACCGAGGGGCAGCCAGCTGGTGCAGCAGTAAGCAAAGTGTCATGGCAACATCTACATGTGAAGTGGAGTACATAACTACTTCAGAAGCAGCAAAGGAAGGAGTCTGGATGAAGGAGTTCATCACCGACCTAGGAGTGATTCCCAATGCGTCGGGCCTGATGACTCTATTCTATGACAACACTGGAGCTATTGCCCTTGCAAAGGAGCCCAGGTTTCACAAGAAGACACGACACATCAAGCACTGTTCAACTCCATCTGTGATTACATTCAGGAGGGAGATATAGATATTTGTAAAGTACAAACGGATCTGAATGTCGCAAATCCGTTGACTAAGCCTCTCTCACGAGCGAAACATGATCAACACCAGAACTGTATGGGTGTTCGATTCATCACAATGTAACTAGATTATTGACTCTAATGCAAGTAGGAGACTGTTGGAAATATGCCCTAGAGGCAATAATAAAATGGTTATTATTGTATTTCCTTATTCATAATAATTTTCTATTGTTCATGCTATAATTGTGTTAACCGGAAACCATAATGCATATGTGAATACATAGACCACAACGTGTCCCTAGTGAGCCTCTAGTTGGCTAGCTCGTTAGTCAATAGATGGTCACGGTTTCATGATCATGGACATTGGATGTCATTGATAACGGGATCACATCATTAGGAGAATGATGTGATGGACAAGACCCAATCCTAAGCATAGCACAAGATCGTGTAGTTCGTCTGCTAAAGCTTTTCCAATGTCAAGTATCATTTCCTTAGACCATGAGATTGTGCAACTCCCGGATACCGTAGGAATGCTTTGGGTGTGCCAAACGTCACAACGTAACTGGGTGTCTATAAAGGTACACTACGGGTATCTCCAAAAGTGTTTGTTGGGTTGGCACGAATCGAGACTGGGATTTGTCACTCCGTGTGACGGAGAGGTATCTCTGGGCCCACTCGGTAAGACATCATCATAATGAGCTCAATGTGACTAAGGAGTTGGCCACGGGATGATGTGTTACGGAACGAGTAAAGAGACTTGCCGGTAACGAGATTGAACAAGGTATAGGGATACCGACGATCGAATCTCGGCCAAGTATCATACCGGTAGACAAAGGGAATTGTATACGAGATTGATTGAATCCCTGACATCGTGGTTCATCCGATGAAATCATCATGGAGCATGTGGGATCCAACATGGGTATCCAGATCCCGCTGTTGGTTATTGACCGGAGAGGTGTCTCGATCATGTCTACGTGCCTCCCGAACCCGTAGGGTCTACACACTTAAGGTTTGATGATGCTAGGGTTATGGTGAAATAGTGTACGTGGTTACCAAAGGTTGTTCGGAGTCCCAGAGGAGATCCTAGACATCACGAGGAGTTCCGGAATGGTCTGGAGGTAAAGATTCACATATAGGAAGTGAGGTTTTGGTCACCGGTAGTGTTTCGGGGATCACCGGTAACATACCGGGACCACCGGAAGGGTTCCGGGGGTCCACTAAGTGGGGCCACCAGCCCCAAAGGGCTGCATGAGCCGCAAGTGGGAGGGAACCAGCCCCTAGGTCAGCTGGTGCACCCCTCACAAGGGCCCAAGGCGCAGCAAGGGAGGAGAGGGGGCAAACCCTAGGCTCAGATGGGCCTAAGGCCCACCTAGGGCGCCGACCTCCCCTCTCTCCCTTTGGCCGCCGCACCAGATGGGATTTGGGGCTGCCGCCGGCCCCTAGGGTGGGAACCCTAGGGTGCAGCCCTCCCTCCTCCTCCTCCTATATATAGTGGAGGGTTTGGGGGCTACCAGACACACGAATTCTCTCTCTCTCGGTGCAGTCCTACCCTTCCTCTTCCTCCCTCTCCACGGTGCTTGGCGAAGCCCTGCCAGAGACCATGCAGCTCCACCGTCACGACGCCGTCATGCTGCCGGAGATCTCCCTCAACCTATCCTTCCTCCTTGCTGGATCAAGGCGTAGGAGACATCACCAGGCTGCACGTGTGTTGAACGCGGAGGCGCCGTTGTTCGGCGCTAAGATCGGAGTCCACCGTGATCTGAATCGCTGCGAGTACGACTCCACCAACCGCATTCTTGTAATGCTTCCGCTTAGAAATATTCAAAGGTATGAAGATGCAATCTCTTCCCACTCGTTGCTGGTTTCTCCATAAATAGATCTTGGTGAACACGTAGGAAAATTTTGATTTACTACTACGTCTGCCGACAGTTTACACGGAGGCCTTCTCGCATACGCGGTGGTTCGAGTTCATCCACCGCACAACCGCAACAAGTTTTTAGTCAGGGGATCGTCTTCACCGATCGTGGAGCAAGGAAGAAGTTCCATAAGCTCACCACAAGGCACATCAAAGCAACCAAATGGGCTTGTGCGAATACTTTCGAAAAGAAACCAAGAAAGTTCAGAGCACCCTTTGATGGGTGACTTACGAAATACAAACTAATATCATTTTTATCCCAACACAAATACATGGTTGTAAGAATTAAGACCTCATCGCCGTACCTTATTTTTATTATAAGTGTTTGAATCACACTTTGCTTGTTGATCTGGTCCAAAGCTGGATTTGACACTTTGGCAAAAGCTTGCTAGAGAGCATTACTTCAAGGGAATCTTCCTCTTGTGGGTTCGATACCTAGGGTCACCTTTGGGGAAATAGGTGCGAGATACCCTTTCTTGCTCCAATGTCAAATCAATAAAAAGGAGATATCACCGCTCAACCTCGTGATCGTCGCTGTGGAAATGACCTCTTAGAGAGATCTGGAAGGCAACAACGAGGAGGAGGAGCAGACCTACACTGACATGGACGTGGATCTATGGGTATGTATACACTAGTGATGGTGAGGGTTAGGGTTTGACCATTTTTAGATCCTTTATTTTCGTCCGTCGTCTGTGGAGTTCCTAAAGCTTATTTTTAATGCAGGAGAATCGTGATACTACTATTGATGCTTCCTTCTGTGGCATAGTGGCTGATCCAGAAATGAAATGCAAGCTTCACCCGTTTAGAGGCAAGAAATGTGTTGCATTCAATGACATAAACACAGGTAGAAGATTCTATGGTTATGCTAAGCAGGTAATAATTGAATCATCTCCTTTGATTTTGCTTGTGTTTACTTAATTTGCTAGTGGTAGCTGTTAACTGAATCTGCTCGTGTTAACTGAAATTGCTTGTGTTACTGAATTTGCTTGTGTTTACTGAATTTGCTAGTGTTAACTGTTAACCGAATATGCTTGTGTTAACTGAAATTGCTTGTGTTAACTGAATTTTCTTAACTCAATATGCTTGCGTTAATCGAAATTTCTTGTGTTAACTGAATTTGCTTGTGTTAACCAAATCTTCTTGTGTTAATCGAATCAAGGTTTGACTCTTTATAATGTTAGCAACATTTTCCTCCATGCTCTTAGTTCTTACATCTAAGGCATGCACATCGTTAGTGAGTCTAGCAATCTTACTGGTCATTTGACGAAGTAAGTTATCATGATTCTTTACAATATTCTTAAACATTTCATGTTGGTCACTTTTCCTAGCAATAAAGTTTTTCAGAGTTTCCTCCAAAGTATTTCTATTACCGTTGCTCTTTTAAAATTGCTAGGTGCTCCGGTGTTATTAGCATAAGGTAATATAGGAGCATACCGATTATTGTTCCAATTAGGACTATAGGTATTGAGAACAATAAAATTAACACCATTAATTTGTTCTTTGGAAATTTCATTAACACTTATCTCTTCTCTACCTTTCATCATAGAGATGAGTTAATCAAGCTTAGCGGTCAACTCCATGTTCTTTTCTTAAATAACATTGATCATCTTGGTGTTAGATCTCTCAACATGCCATTGAGCATGATTTTCTTTCATATCATCTATCAAATCTTTAGCTTCAATGATAGATCTTCCCATAGTAGTGCCTCCTACATCAGTGTCAAGCACAGTTTTTCGACATGGGAGTTAAAGCATTATAAAATATATGAAGAATTAACCATTCTCCAGTTCGATGATTAGGACAAATCCTTATAGCCTCCTTCATGCGATCCCACGCAAGCCCTACTGGCTCATGTTCTTCCCTGCTTAAAACTTGTTCTGCGAACGCAATTGTTAATCTTTGCACGTGGGAAAAACTTAGACACAAATTTACTACAACACTTAGTCTATGAAGTTATATTAATTCTATGCAAATGTAGAAGCCATATTTTTCTTTTCCTCTCAAGGAGAAAGGAAATAGATGCAACTTCAAAGCGTTAGGTTCATAATCTTTCATGCATGTCATGATACACAATTCAGAAAAATTATGCAAATGCATACTGGTATCTTCGGAAGCAGAGCCTCTGGATTGGTCCTATTGAATCACAGAGACTAAGTTTGGCCTAATCTCATATTCCACGGCAACAACATCAGGTTGTGCAATTGGTTCACACAAGAAACTATTTCTAGGAGTAGCAATGCTTCCAAGGTTACGAGCCATATTTATGTTTTTTTCAAGTGACAATACTTTCAACAAAAATTAAACTAGAACAAGAACAAAAACTAAAACAAAGACTCTAACACAATGATTAGCACACAAATCCTCCCCAGCAATGGCGCTAGAGAATGTATTGATGAGTCCCTTTAGTTATATGGTAAAGGAGTAGAAAGGATTCTCGTCTTTTCCCCATAGGTGACCCTGAGTTATCGAACCCACGAGAGCAAGTGTATCTTTAAGACAAGGGTTTCTAACAAGCTTTCCACGAGTATTAAATTCCAATTTTTGGACTAGGTTGTAATCAAATTGCACAGTAAACACTTAGAATAAAAATAGGCATGTATATGAGGACTTGATTCCTAGAACCATATATTTGTGAACGATATCATTGTGATATTAATTTGTTCCCTAGAAGACACCCGTTAAGATGAGCTTGCAACGTATCGAAGTGGGGGATGTGTCCAAATTACATCTTGACCAGGACACACCTTGCATCAAGAGTCAGTTGTTCAAGCAAAGACCCTATCCGTCACATGGGCTTGCCTCGGTTGTTAAGATAGAATTAGACAAAAACATTGGGCATTTAGTGACTACACCCGTTGTATCCCTAGTGGTATGATCCATGCTACCGTACTAACCCTAATTTCACCGGCGTTCGGAATAACACTACATGGTCTCCCAGCCCTTAGCCTCTCTGTGGCTGAGATCTCTGTTATCTGGGTACCTATAGGGACAAAGAACACAAAAAAGACAATAGATAACTACAAATAAAAATTATTTCACACATATGAGACCTGTTCGATCGAACCCTCTAGAAAATATATAGGGTTTTAGGGCTATGCCTCAACCCATGACCGTACCAAATTACTCACACATAGCAATCGTATTGCAAGAAGAAACCATTAAAGAGCACATCAAGAGTAGTGATTGGTTGATAATTTGTCTTACAATAGCTCCCGGATGTGATACATGATTGCAAGCTGTGGCTAACTTGGGGATAAATGATGCAGTGATGGTGATGGAGGTTGCTATGTCCATGGAGATGGAAATGGCGGCAACTAGGCTTCGTGGATGCTCCTGGTGCTGAAGATGGAGTTGTGGCATCCCTCTGCGATGCAAGTTATTCTGATCTGGTTCTAGTGTTGGACCTTCAATAATAGTTGTAGGGTTGGAAAAAATGGTGCCATGGACAACTCATATGACCATGCATACAAGTGCACGCGGTTGTATGAGACACAATTAAATAATACATTAGTTCTCAAAAAGTTTCACTACAAAGTGCAACAACAGAATGTGAGCTAAATCAGGTACATTATACAGTAACCTCTTAAGCAGCTTCCATGAGGAAAGATGAATATAAAAGTTATCATACTTGATTGAATGACTAATTTGAACCAATACTCTTATGTTTCCAGTTCCTGACATACATAGGTCAAAATCAAGCGGACCAAAGTGCTATGGGATATACCGAGATGACAATGGGCACACAATACCAAGACTTATCGTGAATTGCATAACATTCTTTTGTGAGCTCAGAATTTTGAGGTTTGACCTTAGTGATATAATCCATCAGCAAATGAATAGAAGATAAGCCTGCATACTACAACTTGAGAGACCCAGGGTGGCGTTGGCAGGGAGGCACCAGTAGTCGATGGCGATGGCTGGGGTAGGGACATTGTCGATCTTGCTATCATCGAGGTCTTTGAGGAACTCTCTATAGGAGTGGACGACCTCCTCCTCGAGGTACCCGATGACGCGGTGCACGAACTTGGGGGAGATGAGGTGCCGAAGAAGTAGGCGTTGAAAAATACGCCCTAGACGGCGATGACGAGGGCACACTCATACCACCTCGGCTGCGCCACATCCATGAAGGTCATGAGGTGCATGCGCTCGGTCTCGGCCTCCTCCAGCAGCTTGCAGATCCAGCCACCGCTCTGCTCGAAGCGCAGGAGCAAGTGCAGGTGCAGGAGCATGCCGCCCGTATGTGTCTACAGACAAGGGGAGGGGCAGGGAGGCGCGCATACCTAGAAGAGCCGGAGCGAGGCAGACGCCCGTCTCCCACACCGGCCGCATCGTTGGAGGGACACCGACAAAGGGGGCGAGTCGGACAGGAGGTGGTGGTGGAAGGGAGGATGTACGGGGATGGGGTGGGTGGGGGGCGGGGGGGGGGGGGGGGGGGAGGGGTAGCATCAGAGGGACCTACCGACGACGACGATCTGGATTAGGGAGTGGGAGGCGGTGGCCCGTGCTTTCCTCATCTGGATCAGGGATGAGGGGAGGAAGGAGAACAGAGCTTTCCCCACCGTTAGGGAAGCAAGGAGAGAAATAAAGGATGCGACAGGGGGGTGGGGGGGGGGGAGGGGGCAGGGTGGATGGAAGATGTCCAGAGGACACAACTAGGGTTTTGACTCACATGGGATTTGGGGTGAGGGTTGCCGTTGGATCTGGAAGCATCCGGCGGTGTTTGATGCAGATCCGCATGAGATGCCTATGGATCAATCAGAATGCAGTACACACATATAGCGTTATGACATTCTAAATTGGTCGTGCTTCGACGACCGCTTGGCTGCTTCGATGGTGTTGTGACGACGTTGTTTGACGACCATGGTGGGTGCTTCAGCTACCGTGGCAGTGGTTTGCTTCGAATGGCCACAACGATGCTTGAACGACATGCTTCGATGACCGCTTGGCTATGTCGATGATGCTGCGACAGCGTCCTTCGACGGCCGTGGTGGGTGCTTCGGCTGCCGGGTCGGTGGTGTGCTTCGAACGACCATGCCAATGCTTGAACGATGTGCTTCAATGACTGCTTGGCTGCTTCGATGATGTTGCGACAACGTCCTTTGACGGTCGTGGTGGGTGCTTCGACTTTCGTGGCGGTGGTGTGCTTCAAACAACCACGCCGATGCTTGAATGACGTGCTTCGACAATGACTTGGCTGCTTCAATGATGTTGCGACGGCATCCTTCAACAGTCGTGGTGGGTGCTTCGGTTGCGGTGGCAGTCTACGCCACACAATTGTATGGAATCATATGTCAAACAGTGTTGCTGAAGAAATGTTGTCAACCAAGAGGCGCTCTGTACCACACAACCAATGTGACCTACGTTTCACAAGTTTACATCTTGGAATGACAAACAATGTTGCCTAAGAAACTTTTCATTTTCTTTGCATGAAAATTTCATTTTTCATTGTTATTGTGCCGAAAATGAGTTCTTTTGTGAAGGTCTTACCATATATTTGTTGCAAAATTTTACCAAACCAATTTTATAAGATACTATGTCATATTTAATGTATAATTGACCAAATGGTTGGGTGTCAAAAGCTTTGATCCACCTCTCGTGAAAAAACAAATTTCTGTCAATTCAGTAGGAAGTAGGTCAAATTTGAACTGCAACTCCCTCATAGTTTGTTCTTTGTTTTTTTCCAAAAATCACTTCTAGGTATATAAGATTATATTTAATAAGAGAAACACCAAAAGTTTTGGAATATTCAACCCCTAGCTAGGAATGGTCATACCCGACGTTTTTTTGAAATGGGCATGAAAAATTCAATATTTTTCTTCAAAAATTAGAAAACCTTCGCATTGTGTCATTTTATGTAACCAAGTTATGAGAAAAAATAATAAACTTGTAATAAAACAATTGTTTTTAAAAAGTGTTATCAGAAATGAGCAATCATGTGTAAAGATTCATGGCTTTCAAGCCAAATGATCAATCTTATGACCACATTCCTGGTATAGTTTGCTCAAATGATCTCATATCGTGTACAAGGGTGCATATTACAATGAAAATAATCTTGCCTATGGAAGTTTTTATTTTGTCTGGACAGAAAATTCATTTTCCAGTTTTTGAGTGCCTAAAATGAGTTTTTTTGTGAAGGACCTACCATATATTTGTTGCAAAATTTGACCAAATAAATTTCTACAATATTAGGTCATATTTAATGTATAGTTTACTATATGGTTGGGTGTCAAAAGATTTGAGCCACCTCTCGTGAAAAAGACAAATTTCCGCCGATTTAGTAGGAAACGAGTCAAATGTGAGCCGGAGCTCCTTCATAGTTTGCTCTTTATTTTTTCCAAAAATAATTTCTAGGTATTTAAGTATCTATTTAATAAGATAAACACCAAAAGTTTTTAAATATTCAACCCCTAGCTAGGAATGGTCATACCCGTCGTTTTGACCGCATTTTGATAAGGGCCTGAAAAATTCAAAAAAAAACAAAAAATTGGAAAACCGTCGCATTGTGTCATTATACACGACCAAGTTACGAGAAAAATAACAAAATTGTAATACACTAATATTTCAAAAAAGCGATCTCAGAAATTAGCTATCATGTGTGAAGATGTATGGCTTTAAAGCCAAATGATCAATCTTATGGCCACATTCATGGCATAGTTTGCTCAAATGATCTCATATTATGAACAAGGGTGCATATTAGAATGACAAACAATGTTTCCTAAGGAACTTTTCATTTTCTTTGGACAAAAAATTAATTTTCCATTTTCTGAGTGCCCCAAATGAGTTTTTTTGTGAAGGACCTACCATATATTTGTTGCAATATTGGACTGAATCAATTTTCTAAAACATTAGGACATATTTAATGTACAATTTACTATACAGTTGGGTGTCAAATTATTTGAGACAACTCTCATGAAAAAGACAAATTTCTGCTGATTTAGGAGGAAGCGGGTTAAATTTGAACTGCAGCTCCCCCATAGTTTGCTCTTTATTTTTCCAAAAATTATTTCTAGGTATATAAGTATCTATTTAATAAGAGAAACACCAATTTTTTTTAAATATTCAACCCCTAGCTAGGAATGGCCATGCGTGCCGTTTTGATCGCATTTTGAAACGGGCATGAAAAATTCAAAAAGAACTCAAAAATTGGAAAACCTTCGCATTGTGTCATTATATGAGACCAAGCTAAGAGAGAAAATAATAAACTTTTAATACAACAATTATTTTAAAAAAGTGATATCACAAATGAGCAATCATGTGTAAAGATTCATGGCTTTCAAGCCAATTGATCAATCTTATGGCCACATTCATGGTATAGTTTGCTCAAATGATCTCATATCGTGCACAAGGGTGCATGTTAGAATGAAAAAATGTTCCCTATAGAATTTTTCATTTCCTTTGGACGGAAAATGCATTTTCTATTTTTCGAGTGCCCAAAATGAGTTTTTTTGAAGGACCTACCATATATTTGTTGCAAAATTGGATCGAATAATTTGTCTAAAATATCAAGTCATATTTAATGTACAATTGACTATATGATTTGGTGTCAAAAAATTTGAGCCACCTCTCGTGAAAAAGACAAATTTCCGCCGATTTAGTTGGAAGCGGGTCAAATTTGAACTGGAGCTCCTTCATAGTTTGCTCTTTATTTTTTACAAAAATAATTTCTAGGTAATTAAGTATCTATTTAATAAGAGAAACACCAATTTTTTTAAATATTCAACCCCTAGCTAGGAATGGTCATACCCGCCATTTTGACCGCATTCTGAAACGGGCATGAAAAATTCAAAAAAAATCCAAAAAATTGGAAAACCTTCCCATTGTGTCATTATAGGTGACCAAGTTATGAGAAAAATAACAAACTTGTAATAAAGTAATTATTTTTAAAAAGTGTTCTCACAAATGAGCTATCATGTGTGAAGATGTATAGCTTTCAAGCCAAATGATCAATCTTATGGCCACATTCATGGCATAGTTTGCTCAAATGATTTAATATTATTAAAAAGGGTGAATATTAAAATGACAAACAATGTTGCCTAAGGAATTTTTTGTTTTCTTTGGATGGAAAATTCATTTTCCATTTTGGAGTGCCCAAAATGAGTTTTTTGTGTGAAGGACCTACCATATATTTGTTGCAAAATTGGAACGAATAAATTCTCTAAAATATTAGGAAATATTTAATGTACAATTGACTATACATTTGGGTGTCAAAATATTTGAGCCACCTCTTGTGAAAAAGACAAATTTCTACTGATTTAGGAGGAAGCAGGTCAAATTTGAACTGCATCTCCCTTATAGTTTGCTCTTTATTTTTTCCAAAAATTATTTATAGGTATATAAGTATCTATTTAATAAGAGAAACACCAATATTTTTTAAATATTCAACCCCTAGCTAGGAATGGTCTTGAAAAATTCAAAAAGAAATAAAAAAATTGTAAAACCTTCGCATTGTGTCATTATATTTGATCAAGTTTCGAGGAAAAATTATAAACTTGTAATACGTCAATCATTTAAAAAAGTGATCTCAGAAGTGAGTTATCATGTGTGAAGATTCATGGCTTTCAAGCCAAATGATCAATCTTATGGCCACATTCATGGCATAGTTTGCTCAAATGACCTCATATTGTGGACAAGGGTGCATATTAGAATGATAAACAATGTTGCCTAAGGAAGTTTTCATTTTCTTTGGACGAAAAATTTGTTTTCTATTTTTTGAGTGCCCAAAATGAGTTTTTTGTGAAGGACCTACCATATATTTGTTGCAAAATTAGACCGAATCATTTTTCTAAAACATTAGGACATATTTAATGTAAAATTGGCTATATGGTTGGGTGTGAAAAGATTTGAGCCACCTCTAGTGAAAAAGACAAATTCCGCTGATTCAGGAGGAAGCGAGTCAAAATTGAAGTGCAACTGCCTTATAGTTTGCTCATTATTTTTTCAAAAAATAATTTACAGGTACATAAGTATATAAATCAAAGATATATGGTTTGGTGTTGAGACATCTAGGTTTGGCGGTGGACGATGTCCCCAACTCCAGAGCACGCAAACTGGCATGCCAGCCGCGTGGCCACCGCGTGACCTTAGCGCTTCCACGCGTTCTGGGCAGCCTAGGAATGTCGGATGGGTTGGGCACTACCTCTGTAGATTCTAGGAAGAGGAATATAACATTATAATCTCACGAGGAGACTGGACTAAGCTCAAACATGAATTAGCAGCCAAGTGTTTGAATCGCGGTGGGGGAAATGAACATGGCTAATGGGCCTGAGTTTTGGCTGAGGATGATCATCTACTAAGGAGACCGTCTTGACAAATTTTTCAGCTCAAATGGAGGAGCCTAAGTGGCACTTTCTTTGCAAAGTACCACGCTGGACATAAATATGAATGTTGAAGCTGGGCTCAAATGAATGAATGGATTGAGCTGCAATTTGGCGGAGGATAGTCATTTCATCATAGGAAGACACTTTAAAAATGTGATACCATTTGGACGTGCCAAAGTGGTATTTCCTTCACAATAATCTTCTCTGGACAGAAAATAGAAATTGATTCTGGGCCCACATAGATGATTGGATGAGCTGAAATTTGGAGGAGGATGATAAAATAAACAAAGCATGGAGGATATCCGTAATAACAATTTTTGAAAGACTGAAATAAAATTGTCTTTGCTCAAAGAGCAAGACTAAGACTGAATGTCTCATTTTATTGAAGATGCCATCCATGCATCTTATTAACCATGCCAAAACTAAAAAAAGAGACAAGGAACCTGCAACTAGTCAAGTGATACATGTAGAGATCATCTACAAGCTTACTTATTCATATAACCGCTATAAAAGATGGCATTGTTCCCTTCATGGCCACGAGTATTGTCGCCATTCTAGACGGTTGTAGGGGGCCTTTCAGACATCACAATGTCAAGAAATCCCTCCTGTAGTAGTGGTGGAGCCTGATTTGTCATTGAAGGCCCCGTCCCCATGTCATCAGTGATGTAGGGTGCATGGGCTTGGTTGGCTAGTGGCTGTCCTCTCATTTTTGCGGTGTGTTCACACAAGCTCTTGAGTATCGAGTTCACCTTCGAGCCTAGGGCTATGAGATCCTCGATGTTGTCTGGGAGGTAACCAGTTTTCAAGGCCTTATACAAGAGAAGCTTGGTCTCTGTGTCCCGAGCCTCGCACCTAGCCTTCTAGACCTGGTCTTGGAGCTTTATGATACACTCGCGGAGGATGCTCTCCCGGTCCATCGTCTTCATTACTTGCGCCCCCTCGGGCATGTTCTTGAATTGATTCAGGATAGCCACTGCCTCGGCATGGGATGGGAACACCTCCGGAACCTCCACACCCTTGCCATACATGACCACACATACCTTAGCATCGGGCATGGTGGCCAACTCGCTGGCCTTCTTCATCAGGATCTTAGTGTGCTTCTTCAAGGCATTGTGCCGCGCCGAGGCATTGCGGATGTACTAGAGGGCCACCTTCTTATGAGCCATTGTCAAGTGAGGAAAAAAATGCAAATGAAGAAAAATTACCTCTTTGAGTGAGTTGAAAAGGAAGGGATGTTGGGTGGATTTATAGTGGAGGATCTACGAGGATAAGGACGCTAGAACCATGCAAATGGCGGATCTGATAGATATGGAGGCCGACCTTAATTGTGGCCAGCTGTAACTTTGGTGTCCATTTAAAATTTTCGATTTACTTCCTAAAACGTCAGATTTCATCAATCAATACAAAATTTCTTGTATATCAAAGGATGACATATATGGAAGGTTTCTACATGCATCATCATTAGTAGGATATGCCTATTTTAGCAATATATTGCCAATTTATTTTGTAATTTAATTTTATCCTATGTTGAATGTTTATACGAAATATAAATCATCACATCAAGTATCCATTCTTTTTTAGAATGTTAAGGAAATATGCATGAAGAATTGCATATAGATGAATTGCGGCCCGAAACTTAAGCTAACTATTTGAAAGGATATTTTTCCTTGACCGTGTGCAAATGATTATGTTCGTATTGCATCTTTATTTGGCTTGATGACGATGTTGGAAAAATGCCCTAGAGGCTATAAAAATGTATTATTTATTTTCAAGTTTATGATTAATGCTTATGTTTTGTGGTACAACTACAATGGCTCTCGAGTATTCGATAGCCAAGAGGCTTAGAGGAAAACTCATATGAACATGCAAAAATATAAAATTAAAATAGATTCCTTGTATTTCCTCTAGGACTAGCTCAAGTGTTGCATGATGGTTCTATTTTCCTGATTTTAGGCATGAGTTAAGTGTAACGATGATGTCGACAACACTGAGGGCACGATGTTAAAAGAACAACTATGTTGAATTGACCCAAGTTTTATTTTGTATTAGGAGATGATTTTTCCACAAGTCTATAGTCCATAACATGGGTAGTTAACGTATCCATAATTCCTTATACCATGATAGCATCGAGTCACTCCATACTGGTCGAGGCACTTTTGGGTTATTCTAACGTCAATCGTACTAGGGTGGTCATAACGACAATTTATAGGCTAGTAAAAACCGTATGTTGTGCTGAAAACAACGACAGTCCGGGTTAGTTTCATTAAAATCATGCAAATTAAAGTCCAAAACAAGAGAAAAAGTCTTTGGAAAAGTAGATACATTTGAGACGTATCAACTCCCCCAAGCTTAACTCATTGCTTGTCCTCAAGAAATTCAGTTGATAAACTGAAAGTGATAAAGAAAACTTTTACAAGATCTTTCTTCTTGTTGCTGTATATATGCTTAGCAAGTGTTCAAGTTTTCACAATAAATCATAAGTAACTATATCCATGATAATAGTTAAGCAATCATAATAACTCATGGCAATATGTAACCAGCTAGCAAGCAATAATAAAGTATCTCACATGTCAATAATTTGTCAAAACAATCACAATAAAATATGATGACCTCGTATTTCACTAGCTCTTTCTGAGACCGCAAATCATAAATGAAGAGCACCTATGAGGTTCAAGCAGCGACTAAACATTATAATTCAAGGTAGAAAAGATCCAGTCAGGCTCACATCCAACATTAACTAGATTCAATGCATAAAGAATGACAATAGTGCTCTCTAGTCTGGTGCTTTTAGTAAGGGAATGATGACTCGATAATAAATAACATGAAAGGTCCTTCGCAGAGGGAAGCAATGATTTGGAGAGGTGCCAGAGATCAAAGTTTACTCCTTTCCACCATCCATACACAAACCATGGCTGACCGAATCCACGGGTGCCTGCCAACATATCAACAGTCCCAGGGATGTGTTTAATTTAGTTTTGATTATGCAGGACTGGGCATCCTTGTTTTCCTAGTCTCTCTCATGTAATGATAGGTGATTAAATACCTATTGATGACCCACAAGTATAGGGGATCTATCATAGTCCTTTCGATAAGTAAGAGTGTTGAACCCAACTAGGAGCAGAAGGAAATGACAAGCAGTTTCCAATAAGGTATTCTCTCCAAGCACTGAAATTATTGGTTACAAATAGTTTCGTGATAAGATAATTCGTAAGGAATAACAAGTAGCAAGTGTAGCAAAGGTGCAACAAGGTATCCCAATCCTTTTTGTAGCAAAGGATAGGTCTGAACAAACTCTTATATAAAGCAAAGCGCTCTCGAGGACACATGGGAATACCTATCAAGCTAGTTTCCATCATGCTCTTTTGATTCGTGTTCGTTACTTTGATAATTTGATATGTGGATGGACCGGAGCTTGGTGCTGCCCTTACTTGCACAAACCTCCCACTTATGATTAACCCCTCTCGTAAGCATCCGCAACTACGAAATAAGAATTAAGATAAATCTAACCATAGCATGGAACATATGGATCCAAATCAGCCCCTTATGAAGCAACACATAAACTAGGGTTTAAGCTTCTGTCACTCTAGCAACCCATCATCTACTTATTACTTCCCAACGCCTCCCCCTAGGCCCAAATAATGGTGAAGTATTGTGTAGTCAATGTTCACATAACACCACTAGAGGAGAGACAACATACATCTCCTCAAAATATCAAACGAATACAAAATTCACATGATTACTTATAACAAGACTTATCCCATGTCCTCAGGAACAAACGTAACTACTCACAAAGCATGTTCCTGTTCAAGATCAGAGGAGTATTAATTATCATAAAGGATCTGAACATATGATCTTCCACCAAGTAAACCAACTAGCATCAACTACAAGGAGTACTCAACACTACTAGCAACCCACAGGTACCAATCTGAGGTTTCAGACAAAGATCGGATACAAGATATGAACTAGGGTTTGGAGAGGAGATGGTGCTGGTGAAGATGTTGATGGAGATTGACCGCATATTGATGAGAGGATCGTTGGTGATGACGATGACTTTGATTTCCCCTCTGGGAGGGAAGTTTCCTCGGCAGAATAGCCCTGCCGGAGCTTTAGATTGGTTCTGTCCAAGTTCCGCCTCAAGCCGGCGGCGCTTTGTCTCGAAAGCTCCCTTCTGATTTTTTCCAGATCAAAACCCTTCATATAGCAGAAGATGGGCATCAAGGACCTGCTAGGTGGGCCACAAGCGTGCTAGGCGTGACCAGGGTGGGGGCGCCTGGCAGGCTTGTCGCCTCCCTGTGGGCCCACTCTGGTATTTCTTTCGCCCAATATTTTTTATATATTCCAAGATAATTCTCTGTAAATTTTTAGGACTTTTGGAGTTGTGCAGAACAGGTATCTCAGATTTGCTCCTTTTCCAGTCCAGAATTCCAGCTGCCGGCATTCTCCCTCTTCATGTAAACCTTGTAAAATAAGATTAAAAATACATAAGTATTGTACCACAATGTGTAATAACAGCTCATAATGCAAGAAATATCAACATAAAAGCATGATGCAAAATGGACGTATCAACTCTCCCAAGCTTAGACCTTGCTTGTCCTCAAGCGAAAGCCAAGATCGATAAATATGTCCACATGTTTAGAGATAGAGGTGTCGATAAAATAAAATACGGACATGAGAGCATCATGATCATCTTTATAACAACTATAAATATTGTATAAGATTTCTTATGCTAGAGTAACAATTCACTCACAAGATATAGTATGAACCAAGAACTCTATTGACAACCAACAAACTATGATCTTAGTCATTGAAGCAATTGGCAATTTATCATAACATCAGAAAGAGTCAATATAAGAGCTTGTAAAGCAAACCCACATACTTAATCATCTTTTAGTCTTTAACAATTGCTAATACTCACGCCGTACCCATGAGGTCAAAGCTTCAATCAGACACAGAGAAAAATGGGGGTTTATAGTTTTGCCTCCCAACTATTCACGTCAAGGGTGATGTCAACAATAATAACTCATGATCACCCACATCCGAGTGGATATACGCGTCTAGATCATTTCCCAACACATAATGCTTGCCAAGAGAGAGGCGAAATATAGGAAGTGGCGAAGATCACCATGGCTCTTGTGTGAAGGTAAGTACTTAAAAACTAGAAGTAACAGATAGGCCCTTCGCAGAGGGAAGCAGAGGTTTTTCCTAATTTTTAAAATATTCCAAAACTGAGTAAAATTGCTATTGGGAAAGTTTTGGCATCGGTTTACTTACCGTACCACATACCTATACCTTTTCGTAGTCTCAAACGTTTCGGTAGGTCTCCCTAATATATTCCTCCAAAGTTATGGTATTAATAACATTGGTTTCAACGTTTATGGGAGTACCTGAGATATAATGTTTGATTCTTTGTCCGTTTATCACCTTTGGATTTGTGCCTTCGGTGGTGTTGATATTGATGGCTCCGGAACGATATACTTGCTCGATGATGTAATGCCCTTCCCATTTAGAGAGAAGTTTTCCTGCAAAAAATCTTAACCGAGAATTGTATAGCAAGACATGATCACCTACGTGGAATTCACGCTTTTGTATCATTTTATAATGCCATCTCTTACCTTTTTCTTTAAACAACTGGGCATTCTCATAGGCCTGGGTTCTTCATTCATCAAGTGAGCTAATATCAAATAACCTCTTCTCACCAGCAAGTTTGAAATCATAGTTGAGATCTTTGATTGCCCAATAAGCTTTATGCTCTAGCTCTAGAGGTAAGTGACATGCTTTACCATAAACCATTTTATATGGAGACATACCCATAGGATTGTTGTAAGCAGTTCTATAAGCCCATAATGCATCGTCAAGTTTCTTAGACCAATTCTACCTAGATCTATTAGCAGTCTTTTGCAAGATCAATTTAATTTCTCTATTGATTAATTCTATTTGATCCCTAGACTTAGGATGACAAGGATATGCAATTCTATGGTTAACATCATACTTAGCAAGGAATTTATGGAAATCACCATGAATAAAATGTGAACCACCACCAGTCATTAAATATCTAGGGACTCCAAATCTAGGGAAAATAACTTCTTTAAGCATCTTAATAGAGGTGTTATGATCAACACTACTAGTTTGAATAGCTTCTACCCACTTAGTAGCATAATCAATATCAACTAAAATATGAGTATACCCGTTGGACGTTGGAAAAGGTCCCATATAATCAAAACCCCAAACATGAAATTGTTCAATAACAGGAGAGTAATTCATAGGCATTTCCTGACGTCTACTAATATTTCCAATTCTTTGACCTTCATCACATGACAAGACAAACTTACAAGCATCCTTGAAGAGAGTAGGCCAATAAAAACCAGATTGTCATACCTTATGTGCAGTTCTATCTCCAGCGTGGTGTCCTCCATAGGCCTCAGAATGGCACTTTTGTAGGATCTGTTCCTGTTCATGCTAAGGTACACAACGACTAATAACTCCATCTACTCCTTCTTTATAAATGTCTGTGTCAACCCAGAAGTAATGTCTTAAATCATAGAAGAACTTTTTATTTTGTTGGTATGTGAAACTAGGCGGTATAAATTTAGCGATAATGTAATTAGCATAATCAACATACCAAGGGGAATTGCGAGAAGTATTTATGACATCCAATTGTTCATAGGGAAAGCTATCATCAGTAGGTAGTGGGTCATCAAGGACATTCTCTAACCTAGACAAGTTATCTGCCACGGGGTTATCAGCACCATCTCTATCAACAATATGCAAATCAAATTCTTGTAGAAGAACCCACCTGATAAGTCTAGGTTTAGCATCTTTCTTTTCCATAAGATATTTAATAGCAGCATGATCAATGTGAACATTTACTTTAGAATCAACAATGTAGGGTCTAAACTTATCACAAGCGAACACAACATCTAAAAACTCTTTTTCAGTGGTAGCATAGTTTCTTTGAGCACTGGGTAGAGTTTAGCTAGCATAATGAATAACATTTAACTTCTTATCAACTCTTTGTCCTAGAAGAACACCAATGGCATAATCACTAGCATCACACATGATTTCAAAGGGTAGGTTCCAATCAGGTGGTTAAACAACAGGTGCAGAAATCAAGGCATTCTTTAGAATTTCAAAAGGTTCTACACAATCATCATCAAAAACAAATGGGACATCTTTTTGACAGAGATTAGTGAGCGGCCTAGAAATCTTAGAGAAGTCTTTAATAAATCTCCTATAGAAACCATCATGACCAAGGAAACTTCTTATACCTCTGATATCTGTAGGACACGACATGTTTTAAATAGCACCAACTTTAGCCTTGTCAACTTCAATACCTCTTTCAGAAATTTTATGTCCCAAACAATGCCTTCATTCACCATAAAGTGGCACTTCTCCCAATTCAAGGCAAGATTAGTTTCTTCACATCTCTGCAAAACTCGATCAAGGTGGATCAAACAATCATCAATAGAAGTTCCGTAAATGGAAAATCATCCATGAAAACCTCAACAATCCTTTCACCAAAATCAGAGAATATAGCAATCATGCATCTTTGAAAGGTAGCAGATGCATTGCATAAACCAAAATGCATACGTCTATCAGCAAAGGTACCAAAAGGGCAGGTAAAAGTGGTCTTTTCTTGGTCCTCTTTTGACACAGGTATTTGAGAGAAACCAGAATAACCATCTAGAAAGCAGAAATGTGTGTGTGTGTTTGGATAATATTTCTAGCATTTGATCAATAAGCGGTAGAGGGTAATGATCTTTCCTAGTATCTTTATTCAATTTCCTAAAACCAATTACCATTCTGTACCCTTTAACAATTCTTTGCGGGATCAATTCATTTTTATCATTACGAACTACAGTAATATCTCCTTTCTTAGGGACACAATGAATGGGACTAACCCATCTACTATCAGCAATAGGGTAAATGATACCTGCCTCCAGAAGCTTTAATATTTAATTTCTTACCACTTCCTTCATTTTAGGATTTAACCGCCGTTGGTGATCAACAACTGGTTTAGCATCGGCTCCATTTTAAATTTATGCTGACATAGAGTGGGACTAATACCCTTAAGATCATCAAGAGTATATCCAATAGCAGCACAATGCTTCCTCAGAGTTTTCAATAATCTCTGTTCTTCATGCTCTGACAGGTTAGCACTAATAATAATAGGATATATCTTCTTTTCATCAAGATAAGCATATTTCAGAGTATCTGGCAATTGTTTAAGCTCAAACACAGGATCACCCTTGGGTGGAGGAGGATACCCAAGTATTTCAACTATCAAATTGTGTTTTAGGATAGGATGTTGATCAAAGAAAATCTTATCTATTTCATTCCTTTCATTCATATGCATAGCATTTTCATGGTCCAAAAAATATTGTTCTAAAGGATCAGTAGGAGGCACAACAATATAAGCAAGACCAATAATTTCATCCTTACTAGGCAATTATTTTTCATGTGGTTGTCTATGAAATTTGGAGAAATTAAGCTCATGAGACGTGTCCCCGAAACTTATAGTAACAGTTTCCTTCTCACAATCTATCCTGGCATTAACGGTATTCAAGAAGGGTCTACCAAATATAATGGGAGAAAAATCATCTTGTGGAGAGCCAAGAACAAGATAATCAGTAGGATATTTTATTTTCCCGCACAAGACTTCAACATATCTAATAATCCTGATTGGTGGTATAGTATGTGTATTAGCAAGCTTAATTGCAACATCAATTTCCTTTAACTCATCTGGTGCAATATCATTCATAATCTCTTTATATAAGGTAAAGGGAATTGCACTCACACTAGCACCCATATCACATAGGCCATGATAACAATGATCTCCTATTTTTAACAGAAACAACAAGCGTGCCAACAATGGGTCTATGTTTATCTTTAGCATCAGGTTTAGCAATTCTAGCGGCTTCAACACAAAATTGAATAACATGCCCATATTTATTATCAACCAAGAGATCCTTAACCATAGAATACTAGGCTGAACTTTAATTTGCCGAGGGGGTGTAGGTGTTCTAGCATAGCTCTTACGAACCCCAATTGAAGATTTAGCATGTTCCTTTATTCTAACGGGGAAAGGTGGTCTTTCAATGTATGCAGCGGGAATAACAGGATCGACATTATAATTAATAGTTTTCTCATCAACTTTAATAGGTTCAACTACTTTCACTTCAATGCGAGGATGATATTTAAACCACTTCTCCTTAGGGAGAATGAACATGAGAAGCAAAAGATTCACAGAAAGAGGCTACTATCTCAGAGTCAAGTCCAAATTTAGTGCCAAATTCACGAAAAGCATCGGTTTCTACGAAGGATTTAACACAATCAAACTTAAGGTTCATACCTAACTCCTTACCTTCATCGAGTTCCCAATCTTCAGAGTTGTGTTTAATTCTTTCCAATAAATCCCATTTGAAGTCAATATCTTTCTTCATGTAGGAACCAACACAAGAAGTATTGAGCATGGATTGATCATTACGAGAAAGCCAACCATAAAAATTCTGAATAATAATTTCTCTCGAGAGATCATGATTAGGGCATGATTATAACATTGAATTAAGCCTCCCCCAAGCTTGAGATATTCTTTCTCCTTCATGAGTCCAAAAATTATAAATATAATTCCGATCACGATGAACTAGATGCATAGGATAGAACTTCTGATGAAATTCCATTTTCAATCGGTTGGAGCTCCATGATCCAATATCATCACGTAGCCAATACCATGTCAATGACTTCTCCTTCAAAGATAAAGGAAATACCTTCTTCTTAACGTGATCCTCGGGTAGACCTGCAAGCTTAAATAATCCATAAACTTCATCCACATAGATTAGATGAAATCAGGATGTAGTGTTCCATCTCCTCTATAAGGATTAGCCAGCAGTTTCTCTATCATACCCGAAGGAATTTCATAATAAATATTTTCAGTAGGTTCTGTAGGATGAGGGACAACTCTTTGTGTTTCGTTCGAGGTGAAGATACCCCGAACAAGCCCCTCAAAGGATTACTTTCTATAGTAACAAGAGACAATAAATTTGAGCACACTATATAATTTTTTCCTTACTAGATTCCACTTACCAAAGGTGCTTCACTCCCCGACAGCGGCGCCAGAAAAGAGTCTTGATGACCCACAAGTATAGGGGATCTATCATAGTCCTTTCGATAAGTAAGAGTGTCGAACCCAACGAGGACCAGAAGGAAATGATAAGCGGTTTCCAGTAAGGTATTCTCTGCAAGCACTGAAATTATCGGTAACAAATAGTTTTGTGATAAGATAATTCATAACGAGTAACAAGTGACAAGGGTAGCAAAGGTGCAGCAAGGAAGCCCAATCCTTTTTGTAGCAAATGACATGCCTGGACAAACTCTTATATAAAGCAAAGCGCTCCTAAGGACACATGGGAATACCTATCAAGCTAGTTTTCATCATGCTCATTTGATTCGCGTTCGTTACTTTGATAATTTGATATGTGTGTGGACCGGTGCTTGGGTGCTGCCCTTACTTGGACAAACCTCCCACTTATGATTGACCCCTCTCGTAAGCATCCGCAACTACGAAATAAGAATTAAGATAAATCTAACCATAGCATGAAACATATGGATCCAAATCAGCCCCTTACGAAGCAACGCATAAACTAGAGTTTAAGATTCTGTCACTCTAGCAACCCATCATCTACTTATTACTTCCCAATGCTTTCCCCTAGGACAAAATAATGGTGAAGTGTTATGTAGTCTATGTTCACATAACAGCACTAGAGGAGAGACAACATACATCTCATCAAAATATCGAACGAACACCAAATTCACATGATTACTTATAACGAGGCTTATCCCAGGTCCTGAGGAACAAACGTAACTACTCACAAAGCATATTCATGTTAATGATCAGAGGAGTATTAATTATCATTAAGGATCTGAACATATGATCTTCCACCAAGTAAACGAACTAGCATCAACTACATGGAGTAATCAACACTATTAGCAACCCACAGGTACCAATCTGCGGTTTTGAGACAAAGATCAGATACAAGAGATGAACTGATAAAATAAACAGAGCATGGAGGATATCCATAATAACAATTTTTGAAAGACCGAAAGAAAATTGTCTTTGCTCAAAGAGCAAGACTGAGACTGAATGTCTCATTTTATTGAAGATGCCGTCCATGCATCTTCTTAACCATGCCAAAAATTAAAAAAAGAGATGAGGAACCTGCAACTAGTCAGGCGATACATGTAGAGATCATCTATAAGCTTACTTATACATATAACCGCTATAAAAGATGGCGTTGTTGCCGTCATGGCCACGAGTATTGTCGCCATTCTAGACGGTTGTAGGGGGCCTTTCAGACATCACAATGTCAAGAAATCCCTCCTGTTGTAGTGGTGGAGCCTGATTCGTCATTGAAGTCCCCGTTCCCATGCCATGAGTGACGTAGGGTGCATGGGCTTGGTTGGCTGGTGGCTGTCCTCTCATTTTTGTGGTGTGTTCACCCAAGCTCTTGAGTATCGAGTCCACCTTCGAGCCTAGGGCTGTGAGATCCTCGATGTTGTCTGGGAGGTGACCGCTTTTCAAGGCCTTATACAAGAGAAGCTTGGTCTCTGTGTCCTGAGCCTCGCACCTAGCCTTCTGGACCTGGTCTTGGAGCTTTATGATACGCTCGCGGAGGATGCTCTCCTGGTCCATCGTCTTCATTAGTTGCGCCCCCTCGGGTATGTTCTTGAATTGATTTAGGATAGCCACTGCCTCGGCATGGGATGGGAACACCTCCGGCACCTCCACACCCTCGCCATACATGACCACACATACCATAGCATCGGGCATAGTGGCCAACTCGCTAGCCTTCTTCATCAGGATCTTAGTGTGCTTCTTCAAGGCATTGTGCCGCGCCGAGGCATAGCGGATGTACCGGAGGGCCACCTTCTTATGAGCCATTGTCAAGTGAGGAAAAAATATGCAAATGAAGAAAAATTACCTCTTTGAGTGAGTTGAAAAGGAAGGGATGTGGGGTGGATTTATAGTGGACGATCTACAAGGATGAGGACGCTAGAACCATGCCAATGGAGGATCTGATAGATACAGAGGCCGACCTTAATTGTGGCCAGCTGTAACTTTGGTGTCCATTTAAACTTTTAGATTTACTTCCTAAAACGTTAGATTTCGTCAATTAATACAAAATTTCTTATATATCAAAGGATGACATATATGGAAGGTTTCTACATGCATCATCATTAGTAGGATATGCCTATTTTAGCAATATATTGCCAATTTATTTTGTAATTTAATTTTATCCTATGTTGAATGTTTATACGAAATATAAATCATCACATCGAGTATCCATTCTTTTTTAGAATGTTAAGGAAATATGCATGAAGAATTGCATATAGATGAACTGCGGCCCGAAACTTAAGCTAACTATTTGAAAGGATATTTTTCCTTGACCGTGTGCAAATGATTATGTTCGTATTGCATCTTAATTTGGCTTGATGACGATGTTGGAAAAATGCCCTAGAGGCTATAGAAATGTATTATTTATTTCCAAGTTTATGATTAATGCTTATGTTTTGTGGTACAACTACAATGGCTCTCGAGTATTCGATAGCCAAGAGGCTCAGAGGAAAACTCATATGAATATGCAAAAATATAAAATTAAAATAGATTCCTTGTATTTCCTCTAGGACTAGCTCAAGTGTTGCATGATGGTTCTATTTTCCTGATTTTAGGCATGAGTTAAGTGTAACGATGATGTCGACAACATTGAGGGCACGATGTTAAAAGAACACCTGTGTTGAATTGACCCAAGTTTTATTTTGTATTAGGAGATGATTTTTCCACAAGTCTATAGTCCATAACATGGGTAGTTAACGTATCCATAATTCCTTATACCATGATAGCATCGAGTCACTCCATACTGGTCGAGGCACTTTTGGGTTATTCTAACGTCAATCGTACTAGGGTGGTCATAACGACAATTTATAGGCTCGTAAAAACCGTATGTTGTGCTGAAAACAACGACAGTCCGGGTTAGTTTCATTAATATCATGCAAATTAAAGTCCAAAACAAGAGAAAAAGTTTTTGGAAAAGTAGATACATTTGAGACGTATCAACTCCCCCAAGCTTAACTCATTGCTTGTCCTCAAGAAATTCAGTTGATAAACTGAAAGTGATAAAGAAAACTTTTACAAGATCTTTCTTCTTGTTGCTGTATATATGCTTAGCAAGTGTTAAAGTTTTCACAATAAATCATAAGTAACTATATCCATGATAATAGTTAAGCAATCATAATAACTCATGGCAATATGTAACCAGCTAGCAAGCAATAATAAAGTATCTCACATGTCAATAATTTGTCAAAACAATCACAATAAAATATGATGACCTCGTATTTCACTAGCTCTTTCTGAGAACGCAAAACATAAATGAAGAGCACCTATTAGGTTCAAGCAGCGACTAAACATTATAATTCAAGGTAGAAAAGATCTAGTCATGCTCACATCCAACATTAACTAGATTCAATGCATAAAGAATGACAATAGTGCTCTCTAGTCTGGTGCTTTTAGTAAGGGAATGATGACTCGATAATAAATAACATGAAAGGTCCTTCGCAGAGGGAAGCAATGATTTGGAGAGCTGCCAGAGCTCAAAGTTTTTAAAACAAAGTCAAGAATATTATTTGAGTGGTGTGTTTTTACTGTCAACGTCACGATAGAGTTTTTGATATCTTCCATGCTGAACAAACTATTGGTGGTTCCCAAACATAAATCTAAAGTTTACTCCTTTCCACCATCCATACACAAACCATGGCTGACCGAATCCACGGGTGCCTGCCAACATATCAACAGTCCCAGGGATGTGTTTAGTTTAGTTCTGATTATGCAGGACTGGGCATCCTTGTTTTACTAGTCTCTCTCATGTAATGATAGGTGATTAAACGCCTATTGATGACCCACAAGTATAGGGGATCTATCATAGTCTTTTCGATAAGTAAGAGTGTTGAACCCAACTAGGAGCAGAAGGAAATGACAAGCGGTTTCCAATAAGGTATTCTCTCCAAGCACTGAAATTATTGATTACAAATAGTTTCGTGATAAGATAATTCGTAACGAATAACAAGTAGCAAGTGTAAGAAAGGTGCAACAAGGTATCCCAATCCTTTTTGTAGCAAAGGACAGGTCTGGACAAACTCTTATATAAAGCAAAGCCCTCTCGAGGACATATGGGAATACCTGTCAAGCTAGTTTTCATCATGCTCATTTGATTCGCGTTCGTTACTTTGATAATTTGATATGTGGGTGGACCGGTGCTTGGGTGCTGTCCTTACTTGGACAAACCTCCCACTTATGATTAACCCCTCTCGTAAGCATCCGCAACTATGAAATAAGAATTAAGATAAATCTAACCATAACATGAAACATATGGATCCAAATCAGCCCCTTATGAAGCAACACATAAACTAGTGTTTAAGCTTCTGTCACTCTAGCAACCCATCATCTACTTATTACTTCCCAATGCCTCCCACTAAGCCCAAATGATGGTGAAGTGTTATGTAGTCGACGTTCACATAACACCACTAGAGGAGAGACAACATACATCTCATCAAAGTATCGAACGAATACCAAATTCACATGATTACTTATAGCAAGACTTATCCCATGTCCTCAGGAACAAACGTAACTAGTCACAAAGCATGTTCCTGTTCAAGATCAGAGGAGAATTAATTATCATAAAGGATCTGAACATATGATCTTCCACCAAGTAAACCAACTAGCATCAACTACAAGGAGTACTCAACACTACTAGCAACCCACAGGTACCAATCTGAGGTTTAAGACAAAGATCGGATACAATAGATGAACTAGGGTTTGGAGAGGAGATGGTGCTGGTGAAGATGTTGATGGAGATTGACCCCATATTGATGAGAGCATCATTGGTGATGATGATGACTTTGATTTCCCCCTCTGGAAGGGAAGTTTCCTCGGCAAAACAGCCCTGCCGGAGCTCTAGATTGGTTCTGTCCAAGTTTCGCCTCGAGACGGCGGCGCTTCGTCTCAAAAGCTCCCTTATGATTTTTTACAGATCAAAACCCTTCATATATCAGAAGATGGGCATCGGGGACCTGCCAGGTGAGCCACAAGCCTGCTAAGCGTGACCAGGGTGGGGGCACCTGGCAGGCTTGTCACCTCCATGTGGGCCCACTCTGGTATTTCTTTCGTCCAATATTTTTTATATATTTCAAGATAATTCTGTGTAAATTTTTAGGACTTTTGGAGTTGTGCAGAACAAATATCTCAGATTTGCTCCTTTTCCAGTCCAGAATTCCAGCTGCCGGCATTCTCCCTCTTCATGTAAACCTTGTAAAATAAGATAAAAAATACATAAGTATTGTACCACAATGTGTAATAACAGCTCATAATGCAATAAATATCAACATAAAAGCATGATGCAAAATGGACGTATCAACTCCCCCAAGCTTAGACCTCGCTTGTCCTCAAGCGAAAGCTGAGATCGATAAATATGTCCACATGTTTAGAGATAGAGGTGTCGATAAAATAAAATACAGACATGAGAGCATCATGATCATCTTTAGAACAACTATAAATATTGTATAAGATTTCTTATGCTAGAGTAACAATTCATTCACAAGATATAGTATGAACCAAGAACTCTATTGACAACCAATAAACTATGATCTTAGTCATTGAAGCAATTGGCAATTTATCATAACATCAGAAAGAGTCAATATAAGAGATTGTAAAGCAAACCCACATACTCAATCATCTTTTAGTCTTTCACATTTGCTAACACTCACGCGGTACCCATGAGGTCAAAGCTTCAATCGGACACATAGAAAGATGGGGGTTTATAGTTTTGCCTCCCAACTATTCATGTCAAGGTTGATGTCAACAATAATAACTCATGATCACCCACATCCGAGTGGATATACGCGTCTAGATCATTCCCCAACACATAATGCTTGCCAAGAGCGAGGCGAAATATAGGAAGTGGCGAAGATCACCATGACTCTTGTGTGAAGGTAAGTACTTAAAAAGTAGAAGTAACAGATAGGCCCTTCGCAGAGGGAAGCAGAGGTTTTTCCTATTTTTTTAAATATTCTAAAACTGAGTAAAATTGCTATCGGGAAAGTTTTGGAATCGGTTTACTTACCGTACCACATACCTATTCCTTTTCGGAGTCTCAAACGTTTCGGTAGGTCTCCCTAATATATTCCTCCGGAGTTATGGTATTACTAATATTGGTTTCAACGATTATGGGAGTACCTGAGATATAATGTTTGATTCTTTGTCCATTTATCACCTTCAGATTTGTGCCTTTGGTGTTGTTGATATTGATGGCTCCGGAACGATATACTTCCTCGACGATGTAATGCCCTTCCCATTTAGAGAGAAGTTTTCCTGCAAAAAATCTTAACCAAGAATTTTATAGCAAGACATGATCACCTACGTGGAATTCATGCTTTTGTATCCTTTTATAATGCCATCTCTTAACTTTTTCTTTAAACAACTTGGCATTCTCATAGGCCTAGGTTCTCCATTCATCAAGTGAGCTAATATCAAATAACCTCTTCTCACCAGCACGTTTGAAATCATAGTTGAGCTCTTTGATTGCCCAATAAGCTTTATTCTAGCTCTAGAGGTAAGTGACATGCTTTACCATAAACCATTTTATATGGAGACATACCCATAGGATTCTTGTAAGCAGTTCTATAAGCCCATAATGCATCGTCAAGTTTCTTAGACCAATTCTACCTAGATCTATTAGCAGTCTTTTGCAAGATCAATTTAATTTCTCTATTGATTAATTATACTTGATCCCTAGACTGAGGATGACAAGGAGATGCATTTATATGGTTAACATCATACTTAGCAAGGAATTTACGGAAATCACCATGAATAAAATGTGAACCACCGCCAGTCATTAAATATCTAGGGACTCCAAACCTAGGGAAAATAACTTCTTTAAGCATCTTAATAGAGGTGTTATGATCAACACTACTAGTGGGAATAGCTTCTACCCACTTAGTAGCATAATCAATATCAACTAAAATATGAGTATACCCGTTGGACGTTGGAAAAGGTCCCATATAATCAAAATCCCAAACATGAAATTGTTCAATAACAGGAGAGTAATTCATAGGCATTTCCTGACGTCTACTGATATTGCCAATTCTTTGACCTTCATCACATGACAATACAAACTTACAAGCATCCTTGAAGAGAGTAGGCCAATAAAAACCAGATTGTAATACCTTATGTGCAGTTCTATCTCCAGCGTGGTGTCCTCCATAGGCCTCAGAATGGCACTTTTGTAGGATCTGTTCCTGTTCATGCTCAGGTACACAACGTCTAATAACTCCATATACTCCTTCTTTATAAAGGTCTGTGTCAACCCAGAAGTAATGTCTTAAATCATAGAAGAACTTTTTCTTTTGTTGGTATGTGAAACTAGGCGGTATAAATTTAGCGATAATGTAATTAGCATAATCAGCATACCAGGGGGAATTACGAGAAGTATTTATGACAGCCAATTGTTCATCAGGAAAGCTATCATCAATAGGTAGTGGGTCATCAAGGACATTCTCTAACCTAGACAAGTTATCTGCCATGGGGTTATCAGCACCCTCTCTATCAACAATATGCAAATCAAATTCTTGTAGAAGAACCCACCTGATAAGTCTAGGTTTAGCATCTTTCTTTTCCATAAGATATTTAATAGCAGCATGATCAGTGTGAACAGTTACCTTAGAATCAACAATGTAGGGTCTAAACTTATCACAAGCAAACACAACTGCTAAAAACTCTTTTTCAGTGGTAGCATAGTTTCTTTGAGCACTGTCTAGAGTTTTGCTAGCATAATGAAGAACATTTAATTTCTTATCAACTCTTTGTCCTAGAACAGAACCAATGGCATAATCACTAGCATCACACGTTATTTCAAAGGGTAGGTTCCAATCAGGTGGTTGAACAACAGGTGCAGAAATCAAGGCATTTTATAGAATTTCAAAAGCTTCTACACAATCATCATCAAAAACAAATGGGACATCTTTTTGACAGAGATTAGTGAGCGGCCTAGAAATCTTAGAGTAGTCTTTAATAAATCTCCTATAGAAACCATCATGACCAAGGAAACTTCTTATACCTCTGATATCTGTAGGACATGACATTTTTTCAATAGCACCAACTTTAGCCTTGTCAACTTCAATACCTCTTTCAGAAATTTTATGTCCCAAACAATGCCTTCATTCACCATAAATTGGAACTTCTCCCAATTCAAGGCAAGATTAGTTTCTTCACATCTCTGCAAAACTCGATTAAGGTGGATCAAACAATCATCAATAGAAGTTCCGTAAACGGAAAAATCATCCATGAAAACCTCAACAATCCTTTCACCAAAATCAGAGAATATAGCAATCATGCATCTTTGAAAGGTAGCAGGTGCATTGCATAAACCAAAAGGCATATGTCTATAAGAAAAGGTACCAAAAGGGCAAGTAAAAGTGGTCTTTTCTTGGTCCTCTTTTGACACAGGTATTTGAGAGAAACCAGAATAACCATCTAGAAAGCAGAAATGTGTGTGTGTGTTTGGATAATATTTCTAGCATTTGATCAATAAGCGGTAGAGGGTAATGATCTTTCCTAGTATCTTTATTCAATTTCCTAAAACCAATTACCATTCTGTACCCTTTAACAATTCTCTGCGGGATAAATTCATTTTTATCATTAGGAACTACGGTAATATCTCCTTTCTTAGGGACACAATGAATGGGACTAACCCATCTACTATCAGCAATAGGGTAAATGATACTTGCCTCCAGAAGCTTTAATATTTAATTTCTTACCACTTCCTTCATTTTAGGATTTAACCGTCGTTGGTGATCAACAACTGGTTTAGCATCGGGCTCCATTTTAACTTTATGCTGACATAGAGTGGGACTAATACCCTTAAGATCATCAAGAGTATATCCAATAGCAGCACAATGCTTCCTCAGAGTTTTCAATAATCTCTGTTCTTCATGCTCTGACAGGTTAGCACTAATAATAACATGATATATCTTCTTTTCATCAAGGTAAGCATATTTCAGAGTATCTGGCAATTGTTTAAGCTCAAACACGGGATCACCCTTGGGTGGAGGAGGATACCCAAGTATTTCAACTGGCAAGTTGTGTTTTTGGATAGGATGTTGATCAAAGAAAATCTTATCTATTTCATTCCTTTCATTCATATGCATAGCATTTTCATGGTCCAACAAATATTGTTCTAAAGGATCAGTAGGAGGCACAACAATATAAGCAAGACCAATAATTTCATCCTTACTAGGCAATGCTTTTTCATGGGGTTGTCTATGAAATTTGGAGAAATTAAACTCATGAGATGTGTCCCCAAAACTTATAGTAACCGTTTCCTTCTCACAATCTATCCTGGCATTAACGGTATTCAAGAAGGGTCTACCAAATATAATGGGACAAAAATCATCTTGTGGAGAGCCAAGAACAAGATAATCAGTAGGATATTTTCCCACACAAGACTTCAACATATCTAATAATCCTGATTGGTGATATAGTATCTGTATTAGTAAGCTTAATTGTAATATCAATTTCCTGTAACTCATCTCGTGCAATATCATTCATAATCTCTTTATATAAGGTAAAGGGCATTGCACTCACACTAGCACCCATATCACATAGGCCATAATAACAATGATCTCCTATTTTTAACAGAAACAATAGGCGTGCCAACAATGGGTCTATGTTTATCTTTAGCATCAGGTTTAGCAATTCTAGCGGCTTCAACACAAAATTGAATAACATGCCCATCAATATTATCAACCAAGAGATCCTTAACCATAGAAATACTAGGCTGAACTTTAAATTGCCCAGGGGTGTAGGTGTTCTAGCATAGCTCTTACGAACCACAATTGAAGATTTAGCATGTTCCTTTATTGTAACATGGAAAGGTGGTCTTTCGATGTAAGCAGTGGGAATAACAGGATCGACATTATAAGTAATAGTTTTCTCTTCAACTTTAATAGGTTCAACTACTTTCACTTCAATGTGAGGATGATATTTAAACCACTTCTCCTTAGGGAGAATGAACATGATAAGCAAAAGATTCACAGAAAGAGGCTACTATCTCAGAGTCAAGTCCAAATTTAGTGCCAAATTCACGAAAAGCATCGGTGTCTACAAAGGATTTAACACAATCAAACTTAAGGTTCATACCTAACTCCTTACCTTCATCGAGTTCCCAATCTTCAGAGTTGCGTTTAATTCTTTCCAATAAATACCATTTGAAGTCAATATCTTTCTTCATGTGGGAACCAACACAAGAAGTATCGAGCATGGATTGACCATTACGAGAAAGCCAAGCATAAAAATTCTGAATAATAATTTCTCTCGAGAGATCATGATTGGGGCATGAATATAACATTGAATTAAGCCTCCCCAAGCTTGAGAGATTCTTTCTCCTTCACGAGTCCAAAAATTATAAATATAATTCTGATCATGATGAACCAGATGCATAGGATAGAACTTTTGATGAAATTCCATTTTCAATCGGTTGTAGCTCCATGATCCAATATCATCACATAGCCAATACCATGTCAATGCCTTCTCCTTCAAAGATAAAGGAAATACCTTCTTCTTAACGTGATCCTTGGGCAGACCTGCAAGCTTAAATAATCCCCAAACTTCATCCACATAGATTAGATGAAATCAGGATGTGGTGTTCCATCTCCTCTGTAAGGATTAGCCAGCAGTTTCTCTATCATACCCGAAGGAATTTCATAATCAATATTTTCAGTAGGTTCAGTAGGTTGAGGGACAACTCTTTGTGTTTCGGTCGAGGTGAAGATACCCCGAACAAGCCCCTCAAAGGATTACTTTCTATAATAACAAGAGACAATAAATTTCAGCACACTATATAATTTTTTTCTTACTAGATTCCACTTACCAAAGGCGCTTCACTCCCTGGCAACGACGCCAGAAAAGAGTCTTGATGACCCACAAGTATAGGGGATCTATCATAGTCCTTTCGATTAGTAAGAGTGTCGAACCCAACGAGGACCAAAAGGAAATGACAAGCGGTTTCCAGTAAGGTATTCTCTACAAGCATTCAAATTATCGGTAACAGATGGTTTTGTGATAAGATAATTCGTAACGAGTAACAAGTGACAAGGGTAGCAAAGGTGCAACAAGGAAGCCCAATACTTTTTGTAGCAAAGGACATGCCTGGACAAACTCTTATATAAAGCAAAGCGCTCCCGAGGACACATGGGAATACCTATCAAGCTAGTTTTCATCATGCTCATTTGATTCTGGTTCGTTACTTTGATAATTTGATATGTGGGTGGACCGGTGCTTGGGTGCTGCCCTTACTTGGACAAACCTCCCACTTATGATTGACCCCTCTCGCAAGCATCCGCAACTACGAAATAAGAATTAAGATAAATCTAACCATAGCATGAAACATACGAATCCAAATCAGCCCCTTACGAAGCAATGCATAAACTAGGGTTTATGATTCTGTCACTCTAGCAACCCATCATCTACTTATTACTTCCCAATGCTTTCCCCTAGGACCAAATAATGGTGAAGTGTTATGTAGTCGACATGCACGTAACAACACTAGAGGAGAGACAACATACATCTCATTAAAATATCAAACAAATACCAAATTCACATGATTACTTAAAACAAGACTTATCCCATATCCTTAGGAACAAACATGACTACTCACAAAGCATGTTCATGTTCAAGACCAGAGGAGTATTAATAATCATAAAGGATCTGAACATATGATCCTCCACCAAGTAAACCAATTAGCATTAACTACAAGGAGTAATCAACACTACTAGCAACCCATAGGTACCAATCTGAGGTTTAAGACAAAGATTGGATACAAGAGATGAACTAGGGTTTGGAGAGGAGATGGTGCTGGTGAATATGTTGATGGAGATTCACCCCGTCTCGATGAGACGATCGTTGGTGATGATGATGGCTTTGATTTCCCCCTCTGGGAGGATAGTTTCCCCAGCAAAACAACGCTGCCAGAGCTCTAGATTGGTTCTGTCCAAGTTCCGCCTCAAAACGGAGGCGCTTCATCCCAAAAGCTCCCTTCTATTTTTCCAGGTCAAAACCCTTCATATAGAAGAAGCTAGGCATCGGGGACCTGCCAGGTGGGCCACAAGCCTGCTAGGCGCGGCCGAGGGGTGGCCACGCCTAGAAGGCTTGTCGCCTCCCTATGGGCCCCCTTTGGTATGTCTTTCGCCTAGTATTTTTTACATATTCCAAAATAATTCTCTGTAAATTTTCAGGACTTTTGGAGTTATGTAGAATAGGTATCTCAGATTTGCTCCTTTTCCAATCCAAAATTCCAACTGCCGGCATTCTCCCTCTTCATGTAAACCTTGTAAAATAAGATAAAAAAGGCATAAGTATTGTACCACAATGTGTAATAACAGCTCACAAATATCAACATAAAAGCATGATGCAAAATGGACGTATCAACTCCCCCAAGCTTAGACCTCGCTTGACCTCAAGCGGAAGCCGAGATCGATAAATATGTCCACATGTTTAGAGATAGAGGTGTCGATAAAATAAAATACGGACATGAGAGCATCATGATCATCTTTAGAACAACTATAAATATTGTATAATATTTCTTATGATACAGTAACAATTCATTCACAAGATAAAGTATGAACCAAGAACTCTACTAACAACCAATAAACTATGATCTTAGTCATCGAAGCAATTAGCAATTTATCATAACATCAGAAGGAGTCAATATAAGAGCTTGTAAAGCAAACCCACATACTCAATCATCTTTTAGTATTTCACAAGTGCTAACACTCACGCGGTACCCATGAGGTCAAAGCTTGATCGGACACAGAGAAAGATGGGGGTTTATAGTTTTGCCTCCCAACTATTCACCTCAAGGGTGATGTCAACAATAATAACTCATGATCACCCACATCTGAGTGGATATACGCGTCTAGATCATTCCCCAACACATAATGCCTACCAAGAGAGTGGCGAAATATAGGAAGTGGTGAAGATCACCATGACTCTTGTGTGAAGGTAAGTACTTAAAAAGTAGTAGTAACAGATAGGCCCTTGGCATAGGGAACCAGAGGTTGCCATGTGCTTTTTTTGGGATGCACAAGGCATTAGTGCAGAGGAACGCCACGTTGTATTGCCCTTTGTGATAGCAACCTTTATTATGCAGTCTGTCACTTTTATTTCTTTACTATCACAAGTTCGTACAACGCTTATTTCCCTTACCATAAAAGATCACACATATTTTGGAGCAATTTTTATTACCTTTTTGCACCGATGACAACTTACTTGAAGGATCTTGTTCAATCCATAGGTAAGTATGGTGGACTCTCATGGCAAAACGGGGTTGAGGTGTTTGGATGCACTAGTAGTATCTTTACTTGGTGCGGAAGTTTTGGCTAATATGAGGTGGAAGCAAGCACTACTTGTTGGAGGATCTAAAACCATATAACTTCTATCCGGAGGCAAGCAAACATAACCCATTATGTTGTCTTCCTTGTCCAACATCAACTTCTTGGCATGTAATATTTTAATGAGTGGTCACAATCATGAAAGATGTCCAAGATAATATATTCATATGTGAATCTCTCTTCCTTTACCACTTCCTTTTCAATTGCACCAATGATCAATTACTATGTTTGTTAACTCCCAACAAATTTCAGTCGACATACTTTTATATGTTAAGTCATCACTGCCCATAAGATCATTATGTATACTCTTTGCTTTTATTCTATCATTATTTATTCATTACTCTCAATATCATAGCAAGCTAGCAAAGCCCTCATATCAAAACTACTTTTTATTGTATAACTCTCGGACTTGCTTACATAAGGGGAGCAAAAAGAGAAACTCAAAGATCGATTATACTAAAACTTTATTCTACTATATCAAAACAAAAATCAAAAATGGCCGAACTAAGAAAAAAACAAAAACAAAAAAGGAAAAAGGTGTGATGGTGATATGATACTGGGGGAGCTCCCCAAGCTTGGCACAAGCCAAGGGGAGTGCCCATACCCATGTGCTCAGGTGTTATTCTTCGGAGGTGATGGTGGTGGTGTGTTTGACGATGTTAGAATCTTGTCCAATTTCCTCCTAAGCATGAATTTTTGTTCCCTTAGGTCATCTACTTCCTGCTCGAGCTTCAATATCCTTTGACATAATTCTTCTTTACTCTCCTATAGAAAACGAGAAGGAATAAAGAGAACTTTGGGTTTTCTTCTTGCGTTTGGGATACTTGATTTCCTGAACTCCACGTGCATGTCTCCCAGTTGAGGCAGAGGAGTCTCATCTTCATCTGAGCTTTCTTCTCTGTACTTGTCTTGTCCCCCCTCCGAGAATAATTCATAAGGATCTAGGTCCCCATAGAGCTTGGGATTGGCAAGATAATGCGATATGTAGCTCTCCCGATCAGACTCTTGGGACGACATCTTGCTCTAAATCTGCTGCAGAAACAACTCAAATCGAAAACATGAGGTATAGTCGTGATACGAAAGTGCAAACCTTCGGGAGATTATATAATGAATTTTTGCCAACCCGAATAAGTGTACCACAAGAAAACGGAGTCCGGAGGGTGAACGGGGTGGTGACAAGCCCCCTAGGCGCGGCCAGGGGGGTTGTCGTGCCTAGCAGGCTTGTCGCCTTCCTGTGTGTCCTTCGGACTACTTTTAATTTTCCTATTTTTTTAAATATTCCAAAACTGAGTAAAATTGCTATTGGGGAAGTTTTGGAATCGGTTTACTTACCGCACCACATACCTATTCATTTTCGGAGTCTGAAACGTTTCGGTAGGTCTCTTTAATATATTCCTTCAGAGTTATGGTATTAATAACATTGGTTTCAACATTTATGGGAGTACCTGAGATATAATGTTTGATTCTTTGCCCGTTTACCACCTTCGGATTTGTGCCTTCAGCGTTGTTGATCTATATGGCTCCGGAACGATATACTTCCTCGATGATGTAAGGCCCTTCCCATTTAGAGAGAAGTTGTCCTGCAAAAAATGTTAACCGAGAATTGTATAGCAAGACATGATCACCTACGTTGAATTCACGCTTTTGTATCAATTTATCATGCCATCTCTTAACTTTTTCTTTAAACAACTTGGCATTCTCATAGGCCTGGGTTCTCCAATCATCAAGTGAGCTAATATCAAATAACCTCTTGTCACCAGCAAGTTTGAAATCATAGTTGAGCTCTTTGATTGCCCAATAAGCTTTATGCTCTAGCTCTAGAGGTAAGTGACATGCTTTACCACAAACCATTTTATATGAAGACATACCCATAGGATTCTTGTACGCAGTTCTATAAGCCCATAATGCATCGCCAAGTTTCTTAGACCAATTCTTCCTAGATCTATTAGCAGGATTTTGTAAGATCAATTTAATTTCTCTATTTCTTAATTCTACTTGATCCCTAGACTGAGGATGATAAGGAGATGCAATTCTATGGTTAACATCATACTTAGCAAGGAATTTACGGAAAGCACCATGAATAAAATGTAAACCACCACCAGTCATTAAATATCTAGGGACTCCAAATCTAGGGAAAATAACTTCTTTAAGCATCTTAATAGAGGTGTTACGATCAACACTACTAGTTGGAATAGCTTCTACCCACTTAGTAACATAATAAACATCAACTAAAATATGAGTATACCCGTTGGACGTTGGAAAAGGTCCCATATAATCAAAAAACCCAACATCAAATGGTTCAATAATAGGAGAGTAATTCGTAGGCATTTCCTGACGTCTACTAATATTGCGAATTCAATGACATTCATCACATGACAAGACAAACTTACGAGCATCCTTGAAGAGAGCAGGCCAATAAAAACCAGATTGTAATACCTTATGTGCAGTTCTATCTCCAGCGTGATGTCCTCCGTAGGTCTTAGAATGACATTTCTGTAGGATCTATTCCTGTTCATGCTCAGGTAAAAAACGTCTAATAACTCCATCTACTCCTTCTTTATAAAGGTGTGTGTCATCCCAGAAGTAATGTCTTAAATCATAGAAGAACTTTTTTCTTTTGTTGGTATGTGAAACTAGGCGGTATAAATTTAGCGATAATGTAGTTAGCATAATCAGCATACCAAGGGGCATTACAAGAAGTATTTATGACATCCAATTGTTCACCAGGAAAGGTACATCAATAGGTAGTGGGTCACCAAGGAGATTCTCTAACCTAGACAAGTTATCTACCAAGGGGTTATCAGCACCCTTTCCATCAACAATATGCAAATCAAATTCTTGTAGCAGAAGAACCCACCTGATAAGTCTAGGTTTAGCATCATTCTTTTCGATAAGATATTTAATAGCAACATGATCAGTGCGAACAGTTACTTTAGAATCAACAATGTAGAGTCTAAACTTATCACAAGCGAACACAACTGCTAAAAATTCTTTTTCAGTGGTAGCATAGTTTCTTTGAGCACTGTCTAGAGTTTTGCTAGCATAATGAACAAAATTTAATTTCTTATGAACTCTTTGTCCTAGAACAACACCAACGGCATAATCACTAGCATCACACATGATTTCAATGGGTAGGTTCCAATCAGGTGGTTGAACAACATGTGCAGAAATCAAGGCATTCTTAAGAATTTCAAAAGCTTCTACACAATCATCATTAAAAACAAATGGAACATCTTTTTGACAGAGATTAGGGAGTGGCCTAGAAATATTAGAGAAGTCTTTAATAAATCTCCTATAGAAACCATCATGACCAAGTAAACTTCTTATACCTCTGGTATCCGTAGGACATGATATTTTTTTCAATAGCATCAACTTTAGCCTTGTCAACTTCAATACCTCTTTCAGAAATTTTATGTCCCAAGACAATGCCTTCATTTACCATAAAGTGGCACTTCTCCCAATTCAAGGCAAGATTAGTTTCTTCACATCTCTGCAAAACTTGATCAAGGTTGCTCGAACAATCATCAAAAGAAGTTCCATAAACGGAAATATCATCCATGAAAACCTCAACAATCCTTTCACCAATATCAAAGAATATAGCAATCATCCATCTTTGGAAGGTAGCAGGTGCATTGCATAAACCAAAAGGCACACGTCTATAAGCATAGGTACCGAAAGTGCAGGTAAAAGGGGTCTTTTCTTGGTCCTCTTTTGACATAGGTAGTTGAGAGAAATCAGAATAACCATATAGATAACAGAAATGTGTGTGTGTTTGGATAATCTTTCTAGCATTTGATAAATAAAAGGTAGAGGGTAATGATGTTTCCTAGTAGCTTTATTCAATTTCCTAAAATCAATTACCATTCTATACCCTTTAACACTTCTCTACGGGATCAATTCATTTTTATCATTAGGAACTACGGTAATACCTCCTGTCTTAGGGACACAAAGAACGGGAGTAACCCATCTACTATCAGCAATAGGGTAAATGATACCTGCCTCCAGAAGCTTTAATATTTAATTTCTTACCACTTCCTTCATTTTAGGATTTAACCATCATTGGTGATCAATGACTAGTTTACCATCGGGCTCCATTTTAACTTTATGCTGACATAGAGTGGGACTAATGCCCTTAAGATCATCAAGAGTATATCCAATAGTAGCACGATGCTTCCTCAGAGTTTTCAATAATCTCCGTTCTTCATGCTCTGAAAGGTTAGCACTAATAATAACATGATATATCTTCTTTTCATCAAGGTAAGCATATTTCAGAGTATCCGGTAATTATTTAAGCTCAAACATGGGATCACCCTTGGGTGGAGGAGGATCCCCAAGTATTTCAACTGGCAAGTTGTGTTTCAGGATAGGATGTTGATAAAAAAAATCTTATCTATTTCATTCCTTTCATTCATATGCATATAATTTTCATGGTCCAAGAAATATTGTTCTAAAGGAATAGTAGGAGGCACAAGAATATAAGCAAGACCAATAATTTCATCCTTACTAGGGGTTGTCTATGAAATTTGGAGAAATTAAACTCATGATACATGTCCCCAAAACTTATAGTAACAGTTTCCTTCTCACAATCTATCCTGGCATTAACGGTATTCAAGAAGGGTCTACCAAATATAATGGGACAAAAATCATCTTGTGGACAGCCAAGACCAAGAAAATCAATAGGATATTTTATTTTCCCACACAAGACTTGAACATCTATAATAATCCCGACTGGTGATATAGTATCTGTATTAGCAAGCTTAATTGTAACATCAATTTCCTCTAACTCAACTGGTGCAATATCATTCATAATCTCTTTATATAAGGTAATGGGAATTGCACACACACTAGCACCCATATGACATAAGCCATGATAACAATGATCTCCTATTTTAATAGAAACAATAGGCTGCCAACAATTGGTCTACGTTTATCTTTAGCATCAGGTTTAGCAATTCTAGTGGCTTCTTCACAAAATTGAATAACATGCCCATCAATATTATCAACCAAGAGATCCTTAACCATAGCAATACTAGGCTGAACTTTAATTTGCTCAGGGGGTGTAGGTGTTCTAGCACAGCTCTTACGAACCACAATTTAAGATTTAGCATGTTTCTTTATTATCATCGGGAAAGGTGGTCTTTTGATGTAAGCAGCGGGAATAACAGGATCGACATTATAAGTAATAGTTTTCTCTTCAACTTTAACAGGTTCAACTACTTTCACTTCAATGCGAGGATGATATTTAAACCACTTCTCCTTAGGGAGATCAACACGAGAAGCAAAAGATTCACAGAAAGAAGCTACTATCTCAGAGTCAAGTCCAAATTTAGTGCTAAGTTCACGAAAAGCATCGGTGTCTACGAAGGATTTAACACAATCAAACTTAAGGTTCATACCTGACTCCTTACCTTCATCGAGTTCCCAATCTTCAGAGTTGCGTTTAATTCTTTCCAATGAATCCCGTTTGAAGTCAATATCTTTCTTCATGTAGGAACCAACACAAGAAGTGTCGAGCATGGATTGATCATTACGAGAAAGCCGAGCATAAAAATTCTGAATAATAATTTCTCTCGAGAGCTCATGATTGGGGCATGAATATAACATTGAATTAAGCCTCCCCCAATCTTGAGAGATTCTTTCTCCTTCACGAGGCCAAAAATTATAAATATAATTCCGATCATGATGAACTAGATGCATACGATAAAACTTCAATATCCAATATCATCACATCACTACGAATGATTCGGTTATTTGCCATGTGCTAGGCCTTTGTCGTCTGCTGACACATGACAAAGATGCTCTTTGCCGTCCGCTGTTAAAAGGCAGACGGCAAAGAACTGACACATGGCAAAGGCACTGTTTGCCATGTGCCAGTTTTTTGCCGTCTGCCCCCAGACGGCAAAGTCAGCCATGGCAGACGACAAAGAGCAAATGTGGGTCCCACTGGACCTCGGGCCTGGCCAGGTCCAATCGGACGGGGTCTTTGCCGTCCGGTCCCCTTTGCCGTCGGCCCTTCCCCTCTTTGCCGTTCGGGGGCGGACAACAAAGGGGATGCCCTACTAACGGCCGTCCCCCCGGCCCCACCCACTAGCTAGTAAGCGCCCCGCACCCCACCCCTGTCTCTCCCCTCACCTCACCCTTGCCGCCCTCATGACTGAGCCGCCGCCGCCCCGTGCCTCCCCTGGAGCCCGAGGTGCCGCCGGCCAGCCCCGCCCCGCGCCTCACCCCTCTCTCTCCCCTCACCTCACCCGCGCCGCCCCCGTGCCCGAGCCGCCGCCGCCCCGCGCCACCCCCTAGAGACCGAGGCACCGCCAGCCAGCCCCGCCCCCTAGAGCCAGCCCAGCCTAGCGGATGCAAACCAAGGCGGTCACCTTGCCCCGCCCCATCGCCGGAGTCGCGTCGCCCTGCCCTGCCGCCGGAGCCGCACCGTCGCCTGCCGCCCTTCCTCTCAGACTCCTCAACCCGCCCCCTCCCCATGGTGAGTGTTTTTCCTGTTTTTTAAATTTAGTTTAGGTTTGTTTAGTTTAGTGTAGTTTAGGTTAGTTTAGTTTAGTTTAGGTTAGATTTAGTTTAGTTTAGTTTAGTTTTTCTTCTTCTGTTTTTTAAGATTAAACAAGAAAGATGAAAAAAAGAATTAAAGAAGAAGAGGATGAAGAAGAAGATGAAAGAAAAATAAGTAGAAGAAGAAGAAGAAGAAGAAGAAGAAAGAAGAAGAAGAAGAAAAAGTAGAAGTAGAAGATGAAAAAAAGACATAGGAAAAGTAGAAAAAGAGGGTCGCCGATGGTTGAGGGTCGCCGAGGGAAAAGAGGATCGAGGGGAAAAGGAGTCGAGGGGAAAAGGAGTCGAGGGTCAACCCTGAAATGACACCACCGACACCTCAACCTCCGACACGACACCCCGACACCCCGACACGACACCCCGACCTCGACACAACACCCCTACCCCGACATGGCACCCCCGACACCCCGACCCCGAGACAGCACCCCCGACACCCCGATCCTGAAAAAGGTGCTCTTCGGCCTTCCAGAGGCCGACGGGGTCATATATTTGTGAATTATGAGTTAGGTCATATATTTTTTGATTTTTTTATGAGAAACATCATATTTGTGTTGATCGAGTTTCATTTCAATGTGCAGTTTTTTCGTCGCTGCGAGGGTCTGTTGTTCGACGACCTCCCCATGCGTTTGACGACCTCCCCTGCTGTGTTCGTTCGTGAGCACAAATGACATCTCCTCCCTTGGCCCCCTTAATTTTTTTTCTCTGTTCCGGTCTTCGTACCGATGAAACTTGCTAGCTATAGGTGTCATCAATCATCAGTATGCGTGACCAGTATGCGTCTCCTATTCGAAAGGGTTACATCTATAAATATGCATGCATTTGCATATTTATAACCGTGATTCTTTCGAATTGTCCAACGTTATCCATGGACAGCCCGAGTATGTGTAGATCGGGTTCGTTTTCCCATATGCTCTGCTCCGGATCCGATGAAGAATTTCGTCAGTTCCTCCATGTTGTTCTCCGGGTACACATCCTCTCTGCTTATTGCCGAGACGTGTATCAGGAGAACAGCAGGGAGGTGCTGCCAAAATTCCGCGTTGGATCCAGAGCAGAGCATGGGAAAATGAACCCAATCTACAGTATTCTACACATACTTGGGTGGGATTAGGTCCTATCTCTATCTATTAGCGTGCAAGTTGCATGGACGTAATAAAACTGACAAACTTGATTACCATATGAATATAGATGATGAATTATATATATATTTCTTGTTCGTTTAGTAGGTAGGCAAGATGAGTGATCGTGCTTGGATGTACACTGGTCACCCTAGTCAGAAAGACATGACCAATGAATGCTTAACAAAAACCAGGTTTTTGAGAGCTGCATTTGCAAATGGCCAGCAAAAAACATGGTGCCCCTGTCCCAAATGAGACAACATTAAAAGGTAGACAGAGTTTGAAATGGGTAAACACCTGCAAAAGTGGGGTTTTACGCCGAATTATACGGTGTGGACTTTTCATGGTGAGTCTGACCAACGTGCCAGAGCTGAGGTGGTTCATCGTTGCACCGTCGAGCATGGTACCGGGATCCAAGACATGGTGCAAGACTTTGATGATGCTCGGGATTCGGACGATGAGATGGAGGAATCTGCAGAGGCCTTTTATGAAATGTTGGAGTCTTCAAAACGTCCTCTCCACGAGCACACTGAGCTTTGTCAGCTGGATGCCATCACGCAAGTAATGGCTCTAAAGGCTCAGTTCAACCTAGACAGAGAATGCTATGACGCGATGATGAAGATATTTGGACGCTTTCTTCTTAATATTTGTCAAATCTTGCATTTTAATGCTCATTTCATTAATAAATGAAAAGTTTGACTTGTCGAAACGAAATGTACGGTCTATGTGCGAGAAGACTAGCCACGTCCCTCCGATGATGCCAGTCATTAACATGGCAGGGACGGTGGGTTTCATTTCAATGCAGTGATCTTTTGAGTGTCATCATGCTAACGACACATTGCAAATGATGTTTGGTGCAGAATATCTCGTGAAACGCATCGCACGACCCTTCTACAGGGGAGCCTTCTCCAGGTGAAACAGGCCAGAACCACCGTGCTTCACGTCTGTGCTGAGGAGAATGGTATGTTTTTCTAGTGTTTTGCTTAACAACCGCATAATGATGGTTACTTACCTTACCTTAGCTCCAAAATGACATATTTTACCCAAGTTAGCTCTAGAATGACCTATACTTAGCTTAGTTTCCTCCTCAAATGACATAATAAGCTTAGGTAGTTCCAAACTTGCATAATAAGCTTAGTTAGCTCCAAAATGACCAACGTTACCCAAGTTAGCTATAAAATGATCTATAATTAGCTTAGTTAGCTTCAAAATGGAATAATAAGCATAGATAGCTCCTACATGACCTATTTTCACCTAAGTTAGCTCTATAATGACATATATTTAGCTTAGTTTCCTCCTAAATGGCATAGTAAGTTGAATTAGCTCCTAAATGGCCTATATTGTCAAATATGTCCTATACTTAGCTTAGTTCTCTCCTAAATGACATAATAAGCTTACCTAGCTCCAAAATGGCCTATTTTACCTAGCTTAGCTATTAAAAGATCTATACTTAGCTTACTTAGCTCCAAAATGGCATAATAAGCCTAGTTAGCTCCTAAGTGACCTATTTTTACCTAAGTTAGCTCTAAAATGACATATAGTTAGCTTAGTTTCCTCCTAAATGACGTACTAAGCTAAATTAGCTCCAAAATGTCCTATTTTATCAAAATGACCTATACTTCATTTAGTTAGCTCCAAAATGGCATAATAAGCATAGCTAGCTCCAAAATTACCTATTTTACCAAAGTTAGCTATTAAATGACCTATAATTAGCTTACTTAGCTTCAAAATGGCATAATAACCATAGTTAGCTCCTAAATGACCTATTTTTTACCTAATTTAGCTCTAAAATTACATATATTTAGCTTAGTTTCCTCCTAAATGACATAGTAAGCTGAATTAGCTCCTAAATGGCCTATTTTATCAAAAATGTCCAATATTTGGCTTAGTTCTCTCCTAAATGACATAATAAGCTCACCTAGCTCCAAAATGGCCTATTTTACCTAGCTTAGCTATTAAATGACCTATACTTAGCTTAGTTAGCTCCAAAATGGCATAATAAGCATAGTTAGCTCCTAAGTGACCTATTTTTACCTAAGTTATCTCTAAAATGACATATAGTTAGCTTAGTTTCCTCCTAAATGACGTAGTAAGCTAAATTAGCTCCAAAATGGCCTATTTGTTTTATCAAAAATGACATATACTTCGCTTAGTTAGCTCCAAAATGGCATAATAAGCTTAGCTAGCTCCAAAATTACCTATTTTACTAAAGTTAGCTATTAATTGACCTATAATTAGCTTACTTAGCTTCAAAATGGCATAATAACCATAGTTAGCTCCTAAATGACCTATTTTTACCTTCTCTTCTTCATCTAGTCTTCTTCTAATTTTGGAGCTTCCCATTTTGCAGATTACATTCACTTCACGGAAGTTTGCATTGATGGAGTGCTTGGGTTACTTGTATTTTTTATTTTGTATCGATGAACAATGTGACACTTGTTGCATATGTATACGAAACTATGTATGTATGGATGAAAATATTGTAATATGGTTGGGTACGGATGAAACTTTCATAATATGTATGGATGAAACTTATTTGAATATGGTTATCAGTATGGAAACATATTTATTTCTGTGAAACATATATACATACATACATATATATATGTCATATTGGTGTGAAAATTCCTGTGAAAATTGTTTTAATAAAAAATAAAAAAAGGAAAATGGCCTTACTCTTTGCCGTCGGTGGGCTGACGGCAAAGGGGGGCCCTGGGCAGACTGCAAAGGGGGATCACAGGGGGCAAATGGCTTACTCTTTGTTGTCGGCCCGCCGACGACAAAAGGGCATAAGGCCGACGACAAAGGGAGACCCCAGGGGCAAATGGCCTTACCCTTTGCTGTCCGCCCACCGACGGCAAAGGGGGGCATAAGGCCGACGGCAAAGGGAGCAGACGGCAAAGGACTGCCATTCACACTTGATGGCTGTAGCCCCTGGGTCTGCCGTCCAAACTCTTTGGCGTCCGCTCCCCCATGACAAAAATTCTTTCCTGTCCGTGGTCCTGAGGCGGATGGCAAAGGACAGCTTTACCAGGTTTTTCTTTGCCAAATTTTTTGCCGTTTGCAGACGGACAACAAAGGCCTTTGCCGTCCGGTGTCCTGCCCTTTGCCGTCAGCCATGGCAGACCGCAAATTACCTGATTCATGTAGTGCATAGCCAATACCATATCAATGCCTTATCATTCAAAGCTAAAGTAAAGACGTTCTTCTTAACATGATCCTCGGGCAGATCTATAAGCTTAAATAATCACAAACTTCATCCACATAGATTACATGCAAATCAGGATGTAGTGTTCCATCTCCTATGTAAGGATTAGCCAGCAGTTTCTCTATCATACCCAAAGGAATTTCATAATAAATATATTCAGTAGGTACAGTAGGTTGAGCTACAACTCTTTGTGTTTCCGTTCGAGGTGAATATACCCCGGACAAGCCCCTCAAAGGATTACTTTCCATAGTAACAAGTGACAGTAAATTTCAGCACACTGTATAAATTTTTCCTTACCAGATTCCACTTACCAAAGGCGCTTCACTCCCCGGTAACGGCGCCAGAAAAGAGTCTTGACGACCCACAAGTATAGGGGATCTATCGTAGTCCTTTCGATAAGTAAGAGTGTCGAACCCAACGAGGAGCAGAAGGAAATGACAAGCGGTTTCCAGTAAGGTATTCTCTGCAAGCACTGAAATTATCTGTAACAAATAGTTTTGTGATAAGATAATTCGTAACGAGTAGCAAGTAACAAGTGTAGCACAGCTGCAGCAAGGTAGACCAATCCTTTTTGTAGCAAAGAACATGCCTGGACAAACTCTTATATAAAGAAAAGCGTTCCTGAGGACACATGGGAATACCTGTCAAGCTAGTTTTCATCATGCTCATTTGATTCACGTTCGTTACTTTGATAATTTCATATGTGGGTGGACCGGTGCTTGGGTGCTGCCCTTACTTGGAAAACCTCCCACTTATGATTAACCCCTCTCGCAAGCATCCGCAACTACGAAAGAAGAATTAAGATAAATCTAACCATAACATGAAACGTATGGATCAAAATCAGCCCCTTATGAAGCAACATATAAACTATGGTTTAAGTTTCTATCACTCTAGCAACCCATCATCTACTTATTAGTTACCAATGCCTTCCCCTAGGACCAAATGATGGTGAAGTGTTATGTAGTCGACGTTCACATAACACCCCTAGAGTAGAGACAACATACATCTAATCAAAATATCAAACGAATACCAAATTCACATGATTACTGATACCAAGACTTATCCCATGTCCTCAGGAACAAATGTCACTACTTACAAAGCATGTTCATGTTCAAGATCAGAGGAGTATTAATAATCATAAAGGCTTTGAACATATGATTTTCCACCAAGTAAACCAACTAGCATTAACTAGAAGGAGTAATCAACACTACTAGCAACCCACAGGTACCACTCAGAGGTTTGAGGCAAACATTGGATACAAGAGATGAACTAGGGTTTGGAGAGGAGATGGTGCTAGTGAAGATTTTGATGGAGATTTACCCCCTCTTGATGAGAGTATCGTTGGTGATGACGATGGCTTTGATTTCCCCCTTTGGGAGGGATGTTTCCCCAGCAGAACAGCCCTGCCGGAGCTCTAGATTGATTCTGTCCAAGTTCTGCCTCAAGATGGCGGCGCTTTGTCCTGAAAACTCCCTTCTATGTTTTCTAGGTCAAAACCCTTCATATAGCAGAAGATGGCCTTCGGGGTACTACCAGGTGGGCCACAAGCCTGCTAGGCGCGGCCAGGGGGTGGCCACGCCTGGCAGGCTTGTCGCCTCCCTATGGCCCCCCTCTGGTATTTCTTTTGCCCAATATTTTTTATATATTCCAAAAATAATTCTCTGTAAATTTTCAAGACTTTTGGAGTTGTGCAGAATGGGTATATCAGATTTTCTCCTTTTTCAGTCCAGAATTCCAGCTGGCGTCATTCTCCCTCTTCATGTAAACCTTGTAAAATAAGAGATACAAGGCATAAGTATTGTACCACAATGTGTAATAACATCCCATAATGCAATAAATATCAACATAAAAGCATGATGCAAAATGTACGTATCCCCTATCATGAGAATAACCCGCTTAACATGGAAGATATCGATCGCTCCATCGCTCCATGAGCGGTACGATCACACAAAACAGATGTTTATTTAAATATTTAGAGGTGGCACATGCAAATTTACTTGGAACGGCAGGGCAATACCGCATATAGGTAGGTATGGTGGACTCATGTGGAACAAATTGGGTTTAGGAGTTTGGATGGAGAAGTAGTATTCCCGCTTAGTACATGTGAATGCTAGCAATAGGTTGGGAAGCGACCAACTAGAGATCGAAAATGGTCATAATCATGCATTGCAAATAATTGACATTGGACACTATCATGGGTAGGATATAAGCACTCTGAACTTAAACTACATGAAGGCTGCATTGGTTTTGAATGAACTACATGACTGCACATGGGCCAAGTCAATCCACTCGAATTACTCAAAGGGAATATACCATATCAATCATACTATATCATAACCATTTTAACACATGTTGATGCACAAGATAAATCATTATGCATTCCTAGCTATTTAATCATGGCAAGAGAAACTATAATCTCTAATTGACATCATAGACAGTTTCACTCATGATATATTGAATCGAGATCGTGCGAGCTAAACATATTTACAAAAACGAAACATAACAAGAGCTTATACCAGCTTCCTTTACCATGACCACTTCATAAAATATCGTCATTATTGCCTTTCACTTGCATGACCGAATGATGTGATAATAACAGTGCAAGTGTGCCTCGGACTAAGCTATAATCTTCGAACATTTATACAAAGGAGAAGAAAAGGTAATATGGGCTCCTTATCAGATCAACATTAATGCATATGAGAGCCACTCAACATTTTCGTCGTGGTCTTCTACTTTTAATGACCCAAATAAAAGAAAACAAGTTCATAGAAACACACTAAAATGTTTTTGGAATTTTTGTTTTTTCTAGAAGAAAGCAAAATAGGAAAAGGAAAACAAAAACAAGAAAAACTATTTACACGGGAAAGCTCCAAACAAGCAAGGAATCTTATTGGTTTTTTAATACTTCTAACTAATTAATCAGGAAGAAAAACCGAAAAGAAGCAAGAAACATTTTTGGGTTTTCAAAGTTTTTCAAACACACAAGAAGCAAGTGAGAAAAATAAATAAAACTAACATGGATATACAATGAAATGGATGAACACTGACAATTGATATGAAGTGTGTGAACATGAATATAATGTCGGTGAGAAACACGTACTCCCCCAAGTTTAGGCTTTTTCCTGGCTTGGTGATCACCACTGCTGTCTGGATAGTAGTTGTAATGGTAGCTCGTGGATGCACTCCGCGCCGCCTCCTCAGCCAAGCTTGCGGATTCTATTGCAGCTTTGTGCTCTCGAAGCTTGTTCTCAAGAACATAATACGTTTGTTTTCTCTGAAAATCAAAGAGGGAAGGTGCAGGTAACGATACATGGATATGATTATATTTGTTAAATATTAAGTTGTACTCGTAACCCTAAGGTCTGCTTTCAATAAACTCGTGGCGCCCCATGGTTTAAAAGTCTAAATATTTTTCACGCAAAACAAGATCATTAGGTTGATGTGAAACCCTTAATCCTGCAGCTACGCGAGAAGCATAAATTGTTGGAAATATGCCCTAGAGGCAGTAATAAAATGGTTATTATTATATTTCCTTGTTCATGATAATTTTCTATTGTTCATGATATAATTGTGTTAACCGGAAACCGTAATGCATGTGTGAATACATAGACCACAATGTGTCCCTAGTGAGCCTCTAGTTGACTAGCTCGTTGATCAATAGATGGTCACGGTTTCATGACCATGGACATTGGATGTCTTTGATAACGGGATCACATCATTAGGAGAATGATGTGATGCACAAGACCTAATCCTAAGCATAGCGCAAGATCGTGTAGTTCGTCTGCTAAAGCTTATCTAATGTCAAGTATCGTTTCCTTAGACCATGAGATTCTGCAACTCTCGGATACCGTAGGAATGCTTTGGGTGTGCCAAACTTCACAACATAACTGGGTGGCTATAAAGGTGCACTACGGGTATCTCTGAAAGTGTCTGTTGGGTTGGCACGAATCGAGACTGGGATTTGTCACTCCGTGTGACAGAGAGGTATCTCTGGGCCCACTCGGTAAGACATCATCATAATGAGCTCAATGTGACTAAGGAATTAGCCAAGGGATGATGTGTTATGGAACGAGTAAAGAGACTTTCCGGTAATGAGATTGAACAAGGTATAGGGATACCGACGATCGAATCTCGGGCAAGTATCATACCGGTAGACAAAGGGAATTGTATACATGATTGATTGAATCCCCGGCATTGTAGTTCATTCGATGAGATTATCGTGGAGAATGTGGGAGCCAACATGGGTATCTAGATCCTGCTATTGGTTATTGACCGGAGAGGTGTCTCGGTCATGTCTACGTGTCTCCCGAACCCATAGGGTCTACACACTTAAGGTACGATGACACTAGGGTTATAGGGAAATGGTATACGTGATTACCAAAGGTTTTTCTGAGTCCCGTATGAGATCCCGGACGTCACGAGGAGCTCTGGAATGGTCCGGAGGTAAAGATTGATATATAGGAAGTCCTATTTTGGTCACCGGAAAGTTTTTGGGCTCATCGGTAGTGTACCGGGAGTGCCAGGAGGGTGCCGGAGGACCCCCGGGAGGGGTGTGACGACCAAAGGACTTTGTGGGCTGTTAGAGAAGGTGTACCAGCCCTTATTGGGATGGCCAAGTCCTTCCGGAAAGGCCCATGACGCTAGGGATAAAGAGATAAGGCTAAAGGTGATTCAAAAGGAAGAGATCCAGGTCCCTTGTGGGAGGTGGACTTTCCCCTAGCTCGACCGAACCTCTCCTCCTTGGAGGAAGGGACAAGGCAGCCCTCCCTCTCCCTCATCCTATATATACTTGAGGTTTTGGCTGTTTTGAGACAAGATTGGATCTCTCTCTCCCACGGCACAACCCTACCTCTCTTCTTCCTCCTCCGTAGTGCTTAGGCGAAGCCCTGCCGGAATACCTTGCTGCTCCACCACAACCACGCCGTCGTGCTGCTGTTGGAGCTCTTCCCCAACCTCTCCCTCCTCCTTGTTGGATCAAGGCGCGGGATACATCACTGGGCTGTACGTATGTTGAACGCGGAGGTGCCGTTGTTCGGCGCTTAGATCGGAATCCACCGCGATCTGAATCGCTACGAGTATGACTCCACCAACCGCGTTCTTGTAACGCTTCCACTTAGCGATCTTCAAAGGTATGAAGATGCAATCTCTCCCCACTCGTTGCTGGTTTCTCCATAGATAAATCTTGGTGATCGTAGGAATTTTTTTGATTTACTACTACGTTCCCCAACAGTGGCATCATGAGCTAGGTCTATGCGTAGAATCTATGCATGAGTAGAACACAAAGTTGTTGTGGGTGTCGATCTTGTTAATTTGCTTACCACTACTAGTCTTATCTTTATTCGGCGGTATTGTGGGATGAAGCGGCCCGGACCAACTTTACACGTACGCTTATGTGAGACCGGTTCCACCGCCTAACATAAACTTGTTGCATAAGGTGGCTAGCGGGTGTCTGTCTCTCCCACCTTAGTAGGATTGGATTCGATGAAAAGGGTCCTTATGAAGGGTAAATAGCAATTGGCATATCACGTTGTGGTTTTTGGCATAGGTAAGAAACGTTCTTGCTAGAAACCTATAGCAGCCACGTAAAAACTTGCAACTACAAATTAGAGGACGTCTAACTTGTTCTTGCAGCATATGCCTTGTGATGTGATATGGCCAAAGGATGTGATGTGATGCATTGTGATGTATGAGATTGATCATGTTCTTGTAATAGGATTCATGACTTGCATGTCAATGAGTATGACAACCGACAGGAGCCATAGGAGTTGTCTTATTTTATTGTATGACCTACGTGTCAATCAAGATCGCCATGTAATTACATTTCTTTATTGCTAAACGTTAGCCATAGTAGTAGAAGTAATAGTTGGCGGGACAACTTCATGAAGACACGATGATGGAGATCATGATGATGGAGATCATGGTGTCGTGCCGGTGACAGTGATGATCATGGTGCCCCGAAGATGGAGATCGAAGGAGCAAGATGATATTGTCCATATCATGTCACTATATTGATTGCATGTGATGTTTATCATGTTTACATCTTATTTGCTTAGAACGACAGTAGTGAATAAGATGATCTCTCAATAAAATTTCAAGAAAGGTGTTCACCCTAACTGTGCACCGTTGCTAAGGATCGTTGTTCCTAAGCACCATGTGATGATTGGGTGTGATAGGTTCTAACGTTCGCATACAATGGGTGTAAGCCAGATTTACACACGCGAAACACTTAGGTTGACTTGACGAGCCTAGCATGTACAGATATGGCCTCGGAACATGGAAGACCGAAAGGTCGAACATGAGTTGTATAGAAGATACGATCAACCTGGAGATGTTCACCATTGATGACTAGTTCGTCTCACGTGATGATCGGACACGGGCTAGTTGACGTGGATCATGTCTCACTTGGATGACTAGAAAGATGTCTATCTAAGTGGGAGTTCATTAATAATCTGATTAGATGAACTTAATTATCATGAAGTTAGTCTAAAAGTATCTTTGCAAATTATGTCATAGATAGCTCACGCTGTAGCTCCCCTGTTTTATTGATACGGTCCTAGAGAAAACTAAGTTGATGGTAGCAATAATGCGGACTAGGTCCGTGATGTGAGGATTGTCCTCATTGCTGCACAGAAGGCTTATGTCCTTGATGCACCGCTAAGTGCACCACTCCCTCAAGCGATGTCTGTAGATGTTGTGAACATATTGACACGCACTTTCTGATGACTACTTGATAGTTCAGTGCATCATGCATTACGACTTAGAATTACGGCTCCAAAACATTTTGAACGTCACGGAACATATGAGATGTTTTAAGAGCTGAGATTGGGATCTCAGGTTCATGCCTGTGTTGAGAGGTATGAGACCTCCAACAAGATTATTTGCCGGCAAGATAAAAGAGAATAGCTCAATCGGTGAGCATGTGATCAAATTGTCTGGGTGCTACAATCACTTGAATCGAGTGGGAGTTAATCTTCCAGATAAGATAGTGATTAATACAGTTCTCCAAGTCACTTCCACCACGCTACTGGAGCTTCGTGATGAACTATAAAATGCCAGGGATGGAGATAATGATCCCTGAGCTATTCGCGTTGTTTGCCACCGCGAAGGTAGAAATCAAGAAGGAGCATCAAGTGCTGATGGTTAAGTGAAAACCACTAGTTTCAAGAAGGGCAAGGGCAAGAAGGGGAAAACTTCAGGAATGACAAGCCAGTTGCCGCTCTGGTGAAGAAACCCAAGGTTGAGCCCAAACCCGAGACTGTGTGCTTCTATTATGAGGAGAACGGTCGCTGAAGCGGAACAACCCTAGATACTTGGTAGATAAGAAGGCTGGCAATGTCAAAAGAAGTATATTTGATAAACGTGTTATTGATGTGTACCTTGCTAGTACTCCTAGTAGCACTTGGGTATAAGATACCGGTTCAGTTGCTAAGTGTGAGCAACTCGAAATAAAAGATACATATTGAATGGAGGCTAGCTAAGTGAATGGTGACGATGTGTGTTGGAAGTGTTTCCAAGGTTGATGTGATCACCATCGCACGCTTTCTCTACCTTCGGGATTAGTAATGAACCTAAATAAATGTTATTTGGTGTTTCCGTTGAGCATGAACATGATTGGATCGTGTTTAGTGCAATACGATTATTCATTTAAGTTAGATAATAATGGTTATTCTATTTACATGAATAATGCCTTCAATGGTCATGCACCCAATGGGAATGGTTTATTGAATCTTGATCGTAGTAACACATATGATCATAACGTTGGTACCAAAGATACAAAGTTAATAATGATAGTACCACATTCTTGTGGCACTGCCACAAACGTCATATTGGTGTAAAGCGCATGAAGAAACTCCATGCTAATGGATCTTTGGACTCAGTCGATTTCGAATCGGTTGAGACATGCGAACCATGCCTCTTGGGCAAGATGACTAAGACCCCGTCTTCCGGTATGATGGAGCGGGATAGTGGCTTACTGGAATTGATACATGTTGATGTATGTGGTCCAATGAGTGTTGAAACATGTAGTGGATACCGTTATTTTCTTTACCTTCACTGATGATTTGAGTGAATATGAGGATATTTACTTAATGAAACACGAGTTTGAAATGTTTGAAAGGTTCACGGAGTTTCAGAGTGAAGTTAAAGATCATCGTGGCAAGAAGATAAAATGTCTACGATATGATCGTGGAGATGAATATCTGAGTTACGAGTTTGGTATGCAATTTTAGACAATATGGAAATTGTTTCACAGCTCACGCCTCCTGGAACACCATATTATGATGGTGTGTCCGAACGTCGTGGTTGTTCTCTATTGGATATAGTGAGTACTATGATGTCTCTTATCGTTTTGCCACTATCGATATGGGGTTATGCATTAAAGACAAATCCATTCACCTGAATAGGGCACCATCTAAGTCTGTTGAGATGATACCGTGTGAATTATGGTTTGACACAAGCCTAAGCTATCACTTCTCAATGTTTGGGGCTGCGATGCTTGTGTGAAAAGGGTTTTCACCTAGTGAGCTCGAACCCAAAACAGAGGAATGCATCTTCATAGAATACCCTAAGGAGACATTGGGTATACCTTCTATCTCAGATCCAAGCGCAAAAGTGTTTGTGGCTAAAAACTGGGTCCTTTCTTGAGAAATAGTTTCTCTCGAAAGAAACGAGTGGGAGGAAGATAGAACTTGATGAGGTTGTTGAACCTTTGTTTCAACCAGAGAGTAGCGGAGTACAGAAAGATGTTTCTGTGGAGCCTACGTCAGTTGAAGAGGAAGTTAATGATGATGATCATGAAGCTTCAGATCAAGTTACTATCGAACCTTCTAGGTCGACAAGGACACATACTGCTCCTGAGTAGTACGTCAACCCTCTCTTGGAGGTCATGTTGTTGGACAGCGATGAACCTACGAACTATGGAGAAGTGATGGTGGGCCCAGATTCCAACAAATGGCTGGGAGCCATGAAATCCGAGAAAGGATCCATGTATGAAAACCAACTATGGACTTTAGTAGACTTGCCTGTTGAACAACAAGTCGTTGAGTACAAATGGACCTTTGAGATGAACACAGACGCTAATGGTGAAATGTCACCGTTTATAAAGCTCGACTTGTCACAAAGGAGTTTCCGGCAAGTTCAAGGAGTTGACTGCGATGAGATTCTCTCATCCGTAGCGATGCTACAAGTCTGTTAAAATTATGTTAGCAGTTGCTGCATTTTTCGATTATGAAATCTGGCAGATGGATGTACAAACACGGCTTCCTTAACGATTTCCGTGAGGAAGAGTTGTATGTGATACAACCTGAAGGTTTTGTCAATCCTTAGGATGAAAATTTGAGCGATCCTTCTATGGACTGGAGCAAGCATCTCGGAGTTGGAATGTGAGCTATGATGAAGTGATCAAAGTTTTAGGGTTTATACAAAGTTTATGAGAAACTTGTATTTACAAGAAAGTGAGTGGGAGCACTATAGAATTTCTGATAAGAATATGTAGTTGACATATTATTGATCGGAGATGATGTAGAATTTCTGGAAAGCATAAATGGTTGTTTGAAAAAAAAGAAGGGTTTTTTCAAAGGAAGACCGGGATAAAGCTACCTAATTGTTGGGCATCAAGGTTTATAGAGATAGATCAAGATGCCTGATAATAATTTCAATGAGTACATACCTTGACAAGTTATTGAAGAAGTTCAATATGGATCAGTCCAAGAAAGGGTTCTTGCCTGTAATAGAAGGTGTGAGATTGAGCACAGCTCAATGTCCGACCATGGCAGAAAATAGAGAAAAGATGAGTGTCATCCCCTATGCTTCAGCCATAAGCTCTATATAGTATGCCATGCTGTGTACCGCACCTGTGTGTGCCTTGCCATGAGTTTGTCAAGGGGTACAAGAGAGATCCAGGAGTGGATCAATGGACATCGGTCAAAATTATCCTTAGTAACTAGAGGACTAAGGAAATATTTCTTGATTATGGAGGTGATAAAGAGGTCGTTGTAAAGGGTTACGACGATGCAAGCTTTAACACCAATCCGGATGACTCTTGGTAGCAATCCGGATACGTATAGTGGAGTAGCCATTTGGAATCGCTCCAAGTGGAGCATGGGAGCAGTGTCTGCAGTATGACATAGAGATTTGCAAAGTACACATGGATCCGAATGTCGCAGATCCGTTAACTAAAACCTCTTTCACGAGCAAAACATGATCAAACCCCAGAACTGATTGGGTGTTAATCACATGATGATATGATCACATGGTGATGTAAGTGTTAATCACATGGCGATGTGAACTAGATTATTGACTCTAGTGCAAGTGGGAGACTGTTGGAAATATGCCCTAGAGGCAATAATAAAATGGTTATTATTATATTTCCTTGTTCATGTTAATTGTCTATTGTTCATGCTATAATTGTGTTAACCGGAAACCGTAATGCATGTGTGAATACATAGACCACAACGTGTCCCTAGTGAGCCTCTAGTTGACTAGCTCGTTGATCAATAGATGCTCACGGTTTCATGATCATGGACATTGGATGTCGTTGATAACGGGATCACATCATTAGGAGAATGATGTGATGGATAAGACCTAATCCTAAGCATAACACAAGATCGTGTAGTTCGTCTGCTAAAGCTTTTCTAATGTCAAGTATCGTTTCCTTAGACCATGAGATTGTGCAACTCCCAGATACCGTAGGAATGCTTTGGGTGTGCCAATTGTCACAACATAACTAGGTGGCTATAAAGGTGCACTACGGGTATCTCTGAAAGTGTCTGTTGGGTTGGCACGAATCGAGACTGGGATTTGTCACTCCGTGTGACGGAGAGGTATCTCCGGGCCCACTCGGTAAGACATCATCATAATGAGCTCAATGTGACTAAGGAGTTAGCCACGGGATGATGTGTTACGGAATGAGTAAAGAGACTTGCTGGTAACGAGATTGAACAAGGTATAGGGATACCGACGATTGAATCTCGGGCAAGTATCATAGCGGTAGACAAAGGGAATTGTATACGGGATTGATTGAATCCCCGACATCGTGGTTCATCCGATGAGATTATCATGGAGCATGTGGGACCCAACATGGGTATCCAGATCCCGCTGTTGGTTATTGACTGGAGAGGTGTCTCGGTCATGTCTACGAGTCTCCCGAACCTGTAGGGTCTACACACTTAAGGTTCGATGATGCTAAGGTTATAGGGAAATGGTATACGTGATTACCAAAAGTTGTTAGGAGTCCCGGATGAGATCCCGGATGTTATGAGGAGCTCCGAAATGGTCCGGAGGTAAAGATTGATTTATAGGAAGTCCTGTTTTGGTCACCGGAAAGTTTTCGGGCTCATCGGTAGTGTACCAGGAGTGCCGGGAGGGTGCCGGAGGACCCCCGGGAGGGGTGTGACGACCAAAGGACTTCGTGGGCTGTTGGAGGAGGTGTACCAGCCCTTATTGGGCTGGCCAAGTCCTTCCAGAAAGGCCCATGAGGCTAGGGATAAAGATATAAGGCTAAAGGAGATTCAAAAGGAAGAGATCCACCTCCCTTGTGGGAGGTGGACTCTCCCCTAGCTCGGCCAAACCTCTCCTCCTTGAAGGAGGGGCCAAGGCAGCCCTCCCTCTACCTCCTCCTATATATACTTGAGGTTTTGGCTATTTTGAGACAAGATTTGATCTCTCTCCCACGGCACAGCCCTACCTCTCTTCTTCCTCCTCCGCAGTGCTTAGGCGAAGCCTTGCCGGAATACCTTGCTGCTCCACCACAACCACGACGTCGTGCTGCTTTTGGAGCTCTTCCCCAACCTCTCCCTCCTCCTTGCTGGATCAAGGCGTAGGATACGTCACCGGGCTGTACGTGTGTTGAACGTGGAGGCGCCGTTGTTCGACACTTAGATCGGAATCCACCGCGATCTGAATCGCTACGAGTACGACTCCACCAACCGCGTTCTTGTAATGCTTCCACTTAGCGATCTTAAAAGGTATGACGATGCAATCTCTCCCCACTCGTTGCTGGTTTCTCCATAGATAGATCTTGGTGATCGTAGGAATTTTTTTGATTTACTACTATTTTCCGCAACATAAATTCCTCCGTATAAGTCACCACTACTAGAGTTAGAATGCAGCCTACGATCAACAATTGAATCGAGGTTGTAATGTCTTTCACTGGTTACAGCAGTGTGAATGAAGCTCAAGTCAGGGGTGCACAGTGCACTACAATATTGTGTACCTACTATGCATTTTCCATTAGATAGTGCAAAGTAACGAATAGAGGGAAAATGGATGCTTTTTATTCTAGCTTGTATCACTCCTCTATCTTGCCCGATGCAAAGGCTCTCAAGAAACATATTATAATCAGATGTGTGTTGTTTTTATAGTGAGCCCAAAAATGGGAGTTTGCATGCATCACAAAATTCTTCAAAAGATATACTATAAGACCTATCATAGAGTTTGAACAACATGCTAGAAGTATGAGGATGATATCAAAATCGATGCGTGAATGAACGAGTAAGATTATATCGTTGGATACACTTACCTGTGAAGAAACCTTCGAGGCCGGTATAGTAAATGTATTGATCAAACTCTTCTTTAATTCCCGCACCTCTCATGAATTCTTCGCATGGCCATGGCACGATTTAGCGTCGGGCATGACTATGAAGCTTGTCCGAGGTTCAACATAAGCTTGCCGTAGCGAGCCCTCACTTGATGATTCTCCCGAAGAACACCTTCCTGAAGAACTCCTCCTAAACATATTCATTTTTCCTACAAACAATTTCTGAAACTTTTGAGCCAGAAAATTATGTCAATAAAACTTTGCAAGATTGATAGCAACTACTCATATGGGGTACCTAGAGGTCATATAAAGCATTCACACTACTTGGAACTCAAAGAATTCAACATGCAAGATCATTTTCAGTAGTACCAACTGTAGCAAAATATGCAAAACATAAACCACTAAATAAAAAACTAATTGGAGGAATGGGAGAGTCACATGCCAAGGAGCAATTCCTCAAAACAGTTTCGAAAAAAGAGTTCTGAGCAAAGAGATCAAAAATTTCAATCTTGTGAGGAAGAACATAGGAGAGAGAGAGCTAGAATTTTTTTGCTGGAGGTTAGTGATGGAGTGAGCTGAAGGGATAAGGCAGGGGGCTCTATGGGCCCCATAAGCCATCTGGGCGCTGCCAGGGGGTGGACGCGCCTTGTTGGTTCGTGGCCCACAGGTGCACCTCCATGACGTATTTTCAGCACAAAAAATTCTTAAATATTCCTAAATATTCATGTTAAAATTTGGTGGCAATTTGAGACTTATTACTTTTTGGTCATTTTATATTGCACGGTAATTTCAAAAAAAAGGATGATTATGGCATTTTTATTATATTCTACCAGAAATAACAGAGATCAAACTAATATTACAGAAAGTGGTGCACACTAAATTCATCAATCACATGTCTTTCAAGATAATGATCCATTAATAAGGTTGATCAAGTCTTATGAATAATCGTTTTTGATGGACATGAAATCGAAGAATTTTCATATAACACTAGGTTACTCAACGGAAATTTGCATATCCCCGAAAAGAGTATAATAATATTTCTTCTTCACAGTAGGGAGAGGGAATTTAAATCCACCAGTAATGATCTTGGCACTTGGCTCAATGACATTAATATTATTCACCAAGGTTTGCTTCCTCAGAAAATACACATCATGTTGTTTCCCATTGACATGAAAAGTAACCTTGCTTTTGTTGCAATCAATAACAACCCTTACAATATTTAAAAAGGGTCTACCAAGGATAATCGACATGTTGTCGTCCTCGGGCATCTCAAGGATAGCAAAGTCTGTCAAGATAGTAACATTTACAACAACAGTAACATCCTCCCAAATTCCAATAGGTATATCAGTGGATTTATTGGCCATTTGGAAATATATCTTAGTAGGTGTAAGCTTACTTAGATCAAGTCTTTTATATAAATAGAAAAACATAACACTAACACCGGCTCCTAGATAACATAATGCAGTTTAACATAACTTTGTTTAATGGATCAAGGTATTGTGGGTATACCCGGATCTCCCAACTTCTTAGGCACTCCACCATCAAAAGAGTAATTAGAAACCATACTAGAAATTTCAGTTTCTAGTATTTTTCTTTGTTGGTAACAATATTCTTCTTAAACTTAGCATATGGTGGCATTTTCAAAATATTAGTCAAGCGAGTGCGCAAAAAGACAGGTCTAATCATTTCAGCAAAGCGTTCAAATTCTCCCTCGTCCTTACTCTTAGAAGGCTTATGAAGGAAAGGCATGGGTTTCTGAACCCATGTCTCTCTTTCTTTTCCATGTTTTCTAGCAACAAATCTCTTTTATCATAGCATTTATTTTTAGGATGCGGGTTATCAAGATTTTCAGGAGGTTCTATTTCCACATCATTATCGGGTTCCTTATTATTATCTGGTGGAGCATTTATATGAAAATCATTATTATCATTATCATTTTCATTATAACTAGGTGAATGTTCACTACCAGATTGTGTCTCTACATTAGAAATAGAAACATTGTTATGATTCTCAGAAGATTATTCGATAACAGGTTCACGAGAAGCACGCATAGTCCTATCATTTTTCTTTTTCTTTCTAGATGGACTAGTTGCATCATCATTAATTCTCTGAGAATCTTGGTCAATTCTCTTAGGGTGACCTTCAAGATAAATAGGTTTCCGAGTCATTCTACCTCCTCTAGTTATTACTCTAACAACATGATCATTCATATTTTTATTCGTTTCAGCAAGAAAATCATTTTGTGACTTAGCAACTTGATCTAGTTGGGTGCGATACCATAGAAGCATGTTTAACCAGACCTTTAACATCATTAGCAATTCTAAATATCAAATCACCCAAACAATCTATCATCATAGCATTACACTGATCTTTAATATAGTTGTTGAAGTGTTCTTGCTTAACAATATAATTATCAAATTCATCCATGCATTGATTAGGATTCTTAGTATAAGGTATATTACTTTCATTACAGACGCGAAGAGATTTTACCTCTACTACCTGTGTCAGGATGTCAAGTCCAGGTATTTCTTCGATTGATGGTAATTTCTTGACATCTTTCGATTTAATCCCTTTTTCCTTCATAGATTTCTTGGCTTCTCGCATATCTTCAGGACTGAGGAATAAAATACCTATATTCTTTTGAATAAGTTTTGGCGGTGGTTCGGGAAATGTCCAATCATCGACGTTTTGCAATATGTTATTCAATAGTTCTTCAGCTTGCTCAATAGTTCTTTCCCTGAAAACATAACCAACACAACTATCTAGAAAGTCCCTAGAAGCATTGGTTAGTCCATTATAAAATATATCAAGTATTTCATTTTTCTTAAGAGGATGATCAGGCAAAGCTCTAAGTAACTAGAGAAGTCCCCGCCAAGCTAGAGGGAGATTTTCATTTTCAATTTGCAAAAAGTTAAATATTTCCTGTAAGGCAGCTTGTTTTTTATGAGCAGGAATATATTTTCAAAGAAGTAGTAAAGCATATCCTGGGGACTATGCATACAACTAGAAGTAAGTGAAAGAAATCATTCTTTAGCCTTGCCTCTTAGCGAGAAAGGAAAAAATCTTAAGGATATAATAGTAGCGCATCTTTTCCTCATTAGTAAATAATTCAATCTCATGAGATGTTCGACAACAATTTTAGTTTCATAACCATAAAAAGGATTGGACTCTACTATAGTAATCAATTTCGGGTCTACAGAAAATTCATAGTCCTTATTAGTAAAAAAATATAAGAGAAGTAGCAAATTTGGGATCATGTTTCATTTTCTCCATCATAGACTTTTCTTTCAGTTTGCATAATAGTTTCTTCAAATCATCTCTATCATTACAAGCAAGAGAGTCCCTAGATACCTCACCATCCATAACATAACCCCTGGGTATATCAGGTAATTCATATCTATTGGGAGAACGAGGTGTAACAGCAGATTCAAAATCTTCATCAGTTTCAACATTCTCAAGTTCTGTAGATCTAGCAACAATATGTGCATCAAGCAAATCCCCAAGTGGCATAGTTTCAATTTCATCATGTGTAGAAGTAGTAGTTTCATTAATTTTAGAGTTAGTATCATCAAGTTCATGTGACATATCAGGACGATCGTCAGGTGATGGTGTAACAAGCTGGTCCAAAACAGAAGGTGAATCAAAAGCAGAGCTAGATGTAAGTTCCTTACCTACTCTTGTGCGAGAGGGACAATCTTAGTTCGAGTATATTTCAGATTCTTCATAGTAGCAATTGGATATTCTCAAGTTAACACAATAAATATATCTATGCTCCCCGACCATGGTGCCAGAAAAAGGTCTTGATAGCCCACAAGTATAGGGGACCGCCATAGTCTTCACGGGTAGTATTTCACCCTAATTTATTGATTCTACACAAGGGGAGCCAAAGAATATTTATTGTCCTTGACAGTTGGATTGTCAATTCAACCGCACCTACGATATCTCTCTGCAACAAAAGTTTAATAACACGACAAATGATAGTAGCAATTTTGGTAATAGTAGTAACAGTAGCAATTGAGTAGCATGTGTGATAGTAACAACAATAGTAGTAACTTAGCACGATTCCATATATGTAAAGCGTAGGCCATGGTGCAACAATGGAAATATGTGGATGACACCAATCATGTAACAGTTACACACTAGAGCGACACAGAACTAGCTCCAATTCATCGATATAATGTAGGCATGTATTCCGTATATAGTCATACGTGCTTGCGATAAGAACTTGCATGGCATCTTCTGTCCTACCCTCCCGTGGCAGCGGGGTCCTATTGGAAACTAAGGGATATTGATGTCTCCTTTAATAGAGAACCGGAATAAAGCATTAACACATGGTGAACACATGAACTCCTCAAACTGTGGCAATCACCGAAAAGAATCCAAATTATTGTCACCTTGGGGTATGCGGATCAAGACACATAGTAGGTGCATACAACTTGCAAGATAGGATCCAAATCACTCTTATGTTCAAGAAACCATAATAGGTTCAGATCTAAAATCATGGCCTCGGGCCCTAGTGACAAGCATTAATCATAGCAAAGTCATAGCAACATCAATCTCAGAACATAGTGTATACATGGGATCAAGCCCTATCAACTTAACTTGATTACACAATCAATTCCATCCAGACCCATCACTGACCAGCAAGCCTGCAAAGGAATTACTCACGCCTAGTGGTGAGCATCATTGTCGGATTTCGGGCTCCGCAAAACCCTAAAGGTTCAAACACAGGGGCGTGTGCGAAGATCCCCTATAGCTTCACCCTACTTAGCTCGCCACTCGATGGTTACTATTGTGAACTCGCACGATGACGAGGAAGAAGATGAACACTATGGTTTACCCAGGTTCGGGCCACTAGGAAGCATAATACACTACTCCTGCTTGGGTGGATTGCCTCTCGGGGAGGTGTGGTAGATGAACTAGTACAATGGTTTCGAGCCTCGCGAGGGTGCTCTTGTGGTGTTCTCGGTTCTCTTGGAGGGACTGGCCGTCCAATCGTATCCCCCGCTCTATGGTGCGGCCTAGCCTCTATATATAGCATTGGCCTGGGTCCTCTTCCCTTATCATAATGGCGGGAAGGGATCCCACAATGGACGAATTTAAAGGGGGACATGAGTACATCCCCACCCTGTCCAAATGCGGTCTTCGCGTGCAAAGTAGCTGTCGATGATGCAGATCTAGGCTCGGCGATGACATCCGCTGTGCGGGGCTCGTGGTCTTGTTGCACTGGAATGGAAAACTTTGGGCGGTGCTTTAGGAACCCACGTATGTCCTTGCTCCCTTTGCACAAAAGGGGAAACTGCATCGCCTGGAACGCTGGCGCCCGCCTATCCTTCCCTGCGTCATCTTTAACTCATGAGGCTAGGTTCTGCATAGAGATCTCTGTCGCTCCGGAGGGGGCCTGAGGTGGCCCATCCTTGTTGGTCTCGATGTTGTTCTTCCTCGCAAGCTTGGGGTCCTCGTGAGGGCCTTGTCTTGAGTGGAGCCGCGCCTGGCCATCCATGGATGACGAGGTGGGCCATGTCCTGGGCCGCAAGCCGGCGGATCTGGGTACCCCCGATCCCAGAACACCGACAGTAGCCCCCGGGCCCATGGCGCGCCCGAGTTGGCTTCTAGGCTAAGCCATCAAAGGTGGCCTGAAGTGCCGTGGGCCCCGATTGCCTGCGGGCCAGGCTCAATATGTGGTAGACTCTAAAGGGCTATGGCCCCCCTCTTCTCTACGACCGCTCAGTGATCGCTAGGTCTATTAAATTACCTGATGCACGCCACCAAGCTGCCTCTGCTTCCCGCCGATATTGCCATCTGTTTTCCCCTCTTCTGTGACCCTCGCCGTTCCTGCTAGATCCTTCCGTGCGGCGCCCCGCCCCCTCACCATGGCTTTCAAGAAGGGAGAGGGCCAGGGCCTGAGGGCACCGACCGATGTGTCGATGCCTGTACTTGCGCTGGGCCGATCTTCAGTGGTGAACCTGGAGGGGTTAGAGAAGGTTCAGTTCGTGGTCGCCGCTGGCTCCAACGAATGGGGGGCGACCAAGATCTGGCCGGGTGTGGCCTCGGGGCGAGCTTGCAGCATCCGTCATCCCCCTCCATATCCATTCCCTGCTTTCGGGCTTGCCGTCGCCGTTCGCAGACTTCCTTTCTGACGTGTTATAGCACTACCAGGTCCATGTGCTCCACCTTGACCTTGGCTCCCTTGTCCTCCTCTTGGCCTTCGCGTTCCTGTGCGAGGCCTTTGTGGGTGTCTTCCCTTCTGTGGCCCTGTTGTGCCACTTCTTCTCCCTCGAGTTGGTCTCGAGGAAACAATGCTCTGGGTGCGTGTCCCTAAGAGCAGCCGATGCGCTGGCCGGAGGGGCCCTTAATGCCAGACTCTCTCCAGAGGCGGATGGTTCCGGTGGTAGTGGGTGTACCTTGATGCAGCTGAGGCCGGCCCCCTATTTCAGCCCCCGTTGTCCTCCACGGTGCCGCACCACGGGTGGATGCACGAGGAGCTTGCCGATCTGCGGCGCACACGGGTTCTAGCCAGACTGGCAAGGCTAAAGGGGGCGGGCATGACGATGGCGATGGTGGTGCGTGAGTTTGTATGCCGACGAATCGCCCCCCCTTTAGCGTCATTCCTGCCCAATGTTGGCCATCATGGGTCCTCACGATCCCATGAGGATCCAGGTCCCGTATCTTTCTCCCAACGTGTTGTGCGAGTTGCTCCGCCGCCTGACTGGTGGTGAGCCCGGCGAGCTCCCTCAGGGCGGTCTCCCCTTGTATAACTACAAGGCCCGTGAAGCCCTTGTCCTGAACATGCCGTGTTTTGACAAGTGGGGGTTCCTTCCTCCTGAGGGGTCGCATCCTCGAGGTGTCCCCTTCTCGAGGGCCTTGGCCCCCGAGGGCCCTGAGGACACTGCTCTTCCTGTGGTCAGGATGGGGCGCCCTTTGCCGCTTGCTTCCCTGGTCCCCACCTCGGGTCAGCCCAGGATCGAGGGTGGCATCCCGTTGATGATAGGGGTCACCACCTCCGCTCCAGAGTGCAAGGTGCCAGTTGTTGTCTCGTCGTCTCCTGGCTTCCGCTCCGGCCGGAAGAACAAGGCGCCCAGGGGCAGCTGCTTTCCGGGACCTTGGGCGCCGGTGAAGAGGAAGTGGATCGCCGTGGATGAGCTCCCCCTCGGTAAAGGAGGAGCCGAGTTGGCGCCACCTGCTCCCATGGCGGCCAAGCTTCTTGTTGCCTCGCCTTCCGTCGGCCGCATGGCTCTGGTCGCCATGTCGCCTGTGGCCAAGCCCGCTCTTCCGTCAGGGGGTCCCGAGCGTGAGCTCCGTGCGATCTTCTTTGCCCAGGGTCTGCAACTCCATACAATGGGGCAACACCCCTTGTTGGTGTCCTTCCCTGGAGATACGCCTCGCAGCGACCTTAGGCCCTTTTCACTCGATGGCTCGGGGCCCCGGGAGGTGCGTCATCCTTCCGGGGTGGTTATGGGGGAGCCCCCAGCTCCGGGGGCACGTCCGCACTGGGCGGCGGTTCACATGCTTCCCCCGTCCATCTTAAGGAAGGTGGAGAATCTGGCTGGGCCCTTGAGCTCAGGAGTGACTGGAGCGCCATCCGGTGGGGTTTGCTCCAAACTGCGTCGGAAGATCTAGGATGCCTGGGGGTGGAGCTCGCCAACAATGATGCCCGCTTGGAGAGGGAGCATTAATGCCTTGTGCAGGAATGGCATCATCTTGAAGTCGCTGTGAATTTCGGGCACCTGTAGAGCGAGCGCACCAGTCCATAGGCTAGGGAATCTCTTGCCATGACGGTGGAGGCCCACGAGCATGCCCTTGCTGAAGCTCAGGAAGCCGATTGCCGGTGCAGGGCTTCATAGGAATGCCTCGAAGATCTTCAAGCCTTCAATGCCGCCCTTGAAAGGCAGATCCAGGTGTGGGAGGCCACACTTGATGGTTCGGCAGCCGAGTTCCTCCCCGCCGGTGCGAACCCTCGTGTGCCCTTGGACACATTGGCGATGGAGGCTCTGGAGCAGAGGCTAGAGGTGAGGGAGTGCCAGATGTTGCTTGCCAAGGAGTCCCTTGCCTCTCGCAAGGCAAGGTTCCAAGAGGAGGTCGACAACAAGGTGGCGGAGGCTTGGCGCTCCCTTCTCTAGGACTATAGTGCAAAGCTAGAGCTCCAAGAGTCCCACTTCTCTAAGCATCGTGACCACCTGAAAAGCGAGGTTGATGCCCTCAGGAATAGGTTAGACCATGAGGAGGGACGTCGGCATGCCACAATGGATGCCCAGGCCGCTGCCGAGGCCGAGCTAGCTTTTCTTTATAAACAAGTAAAGGGTGTTGTTTCCCTAGAGGAGAAGGCTTCGGACGAGGCGGACTGTGCTCACGGCCTCCAGCACATGCGTTCCCAGATGTTTCAGTCCTTGAGGGGAGGGCCAACCGGGCCTTGAGCGATCTGCGGCGCAAGCACCTCGAGACCCTTGGTTTCAGATGACGCTGGGTACCTGGGCTTCTTTTCCAGGGTTGTGGAGTGTTGGAAATATTCCCTAGAGGCAATAATAAATTAATTATTATCATATTTCCTTGTTCATGATAATCGTGTTGGAAATATGCCCTAGAGGCAATAATAAATTAGTTCTTATCATATTTCCTTGTTCATGATAATCGTTTATTATCCATGCTATAATTGTATTGATTGGAGACTTAAATGCATGTGTGGATACATAGACAAAACCATGTCCCTAGTATGCCTCTAATGGACTAGCTCGTTGATCAAAGGATGGTTAAGGTTTCCTAGCCATGGACATGAGATGTCATTTGATAACGGGATCACATCATTAGGAGAATGATGTGATGGATAAGACCCAAACTACAAACATAGCATATGATCGTGTCAATTTATTGCTACTGTTTTCTGCATGTCAAGTATATGTTCCTATGACCATGAGATCATGCAACTCACGGATATCGGAGGAGTGCCTTGTGTGTATCAAACGTCGCAACGTAACTGGGTGACTATAAAGGTGCTCTACAGGTATCTCCGATGGTGTCTGTTGAGTTGGCATGGATCGAGACTGGGATTTGTTACTCCGTGTGACGGAGAGGTATCTCAGGGCCCACTCGGTAATACAACATCACAATGAGCCTTGCAAGCAATGTGACTAATTGTTAGTTGCGGGATCTTGTATTATGGAACGAGTAAAGAGACTTGCCGGTAACGAGGTTGAACTAGGTATGGAGATACCGACGATCGAATCTCGGGCAAGTAACATACCGAAGAACAAAGGGAACGTTATACGGGATTAACTGAATCCTTGACATAGAGGTTCGACCGATAAAGATCTTCGTAGAATATGTAGGAACCAATGTGGACGTCCAGGTCCCGCCATTGGTTATTGACTGTAGAGGTGTCTCGGTCATGTCTACATAGTTCTCGAACCCGCAGGGTCTGCACACTTAAGGTTCGGTGACGTTTCGGTAGTGTAGAGTTATGTATGGTGGTGACCGAAGGTTGTTCGGAGTCCCGGATGAGATCCCGGACATCACGAGGAGCTCCGGAATGGTCCGGAGGTAAATATTCATATATAGGAAGTCCCAGTTTGGTTTCCGGAAAAGTTTCGGGCTCATCGGTAGTGTACCGGGAGTATCGGTAGTGTACCGGGAGTGCCGGTAGTGTACCGGGGGACCTCCAGGAGGGGTATTTCGACCCCAAGAGGTCCATGGGCTGTGGGAGAATAATAACCAGCCCTTCCACCGGTGCTACCTGTTCCACCGGTGCATAGTTTCTCCTCTAGATCGGTTTTCTGCAGCGCTTAGGCGAAGCCCTGCCGGAATTGCTCCACCACCATCACCGGAGCGCCGTCACGCTGCCGGTGAACTCTCTCTCCTCTCCACCTCCTCTTGCTGGATCAAGACGGTGGAGATCGTCATCAAGCTGCACGTGTGCTGAACGCGGAGGTGCCGTCCGTTCGACGCTAGATCGGAAGGACCGTGATCGAGATCACGAGACGGGTCATGATGAGATTGCGGAACGGATCCTGATGAGTTTGCGGGACAGATCGTGATCAAGATCGTGAGACGGATTGTGATGAGATCGCGGGACGGATCGTGATGAGTTCGCGGGATAGATCGTGATCAAGATCATGAGACGGATTGTGATGAGATCGCGGGACGGATCGTGATGAGTTCATGGGACGGATCGTGATTGGATCGCGGGACGGATCGTGATGAGATCGCGGGGTACTCGGCGATTTGGATCACGAAGATGTTCGACTACACCAACCGCGTTTCTTAACGCTTCCCACTTAGCGATCTACAAGGGTATGTAGATCCACTCTCCCTCTCGTAGATGCTCATCACCATGGATAGGTTTGCGTGTGCGTAGGAAAATTTTTGTTTCCCATGCGACGTTCCCCAACAGTGGCATCATGAGCTAGGTTGATGGTTCGATGAGATCTCGAGTAGAACACAAAAGGTTTGTGGGCGTTGATGCTTAGATTGCTTCCTCCCTTGGTCGGATTTTGGTTCAGCGGGATTGTGAGATGAAGCGGCCCGGACCAACATTACTCGTACGCTTACGAGAGACCGGTTCCCTCGATGCAACTTGTTGCTTAGATGGCTTGCGGGTGACAGTTTCTCTCACTTTAGTTGGATCGGATCCGACAAAGGCGGTCCTTGAGAAGGTTGAAAAGCAATCTATGTATCACCGTTGTGGTTTATGCGTAGGTGAGAATCGTTCTTGCTAGATACCCGTAGCAGCCACGTAAAACTTGCAACAACAATTAGAGGACGTCTAACTTGTTTTTGCAGGGTATGTTGTGATATGATATGGCCAATTACATGATGTGATATATGTGATGTATGAGATGATCATGTGATGTATAGATTATCACGACTTGCATGTCGATGAGTACGGCAACCGGCAGGAGCCATAGGGTTGTCTTTAATTATTGTATGACCTGCGTGTCAATCATTAAGCGCTATGTAATGCTTTACTTTATCGCTACGGTAGCAATAGTAGTAGAAGCATGCAGGGCGTGACAACCCCGATGGCGACACGTTGATGGAGATCATGGTGTCATGCCGGTGACGATGGAGATCATGCCGGTGCTTTCTAGATGGAGATCAAAAGCACAAGTTCATGGCCATATCATGTCACTTATGATTTGCATGTGATGTTAATCCTTTTTATGCACCTTGTTTTGCTTAGGACGACGGTAGCATTATAAGGTGATCCCTCACTTAATTTCAAGATAAATTGTGTTCTCCCCGAGTGTGCACCGTTGCGAAAGTTCGTCGTGTTGAGACACCACGTGATGATCGGGTGTGATAGACTCTACGTTCACATACAATGGGTGCAAGCCAGATTTGCACGCGCAGAACACTCGGGTTAAACTTGACGAGCCTAGCATGTACAGACATGGCCTCGGAACACAAGAGACCGAAAGGTCGAGCATGAGTCATATAGTGGACATGATCAACATAATGATGTTCACCATTGAAGCCACCTTAACTCACGTGATGATCGGACTTGAGTTGGTGAATTTGGATCATGTATCACTCGAATGACCCGAGGGATGTCAATTTGAGTGGGAGTTCTTAAGTAATATGATTAATTGAACTCATTATCATGAACATAGTCAAAGTGTCTTTGCAAATTATGTTGTAGATTACTAGCTCGCGCTGTAGCTCCCTTGTATTTTTATATGTTCCTAGAGAAATAGAGTTGAAAGATGTTGGTAGCAATATTGCGGACTGGGTCCGTGATCTGAGGATTGTCCTCATTGCTGCACAGAAGGCTTATGTCCTTAATGCACCGCTCGGTGCGCCTCCCCCTCTAGCGTTGTCTATAGATGTTGTGAACATCTGACAGGCACGTTTCGATGACTACTTGATAGTTTAGTGCGTCATGCATTACGGCTTAGAATTGAGGCTCGGAAATGTTTTGAACGTCACGGAACATATGAGATGTTCTAGGAGCAGAGATTGTGATCTCAGGCTCGTGCCTGTGTTGCGAGATATGAGATCTCCAACAAGATTCTTTGCCTGCAAGATGAAGGAGAATAGCTCAATCGTTGAGCATGTACTCAGATTGTCTGGGTACTACAATCGCTTGAATCAAGTGGGAGTTGATCTTCCAGATAAGATAGTGATTGATATAGTTCTCCAAGTCACTGTCACTAAAGCTACTAGAACTTAGTGATGAACTATAATACACCAGGGATAGAAGTATTGATCCCTGAGCTGTTTGCGATGTTTGACACCGCGAAGGTAGAAATCAAGAAGGAGCGTCAAGTGTTGATGGTTAGTGAAACCACTAGTTTCGATAAGGGCAAGGGTAAGGAGGGAAACTTCATGGATGGCAAGTCAGTTGCTGCTCCAGTGAAGAAACCCAATGTTGAACCCAAACCCGAGACTAAGTGCTTCTATTATGAGGAGAGCGGTCGTTGAAGTGGAACAACCCTAGATACTTGGTAGATAAGAAGGCTGGCAACGTCGATAGAAGTATATTTGATATACGTGTTATTGATGTGCACCGTGCTAGTACTCCTGGTAGCACCTAGGTATTGGATACCGGTTCGGTTGCTAAATGTTAGTAACTCAAAATAAAAGCTATGGAATAAACAGAGACTATCTAAGGGTGAGGTGATGATGTGTGTTGGAAATGTTTCCAAGGTTGATGTGATCAACATCGCACGCTCTCTCTACCTTCGGGATTAGTGACGAACCTAAATAAATGTTATTTGGTGTTCGCGTTAAGCATGAACATGATTAGATCATGTTTATTGCAATACGATTATTCATTTAATTGAGAGAATAATGGTTATTTTGTTTACATGTATAATACCTTCAATGGTCATGCACCCAATGAGAATTGTTTGTTGAATCTTGATCGTAGTAATACACATGTTCATAACATAGATGCCAAAAGATACAATGATAGTACCACATACTTGTGGTACTGCTGCTAAATGTCATATTGGTCTAAATTGCATGAAGAAACTCCATGTTGATGAATCTTTGGACTCATTCGATTTCGAATCGGTTGAGACATGCGAACCATGCCTCTTGGGCAAGATGACTAAAGGACCCCGTTGGATGGAGCGGGCAAGTGATTCATTGGAAATTATACATGTGGATGTATGCAATCTAGTGAGTCTTGTAGCGTGCAGTGGATATCGTTATTTTCTTACCTTCACTGATGATTTGAGTAGATATAGTGTATATTTACTTAATGAAACACAAGTCTGAATCGTTTGAAAGGTTCAAGCAAATTCAGAGTGAAGTTTAAAGATCATCATGACAAGAAGATAAAAATGACTGCGATATGATCGTGGAGGTGAATATCTGAGTCACGAGTTTGGCATACAACTTAAGACAATGTGAAAGTTGTTTCACAACTAAACGCCACCTGGAACACCATAGTGTGATGGTGTGTCCGAACATCATAGTTATGCTCTGTTGGACATGGTGCGTAATATGATGTCTCTTGTCGTTTTACTACTATAATTTTGGGGTTATGCATTAGAGACAACTACATTCACTTTAAATAGGGCACCATCTAAATCCGTTGAGATGACACCATGTGAATTATGGTTTGATAGAAACCTAAGCTGTCATTTCTTAATATTTTGGGATGTGACACTTGTGTGGAAAATGTTTTCACCTAATGAGGTCGAACCCAAGGCGGACAAATTGCATCTTCATAGAATACCCTAAGATCAGTTGGGTGAACCTTCAATCTCAGATCCTAGTGCAAAATGTTTGTTGCTTAAACGGATCCTTTCTCGAGGAAATGTTTCTCTCGAAAGAATTGAGTGGGAGGAAGATAGAACTTGATGAGGTTGTTGAACCTTTGTTCAACCAGAGAGTAGCGCAGCGCAGAAAGATGTTTCTGTGAAGCCTACGTTAGTTGAAGAGGAAGTTAATGATGATGATCATGAAGCTTCAGGATCAAGTTACTATCGAACTTTGTAGGTCGACAAGGATGTGTACTGCTCCTAAGTGGTACGACAACTCTGTCTTGGAGATCATGTTGTTGGACAACGATGAACCTACGAGCTATGGAGAAGCGATGATGGGCCCGGATTCTGACAAATGGTTAGAGGCCATGAAATCCGAGATAGGATCCATGTATGAAAACCAAGTGTAGACTTTGGTAGACTTGCTCGTTGGACGGCAGGTCGTTGAGTACAAATGGATCTTTAAAATGAAGACAGACATTGATGGTGAATGTCACTATTTGTAAAGCTCGACTTGTTGCAAAGATGTTTGTGACAAGTTCAAGGAGTTGACTACGATGAGACTTTCTCACTCGTAGTGGTGCTAAAGTCTGTTGGAATTATGTTAGCAGTTGCTGTGTTTTCAATTATGAAATCTGGCAGATGGATGTCAAAACATCGTTTCCTTAACGGTTTACTTGAGGAAAGGTTGTATGTGATACAACCAGAAGGTTTTGTCAGGCCTACGGATGCTAAAAGGTGTGCAAGCTTCGGTGATCCTTCCATGGACTGAAGCAAGCATCTCGGAGCTGGAATATACGCTTTGGTGAGGTGATCAAAGTTTTGATGTTTATACAAAGTTTACGAGAAACTTGTATTTGCAATAAAGTGAGTGGGAGCACTATAGAATTTCTGATAAGTATATGTGGATGACATATTGTTGATCAGAAATAATGTAGAGTTTCTGGAAAGCATAAAACGGTCATTTGGAAAGTGATTTTCAAAGGAAGACCTGGATAAAGCTACCTAATTGTTGAGCATCAAAATCTATAGAGATAGATCAAGATGCTTGATGAGACTTTCAATGAGTGTATACCTTGACAAGATTTTGAAAGAGTTCAAAATGGATCAGTCAGAGAAATAGTTCTCGTCTGATTTGTAAGGTGTGAAGTTGAGTGAGACTCAAAGCTCGACAACGGTAGAAGAAAGAGAAAGGACGAACATCGTTCCCTATGCCTTAGCCATAGGCTCTATATTATGCCATGCTGTGTACCGCACCTATGTGTGCCTTGCCATGAGTCTGTCAAGGGGTACAAGAGTGGTCCAGGAGTGGATCACTGGACAGCGGTCGGAATTATCCTTAGTAACCAGAGGACTAAGGAAATGTTTCTTGATTGTGGAGGTGATAAAGAGTTCGTCGTAAAGAGTTACGTCGATGCAAGCTTTAACACCTATCCGGATGACTAGTAGTAGCAATCTGGATACGTATAGTGGAGCAGCCATTTGGAAATAGTACCAAGTGGAGTGTGGTAGCAGTGTTTACGGTTTGACATAGAGATTTGCAAAGTACACACGGATCTGAATATCGCAGACCCGTTGACTATAAGACCTCTCTCACATGCAAAGCATGATCGAGCCCCAAAACTCATTGGGTGTTAGATTCATAACAATGCGAATCACATGGTGATGTGAACTAGATTATTGACTCTAGTGCAAGTGGGAGACTGTTGGAAATATGCCCTAGAGGCAATAATAAATTAGTTATTATCATATTTCCTTGTTCATGATAATCGTTTATTATCCATGCTATAATTGTATTGATCGGAGACTTAAATGCATGTGTGGATACATAGACAAAACCATGTCCCTAGTATGCCTCTAATGGACTAGCTCGTTGATCAAAGGATGGTTAAGGTTTCCTAGCCATGGACATGAGATGTCATTTGATAACGGGATCACATCATTAGGAGAATGATGTGATGGATAAGACCCAAACTACAAACATAGCATATGATCGTGTCAGTTTATTGCTACTGTTTTCTGCATGTCAAGTATATGTTCCTATGACCATGAGATCATGCAACTCACGGATATCGGAGGAGTGCCTTGTGTGTATCAAACGTCGCAACGTAACTGGGTGACTATAAAGGTGCTCTACAGGTATCTCCGATGGTGTCTGTTGAGTTGGCATGGATCGAGACTGGGATTTGTTACTCCATGTGACGGAGAGGTATCTCAGGGCCCACTCGGTAATACAACATCACAATGAGCCTTGCAAGCAATGTGACTAATTGTTAGTTGCGGGATCTTGTATTATGGAACGAGTAAAGAGACTTGCCGGTAACGAGGTTGAACTAGGTATGGAGATACCGACGATCGAATCTCGGGCAAGTAACATACCGAAGAACAAAGGGAACGTTATACGGGATTAACTGAATCCTTGACATAGAGGTTCGACCGATAAAGATCTTCGTAGAATATGTAGGAACCAATGTGGACGTCCAGGTCCCGCCATTGGTTATTGACTGTAGAGGTGTCTCGGTCATGTCTACATAGTTCTCGAACCCGCAGGGTCTGCACACTTAAGGTTCGGTGACGTTTCGGTAGTGTAGAGTTATGTATGGTGGTGACCGAAGGTTGTTCGGAGTCCCGGATGAGATCCCGGACATCACGAGGAGCTCCGGAATGGTCCGGAGGTAAAGATTCATATATAGGAAGTCCCAGTTTGGTTTCCGGAAAAGTTTCGGGCTCATCGGTAGTGTACCGGGAGTATCGGTAGTGTACCGGGAGTGCCGGTAGTGTACCGGGGGACCTCCGGGAGGGGTATTTCGACCCCAAGAGGTCCATGGGCTGTGGGAGAATAATAACCAGCCCTTGGTGGGCTGGGAAAACAGCCACAAAGGCCCATGGCGCAGGAGAGAAAGTCCTAAAGCAAAAAGTGGAAAATCAGCCAATAGGAGGCAATCCTACTCCAACTAGGATTGGAGGTGAAGTAGGATTGCTCCCACCTCCTATTTCGGCCGACCCAAAGGCCTTGGCTGCCTCTCCTCTCCTCTCCTCCTATATATACTAGTGGATTGGGTGGTTTTTGGACAGAATTTCCGGCCACGTGCTACCTGTTCCACCGGTGCATAGTTTCTCCTCTAGATCGGTTTTCTGCAGCGCTTAGGCGAAGCCCTGCCGGAATTGCTCCACCACCATCACCGGAGCACCGTCACGCTGCCGGTGAACTCTCTCTCCTCTCCACCTCCTCTTGCTGGATCAAGACGGTGGAGATCGTCATCAAGCTGCACGTGTGCTGAACGCGGAGGTGCCGTCCGTTCGGCGCTAGATCGGAAGGACCGTGATCGAGATCACGAGACGGGTCGTGATGAGATTGCGGAACGGATCGTGATGAGTTCGCGGGACAGATCGTGATCAAGATCGTGAGACGGATTGTGATGAGATCGCGGGACGGATCGTGATGAGTTCGCGGGACAGATCGTGATCAAGATCATGAGACGGATTGTGATGAGATCGCGGGACGGATCATGATGAGTTCATGGGACGGATCGTGATTGGATCGCGGGACGGATCGTGATGAGATCGCGGGGTACTCGGCGATTTGGATCACGAAGATGTTCGACTACACCAACCGCGTTTCTTAACGCTTCCCGCTTAGCGATCTACAAGGGTATGTAGATCCACTCTCCCTCTCGTAGATGCTCATCACCATGGATAGGTTTGCGTGTGCGTAGGAAAATATTTGTTTCCCATGCGACGTTCGCCAACAAATCGTTTATTATCTATGCTAGAATTGTATTGATCGGCAACTCAGATACATGTGTGGATACATAGACAACACCATGTCCCTAGTATGCCTCTAATAGACTAGCTCGTTCATCAAAGATGGTTAAGGTTTCCTAGCCATGGACATCAGATGTCATTTGATAACGGGATCACATCATTAGGAGAATGATGTGCTGGACAAGACCCAAACTATAAATGTAGCATATGATCGTGTCGGTTTATTGCTACAATTTTCTGCATGTCAAGTATCTGTTCCTATGACCATGGGATCATGCAACTCACTGACACCGGAGGAGCACCTTGTGTGTATCAAACATCACAACATAACTGGGTGACTATAAAGGTGCTCTACAGGTATCTCTGAGGGTGTCTGTTGGGTTGGCATGGATCAAGACTGGGATTTGTTACTCCGTGTGACGGAGAGGTATATCAGGGCCCACTCGGTAATACAACATCACTATAAGCCTTGCAAGCAATGTGACTAAAGAGTTAGCCACGGGATATTGTATTATAGAACGAGTAAAGAGACTTGCCAGTAACGAGATTGAACTAGGTATAGAGATACCGACGATCGAATCTCGGGCAAGTAACATACCGAAGAACAAAGGGAAAATCATACAGGATTAGCTGAATCCTTGACATAGAGGTTCAATCGATAAAGATCTTCATAGAATATATAGGAACCAATATGGGAATCTAGGTCCTGCTATTGGTTATTGACCATAGAGGTGTCTCGGTCATGTTTACATAGTTCTCGAACTCGCAGGGTCTACACACTTAAGGTTCACTCACGTTTCGGTAGTATAGAGTTATGTATGGTGGTGACCGAAGGTTTTTCGGAGTCCCGGATGACATCCCAAATGTCACGAGGATCTCCGAAATGGTCTGGAGGTAAAGATTTATATATAGGAAGTCCCGTTTTGGTCGCCGGAAAAGTTTCGGGCTCATCGGTAGTGTAATGGTTGTGTCGGGAGGGTACCGGGGGACCATCGGGAGGGGTGTCTCGACCCAAGTGGCTACAGGGGCTATGGTAGGTGGTAAACCAGCCCCTGGTGGGCTGTCCAAAGCCCCAATAGAGGACCATCTTGTTGAGGTGGAGAAACCCAAAGGTGGAAGGAGGATTCCAAGTGGAGAGAAGGAGTCCTAATCCTACTAGGATTGGAGGAGGACTCCTCCTCCCCACCTTCGGCCGAACCAAGGGCTGGTCTCTTACGGTGCCAAGCCTCCTTCCTCCCTCCTCCTATATATACTAGAGGTTTTGAGGGTTTTGAGACAACAGAAAATCAGCCACGTGCTGTCGTCTTCTCTAGATCGTAGTTTCTCCTCTAGATCATTTCGACGATGCTTGGCGAAGCCCTGCTGGAATAGTTCCAACACCATTACCGCCATGCCGTTGCGCTGCCGGAGAACTCATCTACCTCTCCGCTCCTTCTTGCTTGATCAAGAAGGCGGAGATTGTCATCGAGCTGTACGTGTGCTGAACGCGGAGGTGCCATCCGTTCGGCGCAAGATTGGAAGGACCATGATCAAGATTGCTAGACGATTCATGATTTGATCGCGAGACGGATCGTGATGGGATCGCGGGACAGATCATGATTAGATCGCGAGCTGGATCATGATGGGATCATGAGACGCTCGGCGATTTGGATCGTGAAGACGTTCGACTACATCAACCGCGTTTCTTAACGCTTCCCGCTTAGCGATCTACAAGGGTATGTAGATCCACTCTCCCTCTCGCAGATGCTCATCACCATGGATTGATCTTGCATGTGTGTAGGAATTTTTTTCTTTCCTGTGCAACGTTCCCCAACAGTGGCATCATGAGCTAGGTCTATGTGTAGATGAGATGACGAGTAGAACTCAAAGGAGTTTGTGGGCTTTGATGCTTAGATTGCTTCCTCCCTTGGTAATGTTTTGATTCAGCGGTATTGTGGGATGAAGCGGCCTAGACCAACCTTACTCATACGCATACGAGAGACCGGTTCGATACACTGACGTGTAACTTTGTTGCACAAAGATGGCTGGCGGGTGTCTGTTTCTCCTACTTTAGTTGGATCGGATTCGACAAAGGCGGTCCTTGAGAAGGTTGAAAAGCAACTTATGTATCACTGTTGTGGTTTTTGCGTAGGTGAGAATTGTTCTTGCTAGATACCCATAGCAGTCACGTAAAACTTGCAACAACAATTAGAGGACGTCTAACTTGTTTTTGCATGGTATGTTGTCATGTGATATGGCCAATTACATGATGAGATATATGTGATGTATGAGATGATCATGTGTTGTATAGAATATCACGACTTGCATGTCGATGAGTACGGCAACCGACAGGAGCCATAGGGTTGTCTTTAATTATTTTCGCTGTTTTTATTTTACTTTATCGCGATGAGTTAGCAATAGTCATGGAAGCAACAGTCGGCACGAAAACCCCGATGGCGACATGTTGATGGAGATCATGGTATCATGCCGGCGATGACGGAGATCGTGACGATGCTTTCAAGATGGAGATCAGGAGCACAAGTTCATGGCCATATCATGTCACTTATGATTTGCATGTGATGTTAATCCTTTTATGCACCTTGTTTCGGTTAGGATGACGGTAGCATTATAAGGTGATCCCTCACTTAAATTGCAAGATAAATTGTGTTCTCCCCGAGTGTGTACCGTTGCGAAAGTTCGTCGTGTTGATACACCACGTGATGATCGGGTGTGATAGACTCTACGTTCACATACAACGGTGCAAACCAGTGTTGCACGTTTGGAACACTTGGGTAAAACTTGACGAGCCTAGCATGTACAAACATGGCCTCGGAACACAGGAGACCGAAAGGTCGAGCATGAGTCATATAACAGATATGATCAACATGACGATGTTCACCATTGAAACCACCTCAACTCACGTGATGATCGGACTTGAGTTGGTAAATTTGGATCATGTATCACTCAAATGACCGGAGGGATGCCAAATTGAGTGGGATTTCTTAAGTAATATGATTAATTGAACTCATTATCATGAACATAGTTAGTAGTGTCTTTGGAAATTATGTTGTAGATTACTAGCTCGCGCTGTACCTACCTTGAATTTTTATATGTTCCTAGAGAAATAGAGTTGAAATATGATGGTAGCAAAAATGCGGACTGGGTCCGTGATCTGAGGATTGTCCTCATTGCTACATAGAAGGTTTATGTCCTTAATGCACCGCTTGGTGTGCCACCCCCTCTACCGTCGTTTGTAGATGTTGTGAACGTCTTACATGCACGTTCCGATGACTACTTGATAGTTTAGTGCGTCATGCATTACGGCTTAAAATTGAGGCTCCAAAACATTTTGAACGTCACGGAACATATGAGATGTTCTAAGAGCTGAAATTGGGATCTCCGGCTCGTGCCCGTGTTGTGAGATATGAGATCTCCAACAAGATTCTTTGCCTGCAAGATGAAGGAGAATAGCTCAATCATTGAACATGTGCTCAGATTGTCTGGGTGCTACAATCGCTTGAATCGAGTGTGAGTAGATCTTCTAGATAAGATAGTGATTGATATAGTTCTCCAAGTCACTTTCACTAAGCTAATAGAACTTCGTGATGAACTATAATTATGTCAGGGGTGGAAATGATGAACCCTGAGCTATTCGCGATGTTTTGACACCGCTAAGGTAGAAATCAAGAAGGATCATCAAGTGTTGATGGTTAGTGAAACCACTAGTTTCGATAAGGGCAAGGGTAAGGAGGGAAACTTCATGGATGGCAAGTCAGTTGCTGCTCCAGTGAAGAAACCCAATGTTGAACCCAAACCCGAGACTAAGTGCTTCTATTATGAGGAGAGCGGTCGTTGAAGTGGAACAACCCTAGATACTTGGTAGATAAGAAGGCTGGCAACGTCGATAGAAGTATATTTGATATACGTGTTATTGATGTGCACCGTGCTAGTACTCCTGGTAGCACCTAGGTATTGGATACCGGTTCGGTTGCTAAATGTTAGTAACTCAAAATAAAAGCTATGGAATAAACAGAGACTATCTAAGGGTGAGGTGATGATGTGTGTTGGAAATGTTTCCAAGGTTGATGTGATCAACATCGCACGCTCTCTCTACCTTCGGGATTAGTGACGAACCTAAATAAATGTTATTTGGTGTTCGCGTTAAGCATGAACATGATTAGATCATGTTTATTGCAATACGATTATTCATTTAATTGAGAGAATAATGGTTATTTTGTTTACATGTATAATACCTTCAATGGTCATGCACCCAATGAGAATTGTTTGTTGAATCTTGATCGTAGTAATACACATGTTCATAACATAGATGCCAAAAGATACAATCATAGTACCACATACTTGTGGTACTGCTGCTAAATGTCATATTGGTCTAAATTGCATGAAGAAACTCCATGTTGATGAATCTTTGGACTCATTCGATTTCGAATCGGTTGAGACATGCGAACCATGCCTCTTGGGAAAGATGACTAAGAACCCCATTTTCCGGTTTGATGGAGCGGGCAAGTGACTTATTAGAAATGATACATGTTTATGTATGCAATCCAATGAGTGTTGTAGCGTGCGATGGATATCGTTATTTTCTAACCTTCACTAATGATTTGAGTAGATATGGTGTATATTTACTTAATGAAACACAAGTCTGAATCGTTTGAAAAGTTCAAGCGAAATCAGAGTGAAGTTTGAGATCATCGTGACAAGAAGATAAAATGTCTACGATATGATCGTGGAGGTGAAAATCTGAGTTATGAGTTTGGTATACAACTTAAGACAAAGTGGAAGCTGTTTCACAACTCAAGCCACCTGGAAAACCATATTGTGATGGTGTGTCCGAAATTCGTAGTCGTGCTCTATTGGATATGGTGCGGACTATGATGTCTCTTATTGATTTTCCACTATCATTTTGGGGTTATGCATTAGAGACCACTATATTCACTGTAAAATGGGCACCATCTAAAGTCCGTTGAGATGACACCGTATGAATTTTGTTTTGGCGGAAATCTAAGCTGTCATTTCTTAGTGTTTGGGGCTGCGATGCTTATGTGAAAAAGGGTTTTCACCTAATAAGCTCGAACCCAAAGCAGATAAATGCATCTTCATACAATACCCTAACATAACAGTTGGGTGAACCTTCTATCTTAGATCCAGGCACAAATTGTTTGCTGCTAAAATGGGTCCTTTCTCGAGAAAGAGTTTCTCTCGAACGAATTGAGTGGGAGGAAGATAGAACTTGATGAGGTTGTTGAACCTTTGTTTCAACCATAGAGTAGCGCAGCGCAGAAAGATGTTTTTGTGGAGCCTACGTTAGTTGAAGAGGAAGTTAATGATGATGATCATGAAGCTTCTGATCAAGTTACTATCGAACCTCATAGGTCGACAAGGACGTGTATTGCTCCTGAGTGGTACAACAACCCTATCTTAGGGGTCATGTTGTTGGACAACAATGAACCTACGAGCTATGGAGAAGCGATGATGGGCCTGGATTCCGACAAATGATTAGAGGGCATGAAATCCAAGAAAGGATCCATGTATGAAAACCAAGTATGGACTTTGGTAGACTTGCCCGTTGAACGCCAAGTCGTTGAGTACAAATGGACCTTTAAGATGAAGACATACGCTAATGGTGAATGTCACCATTTATAAATCTCGACTTACCGCAAAGAAGTTTCTGCCAAGTTCAAGGAGTTGACTACAATGAGACTTTCTCACTCATAGTGATGCTAAAGTCTATTGGAATTATGTTAGCAGTTGTTGCGTTTTTCAACTATGAAATCTGGCAGATGGATGTCAAAACATCATTTCCTTCCTCGAGGAAAGGTTGTATGAGATGCAACCAGAAGGTTTTGTCAGTCCTAAGGCTGCTAAAAGGTGTGCAAGTTCCAGTGATCCTTCTAGGGACTGGAGCAGGCATCTCAGTGTTGGAATATACGCTTTGATGAGGTGATCAAAGTTTTTGAGTCTATACAAAGTTTATGAGAAACTTGTATTTACAATAAAGCGAGTGGGAGCACTATAGAGTTTCTGATAAGCATATGTGGATGACATATTGTTGATCGGAAATCATGTAGAGTTTCTGGAAAGCATAAAGGATTCTTTGAAAAGATGTTTTCAAAGGAAGACCTGGATAAAGCTACTTAATTGTTGGGCATCGAGATCTAGATAGATAGATCAAGATGTCTGATAAGACTTTCAATGAGTACATACCTTGACAAGACTTTGAAAGAGTTCAAAATGGATCAGTCAAAGAAGGAGTTCTTGCCTGATTTGTAAGGTGTGAAGTTGAGTAAGACTCAAAGCTCGACCATGGCAGAAGAAAGAGAAAGGACGAAGGTCGTCCCCTATGCCTTAGTCATAGGATCTATATAGTATGCCATGCTGTGTTACCGCACCTATGTGTGCCTTGACATGAGTCTGTCAAGGGGTACAAGAGTGATCCAGGAGTGGATTACTAGACATCGGTCAAAATTATCCTTAGTAACTAGAGGACTAAGGAGATGTTTCTCGATTATGGAGGTGATAAAGAGTTCGTCGTAAAGAGTTATGTCGTTGTAAGCTTTAACACTGATCTGCATGACTCTTAGTAGCAATCCGGATACGCATAGTGGAGTAGCCATTTGGAATAGCTCCAAGTGGAGCATGGTAGCAGTGTCTACAATATGACATAGAGATTTGCAAAGTACACACGGATCTGAATGTCATAGACTCGTTGACTAAAACCTCTTTCACATGCAAAACATGATCGAACCCCAGAAATCATTGGGTGTGAGATTTATAACAAATCACATAGCAATGTGAGCTAGATTATTGACTCTAGTACAAGTGGGAGACTGTTGGAAATATGCCCTAGAGGCAATAATAAATTGTTTATTATCATATTTCCTTGTTCATGATAATCGTTTATTATCTATGCTAGAATTGTATTGATCGACAACTCAGATACATGTGTGGATACATAGACAACACCATGTCCCTTATATGCCTCTAATAGACTAGCTCGTTGATCAAAGATGGTTAAGGTTTCCTAGACATGGACATGAGATGTCATTTGATAACAGGATCACATCATTAGGAGAATGATGTGATGTACAAGACCCAAACTATAAATGTAGCATATGATCGCTACAGTTTTCTGCATGTCAAGTATCTGTTCCTGTGACCATGAGATCATGCAACTCACTGACACCGGAGGAGCACCTTGTGTGTATCAAACATCACAACGTAACTGGGTGACTATAAAGGTGCTCTACATGTATCTCCGAGGGTGTCTGTTGGGTTGGCATGGATCAAGACTGGAATTTGTTACTCCGTGTGACCGAGAGATATCTCAAGGCCCACTCGGTAATACAACATCACTATAAGCCTTGCAAGCAATGTGACTAAAGAGTTAGCCACGGGAACTTGTATTACGGAACGAGTAAAGAGACTCGCCGATAACGAGATTGAACTAGGTATAGAGATATAGACGATCGAATCTCGGACAAGTAACATACAGAAGAACAAAGGGAACAACATACGGGATTAACTAAATCCTTGACATAGAGGTTCAACCGATAAAGATCTTCATAGAATATGTAGGAACCAATATGGGCATCCAGGCATTGACGGTAGAGGTGTCTCGGTCATGTCTACATAGTTCTCGAACCCGCAGGGTGTGCACACTTAAGGTTCAGTGACGTTTTGATAGAATAGAGTTATGTATGGTGGTGACCGAAGGTTGTTCGGAGTCCTGTATGAGATTCCAGACGTCACGAGGAGCTCCGGAATGGTCCGGAGGTAAATATTGATATATAGGAAGTCCTGTTTTGGTCACCGAAAAAGTTTTGGGCTCATCGGTAGTGTACGAGGAGTGCCGGGAGGGTGCCGAGGGACCATTGGGAGGGGTATCTCGACCCAAGAGGCTACATGGGATGTGGGAGGAGGTAAACCAGCCCTTGGTGGGCTGTCCGAAGCCCCACTAGAGGCCCATGCGACTAAGGTGGAGAAACCCAAAGGTGGAAGGAGGATTCCAAGTGGAGAGAAGGAGTCCTAATCCTACTAGGATTGGAGTAGGACTCCTCCTCCCCACCTTCGGCCGAACCAAGGGCTGGGCCCTTGGGGCACCAAGCCTCCTCCCTCCCTCCTTCTATATATACTAGAGGTCTTGAGGGTTTTGAGACAACAGAAAATCAGCCACGTGCTGCCCTCTTCTCTAGATCATAGTTTCTCCTCTAGATCGTTCCGACAGTGCTTGGCGAAGCCCTGCCGGAATAGTTCCACCACCATCGCCACCACACTGTCGCGCTGCTGGAGAACTCATCTACCTCTCCGCTCCCTCTTGATGGATGAAGAAGTCGGAGATCGTCATCGAGCTGTACATGTGCTGAACGCGGAGGTGCCGTCCCTTCGGCGCTAGATCGGAAGCACCGTGATCAAGATTGCGAGATGATTCGCGATTTGATCGCAGGATGGATCGTGATTAGATCGCGAGATGGATCATGATGGGATCGCAGGAGGCTCGGTGATTTGGATTGCAAAGACGTTCGACTACATCAACCGTGTTTCTTAACGCTTCCCGCTTAGCGATCTACAAGGGTATGTAGATCCACTCTCCCTCTCGTAGATGCTCATCACCATGGATAGATCTTGCATGTGCGTAGGAATTTTTTTGTTTCCCATGCAAAGTTCCCCAACATGGAGTGCCTTGAGGGGGGTGCGGAGAAGATCCGTGCGTTTATGGAGGAGAAAAGCCATGACCTCCTCGCACGGGCGGCTTCGAACATCTTCAACCACCTCCTTCGCCTTGACTCGCACTTGGATCTCGGGGCGGTGCTTGGTCGCATGCCCGTGGTGAATCGCACTGCCATCGCCGAGCGGGTCAGAGACCATGTGGAAGACCTGATAGCGGAGCTTTCTTCCGACAAGGCCGAGGGCCAGGCTGGAGATAGGAAGCACGAGGCCGCCGGCGGTGGCTATGGCGAGAGTGGCGGTGACTACGTGTCCCCTTGAGCAGACTCCTTGTTTTCTTGGCCCAATGGCAACCTTAATGTATTTTAGAGTATACCTTTGAATGTGCTTCTGAATGATGGGATGCATTCTGTCGTGCTTCCTTTTGCCCGGGGTTGCTGACAGTTCGATTGGCATGCTCGCGATTGCCTTCTGCGTTAGGGAGGTTTTGCAGTGGTGCCTGGGGGAGGGCCTAGACGTCTTGAGGGCTTATCTTTCGTATGAGTGCGGCAGGTGGGAGCCCTTTTGGCACTATGTGTCTGCTGGCCCCAGTCCCGCACATTTCCCCACCACCATAGTGTACGACCAGATCACCAAGGATGCAACTACGAGGTGAAGCCTTGACACCCTTGATACTGACCAGATCACCAAGGACGGCGTCGAGAGGCGAGAGGCTATATGACCGGTAAGGCTCCTGAGGCGTGCTGCTTAGGAGCCCCCTTTGACACTCAAGCAGCTCTATGTCGGCAGGTCCCAGTCCCGCACATTTCCCTACCATCGTAGTGCACGACCGAATCATCGAGGCGCAACTACGAGGTGAGTCCTTTACACCCTCAATGCCAATCGGATCACCAAGGACGACATCGAGAGGTGAGTGGCTATATGACCGGTAAGGCTCCCGAGGCGTGCTGCTCAGGAGCCCCCTTTGATGCTCAAGTAGCTCTACGTGGACAGGTCTGAGTCCCACACATTTTCCTGCCACAGTAGTGTACGACCGGATCACCCGGACGCAACTACGAGGTGAGGCCTCTACACCCTCGATGCTGACCAGATCACAAGGGACGTCACCGAGGGGCGAGTGGCTATATGGCCGGTAATGCTCCTGAAGCGCATTGCTCAGGAGCCCCCTTTGATGCCCAAGCGACCCCCATTCCGCCCTGTTGTGTTCTGTCTTAGGAGGTGCCTCCTAAGACCTCATGCCATAGTGCCGTGCTGCGATCGGAGTCCCCCGAGCGGGGGTCGGCTGCCAAAGACGCAAGTCCCTGAGGTGACATGGCCTTGCTATCTAGCTCCGACGTGCCCGGGGAGGGCCGTAGCGCATGGCCTCTTGCGAAACACCAATCCAGAAAAAGGAGAACTCAAGATCGGTAACAAGAGAGAGCAATGAGAGAAAAGTCCCCGCCCCTTTTTCTTTTAATATAGAGTCCTGAACACTTCAAACTTCATTCCAAAAAACAGCGATTCGAACACAAAAAGAAACAAGGAAACGTCGCATCCGACACCTAGACTAGTCTTCGTCTTCCCCACCGCTGAGCGTAGGTCATCCACATTGCATGTTCATAGCCATTGGTGGGCAGTGTTGACTTGTCCGCCATCGCGGAGCTATGGCTTCCACATTGCGTGGGAAGGAACCGCTCCACGTCCTCGGGGGGCTCCGGGCGTATAAAACCCACTCATTATTACGTGAGAGTGTCACGTGTTGGTCCTGGGGGTGCTCAAGGAGCTCCATGTCTCGCAGACATGAAGTCCACTCCAGCCCCTAGGTGAGGGAGTCCTGGATTAAGGGGTCCTTGGCAGGCCGACCTATTCTTATGGGCCGGACTATATGGGCTATTTACCGAACATTGAAGTATTTCAAGGCCCACTCTCCAGGATGGAAGCTTTAGGAAGACCGGCTTGTTCTCCACGTTTGATGTAGAGAATAGGAATGTTTATATCTTCGGCGTGTAACCGGCCATGTGTAAACCCTAGGTACCCTCGGCGTCTATATAAGATGGAGGTTTTAGGGTATAGAGGGGACAACTCATCTAGGGTTAGCTATTCGATCTCGAGGTAGATCAACTCTGTAACCCCCCATCATCATCAATACACCCAAGCAGGACATAGGGTATTACCTCCATAGGAGGGCCCGGACCTGGGTAAATCCATGTCCCCTTTGTCTCCTGTTACCGTCGATTCTAGTCTCACAGTTCGGGACCCCATACCCGAGATCTGCCGGTTTTGACACCGACATTGGTGCTTTCATTGAGAGTTCTTCTATGAGAAAGATGGAATCGACGTCTCGCCTTGTCTTCAACAAAAAGGTCCATAACGTGGACACTTTTGTCCCCGGATAGATCTTCGCCTTCGGTAGCGTCGTGCTGCACGCCGATCCCACTGGTCATCTAGGCCGTGTTGAGAGTTTCGCCCCTAATCAAGAGGTCAGGCTCGGAAACCTAGAGTTTTCCATAGATACTCGGGGAAACTTGGTGTTAACCGGGCTCGCAGCTTCGCTTGTAGCGCCCGAAGACTCTGAGGCCTTAACCTCGAGTCCCTTCTTCGGACATGGCAGTAGGTCACCCATGGCGATGTGCCGATCTCTCTTCTTGGTCCGACCATTGAGCCAGATGGCCAAACTTGTGTTCTTGCTGAACACTCTCCGAGTCCGGACACCATGGAGGTTAGCTTCATGGGTTTTGAGCAGTTTGACCCGATCGGACTTTCAACAGTTAATGAGGCCCTAGATCGGATTCCGTCGATGAAGATTGCTGATGATCCAGCCCCGATCTACTCTCGGGTCGGTTACAGTGTGGGTCAGGACGGACTTTTCGACCCACCCACCACCCACTTGATAGCCACTATCAAAGACTTAACCGACATGCTAGACTATGCCTCCGAGGAGGCAGAATACATGGAGGAAGAGGACTATGCTCCCACCCCCGTTAACACGGGGCGATGGACCGCCACTTCCACATATGACGTCTACATGGTAGACCCTCCGGGTGACAAAATGCCTAATAATGATGGAGAAAAATCGGGCGATGTGCCGTCAAGGCGCCGGAAGCCACACAAACGGTCCAAAGGAAAAAAGGGGAAGAAGGCCACTGAAGGCAATGGGGATGGTAATACCCGCGATAACCAGGGTAACATCGATATCCCCGAGCACCCATTAGAGGGTCTGGAGAGGCCCAAGGACCAAAACAACCCCGATAATGTCAACGACTCTGAGGACGATAATTACCTCCCCCCTGTTGAGGAGGAAGGTATCTCGGAAGCTGATGACTCATATGTCCCTAATAACCTTGAGGATCAGGAAGCACTCAAACAACGGCTCATAGCGATGGCTCACAGCTTAAAGGCTAAAGAGCGGTGACTTAAAGCCGAACATGTTGACCTCAATGATCGATGGACAAAAGTCCTCTCTGCTGAGGAAGGATATAATACCGATCTGTCGGACCAGCCCAAGAGCTACCCATGGAGAAGGATGCTGCCACAATTCGATGATGAGCTCACTGATACTCTGTCTCCGCATCATACCCCATATGACAAGCCAGACCGCCCCCCTCGCAGGCGCGATAGATCGGCCAATAACACCGGTTATATACCGGCGATGCCCCAAAGACGGGGTAAGGAGCCATTCGAGCCCAATGACAGGTTCGACCTGCGTGATGACCTAGATCATAGGGCAGGACACACTAGATCCATCTACGGATCCAGGGACTACTCACCGTATGGATAGGGAAGGTATAGGCCTTGGTTCGACCAAAGTGGCAAAGTACGGGAACGCAACCGGGCCCATATAGACGCCGAATACAGGCGCCGCATAGCACGGGTCAGAGGTCCTACTCACCCACTGTGTTTCACACATGAGGTAATGCGACACCAGTTCCCCAAGGGGTTTAAACCCGTAAACATAGAACTATATGACGGGACCACTGACCCAACCGTATGGATTTAGGACTTACTCCTCCATATTCACATGGCAAGGGGAGACAACCTCCATGCCATCAAGTATCTCCCCCTCAAGCTTAAGGGGCTAGCTCGGCACTGGCTAAACAGCCTCCCTGAAAACTCCATTGGATGCTGGGAGGACCTGGAAGATGCGTTCCGCTCTAATTTCCAGGGAACCTATGTTCGGCCGCCGGACTCTTCTGATCTCAGTAATGTCGTCCAGAAGCCCGGCGAGTCTGCTCGGCAATTTTGGAATCGGTTCTTGACTAAGAAGAACCGAATCGTCGACTGTCCGAATGCTGAGGCTATAGCCTCTTTCCAGCACAATATACGGGACGAGTGGCTGGCCCGCCAGCTCGGCTAGGATAAACCTCAGACCATGTCCACCCTTACTTCCCTCATGACCTGCTTTTGCGTGGGCGAGGACAATAGTTGGCCAGACGCAGCCACAATTTCGGACACCCCATAGCCTCTAAAGCCCGGGATATCAATGTAAAACCAAAGCGCAAGAAGAATAAGCGCCGGACAAAAATAGAGACGCTGATGACACAGTCGTAAATGCCAGATTCCGCAATTCCTGACCTGGGCAGCGGAAGAAACCTACTAAAGGGAATCACGATGGGCCCACCCAGCTGGAGAAGATTATGGAAAGGCCTTGCCAGATCCACGGGACTCCGGACAAGCTTTCCAATCACACACAAACCACAATTGTTGGGTGTTTAAGCAGGCCGACAAAATACCACCCGAGGACCAAGGCAAAAACTCTCGCAGCGAGGACAAGGATGAGCCTCGGGATCCAATCGGTGGCTGATACGTTCATTTTGCATCATGATTTTATATTGATATTTATTGCATTATGGGCTGTTATTATACATTTTGGTACAACACTTATGCTTTTTCTCTCTTATTTTACAAGGTTTACATGAAGAGGGAGAATGCCAGCAGCTGGAGTTCTGGACTAGAAAAGGAGCAAATCTGAGATACCTATTCTGCACAACTCCAAAAGTCCTAAAAATCTATGGAGAATTATTTTGTAATATATAAAAATATTGGGCAAAAGAAATACATCAGGGGACCCACCAGGCAGCCACAAGCCTGCTGGGTGCGCCCTACCCCCCTGGGCGCGCCCTTGGGGCTTGTGGCCCACCTGGCAGCCCTTCGATGCCCATCTTCTGCTATATTGAGGGTTTTGTCCTGGAAAAAATCATAACAGAGCTTTCGGGATGAAGCGCCGCTGTCTAGAGGCGGAACTTGGGCAGAACCAATCTAGAGCTCCAGCAGGGCGATCCTGTCGGAGAAACTTCCCTCCGGGAGGGGGAAATTGAGGCCATCGTCATCACCAACGATCCTCTCATCAAGAAGGGGTCAATCTCCATCAACATATTCATCAGCACCATCTCCTCTTCAAACTCTAGTTCATCTCTTATATCCGATCTTTGTCTCAAAACCTCAGATTGGTACCTGTGGGTTGCTAGTAGTGTTGATTACTCCTTGTAGTTGATGCTAGTTGGTTTACTTGGTGGAAGTTCATATGTTCAGATCCTTGATCATCGTTAATACTCCTCTGATTATGAACATGAATATGCTTTGTGAGTAGTTATGTTTGTTCCCGAGGACATGGGATAAGTCTTGTTATAACTAATCATGTGAATTTGGTATTCGTTCCATATTTTGATGAGATGTATGTTGTCTCTCCTCTAGAGATGTTATGTGAACGTCGACTACATAACACTTCACCATTGTTTGGGACTAGAGGAAGGCATTGGGAAGTAATAAATAGATGATGGGTTGCTAGAGTGAAAGAAGCTTGAACCCTAGTTTATGCGTTCCTTCATAAGGGGCTGATTTGGATCCACATGTTTCTTGCTATGGTTAGATTTATATTAATTCTTGTTTCATAGTTACAAATGCTTGTGGGAGGGGTTAATCATAAGTGGGAGGCTTGTCCAAGTAAGGTCATCACCCAAGCATCGGTCCACCTACATATCAAATTATCAAAGTAGCGAACGCGAATCATATGAGCATGATGAAAACTAGCTCGACATAAATTCCCATGTGTCCTCGGGAGCGCTTTGCTTTATATAAGAGTTTGTACAGGCTTGTCCTTTGCTATAAAAAGGATTGGGCCACCTTGCTGCACCTTTGTTACAATTGTTACTTGCTACCCGTTACGAATTATCTTATCACACAACTAACTGTTACTGATAATTTCAGTGCTTGCAGAGAATACCTTACAGAGAACCGGTTATCATTTCCTTCTGCTCCTCATTGGGTTCAACACTCTTGCTTATCGAAAGGACTACGATAGATCCCCTATACTTCTGGGTCATCAAGACTCTTTTCCGGTGCCATTGCCATGGATTGAAGCGCCTTTGGTGAGTGGAACTTGGTAAGGAAAAATTTATATAGTGTGCTGAAATTTACTGTCACTTGTTACTATGGAAAGTAATCCTTTGAGGGGTTTGTTCAGGGTATCTTCACCTCGACCGGAAACACAAAGAGTTGTACCTCAACCTACTGAGCCTACTGAAAATATTTATTATGAAATTCTTTCAGGTATGATACGAAAACTGCTAGCTAATCCTTACACAGGAGATGGAACACTACATCCTGATTTGCATCTAATCTATGTGGATGAAGTTTGTGGATTATTTAAGCTTGCAGGTTTGCCCGAGGATGTTGTTAAGAAGAAGGTTTTTCCTTTATATTTGAAGGAAAAGGCATTGGCATGGTACATGCTATGTGATGATATTGGATCATGGAACTACAACCGACTGAAAATGGAATTTCATCAAAAGTTCTATCCTATGCATCTGGTTCATCGTGATCAGAATTAAAGGAGAAAGAACCGCTCAAGCTTGGGGGAGGCTTAAGTCAATGTTGTATTCATGCCCCAACCATGAGCTCTCAGGAGAAATTATTATTCAGAATTTTTATGCTCGGCTTTCTCGTAATGATCAATCCATGCTCGATACTTCTTGTGCTGGTTCTTTCATGAAGAAAGATATTGAATTCAAATGGAATTTATTGGGAAGAATTAAATGCAACTCTGAAGATTGGGAACTCAACAAAGGTAAGGAGTTAGGTATGAACCTTAAGTTTGATTGTGCTAAATCCTTCGTAGACGCCGATGCTTTTCGTGAATTTAGCACTAAATATGGATTTGACTCTGAGATAGTAGCTTCTTTCTGTGAATCTTTTGCTACTTGTGTTGATCTCCCTAAGGATAAGTGGTTTTATTATCATCCTCTCATTGAAGTGAAAGTAGTTGAACCTATTAAAGTTGAAGAGTAAACTATTATTTATAATGTTGATCCTGTTATCCCTACTGCTTACATTGAGAAACTACCTTTCCCTCTTAGGATAAAGGAACATGCTAAAGCTTCGACTGTGGTTCGTAAGAGTTGTATTAGAACACCTACACCCCCTGAACAAATTAAAGTTGAACCTAGTATTGCTATGGTTAAAGATCTCTTGGTTGATAATATTGATGGGCATGTCATTCATTTCTTTGATGAAGTGGCTAGAATTGCTAGACCTGATACTAAGCATAAACATAGACCAGTTGTTGGCCTGCCTGTTGTTTCTATTAAAATAGGAGATCATTGTTATCATGGCTTGTGTGATATGGGTGCTAGCATAATTGCAATCCCCTATTCTTTATACAAATAAATCATGCATGATATTGCACCAATTGAACTAGAGGAAATTGATGTTACTATTAAGCTTGCTAATAGGGACACTATTGCACCGATGGGGATTGTTAGAGATGTTGAGGTCTTGTGTGGGAAAATAAAATGTCCTACTTATTTTCTTGTTCTTGGTTCCCCGCAAGATATTTTTTGTCCCATTATATTTTGTAGACCCTTCTTGAATACTATTAATGCTAGGATTGATTGTGAGAAAGAAATAGTTACCGTGAGTTTTGGGGATGTGTGTCATGAGTTTAATTTCTCTAAATTTCATAGACAACCCCATGACAAATAATTGCCTAGTAAAGATGAAATTATTGGTCTTGCTTCTATTGCTATGCCTCCGATTGATCCTTTAGAACAATATTTGCTAGACCATGAAAATGACATGCATATGAATGAGAGGAACGGAATATATGAAATTTTCTTTGAACAATGGCCTATTTTGAAACACAACTTACCTGTTGAAATACTTGGGGATCCTCCTCCACCCAAGGGTGATCTCGTGGTTGAGCTCAAGCAGTTACTTGATACATTGAAATATGCTTATCTTGATGAAAAGGAGATATATCCTATTATTATTAGTGCCAAACTTTCAGAGCAGGAAGAAAAGAGATTATTTAAAACTCTGAGGAAGTACCGTGCGACTATTGGTTATACTCTTGATGATCTTAAGGGCATTAGTCCCTCTCTATGTCAGCATAAAATTAATATGGAACCTGATGCCAAACCAGTTATTGATCACCAGCGACAATTGAACCCTAAGATGAAAGAAGTGGTAAGAAAAGAAATACTAAAGCTTCTGGACGCAGGTATAATTTATCCTCTTGCTGATAGTAGATGGGTTAGTCCCGTCCATTGCATCCCTAAGAAGGGAGGTATTTGTTGGAAATATGCCCTAGAGGTAATAATAAATTGGTTATTATCATATTTCCTTGTTCATGATAATCGTTTATTATCCATGCTAGAATTGTATTGATCGGAAACTCAGATACATGTGTGGATACATAGACAACACCATGTCCTTGGTATGCCTCTAATAAACTAGCTCGTTGATCAAAGATGGTTAAGGTTTCCAAGCCATGGACATGAGATGTCATTTGATAACGGGATCACATCATTAGGAGAATGATGTGATGGACAAGACCCAAACTATAAACGTAGCATATGATCGTGTCAGTTTATTGCTACAGTTTTCTGCATGTCAAGTATCTATTCCTATGACCATGAGATCATGCAACTCACTAGCACCGCAGGAGTACCTTGTGTCGCAACGTAACTGGGTGACTATAAAGGTTCTCTACAGGTATCTCCGAGGGTGTCTGTTGGGTTGGCATGGATCAAGACTGGGATTTGTTACTCTGTGTGACAGAGAGGTATCTCAGGGACCACTCGGTAATACAACATCACAACAAGCCTTGCAAGCAATGTGACTAAAGTGTTAGCCATGGGATCTTGTATTACGGAAGGAGTAAAGAGACTTGCCGGTAACGAGATTGAACTACGTATAGAGATAGCGACGATCGAATCTCAGGCAAGTGACATACCAAAGGACAAAGGGAACATCATACGGGATTAACTGAATCCTTGACATAGTGGTTCGATCGATAAAGATCTTCGTAGAACATGTAGGAACCAATATGGGCATCCAGGTCCCGCTATTGGTTATTGACCGAGGAGGTGTCTTGGTCATGTCTACATGGTCCTCGAACCCACAGGGTCTGCACACTTAAGGTTCGGTGATGTTTCAGTATAGATGAGTTATGTGTGTTGGTAACCGAAGGTTGTTAGGAGTCCCGGATGAGATCTCGGATGTGACGAGGAGCTCTAGAATGGTCCGGAGGTGAAGATTCATATATAGGAAGTTCCATGTTGGTTACCGAAAAAAGTTCGGGCGCCACCGGTAACGTACCGATGGTGCGGGAAGGGTCCCGGGGGTCCACCAGAAGGGGCCACTAGCCCCAAAGGCTTACATGGGCTGTGAGAGAGGGCACACCAGCCCCTGGTGGGCTGACCGCCCCTCCCACAAAGGCCCATTCGGCAAAGGGGTTGTTGGGAGGGCCAACCCTAGGGTTGGCGCCACCTAACTTGGGTGGCAAGCCACCCTAGGGTGCCTCCACCCTTGGCCACCACCCCAAGGGGGAAACCCTAGGGGTTTGGCGCACCACCCCTCCCCCCTATATATATTAGAGGGAGGAGGGAAGACGCACCCTAAGACACGGTGCAGCCCTTCCTCTCTCTCCGATAGTCTCACCTCTACTAGATTGGTTCGGCGCCGCTTAGTGAAGCTCTGCCAGATCAGCTCCACCACCGCCGCCATGCCATCGTGCTGCCGATGAACTGATACGTCTCCAATGTATCTATAATTTATGAAGTATTCATGTTGTTATTTTATCATTATTGGATGTTTCACAATCATTTTATTGCAACATAATATCATTTTTGGGGACTAACCTATTGACCCAGTTCCCAATGCCAGTTGCTGTTTTTGCTTGTTTTTTACATCGCAGGAAAACAATATAAAACGGAGTCCAAACACCATGAAATATTTTGGAGATTTTTTTGGAACAAAAGGAACCCAATGGGCCAGAGCTACACCTAGCGGGGGGGGGGGGGGGGGGTGCCCCGAGGGGGCACAACCCACCAGGGCATGCCAGGGCCCCCTGGCGTGCCCAAGTGGGTTGTGCCCACCTCGGTGGCCTCCCGCACCCCCTCTTTGCACTATAAATTCCCAAATATTTTGAAACCCTTCGGGGTAGTCCTAGATCAGAAGTTCCACCGTCGCAAGCCTCTGTAGCCAGCGAAAACCAATCGGGAGCCCGTTCTAGCACCCTGTCGGAGGGGGAGATCATCACTGGTGGCCATCTTCATCATCCCAGCAGCCACCACGATGAGGAGGGAGTAGTCCACCCTTGGGTTTGAGGGTTTGCACCAGTATCTATGTGTTTAATCTCTGTCTCTCTCTCTCTCTCGTGATCTTGAGATCTCACGATCTTGATATATCATGGGCTTTGTTAACATAGATGGATCATATGATGTTTCTCCCCTCTATACTCTTCTTGTGATGAATTGATTTTTCCCTTTGAGATTTCGTTGTTATTGGATTGAATACATTAATGGATTTGAGAACACTTGATATATGTCTTGCAATTGAATACTCATGGTGACAATGGGGTATCGTATGGATTCGCTTCATATGTATTTTGGCATTCAACTTGCGTATTCCCACAATGACATTGGGGTATCTATGCATAGGGGTTGATGCACGTTCTTGTCTTTGTTTCTCCGGTAGAAATCTTGGGGCACTCCTTGAAGTTCTTGGTGTTGGATTGAGTATTATGAATCTGAAATTATTTGATGTTGTTTTAGTATGAACTCTTGATTAGATCGATCGGAAAGAATAGCTTCTGTTATTTTAGTATGAACTCTAGGATAGATCGAACGGAAAGAATAGCTTTGAGGTGGTTCCATACCCTACAAAAAATTTCTTCTTATGTTCTCCGCTAGATAGGAACTTTGGAGTGATTCTTAGTTGCACGTTGAGGGATGGTTATATGATCCAACTATGTTAGCATTGTTGAGAGATTGCACTAGCGAAAGTACGGATCCTAGGCCTCATTTTCAATCATTGCAATATCATTTGTGCTCACTTTTGTTATTTTCTACCTTGCTGTTTTTATTTATTTAGATTATAAAAATATATTTCTACCATCCATATTACACTTTGCCGAACTAGTGCACCTATACAATTTGCCATTGTATTGGGTGTGTTGGGGACACAAGAGATTTCTTGTATTTGGTTGCACGGTCATTTGAGAGAAACCATCTTCATCCTACACCTCTCACGGATTGATAAACCTTAGGTCATACACTTTAGGGAAAATTGCTACTGTTCTAAAAAACTCTACGCTTGGAGGCCCAACACGTGTCTACAAAAATAAAGTTGCGTAGAAGGCTATCAGAAGCCAACTTCCGGCTCCTAGGACCTGGATAAGCCGGATAAAGCTAATGAGTTGCCAGTTTTTTAATAGCAATGTTAAAATACAAAGTAAAACAAAAGCTTACCAAATAGGGCGGCTGACATCTTCGCTATGTGCTGCTTCAGGCCTTGGAGTTCCTCCACCACAGCTATAAGCCGCTGGTCGGTGTCGTCCACCCGTTTGGTCAAAGCGGCCTTTTCAGATTCTGCCGTCTCTTTCAAAGAGGTAAGCTCAGCAGTGGCATTGGCCAGCTCCTCAGAGAGAAGCCGACACTTTTCGTCAGCAATGCTTCAGGCTTCTTGTTGAGCCGCCAAGTTGGCCTTCAGATCCATCAACTGAGACCCGGCTTCAGTTAAAGCTTCCTATAATACATCAAAATACAGGATAAGTCGCCAAAATACAAGACGAGTGTTAAAAGCAAATTTTTGCAAGTCTCAAACAGATTGCAAGAAATATATTTGACACTTGGGGGCTAATGTATATTTGATCTCTCGGTATGCAATGCAGTTCCGGTTCATCTCCTTCGAAGTTAATCCGGAACTTGGGGGCTACACTATGGCTCTTCAATGTACTAATAATGGAAGCACCGACTCAACTTGATCAAGTTTGAGCCGGCCCTTGGGGGCTACAAATTGGATCTTCAAAGACTGCTCCTGATGGAAGATCCAACTCAATTTTGTCAAAGTGGACTCGGCTCTTGGGGGCTATGATTAGATCTTCAAGCTGTCTACATTAAAGACCCGACTCAAATAAAATCTAAGACGGCCCTTGGGGGCTACGATTGGCGGTTCAGTTTATCTACAGTACTAAGCTAAAGCAATTCTAAGTGAATTTTGCATGACAATATCTAAAGAGGTCACAGAAAGACCCGGTTCAACTATCAACTAGATTAAACCGGCTCTTGGGGGCTAAGTAAGGATATGGTAAGAAGGAAAGGTACCTCATATTTGGTTTTCATCAAAGTCACCAGCCGAAGCTCCAAGTCACGGCTGGTATTTAGTTGGTTCATATATCTGGCATGGAGCTCATCAGCTGTCATCTTCTCGTACGAAGAATCAAAGTTTAAGTTCCTCGAGGCCTCCGACGGCTCTATATGCTTGGTCAACACATGAGCCAGAGGAGTTTGATGACCAGACCCGGTGATAATAACATCTGGAGTGGCAGGGGTCTTGGCAGGAGTCGCCGGTTTTGAAGGAGCCCTTGGAGGGCTCTCCATGATGACATCGACAGCAGCCGGTTCTATGGAGGAAGCTGGTGGATTTTCTTCTGCTTCAGCCTCCTCCAGTTGTTCGAGCTCCGGCTCTTGGATAACAGGGCCGGGGGAGGGCTTGTTGGTCTTGCGACGCTTGGCTTGAGCACTGCAAAATAGAAGGATCAGCAGTTGAAGATGTTGCTATCATATTAAGAGCCGGATGTCCGGATATCATAGTAAGGAATGTTTACAGCGGATTGATCTTGGGCGGTAGTAGAACTGATGTCAAAGAGTCGCCGGAGGAAGGGGATTTCTAAAAAGAATAAAACAGAAAGATGAGAAAGTGTCAAGTTTACAAAGGAAAGTCAAAGGAAAAGTAGAGACATAAACCTCTGCGGGGCGTTTCTTTGGAGCCAGAGAATTTGGTAACCCGGACACGAGCTCAGTAGAGCCGGTGCTTCGAGTCTGTCGATGCTCGGCCTGCTGTTGCTTTTTCAAGAGAAAATCGGGAGCCAGGTAAGCAAGAGGGTGAGAAAGAGGAACTTTTCTTATAACCCGCCGCGGCTTTCGGGGGACGAAACATTCTCAGCCAGAAGAAACATAATTTACCTCAGGAGCATTGGTGCGGCTGGTTTCCACTTCATCCTGCGAGTAAAACAAGCATTAATAAAGCAGGAAGGTAAAAGATCAAGCAAAGAAATTAAAGTATTACCTCTGAGCTGGATGATGGTGACAGGTCAAACAAATTCTCTTGCGGGGCATCTTTTCTAGCCCTCTTAGTCGCGCCCTTCTTCCTGGATTTCTTTGGAGGGGCAACATATTCCTTCTTCCAGAAGTCTGAGTCAGCCTATAGGAATGACCCGGAGAATGAATAACAAATCAACAAAGTACAAGCAACATCTAAGAGACGGATGGGAAGAGATTAACTTACATCGGGAGCCGGATTATTGACGCAAAAAGGCGCTAGGCCGATGGCACTGCATGATCCGGAGGCTTCATGGACAAGGCTCCGGATGGTAGTGCTAATATCATCCTCTGTTAGTGTTGACTTGCTGAAGCACAACGAGCTGTCATATTTGCCTTCGTACTCGCACATAAGCTGACCTCTGCGGCTTAAAGGCATGATCCGCCAGGAAATCCAGCAGCGGATCAAATCCAATCCTATTAAACCATTGGCCAGGAGCGCTTTGATCTTGGCATGGAACGGCTCGTATCTGGCACGCTCTGAGGCTGAGAGCCGGCCGGGAAGCTCTGTGTCTGTCCTAAGCCGGGAGGGGCGGTAACCTGCCAACGAGTGCTCTTTCTCAGGAGAGGTCTCTTGGCAGTAGAACCACGTCTTATTCCAATCCTTTGGGTGACTCGGCATTGGAGTAGCAGGAAAGATGATGTCACAGCGGCGTTGAATAGAAATGCCGCCCAGCTCCACACTCGGACCACCTTCATTTCAGTTTGGCGGTTGGCATAGAAGAACTCTCGAAAGAACCCCACGGACGGCTTAGTTTGCAGATAATCTTCGCGGAGAATTTGGAAGTTGAAGATGTTTGAGACGGAGTTGGGTGCCAAGTCTTGAGGATGCAGCCTGTAAAAATGAAGAACAAACCGGAAAAACTTAGAGCCGGGCGGCACGAACCCTCGCTCGATGTTATCAGTGAAGACTACTATCTCTCCTTTTTGGGGAGAAGGCCGAGTCTCTTTACCCGGAACCCGCCAATCGAGGACCTCTTTGGGAGGGAGAGTACCCGCTTCAACATAATCTGCTAAGTACTCCTCCGTAACGCAAGAACCAACCCAGTTGCATGAGTTGGACGCACGAGATATATTGGCGGCTTAAATATTGTGCAAGGTAAAGGGCGTGATGAGTCAAGCGCAAGCAAATATTTATGACGGCTTACAGGTTTAAGGGTTCTACGGATAATGTGGAAAGACCCGGTTGATGAGAGCCGGAGAAGCTTAGCGACTCAACAGAGGAAAGGAAGATTGAAAATCGGCTAAGTCCTAAAATACAAATTCCGCAAACTGCTACCATGGCTACGGATCTACAAAAGCGGAGAAAAGGATTTTTAATCCTGACCTAGCGATGAACAACGGAAGAAAAGAAAATGGACCGGAGCCATCACGGTCCGCGCATTACGCGCGGCCGGCCCACGCGCGGCGGCGAGGCCAGAGCGCACTCTAAAGGCGCCTACGGCATCGAGATATACTCGCGGTGGCGGTGCCGGAGCCCGAGTGGCGGCGGCGGAGCCCCCGGTTAAATCCTACTACGGTGGTGGGCGATCTAAAAAGAAGGAGAAACTCACCGGAGATGTCTCGGCGGAGGCGGAAGGTCTCTGGTACGAATCAGGGTGATGCAGCGGCCTGGTCGGTGTAGCTGCGAGGACGGCGCTGGACGATGAGGACGCTGGAGCGTCGGCGACAGGAAGAAGAAGAAGAGGCGTGAGCGGGAAGAGTGAAAAGCTTCGACCCACACGGGTCATATTTAAGGAGGGAATGAGGAAGGCACGAAAATCCAGACGACGACACCGTTTGACCGAGGCGGATGCCTCGATTCTCAGGATGACTGTTTAATGAAAGATTCGGTGATACGTCAGCGGATCTCATGACGTCACGCTGGGTCATTTCTGGGCGACTCGCCAAAATCAGGAGAGAAGGATGAAGTGAGCAAGCTCAATTCAACCTGGGGCCTAATGTTGGGGATATAGCCCCGCAATATGACCCGCCCTGGAGGCTCCGGGTCATGTTGTTGGCTCATGAGCCGGCCCAAGGGTGAGCCGTAAGACTGGTGGCCCAGGAAGATAGGCGGCTCAAGGTGTGGGCCGTACGACGGCTCGGACGGAGAAGACCCGGGCGTGTAAGCCGTCTCAAAGGCATCTTGGACAAGAAGATAGAGAGAGACTCGGACATACAATAAGACTCGGTTAACGATTGTAACGACCCGGTGGTCCTAACCTCCTATATAAAGGCAGACCCGGGGCGACTTAGAGGATAGGTGATCGAAAACTAGGTCAAGCTTCTAGCTCCTTGTAATCGATACACGAGCAATACAAACACAAGCAGGACGTAGGCTATTACCTCGACTTGAGGGGCTGAACCTGGGTAAATCCGTGTCTTTCGTCCCGATCAACCCCTTTGAGTCCACCCTGTTAGCGATGGCCTCGAATCCAAGTCCGTTCACCCGGACATCTACCGTGATAAATCCACGACAGTGGCCGAGGCGTTAGCCTCGACCATAATGTCGTCCCCTCACCCCTGGTGCCCGGCATCATAGGAGCATGCTAGGACGACACCTCTGTGATGTCCTTCGCAGTGCCCAGAGGAGTGGGGTGCAACGCATTCCCACTCTCTGGTAGATCGGCAGGTGGGTTTTTCCCGTCCGAAACCTGGTTGGTGGGCAGGACGCGTGGTAGGCTGCACAATCAACAAGTGCTTGCTTGTTAGTAACCTTTAAGACTCATCATTGATAGTCGAGGAAGTCTTCGGATCCTTACTTTCGAGCCGAGGGCTTGACCCTTAGGTTCCTTCATGGAACTCTCTCGAAGTCATTCGACTTGGTAACCGAGTCTGAACTATCATCAGACAGGGTTATCTGTGTCTGACGCACTTTTTTGTGGGAAGGAGTAGGTACGTCCTCCGTGGGGTCCGATGACACCGCCCTCTTTCTGGCGAGGGGGGAATCACCCTCCCCCTCGTCCTCGTCCTCGTCCTCATGCTCCTCTTGATTCGAGGAGGCATGGGTTTCCTCAGACACAGCCTCTGGCTGGTCCCTGATGCGAGGGCCTTCTCGGCCTAGTTTCTCCTTCTTCTCTATCTTTGCACGCGCCTCGTAAGGCGCCTCGACGAGCATCTCTGCCAACAGCCTGGACGTGATGTCTTCGGGCTGAGGCGTCGGGCAGTCGATGCCTGTGGCTTTGCTCAACCATTTCTGCAAAAGTGATCGGAAGGATGTTTTAGATGTTCTTTAGGGAAGATAGAGCCGATCAAAAATAGCTATGCTATACCTGAGTGGGAGGCTTCTCGGCGTGTAGACCCCTATCCTCCTCCTCAGCTGGCCAATTCTTCTGTGCCTTGAAAAGTGCCTTCCATAGCTTCTCCCGAGTAGTGTGGAAGAGGTGACGTATCGTGATCTCATCATCGAGCCGACGAGCCCATAGGGGATAATCCCGACGCTGGCAGGGGAAGATGCGCCGCCGGAGCATAACCTGAACCACGTTGGTCAGCACGATATCGTTCCTGACCATGGAGGCGATGCGCTTCTGCAGGTTGTCCACCTCCTTGTCCGACCCCCAGTTAAGGCCCATTCGGAGCCACGAGGTCCATCTGGTGGGGGCGGCTCTAAATTCGGTCGATGCAGCCCGGCCTTCCTCCCTTGGCTCGGTGATGTAAAACCACTCTTTCTGCCATATTTTGATGGTGTCGATGAAGGTGCCAGATGGACATCCTACGCGGGGTAGTTTGCTGATAACAGCCCCGCCGCAGTCTGCATGCTCGCTTGCGACACACTTCGGCTTGATGTGAAACACCTTGAGCTAGAGTTCGAAGTGTGGCTCAACCCGCAAGAAGGCCTCGCAGACGAGGATGAAGGCCGATATGTGCATGAAGGAGTTCGGCGGGAGGTCGTGGAAGTCGAGGTCGTAGAATAACATGAGCCCCCTGACGAAGGGGTGGAGCAGGAAGCTCAGCACCTCTATGAAGTGGGGAATAAATACCACACTTTCACCGGGCTTGGGAGTGGGTATCACCTGGCCCTTCTCCGTCGCGCGGTGGGAGATGTTAGCGGGGAGGTAGCCGGCGTCTTTGAGGTCCCGGATGTCCCAGTCTGTGACCGTGGAAGCCTCCCAGTTGTCATTGGAACCGGAACCCGCCATGGATAAGCTCATAGAGGGTGTGGCCAAAAACCTAGATCTGCGCTATGGAGGCTTAGAAGAATGGGGAAGCAGAGGAGGCAAATGTGAAGCGTGGTTAGGCCTTGGGGTTATCTTTCCTTTTTATGAGTCTTATCGTTGTTTGGCCTCCCTTTGCTGCACCGTGAATTCCTCCATGTCCCGAGACGTGTGTGTCGTTGCATGCGCATGATTAAACGTATCCCGTGTAAGATGGGGCACGATTTGTGCATTGATGGATCGTGCTGATGAAAACGGCCTCGAACCGCGAAACGAGTTTTTGCGACTAGTTTAGCGGTCGTGGTGAGTCATGACCTTTCGTCAGAAAGGTCATCAGGGGACACTGTTTCACTCCTTGAAATTTGGCCTTTTAAGGCCGGCCTATTCATGGTGTTCGGACGCGCCTTTAATCGGAAAACTACCTGTCATCGGAGGCCGAGCCGAACTCGGCAGGGAGAACTCACCTCGCAAGACAAAGACTCTGATTATACGAAGTAACTGAAGCTGAGACCCTTGGTGTTGGAGGCAAGTTCGGGGGCTAGTGAGGGAGTCCTGGATTAAGGGGTCCTCTGGAGGCCGACCTATTATTTATGGGCCGGACTGTATTGGCCGCTTACCGAGCATTGGATCGATCGAAGGCCCTATCTCCAGGAAGGAAGCTTCGGGAATCGTGGCTGGTCCTCCATGTTTGACGTAGCAAATAGGGATGTTTATCCCTTCAGCATGTAACCGACCATGTGTAATCTCTAGGTATCCTCGGCGTCTATATAAGCCGGAGGGTTGTAGGTTGTAGGCAGAGAACAACTCATCTAGGGTTTAGCTATTTGATCTCGAGCTAGATCGACTCTGTAACCTGCACATCATCGATAGAATCAAGCAGGACGTAGGGTATTACCTCCATAGGAGGGCCCGAACCTGGGTAAATATTGTCTTCCTCGTTTCCTGTTACCATCGATTCTAGTCTGACAGCTCGGGACCCCCTACCCGAGATCCGCCGGTTTTGACACCGACAACCCTAACCAAGATACCCTCAGTAGCCACTGAACCAGTCTTTGAGTCGGGACGCTTCTCAGTTTTTTTGAGATGTTCTTCTTGAGTTGTCAGTTTGAAATCTGGTTCATATAAGTCATCCCTTAGAGCATCTCTAGGAGACCCCGTAAAAGGGCCGAACCCGGATAATTCTGGCAAGTATATGGGTTCAGCCCGTTTTTCTTGCCAGAACAGATACTGTATCCCGCATCCGACCCGTATTTTTTTACCATGGCCCTGAAAAGACCCCCCTTAACCGCTATATTTGTTGTTTCACCGCTCGGATATGGGTTAAACCTTATCCACCTCCATCACCGCTCCGTCGTGATTCCTCTCCCACTCCGCCCCAATTTCTCGTTGCCGGCGAGCCTATAAAAACCCTAGCGGACCTTCCCGACCATGGACGGCCATTGAAATGGAGGGGATGATGCGGAGCGCCGCCGCCGCCGCCGCATCTTTGACATTGCACGCAAGCTGGGGGCGCGGAAGTGGCTGAACTACGGTAGCCGGCCGCCGCAGGCTTTCGAATGCCGAGAGCTCGACGAGTACAAGCGTGAGCTTGCGGTCCGATGTCGCGGCTCCTCTGGCTCCTCTGCCGCTAGGAGCTCATCCGCGGGTGCCTCTTCCTCACGGACCATCACTCTGGTCAAGAGAGAGCCAGAGGAGCTTGGGCCGGTCGCTGTCAAGCTTGAGGCCGACGTCGGCCCGCCGCGTCAATGTTTCATCGGCCCCGAGGACTACCTCCCCCAGGGCAGGAGGGACACCTCGTCGCACCATCATGGAGTGCTTGGTGAGGGAGGCGGAGGACATCGCCACGCGCACCTGCCGCGAGCTCGAGATCAAGCAGATCTTCCTTGAGCAAGGCATCGCGGCGTTAGAGGCGCACAAGTCCAAGGAGGCGGACCTGCACGTCATGCAGGACAAGCAGGCCAAGGTCTGGATCGACCTCAACTCCGATGAGGACTGAGTTCTATCTCCTCCGGCCCCTCCTCCGCGTCATCGTTGCCGCACCTGTCATTTTTGGTAGCATAGGTTCGGGTATGCTGCACGGCCGCAGATCCCCCCTCCTACGTAGTACTATGATGTACTTTGCTAAAGAACCGATGTAGTTTGATGAAGAAGTATGATGAATGTCTTTGAAAGTTTCTTCCGCGAATGTTTTTTTCAAATTTTATAGTTTGATATGTGGTCTGATCTTTCATGCATGAATTCGCCTCACAAATTTGATCCACAGCGAAATGTAAATGCATGTTGCGGGTCATCGCGTGGGGTCACTTGGTCAGCATCGACGTCAAAGCGGACCACTCTATGCAAAAATCAAATCTTGACCACTCTCCTCTAGCACCAGCCCTCCCCTCGCCGCCGCGCCGACATGCTCCGCCTCTGAAGCTGCTTCGTCGCCCAACTCCTCTCGTCGCGCTCCCCTCATCCACCAACTCCTCTCCGCGGTCGCGGCTACCGTTTCCCCAGATCCTAGTAGCTTTGCGGTGGGGGAATACCTGGTCTCCAACTGCGGCCTCACCCGAGCGCAGGCCCTCAAGGCCTCCCTCAAGCTCTCCCACCTCAAGTCCCCCGCTAACCCCGACGCTGTCCTCTCCTTCCTCACCGGCCTCGGCCTCTCCGGCACCGACGTCGCCGCCCTCGTCGCCAAGGACCCCAAGTTCCTCTGCGCCGACGTGGAGAGAACCCTGGCCCGTAACGTCGATGAGATAGCCGGCCTTGGCCTCTCGCATTCTGACATCACGCGGCTTGCCTTGGTCATAGCCGGCGGCCGACATTTCCGCTGTAGATCCATCATCCCCAAGCTGCACTACTACCTGCCCCCCTTTGGCTCCTCTGAGAACCTCCTCCGGGCTCTAAGCCGCAATGCCTACCTCATCGGTGCTGACGTCGAGAGGAGGGTCAAGCCTAATGTTGCACTCCTACACGAGTGCGGGCTAGGTGCTTGTGATATTGCCAAGTTGTGCCGCGCGACACCGAGGGTGCTCGACACCAGCCTGGAAAGCATCAAGGCGATGGTGGAGGCCGCCGAAGGCCTTGGTGTGCCTAGTGGCTCTGCAATGTTCAAGATCATGCTGCTTGTCGTCGCGTTCATAAGTGAGGAGAAGATGGCCACCAAAGTGGACTACCTGAAGAGGACATTCAGTTGGACAGATGCTGAGGTGGGCATGGCCTTGTATAGGTCTCCAATGATGCTGAGGTGTTCTAAGGATGCACGGCAGAGCAAATCAGACTTCCTTATCTCTAAGGCCGGCTTGGAAAGGGAGTACATTGCTCATCGACCGGCAATGCTCAATTATAGCCTGGATGGCCGTCTCAGGCCCCAGTACTATGTTGTAAAGTTTCTTAAGGCAAATGGATTACTAGATCGTGACCGAGACTACTATTCAGTTTTCTGTCATGTGGAGAACTTATTTGTTCAGAAGTACATATGCCCTTATAAGGAGGCTGCACCACACCTCGCTGAAGACTATGATGTTGCACGCAGTGGGGAATTGCCAGCTAATTTCAAATTCACATGAGGCAAGAACCGGCAATAAAAATTTGTCACTTTGTATGACATGACAGAGTTTTCATTATGTCTAGTAAGCTGGTAATTCACATTAGTGTTGTCTTTTCTCTACGTAAATGAATGTTGGTTTTGTGTTGTAGTATCTCTACCACTGCCACATACTGGTTTATCATTGTTAAAGACTAATGAAACTGATAATTTAATTCCTGAACCCTGAGGTGTTTTCATTCAGTAGACAAGAAAGAATTGCCTACGATCTCTGAAAAATGAGGGTCAATGGATATATTTGTGTTTGCAACTTCCGTATAGGACGATGAAATAAAGCAATAGAATTGTCCCGCATCGTTTTGCAGTAAGTATATGAGTATGATTTCCGTTCATTCTTGATTTTCTGTTTCCATTTTCGCTTCATTGTCTTTTTTGTTAACCCATATGTAAGTTATTAATTATTGCAATTCAGTATCTCAATTGTGCTTAGAAAACATGTTTCTGTTGGGTACCTTCAATTCCTTTTGATTTCTTTCCTCCTATCCTTCTAAGATTAATTATCTTCGTTGCTAAATCCTGTAACTGATTTTTATTTCTGCTGAGAAAACTTTCAATCTTGAAAAGGTGATCTATTTGAATTAGTCCCATCATTAAATCTGTCATTGATCATCAAAAGTAAACCAATGAAGGTGACATGACTTTTTCTTACCATTTCTGCTATTCGGTGCTTGCATATGTGAGTATCTCATCACAAATATATATTTATATTTTTCAGCTGTTCCATTTCAGCACAAAACTACTTCTTTATCGCTTTTGCAAAGCTTGAAAGCTCAACTTGTTTCTTTGAGCAGACCTACAAGTCTTTGCATGACACTGACACCTTCTTTGACCCATTCTCCATCTGAACAAAAGTAGCAAATTGCTGTGTTAATTGATCAATTCCGTGTTGTGATCATGTTTAATGATTTCAAGAGGGCTAACAATGCACTGTATTGTTCCATACCATGATATATATATATCGTTCTTTTGAGATCGATGAGTCAAAATATTCTTTTGTGATTCAAGAAAAAGAAAAACACTTCTGCATACAGACTGCAAACACCAACAGCTGATGGTTGGCAAGATTAACAATGGCATATGTTCAGTGAAAGCAAAACATTACAGTAATGCTCAGCGATGGGTATTAATTCCCAGAGATTGCATAACATTGGTCATAGGATATGTTACGATGGTAGCAATAACGGACTGGAGCAGATTTGGCTCCAAGTTATGTACGAGGTGCAAACCTGCTAGCCCTTCCATGTGAGCATAATTTGTAGTGGCTGCATGTCTCTGGGTAGGTATACTTATTTTATGAGTTAAGGGGTAGTGGCAAATATCATTCAGTGGTCATACATAGCTAAATTTGCAGTTTCTAAGATATTCCACCATGTTCTTCAGTTAAACCGTCTCCAAGTGTAACTCGCAATTATAATTCCCGTTCCTCGGTAGGAACTAGGAAATAACAATATCTACATTTGCGGGTGCCCGTTAATGTTTTTTTGCGTTAACATTCAAATTTCTATGGTAAGAACTAGATGTGTTTCAGCTATGGGTATTGTACGTGAATTTCATTTTGCGAATGTTGTGCACTCGGTATCTACTCTGGCTCACACTTGTGATATGAGAACTGAGATAGACCTTGGCAATCTCTTCGCATCAACAACTTCCGGCTTCATATGGCATGTGGTAAGATGAGTCCTCCCAGGACATCTCGGAGATTCACGGCTGCCCTGGGGAACTGAATCAAGATTCCCAACAAGGTGAACATGTTCTATTGGCAGCCAGCTTAGAGGACAAAATTTTATAAGGAGAGGCATGGAACTGGACATTCGGTGTGCAGTTTGCTTGTGCTTTGCTTTGACTGAGGATGGCTGCTAAGATGCATTACCTTGTGTATATCAAACGTTGCAACGTAACTGAGTGACTATAAAGATGCTCTATAGGTATCTCCAAAGGTGTCTGTTGAGTGGGCATGGATCAAGACTGAGATTTGTTACTCCGTGTGATGGAGAGGTATCTCAGGGCCCACTCGGCAATACAACATCATAGCAAGCCTTGCAAGCAATGTGACTAAAGAGTTAGCCACATGATCTTATATTATGGAACGAGTAAAGAGAATTGCCAATAACGAGATTGAACTAGGTATAGATATACTGACGATCGAATCTTGGACAAGTAACATACCGAAGAACAAAGGTAACACCATACGGGATTAACTGAATCCTTGACATAGAGGTTCAACTGATAAAGATATTCGTAGAATATGTAGGAACCAATATGGGCATCTAGGTCCCGCTATTGGTTATTGACCATAGAGGTGTCTCGGTCATGCCTACATAGTTCTCGAACCCGCATGCAGGGTCTGCACACTTAACGTTCAGTGATGTTTCGGTAGTATAGAGTTATGTATGGTGGTGACCGAAGGTTTTTCGGAGCCCCGGATGAGATCTCGGACATCATGAGGAGCTCCGAAATGGTCCAGAGGTGAAGATTGATATATAAGAAGTCCCATTTTGGTCACCAGAAAAGTGTCGGGGTACTTCGGTAGTTTACCAGGAGTGTCGGGAGGGTACCCGGGGACCATCGGGAGGGGCCTCTCACCCTAAATGGCCTGATGGGCTGTGGGAGAAGGAAAACCAGCCCCTGCTGGGCTGGCCGAAGCCCCCACTAAGGCTGATGCGGCTAGGGGTGGAAAAACCCAAGAGGTGGAAAGATTTACCAAGTGAGGGAGGAATCCTATTCCTAGTAGGATTGGAGTTGGACTCCTCCACCTCCCCACTTCGTCCGACTCCTAAGGGGAACCCAAGGGGTGCTGGCCTCCCTCCCCTTCCTCCTATATATACTAGAGGGGAGAGAGGGTAATCGCACCAGAAACCCTAGCAATGGTGCAACCCTCTCTCCCCGATGGATCAATTCCTCTAGTTTTCGGCGGTGCTTGTTGGAAATATGCCCTAGAGGCAATAATAAAATGGTTATTATTGTATTTCCTAGTTCATGATAATTGTCTACTGTTCATGCTATAATTGTATTAACCGGAAACCAGAATACATGTGTGAATACATAGACCACAACATGTCCCTAGTGAGCCTCTAGTTGACTAGCTCGTTGATCAATAGATGGTCATGGTTTCATGACCATGGACATTGGATGTCATTGATAACGAGATCACATCATTAGGAGAATGATGTGATGGACAAGACCCAATCATAAGCGTAGCACAAGATCGTGTAGTTTGTCTGCTAAAGCTTTTCAATGTCAAGTATCGTTTCCTTAGACCATGAGATTGTGCAACTCCGGGATACCGTAGGAATGCTTTGGGTGTGCCAAACGTCACAAGGTAACTGGGTGGCTATAAAGGTGCACTACGGGTATCTCCGAAAGTGTTTGTTGGGTTGGCACGAATCGAGACTGGGATTTGTCACTCCGTGTAACGGAGAGGTATCTCTGGGCCCACTCGGTAAGGCATCATCATAATGAGCTCAATGTGACTAAGGAGTTAGCCACGGGATGATGTATTACGGAACGAGTAAAGAGACTTGCCAGTAACGAGATTGAACAAGGTATAGAGATACCAATGATCGAATCTCGGGCAAGTATCATACCAATAGACAAAGGGAATTGTATACGGGATTGATTGAATCCCCGACATCGTGGTTCATCCGATGAGATCATCGTGGAGCATGTGGGAGCCAACATGGGTATCCAGATCCCGTTGTTGGTTATTGACCGGAGAGGTGTCTCGGTCATGTCTACGTGTCTCCCGAACCCGTAGGGTCTACACACTTAAGGTACGATGACGCTAGGGTTATAGGGAAATGTTGTACGTGGTTACCGAAGGTTGTTCGGAGTCCCGGATGAGATCCCGGACATCATGAGGAGCTCTGGAATGGTCCGGAGGTAAAGATTGATATATAGGAAGTCCAGTTTTGGTCACCGGAAAGTTTTCGGGCTCATCGGTAGTGTACCGGGAGTGCCGGGAGGGTGCCGAAGGACCCCCGGGAGGGGTGTGACGACCATAGGACTTCGTGGGCCCTTAGAGGAGGTGTACCAGCCCTTTTTGGGATGGCCAAGAGCTTCTATAAAGGCCCATGCAGCTGGGATCAAGAGATAAAGGGCAAAAGGGTTTTAAAAGAGGAGATCCACCTCCCTTGTGGGAGGTGGACTCTATCCCTAGTTCGGCCGAACCTCTCCTCCTTGGAGGTGGGGCCAAGGCAGCCCTCCCTCTCCCTCCTCCTATATATATGCAAGGGTTTGGGATGATTTGAGACACAACTTCTCTCTCTCACGGCGCAGCCCTACCCTTCCTCTTCCTCATTCTCCGTAGCGCTTGGCGAAGCCCTGCCGGAGTCCACGTAGCTCCACCGTCACCATGCCGTCGTGCTGCCGGAGCTCTCCCTCAACCTCTCCCTCCTCCTTGCTGGATCAAGGTGCGGGAGACATCACCGGGCTATACGTGTGTTGAACGCGGAGGCGCCGTTGTTCGGCGCTAAGATCGGAGTCCACCGCGATTTGAATTGCTGCGAGTAAGACTCCACCAACCACGTTCTTGTAACGCTTCCGCTTAGCGATCTTCAAAGGTATGAAGATGCAATCTCTCCCCACTCGTTGCTGGTTTCTTCTAGATAGATCTTGGTGACACGTAGAATTTTTTTTGATTTACTACTACGTCTCCCTTCAGTGGCATCATGAGCTAGGTCTATGCGTAGAATCTATGCACAAGTAGAACACAAGTTGTTGTGGGCATTGATTTTGTTAATATGCTTACCACTACTAGTCTTATCTTGATTCGGCGGTATTGTGGGATGAAGCGGCCCGGACCGACTTTACACATATGCTTACGTGAGACTGGTTCCACCGGCTAACATGCACTTGTTGCATAAGGTGGCTAGCGGGTGTCTGTCTCTCCCACCTTAGTCGGATTGGATTCGATGAAAAGGGTCCTTATGAAGGGTAAATAGCAATTGGCATATCACGTTGTGGTTTTGGCGTAGGTAAGAAACGTTCTTGCTAGAAACCTATAGCAGCCACGTAAAAACTTGCAACCACAAATTAGAGGACGTCTAACTTGTTTTTGCAGCATATGCCTTGTGATGTGATATGGCCAAAGGATGTGATGTGATGCATTGTGATGTATGAGATTGATCATGTTCTTGTAATAGGATTCACGACTTGCATGTCGATGAGTATGACAACCGGCAGGAGTCATAGGAGTTGTCTTATTTTATTGTATGACCTGCGTGTCAATCATAAACGCCATGTAATTACTTTACTTTATTGCTAAACGTTAGCTATAGTAGTAGAAGTAATAGTTGGCGAGACAACTTCATGAAGACACGATGATGGAGATCATGATGATGGAGATCATGGTGTCATGCCGATGACAGTGATGATCATGGTGCCCCAAAGATGGAGATCAAAGGAGCAAGATGATATTGGCCATATCATGTCACTATATTGATTGTATGTGATGTTTATCATGTTTACATCTTATTTTCTTAGAATGAGGTAGTAAATAAGATGATCTCTCAATAAAATTTCAAGAAAAGTGTTCACCCTAACTTTGCACCGTTGCTAAGGATCGTTGTTCCGAAGCACCACGTGATGATCGGGTGTGATAGGTTCTAACGTTCGCATACAACGGGTGTAAGCCAGATTTACACACGCGATACACTTAGGTTGACTTGACGAGCCTAGCATGTACAGACATGGCCTCGGAACACGGTAGACCGAAAGGTCGAATATGAGTCGTATAGAAGATACGATCAACATGAAGATGTTCACCATGGATGACTAGTCCGTCTCACATGATGATCGAACACGGGCTAGTTGACATGGATCATGTGTCACTTGGATGACTAGAGAGATGTCTATCTAAGTGGGAGTTCATTAAATAATTTGATTATGTGAACTTAATCATCATGAAGTTAGTCTAAAATTATCTTTACAATCTATATTGTAGATCCAATGGCCAACGCGAATGTCACCCTCAATTTCAACGCGTTCCTAGAGAAAACCAAGATGAAAGATGATGGAAGCAACTATACGGACTGGATCCGTAGCTTGAGGATCATCCTCATAGCTTCCAAGAAATTGTATGTCCTTGATGCACCACTAGGTGACCCACCCATTCTCCCAGCAGAGCAAGATGTTGCTAATGCTTGGCATTCTCGCTGCGATAATTACTCCCTTGTTCAGTGCGGCATGCTTTATAGTTTAGAACCGGGGCTCCAAAAGCATTTTGAGCAACACGGAGCATATGAGATGTTCCAAGAGCTGAAACTGGTTTTCCAAGCTCATGCCCGGGTCGAGAGATATGACGTCTCCGACAAGTTCTTCAGCTGTAAGATGGAGGAGAATAGTTTTGTCAGTGGGCACATCCTCAAGATGTCTGGGCTGCACAACCGCTTGACTTAGCTGGGAGTTAATCTCCCGGATGACTCGGTCATTGACAGAATCCTCTAGTCGCTTCCACCTAGATACAAAAGCTTTGTGATGAACTACAACATGTAGGGGATGGAGAAGTCCATTCCTGAGTTGTACTCGATGCTGAAATTAGCGGAGGTCGAGATCAAAAAGGAGCATCAAGTGTTGATGGTGAATAAGACCACTAGTTTCAAGAAAGGCAAGGGTAAGAAGAACTTCAAGAAGGACGGCAAAGATGCTGCCGCGCCCGGTAAGCAAGTTGCCGGGAAGAAGAAGAACAAGAATGGACCCAAGCCTGAGACTGAGTGTTTTATTGCAAGGGTACCGGTCACTGGAAGCGGAACTGCCCCAAGTACTTAGCGGATAAGAAGGACGACAACGTTAAAGGTATATGTGATATACTTGTTATTGATGTGTACCTAACCAGCGCTCGTAGTAGCTCCTGGGTATTTGATACCGGTGCAGTTGCTCACATTTGTAACTCCAAGAAGGAGCTTCGGAATAAGCGGAGGCTGGCAAAGGACGAGGTGATGATGCGCGTCGGGAATGGTTCCAAGGTCGATGTGATCGCCGTCGGCACGCTACCTCTACATCTACCTTCGGGATTAGTGTTAAACCTCAATAATTGTTATTTAGTACCAGCTTTGAGCATGAACATTGTATCTGGATCTCGCTTGATGCGAGATGGCTACTCATTTAAATCTGAGAATAATGGTTGTTCTATTTATATGAGAGAAAAGTTTTATGGTCATGCCCTGCTGGTCAATGGTTTATTTTTGATGAATCTCGAACGTGACACTACTAGAAAAACGGCTATAGCTAATATGGACATTAATGGCGCACCATGTATGTGGTGCGCCACTGCTATATAGCAGTGGTGCACTAGATATAGGTGCGCCATTAATGGCCATATTACTAATGGCGCACCTGGTGTGTGGTGCGCCATTACTAGTTTTGTCCTGGCCCCACACCCTTCCTAGACTTAGCAGTGGCGCACCAGGGGAAAGTGCACCATTACTAGTTTTAACTAGTAATGGCGCATCACACCCACGGTGCGCCACTACTAACAATTTTTTTTCAATTTTTTTTCAAAACTAGTAATGACACACCACACACCAAGTGCGCCATTAGTAACCCTGGTTGTCAATGGCGCATTCTTAGGAGGTGCGCCATTGATAACCTGAGAGCAGCTAGATATTTTTGACAGCCACCTACCACACTCACTTTCCCCACTTCATTCTCTCCACCTCTACCAAGCTTGGTCTCGGTTGCCTCCTCCTCCTCACCTCATTTGCACCATAGATTCACCCAAATTAAGTGGTTAAATTTCCTTTTTTGATAGGTAAGTAAGGGGAAAGCTTTCTTTATGTTCTAGATCTACTTTTTTTCTCCCTCCAACGTACACACTTTTATGGCCTAGATCTACGTATGTTTGTGGTGTTGCATATGTTTGTGTTTGCAGGTACCGGTATTTGAAATGCAATAGTTGCCAATATTTTTCTGGAATGTTGATTCATTTCCGTTTCGGTGAGAATTTGGCACTATGCATTCTTTTTGGTCCTATTTTTAGGCAAAGTCATGCCAAATTTTTTTTGGTTCTAAAATATCGTTTTGCTCTACCCCGTAGGCGACCATGGTCCGCACGATGACCGAAGGCATCGTGAATAGGTTTTTGAGCTCCGCGAAGGCCGAGATGCTTCAAAAGAATGAGACGGAGATAAGATGTCCGTGTCGAAGATGCAAGCTGAAGAGCCTTATGGACCCGGATTCCAGACAAGTGCGGGACCACCTGCTCGTGCATGGTTTCATGGATGGCTATCGGTGGCAAGGTGATGAAGATGATTATGAAGTCATCCATGGGGTCCGGGCAAGAAATAAGGAAGGACAGCAAGACAATAGCGGCGAGGGCGGGCAAGAAGACGAAGAATCTCCAGGACATGATCACGAAGTAGATGCAGGACACAGTCATTATGTAGAAGAGACCATACATGATGATGAGGAAGATCAAGACGAAGGGCATGATCATGAAGATGAAGATGCCGGAGCAGACGACGATGGGCCATCGATGGGCTAGGTGCAGGACCCTCATATTCAAGAGCTGCTTCTCAAGCAGACGGGTAATGCAAGAGCTGCCGCCCGAGAGAAAGCCAAGCTGGATCAACTGGAGATAGACGCGGTTACTCCATTGTATGAAGGATGCAGGCCCGAGGATACCCGCCTGAAAGTAACGCTCATGGCTCTGGAGATGAAGGTAAAACAGAAAATCACCGACGCATGCTTCGACGAGAACATGTCATTCTGGCACGAACGTCTTCCCAAGGTGAACAAGTGCCTGGCCAATTTCGAGGAGGCGAAGAAAATCGTGTGTCCTCTGGATTTACCGCACGTGAAATACCATGTGTGCATGAACGATTGCATCATTTATTGGGATGAGCACGCAGAGTCTACCATATGTCCGGTGTGCGGCGTCACTCGATACAAGAAGAGGAAGAAAGCTCCTCAAAAAGTGGTGTGGTACTTTCCGATCGCTCCTCGTCTGCAGCGGTATTTCGCGGACCCTAAGCTAGCAAAGCTCCTGCGTTGGCACGCGGATATGGAGGAGAAGAAGCGAGAAGATGACGGAAATGATTCGGAGATAAATAAAAAAGACAAGATGCTGAGTCACCCTAAGGATGTGAGCCAGTGGCAAGCGTTGAACTTCGAACACCCAGAATTTGGGGACGATTCAAGGAACATCATGCTGGGCGCGAGCACCGATGGAGTCAATCCGTTTGGCAGCCAGAGAAGCACACATAGCACCTGGCTTGTGTTTGTGTGGATGTATAACCTTCCCCCTGGATGTGCATGAAGAGGAAGTACATTCACATGAGTATGCTAATTGAAGGGCCGAAACAACCAGGGAACAACATCAATCTGTATCTGGGGCTGCTGAAAGAGGAGCTAGACATGTTGTGGAAAACGCCAGCCAATACGTGGGACGCCACAGCGAAACAATATTTCCCTATGAGAGCCGCACTGCTCACGATGGTGCACGACTATCTCGGTTACGGATATGTCGTGGGGCAGGTGGTCCATGGATTTTCTGCATGCGTCAGGTGCATGGATGACACAACGTATCGCCAGCTAGATAGAGATCCCGGGTCTTCGAAAACCGTGTTCATGGGACATCGAAGGTGGCTTCGCGACGATGACGCATGGAGAAAACGCAAGGATCTGTTCGATGGTGAAACCGAACCCCAAAGACCCCCACGTATGAGGAGCGGCGAGGAAATAGACGAGCTGTTGAAAAATTGGAAAGAGTGCCCACCGCCGGGAAAGAAGCGAAAGGTGCCAGAGCCGCCGCTGAAGGTATGGAAAACGAGGTCTATTTTCTGGGACTTGCCGTACTGGAAGATCCTCCGTGTGCCTCACAGCCTTGATGTCATGCATATCACGAAGAACGTGTGCGAGAGTCTGCTTGGTACCCTGCTCAACATGCCAGAGAGAAACAAAGATGGGCCGAAAGCAAGGGCAGACTTGCAATCAATGGGCATCAGGGAGGAGCTTCATGCAAAACGCCCTAATGATGATGATGATGAGGCGAATGACACGGAAAGTCATCGCAAAGGCAAAAATGCCAAGAAGATCGAATATGGCTGCCCTCCCGCGTGCTTCACTCTAAGTCAGAAGGAGATCGAGCAGTTTTTCACCTACCTCGTAGGAGTAAAACTTCCTTACGGTTACGCGGGGAAGATAAGCAGATACCTAGACTCAGTGAAGCAGAGTTCAGCGGGATGAAGTCTCACGACTGTCACGTGTTGATGATGCAGATACTTCCAGTTGCAATCCGTGGGATCATGGACGCGCACGTCCATGAAACTCTATTTGTCCTATGCAACTTTTTCGACGTCATCTCTCGGAAGTCGGTTGGCATGAGGCAACTCAGAAGGCTACAGGAAGAGATCGTGGTGATACTATGCGAGCTTGAGATGTACTTCCCACCCGCATTCTTCGACGTTATGGTGCATCTACTGGTCCATATCGTGGAGGATATCATCCAACTCGGGCCGACGTTCCTGCACAGCATGATGCCGTTCGAAAGGATGAATACTGTCATCAAAGGATACGTTCGCAACAGGGCACGTCCATATGGAAGCATAGCCAAGGGCTTTTTGACCGAAGAGTGCATCTCCTTCTGCACGAATTATCTAGGCATCGAGAACCCCGTTGGTCTGCCCGTCAACAGGCACCTCGGCGGGCTCGCTGGATGGGGTCACCGCGAGGGTCGCCGCGAAATGCATGTCGACTTCAAGGGTCGACTCGCCGACTTTGAAAGAGCAAACCTAGTCGCGCTACAACACATAGACGTGGTCGATCCTTGGGTGGTAGAGCACAAAACCTTTATTGAGAAGGCATACAATGACCGAGGCCAACACAGGACGGACAGAGATATAATCAAAGAGCACAACTCATGTTTCACGTGTTGGTTCAAGGACAAGCTTCTGTCGTACCCTTTACATGAGGATTCTTCCACGGAAGAAAAACTCATATTCGCCTTGTCACAGGGCGCCGAGCACAACCTGATGACCTATGAGGCGTACGATATCAACGGCTACACATTCTACACCAAGGAAAAGGACATGAAGAGCGATTATCAGAACTCCGGGGTAACGATGGAATCCTACACCGGTAACGACAAGGACAGATACTATGGAAGGATCGAGGAGATCTGGGAGCTGAGCTACGCTGGAGAGAAGGTCCCGATGTTCCGTGTCAGATGGGCCAAGAGCGTCCTAAAAGAAGATCGGTATTTCACCACCATGGTTATACCCGAAGCCAAATCCAAGACCGCGGACGCAAACGTCACCGCGAAAAATGAGCCATGGGTACTGGCTTGCCAAGTGGACCAATGCTTCTTCATTACCGACCCGTCAAAGCCCAGTCGTGTTGTCATGAGGAGAGGCAAAAGGAACATCATCGGAATGGATGGAGTCACCAATGAGCAAGACTTCGACAAGTACGGCGACCCGAAGATGGAAGATGACGACGACGATGAAGTACCATACACCACAAGAAGAAGCACGACCACCCTACCTAAAGGATGTCCTTTCAAGAGAAGAATTCAAGGGGTTATGGGGCTAAATTATTCAACCGCAAGAAAGAAGGGCAAGAAGATTGTGAAAAGATAGCTAAGATCGAATCACGACGTGTCGGCCGCGTGTGTGTGTCAGTGGCAAGCTCAATCTTTGATGACTGTTATTTCATGTCACTTGATTTCAACCATGTCATCTAATTCTAAATCTTTGCCCAATGGTTTTATCACTCCATTTGCATTTTCCTTTTCTTTTATCTCAAATCTTAAATTATTACATGCAACTAAAAATCCAAAAAAAGAGTTAGTAATGGCGCACCAGGAGAAGGTGCGCCATTGCTATCACGGTTTTTATAGCGCACCCCTAAAAGGTGCGCCATTGATATACCAATAAAAAAGGTTAGTAATGGCGCACTAGGAGAAGGTGCGCCATTGCTATCACGGTTTTTATGGCGCACCCCTCCCTCCCCTCCCGCCTCCCGCCTTCGATCCCCCCACTACGTCCTTCCCTCCCTCCCCTCCCGCCTCCCGCCTTCGATCCCCTTCTTTCACAACCGGCCGTCGCCTCCCACCCCCGCTCTGTCGTCCCACCCCCGCTCCGCCGTCGCCTCCCCTCCCCTCCCCTCCCAGCGGCTTCAAAATCTTCAAATCGTCTGTGTGGGAGGAGAGGAAAACCACGCCTCGCCAAAATCTACACCAGCCCGCCGAGCCCCGCCAAATCGTCTACACTGGAGAGAGGAGCGGGGGACTCTGCTGCTTCCCGGTGGTCTTGCTCGTGATCCCACCGCCCACCTCCTGTCACGCCTTCCTCGGCAAGGTAAAGGTTTCTCCCATCGCGGCAAGTTCCCATCTCGGCAAGGAACTTTAGGACTTGTAAAAAATGAATGTCCCTGTACATCAAGTTCTTGTGCTGACCAGCAAGTTTAAGGTCTTACATGGTGTTGTGTTCATAGGATTTGGATTCATTCTAGTGTGTTAGGCAATAGGTTTATACTTACATATTTCTGTATAGGAAAAAATGTTAGCTCTTGCTTGGTATGGTAGGAGCAACCTTCAGAATTTCGACTATAATCTGAATACTCCATATGTGTCCATCTGGTTCAGTTCTAGTAGTCAGCAATCAGAATCATAGGTCCTTTGCTAATCTCATGTGCATTCTTCGCTTATAAATTTAGCCAAGATCCGAACATCTCAATCTAGTATCTAATTAACTCATGCCTGCTATAGTTGAAACCGCATTGTCTAAAATGTCAATATTCAATTTATGATCTTATCACACAAATACTGTTATTTGATTTAGTTGTAGTGCTCAGCTTTGTAGAAAGAAAGAGCCAAGTGTTATATAAGTATGACTATGAGCTCTAGGTTCTTAGTCTGTCTGGAGCTGTATATAATTAGGAAGATATTGATGAGAAAACTTTCAGAGTTGAGAGTTTATATCTTTGTTACTACCCATGTTCGGAAATACATGAGATTCTTTTACTCCTAATAAGAAAGTTTTTAGACTGGTCAGGTGAATATACTATAATTAGGTTTGTCATGAGAAATATTTTCATAGTATCATAGTTCTCGAGAACTCTTTTCCGGTCGATATGAAAAGTATAAGTAAAAGTTACATGCAGCAGACTAGGCCCATGTTTTATACGAATAGAGGGAATACATGAGCATGTGCTTATCGATAAGTCAAACTTTTGCAATTTTTGCGTTTTATTCTAAGATACCAGTTTTAATTTTGTTGTGAGAGGAGCACATAAGAAGGTAGTACTAATGTACAAGGAGCATTTGTAGATCATGCAGTTAGCGTTCCTACAATTTTAAATTTTCTGGCATACCGTAATATTGCGCTCTATTTAGTCACCTACATTTGGTTGTCAGCTATTACCTCTCCAAGACAAACTATGTTCTTCATCTTCATATTCAAAACATGTGACCTTGGTTGATTACAAGTGTACCAAATTACCAATAAATATTTTTCCTCTTATTGTGTCATTAATTAGCAAGGATCCTTAACTAGTTTTAGAGGTAGCTGTTCTCGTGATGAATGACATAGTTGTATGAATGACATAGCCACCTGACATAGTTGTATGAATAAACAATCATTCTATCGGGTTAGCCTTGGAGATTTTGTAAGCGAAAAGTGACCCAAAGGGTTATGCTTAGTTGTATGAATGACATAGACACCTGATATATTTGCTTTCATGTAGTACTAATTACTGTGGTCACTTGTTATCTGTTCGCGTGGGCTGAATGGGGGCCTGTATTATCAGGTTTTGTTCACCCCTGTTTATCCGGAAGGTCTGGAGCGCTGGATGCATAGGCCTATCAATATTTTAAATTGCTAAGCACTCGTGTGTCCTGGAATGTTGACGCCAGGACAAATAGTTACCCCTTTCTCCTGAAATGTTGATTAATTTCCGTTTCGGTTGAGAATGGGGCACTCCTAGGTCAAGAAAATTAGCGAAGGTCATGCCCAATTTTCTTGACCTAGAAGGTGCCCGATTCTCAACCAAAACAAAAATTAATCAACATTTAGAGACAATGTTTTATTCTCAGTTTTCCTCTAAATCTGAGAAGAATAGATACTACACTGATCTCATCCAATAACTCTAGTAGCCTTTTTTCCTATTTAGAGCGAACATGGCCGACAACGATGAGGCCGGCGGTTCGGGCAAGCCATTCTGGGAGCTGCCCAGGAGATGGAGGAAGAACCTCACCGCTATGAGGACGCCGCGGAAGACACCGATCCCGACTACACAACCCCTAGTGGCGTCGGGGATGACACCACTGATGGTGCCATCGGGGATGCCACCACTGATGATGGTAGCGAACGCATAGATGGCAGCGAACCGAAGAGGCAACGGAAGGACCGGCGCCCGAACATGCTCGGCACCGTCAAGGAGGAATTTACTGAAGTGTCCTCCAGTGGGCATCCAACGGCACCCAAAGAATTAGTCCGTGGGTACGCAGGACAACTCGGGTGCATTCTCCGGAGCACCGTCTCGATCAACACCGAGAACCTAAGGCATCGTGACCGAGGGAATTTGCGCAAACTCCTCTGCACGAACGATACAAGTTCCCCGGTGACTTCGCAAACACATGCCTCTCAGGGAATAAAGTGAACAGTGCCGCCCTCACGAAGATGAGCATGGCCCTGGCTACTTGGAGAGCCACGGTGAAGAGAAGGATTCTAAGTGGTGATAGTTATGAGAAGATCAAGGAGACAAATCCTTCGATCAGTGAAGCTGACTACCTGGAGTTCAATATCAAGTGCGAGAGCAACGCATCCGTGGAATCAAGTCAGTGGGGGAAAGATATGCGGGACTTGAACTTAGGGGTCCACAAACTCGGTCCCGGCGGTTACAAAGTGGCAAAATCTAAATGGGACAAGGAGGACGCGGAGCGTGCCGAGCAAGGCCTACCGCCCCTCTTCGATAAATACCATGAAAATCAGTCCAAGAACTATGCCAGAGCCCGCTACAAGGTGGAGCCGGTAACAGGGGAGCTTACCACAGATCCGAAGGTGAAGGAGCTTGAGCGTGTTCTGGTAAGGAATACACCCCCGCGTAATTAGCTCCATATGGTTGCATTCTAATTAATGAAGCCAAATTTCTAAATGGTTCACGTTCCTTCCGCAAGAAACTGAAAGCAGTAGCGCGGGGTCTCAGAGCTCCCCGTCTGCCCCTTGGGACACCACTTTAAATAGGGCGTTGAACGTAATGAAACACAAGGATAAGTTCAGTAAGCCATCATTAGCTAGTCGTGTGGCCGGCGAAGGCTTGTCCGCGAAATGGTCGGAATACTATAAGGCTGGGCGAAAGGAGAGAAAGACCAGCTCGGAAAGCCAGGAGCGCGAGTTTAAAGAACTCAAGGCACAAGTGGCGCGGATTCCGGAGATAGTGCAAGAGCAAGTGCGAGACCAACTGGGAGCAACGATCACCGCCATTATGCCTTCCTTGGTTGAGGGGCTGCGGGGGTGGATTGCGGGTGGCCAATAGGGGGCGCCCCTGATTCCCAGCTTCACGGGCAGCAACTCGCACAACGCGCCGGCATTGGTGTCTCCGGCAGAGGCGGCATTGGTGTCTTCGGCGTTGGTGCCGGTATTGGAGCTTAATGCACCCGGGTGTGGGAAGAATACGCCGGCCAGCACCTCGGCAGCAAGCGGCCCCTCCATCACTTGCACGCCCGCCGTTGGCGGTGCCTCGACATTAGCCGAGCTCGACGCCATCACGGTAACTAAGCCTCGGCCGATGACTTCATCTCCTTGCCTTTGACTGGGTATCCCTGACGCCCTACATGTTTTCGCAGGGCGCCACCAATGTTCCATGCACTCTCCTGCACTTCAAGACGGCGAGTTGATCGATGTCGCCAAGGCCAAAATCGTTGAACCAGGCAACCGCGTGTTCCACGGTAATCCGATGCCACCCACCGTGTATAGGGTTCAACTGGTTCGGGTGCTGTGGGGCTGTGACGACTTGTTACCTCCGTATCGACCCCCTGGGGCCGACGAAGATGATGTGATGACCCTCAGCGCCTGCTTAAACTGGTCCATGCTTTGGCCGAAGAGCCAGATTCGTTTGAGGGCGGGGGACACCACCCCACAGACAACACCGCCAGTCGTGCCCGCGCCAAGCCATGGCAAGACCGCCGCAATGCTACCGCCGTCAGCTGATCCAGACATGCATATGGTACAAGATCCGGACGACGACGACGGTACATTTTCCAATGTCGATAAGTACATCAACGAAGATGGGTATGGTGACGAATTCTTGGGGCCTCCTTCTCAAGAACCCAACCCTGCAAAAGACGATCGCGATCTAGCTGGTACCACGGAGAAACCCAATTGCAACAGGCATCGTCTGTTCAGTTCTCAGGAGACGCCTCCAGCTGCCGCCTTCACCGAGACTCAAATAGCCGAGGTGCGAAATATTATCAGCCCCAACACACTCAAGAAGGTGGTCTCTGAGCAGAACTCGATCCCATTACAGCAAAAGAAGCAGAAGGGACGGAAAAGAAAAAATAACAAGGGTGCGAGCCAGCCGGCACCAAGTACGATCCGTGCTCAGGACGGGCCACCAATACCTAAGGATATCTCGAGGAGGGTGCATGTGGTGGGTAGTCCGATGCTACCGACTAATCTGCTCAATGCTGCAACCGGTGCTATGCGGAGTTTACATGATGGTGTTCTTTCTATGGAGAAGCGGCGTCTCTCCGAGAATGATGTGGCATACCCGGTTTTCATGGCCAAGGTGCCAGAGGGCAAGGGCTTTGTCGATAGCACCATTGGGCGTATGATCGTCCTGCGGTTTGATGACATCTTCGCTATGTTTAACCTTTATCCGCTGCACTACACCTTCGTTCGGCTATTTTCGCTCAGTATGGAGATGCGGATCATTAGAGACAAGACCCCGGACATCGTGACAGTCGACCCCTTCTACATGCGTGCCAAGATCTTGGGCAGCGCTGGGGACCGGCAAGTCGCGAGTTCATACCTCGAAGGCGTCATTCTAGCGAACCCAGGTAAGGATAACTTCCTCGTGCCTTACTTTTTCGAGTAAGTCATCCCCTCACCGCCCCGTAACATATGATTTCTTAGATTTCGATCGTTCTTTTTTTCTAACATTCCGTGTTTTGTGCAGTGACACACATTGCACACTCATCCTCTTAAGCCCGAAATATTCCATGGCCACGTATTTCGACTCGGACCGTCAGTCGAATAAAGACTAAACAAATATCAAGAAAGTTCTTGATGATGCTCTCCCCGGCTACGCCAAATCTGGAGGCACCTTCAGGAGGCAAATTTGTAGGTACAGCAAGCACGTGTTCACCCACGTAACGACGTTCCCCTGCGTCAAGCAGCCGCCTGGCAGTCAGAAGGATGCCTACTAAGCCCTCCATCACATGCGGGCGATCGTACGGGACCTTCATCACCTTATGCTACCAAATAATCTCAAAGAATGGGCCGTGCGCTTGTCGGCAATCCAGGACGCGGACATCAAACAAGAATTCTTTCGCATCCAGTAGGAGTTTGCAGAAATCATCTATCAAGATGTCCTTCGTACCTCGGGGCAGTTCTACCTCAAATATCAACCGTCCAATAGTGAAATAGAAACAACGCTACAAATGCAAGCTGACAACGACCGCACATTCATGATCATCATGAAAGACGGCGACTTCATCCACGCTCCGGTCCCTGAGTCGAATCGAAAGTATTGATGCTATGTAGTTCTGAAATATCGATCAGCTCATGTTGTAATTAAACGTTAATGAACTTGTATGTCTCTTTAGTTTGGATAGTCGTTCCACTTATATGTAATCGATGCTATTTATTAGAAGGACCATGAATCGTGTTATTAATGTGTTGCTTTTCTCTTGCGATCCTTTTGTTGCATACTTATATATTGCTTATATATTATCTGTGAATTGCTACTAACGTTTTGTTTGTCTAGTGCATAGAGATGCCGTCGTATGTCGTGTACAAGGGTGAGGTTCCCAGAGTCCACGACGACTGGGAGGAGTGTCGGAGACAGGTTCACCATTTCAGCGGTAACAGTTACAAAGGGTACATCACTAGGGCGGAGGCGGAAGCTAGATATGCGCGCTATCTAGCGGGAGAGAGGAGGGAGCGGAGGAGGAACCGGATGAAGACCAGTTTCATCGCGATGATGCTCATCGTGACCGCAGCTCTCATCTATGTGATGGTAGTTTAGATGATCGATATTGACTTTTTAATGTGACGACAAACTCGGTTAATATGATGAACTTTGCTAATGTCTCGAGACCTAAACTTGGCTAATGTTTGAACTTTGTTCGCTATTTCGAATTTGGAGACTAATATGGTGAATTCTATTGTGTGATGTTTATATTCTGTGCTGTAACATATTTTGTAACCTGTGCAAATACCAGAAAAGCAAAAAATAATAATTCCTAATATTCATAGTAGTGGCGCACCATATTTAGCATTAGTGGCGCACCAAGGCTAAATACTAGTGGCGCATTATGGGGCATAGTAATGGCGCACTTGGGGACATAGGTGAAGGTAAATATGGCCCCTAGGAGGCATAGTAATGGCGCACTGTTGGACATAGTAATGGCGCACTATGTGGTGCGCCTATTATATGGGATACTAATGACGCACCAGAGGTGCGCCATTACTATTTGTTACTAGTGGCATGTTAATAGTGGCGCACCTATAGTGCGCCATTAATAGCAAAAACTGGTGCGTCACTAATAGCTTTTTTTCTAGTAGTGTGATGTTACACATGTCCATAGTGTGAGTACCAAAAAGTGTAAAGTTGATAATGATAGTCCCACTTACATGTGGCACTGCCGCCTTGGTCACATTGGTGTCAAACGCATGAAGAAGCTCCATACTGATGGACTTTTGGAGTCTCTTGATTTCGAATCATTTGACACGTGCGAACCATGCCTCGTGGGCAAGATGACCAAGACTCCGTTCTCCGAAACAATGGAGCGAGCAACTGACTTGTTGGAAATAATACATACCGATGTATGCGGTCCAATGAGTGTCGAGGCTCGTGGTGGCTACCGTTATGTTCTCACCCTCACTGATGACTTGAGTAGATATGGGTATGTCTAATTAATGAAACATAAGTCGGAAACTTTTAAAAGGTTCAAGGAATTTCAGAGTGAGGTAGAAAATCAACGTGACAGGAAAATAAAGTGCCTACGATCTTATCGTGGCGGAGAATACTTAAGTCGCGAGTTTGGCACGCACGTAAGGAAATGTGGAATTGTTTCACAACTCACGCCGCTGGACACACCTCAGCGAAATGATGTGTCTGAACGTCGTAATCGCACTCTATTAGATATGGTACGATCTATGATGTCTCTTACCGACTTACCGCTATCATATTGGGGATATGCATTAGAGACTGCCGCATTCACTTTAAATAGGGCACCGTCAAAATCTGTTGAGACGACACCGTATGAATTATGGTTTGGAAAGAAACCTAAGCTGTCGTTTCTAAAAGTTTGGGGATGCAATGCTTATGTGAAGAAACTTCAACCTGAGAAGCTCGAACCCAAAGCGGAAAAGTGCATCTTCATAGGATATCCCAAAGAGACTATTGGGTATACCTTCTACCTACGATCCGAGGGCAAAGTCTTTGTTGCCAAGAATGGATCCTTTCTCGAGAAAGAGTTTCTCTCGAAATAACTAAGTGGGAGGAAAATAGAACTTGATGAGGTAATTGTACCTCCACTCGAACCGGAGAGTAGCGCAGCACAGGAAGTTGTTTCTGTGGAGCCTGCACCGGCTGGAGAGGAAGTTAATGATGATGATCAAGAAACTTCAGATCAAGTTATTGTTGAGTGTCGAAGGTCCACTAGGACACGTTCCGCACCAGAGTGGTACGGTAACCCTGTCCTAGAGATAATGTTGTTGGACAACGGTGAACCTTCAAACTATGAAGAAGCGATGGCGGGCCCGGATTCCAACAAATGGCTTGAAGCCATGAAATCCGAGATAGGATCCATGTATGAGAACAAAGTGTGGACTTTGGTGGACTTGCCTAATGATAAGCGAGCCATTGAAAATAAATGGATCTTTAAGAAGAAGACTGACGCGGATGGTAATGTGACCGTCTATAAGGCTCGGCTTGTCGCTAAGGGTTATCGACAAGTTCAAGGAGTTGACTACGATAAGACTTTCTCACCAGTAGCGATGTTGAAGTCTGTTCGAATCATGTTAGCAATTGCCGCATTTTATGATTATGAGATCTGGCAAATGGACGTCAAAACGGCATTCCTTAATGGCTTCCTCAAGGAAGAACTGTATATGATACAGCCGGAAGGTTTTGTCGATCCTAAAGATGCTAACAAGGTATGCAAGCTCCAGCGCTCCATCTATGGGCTGGTGCAAGCATCTCGGAGTTGGAACATTCGCTTTAATGAGGTGATTAAAGCGTTTGGGTTTGTACAGGTTTATGGAGAACCCTGTATTTACAAGAAAGTGAGTGGAAGCTCTATAGCATTTCTTATATTATATGTGGATGACATACTAATAATGGGAAATGATATAGAACTCTTGGAAAGTATAAAGGCCTACTTGAATAAGTGTTTTTCAATGAAGGACCTTGGAGAATCTACTTACATATTAGGCATCAAGATCTATAGAGATAGATCGAGACGCCTCATAGGTCTTTCACAAAGCACATACCTTGAAAAGATATTGAAGAAGTTCAATATGGATCAGTCCAAGAAGGGGTTCTTGCCTGTGTTACAGGTTGTGAGATTGAGTACGACTCAATGCCCGACCACGGCAAAAGATAGAGAAGAGATGAGTGTCATCCCCTATGCTTCAGCCATAGGCTCTATCATGTATGCCATGCTGTGTACCAGACCTGATGTGAACCTTGCCATAAGTTTGGTAGGGAGGTACCAAAGTGATCCCGGAGCGGAACACTGGACAGCGGTCAAGAATATCCTAAAGTACCTGAAAAGGACAAAGGACATGTTTCTCGTATATGGAGGTGCCGAAGAGCTCGTCGTAAAGGGTTACGTCGATGCTAGCTTCGACACAGATCCGGAAGACTCCAAGTTGCAAACCGGATACGTGTATATTTTGAACGGAGGGGCAGTCAGCTGGTGCAGCAGCAAGCAAAGCATCGTGGCGGCATCTACATGTGAAGCGGGGTACATAGCTGCTTCGGAAGCAGCAAAGGAAGGAGTCTGGATGAAGGAGTTCATCACCAACCTAGGAGTAATTCCAAGTGCGTCGGGCCCGATGACTCTATTCTGTGACAACACTGGAGCTATTGCCCTTGCGAAGGAGCCCAGGTTTCACAAGAAGACAAGACACATCAAGAGCCGCTTCAACTCCATCCGTGATTACATTCAGGAGGGAGATATAGATATTTGTAAAGTGCATACAGATCTGAATGTCGCAGATCCCTTGACTAAACCTCTCTCACGAGCAAAACATGATCAACACCAGAATGCTATGGGTGTACGATTCATCACAATGTAACTAGATTATGGACTCTAGTGCAAGTGGGAGACTGTTGGAAATATGCCCTAGAGGCAATAATAAAATGGTTATTATTGTATTTCCTAGTTCATGATAATTGTCTATTGTTCATGCTATAATTGTATTAACCGGATTAACCGGAAACCAGAATACATGTGTGAATACATAGACCACAACATGTCCCTAGTGAGCCTCTAGTTGACTAGCTCGTTGATCAATAGATGGTCACGGTTTCATGAACATGGACATTGGATGTCATTGATAACAGGATCACATCATTAGGAGAATGATGTGATAGACAAGACCCAATCCTAAGCGTAGCACAAGATCATGTAGTTCGTCTGCTAAAGCTTTTCAATGTCAAGTATCGTTTCCTTAGACCATGAGATTGTGCAACTCCGGGATACCGTAGGAATGCTTTGGGTGTGCCAAACGTCACAACGTAACTGGGTGGCTATAAAGGTGCACTACGGGTATCTCCAAAAGTGTTTGTTGGGTTGGCACGAATCGAGACTGGGATTTGTCACTCTGTGTGACGGAGAGGTATCTCTGGGCCCACTCGGTAAGGCATCATCATAATGAGATCAATGTGACTAAGGAGTTATCCATGGGATGATGTATTACGGAACGAGTAAAGAGACTTGCCGGTAACGAGATTGAACAAGGTATAGAGATACCGACAATCGAATCTCGGGCAAGTATCATACCGATAGACAAAGGGAATTGTATACGGGATTGATTGAATCCCCGACATCGTGGTTCATACGATGAGATCATCATGGAGCATGTGGGAGCCAACATGGGTATCCAGATCCCGCTGTTGGTTATTGACCGGAGAGGTGTCTCGGTCATGTCTACGTGTCTCCCGAACCCGTAGGGTCTACACACTTAAGGTACGATGACACTAGGGTTATCAGGAAATGTTGTACGTGGTTACCGAAGGTTTTTCGGAGTCCCGGATGAGATCCCGGACATCACTAGGAGCTCCGGAATGGTTCGGAGGTAAAGATTGATATATAGGAAGTCCATTTTTGGTCACCGGAAAGTTTTTGGGCTCATCGGTAGTGTACCGGGAGTGCCGGGAGGGTGCCGAAGGACCCCCGGGGGAGGGTGTGACGACCATAGGACTTCGTGGGCCCTTAGAGGAGGTGTACCAGCCCTTTTTGGGCTGGCCAAGACCATCTAGAAAGGCCCATGCGGCTGGGATCAAGAGATAAAGGGCAAAATGATTTTAAAAGAGGAGATCCACCTCCCTTGTGGGAGGTGGACTCTATCCCTAGTTCGGCCGAACCTCTCCTCCTTGGAGGAGGGGCCAAGGCAGCCCTCCCTCTACCTCATCCTATATATATGCAAGGTTTTGGGCTGATTTGAGACACAACTTCTCTCTATCACGGCGCAGCCCTACCCTTCATCTTCCTCGTTCTCCGTAGCGCTTGGCGAAGCCCTGCCGGAGTCCACGTAGCTCCACCGTCACCACGCCGTCGTGATGCCGGAGATATCCCTCAATCTCTCCCTCCTCCTTGCTATATCAAGGTGCGGGAGACGTCACCGGGATGTACGTGTGTTGAACGCGGAGGTGCCGTTGTTCGGTGCTAATATCGGAGTCCACCGCGATCTGAATCGTTGCGAGTACGACTCCACCAACCGCGTTCTTGTAATGCTTCTGCTTAGAGATCTTCAAAGGTATGAAGATGCAATCTCTCCCCACTTGTTGCTGGTTTCTCCTAGATAGATCTTGGTGACACGTAGGAAATTTTTGATTTACTACTACGTCTCCCATCAGTGCTTAGGCGAAGCCCTGCTAGAATAGTTCCACCACCACCGCCATCGCACTGCTGGAGAACTACTCTACCTCTTCGCCCCCTCTTTGTTGATCAAGAAGGCGAACATCGTCATCGAGTTTTGCATGTGCTGAACGCGTCGTTCGTTCGTCGCTAGATCGTGATTGGATCGCGGGACGGCTAGCGATTTGGAACGCAAAGACGTTCGACTATATCAACCGCGTTTCTTAACGCTTCCCTCTTAGCGATCTACATGGGTAAGTAGATCCACTCTCTCCCTCGTAGATGTTCATCACCATGGATAGATCTTGCGTGTGAGTAGGAAAATTTTGTTTCCCATGCAATATTCCCCAACATATAATCCATGGACTCACATTAGGCATAAAGAACTCACATACTTATTGCAAAATTTTATGAGCCCTTGAAGCAAAGTATTACTACGCATGCCCCTAGGGGGGAGGTTGGTAGGAGTTAACCATCGCGCAACCCCGACCTTCACACAAAAGATAGACAATCAAGGATAAATTGTGCTCTAACTTCCTAGAATAACGGGAGACTATACGTGCATGCTTCGGGATCACAAACCTTAACACCAATATCTTGCTAAACACGATCGTCTACAAGTACCTCCCACATATTATCATCTCTATATCGCAAAACTATTGCAAGCAATCAAACATATCATACTCAGTGATCTATAAGTTCTATGTAGGATTTTATGACTAACCATGCAAATGACCAATTCCTTTTGACTCTCAAAATAGTTATAAGTGAAGAAAGAGAGTTTAATTCTTTCTACAAAAGACCATGCTCTAATAAATATAAGTGAAGCAAAAGAGCATTCTTCCAATAACGATTTTCTATGTGAAGAGAAACAAGCAATCCAAACTTCAAATGATATAAGTGAAGCACATGAAGCATTCTATAAAGCCATACTCAAAAGATATAAGTGAACACTACTGCAATCAGGATCTTTGCTGTCAGCCAGCTCTTTTTCGTCTGCTAGCTGACGGCAAAGAAGGTCTTTGCCATAAGCTTAAATAAAACTAACGGCAAACAAAGAGCTGACGACAAAGATGTCATTGCCGTCAGCCTACTCTTTGCCGTCTGCTAGCATACGACAAAGAGGACGGGTGGCTCACAATGAGAACCAGCTAACGGCCACTCTCTTTGCCATCTGCTCTTTGTTGTCTGCTAGTAGACGACAAAGAGGAAAGGTGGCCCACAACAAGAACCAGCTAATGGCCACTCTCTTTGCCGTCTGCTAGCATACGGCAAAGAGAGTGGCCATCTAACGGCTGTTTCCCCCGGCCCCACCCCACTAACTAAGGCTCGTGATGATATTTGGTGGCGGGAGGCCCCATGGCTCGATAGCCATTGGGGATGGACTGATACGTTGTCCTAGAACTCTCCCGGAGATCAAGAAGCGCCAGACGAGCTCTGATCCTGAGATAAGGCCTCGTCCACGGCCAATGGAGCTCGCCATTGAGGCTAGGGCCCAGGACCTTCTGGCGGAGGCAAACAGGCAGGCTGCGTAGAGAGAGAGGGACATGGAGGAGAGGATGACTAGGCTGTTGGAGGAGGAGAGGAACCGGAACGACGTGTCTCACCGGGCCCTATACGAGCTCCTCATGGTAAGTTTCTCCTACATATTAGCCAAATCATGCACGTAATGTTCGTTTCATCACTAACTAATATGAATGACTCGTGAAAACAAAATGTGCAGACCGTGTGCCAAAACAATGGTCAGACCCCTCCATCGATGACCCATATTGCTATAGCACCCACGGTGAGTTTCATTTGAATGGTCATTAGTTACTAGTATTCACATTTGAGTTGCATCATGCTAAGGAGACATTGCAAATGATCTTTGGTGCAGCGTGCCTCCCGACAAGCATCGAGCGATCCTTCTGCGTCTGCCGCAACCCCGACCGGTCCTTCTACGTCTCACCCTGGTGCAAACCCGACCGATCCTTCACCTCCGTGATGATGGTAAGTTTTCCCGAGTGTTTTGCTTAACAAATGCATACTTAGCTTAATAAATGACCTACTTAGCTCCAAAATGACCTATACTTAGCTTATTTTCCTCAAAAATGACATAATAACCTTACTTACCTCCAAAATGATATATTCTATCTAGGATAGCTACAAAATGACCTATACTTAGCATTTTTCCTCCAAAATGACTTGATATGCTTAGTTAGCTAGAAAATGGTATAACTACCTAGGATAGCTCAATAATGATCTATAGCTAGCTTAGGTAGTTCATTTATGACATAATTAGCTCACTTAGGTACAAAATGGCATAACTACCTAGGATAGCTCAATAATGATCTATAATTATCTTAGCTAGTTCATTTATGACATAATTAGCTCACTTACGTAAAAAGTGGGATAATAACCTTGGTTTAGCTCCAAAATGACCTATACTTAGCTTATTTTCCTCGAAAATGACATAATAACCTTACTTAGCTCCGAACTGACATACTTTACCTAGGATAGCTATAAAAGGACCTATACTTAGCATGTTTTCCTCCTAAATGACTTAATATGCTTAGTTAGCTGAAAAATTTCATAACTACCTTGGATAGCTAAATAATAATCTATACTTAGCTTACCTAGTTCATTTATGACATAATTAGCTTACTTAGGTAAAAAATGTTATAATAACCTTTGTTTAGCTCCAAACTATCATATAATTAGTTTATTTTCCTCCAAATGACAAAATAACCTTACCTAGCTCCAAAATGACCGATTTTAACTAGGATAGCTCTAAAATGACCTACACTTACCATTTTGTCCTCCAAAATGAATAAATATGCTTAGTTGGCTAAAAATGGCATAACTACCTAGGTTAGCTCCAAAATGACCTATTTACCAATCTTAGCTCTAAAATGACCTACACACTTAGCATTTTTACCTACCTTAGCTAAAAATGGCATTTTTACCTACCTTAGTTAGAAGAAGGAGAAGATAAAGAAGAGGAGAGGAGAAAAATAAAGAGAAGATAAATTCTTCTTCTTTTTCTTCTAGCTAGTCTTCTTCTTCTAACTTTCATCTTTTCTAATTTGCAGATTTGCTATAGATGAGGAAGCTTGCATTGATGGAATGTACTCTTCTACTTGTGCTTCCTTTTTGTTTATGGAAACTTGTTGGAAACTTGTTTTGGATATGTATGTATGGATATGTTGTTGGAAACCATTGTATGTTCGATATGTTGTTGGGAACTTGTATGTTGGATATGTTGTTGGAAACTTATTGTTGGTATGCTTGTTGAAATTATTTTGAAATGTGGCAGACCGCAAAGCTGCCACGTGGCAGCTACCTGTGCAACCTAGGGTAGCACTAGGCCGGCCCAGGTCGTTTCTTTACCGTCCGCTAACAGACAACAAAGACCTAAGGTTCTTTGTCGTCTGCCAGCGGACGGCAAAGAAACAACCTGGGCTGGCAAAGAAACAGGTGATTTGCCGTCCGCTGGCAAACGTCAAAGATCCTTAGGTCTTTGTCATCTGCCAGTGGACGGCAAAGCACGCCATTAACCCCTTAATGGTCGTCGGCTGCCACGTGTGTTGTCCATGGTCTTTGTCGTCTGCTGGCAGACGACAAAGACCTAAGGATCTTTGCCGTCTGCCAACAGACGGCAAAGCACCCTTTACCGTGGCTTATTCAGCCGGACGGTTGGCCATCTGTTGGCCGACGGCAAAGCCTTTGTCGTCCGCCATGCAAGCCTTTGCCGTTCGGGATGGCTGACAGCAAAGTTGCTAATTCCTGTAGTGGAAGTGCAATGAGCATTCTATAAATCAATCATGGACTAACTCATACCAGCATGGTGCATAAACTAAATGCAAAAGACACTCCAAGATTTGCACATATCACATAAATGAAACGAATTTGAAAACATACCAATACTTGTTGAATAAAGATGGCATGCCTTTTGGGGAATTCCAAAGCTTAGACGCTTGAGTCTTCTTGGATATTTACTTGGGGTGCCTTCTTGAACTCTTGCCTCTCCTTCTTCTCCTCATATCGAGACCTACTCGATCTTCGAACACTTCATCCACACAAAACTTAACAGAAGACTGGTAAGATCCGTTAGTATAATAAAGCAAAATACCACTTTTGGTATTATTGAAAACCAATTCATATTTTATATTTGGATTATCCCTGTTGTATTATAACTTTTACACGGCTTACACCACCGGTAAAATCGATAGTTTCATCAAAACAAGCAAACACAATGTATCAAAAACAGAATATGTCTTAAACAGGACAGTCTATAGTAATATGAACGTTGATAATACTTTTGTAACTCCAACAATTCTGCAAAATTCGTGATTTTGTATATAAATATTGTGTAAAAATTTCAGAAACTTCCACCCTTCCAGTAAAAAATGAAAATTCACGCACTACAGCCAAAGTTTTTGTTTTACACCGCACATAGCAACAAGCAATCAAATTATCCTAAAGGCAAATCTTGGCACATTATTTTTATAATACTATGGATTTGTACAAGGGAATAATTAGTTTTTCTAGAAATGTTTCCGTGATTCAAGATTCACAAAGTTTCCATGGGCATGAACAAAAGGTCAAGGACGTCACCCACTTCAATGATGCTCATCATCTCTCTCACTTTCACCTTTCCTTTTGTGAAGTTTTAGGTTCCCCTCAATATTTGTTTTTGTTTTAAAACTTTATAAAAGCACACAACAGAATAAAATGACTCTCTAAAACTTTCGGGTTGTCTCCCTGGCAGCTCTTTCTCTAAAGCCATTAAGCTAGTCATAAAGTGCTCAAGTAATGAATCCACCCGGATCCCAAGGTATATCAAAGACAATTTTAATTAACAATGATTTCTAATTTAGTAGTGGGAAAAATGTGATGTGTATCATATAATAATGAAGTCTAACTCTCTTCCTATGCACTGGCATGTCATAAAAGAATAATTCATTCACACAAAGTAAGGGCCAATCCATAGCATACGTAGTTTCTTGCAATTTTATTGTATTGGAAACATACAGAGGTGAAGATGTAGTTCCTCTCTCATAATAATTGTAAGTAGGAGAAGCAAGGACATGCATGTTATATTCATCAAAATCATCATGTGTAGTAGCAAGACAAAACCCATCAATGTAATCCTTAACAAGAGCAAACTTCTCCGATATACTGTAGTTGGGAGAATTCAAAAAGATAATAGGACTATCATGTGTGGGTGCAATAGCAACAATTTCATGCTTAACACAAGGAACTATAGAAAGTTCATCTTCATAAGCATAATTCATATTGGCATCTTGGCCACAAGCATACGAAACATCAAGTTCATCAAAAAGGGATATTTCAAATGAATCCAAGGGATCATGGCAATTATCATAGCATTCATCCTTCGGTAAGCACGAAGGGTAATTAAACAATGTATGAGTTTAAGAGTTACTCTCATTAGAAGGTGGGCACGGGTGATCAATCCGCTCTTCCTCCTTTTGTTCTTCGCTCTCCTCCTCATCTTTTTTATCTAATGAGCTCACAATTTCAGCAACTTCTTCTTACATAGATCCCTGCAAAATATAAGTCTCTTCCGAGGCAGCGGACATTCTCTCAATAAATTCAATATTATCAGCATTGCATTCATAATTATCATAAAAAAATTAAGTATGACAAGAATTTCAGATTCGTAAGAAATATCATCATCATACTTTTCAATCAAAGAAGCAATTTCATAAGCACCTTTAAAAGTAACAAATTCTTCTATTCGTTCCACATCATAGTAATCATAAATACCTTTAGAGTAAGATGCCAAGGTTTCATTATCATTAAACTTACATTGAAAGGGAAGGTGTGGAGCCTCTATCTTGGAGCAACAAGTATAATCACATTTCAAGCATGCATCCCAAGCAAACCATTCCAGCATTATAATTTGATCCCATAAGTGTCTCCCTTTTTGAGATAAGAGATAATACCTATAGTACTCATGTTGATCCAATGTGTATCCCATTATAAAGTTCATTGAGGATTTCTCTGGATTATCGAAGGAGTAATTAACGTGTTTCACATAACTAGCATCGAGGGTTTTAGGAGGTTCCCCATCTCCATGAGTAGCAAAATACCACTATTTTTTTGGTGTTTCGTGCTCCATATCCATAAATAAATATATAAAACAACTAAAAACATAAAATAAAAATTACTTAGTGATAAAGCAAACAAGCACACACGAGAATATTCAGCCCATGCTATTGCTCCCCGGCAATGGCTCCAGAAAAATGTCTTCATAACCCACAAGTGTAGGGGATCGTTTGTAGACTTTTTCAATAAGTAAGAGTGTCGAACCCAACAAGGAGTTAAAGATAGAACAAATATCCCCTCAAGTTCTATCGACCATCGATACAACTCTACGCACACTAATGCTTGCTTTACCTAGAATAGGTATGAAACTACTTTGCAGGAATAAAACTAGAAGTACTTTGCAAGATAATAAATAACATGGAAATAAAGATAGGTGTTGTTATAATAAAATAAAAATAAAAGTAAATACTTGAGTAGAAAACTTTTTGTGTAACGCAAGAGAAAGATTGTCCATAGGCAATTGAATATGATACGATAGATACTTGTTATATGCAATGAGGGAGAGGCATACCCTAACACACTTTTCGTATTTGGATCATATGCACTTATGATTGGAACTATAGCAAGCATCCACAACTACTAAAGATCATTAAGGTAAAACCCAACCATAGCCTTCAGTATCAAGTCCTCTTTACTTCCACACGCAACAACCCACCTACTCAGGCTTATGCTTCTGTCACTCAAGCAACCCTCCATAGACAAATCATGAACATGTTGCAACACCCTACAGCGGCGATCCCTCACACTTGCGCGACACAGAGGGAACAATATGACAGCACCATATCAACATACAACTCACATCCATAACATCATACCACAATTAACCATAGGACAAAAGACATCTAGTCAAATATCATAGGATAGCCAAATATCTTTGGGAAATAATATATGGAGTTGAGCACCATATTTAAGTACAGATTACAGTGTGGAAGATAGGTGTTACACCACTGCAAGAGGGGGAGAGTTGGTGTTGACGGTGGCAAGATTGTTGATGTAGATTGTCGTCGTGATGATTTGCCCAGTGGCGTTCTGGCGCCACCAGGAGAGAGAGGGGAGAGAGCCCCCCTCATTTTTATTCTTCCTTGGCCTCCCCTCTAGATGGGAGAAGAGTTCCACCTCTGTTCCATGGCGACCATGGCAGCGGAGGGGCGTGAGCCCCTCCGAGATTGGATCTTCCTCTTTATTCTCTTCTATTTCGCGTTCCTGTTTTCTAGCCAAAATGGTTTCTTATATTTCCGGAGATCCATAACTCCGAGAGAGCTGAAATTTTGAGGGGATTTTTATCCAAAAATTAGCGTTCTTGCGCCCGAAGGAGAGATCAAGCCGACATATGAGGTGCGCACAGTCCACCAGACCGTATTTGGGCTCTGGGTCGCGCCCTGGTAGAGGGTGGAGGCTGTGGGACCCCGTTTGCATTGACTCCACTTCTCAAAAATCATAAATATTCCAAAAAAATCTCCGTAAATTTTTATCGCGTTTGGACTTCATTTGATATGGAATTTCAGCGAAACAAAAAACAAATAAAAAACAGGAACTATCACTAGGCACTGGACCAATAGGTTAGTCCAATATATCATATAAATTTTTTCCAAAAGTATGTAAAAGTTGTATAATATTGGAATGAATAAATAAAAAATTATAGATACGATGGAGACGTATCAAAGTGTTGTGAGTAATAATAGTATATAGTTTTGTAGCAAGATAATTTGTAACAAATAACAAGTGACAATAGTAGCAAAGGTGCAGCAAGGTAGGCCAATCCTTTTTGTAGCAAAGGACATGCCTGAAAGTACTCTTATACTAAACAAGTTATCCTGAGGACACATGTGAATTTTTGTGTAGTCATGTTCATCATGTTGAGTTGATTCGAGTTTGCTGCTTTGATAATTTGATATCTGGGTGGACCGGTGCTAAGGTGATGTTCTTACTTGAACTAACAACCTAATTATGATTACCCCTCTCGCAAGCATCCGCAACTACGAAAGAAGAATTAAGATAAATCTAACCATAGCATGAAACATGTGGATCCAAATCAGCCCCTTACGAAGCAACGCATAAACTGGGGTTTAAGCTTCTGTCACTCTCGCAACCCATCATCTACTTGTTAATCCATAATGGCTTCCCTTAGGCCCATAGCATGATGAAGTGTCATGTAGTCGACGTTCACATGACACCACTAAGAGAAGTAACAACATACATATCATCAAAATATCGAACGCATACCAACTTCACAAGATTACTTATAACAAGACTTCTCCCATGTCCTCTAGAACAATAGTAACTACTCACACATCATCAACATTTTCAAGATCAGAGGTATAATAATGATGATTAATGATCTGAACATAATCTCTTCCACCAAGTAATCCAACAAGCATCAACTACAATATGTAATCAACACAACTAGCAACCCACAAGTACCAATCTAAGGTTTTGGGACAAAGATTGAATACAAGAGATGAACTAGGTTTGGAGATGAGATGGTGCTGGTGAAGATGTCGATGAAGATTGATCCTCCCACGAAGGAGGAAGCGTTGGTGACGACGATGCCTTCGATCTCCCCCTCCCGGAGATGAATTTCCCCGGCAAAATGTGACTACCAAAGTGCAAAAGGGCCTCTACCTAGGTTTCCACCTCGAGACGGCGGCGCTTCATCCCAAAAGGTTGCTTATGATTTTTCTAGGGTAAAACATACCATATAGGAGAAGAGGGGCATCGGAGAGCCAACAGGGGGCCCACAAGCCATCAGGGCGTGCCCTAAGGGGGCACCCTGTTGGCTTGTGCCCTGCTGGTGGCCCCCCTCTGGTATATTTTGGTTCCAAAAATTCTTAAATATTCCAAAAATATTCTCCGTGAAGTTTCACGTCATTTGGAGTCTGGTGATTTTTCTGTCTTTTTCTCGGTTTTCCGTTCCAGAATTCTAGTTTTCAGATATTTCCTTCCTTGTGGTGTACCTTGAATATTCAGAGAGAAAAGACATAAGAATTGTATAATAATATGAAATAATGAACAAGAATGAAGTAAATAGTAATAAGAATTCGTGATGCAAAATGGACCTATCATGCCACAGCTCTCCATGGATAGTTTCCCTTCCACACCCACCCAATCATCCATATTTTCACCATTTCATTTCTTTTTCTCGTCTCGTATCCCCCTTAGGACCTGTCCTGCCCATTGAGCTCCGCTGCCATCCCTCAACCAGCTGGCGGCTCCTTCCAAGCATTCGACGTCGCGACCGCCATCGGATCTGCTCGTCATCGTCTCGCTCGCTTCGACCGCCGCCGCTTCGTTTTCCGCCTTGACTGCGCGCATACCCCGTCATCTGCATCAATCACCGCCGCCGCCATCCTCTACCTCTACCGACGTCCCCCGCCTCTACCGCTGCCGTCACGTCCGTGGCCGGAAAAGCTGCCAATGGTGTACTATCTCTGTGACCTAATTAATCTCTAGGTTTTACAATTTGCATCTTATGAATTGGTAGGTGAACTTATATTTTAGGGTTTCAACTGCAGAAACTAGTACTTCTTGGAACATTGCTAAATATGAGAAGTGCGAGTGATGTTTGAACATTGCTAAATATGAGAAGTGCATTGTGATGTTTGAATTTTCTTACATATGGGAAGTGCATGGGCTTCATGTTATTCACATGGAATGGAAAAAGAATGACAACGTTTTTGCAAAATGTTGATTCATTTCCGTTTCGCCAAATACCTGTCACTCAATGTGTCAACTTTTTAAGCAAAGTTCATGCCGAATTTTGTTTGCTATGAAAATATTGTTTAATTTGCTTACATATGACAAGTGCTTGGGTTTAGCACGGACATTGGTAAATATAAGAAGTGCATTGTGATGTTTGATCTTACATATGGGAAGTTTGTGGGCTTCATCTTATTCACAGGGAATTGAAAAGGAGTGACAAAGGTTTTTGCAAAAACGTTGATTCATTTTCGTTTTGTCAAATTTCTGTCACCCAATGTGTCAAATTTTGTAGCCAAGTTCATGCCATATTTCGTTTGCTATGACAATATTGTTTAATTTGCTTACATATGAGAAGTGCTTGGGTTTAGCATGAACATTGCTAAATATGAGAAGTGCATTGTGATGTCTGAATTTTCTTACATATGGAAAGCGCATGGGCCCCATCTTATTCACAGGGAATTGAAAAGGAGTGACAAAGTTTTTGCAAAATGTTGATTGATTTCCGTTTCATCAAATTTGTGTCACTCAATGTGTCAACTTTTTAAGCAAAGTTAATGCCAAATTTTTTCGAACCCTTCTTTGCTAGTTCCGATTCTCATAATTACGTTCATAAGCTAGTATTCATGTCAGCCACGTACAATTGAGAAGTGCTTTGTAATGATTATTAGGGATCATGAGGTGTCAGATCTACCATATTTGTAAATGTTCATGTATGGACAGTGTGGATACAGCAATATATTTCGGACTCTTCTTGACGAATGGATTTAAAAAACCGTGGTAACAGTCTTTAACTTTAATTAATATTATATTCTGATCTTTTGTATAATTATTGTACAACTTTATTGTTAACGATTAACTGCTGCATGGTGTATCCCATGCAACACAATGACCGACTTTAACAATTTATGCGATAATGTTATGTACTTTGACGACGATAACTGGCGCACATTCGAATTGGATCTACGTAAACAAAAGGATAGAACCATCATATATGACGAAGGATGGGAGCAGTACATTGCCCAAAATAAGTTCACCGAATTAGAGTACATATCCTTTTTCTTGAAAGGACCGGTCAATAGGTTAAGGGCAATGCATTTCTGTAGCGGTGACGATGACGATGACCAGGATCATGACGATAGCCAAGATCACCAGGATGATGGAGACAGTGAAGATGATGACGACAACCCTGAAGATGAGAACATCAGAAGTTGCCTATGAAGATGTTTTCTGTAGTGGACATCCCTTCCGTGACGCGTCGTCAGTACTGCAGGAGTATACAATGGATCAGCAGGGCGTGTCATTAGCGTTCAGTACAAGACGGAATCAGACGGACGCATATCCTTCTATGAGTCCTGCTGGCCGAAGTTCATGATGGGGAAAAAGAAAACGAAGTATGGACACCCTTGTGATAATCATCATAAATCTACACTCTAACATATGTATATTGTAGTCCGTATTGGAATCGTTTTTAGCCCAAATCCTGTTTCTTTGAGGTAATAGTCCGTATTGAAATCTAAAACACTTGACGGAGGGTGTAGATTTGATCAAACACGAAAGGTGCGGCAATTCCTCAATTCCTTAATAGGGTTCCTTCCCGCGCGCACCCCGCCGCCGCCTCCCGCCGTCGTCCCTCGTCCTGTCATCCAGCCGCATCCACACCTCCGACGCTCCCTCCTCCCTCCGTCGCACCCAAGGTCAGCGCCTCCGCCCCCCACTCGAAGGTCTGCCTCCGGCCTCCAAGATCCGACGCCGGCCCTGCTTCAAGCTCCCCGACGCCGGCCCCTGTTCCAACCTCCACCTTCCCTCCGCTTCTCTGCCCCGTCACCGATCCCTTCTGCTCTGCCGCTTCTCCCCGGACATCCCCGGCCACTATCGACAGTCACGCGAGGCCGAGGTAAGCATTGAAACACTTGTTTTTTCTTTTGGTTAAAACCATTGTTAAGTAAATCTTTAACTGTTAGCAGCTCAACATAGTACTGCCATTGCTTGATTGCTACTTAGTTTGTGCCTATTTCATGTTAATTACTTTCAGAAACTTGTATTCTCCCTTGTTCCGGTGTCTATGCTATTCTGTATCAATCAGTTGTACGTCTAGCTGGTTGGCGAGTTTTTTAATGTGCTTATATCATGAATAAGATATTGATGTTTTCTGTCTTAACAGAAAACTGAGACCAAGCAGCTAATTGAGGTAATTGCAAGCACCAAGCAGACAGGTCACGAGGAGAGAGCAAGTTTTGGTTGATTTCAATCTCTTTAACCAAGTTTTTCGGTTTGTCAAGTCTTGATAGAGATGGATGTTGCGGTACGTTATCTCGCCCTCTTGTGTGTCACTACCTTGTCCTTTGATGCTTGTGTCATGTGAGTGAGAGGCGGTGCTAGAGTCCAGCTTTTGATACAATGCTTGGGTGCCACTCCTTACCATTGATAATTGTGCGCATGACCATGGTTGCGTAGGTTTTTGTGAGATAGGGTTAGGGTGTGGTCGTGGTCATTGTCTGGATCTCTGAGATTCTGATCTTGTTTGATGTTTTCTTTTGTCTCCAAGGATCGATGGTCGCCTTTTTTGTTAGAGGACGAGAAGATTATTACCAAGGTTAGCCTCCATCTTGACTTACAAAAAAAGCTTATATGCAAAAGGAGATGTTTTTTGGGGGTCTTTCAAGAACAAATTGACTTTGTTATTTGCTTACCCAATGATCTACATATCAATTATATTCTAAATCTTATTTTTTTCTCATATTTAATTTTCCACCTCTTCGTAGTTTGATGGTATTCGTTTACGAAATACAAATGATAATGGCATTCTCCTAGTGACGAATTTCCAGTTTCTTTTCGTGGTAAGTGTATATTACGTGGGTCTCTTCGCACATCATCCTACTACTATTCATCTATGGAGTATGGTGTTTTCTTTTACATAGTAAAGAAACAAAAAGCAAGTTGGGTACCATCCCTCTTACTACAGTTGAGCAAATAAAGGTAAGTTCTTTTAGGTTACCTTTATAGCTAGCTTTATTCTGACTTTCATTATTGTATCATATCTATAAAATTTAATATCTAATTGTTGCGACTTGTGACCCGGATTAAGAAAAAAAATCAATGTGTTGCTGGGGTGGGAGGTGTTGTATGGTTGTGCTTAGTGGGGGAGAGGAGATACAGCAAAATTAGGGCAACTTCACATTGGATTTGGCATGGGGACCACCTGCCATTGGGAGGCAGCGATGGAGAAGCAATAGGAGGTGGCCCATCATATGTCTTGAGGCCACCTTGGAAGACATGATGAATGTGAATGGAGGCCGGTAGCTCAAGGTGATAGGCTGCGTTGTTGATCTTGGTAGGGATGCGATACAATCCATAGTAGCAAGGCCCCAGCTTGCCCTTTGCTGCCCAGGAGAGAGCTGGCTGCACTGTGATGAAGGACATCCAAACTTAGTCACCAACATTGAAGTGAAGCTTGTGGTGATGACCACCATAGTGCACCTTGGTGTACTCCTGAGCTTGCAGTAGACGAGTCTGCACATCAGCCAGCAAGAGGTCACAATCTTGAAGCGTAGGATCAAATTAGTTACTAAAGTGCGTACTTCACTCGATCTGTAGTGCGCATCAGTAGGATCCTGATCATACAGTACTTGTAACGATGATTTCTTGAGCGTGGAATGAAAGGATGAATAGCAAAATTCACCCTAGGGGAGCCAGCGCACCCAGGCGTCGATGATCTGCGGTCATGCAGCAGAGGTGCATGGCACTTGTGGTGTTGATTGCCTCAGTCTGGGGTGAAAGAGAGTGCTCATCAGAATTCATTTGCCGGAGTTCCACGACATTAGGACACCCTTGCCATGGTTGGTCGGGAACTCCAGCTTGTGAAAGTGCAGAGGTCTTCTATTGACGTGGTCATCAGTGGGGGTGGGCACCCCACCCCTTGGGCAACGTTGACCATAGCAGCATGATCTCTTGTGTGTCCAACCAGGTCATGATCAGAGCAGTGGATGTCGCTGGAGGAGGTGTCCGCCGAGGGATCTTGGTGGTGTCGATGGCGATATTCACAGGCACGGGCCTGTATTGAGAACCCCTTATTCATAGGATCGCAACAAGATAGTTTCTACATTATTTACAAAAAAAGAATCCAAAATAGGAAGAGAAAAATCAAGAAGCCTCTTATGACCAACATAAGGGAAAGGAAGAAAGACAGACGAACCAGCCTGAGCAGCCACCCTTTAAGAAGTGTGTAATAGCTCACTGATCGAGCACACTTGCACTGAAGATGATACGGGCTAAGCAATCCAACAAAGCCGGGATGTCACAAACTCACAATGCATTGGTAGGGAGTGTTTCGCCTTAGAAGGAAGTAACTGCGAAAGCAGGGGTTTGACTACTGGCAGTAGTGTCAGCACCAAGAGGGGCAATGGCAAGATATTGCTGCTTCTGTTCGTGAAGAGAAACGATGGCCATCATACTGCCCTACATGAAGGGCACCCCATCTGGTGCAGCTGAATTGGACGCACCTTTCACATGATATTAGTGGTTCCAAATACTTTTGATTATATTGATTATGTGGTGGATTAAAGAGAAATGTAAATTAGTACATGTAAAAATTGGTTCGTGACCATCTTAAATTACTCAATGTACCTATTTTGTGACATGAGTTAAAGCCATGTTTTTTTCTCCAGGAACATGATGTAAGGTCTTTTGAAATAATCGGTACGCATTTAATGTTTGGAGTTCTCTTTGAATACAAATATATGTCTATTTTAATGGTTTTTCGGTTCAGGTCACGATATGAGGGTGCTGGTGTTTGATTTGAAATCTGAACAGAAGCAAGAGGTATGGTACTTATATGCAAGGCAACACTGCATTTTGTTTTCTCATGTGTCCGCACGTCCTTATATCATATAGCTAGTTATTTTATCCCAATTCAACTTTTATTTGACTTGATAGCTCAGCTTTGGTATATGGCATCTAAAACATGCTAACATTGTATAAAAAAAATACATTCTAGAGTACATGCACTGTGGTAGAAATCTTTGTATTATAACTTCATAATTTGTTTAAAAACCTTTGGGTGTGATAACTAAAAACATGGCATCCCGGTCCCCATCACGTAATCTAAAATTATCTGTCTTCATGATTATCTACACCAGTTTTGCTAAACAAAATCTTCACTTGATGTCCATCTTGCATTTCAAAAATAATAATCGTGTGCTGGGTGCAGCTAGGTCATAAAACATAGACTTGTTTTTCGATCTTGTATTTGTTGTGCGACTTCATGTCCAAAAGAAAGGTTGATCAGCAGGCATAGTATATCATTAGAGCTTTTCCTTAAGAGTTTGGAATAAGCGAAATCATGTGCTGAAACCACAAGATTGGCTTGCTTCTACTATCTTAGTCCATTTGCCTAAAATGAATTCTTTATAGACATATTATAATTTTGTACTTGCAATAAAATTTACTCGTGCGATAACTATCCTGTTTTATTTGGCAGCTGAGTAAGACAGTGGAATATTTGACAAGATGCGCCAAACCTTCACGTTTGGTTGATCTTTTTGCATTTTCACTTAATACCACTCCACCCGCCGTTGCTAATGGAACAAGTCCCAGTATGCGGCTGTTGAAAGAATATCAACGCCTTTTTTGTAAATGGTTTCCTCCGGGCACTGGTTTCGAAACTCAAACGAGTTTAGAGGATAAATGGTGGAGGGTAACTGGAGTCAATTCCGATTATTCCTTATGTTCAACCTATCCATCTCACCTGATAGTCCCACACACCATAAGGTACTTCTACACCATTTGCAATATCATGTAATATTTTTATGTTTAGACATATGTTCGACTAATCTTACCATTTTTCTATCACCCATCAGTGATGAAGAGCTACAAGAAATGTCTACTAGCCGAGCTCTTAGTCGCTTGCCCGTTATTTCTTGGTGTGATTATGGTGCGTGCTCTCGTTTTATTTAGTTGTCACCAAATTTTTATGTTGAATTTGCTAGAAATACTATTCAGAGTTTCTTTCATTTAGTTGTAACCAGCATGAAACTTGTTTATATAACAGGATCTGGTGCAGTCCTGGCAAGGTCTTCTCAGCCCATGGGAATCCAGAATCTTAAGAAGTGAGCCGTTATCCATCTAAATTGAGTGGCACATACACTGATTTTGTATTGCGGTTGATCTGATTGTATGTTTTCTTACATCAGCAGGTATGAGGATGAAAAACTTGTATCTGCCCTTCGCACTCCAGGAATTCGATGCACAGATCCTATAAGGTATTCTCGATATGCTTTTCATTCTTTTTGGTTGGGCTTGATGATTATTGAATTGATGATGGCATATTTCATGTTTTTATTTTGTTTTGAAAAATGGGGAATTGACACAATAAATTGAACAAATGCTAACCTAGTTAGCATTGACTTCTACACCACCTGCTTAAACTTTTTGACATTTTTTTACTGTTCTGGTACCTATGTTATAAGAAGTTCCAGTAATATTCAGCTCACTGATATTTTGATTGCATTGTAAACAGGAAACTATACATAGTTGATGCTCGGCCAGGGGTCAGCGATGTAGGAAATGGTGGGGGCTCAGAGTCAGCTTGTTCCTATCCAGAATCTGAGGTAAATAGTATATGTATGAATTGGCTAGTGCTTGTTGTCTAGTGCATATGTTCCATAGAATTGCTTTGTCCTTTGTTTTCATCTTATTATCTTATTGGTGGGATCAGGTTGTCTACCTCGGAATTGAAGATATATATGAAACGAAAGTTAGTTTTTCATCCCTCCGGAAGTATGTTGATACTCATGGATCAATTTCATCAAATGGACCCCCTTTAGCTGGACCTGTCACTGGAGACCTGGTAAGTCTACGGTTTCCTTAAAAGTTGAGAACTACGTATCTTTTTTAGGTCTGTTAGAAAGATACCTCATTACCCATCATGCACTCTTTTCATGTGTAGATTTTGTAACGACATATGTGGTTCCACACAGAACAAGACTATAACTTCCCATAGTTGCATGTATTTTCTATAATGCAGCCAACGAAAAGCTGTCAAGAATCATTGTATAGAACAGGAGATTGACAACTTATTGTTATTTTTTTAGGGAAATTGTGGATCAGCCTGGGCTGGCATAACTATAAATAGTATGACAGATTTTTCTATTCGGGAGGAATGGCTAAATCATATTCAAATTATCCTGATTGGTGGTTCATGAATTGCTGAAAAAATTGCTCATGAATCAGCTTCAGTTCTAGTGCAATGCAGGTATTTTTCGGCAACTTACATATATCATGAATCAGTTTCAGTTCTGTATTGCATGTATCAACATTGAATTTATTAATGGATTCAGATTGATTTATGTCATGAAAACAAGGGTGGATGTTGCACTCCAAAAAAACATTAAATTTGTTTGGACATGCATTCTTACATTTGGGGTTCTTTGTCATCACTATTATTCTTATTAGGTAGTGGTGCCAACTTATTTGGTAGTCTTGTATAGCATGTATACTGTCTATGCACAAAATAAAATGCATTGACATTCCGTATCTTCTTGCAACTTGTTTCGATGTTTGACAAGTGGTGGTGTCTTATATTCATTGTAACAAAGCCACTTGGGCTGTCACTTGCACTTGTTGTTATTGGCCTATTGCAACTGTGCTGGCTACTACTCAACTAATTCGCATCTATGTTTCTGAGAAACGGGTTATGGAAAAATAAGTTTACTAGTCTATCCTAGGCTGCTATAGTTCCAGCCAGAAACTGCAAAGCATGGTGGTCTACTTAAGTGTAATTTTTTTCCGAGCTGAGAAGCAGTTTATGTCCGGTCACCTTTTGGAGGTTGCTTTAGAAATTGAACTTAAAATTTTACAACAGGAATCAATGCCATCATATTTTCCAAAGTCGGGTTGCTACTAGCAACCAGTAGGACTTCAAATGTTATTGTCTTGTTCACATCTCATGCAAAGCAATCCTTTGGATGCCATCTTACGTTGCGTGATCTCTATACCTTTATCGCTTCGTGTCTTTAATCAGCTTCAGAAGGCATTTTGTTTATTTGATCTGTTTTTTTAATCTTTTGCAGCGATGGCTGGGACAGAACAACACAGTTTGTTGGACTTGCTTCTCTCCTGCTTGATCCGTATTATCGAACGTTCACTGGATTTCAGGTACAGATGGCAGATACTAGAAACTTCACAATTCAGTTGACAGCAGAATAGTTTTGATTATTGAAAATCTTTTAGTTTGAGTTCAACGCTACAATTTATTTAACTTATATATTTCCTTGAAATAGAAGAGCATATCGGTATGTTTAAGATCATAACTACAATTTATTTTGACACAATGCAGCTCCTGTGTCGAAAACAATTGCACACATCAAAATTAATTGTAACATTCATGTTGTGTAGTACTTTCTATTTGCCATTTTATTTAATTGTGCTTGCAATAGTGATATTTTCATTTCTCACATTGCCATTGTCATCATTTCTCACATTGTAATATAATGGATGACTCGCTTTTGAATATATGACACTCCTTCACTACATTATTATAGGTGCTTGTGGAAAAAGATTGGCTAGCTTTTGGTCATCAATTTGCGGAGAGGATGGGTCTTCCAACAATAGCTAAAGGAGGCCGGCCTGCAAATCCTTTGGTTAAATCTCAGGCATCAGATAATAAAACTTCACCAGTACTGTTGCAGGTAGTTTACTTGCTATGTTTCTCATCTTTTCCAGTACAGTTTGTATTAATATAATAATTTCGTTTGCATCGAGTTTGATTACACCTGTTGAGCCATGGTTGAAGGCTGGCATTTAAGATTAGGTTGCAACATGCCCCTTACAAATTATGCATGTCAGGAGGTATTTATTTTATAGTAAAATAATGTTCGTTGACGGTTTGGTATGCTGATCTTTTTACCAATGGGATCGAATATTTCAAACAACAATGCGTCTTGTTATGATGTCCTTTTAAACTCTACGCCCAGATATATAGTTGACTGTGTTGTTATATTATCTGTACATTTTTAGTTTGTCTGTGCCAGATACATGTTTTTTATGTGCCTTGTAGTTAATATGAATTTTCTTTCAGTGGCTAGAATGTATTGCTCAGTTGATGCGCATGTACCCATCTGCATTTGAGTTCTCAAGTGTAAGACTTCTTGTTTTTCTGCTACTGATTGAATATGCTGAAACTAAAAATCTCTTCATGGATATTGATAGAACTGCTCTTCTTACAGGTATTCCTGGTTGACTTTATTGATGCTGTGTTATCGTGCCGTTTTGGGAATTTCCTATGCAATAGGTAACTAATCTAGCTTGGTGTTTTGATGATTGCACGTGTGCCTAAAATTCAGTTCTGTATTAAGTAGCCGATTAGAAAAAGGTGATAGCTGAATGTTATGCATCATGATTCATGAAGGGTCATGTGCAAACGTACTAAAATTGTTCTAAGCTAACAAATTGTTCCATATGTTGCCTGGTGCTCAAATCATTCCGATTTATTTATTAGCCTACTTGTGAACACTATGCATTAGTTTAGCATGTAATCATTTGCCAATTTGACATCCTATTTGTGGATCAATTGTTTGCTCATGCTTGAACTGTGTAACCTAATCGCCATGGGAATTGAAATTCTATGATTGTCTGTCTCCAAGATTGGCCTTTCCGGATCATGCACAATATCTCCTGATTTAAAATAAATAGGATCTGATTCATTCATCTGCTGTACGTTATTTCATCTTAATGTTAAAATATCTTGCATTTCTAATTTCTAACTTAAAATGCAAGTGAGAGGGAAAGGGAGCAAGCCGAAGTCGAGAGCTCTTGCCCTTGCATTTGGAAATACTTGGCTGATCTCCGGGCTTCCGGTGGCATCTTTCATGAGCAAAGAAATCCCTTTTATAAACCAAGCAAGTATAATGGTCCCATTGTCCTGCCATATCCGACGCTTGCTCCCACCCTTTGGCCTGAATTCTATTTGAGATGGTCTTGTCCACTTGAATTGCAAGGCGTGATCGAGAACGCAAATATATTGAAGCAGTGAAGGTATTTATTTGTCTAATAAATATTTCTATTTTATCTTTCCACAGTTTTCTTTTCGAAATATAGAATCATGACAAAACGTTTGGTTTGGTAAGAGATCAAATAAGGAGTGTGGCTGTTTCTAATGTTCCCTTACCTGCTTTAGGATGCCGAATCGAAAACCGTTGAGCTCAAAAGAATGTTAGCAGAAGAGAACATGAGCCCTATGGTTAATTCAGACGCGGCCAAGCCAAGTGGAAGAAGAAAATAGTATGGACCATGGGTTCCAGCGTTATGACTAGGTGTAGTATGTAGCTGCAGGAAATGGGAAAGCCGAAATTGTTTCGATTGACTGACGTCAGTTGTGTAATTTCTGTTAGCTGATGTCCATATCAAGGGGATATCCCAACATGACTGATGTTTCTCGGACTGTAGGGAGACTATTGTCATTGCTTCCCCTTTGGATGCCCACTGACTTGCACTGTCTTGGCTACATTGCTGGGAGCTGGTGCTAATGAGCTATTTTAGCACGGAGTAGTGTGTTATGCCTGCCTTATGTTTCAGAATTCAAGTGGATGCGGATGTCCCATCTTGTTCGCGCTGCTAAAATCAGGTAAACCGATGTTGAGGACGAGACACAAAATCGAAGCAGGCTTAAGGGAATCTCGCCCAACTTCCTACTCACCGCCTTTGGGGAGGATACGAATCGACGCTCACGTCAACCTAAATGTAAGGTAAAGGTCCGGTTCGGTCCTTCTTGGCCCCCTGAATCCTTTTACTGCTCTATCTTCTCCTTCTTTGTCTCCTCAATCCTTCTACTGCTCTGTCTTCTCTGCCCCTCAACCTAAATGTTAAGGAACGCAGATGCAATATGAATTTGGTCAGCTGTTCAGTATGTGTGACGAAACACGATTGTTTCATAAGACCCAATGTTACATATTTATATCCGAACATGATTGTGCTTACTATTCCTTGTCAAATAAATTGCTCTACGAACAACAAACCATGGAAACAGCCCCTGCCAAAGGCGATCTAGGCCTTTCCTCCACCGTCATCGTCCTCCGAAACAACAAACCACTCGGACGTTTGCAGGGCACATTCAACGTCAGATGATATGCCTGGAGAATCGTCTACTGCATCGATGGAGTCAACATAGAATTTGTTGATTGCACATCGTTTTCTCTACTGCATCACACGGATCATGGTGGTGGCGTGGTGGTGATGGTGATTATGCTACGAATATGCCAGGTGTCAATATAAGTATAGGTTTAGCCTGCTGGACCAGGTAGGTGAACCGGTGCCTTACCACACTGACACCATACATGGCAACCAAATGCTAGGCACGAGGGCAGGGAATTACATCATATAGATTCATCAAAAGGAGTGAACTGGAGGGCTTGCCATATCCTAAAGACTGTTATTTCAACATCAGAGCTTAAGAAAGGCTTTAGCTTGTTCCCTTTGAGAAGTTCAAAGACTGAGACTGACCGAAGGCGGTCAGGTCCTGCAGCCTAGATCATAGATTCAAGGATTGAGACTCCTCAGAGCAGCTTCAATATCCCAGCTTAATTAGGTTAGTTACAAAGGATCACCTATAGCACAATTACTTCAATATCCCACCTTAGTTAGCTTACAAAAGACAACACATGTGTTGCTTGTTTTAAAAGAATCCCATGAAGGGCTTTGTTGTATCTTGATCACCCGGAAACAACAAAAGAACCTTTTTCTCAAACTTTAGCAACCACTAATCTACTTTAAGATAAGAAAGTGATTTGTGATAAAAATACCTGTAGGCACATGAATATACAGTTCCATCAAGTCTCTTCCGTGGATTGTTGCTGCAGCTCACGGTCATATGGGCTAAAATAAAGCAAAGCTGCTGCTGAGAGGCTACTGCGCAACCAATAATATTTGCGACACCCATGAAGGAATCTCACACACATGCCCATAGACTCGCCATTATGTATATATATATTTTTTTTCTTTATAAAGGAGAGGTTTTCCCTCCCATTAATAATTATATAGTAATACACTGTAGTACCATGAAATGGTAGTTAAACACTTAAACTGCAAATCCCGATAGTACATGACTGACGATGGTACAACCTCCGAACTTCGTCGGAACACACGATAGATTAACCGGCACACAACAGCTGCAACACGATATCGTGCTTGGCTGCAACATTAAAGAGTACAGTAGGTAGTAAGTGCAGCAAGCAGGTAGGTAGGCGGTCGATCGGCATCGACCTAAGGGTTGTAGTAGACGATCTTGATCTCGGTGACGCCGTGGCAGTTGCCGCCGGGGACGGAGTGCTCGAAGCAGTGGTTGCCGGTGTCACAGCCGGCGGTGGGGCAGTGGCCCTGCAGCGGGGTGCCGTGCGGGGTGACAGAGACGCGGATGGACATGCTGGCCTGGTCGGTGCTCACCTCGTAGTAGGCCCCGCCCTCATGGTCCAGGTGGAACTCGGCCACGGCGGCGCCCTGCGCCGACACGCTCCCTGTCCACGCGCACACGTCGAACGACTCGTGCTTGCCGCTGGGGAGCAGCAACCCGTTGGGGAAGAGCGCCTTGCTGTTGGAGCGCGGTTCGATGCCCAGGTTCAGGTCGTGGCCGCACAGGTTCTGCACCGTCACCTTGTGGCCGGAGCAGGAGCCTTGTCCGGCGGCGACGGGCATGCGCGTCGTCGCGAACAGGGCCACCAGCAGCAGGAGGGCCAGCGGCTTGGAGGACGCCATCGCCATGGCTAAGCTACCTGTTGACTCGAGGAAGAAGAGAGGCTGGCATCCACTGGTTTGGGTCGAGGTTTATGTCTCAGGGTTGTGGGGGTATTTATAGGTTGATTCGGGCTTCGGCACCGAGGTTCGAGATTGTAGCCGCGTGGCTAATTCATTTTGAACGACACTGCACACGAAAAGTTTGGCGCCGATCGATTTCGTTCGCGGCGTGGTGTGTTCTGGTATTGAGCCAAACACGCCTAATCATACGTCGTGTTCCGCTTCCAACTTACAAACTGTTCGTTATCTGTGCAAGAGCATGGAGCATCTCTCCGTAAAGCCGACCAGCACGGCGCGAGCTTTGCCTCCCAAAAGAAAAGGACGCCACGAGCGCGACGCATAGGACACGGTCTAGTGCACGCCAGGTGTGTTGCGAGCTAGCTAGCCCATGGTAGCTTGTGTTCACCGGCCGATCGAATCTCTGCCAACTAATCCCAAAGTATACATGAAGGAGAGTGCATGGGTGAGAATAAGTAAATTTACCGGAGCCGGCCGGTAGCTACCCATTAGAAATCTACCGTTCATCAACTTTATCAAGATCTGTGATATCTGACACGCTATAAACTTGTAAATTTATTACCTCCCCTATATCCCGTAATACATAACGTATCAAAATACATGCATGCCATGCAGCTTTGTTAGGAGAGAAAGAGGGTGGGAATGAAGACCGATCCATGCATCCCCACACAAATGACATGCATTTAATTTTATTCCATCCTCATGTTTTGAATGATTGTTATATTTTAAACGAAATGTCCATTTTTGAAACTTTTTATATATTTCAAATCGTGTTGACAAGATCTTTAGAACAAGTTCAGTTTTAGATATATTTGAACTATTTTTTATTTTATATATTTCAATTATCTTGGAAATCACTTTCATAAAACATAACATTGTTTCGCTATGTCATAAAAGTGTTTCCGACTGTTTCGCTAATTTCAAATTTATGTTCTCACTTGTTTTATAAAACTAATTTCACTCATTTTTAGGCAATGTTTTCACTGATTTTAAAACACATATTTCACTCATTTGAGAAAAATATATTTCACACTCATTTTGGAAGGATGGAAATAGGCCTATTTAAAATGTGTAAAAGAACTGAAACTGAAATAAGGAGTTTCACAAAAATAAGGAGCTTCAGAAAATCATATTTCAATTTCAAAAACTTGTTTCACTCCATTATTTTTTTACGCATTTCACCTATTTCAAAACTAGCTGCTTTCATTCATCTCAAGAAAATAATTTCACTCATTCCAAAATCAGTCTTTCACTAATTTGAAAAATCACATTTTCACATTTCACTTATTTGGAAAACTGTTATCAGTCATTACAAAAATATCCCAAAATCTAATTTTAATATTTCAGCCATTTCAACAAATATAATTTCACTCGTTCGAGAATCCATATTTCACTAATTTGAAAACACACGTTTCACTTATTTGGAAAATCGATTTCACTCATTACAAAATATATCTCGAAAACTAATTCCTCTTTGTACTTACGAAATGTATTTCAATCATCAAAAAACTTAGTTTCAAACATTTTAAATAAGTAAAATATAACTTTTGAATAAGTGAAATTTAATTTTTTATTTTAAATAAGTGAAATTGTTTTTTCATTTATAAAATAGATTTCCAAATTATTCTATAGCTGAAGAATATTTAAAATGTTTGGTTTTGCTCATTTAGAAAACTTATTTTGTTTATTCCACAAAACATGTTTCACTCATTTGAATCATTGAAATTTAAAGATGTTTGAATGTATTCAAGATTGATCTTGTTCTTAAGGTTTTCGCATCAGGAGTTCAAATATTAAAAACTAATCTAGAATGAAATTGTAGTTTAAAAGATATGAATGAATGAAATTGCCAAAAAGAAAATAAAAGGCATGAATTAATCTCGCACGTGATGCATCTTCTGTACATCAGAATGAGGAGAGACAATGGACCATGCATGCGTCAAGTACTACTCCTTTATGGCTGGCATTATCCCCTGACGTTGATTTGACTATTAATAAAAATACAGGAGATGAGATGTCATTATATACATCTATACATTGTTTGTGGGCTTCTCCATAGCACGAATCACTACACATTTGAGTGGTAGACGAGTTCACCGGTAGCTATCATAACCAGTAAAAAGAGGTTTGCAGGTGTGGGTCGCCTACGGTCAAATTTGCAATGGTTGCGCTTGGGTTCCCATTTCCCGCCGAGGGCATTGATGGGATTTTGCGTTCGCTGGCTCCACGTGGCCGTTTCCAAGTCGCTCGTCCCCATCATGAGGAGGAGTGAAAGCTACCACTCAACTGCTTGGCCCCGTCTCCCTTAGTGTTGAGTGGCTCATGTATACACCACAATCTCCCCGCAAAACAAGTTCTATATTCACTAGTACACCACAACCTGTAATGCTGCAATGTTACTCATTTCGGCATATCTGATTCTTGACGCGTGTCCTTGGTATGTTGTCCTTACGACGGCAGTAAGATATACAAAGTTGTTTGTCCAGTAAAAGAGATATTAGAATTGTGTCGAATATTAGTGTACAAGGTAGGTTATAGTTGGACTTGGTTTTGGACTATGTGTAGATCGACATGGTAAGAGTCGTGTTCTATTAGGACACATGTATCCCTAGGCCTCTTATATAATGAGAGGGTAGGCATACGATGTAACATATGCCAACATAATAGCACAGGAGCGCAGGAGGGAGCTGGCGGTGTGTGCCGGCGCCTGGGCGGCCGGGGTGCGGTATTGCAACGGTGTCATGGGGAAGAGCGCCCGTAGTCAGGCCCCGGGGATGTAGCCATGATGATGAACCTCGTTAACAAATCTCGGTGTTATGCTCGTGTGATTGCTTGTTCCTCGGTAGATTGACTATGCATCTCGGATTATTCTAACAAGGGATAAGCAGAAGTTGTGAGAGCATCTCATCTAGTCTAGTCACCTTGCATGTCGAAAATCTAAATAATGAAAAATGTGAACAACCTGCTGACTGAGATGTGTGAACGCTGTAACAAGGACGAACGTCAATTGTTTTAGGGCAACTATAACAACAATCACGTAAGGTAAACTCCAACATGGTTCTCCGAAACGGACACCACAAAATGTCGGTGGACAGGAATAGGAGTGTGTCTATCCCGGACTTCCGGTTTATTCTATACCGGACTACTCAAACCAATAAAAGATAAATATCACAATTCTTAAGAAATTGGAAGATAAATATTCCAATATGCATGAATAATTCAAATAATCATATTATATTCAGAACAAAATAGTTTAAGTTTGAATTCATCTTAGTGGGACATGTTCTAGCTATACAGATGAAAGGCCCAAAGATGCTCAATCAGATTATTCTTCAGCTATAGTTTCTCAGAGAAGGAAGGAGGAACAAGAGGGTTTATGATGAGGTCTGAGGCGGATGGGGAGGAAGAAGAAGGAAGAGGGGGTTCTCTCCCTCTCTCTTCTAGTGGCGTCGAAATGAAGCATGGGATCTGCCCGCTAATGCCCAATGGAGGCCAGGCTCCTGTGAGCTCGGTTTTTCAAAAACATATTTACACAATGCAAAAAAAATGAAATTTTTGGTACATTTACAAATACATGTTTAACACATCCGAGAGAAGTTTCAGAACACTATAATTTCATACGTGGCGTGTACAAAAAAACAAATATGTAAATAAAAATGGGCCAATTGTTTTTGTTGGTCGGCCTAGATTTTGTTTTCTTTGCACAGCATGCAAATCATAATATTGTTGAACGAAAATTTCCAAATCCGTCACGAATATGTATAAGTTTTGACGGAATTGTTTTTGATTTTTTTTTGAAACTCGGAAATATGATTTTCAAAAAAGGGCTCACTGGAGCCCAGCCTCCAAAATTTCGCACCCGGGATCTGCCCCAGTACTACAGGACTGCTCACTAGTGGCGGACACAGTCACACAAAAGGATTGCAAGTGATGGGATGGTACCTGCTAATGGTAACCCGCCCCTCGTAAAAGGTTACCAGTGGATATTCAACGCCAGCGGTCGGCGCCACTTCCCACCAGTCACTGGTATGTAACATACGGATGGCATATCCCGACTACTATGCATCATTCCAGCGGTGGCCACATAACCGGACCCTCCACTGGTAACATCCCTAGGCCAAGAAAATGCCAACATGGCAACGTTTCGTGCTTTCTTGGCCGCGTTTCAATACCACGGCCATGTTTGCACATTGCATCACGTTACATTGATATATCCATACATGCATATGTGTTACCCAGATATATTTATGTATCACGTTCACACATGCATCCATAAATTAAAATCGTTAAACCTTTGACAAGTTGAGTGCCATAAATTGGATGATACATTGACGAATAACCATTGCTTCAAAACTTTGGCACTCATAATTTCCTGGAATTTTTTTAAAAACGAGACATGAAATCATCACGAGCAGTAACATGTCGCCCCGGCTTGATGAAAAATAACTCATGCACATATAATTCAAAAAGTACTTGTTGATTACTTCGATGAAAGAGCCCTATTTGACCCTTCTTCTAGTACAACATTAACATATATATTTATACGTAAAACTAAAAAACAAAATACTCATGAATTAAAAAATGTTAAAGGATTTTGAAAATAAAGTTCACATTTATAAAAGACGTTTACGAATTTTAGAAAAAAAATCATCGGTTTTGAAGAAAAGTTCATCCAATTTGAAAAAAAACATCAAAATTGAAAAAAGATCATTGGTTTTAAAAAAGTTCATCAATTCAAAAAAGTTCATCGTTTTTGAAAAAACAGTGTTCACCGATTTTTTTTATAATCATCAATTTTTTTTCAAAAACACTAATTTTAGACAAGTTCATCAATTTTGACACGCCAAGCTTGATCACACCCCACAGATGGATGTGTTCCTATTATAAACAGATGAGGGCCCGACTACCTGAGAAATCTGCAGCCATTTAGCGGACCTTTCCTTCTATCTCGCCATGCGCCGTTTGCCGCTGGATAATCGATCTTCAATTCAATATCAATCGAACTCGCAAGTTTAGGACCAGATCGAGAGGAGCCGCTGGATAATCCATGTAAAACACCGATGAAGGTGGCGAGATTTTTCTGTCAGAGTTTGAGAGAGATACGCGAAATCTTTTTCAGATGGAGATACATGAGAGAGAGAGAGAGAGTTGGGTTGCGGGCAGTGGCGGAGCATGACAAGCAACCAAGGGGGGGGTCAATTTCAACCAAGGGGGAGTCTTACGATATAAACGCTGGGAATCCATTGCGTCGGCACAATCGATGTTTGGATCCAGCGTCGATGCTTCACCGGAAGCGGTGCAGTCCGTCTGGCCTCCGAAATCCGTGGCGGAAGCGCAACCACTTTGTTGGCGCGCCGAGCACAAACCATGGGCATCCTTAGACGATAACATGGTGTGGCGTGCCCGCCGTTCAAGACAGCTGGTGCGGGAGGCGCGGAGGCCCTCGCGGCGGTGGATGTTGGAGAGGCGGAGTCACACTCTTCGGTGCCCCGTAGGATGCACCAATGAGGGTGTCGCAATCGCCTCGTGCTGAACGTTGGCTCCTCCCAAGAAGGATCCGTCATCGACCTGATGTCCACCGGCACCATCTGGGTTGCGGGTTCCGACGAGGAAGAATAGGGCGTGGGAGACGTCGAGAGCTCGAGTCCCGTGAGCCGGCTAGTGCCTCATGTCCTACTCTACCTCGTCGGCGCCTGGACCGACACAACGAGGAGTGCAGCCAGCCGCCGGACATGGGTCCGACGGAGCTGGACAAGCTCCGTTTGTATTAGGTTTATGTTGCATGTAATAATATGAATTTGATGTTTCTAATTTGAGACATCCAATTGTAGAATACATTATTTGAGGCGTGACCGATTGATATCCGTGGACGCGTCCGCGTTTGTTTGGAGGAACCGGTTTTGTAAGTTGCGGTTGTAGATGCCTTTAGATAGATCCATAAATATGTCGAGATGAATGCAATGCTTAGTACTAAACTTTTGTTTCCAAATTTGAGGGGGGTCGTGGCCCCCTTTGGCCCTAAAGAGGATCCGCCAGTGGTTGCGGGAGAGAGATACGTACGCCGGAGTTATTTTCTTATTGAAGAGAAAGAGAGAGATCCGTGAGAGATTGAGAGAGATTTTGTGGGTGTATTCTTTTTTCTTATTGGATGGATACATGAGAGATTCGGAGAGAACTATTTTTTCTTCATGGAGATAGGTGAGAGATTGAGAGGCTTACGTTGTGGGAGACATGAGATTGGATTACGTGCAAAAAAAAAGGGTAAAAAAGTTCTAGATGGAGATGCATGAGAGATTCAGCGGCTCACCTTGTGGAGAGATATGTGTGTGAGTTTTTTTTCTTGTTGGAGAGATACGTGAGATTTGATTGCGTGCTAGTTTTTTTTAGGTATTTTCTTGCCCAGGATTTTTTTCTAGATGGAGATACATGAGAAGTTGAGAGGCCAACGTTGTGGGAGAGACATGTGAGGTTTCTTTTTACCTGATGGAGAGATACGTGAGATTTGATTAATGGTTGTTTTTTATGTATTTTCTTTGCCAGGATTATAAGGATTAATCTACACCGTTATAACTTGGTCCCATCAATTTAACATCTCTTAATTTTTGATTAACGTGGAAATTTCTGAAGAGTCCATAATTAGTATAGGTATAGATTAATGAATCCAAAAAGTATATACACCTATGGCTTATATTATATTATACAAATGATGAGTACGGACATTTACTAAATATTTATGAAATCCACATGTGTATGATTTTTACTCATGACTTATATTCAAAAAAATTATATAATTCAAATATTAGCCACAATTGAATATTCATATCAATAATTTAAATTTTAAATTATACAAACATTGAACCATATAATTGTGTGTATTAAAAATGATGATTTAAACCCTTTGTCCCATAACATAAGAGCGTTTTTTACACCACACTAGTGTCAAAAATGCTCTTATATTATGGGATGGAGGGAGTATGTTTGAAAGCCAAATACGTAATACACACATTTATAAAACAGATATGTTTATATTATACCCAGGTTTATAAAATATTATAGAAAATATTTAATGTATAATACACGGGTTTATATTTAAAAGTTTTAATTTACCAATCACTGTGTATATGCATAATATTTGTACACCAAAATGTTAGAACATAAATATTACTTATGATTTACTAAATATTATATATAATACAATAGTTTATATTTGAATGCTTTTATTTACTAATCATCGTCTGTATAAATATTCGAACATATCTTTATTACTTAGTTTTACAAATATATTTTTAAAAAGTAGTTCATGCAAAATGGGCCGCAATATCCGCAGCCCAATTATAAGCTTCACATGTATCGTCGTGTAGTACATATAGTATCCTTATCCCTAGTTGACATACGGGCAATAAGGGGTCGTTGTGGCTATGCCAATTCGTGTTAAACTGCTGGTTGTTGTTTCGAGTCTGGCCAGATTAATTTTTGTTATGGACTTTTATAACTACCAAACGTTCGAATTTTAGCAATAAATCCTAATGACCCATAATTCACTTTAATAATATATACATGCATTCATTATAATGATTAATTTTATGCATTCCTCCTAATTACATGCATATATGCACTAGAGGACGAAATTTTTTGTTGCCACAAAAAGTCAATGAAGAAAATTTAGTGCGAATTTGCATGCGGGAGTAAAATTGATGAACATGTGGGAGCAACGGGAGGCTGCACATGTGAGGTATAGGGCTAAAGTTGCACAAAGAAAGAAAGCAACAAATTGAAGAAGAAAAAAGTGTGTACAAATGGAATAGTCAAAATGGTCAAATTGTGTAACTTTCTAATAACATGTAATGCGGTGTGGTTGGGTTGGTTGAGCTGCTTAGATAATACTGAGGACATGTGGGTTCGATTCCTGCTACTTGTGTGTGTGATTTTTTTTTCTCAGTTGCATTTTTCGAGCGGAAAATGAATGCCCACACGATCTAAAACCGATGGCCATGGATGCGTTTGGTTCCGTAGCTAAAATCTGAACGTTTGAAAATTACAAATTTCGTTTTGTTATTAATTTTCGCACATATATGCAGTTGTCTGGTAAGCTTTTCTGTAAATAAAAAAATGTTAGGCGGTTTTGTACAAAAATGTGACGCGGTAGTTGTTTTTTCTAAATAAAATAACATGAGGGTGTTTTATGTAAAAACTGCAACATACCTAGCGCCATCACTCACTGGCAAGTGGGCCATAAACATGGATACGCCTGCATATGACCGTATTTGCACGCTTTAATCAAGTTAGCTCACCGCAAATTCGTATTTTCAAAGTTCTAGCATTAAACTAAACATGTGACGCAAGTTCTGTGACTTTTAGTGATATTAACTCATTAGTAATCATGTTTCTCATCAACATCAACTAGGGAACATATATGTCATTCCAGTTATATTTTAAATTTTGTTATGTAGTATGTAACAAGGAAACTGTATGGGTGGGCTTGCATATTATGTTTGAAAGTGTTAACGAATACACGCAACAAACCACTCGATCACTGAGCAATGATATTCAACCCTGGATATATGGAACCTCATTCAATTCACATATAGAAAATTTGGCTATTACTCACACATCATGCATAATCAATTGGTTTTCCATTATGGGATAATTTAGTACATTAGTCATTAATACTTTCTTAACTTGGTTACAAAAGAATGGATGATCGACGGGGTGGTCTATATTTTGAATAAATATCCAACTTTGGATAAAATTAAACTGAAAATTTAATGTGGAAATATATTGCTAAAATAGGCATATCCTAGTAACAAACATGCATGCGCCTCTAGCGAAAAACCTTCCATATATTCTATCGCTCGATCGAAGAGAATTTTTGTATTAATTGACAAAATCTTTGGTTTTAGGAAAGTATATCTTAAAGTTTTAAATAGGCACCAAAGTTACAGCTGGGCGCAATTAAGGTTGTCCTCTATATTAGTCAAATCCTCCGTCGGTATGGTTCTATCGTCCTCATCCTCACAGATCCTCCACTATAAATCTACCCCGCCTCCCTTGCTTTCCACTCACCCAAACTAGCAATTTTCCTTCCTTTGGAGATTTTTTTCCTCAGCCGACAATGGCTCGCAAGAAGGTGCCCCTCCGGTACATCCGCAATGACTCGGCGCGGCACAATACCTTGAAGAAACGCAGCAAGAACCTGATGAAGAAGGCTGGCGAGGTGGCCACCTTGTGCAATGCCAAGGCCTGCGTGCTGGTGTATGGTGAGGGCGCAATGGCGCCGGAGGTGTTCCCATCCCATGATGAGGCGGTGGCTATCCTGAATAGGTTCAAGAGCATGCCGGAAGTGGCGAGTCTAAAGAAGACGATGGACCAGGAGAGCGTCCTTAGTCAGCGCGTCGCAAAGCTCCGAGACCAGATCCAGAAGACTAGATGCGAGCTCCAGGACCGTGAGACCAAGATTCTCCTACATGAGGCCATGACCAGCGGCCACCTCCCAGGCAACATCCAGGAGCTCACAACCATGGGTTGGAAGTTGGAGTTAATGCTCAAGAGCCTGGGAGAACGCATCACAAAAATGAGTGGGCAGTTGTCGGTCTACCAGATCCAGGCACCATACGTCACCGACAACATGGACATGGGGCTTCCAGCCATGTATCGGGTGTCGTCGCAGCAGCAAGAGGGTTGGCTTGGGACAGCGAGGTCAGAAGGGGACCTTGGCACCCAGATCTACAATGGCCATTGTACTGGTGGCCACAATGGCACCAACGTTTGCTTCTTTCCCAATCATATGCATATGTAAGCAGGGAGATGATCTCTACATGTAGGGCATGCTCATATACATGTGCCTTATCTCCTTTTATTTAGTTTTGCCATGGCTAATAAGACTCATGCATGGATGGCATGATGAATAAGATGAGACATTCGATCTCAGTCTTTCTCTTTGAGCAAAGGCAATTTTATTTTTGTCGTTGTAATTTGTATTATGGATCTCTTCCATGCTCTATTTTTACCAATTGGTTGAAACTTTTGGGTTGTACCTGCTCTTTTATGTCAGCATGTTTTGTCAAGCATACTTTTTTTAATAAAAAGAGTTTTTATTGACTCCCAGCACTGCGTCAAGAGCGATCCAACCATGAAGAGTTTACATCCCAGTTTCTGCATAACAGGATGCACACCGCCTATAAAAATCCATAATATTTCTAGAAAAACGAGAGAACATATATTGTTTGACGCAAAAATCTCATGTACTAAAACATTCGTTTTACAACATTTCATTTCGAGATAATGTAGGGATAGGATTAAGCGCAAACATGGTGGCTTCTGCACCCGTAACATCTTTGGCAAGTTTTAAAGCGGGTGACTGTGTGTCGCCCGGTTTCATCATCAATCAAGTTCTAGGCCACCCCAGAGAGGGCATTGCGTTTGAGCTATGCTTAAACTACTACGAGAACCCCAAACTCTATTTGCTGCATATTGTGATGGAAGATGGGGTATATGAATGTAGTTGCCACTACTTTTAAAATGAATGGTGTGATTTGTGCACACGTGATCACGGCCATACTGCACCTCAACGTGCAAGTTATTCCACAATGGTACTTGTTGGAGAGGTGGTCGGAAGCAGCAACAACAAACATGGGCGACGTTGAGCACTTGCTGAGCTTTGGACACACCTCCACAACTCTAAGCAAAAGAGTATTGTAACTTTTTTCCAACCACCTAGTCCCAACTTCTGCTATCTGCAGGACTCTCGGATGACTAGCAAACGAAAGGAGAAGTGTATGTAATATGCAAAACAATTACAATATTGTGTACCATAGTCAGTCTTTTCTATATGTAGTCCCTTATAGATCAAATCCAACTCAAGAGGATTTTCATTTTTCTCAGCGCACATCAAATAAAATGCACCGTGATGTGTCAAGTATATTATTGAGATTGAAATGCATGTAATGTGGTTGCAAAAAGTATACTATTCTACAACTTATTACCCAACCTAATAGCCCTCTTTCTTCTCCCTTTTCACTTATTTATTTATATACCCCTCGGGTCGCTCCCGCGGGCGGCCAGGGGGCCAAACCTAGCCGCCGCTATCGTAGATCCATTGGCCCCCTTCCCCTGCCGCCACCGGCGGGGGTCACCAGGCAAAGCCCGCGCGGCTCGGCGGCGGCGGGGCACTTCCTCCTCCCGTCGAAACTCCGGCAGCGTGGGTTGCCCATCTCGACGGGATCCAAGGCGCCCCTCACGTGCCGGTGTGTGCACGGGCCAGGGGGCTGTGCTCGAGCACGTGGAGGCGCGAGTTCGACGGCGCAGCAAGCCTGCATCGGGGAGGCCGTGGATCTCGCGGTTCTGAGAAGGGTGGCTGCGCGCGACGACTCGAGGGCGCAGGATCCGGCGCTGGAGGCCGCGGATCTGTGCGGCAACGGCTCGGGGGGCGCGACCTCCTTTCCTGCCTCGCCGCTGCGTGAGGTTGGCGTCGCATGGCTGCTCTGGCGGCCGACGGTGCCAGATCTGGCCACTGTCCTCCGGCCCTGATCTGTGGGCCTCTCTCCTGGGGGTTCTTGGCGGTGTCGGCGAGGTTGCCGGGACCCTGGCCGCGGGTGAAGTTGGTAAAGGAGATTCGGATTGGGGGGAACCCCTTGGTTGTCCCAGGCCGGCCGCGTCAATGACGACGCACAAGGGCGTTGTTTTCTTCTTGGAGACGTCGGTCTACATCTGATCCTCTACTCCCTCCCCCTCCTTGCCTCTCGGGTGAAAACCCTAACTCCGATGGGCGGCGGCGGCGTCCTTGACGCCGTAACCTTCCTGAAGGCGTCGCTTTGACGGCTGCGTGGTGGTGGGCACTGTGTGGGTCCTTGACGGTTGCTGGTGGTGGGCACTGCTTCGAGGAAAACCCTAGGATCTGATCTTCTAGATCGGACGATGGCGGTACCGGTGTTGTTTCTCTCTTGGAAGCATCGTTTGTGGAGCAGCGCTGACAGACTGAGGCGGGAGGTGGAGCGACTTCGTCTTGCACGGAGTTTCAGTGGAGCTGTCAAGTCATGCCTTGCTGACAGGTGCTACGCTGAGTCATGCCTGGCAGGTGCTACGCACGACAGATCTTCTAGAGTCTTCGCGTCTGGACGGATGAGCGCAAGGCGGTGGCGCCGTTAGGCGCTGTGGTGGTGTCAACGGATGTTCGGACTGGCAAGGATGATGCGGATCTCTCTCCTAAAGATGGGTCAGTGGTCCGATGATGATGGCGGCTTCTAAAACATGTGTGTGAGGTGTGCGCTTTAGGTGTGCTGCACCGGCTGTTGTTCCCGATACATTATGTGGATGGATTGGCGATAACACCGGTTTTAGATATGTGGAGTAAGAGCACTCCACATTATCGAGTTTGTAGGTGTGAGTGGTGGCTTTGGGTGGATTGATGTATGTTCTTGATAGACCTTTGTGGAATAATTAATAAAGATGGTTGCGTGCATCGATTGATGCATAGGTTGGGGGTTTAACCTCCTTTTCCAATATATATATATATATATATATATATATATATATATATATATATATATATATATATATATATACATATTTTTCTAATTTGAAATTTCCATTCATGCAGTCAAGCAGTTATCATGGAAACTAAAATTCTATAGTAAATGAACACATAGTTATCTTATCCTTCTCTCAGTGTTATATCCTGTGAAAATGGATTTACTATGTTCCAGTTAATTCAGTTGCCTACCTTCGTTTATTCCGACTGTGTATAAAAGAACCAAAGACGATGCATATACGTAGTTCCAGTACTTGTGACGAATGTTGCATGTACATAATGTTAAAAAATGTAATTTCGAATGGATGTTTCCAGTCTTGTTGGTGCAGATTTCAAAGAATTACAATGCATTGTTGTGACCTATGAGAAACAAGAATCACACTGAACTATTGATGTGGTGGTCGCATCTGGTTGCTCCTGGGCAGCGCAGCGAGGTGGATGTCACGGAATGTGGCGACCGACAAGTTTGTTTAGGGGCGTGGGAGACAATGTTGGACCAAAGGCTAAAACAAACCTTAAAGTTATAGACGAAAGCTAAATCAAATCCCGAACTTTCGATCCCTGAAATCAACACACTGAACTCTGTGATCCCGGTCTATTTTAAACCTTACACCTGTTTGGCACGCCGGAAATAGTACAATCCCGACCGGGATAACCTGCTACTCTCACGAACAAGAATTTGGGCCGGCCCATAATATCACAACAAGAATTTGTGAAATTTCAAAAATATTTGCGCATCTCTAAAATTATTTCGAAGTTAAAAAATGTTCTTGTTTTATATTTTTGGCTCAAATTCAATTTCCTTTTGTTTTTAGAAAATATTTGGAATTTAGAAGTTATATTCACAGTTTTTAAAAACTGTCAGTGATTTCAAAAAAATCACATTTGTAAAAAAAGTTCAAAAATCCGACAATTATTCACATGGTATAAAACATAATTCAGATTATAGAAAATTGAGTCATGTGTTCAAATAATGTTTTTGCAATTTTGTAAATTATTTGTGTTTCGGAAAACACCGAAGCGTCGAACTTCGAAAACATTTTTTTCGGGGCAAACAAATATTGAAAATGTATTTTTTTTTGGAAATGTCCATACTTTTCATAGAGTGCCATTACTTTTTGAAATTTCCGAATATTTATAAACAACTTATTTTGAAAAAAATCAATTTTGAAAAGCAAACACTTTTTTAAACATATTTTTTGAAAGTGCGAATTCTTTTCGAAAATTTTGAAAAATGGAAAAAAATAGAAACCTGAACAAATGTGTAAAGAAATGTTTGTGAAATCTAAATAATATCATGAGTTTAAAAAATGTACGTGGCATTTAAAAAATGTGCTTTTGACATTTAAAAAAAATGTGTCATACCTTTAAAAGAATATACGTGACATGTGTTTCAAAAAAGTGTATCAATTTTAAAAATGTGTAAGAATGTAAAAAATGTTCGTTTAGTTTTAAGAAAAAAATTCGTCAAGAAATGTGAAACGTGTATTTGAAAAAATATAACATGTGAAAGAAACAATATAACAAGGGAAAACAATATGAAAAAAATCAATAAAGAAAAAATAAACCAGAAGTATAACGAAGAAAGAAAAACCAGATAAAACCAGTGAAAAAACATAGTATAACGAAGTAAAGAAACCAAAGAAAAAAAACATATCAGCGCTTGAGACTGCGTTAATGGGCCGGCCCAATTCGGCAAATAACGTCTAAATCCTCTCAAGGTTCAAATTAGACCGGGATCACAGAGTTCGGTGTGCTGATTTCAGGGATTGAGAATTCAAGGTTTGATTTAGCTTTATCCTACAAATTCAAGGTTTATTTTGAACTTTTTCCTCATGGATGTCGTTGCCTTCTTGAAGTCGTTATCGTGCTGATGTGCTTCTCTCCCCTGCTGCCCTTGCTCTAATGGAAATCATGGACCCGTGCTCTCTCACATCGGGTCATGGTGGTGCCTTGTGCCGTGCTCGTGCCTCTTTTGTGGGCATTGTTTTTGGGATGGTGGTTGATGCCAATGATGGTGTCGGGGCATGTGTGCCAACGGTCAACAGTGTTAGAGTTGGCGTCGCTATTGTGGTAGTCCACTCTTTTTCGACGTGTGTCTATTAATTTCTCTCTGGATGGTTTGTTCTTGTGAAGTCGGGGCTGAAACGAAGCTCTTCTTCTTAATTAATGAATTGACGGTTGAGACCTTCCCGTTTAAAAAATAATTAGCGTGCTATTAACAACATTTCAAATCTGTACCCATTCTCAAGTCACATGGTATATTAATCGTTTCATAGTATTAAAATGAGGAAAACAGAATCACAATACCACGTGTAGCCTTGAGAGGGAACGGTTCATCGGGTTGGGTTGGGTTGAGCCAGACCGACCGACCGACCGACCGACCAACCCACTCTTTCCCCATTCCCGCCGCCGCCGCTGCACCGGCGAAGCTCCACCGGCGGTCGCCTCTCCCATCTCTCCTATCCGCCGTGGTGGCGTGATGCTCCGGCTACGTAGCTGCATCCTCGCCCATTTCCTCTCTTTTTCGGCCACCTCACCCGTATCCCATCTCCACCGCCTCCTCTCCGCCATCGCCCCAACCGCCGAATTCGCCGTCGATGACTACCAAGTCTCCACCTGCGGGCTCACCCGACCCCAGGCCCTCAAGGCCAGCCCCAAGTTGTCCCACATCAAGTCCCCATCCAAGCCCGACGCTGTCCTCGCCTTCCTCGCCGGCCTCGGCCTCTCCGATGCCGACGCCCTCGTCGCCCGGCGTGGAGAGATCCCTGTCCCCCAACGTCGCGGACCTCACCGGCCTTGGCTGGTCACGCTCCGAGATCACGCAGCTCGTGTCTGTAGCCGGAGCCAACCTCCGCCCCAGATCCGCCGTCTCCAAGTTGTAGTACCTGCTGCTGCTCTTCGGATCCTTCGAGAGCCTCCTCTGGGCGCTCAAGTTCAACTCCAACCTCCTCTAGCACCACCTCGATAGGGCAGTGAAGCCCAACGCCACGTTCCTGCGGGAGTGCGGCCTAGACCATTGCGCCATTTCTAAGCTCTGCGTCAGCCAACCGTGGCTGCTCACTAATGCCCCGGAGCGCGTCCGGCTGATGGTGGCCTCCGCCGAGAGGATCGGCATGCCCCGTGAGTCTCGGATGTTCAGGCACGCGCTGCAAGCCGTTGTATTCCTCAGCGAGGACAAGATCGCCGCCAAAGTGGGCTACTTGAAGGACACGTTCAGGTGGTCAGATGCCGAGGCGACCATCGCCGTGTGTAAGGCCCCGTGTCTGCTGAGGAAGTCCAAGGAATTGCTGCAGAGCAGGTTCGAGTTTCTCGTCTCCGAGGTGGGCTTGGAGCCGTCCTACATTGCTGAACTGCCGGTGATTATTTGTTACTAGCACGAATGCCCGTGCGTCGTAACGGGAGATTAAAAAAGCAACTACATCTAAGATACAATTTTTATAAAACATGTACGAATATTACCAATGCTATATTACCACGGATGATTGATTAATTGTGTTGTCCTAATTGTGAAAGGGTGACAATGCTAAATTTTTGCTAAGTTGGGAACCGAGCATTGGTTAGGATGTATTGCGGGAGTGGGAAAGAATATCTAGCTTGTTCATATCTGCATAGATTAACATTGTTCAACTGTTGCATGATTGCAACACCTTGGATTAACCAAGGCAGAGATTAATGACTTGGAAACTGCAGATGAGGAGCACAGGCGGAAGAGGACGGTCAAGGCTGCAGGAGACACCTTCTTAAATACCCTAACTCAGCTCAATGGCGGGATGCAATGGTCGGTCAAGGTGGTAGACCTTCGGCATGTATAAAGAACCTAGAAGTTGTACACAAACAAGATAGCTTTTTTTAAGGGTACAACCAAGATAGCTTTTTTAGCAAAACAAACATGATAGCTTTTTTTTGAGACAGACAACCATGATATTGGTAGATAGCCTTCGAAGTATAGGCGATGGGATAGCACGAGTGAAGGCCCAAGTGGAGGAACGCAGGCCCGATCGATACAAAAGCTTTTTTTAAAATAAAACTTGGCTTCATAAATTAGTGCCACCTCGTGTATTTCACGTAATGTAAGATTGAATACGGGATAAATCAAGAATATCATCTTGCTTTATTAGTAGGTAATAGATATAGAAGGGCCGGATCAGACCACGGTACCACGTTGTGAAGTTTCTCACGGAAACTGAAATACGGTGGCTGCATACCCGCGTGGCAGTCATCACGGCAAGGACAGACGGATCTGATAACTGATAACGGCCTTCAGGTAGCTCGGCCACCAAAGTGCATTTCCAGTCATGTAATTACTAAAAAATCAAATCATATAGGGATGTATATGCACCCATGGACCAAAAGTTTCCCTCCTGTTGCGCAACTGCCGCTGTAGACACTACTTTTAGTTAGTAGCTCACTTTGGTTTGGAACCTGCAGCCAGGTCAGCTGTCTAAGCTTACATTATAGTACAGCTTTGCTGCTGTAACACACGGAATAAATCCGGTTCACCTGGGCTTATGGTGCACCTTAGCTATTTTGGAAAATCTGAAATAAACAGTTTCCTTTTTTTTTTGCGGGGGTGAAATAAACGGTTGACATATTCTAGCTATTTTGAAAGGGAAAAAAATCTGAAAAACAGAGTGCATAGACATGGTCCGCGTGAAATATTTTAAAAGGAAATTCAGAAACCAAATTCAAAACATCCTGATTCCCGAAACTATGAGCATATGAACCCACTTTTCACAAAAAATGCATTTAAGCACGTTTTGAAGTGTCAAAAAATTCAAATAAAAATTCCACACATAAAAATTCCCGAACCTATGAGCATATGAAATTACCTATGTCATTTTTAACTATAGTTGGCCAAACGGGTCGGGCTAAACAGGCCGGCCCACCATGGGCCGGGCACGGCACGACCGTAAATGGGCCAGGCCCGGCACGCGGCACGCCTCGTGCCATGCCTGGGCCTGGAGGCTGGGCACGCAGGCCGACACGGCACGGGCCGTTTATTTTTTTATGTATTTTCAGATTTTTTAATATATATATATATATATACTTAAATATAGTCCAATAGGTCTTAAAATGTGACTAATAGACTTTTTTTTATCCAGCATGCTAAACGGGCCAGCGGGCTGGCCTGTTTAGTAATCAGGCCTTGCCTGGACCTGGAGGCGCAGCCCATGGGCTGGCACGTTTACTAAACGTGCCTGGACAGGCCATGCCGTGCCAGGCCCGTTTACGGCCGGGCCGGGCCGGCCCGTCCCGTTTGGCCAGGTCTGGTGCAAACTACGACTATCCATAACATATCAAGAGACCAGCTGGAGTAAAAGAGAGAGAGCAGACGTGTGGACAGGCAAAAGCCCAAAAGAAGAGCAGCCCAGTCGCTCCACCGTTCCCCTACCTAAAAAACCTACCTCCATCGGACGGACAAGCAGGCCGGCGGCGGCGCCGCCGCCGCCGCCATGCTGCGCCACCGGAGCAGCATCATCCTCGCCCGCCTCCTCTCGTCTCCCTTCGCCTCACCCCTCCACCGGCTCCTCTCCGTGGCGGTGCCCGCGTCCGCGTCCGCCGTTTCCTCAAAACCTAGCTTCGCCGTGGAGGAGTACCTCGTCGACACCTGCGGCCTCACCCGGCCGCAGGCCGCCAGGGCCTCCGCGAAGCTCTCCCACCTCAAGTCCCCCTCCAAGCCCGACGCCGTGCTCGGCTTCCTCGCCGGCATCGGCCTCTCCGACGCCGATGTCGCCTCCCTCGTAGCCAAGGACCCCAAGTTCCTCTGCGCCAGCGTGGAGAGAACCCTCTCCCCCATTGTCGCCGGCCTCGCCGGCCTCGGCCTCTCGCCTCCCGAGGTCGCACGCCTCATCTCGCTCGCCGGCGGCGACGGCCTTTTCAGATCTAGAGCCGTCCTCTCCAAGCTGGCATACTACCTGCCCCTCTTCGGCTCCCTTGAGAACCTCATCCCGGCTCTCAAGAGCGGCTCCTACGTCATGGCTGCTAACATCGAGAGGACGGTCAAGCCCAACGTCGCGCTCCTACAGGAGTGCGGGCTAGGTGCTTGCGATATCTCCAACGCAGTGTGCCGAGGCTGATCATCACCAAGCCGGAGCGCGTCCGGGCGATGGTGGCAAGCGCCGAAGGTCTCGGCGTGCCCCGTGGAACCGCCATGTTCAGGCACGCGTTGGATGCTATCGCATTCCTCAGCGAGGAGCAGATCGCTGCCAAAATGGGCTACTTGAAGAAGACGTTCAGGTGGTCAGATGCTGAGGTGGGCATGGCTGTGTCTAAGAGTCCGTTTGTGCTGAACAAGTCAAAGGAGTCACTACACCGCAGGTCCGAGTTCCTCTTCTCTGAGGTGGGGTTGGAACCGGCCTACATTGCTCGTCGGCCAGTAATACTCGGTTATAGCCTCGAGGGCCGGCTCAGGCCCCGCTACTATGTCGTTAAGTTTCTTATGGAAAATGGGTTGCTCAAGCGCGACCCGACCTACAATACCGTTTTCAAGGAGAGCGACAAGGTATTTGCGAAGATGTTCATTTGTCCTCACAAGGAAGCTGCGCCGCACCTCACTCAAGACTATGCGGATGCTTGCAGAGGCGAAATGCCGACTAGATTCATATTCACATGAGCCGGTAAGCTGCCATGAAAATCTGTAGATGTGTATGGTGCAGCAAAGTTTTCACTCTGCGCAATCAGCAGGTAATTCAAATTTGTGTTTTCCCCCCTAATAGATGTTGGGTTTCTGCTGTAGTATATGTATGCCACATACTGCTTTCGTTGTTGATAATGCCTAATGAAACCGATAATTTAATTCCTGAACTCCATGGTGTTGATCTTGTCATTAAGTAAACAAGAAGGCATTGCTTGCAATCTCTGAAACTGACAGTACATCTCTGCTACCTAGTGCTTGTGTATGTCATGCTGCATCTATCACAAAACTACACATATATATTTTTCTGTTGCCGTATCTCGTCACTAAATTACATGTATATCGATTAATAAAGCTTGAAAGTTCAGCCCAGTTTGTGGCTTTGAGCAGCACTGTAAGGTCTCGGACTACACTGATATCTTTCACAAAAACTGCAGGTGTCTACAACTGATGAAGAGAGGCGTGCATGCTTCTATTTGTGCCATTCCGAGCTTCGATTTTGTTTGGCCAGAGATGGCTGTCAAATGCTTCTTCAGTGGTAAAACATGTTTGACAGACCTGTATTCGTCGTTACATAAACATGTCTACTGCTTATTATATGCTCACTTTTGCAGCTGCTGAAAAAGAGGACAGTTTTATGGTGCCGAAAAGGAGACAATGAATGGTGTGACAAGATGCTGCGTACTACCTGAGTTAATTTTTGTGAAGATTTTGGCCGAAACGATCTTCTTTAATTTCGTTGTACAGTTTTCGGCCTGGGTTCCCTCATAACTGAGGTCAACTTGTTAAGGTGTTTGATATGGTTTTCCTTGTAAACCGAATCAGCTAAAACCCAAGGGGTGACTCTTGGCTTTGGCCACTTTTTGAGCAACATATTCAGACAAATCTCGTAGAATGACTTTGCAGGAGTACAACATTAGTCCTTACGAATTTGTTTCTATGTAGACCTTGTTTGATTTTGCAGGGCTAGGAACAATTGGAGTCTTGAAATCTAGAAAAGAAAACTCTGTTTGAGTTTACGAAAATTTGAAGGAGGTAGCGCTAATTACATGTAGCTTCATGGAATGTCCATGAAGCTGGTGCTGGAATCCCCGTCGAGGGAATACCAATCGAGGGTCAGTTGCATCAATCTATTTCAACCCACACCCACTTCAGAGCACATCTCAAATGCAAGGACTACTCAAGGTTAAGATGAAGACAGTCCCCAGGGCAGGCATGAATCATCTGCATGTCCTTTGGACTCATAAAAATGATTCATGCCTTCCCCAGACATAAAAATGATTCATGCCTGCCCTGGGGACTGCATCCGCATCTTCATTCCGTTCCCCAGGGCAGGCATGAATCCCTGACATCTCCTGGGAGGAGTCATCTTACGACATGCCATATGAGGCCGGCAGTTGATGATGTGAAGAGATCGCCGAGGTTTATCTCAGTTCTCATATCACAAGTGCGAGCCAGAGTGGATACCGAGTGCCCAACAATCACAAAATAAAATTCACTTACAATACCCACAGCTGAAACACATCAAGTTCTTACCACAGAAATTTGAATGTTAATGCACACAAACATTGACAGGTACCCACAAATGTACATATTCTTAATCCCTACCGAGGAATCGGAAATTATAATTGTGAATTACAGTTGGAGATGGTTTAACTGCTGAACATGGTGGAAAATCTTGAACACTGCAAATTTAGCAATGTACGACCACTGAACGATATTTGCCACTACATCCTTAACTCATAAAAGAAGTATACTCATCCAGAGACATGTTGCCACTACAAATTATGCTCACATGGAAGGGCAAGCAGGTTCGCTCCTCGTATATAACTTGGAGCCAAATATATCTGCTCCAGTCGGTTACTGCTACCATCATAATGTATACTATGACCAATGTTATGCAATCTCTGGGAATTAATACCCAGCGTCGAGCATTACTGTAATATTTTTGTTTTCACTGAACATATGCTATTGTTAATCTTATCAAGCATCAGCTGTTGGTATTTGCAGTTTGTATGCAAAAGTGCTTTTCTTTTTCTTGGATCACAAATATCTTTTGTAAGTTTTAGCAGGGGAATATTTTGACTCGTCGATCTCGAAAGAATGATGTATATAATGTTATGGAACAGTAGAGTGCATTGTCAGCCCTCTTGAAATCACTAAACATGATCACAACACGGAATTGATCACTTAACACAGCAATTCGCTACTTATGTTAGGATGGAGAATGGGTCAAAGAAGGTGGCAGTGTCGTGCAAAGACTTGTAGGTCTGCTCAAAGCCACAAGTTGAGCTTTCAAGCTTTGCAAAAGCGATATACAAGTAGTTTTGTGCTGAAATGGAACAGCCGAAATATATAAATATATATTTGTCATGAGATACTCACATATGCAAACACCAAATAGCAGAAATGATAAGAAAAAGACATGTCACCTTCATTGGTTTAGTTTTGATAATGACAGATGTAAATGATGGGACTAATTCAAATAGGTCACCTTTTCAAGATTGAAAGTTTTATCAGCAGAAATAAAAATCAGTTACAGGATTTAGCAACAAAGATAATTAATCTTAGAAAGATAGGAGGAAAGAAATCAAAAGGCATTGAAGGTACCCAACAGAAACATATTTTCTAAGCACAGTTTAGACATAAGATACTGAACTGCAATAATTAATAACTCACATACGGGGGAAAACAAAAGACAATTAAGTGAAAATGGAAACAGAAAATATGGAATGAATGGAAATCATACTGATATACTTACTACAAAACGACGCAGGACATCAATTCTATTGCTTTATTTCATTGTCCTATACACAAGTTGGAAACACAAATATATCCGTTGACCCTCATTTTTCAGAGATTGTAGGCAATGCTTTCTTGTCTACTGAATGACAACACATCAGGGTTCAGGATTTAAATTATGAGTTTCATTAGTCATTAACAATGACCAAACCAGTATGTGCCAGTGGCAGAGATACTACAGCACAAAACCAACATCCATTTAGGCAGCAAAAAAACACTACTGTAGTACTGTGAATTACCAGCTTACTAGACATAATGTAAACTCTGTCATGTCATACAAAGTTACCAATTTTCATTGCCGGTTCTTGGCTCATGTGAATTTGAAATTAGCTGGCAATTCCCCACTGCGTGCAGCATCATAGTCTTGAGCGAGGTGTGGAGCAGCCTCCTTGTAAGGGCATATGTACTTCTGAACAAATACCTTCTCGATATGAGAGAAAACTGAATAGTAGTCTCGGTCACGATCTAGCAATCCATTTGCCTTGAGAAACTTTACAACATAGTAGCGGGGCCTGAGCCGGCCATCCAGGCTATAATTGAGCATTGCCGGTCGACGAGCAATGTACTCCGGTTCCAAGCCGACCTCAGAGATAAGGAACTCTGATTTGCTCTGCAGTGCGTCCTTGGAACACCTCAGCATCATTGGAGACCTAGACAAGGCCATGCCCACCTCGGCTTCCGACCACCTGAAGGTCCTCTTCAGGTAGTCCACTCTGGTGGCAATCTTCTCCTCGCTTACGAATGAGACGGCATCGAGCGCGTGCTTGAACATTGCAGAGCCACGGGGCACACCAAGGCCTTCGGCGCACTCCACCATCGCCTTGATGTGTTCCGGGCTGGTATTGAGCATCCTCGGCACAGAGCGGCACAGCCTGGCAATATCACAAGCACCTAGCCCGCACTCGTGTAGGAGCGCGACGTTGGGCTTGACCCTCCTCTCGACGTTGGCACCGATGAGGTAGGGATTGCGGCTCAGAGCCCGGCGGAGGTTCTCGGAGGAGCCGAAGAGGGGCAGGTAGTAGTGCAGGTTGGAGACGATGGATCTACAGCGGAAATGTCGGCATGTGAGCGAGACGAGCCGCGCGATGTCAGAACGCGAGAGGCCGAGGCCGGCTAGCTCGTCGGCGTTACGGCCCAGGGTTCTCTCCACGCTGGCGCAGAGGAACTGCGGGTCCTTTGCGACGAGGGCGGCGACATCGGCGCCGGAGAGGCCGAGGCCGGCGAGGAAGGAGAGGACGGCGTCGGGATTGGCGGGGGACTTGAGGTGGGAGATCTTGGGGGAGGCCTTGAGGGCCTGAGCTCGGGTAAGGCCGCAGGTGGAGACGAGGTACTCCTCCACGGCGAAGCTAGTAGGATCTGGGGAAACGGCGGAGAGGAGTCGCTGGATGGGGGAGACGGGGGAGGCGGAGCGCGGCGAGAGGAGTTGGGCGAGGAAGAAGCTTCGGAGGCGGAGCATGTCGGCGCGGCGTCGCGGCGGCGCCGGCGGCGAGGGGAGGGCTGGTGCTAGAGGAGAGTGGTCAAGATTTGATTTTTTTGCGTGTAGTGGTCCGGTTCGACGTGGACGCTGACCAAATGACCCCACCCGTCAGTGTCTCTCATGGTTGGAGCGACCCGTACGGTTAGGGTAGAGTCTTCTAGCATTTTCTTCTCAAAGTAAATGAGCTTTTCCGTCCCGAACTACTTGTCGCAAAAATTAGACTAATTTTTTTTATGTAACTGAGTTTTGAAAGTAATTCAAAACGCATCATTTTGGTTTACGGTCGCGAGTGCGATTACATTGCTTGCAGTTCGGCGATTCTTTCCTCTTTGCTTTAGAGTATATATATAGCTGGCACCCTTAAATCCGTTTTAAATGTCTAGACAGGTCGTCCGGTCACTTATTAGTTATGAAAAAATGATTCAGACGGACCTTTCAAACCGGCCTTAAACGTCCGGACTGACCGGCACACCCCATATCCGGTCCAAATATGGGGGATATGGGAGAGCCCGGGAACGCCCGCCACGTCGGACCCGATAGTCCGATCATATCGTAAATTGCACCAAATCCACCCTGCAGAACTGCCGGATCCATTTCCTGGTTTCCTCTCTTCTTTCTCCTCGGGTCGTCCGTTGTGCATGCTCCACAACTGTTCGTAGCCTCTGCCCAGCCAGCTCCGTCAGAGGAGTCTTCTATCCCGTCCTCGCCGCCGAGGATGTCGGCGGCGGCCCGAAAGACACCACGGTATGTCTGATAGCTCTCTGGCTCTGTCTTGCACTGGATGTGTTTCACACAATGTTTGGTCGGATTTTTGGGTCAAAAATTTAGGGAAAACGATTGATTTTGATGCTTCGTCCGGGAAGGAGTATGGGCCGTCAGAGCTTGATCAACTAATTCGGGATGAGTTCTTCGATTCATCTGATCCGGACGATGAAGTGGACATGATCATGCTCATGACAATGCACGAAGAAATGGAACGGCAAAAGGAGCATATTCTCAATTTCAAGGGCTCAATCAAAGGGAGAAGAGTCATCAATCGGGATAGGGCATCCGAAGCAAAGCTACTGCAGAAAGATTACTTTGCTCCTATCCCAACTTTCCCGGATTATACATATTTTCGTCATTGTTTTCGCATGCGAAAATCATTGTTTTTGCACACTGCCGACGCAGTGAAGGCACACGACGACTACTTCAAGCTCACAAGGGGTTGTTGCGGTCAACTATCTTTCTCTACCAAGCAGAACTGCACGACTACTCCGAGGATGCTTGCACTTGGTACTGCAACAGATGTCGTTGGTGAGATGGTCGGGATGGGGGAGAGCACATGCCTGAAGACTACTATCAAGTTTGCCCGTGCTATGGTCGATGTGTTTGGACCAAAATATCTGAGAAAACCAAATGTACAAGACAAAGAGAAGTTGTTGGCAATTGAAAAGGACAAAGGGTTTCCAAGAATGCTGGGATCTATTGATTGCATGCATTGACAGTGGAAGAACTGTTCCAAAGGCTTGCGAGGAACGTACCAAGGTCACACCAGAGAGGTCACCATCATACTAAAAGCGGTGGCATCACATGACTTATGGATTTTTCATGCTTTCTTTGGAATGTCGGGTTCTCACAACGACATCAACATGCTTCAACGATCTCCGGTGTTCATGAGGCTTTGCAACAGGGAATCACCTTCGTGCAACTACACTGTCAACGACCGAGACTACAACATGGGATATTATCTTGCCGATGGCATATATCCTTAGTGGGCTGCATTTGTGAAGACCATATCCGAACCACAAGACAGAAAACAAAAGCACTTCGCAACAATGCAGGAAGCAGCTAGGAAGGATGTGGAGAGGCCATTCGGGGTGTTGCAAACGTGTTGGGGAATTGTTCGTGGGGCTACAATGATGTGAGAATCAAAAACTTTGTGGCAGTTAATGACATGTTGTGTTATTTTGCACAATATGATTGTCGAAGATGAGGGTGATGGTGTAGCCTAAACCAATGATTTTGAAGCACCTAGCAACAAGTTGAAATCTTAGAAGATCAAGATGCAGCTCAGCTTATGAACTTTCTGCAAATGCATCAGAATCTCTATGATCATCAGGTGCACGCGCAACTAATAAATGATCTGGTGAAACATATGTGGACCCACAATGACAACCAAAGAACAGATGATTGATTGTGCACATCAAATAAATTTTTGTAAACACTATTCATGTTCGATATCAACATTTGTTATTTACAAGTGATAATGGTGTGTTTCCGCGATCGACATGCATGGTTTTGCATGATTTGAGAGTCCGTACATGAGATATGTGGATGTGTTAAGCGATTTATAAATGGCCGTCCGGATGTGTTCGTGGACATATAGGGGCCGGCCTAGATTTACGCAGTCCGGCCGTAGATGCTCTTAGAGTGTAGTGGCCGTGGTTCCTCAAGACCTTAACTAACTTGGCATGCATGTATACCTTTTAAGTTCGGTAATATAACATAATGAACACAACAAGTGCATTTATGCATGACTGCTAGTATCAAGAACTGGCAAGACTCCACATTACAGCAAGTTGTACGACTACCTTACAGGAACTGATTGCAAGGTGCAGGATGACATGATGGTAAGCACTAAAGATTTCAAATTTGCTGTCGATAGCAAAGAATTTGCTCTACCAAAATTAGCCAAACAGTGCAAAGACAAGAATCTGGTTGCAATCGTTTGGAGGCAGATTTCATTCTGAATCTTGAAACCATCTGACTGGCTGCCTTTGTCCATGCTATGGTAAAATCATTCTTGTTTCTACAACCATCTGACTGGCTGCCTTTGTCCATGCTATGGTAAAATCATTTTTGTTTCTACAACCATCTGACTGGCTGCCTTTGTCCATGCTATGGTAAAATCATATTTTTGTTTCTACAACCATCTGACTAGTTGCCTGCACACTCTTCTTTCTCACAATCCAAAAGCCAGAGAGACAAGAGAGGGCACAATCAGAAACCACAGGGCCAACAACAAGTTCAAAGATAATGAACAGGGCAGAGGCAGATGCCACCAGAGTCAAGATGCACCAAAACAAACAGATGAGTATCTGAACTAAAGACAGGGAATATGGAAAGCGAATGTGGTAAAGGATACCACTCTAATTTTCAGAGATTGTAGGCAATGCATTCCTGGCTACTTAATGACAATATCAACACCTAAGGGTTCAGGAGTTAAATTATCAGTTTCATTAGGCATTAACAACGATCAAACACAAGATGTGAATTACCTGCTTACTGTGCAGAGTGAAAACTTTGTTGCACCATACACAACTACAAATTTTCACAGCAGGCTATTGGTTCGCGCGAATACGAATCTAGTCAGTATTTGCCCTCTGCAAGCATCAGCAAGGTGCAGCGCAGCTTCCTTGTGAGCACATATGAACTTCTCCACCAACAGAAGACAGTCAGTCTGAGAAAGATGCAGCAATCATCCTCAGCCACACTATAATGGTTGGACCAAGCACGGAGAAATAGGGGTTATGATGGAAGACGGCGAAGAAGAAGAGGATGATGACAACTATGTGCTCCCTGAATACGGTGATGCTGGAACCAGGGAAGCTAAAGATCAAGAGGAACCAGACGATGTGCCCGATGATGATCTTCGCCGGGTCATTGTTGATGCAAAGAGACAGTGCAAAAGTAAAAAGGAGAAGTTGAAGTTCAATCGCATGTTAGAGGATCACAAAAAAGGATTGTACCTCAATTGCGAAGATGGCAACACAAAGCTCGGTACCACACTGGAATTGCTGCAGTGGAAGGCAAAGAATAGTGTACCTGACAAAGGATTTGACAAGCTACTGAAAATATAGAAGAAGAAGTTTCCAAAGGATAACGAATTGCCCGACAGTATGTACGCAGCAAAGAAGGTTGTATGCCCTCTAGGATTGGAGGTGCAGAAGATACATGCATGTCCTAATGACTGCATCATGTACCGCGGTGAGTACGAGGAACGGAACGCATGCCCGGTATGCGGTGCATTGCGCTATAAGATCAGACGCGATGACCCTGGTGATGTTAAGGGCAAGCGCCCCAGGAAGTGGGTTGCTGCCAAGGTGATGTGGTATGCTCCTATAATACCACGGTTGAAACGTCTGTTCAGAAACAAAGAGCATGCCAAGAATATGCGATGGGACAGAGAGAACCGTAAGAAAGACGGAAAGTTGAGAGCACCCACTGACGGGTCGCAGTGGAGAAAAATCGAGAGAAAGTACTGGAAGGAGTTTGCAGGTGACGCAAGGAACGTATGGTTGGTTTAACCGCGGATGGCATTAATCCTTTTGGGGAGCAGAGCAGCAATCACAACACCTGCCCCGTGACTCTATGTATCTATAACCTTCCTCCTTGGCTGTGCATGAAGCGAAAGTTCATGATGATGCCAGTTCTCATCCAAGTGCGTTTGGACGGGCGAGCAACTTGCAATACCCTTCAGGAAGCTTAAGCAAGTTATCAAGGAAGCACTGGAAGGGAGGTTCATTCCCAACAGAGAGAAGGACGAGCTGACCGAGGCCCTCGGGAATCCTGAGCACCCTGGACGAACACGAGGCACGCCAGGCTCCATTTCGTGGAAGCTTGGGTTTCCCGACGCAGGCGGTTACAAAAGCCGGGAGAGGAAAAGGAAACAGGAGCTGAGCGTTGTGCAGGAGCTCAATGCAAGAGTACGAAGGCTAGAGGAAGAAGTTATGAGCCAACGAGCTCCCGACCAACAGCTTGTTCAGGGGCACGAAGCTACCCCAGAAGCTACCCCGCCATCTCAGCGGAGAAGCAGCATGGCTTCCACGGAGCTCCTTCAGCAGCCTGACTTCACGGCTCCTAGCTACCCCGTGGATGCTATCACAGATGGCCAACATTGCGAGCTTATGACGAAATGCGTTAACCTCACCTTGAAGGCGGCTGACGGCTTTGTTGCACCTCCTCGAACCGACGGAACTTTTCACCACGGTTAGATTCCACATGGCTATGCTGTTGTGCAAGTGGATGAAATAATGGGGGGATTTGAGAAGCTTGAGCTTGACCACCCTACAGATGAAGGGGAGACTCAGCTGAGATTTGCTCTGAGGAGTACATGTCTATGGCGGAAGGAGCACATCAAGCTTTCGAACTGGACGCCTCCGCCTCCTCCTCCTCCTCCGGTGTTGGGGATATAACCCCGCAATATGACCTGCCCTAGAGGCTCCGGGTCATGTTGCTGGCTCGTGAGCCGGCCCAAGGGTGAGCCGTAAGACTGGTGGCCCAGGAAGATAGGCGGCTCAAGGTGTGGGACGTACGACGACCCGGACGGAGAAGACCCGGGCGTGTAAGCCGTCTCAAAGACAGTTTGGACAAGAAGATAGAGAGAGACTCGGACATACAATAAGACTTGATTAACAATTGTAATGACCCGGTGGTCCTGACCTCCTATATAAAGGCAGACCCGGGGCGACTTAGGGGACAGGTGATCGAGAACTAGGTCAAGCATCTAGCTCCTTGTAATCGATACACAAGCAATACAAACACAAGCAGGACGTAGGCTATTACCTTGATTTTAAGGGGTCGAACCTGGGTAAATCCGTGTCTTTCGTCCCGATCAACCCCTTTGAGTCCACCCCGTTTAGCGATGGCCTCGAAGCCAAGTCCGTTCACCCGGACATCTGCCGTGATAAATCCGCGACAGTTGGCGCCCACCGTGGGGCTAGCGCTTGGTGGTGTTGAGTTCTCAAAGGGCTCTCTCACAGGGCTCGAGGGATACGTGGTTGGAAGGATGAGAAAGAGTCTCCGCGGTCGGCTCTACATCGACGACGCCGGCTGGGGCTTGATGCTGATTCTGTGGAGTATGGATTCCGGGTTCCGTTTGGCGGGATCCAGGTTTTCATTGGAAAGGTTGATGGATCTACACCCGGGTCGGACATCTGCACCAGCGTCGTCGAGCCGGTCGGCATCTCCAATCTGCGAGTGATGTGCGGCCTGCCCGTGCCCATCCAGGTCAAAGGCATGTTCTCGTGGGCTTCACTCAAGGTATGGACCTGGAAGCGTCCGGGTCACAGGGAACTCTTGTTTGCTCGGAAGATGAGTCCTCCAGTGGGGAGACAGAGTCAGTGTATTGGCTTAGTAACGGTGGCCTTGGGGGCTACTACGACACCTATTCTGAGGTAGAGGGCTTTGAGTTGGATGCTCCGAGACCCCCGATTCATGCGGCGGTGTTCATGGCGGGATCGGCTCCAGCCGTCGGTGACACGACTATAGGAGCCGCCGTAGCGGGTGATAGCCCGCCGCCGCCGGCTCAGGTTCTAGTGGAATTGATGGACGAGCTTACAACTCTCATGGCCACGGAAGTAACACCGGATAATCAAGCAGCCCGGAATCTAGAGGTGGCACGGATCAAGGGCCGGATGGTAGAGGAACGACAAAGGATGGCTGAGCTGAAGATCCAGATGGAGGAAGAAGCGGAGCGTATCAAGGCAGATGCTTTCCATCTGGGGCTGGAACAAAGGTCAGCAGCCGCGATGCACCGGAGGAGGCATCAAACCCATCTACTAGAACGTTACGAAGCAAAGAAACTGTTTAATACCCCTGGTGCGAGGTGGGTTGCGGGCGCGCCAGAAAGCCGCCCGATGGAACGCCCGGCAACTCATCCACCCCAGCATAACCAAGCTTCACCTAGAGCTTTTCCGACACCGGTGGGTCATTACTCTAAACCGGCCGAGAACATGGTGGCGGCGGCCACCCGGCTTGGGACGATTCCCATCCCAGATGAAGCACCCTTTGCGGAGGACGTGCGAAACGCCATTGGATATTTACAAACGGCCATGGCCCAGCAAGAGAGATATGCTCACAGCCGGAGCCGAGTTCACTCTACCCCCTCCCCAGTCGAAGTTTCAGCCAGCGCTATGAGTCGCCGTCGTGTTCCAGCAGTCATCCATGACGAGGACCACCGGAGGATGAGCAGGCAGCTCTAGATGCACAAATCCTCGCGGACCGGGCAAGGAACAGGCGAGAGGCGGAGATAACGGCAACCCGTCCAGAGCCGGCGCTTTCCGTCTCAATGGGAGTAGTTAGTACCAGAGCCGTAGGGGTGCCATGTTTAACTCCGGCTCTGAGAAGTGAACGACTATCGAAATATTTTAAGGGGCCACGAAAAGTTCCGAATTACACAGCTGATCTACCCCCTGAGGCTTGGGTTGAAAGTTATGAGCTGGCCATGGAGATGCTGGACGTTAGTGAAGCGGTATGTGCAAAATATTTCATCATGATGCTTAAGGGTCCGGCTCGCACATGGTTGAAAGGTCTGCCGCCTAACACGATAAGTTCATGGGCGGAGCTGAGAGCGAAGTTTATTAAGAATTTTCAGGGGACCTGTAAGCAGCCTATGACCATTGTAGACTTGGACCATTGTGTTCAACAGGAGAATGAGTCGGCCCATCATTGGGTCCGGCGGGTGTCGACCATTATTCACTCTTCAGAGCAGATCACGGCGGCTCAAGCGGTGCTTATTATGGAAAAAAACTGTCATTTTGTTCCATTGAAATAGAAGCTCGGCCAGCTCAAGCGCACGTGTCAGGATATGGGAGAGCTCATGACGGCCCTGACAAAGTATGCCGACTCAAATAACACCAAGGATCCAGGCTCGGATGATGAGAAAGCCAATCAAGGGAAGAAGAACAATCAAGGCAAGGGTTTTGTGAACAATGGGAATCGGAATAAACGGAAGAACGCTGATGGCGGGTCAGAGCTAGTGGCAAACACCAACACAGAACAGAACCATCCCAAGGGGAACGGAAAATTCAGGTCGTTTCACCAAAGGAACAGAGGTCCTTTCAATTTAGAAGAAGTGCTTAAGAAGCCTTGTCCGGAGCACGGCACGCCTAATAGGCAGGCGTTACATGCGTGGGATGATTGCTTTATCATGCAGAGATTCAAAAACCAGTATTCCCAACCACGTAATAACAAGGGCGGTGGCCCGCCTGGCGGCTCAGGGCACGGCGGATCAAGGGCTGGATTCGGCGCCGACGGTTCAGGAGCCGGGCATCCGGGTCAGAATAACCAAGGGGGGTACCAGCAGCATCCTGGCAACAACAGCAATAACAACAATCAATAGCAGCGCAATCAATCCGGGTTTCAGAGTAACCCGAAGCAGCTTAGTTCTGGACAGTATCACGTGTTCACGACCAGTCACAATAAACGAGACGAGAAGTTGCGGAGGCGAGCGATTAATGCAGTTGCTCCGGCTCTCCCGCGGTACTTACCATGGTCTGAGTATGACATAATGTGGAGCTGGGAGGATTACCCGCCGCGGGTAGATGACCCGGGCTGGCTGGCGTTAGTTGTGGCCCCTCAGGTGAATGGCTATATGGTGAACAAGGTGCTCATGGACGGAGGGAGCAGTATCAACATCCTTTATTACGACACTTTCCGGCGGATGAAGTTGCTGGACAAAGACCTTAAACCTTCCTCCACCGTCTTTCATGGTGTGGTCCCGGGTAAGTCGGCATACCCGGTGGGCCGGATTTCTTTGGAAGTGGCTTTTGGCGATGAGTATAATTACAGGGTGGAGTCCTTGTGGTATGAGGTGGTTAAAATCAAAAGTCCCTATAATGCACTGTTTGGGAGGCCGGCTTATGCCAAATTTATGGCTAGGCCTTGCTATGTTTATTTACAACTCAAAATGCCCGGCTTAAATGGTACAATTACCGTTCACGATAATCGGAAAATGGCTCTCGAGTGTGAGGAAGGAGATGCAGCGTATGCAGAGTCTAGTTGTGCCCAGGAGGAGCTGAAGTTCTACAAGGAGAACGTTGACCCGGAGGATATGACCTCGCTAAACAAGCCTACTACGGAAGTTGAGCCGCCACTCAAGTTTTCAGCGGATGATACCAAGGCAGTAGATTTTAATTCGGGCGACTCATCCAAGCAGTTCATCATTGGGGCTCACATGGATCCCAAATAGGAAAGCGCACTCATTGAATTCATCCGTGAGAATCGAGACATCTTTGCATGGAAGCCTTCTGACGTGCCGGGTGTACCGAGAGAGTTCGCTGAGCACAACCTTAATGTGGATCCGAAATTTAAACCGATTAAACAGTTTCTACGACGGTTCAACGAAGAGAGACATAAAGCTATTGGGGAGGAAGTTGCCCGGCTCTTGGCTGCAGGCTTTATAGTGGAAGTTTTTCACCCGGAGTGGTTGGCTAACCCGGTGCTAGTGCTCAAAAAGAACGGCACCTGACGTATGTGTATAGATTACACGGACCTTAACAAGGCTTGCCCGGTTGACCCTTTTGCACTCCCTCATATCGATCATATTATTGATGCTACAGCCGGGTGTGAAAGTTTGTGCTTCCTGGATGCATATTCAGGTTATCATCAGATCAAGATGGCAATGAAAGATCAGGAGAAGATAACGTTTATTACACCCTTTGGGGCGTTCTGCTATGTCTCCATGCCTTTCGGGCTCAAGAGTGCCCAGGTGACGTACCAACGATGTGTGCAGAACTGCCTTCACAGTCAGATTGGCCAAAATGTTCATGCTTACGTAGACGACATCGTGGTTAAATCCAGAAAGAAGGAAACTCTCCTAGAGGATCTGAAGGAAACTTTTGACAATCTCCGGGTCTACAAAATGATGCTTAACCCGACGAAGTGTGTCTTTGGTGTTCCAGCAGGAAAGCTTTTGGGTTTCTTAGTCTCTGAGCGGGGCATCGAGGCTAACCCAGATAAAATTAAGGCTATCACTTCTTTAGGAGAGCCGACGTGCATTAATGACGTTCAGCGCCTTGCAGGACGGATTGCTGCGTTGAGACGGTTTATAAGCCGGCTTGGGGAGAAGGCCATTCCCTTATACCAGATGATGAAGAAGACATACAAGTTTAAGTGGAGCAAGGCAGCGGCTGAAGCACTTGAAGCTCTTAAAAAACAGTTGACTGAGCCGCCAGTGTTAGCCGCTCCGGCTGAGAAAGAGTCGTTGCTCCTTTATGTGGCAGCTAACAACAGAGCAATTGTGGTTGAGCGCAAGGAGGCAGGGAAGAAATATCCTGTGCAAAGGCTGGTTTATTACATCGGTGAAGTTTTGGCAGAGTCTAAGCAGAGGTATCCGCATTGGCAGAAGCTGGTATACGGAGTTTTCATGGCTAACCGCAAGTTAAAACACTACTTTTTGGGGCACCAGATAACCGTGGTCAGTTCTGCCCCGTTGGGAGATATCATTCAAATTAGAGAAGCCACAAGGAGGATTGCCAAGTGGGCCTTAGAGCTGGGTCCTCTTAACATCAAATATGTTCCTCGTACAACAATAAAGTCTCAAGCTTTGGTGGATTTCATAAATGATTGGACAGAATGTCAAGCTCCCGAAGAGAAGCCGGATAACACATATTGTACTATACACTTTGATGGGTCCAAGCAGCTAGAGGGGTCCGGTGCAGGGGTTGTTCTCACCTCCCCCAAGGGTGACAAGTTTTGTTATGTGCTCCGGTTAATGTTTCCTTGTACTAATAATGCAGCTGAGTATGAGGCACTGCTCCATGGTCTCAGAGTCTCTAAAGAGACGAACTTAAGCCGGTCAGATATTTAGGCGACTCAGATCTTGTGGCTCAGCAAGTTTCAGGTACTTGGGACTCCAAGGATCCGCGGATGGTGGCTTATCGACAGACGGTTGATATCATTGCCAGTCACTTCAAGGGGTACCAGGTGGATCATATTGATCGTCGCAGGAATGAGGCGGCTGGTGCCTTATCACGGTTAGGTTCTCAACGAAAGTCGGTACCACCTAATGTTTTTATGGACGTATTGCATCATCTGACTGTCAAGGTACCCTCTGAGGAGGAGCTGGCTATTCCTGACCCGGAGGCAGAATTGGTGGCGGCTCTGCATGCTATCCCAGACTGGACTATTCCTTATTTGGTGTATCTGACACGCGGCGAGTTGCCTCAGGAGGAGGATCTGGCCAGGAAGATCACCCGGCATTCTAAGTCTATGACGATTACCAATGGTGAGTTACATAAGTGTAGTGTGACGGGTGTCTTTCAGCGCTGCGTCTCATCGAAGGAGGGCCGGCAGATCTTGAGTGAAATTCATGCTGGCGACTGTGGACATCATGCCGGGTCAAAATCTTTAGTGGCGAAGGCTTTTCGACATGGGTTTTTCTGGTTGACGGCTCACAAGGATGCAAAAGACTTAGTCCGTAAGTGTGACGGCTGTCAGAAGTTTGGCCGGCGTGCTCACGTTCCGGCTCAAGAGTTGAGGATGATATCAATCACTTGGCCATTTGCGGTCTGGGGGCTTGATATGGTAGGACCTTTCAAGAGATCCAAGGATAAGAAAACACACCTTCTGGTGGCGATTGATAAATTTACTAAGTGGGTAGAGGCAGAGCCGGTTAGCAAATGTGACGCGGCTACAGCGGTTCAATTTATTAAGAAGCTGATCTATCGCTTTGGTTACCTGCACATTATCATTATGGACAATGGAACAAATCTATCCAAAGGAGCTATGAAAGCGTTCTGTGAGAAGGAGCATATCCGGCTTGATGTTTCAGCCGTGGCACATCCATAGTCTAATGGTCAGGCGGAGTGAGCCAATCAGGAAATTTTAAGAGGAGTCAAACCACGGCTCATGGTTCCTTTGAAGCGGACACCCGGATGTTGGGTTGAGGAGTTGCCTTTCGTCTTATGGAGCATCAGAACTACCCCTAACAGATCTACAGGTTTCACACCTTTCTTCATGGTGTATGGTGCTGAGGCGGTTCTATCCAGCGATATCCGGCACGACTCACCAAGGGTGGCGGCTTATGTTAAGACGGACAATGAGGTAGCACGACAAGATGCGTTGGACGCCTTGGATGAAGCACGAGAGTTAGCAGCAGCCAGGTCGGCAATTTATCAACAAGACCTGCGACGCTATCATAGCCGCAGGGTGAAGACCCGGACGTTCCAAGAAGGTGACCTGGTGCTCCGGCTGATTCAAGACCAATCTGGAATGCATAAGTTATCTCCACCATGGGAGGGGCCTTTTGTGATCAGCAGAAACCTTAACAATGGGTCATATTACCTCATTGATATCCGAAGTGAGTCAGAAACCGCGGGTCAAGAGACGTTGCGGCCATGGAATGTCGCACATCTGCGACCATACTTTACTTAGCAGGCGTTGAAAGCCGCTATCATTATATATATCATGTTTACATGAGTAAAAGCTAGCATCCCCGCAAAGACTGGGGCCTCTGCTCTTATGTATGTCTTTGTGCAATCAAGATGAAATTTCTCCGGCTCAAAAATTTGAGTTGAAGTGGTTTGTTCGCCGTCAAAACGGCTGATCTATCATCCGGCTTTATACCCTATCAAGCGTTGTTGCAGGGAGGTTTCTTGCCTTCGGGTATAGCTTACATCTCCCTTACACAGTCTGCTTTTACGCTGTTGCAAGGAGGCTTCTTGCCTTCGGGTATAGCTTACATCTCCCTTGCCAGCCGGCGGTATGCCCAATTAAGCACTATTGCAAAGAGGCTTCTTGCCTTCGGGTATAGCTTACATCTCCTTTGCACAGCCAGTTGTTATTAAACTATTGCAGGAAGGCTTCTTGCCTTTGGGTATAGCTTACATCTCCCCTGCACAGTCTGCTTTTACGCTGTTGCAAGGAGGCTTCTTGCCTTCGGGTATAGCTTACATCTCCCTTGCACAGCCGGCGTTATGCCCAATTAAGCACTGTTGCAAAGAGGCTTCTTGCCTTCGAGTATAGCTTACATCTCCTTTGCATAGCCAGCTATTATTAAACTGTTACAAGGAGGCTTCTTGCCTTCGGGTATAGCTTACATCTCCCTTGCACAATTGGCTTTATGTCTAGTTTGGTTACATTAAGTGCTGTTGTTTATGGAAGCTTCTTACCTTTGGTATAGCTTACATTACCCTAAGACAACAGCGTGTACACCAAATTCCAGTTGCTTATCAACTGCGGCCATCGAAGGGGGCTTCTTACCGACGGGTTCGCTTATCTCACCCTAATGGCCGGCTTTATGCCACTTCCGGTTACTTATTAACCATGGTTGTCGAAGGGGGCTTCTTACCGACGGGTTCGCTTATCTCACCCTAACAACCGGTGTTTACGCCAAAACTTAGTTGCTTATCAATTGTAGCTGTTGAAAGAGGCTTCTTGCCTTCGGGTATAGCTTACATCTCCTTTCAAACAGCTGGCTTTATGCCATCTCAGGATAATTATTAGCCGCGGCTGTCGATGGAGGCTTCTTGCCTTGGGGTATAGCTTACATCTCCCATCGACAGCCGACGTTTGCGCATACAACATTTGCTGTTAAAAGGAGGCTTCTTACCGTCAGGTATAGCTTACATTACCCTTCATACAGCCGGCTTTAGGCCGCTTCCGGTTCATCAATAGCCGCAGTTGTTGATAGAGGCTTCTTACCATCAGGTATAGCTTACATTATCATAAGACAACCGACTCCTTAAGGGATTCATCCGACAAGAGCCGGAGCCATGTTGCTCTAGTTGACAAAGATATTATCCAGCTCTAATCTTCTGGAGAAGAATGATGTCTTCAAAGACAAACACCCCTCATCAGAAAAGCTCAAGGTATATTTATGCAAAGGAGCGATCAATCAATGGAGAGCCGGCAACACATCAAATTGAAACACGGAGAGACGGAAAGTATACACAAAGAGAAGGAAATATATACAGCCGACACTATCTTTAGAACGGCAGAGTCATCCTTAAGCTATTACAAAAATTGCTCTTAGAAGGAGTAAATGCATTACCAAGTTTCAACCGCCCACGGCGGGTCATTGCATGAGCCATCGCTCAGAAGGTTAAAAAATGCAAAGTCAGACGGCCGGATCATCCTGCTCCGGCTCTTCTATTGGCTTCATCTGGAGAGTTTCCAAATCCCAGTTGCAGTCAGCCAGCGTGGCGAAGGACCCTTCCTCAAAAAAGGGAGACGTGTCGAGATCATTAGGAAAGAGTTCCATACCGCGGGCGGGTGTTAGAGATTTCCACTCGTAGAGAGGCCCGCGGATCCTCTTATCCTCGCCATCATAAGCCGCCTGGTAGACATTTAAGTTGGCTTCATCTGCAAGTACAGACGCCAAGAAACGGGAGTCCTTGACACACTAGATGTAGTCCGCTTTTGTGAATTCTAAGTTGTCGTCTTTCTTCGATGGATAGCCATCCATCATTTCAGCCGGCGTCAGCTCAGGGGCGAAGGGCAGAGCCCGGCTCAATCCGACGACTGCTCCTTGACGAAAAGCTGATTTCTTCAGTTCTTCAATCTGTTTTGGCATGATGGAGAAGAGTTCCAAGACCCCTTTCAAAATGGTGGTGATCTTCTCCTTATATTGAACACTCTTGATCATGAAGATGGCGCCGCAGTATAGTTGTCCACAAAGGTGTAGATGGCCTTTAGTGGTAGAAGGCTATCAGAAGCCAACTGTCGGCTCCTGGGACCTGGTTAAGCCGGATAAAGCTAATGAGTCGCCAGTTTTTCAATAGCAATGTTAAAATACAAAGTAAAACAGAAGCTTACCAAATAGGGTGGCTGCCATCTTCGCTATGTGCTGCTTCACGCCTTGGAGTTCCTCCGCCATAGCTATAAGCTGCTGGCCGGCATCGTCCGCCCATTTGGTCAAAGCGGCCTTTTCAGATTCTGCCGTTTCTTTCAAAGAGGTAAGCTCAGCAGTGGCATTGGCCAGCTCCTCAGAGACAAGCCGACACTTTTCGTTAGCAATGCTTCGGGCTTCTTGCTGAGCCGCCAAGTTGGCCTTCTAATCCGCCAATTGAGACCCGGCTTCGCTTAAAGTTTCCTGCAAAACATCAAAATACAGGATAAGCCGCCGAAGGAAAGGTCATATCAAATGATGAGTGTTGATAGCAAAGATTATGCAAGTCTCAAACAGATTGCAAGCAATATATTTGACACTTGGGGGCTAATGTATGTTTGATCTTTGAGTATGCAATGTAGTTCCGGTTCATCTTCTTCAAAGTTAATCCGGAACTTGGGGGCTACACTATGGCTCTTCAATTTACTTCTAATGGAAGCCCCGACTCAAACTTTGTCAAGTTTTGAGTCGGCCCTTGGGGGCTACACTATGGCTCTTCACTTTACTTCTAATGGAAGCCCCGACTCAAACTTTGTTAAGTTTTGAATCGGCCCTTGGGGGCTACGACTGGCAGTTTAAGTTATCTAAAAGGAAGATCCGACTCAATTTTGGAAAATTAAGCCGACTCTAGGGGACAATGGCTATGAATTTTTTCTAACAGAAAGTTAAACAAAGACCCGGTTCAACGATTGAGTACATTGAACCGGCCCTTGGGGGCTAAGTAAGGGTATGGCAACAAGAAGAGTACCTCGTATTTTGTCTTCATTAAAGAGACCAGCCGAAGTTCCAGATCCCGGCTGGTGGTAACCCGGTTTATATACCCGGCGCGGAGCTCCTCGGTTTTCATCTTCTCGTACGAAGAGTCAAAGTTCAGCTTCTTCGAGGCCTCGGTCGGCTCTGTATGCTTGGTCAGCACATGAGCCGGAGGAGTTTGATGACTAGACCTGGTGATAACAACATCTGGAGTTGCAGGGGTCTTGGTAGGAGTCGTCGGTTTTGAAGGAGCCCTTGGAGGGCTCTCCATGATGACATCGACAGCAACCGGTTCTGTGGAGGCAGCTGGTGGATTTTCTTCTGCTTCAGCCTCCTCCGGTTGTTCGAGCTCCGGCTCTTGGATAACAGGGCCGGGGGAGGGCTTGTTGGTCTTGCGACGCTTGGCTTGAGTGCTGCAAAATAGAAGGATCAGCAATCGAAGATGTTGCTATCATATTAAGAGCCGGATGTCCGGATATCATAGTAAGGAATGCTTACAGCGGATTGATCTTGGGCGGTGGTAGAACTGACGCCGAAGAGTCGCCGAAGGAAGGGGATTTCTAAAAAGAATAAAACAGAAAGATGAGAAAGTGTCAAGTTTACAAAGGAAAGTCAAATGAAAAGTAGAGACATAAACCTCTGCGGGGCGTTTCTTTGGAGCCGGAGAATTTGGTAACCCGGACACAAGCTTAGTAGAGCCGGTGCTTCGAGTCTGTCGACGCTCGGCCTGCTGTTCCTTTTTCAAGAGAAAATCGGGAGCCAGGTGAGCAAGAGGGTGAGAAAGAGGAACTTTTCTGATAACCCGCCGCGGCTTTTGGCGGACGAAACATTCTGAGCCGGAAGAAACATAATTTACCTCAGGAGCATTGGCGCGGCTGGTTTCCACTTCATCCTGCGAGTAAAACAAGCATTAATAAAGCAGGAAGGCAAAAGATCAAGCAAAGCAATTAAAGTATTACCTCTGAGCTGGATGATGGTGGCGGGTCAAACAAATTCTCTTGCGGGGCATCTTTTTTAGCCCTCTTGGTCGCGCCCTTCTTCCTGGATTTCTTTGGAGGGGCAACATATTCCTTCTTCCAGAAGTCTGAGTCGGCCTACAGGAATGACCCGGAGAATGAATAGCAAATCAACAAAGCACAAGCAAACATCTAAGAGACGGATAGGAAGAGATTAACTTACATCGGGAGCCGGATTATTGACGCAGAAAGGTGCCAGGCCGATGGCACTGCATGAGCCGGAGGCTTCGTGGACAAGGCTCCGGATGGTAGTAGTAATATCATCCTCTGTCAGTATTGACTTGCTGAAGCACAACGAGCTCTCATATTTGCCTTCGTACTCGCACATAAGCCGACCTCTGCGGCTTAAAGGCATAACCCGCCAGGAAATCCAGCAGCGGATCAAATCCAATCCTATTAAACCGTTGGCCAGGAGCGCTTTGATCTTGGCGTGGAACGACTCGTATCTAGCACACTCTGAGGCTGAGAGCCGGCCGGGAAGCTCCGTGTCTGTCGTAAGCCGGGAGGGGTGGTAACCCGCCAACGAGTGCTCTTTCTCAGGAGAGGTCTCTTGGCAGTAGAACCACGTCTTATTCCAGTCCTTTGGGTGACTCGGCATTGGAGTGGCAGGAAAGATGATGTCTCGGCGGCGTTGAATAGAAATGCCGCCCAGCTCCAGACTCGGACCACCCTTCATTTTAGTTTGGCGGTTGGCATAGAAGAGCTCTCGAAAGAACCCCACAGATGGCTTAGTTTGCAGATAAGCTTCGCAGAGAACTTGGAAGTTGCAGATGTTTGAGACGGAATTGGGTGCCAAGTCTTGAGGATGCAGCTTGTAAAAATGAAGAACATCCCGGAAAAACTTAGAGCCAGGCGACACGAACCCTCGCTCGATGTGATCAGTGAAGACTACTATCTCTCCCTTTTGGGGAGAAGGCTGGGTCTCTTTACCCTGAACCCGCCAATTGAGAACCTCTTTGGGAGGGAGAGTACCCGCTTCAACATAATATGGTAAGTACTCCTCCGTAACGCAAGAACCAACCCAGTTGCATAAGTTGGACGCACGAGACATATTGGCGGCTTAAATACTGTGCAAGGTAAAGGGCGTGATGAGTTAAGCGCAAGCAAATATTTATGACGGCTTACAGGTTTAAGGATTCTATGGATAATGTGGAAAGACCCGGTTGATGAGAGCCGGAGAAACTTAGCGACTCAACAGAGGAAAGGAAGATTGAAAATCGGCTAAGTCCTAAAAAACAGATTCCGCAAACTACTGCTATGGCTACGGATCTACAAAAGCGGAGAAAAGGATTTTAATCCTGACCTAGCGATGAATAACGGAAGAAAAGAAAATGGACCGGAGCTATCGCGGTCCGCGCATTACGAGCGGCCGGCCCACGCGCGGCGGCGAGGCGAGAGAGCACTCTAAAGGCGCCAACGGCGTCGAGATATACTCGCGGTGGCGGTGCCGGAGCCCGAGCGGTGGCGACGGAGCCCCCGGTGAAACCCTACTACGGTGGTGGGCGATCTAAGAAGAAGGGGAACTCACCGGAGATGTTGCAGCGGAGGCGGAAGATCTCTGGTACGAATCAGGGTGATGAAGCGGCCCGGTCGGTGTAGCTGTGAAGATGGCGCCGGACGACGAGGACGCTGGAGCGGCGGCGACAGGAAGAAGAAGAAGAGGCGTGAGCGGGAAGAGTGAAAAGCTTCGACCCGCACGAGTCATATTTAAAGAAGGAACGAGGAAGGCGCGAAAATCCAGGCAACGACAATGTTTGACCGAGGCGGATGCCTTGATTCTTGGGATGACAGTTAAATGAAAGATTCGGTGATACGTCAGCAGATCTCATGACGTCACGCCGGGTCATTTCCGGGCGGCTCGCCAAAATCAGAAGAGAAGGATGAAGTGAGCAAGCTCAATTCAACCTGGGGCCTAATGTTGGGGATATAACCCTGCAATATGACCCGCCCTGGAGGCTCCGGGTCATGTTGCTAGCTCGTGAGCGGGCCCAAGGGTGAGCCGTAAGACTAGTGGCCTAGGAAGATAGGCAGCTGAAGGTGTGGGCCGTACGACGGCCCGGACGGAGAAGATCCGGACGTGTAAGCCGTCTCAAAGACAGTTTGGACAAGAAGATAGAGAGAGACTCGGACATACAATAAGACTCGGTTAACAATTGTAACGACCCGATGGTCCTGACCTCCTATATAAAGACAGACCCGGGGCGACTTAGGGGACAGGTGATCGAGAACTAGGTCAAGCTTCTAGCTCCTTGTAATCGATACACAAGCAATACAAACACAAGCAGGACGTAGGCTATTACCTCGATTTTAAGGGGCCGAACCTAGGTAAATCTGTGTCTTTCGTCCCGATCAACCCCTTTGAGTCCACCCCGTTAGCGATGGCCTCGAATCCAAGTCTGTCACCCGGACATCTGCCGTGATAAATCCACGACATCCGGAGAGTGATGAAGGCACTCATCCTCCTCCTCCTCCTCCTCCGGCGAGGGATCAAGGCACTCCACCTCCTCCTTCGCCTCGTCCGGCGCGTGACGTCGACGATCAAGGCACTTTGCCTCCTCCTCCGCCTCCTCTGCCGCGTTCGAGCAGTCCGCCTCCTCCTTCGCCTCCTCAGCAACGACGGAAGACAGCCGCCGCCGCTCCTCCTCCTCCGGCGCGTCGGAGCACTCCGCCTCCTCCTCCGCCTCGTAAGAAACGACAAAAGAGAGACGCCGTTGCTCCGACTGCTAGTAGTACAGCAAGTGGCGGGAGGCCATACGAATACGGTCCAAAGTTTCTCAAGCCATTGGAAAGTTGCCATACAAGAGGACCGCGGAGGAAACTGCGAAGATATCTCAAGACCAAGTGAGGGCCCATTTTGCAAAGAAAGCTCCACCTCCGAAGCAGATGATAGATCCGGTGGCATCGAAGCGCACTGTCGAGGCCCTGAAGCAACCACCACCGCCTCCGTTGGATACCAACTATGTCCGCGCTACTAAAAAGGCATATCAAAATGCGGTGCAGACGGGAACTACTTCGAGTGATGAGAGGTTAGCAAAACGAAGAAGTGGGAAAACAATTCCCCAGCTCGGCGAACAGGCTAACCAATCGTGCCCCCCGCTGAAGGTGTCTACCGATATCGCCGCTGATCATCCTGGGATGGTGCCCGGTACCAATCCTGCTGATTACATGGGCGATGATGTACTGTTTGAGCCGTTGGAGGTGGACGATTTGAAATACCGGTATGGAAAGCCTCTCGTCAAAGATGGAAGTCCTCCTCTAGGAACGATGACGAGACAATTGCATAATTGGTACATGAAAACCTGCAGCGAGTCTGGGAAGGATTGTTTGATGATGAGTATTCAAGAGAAGCACGACTTCTTTGGCCAGGAGCTGATTCATGTTGAATTTGACGAGCTTTTCCAGCTTTACAATCAAAAGGACATCGACATACAAATCATGACTTGCTACTGTCTGTAAGCACTTCTGTAATTAAGTCTCTATATATAGCTCACCTCTTTCATTGCATGTATATATATAATTATCCTCATCACTATATTATGCAGATTGAAGATCGTCGAATGCATAAAAGCAGAAATGTATGACATTGGGTTCATTAACCCAAATATCATACATGAAGTGATGGTTCAAATGTATCCCAAACAAACCGAGGAGAACTTGCTACAATCGATGCTTAAAAATCAAAACAAAGACAAAATACTCCTTCCTTACAACTTCAAGTGAGTGTTACTGTCTTGTGCATATTCGGTTTCTCCCTTATTACTCGAGGGTATAGTAATGTAATTGATGAGCTATGCATGTGTGCGCAGCCGCCACTTTATTTTACTAGAGATTAAACTTGAGCGGGGGGTAGTAACCGTCTTAGACTCGAGATGAAATAAACCCGAGTTGTATGCGAACCTGATTGAAATGCTCCAGAGGTAGGTTCAATCGATCATTATCGCACCATATCGGCAACTTTGTTCATTTACTGATATATATCAAGTAATTATTTTCTTTGTCTGGCAGAGTTTGGAAAGATTTCACTAAAATTGCTCTGGGACTGCCTACCGAGCTGCAATTTAGACACACGAAAGTAAGTAATATATACTACCTAGTTCCGCCCATCTCCTATTGATTCTAGCTAGTTTCATCAATATATACCATTTAGCATGCTTACTTATCAGTTTGATTGACCTCTATTTCTCGTATAGTGCTTGTTTCAGGAACAAGGGACTAATTTTTGTGGATACTACGTTTGCGAGTTCATCTACAACGCGACGAATCCTAATAAGCGGGGCTATACTGAAAAAGAATACCAAGTGCGTAAGCAAAAATATTTACAATTTTATTTTATTACCATCATTTGTGTTGACATTCATATACATGTATTGACCCTCTTCTTCAATTTAGATGTGACAGATGCAAGATGAACTCCTACCAGAAGATCGCATACGAGCAATTCAAGAGGAATTGGCGGGATTCTTTATTGACCATGTCATTAATAAAGCCGGAGAATACCATATGGAACTTGATATTAGATGTTAGGGATTGTAAAATAGGATAGATATACAAAAACTTGTTGTTTGACCAATCTCTCGGAGAAGGAGGAGGTCGATCACTTCTCTCTGTATATGTTCATGACGATCTTGTGTACTTAATAGTTTTCTTCATTTGCTTACTAACTAGCGTGTCACGAGTTCTCTCTATACGTAGCGTCGCGACCAAGCACGAAGATAAGAGAGGTCACTTCTCTCTATTAGCTAGCTAACAAAATATATGAAACCCCTAAATTAACCCTTCAAAACCCTCAACCCCCTCTTTAAAAAAACAGCTCCTGAGCTGCTGACGCGTGGATGCTTTTTGGTCACCAAAGGCCTCCTGCCTGGGTTCGGCGGAGCCGCCACGTGTAGCTTCATCTGTCCCAGTTCGTAAGCGAACCGGGACTAAAGGTCATGGGCTTTAGTCCCGACCCTTTAGTTCCGGGTACAAAACCGGGACAGATGGGTCTCTGAAACCGGGACAGATGTGCATTTTTTCACTAGTGTGTACCAATAGTTTGCGACTTTGTGACACTACTAACAAAAATACCTCGGTTCAAATGTCTACATAGAAAAATATTGGATATCATCCATGAGTATACATGTTGTTGAATAGTAGAATTTGAACCCATTTGCATAAAATGATTTTCTAAACATGGGAAAGGAGAAGAAAGCAAAGCAAAGAAAATAAAAGAAAGAACAAAAAAGAAATTTTAAAAAGAGAAGAACGAAAAGAAAATAGAAGAAAGGAAAGGAAAGAAAAGAAAAGAAACAGGTTTGTCCCGTGCTTGTTTTTTTAGGAATCCAGTGCTCTGTGTTGGTTGGGCACTCGTCTAAGATTTTCAGCATCGCTTGAGGTGAGTGTCTGAGGGAGAGAAAAGGAGAGAAGGGGATCGCCCAGCCTAATCCCTATCCCCGATTCCTCTCCCTCCCCCTCTTCCTCGTCTGCCGCCGCCGTCACTCACCAGCGCCCTCCCCCATCATACCTGGCCAAACGGGCGGGGCTTAATGGGCTGGCCTAGCGGCACGCCGCGCTGGTCCGGCATGAGCTAAACGGGCCGTGCCAGGCCGGCAGCCTGCCTTGGGCCGTGCCTGGGCCGTCACCCCCAGCATGCGGGCCGGCAAGGCACGGCCCGATTATCTTTTATTTTTATTTTTTATACGGCTCAATAAGTAAAAATAGACTAAAAAACGCTCAATGCGTCAAATAGTAAGCATATTAACGGACCTGACGTGCCGACGGGCCGTGTCTGGGCCGGCATCCCGGGCACGCGGGCCGACACGGCACGGCCCGATTATCTTTTACTTTTATTTTTTTATACGGCTCAATAAGTAAAAATAGATTAAAAAACGTTCAATGCGTCAAATAGTAAGCATATTAAAGGACCTGACGTGCCGACGGGCCATGCCGGGCCGGCATCCCGGGCACGCGGGCCGACACGGCACGGCCCGATTAGTAATCGTGCCGCGGCGGGCCGGGCCGGGCCAGGCACGATTACCAGCGGGCTGTGCCGGGCCGGCCCGTTTGGCCAGGTATGTCCCCCATAGCTAGCGTCCCCACCCATTTTCTTCTCGCCTCACGCTCTTCCCACCACCGGCGACCTCCTTGCCTCCTCCTCGCCCCAGATCGAGGAGCTGGTCCACATCCGTTGCAGGCTTACATCTGGCACGTCCATAGCGCTGCTTCCACTTGACGACGCCATGGACAAGGTGTTCTGGCCCTAGCGCCTCAGCCATTGATATGGTTCCCTCCCCATCTCTTTTCTGTGTGTGTGTGTGTGTGTGTGTTGGATTCAATTCAATTTGGAGTTGGTGCTCTGTCCGTGAAGCTTCCTCTCTTCTTTGCTGCAGGAAAACTGTGCCGAATCAAATTGGTGCTGCTGCAACCTCAACGCCCAACAACCCTAACCCTTCCTTGGCCATGGCGACCGAGTAGGTAGAGGTGCGTGCAACACGTGTACTAATCCTTCCTATCCTCACCTTCTTTGGTTTTCTTCATCCCCTCATCTTATGCATGCCATCTGGTTGTGTGCAGGTTGCTACCTTCTGATGCATGGAGATGGTCAAGGAGGAGAAGGAGGGCCAAGGATGGGAAGCTGTTTCGATTCCATCTGGTGAAGGACGATGGCCACCATCCAATACCTTGCCATAAATGAACCCTGCAGTAATTCGAAAGGGGAGGTCAAACATGATGGACTAGGAGATTGAGCCGCCTGCGTCGTTGCCGCAATCGCCGTCCTTCAGGTGAATCTTCCTCCACTCTTTTTCTTCTTCCCATGAACTCCTCTCTTCCTTACTGTTGTCCCTCCTCTAATCTCTCTCATTCAGGCAAGTTGGAGGGGGCGCACAGGGGTAAGGCAGGCCGCGGGATGATGGCTGCGATGCAGTGAGGCAGCAGTGTCATCAGAGAAAATTAATTCCTACAGGAAGATGATGAACCTACAACTGGTGATACTTTCTTTGGACACGCCCTTTCACTAATGTATCGAATAATTCCTTTGAACCAAGATGTGGATCTTAGTGGCTTACTTAAGTCTAATTTTACCTTTAGGGTGGTTTTTGTTTATTGCCTGTGCTTATTACCAGGAAACGAAACTCTCAGCCTGCTTCTAACAAATTTTACTGAAATATTTGCTCAAACAATATATAAATACACCTTTTATTAAGAATGTTTTAGTCCTTTTTTTACTGATATTTTGTTCAATTCTTTTTCTTCAAGGGTAGATTAATTAAGTTTTGAAGTTAATTGTCATTGTATAAGCAAATTGGTGTCCGGTAGCAGCATTCTTCAGGAAGTTGATTATGTTGTATGAATCTTTCTTTGTAGATGTGGCATATAGCTGATGAGATTTGGTTATCATTGAATGTGGTCCAGCAGGGTTATTTTTGGCTGCAGAATCAGCAAAGAAAGGGCTTGTTTTTGGTCTCGTTCGCCCGGATCTTTCATTCACAAACAATTACGATGCTTGGTTCAGAGCGATTAATGAAACACTTAATTGAAGATTGTTTTTCTCTTTTTCAAAAAAGTGTAATGTAAATCATTTTCTGGGTGCTTTCCATACAGCTATGTACAGGTTGTTATTATTCCCAGTTTTTTGGTTTCCATGCATTGCAAGTTCAGAACTAATTTCTCAAAAACAAAAAGGTTGTCATGTTTTCTCACTATCATCCTTCTGAGGCACTGGTTCTGAACCCGTGACTTCAATAAATAAAGTGAGTCGTGAAATATTTATTTGCTGAAGTTCTGCATATGTATCTACGCACGACGGTGGTCGTTGCTCGATGAGAGCTGGGTGCTGACCGGGACGCAGCGCCAAACCCGGTCTCTGCTGCCGTTGGAGAGGTGAGGATGGCGTCGGCCATGCCGTGACACGGCTTCAAGCCCCCTAGTGTGACAGCGACAACAGCTACAACTTCGGGCGACTATGAGTACCCGGCAGCCTCCTCTCCTTTAGCATGTAGGTACTTCGTTTTGTTCTATATGACAGAATACTACTACTTTGTGTGCTTTTTACCATTTTGGCATGACGATTAGAGCAGATAGCATCTTGTTGCTTAGCATGGCATGTTTGTTCGGTCTCAGGTTGTAAACTTTCTGATGTTGTTTGATAAAAGAAAAATTCTCCGGACTAATGAAAAGCAGAGAAAGATTGGGTTCAGATGGATTTGATTTGTTACATGTATACATCTCCGGCCTTTGCTCCGTCAGCCAGCCGTAGAACAGATGGTGGAGGTAGACAACTCTCACAACTTAGAGCCATATGCCCTCTCATGAAATCTACAAGGTCGTTGCTTCTCTCCTTCTGTTGTGGCAGCATGGGAAGGAGGAGTTCAGCACGGGGCCTTTGTCTCCCCACCATTTTGCTTACATTTTTCATGGCGCTGAATCAAGACCAGGAACAAGGTAACATGAGTGGGTCACATCAGCAGCAAATCCATTCAAAGATGTGAGGAATGTGATGCGCAGTACTATTGGTGTCAGATGGATGATACCCAAAAGTATTTTTTCAAGTGCATGGTTGGCAATTTCCAAGAGGAAATGGCAAGCCCTCGCGCATCGATACCGTTTCTCTCCTTTGGGTTGAATGCTATCCTGGTCAGAATGATAATTTTGTTGTTGCTTGTTCCTGTAGGACATACCACAGAGGTTTGTGGAGAACTTCAAAGGTCATATCTATGAAGCTATCAAGCTAGAAGCTCCTCCGTTGTAGTTCTCAGATCATAGGCTTGCTATAATTCTCTTTCACGATTCAGAATTTTAGTCTAGATCATAGGCTTTTTATGATTCTCTTTTATGATTCAGAAATTTAATCGAGGAGCCTTTGGCTATGTCCGGTGGTTAACATACATCAACCTCACCTGATGATTTCATTTTGTGGATGCTGGAGTTTACAAATTTTAGTCTTAGTATCCATCGTCTCTAGGCAGATGTTCAGTTTCAGCTAGTATATTAGAAGAGGAAAACTAGCGCTAATCTGGGTTGTATAAACACGTAGACAAATGCATAAGCAGGATTAGTACGCACATTCACGCACAGGAGGCGCGCCCCAGCCACTAGTACGGTTCACCGTCGCTGTGTTTGCCGAGTGCCCTGTGCAGCTTTTCTATTACTTGCTGATGCTTCCATTAATAGAAAACAGTCCTTTTATTCGTAGCATTAGTCCCGATTGGATTTTGGACCGGGACTAATGTGAACACTAGTCTCGATTCCAACGGCTAGGCATTAGTCTTGGTTTGTTTGTGACCTCTAGTTTCGATTGGTGTTACGAACCGGAACTAAAGGGGTGATGGCAGGCTGGCGTTAGGCTAGGGTCCCTGTGAGTCCCTTTAGTCCCGGTTGGTAGCACCAACCGAAACTAGATATCGATCTTTAGTCCCGGTTATGCAATTTGAGTTTAAATTAACAATAGTGGATAAATGACTAGCCACAACTCTTGTTCGTGGCACACCAGGTCCCGGTTATGTAATTTGAGTTTAAATTAACAATAGTGGATAAATGACTAGCCACAACTCTTGTTCGTGGCACACCATTACTCTTCAACGCCAGCACTAATATTTTCAAATAGTGCGGGCGTCTGCTAAATTGGTACATCAAGTGTAAATGGTTAGTGCTGGCGTGGTTCTTTTTTGTCACACTACAAATTTGTTGGCCATCCGAGTCTTACCGTTCGGAACATAGTGGTGACGCCATAGACAAATAAATAGTGCTGACGTGCCAAATTTGTTTACGCCAGACATAATTGTACTTTAACTTTTTTAAACTTAATTAGTCTTTTTTATTCGGCTTGTTATTAGCTATGGCGTTGCTGCTTAGGCCCATGCCAGCACTGGCCCACCCGAGTCAACTACCGGCCCATAGTAAAAGACCTAGTCGTCACCGCCCTCCCATTTCAACTCCCCCTCGACCAGCCGCTACCCGTCACCTCCCGTCGCCGCCCTTCCTCTCCTCTCCGTACCCGCAAGGTTCACTCCTCTCCGTCCTCTGCATCTCCTTCCTCCGTCCTCTGCATCTCCTTCCTCGGCTCTATGTGATTTAGAATTCCTATGTGTAGAAATTTTAGGATTGCTATGTGTAGAAATTTTAGTATATGGATTGCTTTGTGTAGAAATGTTAGTCATAATTCGATGTAAAATCTGATGCATTTTGAGTAGATTTTGTTTATTTGTGTGTCCCTTCATGGATTTTGTTTATAACTTGTGTATATACATGTTACTAGTGTAGAATTATACACATGTTACTTTTCAATATGTTTAGAATCCGATTATATACTTAGTTTTCAATATGTTTTTGTGTAGTATATGGCGCAACCAGCACTATGCCGAGTGTACAGGTCAAGGTGCGCAACCAGCCTTTGCAATTGTCACCTTGTTCGGCATTTACTTCCACCCGTGTTTTGTTCCTGCAGCGATAACAAATTATATGACCCTTCTAATAGTTTGTTCTTTTAATTTGTTGATATTCCACTAATGCATTGTGTGCGTGTTTTTTCGTTTTTTCTTACACTGATTTTCCCTTGAGATTTTAATGAGCTCATTACTGGACACATTGTCATCTTCGACTCTCCTGGGGCACCTACACTATGGAGGTCAATAAGGGATGGATCATAACCCAGATTGGAGGAGATGAATGGGGTCGTTTCATCGCCCACATGCATCTCACTGGGGGTGAATTGATCAGCTTCTCGTTTAGAAGAGAAACTCCAAGTCTGGCTGTTATCTATCTTAACTATGACAAACAAGATGATGACCCACTTGATGAAGTACTCTTTGCCCAAAGAATGACCAGGCTGAGCAAGGATGAAACGGACATGCTCTGGCGAAAGCTTCCGCCACGTGATGCCTACGTCGGGGTGCCATTCGTGACCCGCCTGACACGGACGATGGTTAACCGCCATATCATGATATGTTTCTTATTGTTGTAGCTAGTAATGTAATATGCTTAGAACATATAGTAATGTGATCTATGCTTATAGTATAGTAATGTGATATGCTTAATATATAATGTGATGATATGCTTAGTGTATAGTAATGCGATATGTTTAGTATATATAGTAATGTGATCTATGCTTATAGTATAGTAATGCAATGATATGCTTAGTATATATATTAATATAATGATATGCTTAATGAGTACATATAGTAATGACATATGCTTAGTAATGCGATATGTTTAATTAGTAATGTGATATGCTTAGTATATATAGTAATATATTAATGTTATCTATCCTTAATTAGTATATATAGTAATGTGATATATGCTTATAGTATATATAGTAATGCGTGATAATATGCTTAGTATATTAGTATATAGTAATGCGCACTATCTTCAGTGTGGCTGGGTGGAGCAACTTCCTCGCTAGCAAGAATCTTCGGGTTGGACAGACCGTCTTAGTCACTATCAGGAACACCCCACGCCATGACTTGAGGATGATGATCGTTTTCGACATCCTTTAACTATGCTATAGCTAGTTTGCTCGTGTTTTGTGAGGATTGTATAATATGTACTTATTATTAACTCTAGCTAGCTAGTAGTGCTTGTGAGATTGACACTTATCATTAACTGGATGCCATTGTTTTATTAGGCCAATTCCTCGTGTGCAATGCAAAATGCAAAATGTTATGTGCAATGAAAAATGCAAAATGTTACATGATGTGATTTTTTTGGCTGCACAAAACATTTTTGCACGCCGCTAGGTGAGCGATTATAGTGGTGGCGTAGCCTACGTGGCACGTCATCAACGCGTAGAATACCGCTGACGTGGGACCCGACACCATCACTATCTATAATCTATAATATCTAAATAGTTCATCCCCACTATCTTATTTCTCTTAACATGCAAGCTATCCACATCATCAATCAAGCCACGTCATTGTTTGTTACTGGCTTACCAGGGGCCCTACAAGGATACAAAACCGTCACGTTAGCATTCAGTTACCACCAGGAGGAACCGCTACACGCTGACCAGACATGCATTTTTGTTTTCTTCGTCACAGGCCGACCGCCAGTGGCAAAGCACCACCGAAAGACCTTTTGAACGAGGTTCATCTCATTTATAAGATGTGGAACTGCTCCATTCCGGTCGCCTCTACGAAATCTCGCCCATGCCCTTGCTCGGGACTCGGGAGTCGCCGGGTCTTCGCGGGATAATCAGCGACGGCCATCGCTGGCTGGTGCGTGTTAATCGGGACACATCTGCTTCACCGACGCCGTTTCCACTTTTAGTACCAGGTTCTTTGCGCAACCTCCTCTTGGCTACATTCCTGATTTCTTAAATCCAAAGAACTAAAAATTGTTGTCCATAGAACTGCAGCTGTTCACTGTCTTGCTTGGTTGTGATATCCCTGTCTTGGAAAGGACATGTCTTGGTCTTGGCCGATGCAAAGGTTACCATACAACATAGCTACTGCACTTGAACATTCTGCTCTGAAAATTACGACGTTGCTACTGTACTTGAACAACAACAAAATTACGGTGCCAATATATTATAGTATCAATCATTAGTTTCACTAATACAATCTGTTAACCCCAAAACTGCACCTTAATACCTTGCAATATTTTCTCACGGAAGCACAACTAGAACCCATACCAAGAAAGAACTTATATATGAACAGAGGATTCCTGCTCTGATTATTTGTTTATATATTTTTCCTTTTAGGGTCAGCTAAATTTCCTATTTATATATTTTATTTGTAGGCCATTGTGTTACAGCTGATGGTGCAAGAGACCCAAGTGGTAAATGTCTAGTATTTTTTTTTTGCATGGGCTTTCTTATCAATATTTAATCAGTACAATTTCCATGGGTTTGAGGTTAGCTAGCTTCTTCAGTAGTAAATGCTATAACTAAGAGTATTTGGGCCAATACACAGTCACATATCGTGCTTGAATTAACCTGCATGGCACTTAAGATTGAGATACATACCATCATCCTGCCCCCACTTTGTGGTGTCACTTCATGTTGTAACCTGAAAGTGCACATATTTTATTACTTCATGTTGTATTTATATTGGACCTTGCATAATATGTATGTCCCTATCAAGCCCTTTTGTCGTTCTCTCTTTGTCTACCCAGCTTGCAGATTATGAACTTATTATTATGAACCTGGCACCTTGCAAATTTGTCTGAAGTTTGTCATCTTACCATTGTCTTAATGTTTTGTATGGTTGTATTGCCAATTACCTATGCTCCATGTTTAGATATTGCTGTTCGACAGCCATTCACAAGTTCTCATGGCGGACGAATCTATCATGTTATTGATTCAAATTATTTTCTTTGTTGGTATACTGAAGTTACTCAGAAAATCAGCAACAAAGTCCTGCAGTAACGCACGGGGCATCATCTAGTTTTTTAACAATGGCGCCATATTAGCATCATCGGCCTACCACGCCGACACAGCCTTTTTCGCCATGCCATAGCTAGGTTTTCCTACACTAGTTTAACTTCTTAGTTTGCATATATATAGGTATGGTTTACTTAGTGCCTTCCCGTCCCCGTCCTAACCACCGTCGATCGCCCGCACCGTCCCGTCGTCGGCACCACCTTGGCAAGCCTCTTGTTTTCATCTTTTTATATTAAAAAAATATCTTATTTGTATGATTTAGATAGTTATTTATATAATTTTATTACTTGTATTATTGTTTGTTATACATAGTGCCATGGTTTTGATATCCGTGCCCGTTGGCCCTCATCTGGTTTATGATTCGGATTTGGTATATTTTCTTTATAACTATTTGTTGCATTTCGTGTTTATTAAAATTATGCCCATTAAGTTGACATAGATATTTTTATCTAGGAGGTATGTGAACCCAAAATTTTGACCGACCCTACTGTGGAGAAGTTAAATTTATTTGAAAAAAGAAAACGATTATTTAAAAGAAAAATTGAAAAGAGTTGAAAACTAGAAGATGAAATTGGAGTTGTACGTTGCCGATGTCATCGATGATCACAAGATCAAAAATTTCGAGGCTATGCTGCTAGTTGCAACCACATTACATGCATTTCGATCTCGATAATGTACTTGACACATAACAATGCATTTTTTTATGCGTGCTGAGAAAAATGAAAATCCTCTGAGCTAGATTTGATCTATAAGGGACAACATATGAAAAGACTGACTATGGTACACGATATTGTAATATTTTGCATATTACATACACTTCTCCTTTCGTTTGCTAGTCATTCGAAAGTCCTACAGATAGCAGAAGTTGGGCCTGGCTGACTGGGGAAACGTTACAATACTCTTTTGCTTAGTGTTGTGGGGGGGGGGGGGGGGGGAGTCCAAAGTTTAGCTGGTGCCCAACATCGCCCATGTTTGTTCTTGCTGCTTCCGACTACCTCTCTAACAATTACCATTTGTGGAATAACTTGCACATTGAGGTGTAGGATCGCCGTGATTATGTGTGCACAAATCACACCATTCATTTTCAAAGTAGTGATAACTGCATTCATATACCCCATCTTCCATCGCAACATGTCACCAATTGAGTTTGGTGTTCTCGTAGTAGTTTGAGTATAACTCAAACACAATGCCCTCTCTAGGGTGCCCTAGGACTTGATTGATGATGAAACCGGTCGACACACACTCACCCGCTTTGAAACTTGTCAAAAATGTTGCGGGTGTAGAAGTCACCACCTTGGCGCTTAATGTTATCCCTACACTTTCTCAAAATGAAATGCCGTAGCGCAAATATTTTAGTACATGAGATTTTTGCGACAACAAATATATGTGCTCTCGTTTTTCTAGAAATATTATGGATTTCTATAGGCGTGTGCATCCTGTTATGCAGAAGCTAAGATGTAACTCTTCATGGTTGGATCGCTCTTGATGCAATGCTAGAGTCAATAAAAAGTCTTTTTATTAGAAGAAAGTATGCTTGACAAAACATGTTGACATAAAGAGCAGGTACAACCTAAAAGTTTCGACCAACTGATAAAAAATTAGAGCATGAAAGAGATCAATAATAACAATTTCAACGACAAAAATAAAATTGCCTTTTCTCAAGGAGAAAGATTGAGCTCGAATGTCTCATCTTATTCATCATGCCATCCATGCATGAATCTTATTAGCCATGGCAAAACTAAATAAAAGGAGATAAGGCACATGTAGACGGGCATGCCTTACATGTAGAGATCATCTCCCTCCTTACATATCCATATGAATGGGAAAGAAGCCGACGTTGGTGCCATCGTGGCCACCAGTACTGTGGCCATTGTAGATCTGGGTGCCAAGATCCCCTTCGGACCTCGCCGTCCCAAGCCAACCCTCTTGCTGCCGCTGCGGCACCCGATACATGGTTGGAGGCCCCATGTCCATGTCTTCGGTGACGTATGGTGCCTGGGTCTGGTAGACCGGTGGTTGCCCAGTCATTTTTGTGATGCGTTCTCCCAGGCTCTTGAGCATTAACTCCAACTTCCAGCCCATGGTTGTGATCTGCTCGATGTTGCCTGGGAGGCGACCGCTAATCATGGCCTCATGCAGGAGAAACTTGGTCTCACGGTCCTGGAGCTCGCACCTAGTCTTTTGGACCTAGTCTCGAAGCTTTGCGACACGCTGACTAAGGACGCTCTCCTGGTCCATCGTCTTCTTTAGACTCGCCACATCCGGCATGCTCTTGAACCTATTCAAGATAGCCACCGCCTCATCATGGGATGGGAACACGTCAGGCGTCGATGCGCCCTCGCCATACACCAGCACGCAAGCGTTGGCGTTGCACAAGGTGGCCACCTCACCGGCCTTCTTCATCAAGTTCTTGCTGCGCTTCTTCAAGGTATTGTGTCGCGCCGAGTCATTGCGGATGTACCGGAGGGCCACCTTCTTGCGAGCCATTGTCGATTGATGAGAAAAAATCCGCAAAGGAAGGAATATTGCTAGTTTGGGTGAGTGGAAAGCAAGGGAGGCGGGGTAGATTTATAGTGGAGGATCTGTGAGGATGAGGACGATAGAACCATGCCAACGGAGGATTTGACTAATATAGAGGACAACCTTAATTGCGCCCAGCTATAAATTTGGTGTCTATTTAAAACTTTAAGATTTACTTTCCTAAAACCATGGATTTCATCAATCAATACAAAATTTCTCTTTGACCGAGTGATAAATTATATGGAAGGTTTCCCCCTAGAGGCGTATGTGCATTTATTACTAAGATATGTCTATTTTAGAAATATACTTCCAAATTAAATTTTCAGTTTAACTTTATCCAAATTTGGATGTTTATTCGAAATATAGATCATCCAGTCGCTCATCCATTCTTTTGTAACCAAGTTAAGAAAGTATTAATGACCAATGTATCTAAATTATCCCATAATGGAAAACCAATATTGATCATGCATGTTGCGTTAGTAACAGCCAAATTTTGTATATGTGCATTGCATGAGGTTCCATATATCCAGGGTTGACTATCATTGCTCGTTGACCGAGTGGTTCGTTGCCAGTATTCGTTAACACATTCAAACGTAATATGCAAGTCCTCCCATACAATTACCTTGTTACATACTACATAACGAAAATTAAAATATAACTGGAATGACATATATGTCCCCTAGTTGATGTTGATGTTAATGAGAACATGATTACTAATCTAACCATGGGCATGCATTAATTCTTCACAATGAGAACATTTTATGAAAGCACGCATGGCCAGAGAAGGAGACAACTAAAGGCCGATTTACATGATTTATCAAGTCAACAAGAACTCCATACTATAAAGAGGTTCCGAGCATCAGTGAGAAAAGAGAAAGATTGATCAACAAAGTGATGGCGACAACGACAACGGCGGTGGTGGCTGCTATGCTAGGATGCCTAGGTCTATCAGGCGGAACCCACATAGCCGCGCGGCCTTTTCTCCCGAGAAGAGACGTGCAACCTATTCGGATTCCTTGTGGACCACCGGTCCGTTAACTAAATGGGCTGGGAAAAGGCGTAGTTTACCACAAGGCTTCAAAATTTCTTCTACAAGCAGGCACCTCTCGGGATAATTGGGCCAGAAAATTTAACATGTGATGGAGGTGGAAATAAATAGTAGATATGACGCCCAAGAACGACCAAATCACGACAACAACCACCAGAAATGAAGAGTGCACGAGAAGGCTCGGATTAGGATCGGTTTTGCTGTCCTAAAAAAAATAGAGGATAAGATGGACCAAAAATGATATTTGGAATGCATGATAAAATAATAGTTCACTCATCTATAAAGGTACTAGGTTCCCTATATTTAGAATCTCTTGGTGTCTCGAGGGCTCTAGGTCGCTAGGGATCCACTTGTAACGGTGTATGTCGTTGGTTGAGGATTCCTGTTTGTTTTTTCCTTGTCTTTTTATTTCTTGGTTTTCTTCTCTATTAATTTCAATTTTTTATTTTTATTTTTATTCATGAACATTTAGTATTTTTTGCAGATTTTAAAATTTTGAATAATTTTTAAATCCATGAATATGTTTAAAGTTCATGAACATTATTAAAGTTTGTGAACATTATTCGAACGTATGAACTTTAATTCAAATTCGTGATTTTTCCATAATACCTGAATAATTTTAAAATCCCCAAGCTACCTTTCGAGTTGCTTGATGTGCCGAAGTCTGTGGGGTCGTTTGGGATCCATATGTAAGGTTGTGCAAAGTATCCAGTGCACCGGTGCTTGTGGTGCTACCGGTGCACGGGACTTCCTAGCACATTTTAAGTTGTTTAAAAAATTGTGAAATAAATTGAGCACCTTCACACAATATCAATTTTCTTGTCACAATATTTCAAATGAAATTTGAAACCTTGCTCGAGATACAGAAATGAAATATTTAACATCAATGTGATAATGGGCCAAATCTAAAGCCCAACTTAGATTACATAATATTCAGTGTTAAATTTGTTATTTTTATATCTTGAGGAATGTTGAATTCTGATTTGAAATTTTGTGAGAATGTGCTCATTTTTTTCCACATTTTGTGAAACATTTTAAAGTGTGCTACGAAGGTTCGGTGCTCCGGTAGCACCACAAGCAGCGGTGTACCAGATATTTCCCCTATAAGGGCGTGCGCCTTTATAAAGTTTACTATCACTTTTAAAGTTTGTGAACTTCATTTCAAATTTATGAGTATCTTTTAAATACATGAATAGTTTTGAAATTCTAAAAAAAAATCTTACAAATTTATGATTTTTTTGATTAGCAAGATTTTTTCAAAATCTAAGATTTTTAAAAATCTATGAACATCTTTTCTTTTTATGAACTTTCTAAAAATAAAATGGTAGCCAGAGAGCAAGCCAGGTTGAGCGAGCCCCAGCTTCATGCGAACGTTATAGTAGCAATTTCATGGTTTCAACATGGAATATGAGCTCACAAGGGGCTCACACAATGACCACCGGCTTATACCGGGGACATATTGTAATATGTAAAGACACCACAACGAAGCACGGAACAACCCCACTCTCATCTCAGAACGGAAAAAGTTCAAAACAAACCTTGAATTTGTGGACGAAAGCTAAATCAAACCCTGAACTCTCAATCTCTGAAATCAGTACACCATACTCTCTAATCCCGGTCTATTTTAAACCTTGAAACGACTTAGCCGGTATTTGCTGAATTGGGTCGGCCCATTAGCACAGTCACTCGTGCGCGCACTTCTCTGGTCTTTCTTTGTGTTTTAATTTTTTATTTATTTTACTTTTTACACATGCTTAATTTTTGTCAGTACCCAATGTACATTTTAACACACACGGAATATTTTTTCATATTTTTTTATATTTTGAAATACATCATGTGCATTTTTAAACTGAATGCCTTTAAAAAATGAATACATGGTAATAATTTTTCAAATACATGTTTTACGTTTTCTTAGTGAAAATTGTTTTTTATAAAACTACCAGAGCGCAATTTTACATGGTTCAACATTTTAAATTTCTATACACTTTTTCAAAACACGTGCCACATATATTCTGTTAGGGGTATGCCACCTTTTTTTACGACATGCAAATATTCTTTTACGTTGTATACACATTTTTTTTAAATGTCACAAGCACATTTTTTGAAACTTGTAAACATTATTGAAATGTTTCATTTTTTGTATGCTTTATGTTGTGGTAAACATTATTGTATGCTTTATTGTAACCACGCACGGAACAACCCCACTCTCATCTCAGAATAAATATCATCTCTAGCAGCACCATAGCACTACATACGAACACAAAAACGCCACCAGAATTTAATTAAAACCCAAGTCAATGCAGATAAACCCAAACAAAACAACCGAGCACATTAACCACCTGGAGGAAAATATCCGCCATCCATCATGGAGGAAGTCATCACTCATCAGTCAGTCTGGACACGGTCCGGTCCCGGTCCGGTCCGGTCCCGGTCCGGTCCGGTCCCGGTCCGGTCCAGCGTTTGGACCGGCCGGCGGCGGTCCAGTCCGGACCGTACCGAGCTGGCCAGCAGTCTGCTTTATCAGGACTGGACCGAATAGCAGCCGGCTCGGTCAAGCTTTTATGAGCCGTGGGGACCGAATCCACATCTTCTTCCAGCTCGGGAAGATGCTAGGTAGCTTGTCCCCGTGGTCAGCTGCTGGTGAGCTCGGCGCAAATATGGAACCGCGAGAGGAGGGTGATCGCCGGAGACACGACCGAAAGGGAGGGAGATAAACACAGAAGTTTTCCGGCGATCGAACACCATGGACGGTGAACTGGCATGTTCAAGAACTCACGAACGGCTTCAGTGCATGCACGGCAGCGACGGAGAGCGAAAGAAAGAGGCTATGGGCCACAGGGAGGAGAGGAAAGATGGTGAGGGGAAGCTCCTGAACATGATGGTTCACTCAGGGGATGCCGGTGGTCACGACGACGAAGCACAGTGGCGGCGGTGACTGTGCTTTTTCGATCTGCCGAGCGGTCCCGGTCAAAGACCGGACCGGACCGAGTGCTGAGCGGGCCTAATTTCCTGGACCGGACCAGCCAATTTTGCTAGCGGGCTGGGACCGAGCGGTCCGGTCCTGAGCAGGCCACGAGCGGGGGCCAAAAAGCCCGCTCGCTGCGTCCACCCTGACTCATCAGGCAGATGGAGTCTACACCCGGCCGACGGCCGTGAGGGAAAAAAAAAGTGGTGATAGGCTGATAGCGATCGAGCTCCTCAATCCTCATTTTCCTTTCGCTCATCAGGTTATAATCCGACTTGGAGACGGACCGGATCGGAACCCCGTCTCATGATCATGAATTCATGATTAATGGAAGGTGCTGCCGCTCTTACCTTGCTTGCGACCGACGTGGAGTCCGATCGTTGCTCTATCCGCGCCGCGTATCGATCTCCAATCTCTCTCTTTCTGTGTGTGTATATATGTACGTCGTCTGGCCTTGCTGCTGAATCGATCGATCCATCAGGTAGTAGGAAGAAGAACAAGGACGATGAGCGACCTCGACTGCGACTGCGACTGCCTGGACAGCGACTGCTGTGACTTCGACTGCGACTGTGGTTTCGGCGGCTGCCTCTTCCCGTGCTTCTCCATCAACGCCGGCCTCCGCACCCTCGACAGCTTCCTCGACGACTGCCACGACGATTGCTTCGACGACTGCCTCTCGTGGCCGGCGGCCGACGGCACCCGCACCCACGGGCACGGCTGCTTCGGCGGCCTCGGCGATTGCCTCTCCGACTGGCTCTCGGCTGCTGCGGTGCTCCTCGCCGGCGTCGGCGTGCGGGGGCTCTCGTGCGGGGACATCCGGCCGGAGGTGTCCAAGATGCTGGCGGCAGGCGAGGAGAGCGCCGCGCCGCTGGGGAGAGCCGGGTGTTGGTATTGATCCAAGGCCCAATGGGCTAAAAAGAAAAAGAAAACCATCAATAAGTAACGTCAAGGAGAAGGGGTCATGTACCAACGTACGATACCCTCTTGTTCCCAACAGAAGCGTCCTGATCGGGGGCGATCCAAACCAACGTGGTTTAGGTTCCCTGATCGCCAGCGCTAAATATAAGGAAAAATTTGCCACAGGACACCGTTATTTTCCGGCGTTTGCCGAAACACACCGCTCAATTGTGGCTTTGCCAGGTACCATTATAATTTCATGGCACGTTTGTCAGAACACACCGGATGTCCCAAAACGGAAAGGTTGACACTTGTGCTTGGAATGACCATTCTATGACCGGTTTTGAACCATTTTATTTGCCTCTGCTTCAGATTTTGGCATGAGGGAGAGTTTGTACATTTTAAACTTAGGACATTTCTATGCAAAAAAAATAAATCGGACAGCATTTTGCCTCAATTTGAACCATAGATTTCAATACCAACACAATAGTAGACATATTCAACAGTTTAGAAATTTGGACAACATTTACTCTCAACTTAAACCAAACTTTTGAGTACTAGGAGTAGCACTATGGGAACAAACAGATTTAATAAGGCATACGTAGTACCATTTATATCAAATTCAAAAGAACAGTCAACAAGCAAGAAGCTTCGCTGTAGGCATACAATACGATTTAACCAACTAGAGGCTCAACATAACAGCCCACAAAATAACATGTTCTGAAGAATCCGTGCTAGCTAGGTGAATCCGTGCTAGCTAGGTGAAACCGTATTTTTTCAGAACATGTTATTTTGTGGGCTGTTATGTTGAGCCTCTAGTTGGTTAAATCGTATTGTATGCCTACAGCGAAGCTTCTTGCTTGTTGACTGTTCTTTTGAATTTGATATAAATGGTACTACGTATGCCTTATTAAATCTGTTTGTTCCCATAGTGCTACTCCTGGTACTCAAAAGTTTGGTTTAAGTTGAGAGTAAATGTTGTCCAAATTTCTAAACTGTTGAATATGTCTACTGTTGTGTTGGTATTGAAATCTATGGTTCAAATTGAGGCAAAATGCTGTCCAATTTTTTTGCATAGAAATGTCCTAAGTTTAAAATGTACAAACTCTCCCTCACGCCAAAATTTGAAGCAGAGGCAAATAAAATGGTTCAAAACCGGTCATAGAATGGTCATTCCAAGCACAAGTGTCAACCTTTCCGTTTTGGGACATCCGGTGTGTTCTGGCAAACGTGCCACGAAATTATAATGGTACCTGGCAAAACCACAATTGAGCGGTGTGTTTCGGCAAATGCCGGAAAATAACGGTGTCCTGTGGAAAATTTTCCCTACATATAAAGAGGAGGGCAGTCGGCAACACACGGGCTGACGAGTTCACGTGCGTCTACTCTGCCCTCCTAAATCCCTAAACCCCAATCCGATCTGGGGGAGCGCTGTGCGACGGGAAGACCTTCTCCTACCTCTGCCCCCCGGTGCTAGGGCAGTGCCGGTGGCGCCCGGAGGGACGCCGCTACCCGCTACGACCATCTATCCCGAGCCTGCATCACGCCTGCATCGAGCAGGCACGGGACTTCGCATCGACCACACCAATGGCAACTTCCATTGGTGGTAAGGATCCAATTCATCTCTCTGCTTATGATATATGCAATTAGGTGATCTAATGACTAGGCTAACGTTCCTGTGAAGTAAATCCTGTGGGATTAATTCTAACAATGGTATCAGAGCCGTTTAAGCCTATATTAGATCCCTAATGATGGTCTGGTTATGTTGATGTGCCTATTTAAGTACAGATCATTACTGTTATAGGCTAATGATTAATGTTCATAGTCAATCCCCTCAGCTAAAGTTATTGCTTTCAGTTAAAGGACTATTTCTATGGGACATGCTAATCAGAGAATTACGATAAGTAACCTCTTATGTTACTCTAGCTATGCCACGCTTCCGCTTCAGTTTTGGTTGAGTAGCACTTGTTTTAGTTCCTGTTAAAGCAAATAGAAGCAGGGGATTCGAATGTCTTACAGAAATCAAGCAATTTCCCCAACTAAAGGAACCCTAGAATTTTTTCCCAAATTTTACTGAAACCGAACAAATCCTCAAATCAGAGGCAAAATGTTGAAATTAAGAGCAAAATTGAGTAGGGGCTTACCTCATGACGCTGCGCCGGTGCTCCTCTTCTGGATTCCGATGCCGGCAACGCCGTCGTCTCCACGGGCGGCGCGCGGAAAGAAGCACCTGCCGCTGCGCCGCTGCTGCGCCATAAGGACGCACGCATGCCGTGGTCGACGCGCCCCGCACGCTGCGTCGCTCTAAATGCCGCCGGCAGACGCCGGCGAAAGCCCTCGTCCACGCAGCCCGAAGCCGTCCTCGAGACGCCGCTGGCCACGCTCGCCGGAGGAGCGCGCCGGACTCCGTCCGCGGTACGCTGCTCCGTCGAGGGCAGCCACCGCGCCGCAACGGCCTGGGCGCGCCGCGCCGTTGCCACTCTGTGAGCGAGCGAAGAAGTCGGGAGGGGTGGGGAAAATGGGCTAGGGTTATGACCCCTCGCCGGTTATGCTGCACTGTGGGCGATCGTGGTCGTCGGCTCGATCCGACGGACGAAACCGACGTGCGAGCCTCCAGCCAGGCCTTCGGGCCACTTTAGCGGCTGGGCTTTGGCCCAGTTTTGTTTTCCCAGCACAAATGCAATTTTTTTATGGGAATATTGCTGTTGGGCCTAATAAGTAATGGACAGCCGTGGGTTGATGGGCTAAAAATGAAGTTTTGTGCGTTCTCTGTTTATTCAGTGTATTTTTCGTGTTATGATCATTCCCAAAATGTTTTGCGCTGTTATAAATAGAAAATTGCCAGAAAATAATGTTGTCAAATTATGTTTTAGTTTCCTGGATAAAATGGAACCAACGAGAAATTTTATTTAGAAAACTCTTATGATATTAATGTTTGTGTCATTTTATGGCATATTTATGTTTATCTCTTGGTAATATCAATAAAGGTGTATTAATAATGTTTGAAAATTGATGTTACACATGGGATTGATGTGATCATTTTTGTAATACGGACCAACGTTTTTTTACAATTTTGATTCACCCCGTTTAATTCCTTATTATTTTCTGCCCAACGGTGATATAATTCGGAGTTAATTTTATATGAAAATTGATCAACCAACGTAGGTTAATGTTCTTGCAATTTAAGCATGATGTTCTTTTCTTTTTACTTATGATATTTTGAAATTATGACAGCTCCCGGTCCTCGTGGTTTCGAGAACATCGAGCCACTCACGGGAAACAACTTTCAAACATGGAAGGACTCGTTGCTATTGCACTTGGGATGACATGAGGTTGACCTCGCACTGAGGGAAAGTAAACCAGTGGAACCTGCAAAAGGTGCCACTGGGTATGCTGAGCTTAAGAAAGCTTATGATGATAAAGTTGAGAAGTGGGAGAGGTCAAACAGAATGGCGCTCTTAATCATGAACTTCTCCCTCTCAACTGAGATTAAAGGGGCTATTCCCGCTAAAGAAAATGCCGCCGAATATTTGAAATCGGTGGAAGAACAATTTAAGGGTTCGGAGAAAATGTACGCAGATGAGCTTTTGCACAAGTTGCTTGCAAAATATGATGGGCACGGAAGTGTGAGGGAGCACATTCTAAGTATGAGCAATGCCGCGGCAAAGCTTAAAACAATGAAGTGTGACTTGAGCGAAGAGCTTCTTGTGCTCCTAGTCTTCAGGTCACTACCCTCACAGTTCAATCCATTCAAGATTAATTATAATTCTCTTGAAACCAAATGGAAACTACCTGAACTCATTGCACATTGTGTTCAGGAGGAAGAAAGAATGAAGAGTGAACAGAAAGATCAAGCTTTCCATGTTAACTCTGGTAAGAGGAAGCATGAGAACCATGCTCACAACAATCACGTGCCCAACAAAAGGCCATTTGTCAAAAAGAATCCTCCAAAGCCTAAGCAATGCAATGAGGCGAGTTGTTCATGTCCCGCTCCTTCAGCGGGTGCTCCAATTAATCTTACAAATGCCGCTGGAGAAAGACTTTGCAATTTTTGTAAACAACCTAATCATGTCAAGGTGGATTGTCCAGGTTTTCTTAAGTGGCTGAATAAAAATGGTAAGGATGAGATCACTCTAGTAGATGAATCTCTGTATGTTGATTTTTCTGAATCTACATGGTGGATTGACTCAGGAGCGACTGTTCATGTCGCTAATTCCTTGCAGGGATTCCATACAAGCCATACCCTAAGAAGGGGTTCAAGAAGACTTAATGTGGCGAATGGGAAGGAAGCTGAGGTTGAAGCCGTGGGTTCCCTCACCCTGAAGTTGCACACCGGTTTCCTACTTCAGCTTAAGGATGTTCTTTATGTACCTACATTGGGTAGGAATTTGATTTCAGTTTCATGTTTAGATGACTTTGGTTTTCATTGCACCTTCGGGGAGAAACAATGTTTCTTAAAGTATTGTAATAAAGATGTTGGTCTCGCCATCCGACGAGGCAAACTTTATATGTTAAATCTTTCCGATTATCCAATATGTGTGAATCTCTGTGAGATGAATACGAATGAATGCAATCATAATAAAAATGGGAGAAGTACCAATCCTTCTTCGAAATTGTGGCATCGTCGCTTGGGCCACATTTCGAGGGGGAGAATGGAACGATTGATTAAAGTAGAAATACTTCCTCCGCTAGACTTCTCTGACGCGGGCAATTGCATTGACTGCATTAAAGGGAAATATGTGAAAACAATTAAGAAAGGAGCAGTAAGAGCCACAAGGGTCCTTGAACTTATTCATACTGACATATGTGGACCTTTTAACGTAAAATCTATGGATGGTTTTGATTCTTTCATTACCTTCACAGATGACTTTTCTCGCTATGGCTACATTTACCCTATACGTGATCGATCGAAAGCTTTGGACAAATTTAAGATTTATAAAGGAGAGGTTGAAAATCAACTTGATCTAAAGATCAAAGTAGTACGGTCTGATCACGGGGGAGAATATTATGGTAGGCATGCTCCTTATGGGCAAATTTCAGGACCATTTGCAAAATATCTTACTGAAAATGGAATTATTGCTCAATATTCAATGCCCGGTGAACCTCAGCAAAATGGTGTAGCTGAGCGTCGCAATCGCACTCTTATGGATATGGTGTGTAGCATGCTTAGCCATGCAAGCTTACTAGTAAGTCTTTGGATGGAGGCATTGAAAACAGCTGCACACATCCTGAATCTTTCTCCAACTAAGTCAGCACCGAGCACACCTTATGAGATGTGGACGGGAAAGAAACTGAGCATGAATTACTTGCGTGTGTGGGGCTGCCCAGCTGAAGCTAAAGTGTTCAATCCACATATTAAGAAGTTGGACCCAAAGACACTTAGCTGTTTTTTCATTGGGTACCCGCATAGAGGAAAAGGATACCGCTTTTATTGCCCAGGTCACACCACCAAGTTTGTGCAAACCAGGCAAGCGGTGTTTTTTTAGGATAATGAAGTCACTAAAGTTAGGGCCATTGAGCTTGAGGAGAAGCGGGTGTATGTTCCATCCCCGGTTATCCAAGAGAACTTTATCCCTATGAATAACATGCATGAGATACCTACTGATGATACTGAACCTGAAGTGGATCCTCAATCCGGCGAGGAGCCTCAACATAATGAAGACCCTCAGCGTGATGAGGACTCTCAACCAAATAATGATCCTCAACCTAATGTTGATCCTCAATCTTCTCGGGCTAGAAGAAATTCAAATGGTAATGAGCCTGTGAGAAGATCACAACGAGATAAGAAAAAGGCCATCTCCAACGATTATGTCACTTTCATGTGTGAGGATGAAAATGACATGGGGAAGGCACAAGATCCGACCTCATATAAAGAAGCCACTAAACGTGAAGACTCGTCCAAATGGTTGGTCGCCATGGAAGACGAATTAAAATCTATGAGCTCGAATGACGTTTGGGACTTAGTAGAAGTTCCTGATGGATCCAAAAGGGTAGGCTGCAAGTGGGTCTACAAAACCAAATATGATTCCAAAGGGAATGTCAAAAGGTTCAAAGCGAGGCTTGTATCAAAGGGTTTTACATAGAGAGAAGGGATCGATTATAAGGAGACCTTCTCGCCTGTGTCATCAAAAGATTCCTTCAGAATTGTCATGGCACTTGTAGCTCATTATGATTTGGAGCTGCATCAAATGGATGTCAAGACAACATTTTTGAATGGTGACTTAAACGAAGAAGTTTACATGACTCAACCTGAAGGTTTTGTCGTGGAAGGTAAAGAACATATGGCATGTCGTTTAAAGAAATCCATATATGGCTTGAGGCAAGCTTCAAGGCAGTGGTACCTCAAGTTCGACAAGGTTATTAGAAATTTTGGTTTTAACGAAAATGAAGTGGACAACTGCATATATGTTAAATTTAAAGGCAGTAGGTTCACAATTTTAGTCCTATATGTGGATGATATTCTGTTGGCTTGCAGTGATAAGGATATGCTGCATGAGACCAAGAGATTTTTGTCCTCAAATTTTGACATGAAAGATCTTGGTGAAGCCTCGTATGTCCTTGGCATTGAGATTCATCGTGATAGGTCCAAGGGAACATTGGGACTATCACAAAAGGCATACTTTGAGAGAGTACGAAAGAAATACAATATGCATCAGTGCTCTTCCTCACCTGCCCCCATAGTCAAGGGTGTTAAGTTTGGGGCATTCCAATGTCCAAGGAACCAAAATGAAGCTGATCAAATGAAGTCGGTTCCTTATGCTTCGGTTGTCGCAAGCATCATGTATGCTCAAGTGTGTACACGCCCTGACTTAGCTTTCGTTACCGGGATGCTTGGCAGATTTCAATCTAATCCAAGACCAGACCACTGGAAGACCGCAAAGAAAGTCTTGCGTTATATGCAAGGTACTAAAAATTTCATGCTTACATATAGAAAGTCCGATAACCTAGAAGTTATTGGTTACTCCGACTCAGATCTAGCCGGGTGTGTGGATAGTAAGAAATCCACGTCAGGTTATATATTCACACTCGCTGGTGGAGCAATATCGGGAAAAGCTCCAAGCAAACGATAGTTGCCTCATCTACGATGCAGGTAGAGTTTATAGCATGTTTTGAGGCCACTGGGCAGGCTGTATGGCTAAAGAATTTCCTTCCCGGACTTAAAGTGGTTGATGACATTTTCAAACCACTGACATTGTACTGCGATAATGAACCCGCAGTTTTCTATGCTAATAACAACAAGTCAAGTGCTGCTGCCAGGCACATTGACCTAAAGTATCGTGTTGTTCAACATAGAATCTAGGATCAAACTATTAATGTTAAGCATATCAGTACGACACATATGCTTGCGGATCCACTCACTAAAGGCTTACCACCCAATATATTTCGTGAGCATGTAGCCGGCATGGGATTACGGGAAGCCTCTTGATTCTGGAATTATGGGACCGCTAATATAACCACTCCCCATTAAGTAATATGTATTCCAATTCGAAATAGGATGTGTGCTATGAGTATTGCGGTTCAATGACATTTCATTTGTTTTTGTAACACCTTACTCTGGTATATCATTCCTATGGAGAATGGGCAAAAGTTATTGAGCCTAGCGATCAAGGGGGAGAATGTTGGTATTGATCTAAGGCCCAATGGGCCAAAAAGAAAAAGAAAACCATCAATAAGTAACGTCAAGTGGAAGGGGGTCACGTACCAACATACGATACCGTTTCGTTCCCAACAGCAGCGCCCTGATCAGGGGCGATCCAAACCAACACGGTTTAGGTCCCCTGATCGCCAGCGCTACATATAAAGAGGAGGGCAGTCGGCAACACACGGGCTAACGAGTTCACGTGCGTCTACTCTGCCCTCCTAAATCCCTAAACCCCAATTCAATCTGGGTGAGCGCTGCGCGACGGGAAGACCTTCTCCTACCTCTGCCCCGGTGCTAGGGCAGTGCCGGTGGTGTAGGGAGACGTAGTCGTAAATCAAAAACTTTCCTACGATCACAAAGATCTATCCATAGAGAAACTAGCAACGAGAGGGGAGAGATTGCATCTTCATACCTTTGAAGATCGCTAAGCGGAAGCGTTACAAGAACGCGGTTGGTGGAGTCGTACTCATAGCGATTCAGATTGCGGTGGACTCCGATCTTAGCGCCGAACAACGGCGCCTCCGCGTTCAACACACGTGCAGCCTGATGACGTCTCCTACACCTTGATCCAGCAAGGACGAAGGAGAGGTTGAGGGAGAACTCCAGCAGCACGACGGTGTGGTGACGGTGGAGCTACGTGGACTCCGGCAGGGCTTCGCCAAGTGCTACGGAGAACGAGGAAGAGGAAGGGTAGGGCTATGCCGAGAGAGAGAGAAGTCTTGTGTCAAATCAGCCCAAACCCTTGGGTATATATAGGAGGAGGGAGAGGGAGGGCTGCCTTGGCCCCTCCTCCAAGGAGGAGAGGTTCGGCCGAACCTAGGGAGGAGTCCACCTCCCACAAGGGAGGTGGATCTCTTCCTTTTGAATTCTTTTCAGCCTTATCTCTTATCCCTAGCCACTTGGGCCTTTCTGGAAGGACTTGTCTAGCCCAATAAGGGCTGGCACACCAATCTAACAGCCCACGAAGCCCTTTGGTCGTCACACCCCTCCCGGGGGTCCTTCGGCACCCTCCCGGTACACTACCGATGAGCCCGAAAACTTTCCGGTGACCAAAACTGGACTTCCTATATATCAATCCTTACCTCCGGACCATTCCGGAGCTCCTCGTGACGTCCGGGATCTCATCCGGGACTCCGAACAACCTTCGGTAACCACGTACACTGTTTCCCTATAACCCTAGCGTCATCGAACCTTAATTGTGTAGACCCTACGGGTTCGGGAGACATGTAGACATGACTGAGACACCTCTCCGGTTAATAACCAACAGCGGGATCTGGATACCCATGTTGGCTCCCACATGCTCCACGATTATCTCATCGGATGAACCACGATGTCGGGGATTCAATCAATCCCGTATTCAATTCCCTTTGTCTATCTGTATGATACTTGCCCGAGATTCGATCGTCGGCATCCCCATACCTTGTTCAATCTCGTTACCGGCAAGTCTCTTTACTCGTTCCGTAACACATCATCCTGTGGCTAACTCCTTAGTCACTTTGAGCTCATTATGATGATGTCTTACCGAGTGGGCCCAGAGATACCTCTCCGTCACACGGAGTGACAAATCCCAGTCTCGATTCGTGCCAACCCAACAGACACTTTCGGAGATACCCATAGTACACCTTTATAGCCACCTAGTTATGTTGTGACATTTGGCACACCCAAAGCATTCCTTCGGTACCCGGGAGTTGCACAATGTCATGGTCTATGGAAATGATACTTGACATTGAAAAGCTTTACCAGACGAACTACACGATCTTGTGCTATGCTTAGGATTGGGTCTTGTCCATCACATCATTCTCCTAATGATGTGATCCCGTTATCAATGACATCCAATGTCCATGGTCATGAAACCGTGACCATCTATTGATCAACGAGCTAGTCAACTAGAGGCTCACTAGGGACATGTTGTGGTCTATGTATTCACACATGCATTACGGTTTCCGGTTAACACAATTATAGCATGAACAATAGACAATTATCATGAACAAGGAAATACAATAATAACCATTTTATTACTGCCTCTAGGGCATATTTCCAACAGTCTCCCACTTGCACTAGAGTCAATAATCTAGTTACATTGTGATGAATCGAACACCCATAGCATTCTGGTGTTGATCATGTTTTGCTCGTAAGAGAGGTTTAGTCAACAGATTTGTGACATTCAGATCCGTATGTACTTTACAAATATCTATATCTCCCTCCTAAATGTAATCATGGATGGAGTTGAAGCGGCGCTTGATGTGTCTTGTCTTCTTGTGAAACCTGGGCTCCTTCGCAAGGGCAATAGCTCCAGTGTTGTCACACAATAGAGTCATCCGGCCCGACGCATTGGGAATCACTCCTAGCTCGGTGATGAACTTCTTCATCCAGACTCCTTCCTTTGCTGATTCCGAAGCAGCTATGTACTCCGCTTCACATGTAGATGCCGCCACGATGCTTTGCTTGCTACTGCACCAGCTGACTGCCCCTCCGTTCAAAATATACACGTATCCGGTTTGCGACTTGGAGTCGTCCGGATCTGTGTCGAAGCTAGCATCAACGTAACCCTTTACGAATCGCTCTTCGACACCTCCATACACGAGAATCATGTCCTTGGTCCTTTTTAGGTACTTCAGGATATTCTTGACCACTGTCCAGTGTTCCGCTCCGGGATCACTTTGGTACCTCCCTACCAAACTTATGGCAAGGTTCACATCAGGTCTGATACACAGCATGGCATATATAATAGAGCCTATGACTGAAGCATAGGGGATGACACTCATCTCTTCTCTATCTTTTGTCGTGGTCGGGCATTGAGTCGTACTCAATCTCACACCCTGTAACACAGGCAAGAACCCCTTCTTGGACTGATCCATATTGAACTTCTTCAATATCCTTTCAAGGTATGTGCTTTGTGAAAGACCTATGAGGCGTCTCGATCTATCTCTATAGATCTTAATGCCTAATATGTAAGCAGCTCCTCCAAGGTCCTTCATTGAAAAACACTTATTCATGTATGCCTTTACACTTTCCAAGAGTTCTATATCATTTCCCAGTATCAGTATGTCATCCACATATAATACGAGAAATGCTACAGAGATCCCACTCACTTTCTTGTAAATACAGGGTTCTCCATAAACCTGTACAAACCCAAACGCTTTAATCACCTCATTAAAGCGAATGTTCCAACTCCGAGATGCTTGCACCAGCCCATAGATAGAGCGTTGGAGCTTGCATACTTTGTTAGCATCTTTAGGATCGACAAAACCTTCCGGCTGCATCATATACAGTTCTTCCTTGAGGAAGCCATTAAGGAATGCCGTTTTGACGTCCATTTGCCAGATCTCATAATCATAAAATGCGGCAATTGCTAACATGATTCGGACAGACTTCAGCATCGCTACGGGTGAGAAAGTCTCATCGTAGTCAACTCCTTGAACTTGTCGATAACCCTTAGCGACAAGCCGAGCCTTATAGACGGTCACATTACCATCCGCGTCAGTCTTCTTCTTAAAGATCCATTTATTTTCAATGGCTCGCTTATCATCAGGCAAGTCCACCAAAGACCATACTTTGTTCTCATACATGGATCCTATCTCGGATTTCATGGCCTCAAGCCATTTGTTGGAATCCGGGCCCGCCATCGCTTCTTCATAGTTCGAAGGTTCACTGTTGTCCAACAACATGATCTCCAGGACAGGGTTGACGTACCACTCTGGTGCGGAACATGTCCTAGTGGACCTTCGACGATCAATAGTAACTTCATCTGAAGTTTCACGATCATCATCATTAACTTCCCCTCCAGCCGGTGTAGGCTCCACAGAAACAACTTCCTGTGCTGCGCTACTCTCCGGTTCGAGTGGAGGTACAATTACCTCATCAAGTTCTATTTTCCTCCCACTTAATTCTTTCGAGAGAAACTCTTTCTCGAGAAAGGATCCATTCTTGGCAACAAAGACTTTGCCTTCGGATCCGAGGTAGAAGGTATACCCAATAGTCTCTTTGGGATATCCTATGAAGACGCACTTTTCCGCTTTGGGTTCGAGCTTCTCAGGTTGAAGTTTCTTCACATAAGCATCACATGCCCAAACTTTTACAAATGATAGCTTAGGTTTCTTTCCAAACCATAATTCATACGATGTCGTCTCAACGGATTTTGACGGTGCCCTATTTAAAGTGAATGCGGCAGTCTCTAATGCATATCCCCAAAATGATAGCGGTAAGTCAGTAAGAGACATCATAGATCGCACCATATCCAATATAGTGCAATTACGACGTTCAGACACACCATTTCGCTGAGGTGTGCCATGCGGCGTGAGTTGTGAAACAATTCCACATTTCCTTAGGTGTGTGCCAAACTCGTGACTTAAATATTCTCCGCCACGATCAGATCGTAGGCACTTTATTTTCCTGTCACGTTGATTCTCTACCTCACTCTGAAATTCCTTGAACCTTTCAAAGGTTTCAGACTTGTGTTTCATTAAGTAGACATACCCATATCTGCTCAAGTCATCAGTGAGGGTGAGAACATAACGGTAGCCACCGCGAGCCTCTACGCTCATTGGACCACATACATCGGTATGTATTATCTCCAACAAGTCAATTGCTCGCTCCATTGTTCCGGAGAACGGAGTCTTGGTCATCTTGCCCATGAGGCATGGTTCACACGTGTCAAGTGATTCAAGATCAAGAGACTCCAAAAGTCCATCAGCATGGAGCTTCTTCATGCGTTTGACACCAATATGACCAAGGTGGCAGTGCCACATGTAAGTGGGACTATCGTTATCATCCTTACACTTTTTGGTACTCACACTATGGACATGTGTAACATCACGTTCGAGATTCATCAAAAATAAACCATTGACCAGCGGGGCATGACCATAAAACATTTCTCTCATATAAATAGAACAACCATTATTCTCAGATTTAAATGAGTAGCCATCTCGCATCAAGCGAGATCCAGATACAATGTTCATGCTCAAAGCTGGTACTAAATAACAATTATTAAGGTTTAACACTAATCTTGAAGGTACCTGTAGAGGTAGCGTGCCGAAGGCGATCACATCGACCTTGGAACCATTCCCGACGCGCATCGTCACCTCGTCCTTTGCCATTCTCTGCTTATTCCGCAGCTCCTGCTTGGAGTTACAAATGTGAGCAACTGCACCGGTATCAAATACCCAGGAGCTACTACGAGCACTGCTTAGGTACACATCAATAACAAGTATATCACATATACCTTTAACATTGTCGGCCTTCTTTTCCGCTAAGTACTTGGGGAAGTTCCGCTTCTAGTGATCGGTACCCTTGCAATAAAAGCACTCAGTCTCAGGCTTGGGTCCATTCTTTTTCTTCTTCCCGGCAAATTGCTTACCGGGTGCGGCAACAACTTTGCCGTCCTTCTTGAAGTTCTTCTTACCCTTGCCTTTCTTGAAACTAGTGGTCTTATTTACCATCAACACTTGATGCTCCTTTTTGATCTCGACCTCCGCTGATTTCAGCATCAAGTACAACTCAGGAATGGACTTCTCCATCCCTTGCATGTTGTAGTTCATCACAAAGCTCTTGTAGCTAGGTGGAAGTGGCTGGAGGATTCTGTCAATGACCGAGTCATCCGGGAGATTAACTCCCAGCTGAGTCAAGCGGTTGTGTAGCCCAGACATCTTGAGGATGTGCTCACTGACATAACCGTTCTCCTCCATTTTACAGCTGAAGAACTTGTCGGAGACGTCATATCTCTCGACCCGGGCATGAGCTTGGAAAACCAGTTTCAGCTCTTGGAACATCTCATATGCTCCGTGTTGCTCAAAACGCTTTTGGAGCCCCGTTTCTAAACTGTAAAGCATGCTGCACTAAAAAGGGAGTAATCATCGCAGCGCGACTACCAAGCGTTCGTAACGTCTTGGTCCGTTGGGAAAATGGGTGGGTCACCTAGCGGTGCATCAAGGACATACAATCTCTTGGAAGCTATGAGGATGATCCTCAAGCTACGGACCCAGTCCGCATAGTTGCTTCCATCATCTTTAAGTTTGGTTTTCTCTAGGAACGCGTTGAAATTGAGGGAGACATTCGCGTTGGCCATTGGATCTACAATATAGATTGTAAAGACAATTTTAGACTAAGTTCATGATAATTAAGTTCACATAATCAAATTATTTAATGAACTCCCACTCAGATAGACATCTCTCTAGTCATCCAAGTGATACATGATCCATGTCAACTAGCCCATGTCCGATCATCACGTGAGACGGACTAATCATTCATGGTGAACATCTCTATGTTGATCGTATCTTCTATACGACTCATGTTCGACCTTTCGGTCTTCCGTGTTCCGAGGCCATGTCTGTACATGCTAGGCTCGTCAAGTCAACCTAAGTGTTTTGCGTGTGTAAATCTGGCTTACACCCGTTGTATGCGAATGTTAGAACCTATCACACCCGATCATCACGTGGTGCTTCGGAACAACGATCCTTAGCAATAGTGCACAGTTAGGGTGAACACATTTCTTGAAATTTTGTTGAGAGATCATCTTATTTACTACCGTCGTTCTAAGCAAATAAGATGTAAACATGATAAACATCACATGCAATCAATATAGTGACATGATATGGCCAATATCATCTTGCTCCTTTGATCTCCATCTTCGGGGCACCATGATCACCACTGTCACCGGCACGACACCATTATCTCCATCATCATGATCTCCATCATCGTGTCTTCATGAAGCTGTCTCGCCAACTATTACTTCTACTACTATGGCTAATGTTTAGCAATAAACTAAAGTAATTACATGGCGTTTATGATTGACACGTAGGTCATACAATAAAATAAGACAACTCCTATGGCTCCTGCCGGTTGTCATACTGATCGACATGCAAGTCATGAATCCTATTACAAGAACATGATCAATATCATACATCACAATGCATCACATCACATCCTTTGGCCATATCACATCACAAGGCATATGCTGCAAAAACAAGTTAGACGTCCTCTAATTTGTTGTTGCAAGTTTTACGTGGCTACTATAGGTTTCTAGCAAGAACGTTTCTTACCTACGCCAAAACCACAACGTGATATGCCAATTGCTATTTACCCTTCATAAGGACCCTTTTCATCGAATCCGATCCGACTAAGGTGGGAGAGACAGACATCCGCTAGCCACCTTATGCAACAACTGCATGTCAGGCGGTGGAACCAGTCTCACGTAAGCAGACGTGTAAATTCGGTCCGGGCTGCTTCATCCCACAATATCGCTGAATCTAGATAAGACTAGTAATGGCAAGGAAATTAACAAGATCGACGCCCACAACAACTTGTGTTCTACTCGTGCATAGATTCAACGCATAGACCTAGCTCATGATGCCACTGTTGGGAGACGTAGTAGTAAATCAAAAACTTTGCTAAGATCACCAAGATCTATCTATGGAGAAACTAGCAACGAGAGGGGAGAGATTGCATCTTCATACCTTTGAATATCGCTAAGAGGAAGCGTTACAAGAACGCAGTTGGTGGAGTCGTACTCGTAGCGATTCAGATCGCGGTGGACTCCAATCTTAGCGCCGAACAACGGTGCCTCCGCGTTCAACACACGTGCAGACCAATGACGTATCCTACACCTTGATCCATCAAGGAGGAAGGAGAGGTTGAGGGAGAACTCCGGCAGCACGACGGCGTGGTGACGGTGGAGCTACGTGGACTCCGGCAGGGCTTTGCCAAGCGCTACGGAGAACGAGAAAGAGGAAGGGTAGAGCTGCACCGAGAGAGAGAGAAGTCTTGTGTAAAATCAGCCCATAACCTGGGGTATATATTGGAGGAGGGAGAGGGAGGGCTGCCTTGGCCCCTCCTCCAAAGAGGAGATGTTCGGCCGAACCTAGGGAGGAGTCCACCTCCCACAAGGGAGGTGGATCTCTTCCTTTTGAATTCTTTTCAGCCTTATCTCTTATCCCTAGCCTCTTGGGCCTTTCCGGAAGGACTTGTCCAGAACCAATAAGGGCTGGCACACCTCCTCTAACAGCCCATGAAGGCCTTTGGTCGTAACACCCCTCTCGGGGGTCCTCCGGCACCCTCCCGGCACTCCTGGTACACTACCGATGAGCCCAAAAACTTTCTGGTGACCAAAACTGGACTTCCTATATATCAATCGTTACCTCTGGACCATTCTAGAGCTCCTCGTGACGTCCGGGATCTCATCCGAGACTCCGAACAACCTTCGGTAACCACGTACACTATTTCCCTATAACCCTAGAGTCATCGAACCTTAAGTGTCTCGACCCTACGGGTTCGGGAGACATGTAGACATGACTGAGACACCTCTCTGGTCCATAACCAACAGCGGGATCTGGATACCCATGTTGGCTCCCACATGCTTCATGATTATCTCATCGGATGAACCACGATGTCGGGGATTCAATCAATCCCGTATTCAATTCCCTTTGTCTATCGGTATGATACTTGCCCGAGATTCGATCATCGGCATCCCCATACCTTGTTCAATCTCATTACCGGCAAGTCTCTTTACTCGTTCCGTAACACATCATCCTGTGGCTAACTCCTTAGTCACTTTGAGCTCATTATGATGATGTCTTACCGAGTGGGCCTAGAGATGCCTCTCCGTCACACGGAGTGACAAATCCCAGTCTCGATTCGTGCCAACCCAACAGACACTTTCGGAGATACCCGTAGTGCACCTTTATAGCCACCCAGTTATGTTGTGACATTTGGCACACCCAAAGCATTCCTACAGTATCTGGGAGTTGCACAATCTCATGGTCTATGGAAACGATACTTGACATTGAAAAGCTTTAGCAGACGAACTACACGATCTTGTGCTATGCTTAGGATTGGGTCTTGTCCATCACATCATTCTCCTAATGATGTGATCCCGTTATCAATGACATCCAATGTCCATGATCATGAAACCGTGGCCATCTATTGATCAACGAGCTAGTCAACTAGAGGCTCACTAGGGACATGTTGTGGTCTATGTATTCACACATGCATTACGGTTTCCGGTTAACACAATTATAGCATGAACAATAGACAATTATCATGAACAAGGAAATACAATAATAACCATTTTATTATTGCCTCTAGGGCATATTTCCAATAGGTGGCGCCCGGAGGACGTCGCTACCTGCTGCGACCATCTACCCCGAGCCTGCATCACGCCTGCATCGAGCAGGCACGGGACTTCGCATCGACCACACCAATGGCAACTTCCATTGGTGGTAAGGATCCAATTCATCTCTCTGCTTATGATATATGCAATTAGGTGATGTAATGACTAGGATAACGTTCCTGTGAATTAAATCCTGCGGGATTAATTCTAACACCGGTATGGCGGTGCTCATGAAGGAGAGCGCGGCAAGGGGCGTGTTCCTGCTGGATCTCAAGCTCGCGGGCGGGCTCAGCCACAAAACCCTCAGCGCCGCCCGCAGGCTAGAGGACACCTGCCCACTGGAGCTGCCTCCGCCATACTCAGCGGCGCTGGCACCAGCAGGGTTCAAGAAAGTCATCAAGTGCGCCACCGTGTAACCAATCAGATAGCCAACAGCAACGCTGGAGGCCACCTGCCCGTCGGAGCTGCGTCTGTCGTCGTCGATGGCGACGGTGACAAGGTTGAAGAATGTCAAGTGCGTCGTGGTGTGAGTGACCAATCATGCATGCATAGCTCCAGCTTGTCAGAGCATGGTTAGGCCTTGTACGTGCTTAGGAGAGGTGCTTAGAGAAATAAACCAGTTTTTGTTGAGCACCAATGCTTATTTATACAGGGTAGACGCTTAGTTAGGCGTCCCTCCTGTAGAAATAGGCACCGGTGCTTCAGCAAAACCCGGTTTATTTTCCTAACACTAGTAGAAAAAGGCCCATTTGTCCCGGTTCATAAGGCCCATTTGTCCCGGTTTCGGAACCGGGACTAAAGTGTAGGGACTAAAGCCCAAAACCTTTAGTCCCGGTTCTCTTACGAACCGGGACAGAAGAGGCTCCACGTAGCTGGTGCTGGGAGCCTAGGCAGGAGGACCTTTAGTCCCGGTTGGTAACACCAACCGGGACCAAGAGGCCTCCACGCGTCAGCATCTGACAGTTGCTTGTTTTTTTGAAAGAGAGGGGGGTTTAGGGGGTTTTGGACAGTTAATTTAGGGGTTTTATATTGTTATAACTAGCTAATTGATAGAGAGAAGTGTCCTCTCTTTCTCCGTGCTTGGTCGACGCTATCTACTATAGAGAGAACTCGACACGCTAGCTAGTAAGCAAATGAAGGAACCATTAAGTATAGAAGATCGTCATGAACATATAGAGATAGAAGTGATCGACCTCTCTTTCTCCAAGAGATTGGTCGTATAACAAGTTTTCGTATATATATTCGGCGTTACTAGCTACATATGTAAAATATAAGATCTCTTACAATCCCTAACATCTAATCTCCAATTGCAGATGGTATTTTCCGGCTTTATTGATGACGTGGTCAAGAAAGAATCCCGCCAATTCTTCTTGAATTGCTCTTATGCGACCATGTGGTAGGAGTTCATCCCGCATCTTCCACATCTAATTTGAAGAAGGGGGTCAATACATATATATGGTAATAAAATAAAAGTGTGAATATTATTGCTTACGCACTTCAAATTGTTTTTTAGAGTAGCCCCGCTTAGGGGTCGTCACGATATAGATAAACTCGCAAATGTAGTATCTATTGGAAATATGCCCTAGAGGCAATAATAAAATGGTTATTATTGTATTTCCTAGTTCATGATAATTGTCTGTTGTTCATGCTATAATTGTGTTAACCGGAAACAGTAATACATGTGTGAATACATAGACCACAACATGTCCCTAGTGAGCCTCTAATTGACTAGCTCGTTGATCAATAGATGGTCACGGTTTCATGACCATGGACATTGGATGTCGTTGATAATGGGATCACATCATTAGGAGAATGATGTGATGGACAAGACCCAATCCTAAGCATAACACCAGATCGTGTAGTTCGTTTGCTAAAGCTTTTCAATGTCAAGTATCGTTTCCTTAGACCATGAAATTGTGCAACTCCCGGATACCGTAGGAATGCTTTGGGTTTGCCAAATGTCACAACGTAACTGGGTGGCTATAAAGGTGCACTACGGGTATCTCCGAAAGTGTCTGTTGGGTTGGCACGAATCGAGACTGGGATTTGTCACTCCGTGTGACGGAGAGGTATCTCTGGGCCCACTCGGTAAGACATCATCATAATGAGCTCAATGTGAATAAGGAGTTAGCCACGGGATGATGTATTACGGACTGAGTAAAGAGACTTGCCGGTAACGAGATTGAACAAGGTATAGAGATACCGACGATCGAATCTCGGGCAAGTATCATACCGATAGACAAAGGGAATTGTATACGGAATTGATTGAATCCCGGACATCGTGGTTCATCCGATGAAATCATCGTGGAGTATATGGGAGCCAACAGGGGTATCCAAATCCCTCTGTAGGTTATTGACCGGAGAAGTATCTCGGTCATGTCTACGTGTCTCCCGAACCCGTAGGGTCTACACACTTAAGGTTCGATGACGCTAGGGTTATAGGGAAATGGTATACGTGATTACCGAAGGTTTTTCGAAGTCCCGGATGAGATCCCGAAAGTCACGAGGAGCTCCGGAATGGTCCGGAGGTAAAGATTGATATATAGGAACTCTAGTTTTGGTCACCAGATAATTTTCGGGCTCATCGGTAGTGTACCGGGAGTGTCAGGAGGGTGCCGGAGGACCCCGGGAGGGGTGTGACGACCATAGGACTTTGTGGGCCCATAGAGGAGGTGTGCCAGCCCTTATTGGGCTGGCCAAGACCTTCTAGAAGGGACCATGCGGCTGGAGATCAAGAGATAGGGCTGAAAGGATTTAAAAGGAGGAGATCCACCTCCCTTGTGGGAGGTGGACTCTCCCCCTAGTTCGGCCGAAGCTCTCCTCCTTGGAGGAGGGGCCAAGGCAGCCCTCCGTCTCCCTCCTCCTATATATATGCAAGGGTTTGGGCTGATTTGAGACACGACTTCTCTCTCTCTCTCGGCGCAGCCCTACCCTTCCTCTTCTTCGTTCTCCGTAGCGCTTGGCGAAGCCCTGCCGGAGTCCACGTAGCTCCACCGTCACCACGCCGTCGTGCTGCCGGAGCTCTCCCTCAACCCCTCCTTCCTCCTTGCTGGATCAAGGCGTAGGAGACGTCACCGGGCTGTATGTGTGTTGAATGCGGAGGCATTGTTGTTCGGCACCGCGATCTGAATCGCTGCGAGTACGACTCCACCAACCGGGTTCTTGTAACACTTCTGCTTAGTGATCTTCGAAGGTATGAAGATGCAATCTCTCCTCACTCGTTGCTGGTTTCTTCATGGATAGATCTTGGTGATCGTAGGAAATTTTTGGATTTACTACTACGTCTCCCAACAGTTGCATCATGAGCTAGGTCTATGCGTAGAATCTATGCACGAGTAGAACACAAGTTCTTGTGGGCGTCGATCTTGTTAATATGCTTACCACTACTATTCTTATCTTGATTCGGCCGTATTGTGGGATGAAGTGGCCCGGACCAACTTTACACGTACACTTACGTGAGACTGGTTCCACCGCCTGACATGCACTTGTTGCATAAGGTGGCTAGCGGGTGTGTGTCTCTCCCACCTTAGTCGGATTGGATTCGATGAAAAGGGTCCTTATGCAGGCATATCACGTTGTAGTTTTGGCGTAGGTAAGAAACGTTCTTGCTAGAAACCTATAGCAGCCACGTAAAAACTTGAAACTACAAATTAGAGGACGTCTAACTTGTTTTTGCAGCATATGCCTTGTGATGTGATATGGCCAAAGAATGTGATGTGATGTATTGTGATGTATGAGATTGATCATGTTCTTGTAATAGGTTTCACGACTTGCATGTCGATGAGTATGACAACCGGTAGCAGCCATAGGAGTTATCTTATTTTATTGTATGACCTGCGTGTCAATCATAAACGCCATGTAATTACTTTACTTTATTGCTAAACGTTGGCCATAGTAGTAGAAGAAATAGTTGGCGAGACTACTTCATGAAGACACAATGAGGGAGATCATGATGATGGAGATCATGGTGTCGTGCGGTGACAATGATGATCATGGTGCCCCGAAGATGGAGATCAAAGGAGCAAGATGATATTGGCCATATCATGTCACTATATTGATTGCATGTGATGTTTATCATGTTTACATCTTATTTGCCTAGAACGACGGTAGTAAATAAGATGATCTCTCAATAAAATTTCAAGAAAAGTGTTCACCCTAAGCGCGCACCATTGCTAAGGATCGTTGTTCCGAAGCACCACGTGATGATTGGGTGTGATAGGCTCTAACGTTCGCATACAACGGGTGTAAGCCAGATTTACACACACGATACACTTAGGTTGACTTGATGATCCTAGCATGTACAGACATGGCCTTGGAACACGGAAGACCGAAAGGTCAAATATGAGTCGTATAGAAGATACGATCAACATGGAGATGTTCACCATGGATGACTAGTCCGTCTCACGTGATGATCGGACACATGCTAGTTGACATGGATCATGTTTCACTTGGATGACTAGAGAGATGTCTATCTAAGTGGGAGTTCATTAAATAATTTGATTATGTGAACTTAATTATCATGAACTTAGTCTAAAATTGTATTTTCAATCTATATTGTAGATCCAATGGCCAACGCGAATGTCACCCTAAACTTCAACGCGTTCCTAGAGAAAACCAAGCTGAAAGATTATGGAAGCAACTATGCGGACTGGGTCCGTTGCTTGAGGATCATCCTCATAGCTTCCAAGAAATTGTATGTCCTTGATGCACTACTAGGTGACCCACCACTTCTCCCAGCAGAGCAAGATGTTGCGAACGCTTGGCATTTTCGCTACGATGATTACTCCCTTGTTCAGTGCGGCATGCTTACAGTTTAGAACCGGGGCTCCAAAAGCGTTTTGAGCAACATGGAGCATATGAGATGTTCCAAGAGCTGAAACTGGTTTTCCAAGCTCATGACCGGGTCGAGAGATATGACGTCTCCGACAAGTTCTTCAGCTGTAAGATGGAGGAGAATAGTTCTGTCAGTGAGCACATCCTCAAGATGTCTGGGCTACACAACCGCTTGACTTAGCTGGGAGTTAATCTCCCGGATGACTCGGTCATTGACAGAATCCTCTAGTCGCTTTCACCTAGCTACAAGAGCTTTGTCATGAACTACAACATGCAAGGGATGGAGAATTCCATCCCTGAGTTGTACTCGATGCTGAAATCAGCAGAGGTTGAGATCAAAAAGGAGCATCAAGTGTTGATGGTGAATAAGACCACTAGTTTTAAGAAAGGCAAGGTTAAGAAGAACTTCAAGAAGGACGGCAAAGCTATTGCCGCGCCCGGTAAGCAAGTTGCCGGGAAAAAGAAGAACAAGAATGGACCCAAGCCTGAGACTGAGTGTTTTTATTGCAAGGGTACCGGTCACTGGAAGCGGAACTGCCCCAAGTACTTAGCGGATAAAAAGGACGGCAACATTAAAGGTATATGTGATATACTTGTTATTGATGTGTACCTAACCGGCACTTGTAGTAGCTCCTGGGTATTTGATACCGGTGCAGTTGCTCACATTTGTAACTCCAAGCAGGAGCTACGGAATAAGGGGAGGCTGGCAAAGGACGAGGTGACGATGCGCATCGGGAATGGTTCCAAGGTCGGTGTGATCGCCGTCGGCATGCTACCTCTACATCTACCTTCGAGATTAGTGTTAAACCTTAATAATTGTTATTTAGTACCATCTTTGAGCATGAACATTGTATCTGGATCCCGTTGGATGCGAGATGGCTACTCATTTAAATCTGAGAATAATGGTTGTTCTATTTATATGAGAGAAATGTTTTATGGTCATGCCCCGCTGGTCAATGGTTTATTTTTGATGAATCTCGAACGTGATGTTACACATGTCCATAGTGTGAGTACCAAAATGTGTAAGGTTGATAACGATAGTCCCACTTACATGTGGCACTGCCGCCTTGGTCATATTGGTGTCAAACGCATGAAGAAGCTCCATACTGATGGACTTTTGGAGTCTCTTGATTTCGAATCATTTGACACGTGTGAACCATGCCTCATGGGCAAGGTGACCAAGACTCCGTTCTCCGGAACAATGGAGCGAGCAACTGACTTGTTGGAAATAATACATACCGATGTATGCGGTCCAATGAGTGTCGAGGCTTGTGGTGGCTACCGTTATGTTCTCACCCTCACTGATGACTTGAGCAGATATGGGTATGTCTACTTAATGAAACATAAGTCTGAAACTTTTGAAAGGTTCAAGGAATTTCAGAGTGAGGTAGAGAATCAACGTGACAGGAAAATAAAGTGCCTACGATCTGATTGTGGTAGAGAATATTTAAGTCACGAGTTTGGCACGCACCTTAGGAAATGTGGAATTGTTTCACAACTCACACCGCCAGGCACACCTCAGCGAAATGGTGTGTCTGAACATTGTAATCGCACTCTATTATATATGGTACGATCTATGATGTTTCTTACCGACTTATCGCTATCATTTTGGGGATATGCATTAGAGACTGCCACATTCACTTTAAATAGGGCACCGTCAAAATCCGTTGAGACGACACCGTATGAATTATTGTTTGGGAAGAAACCTAAGCTGTCGTTTCTAAAAGTTTGGGGATGCGATGCTTATGTGAAGAAACTTCAACCTGAGAAGCTTGAACCCAAAGCAGAAAAGTACGTCTTCATAGGATATCCCAAAGAGACTATTGGGTATACCTTCTACCTACGATCCGAGGGCAAAGTCTTTGTTGCCAAGAATGGATCCTTTCTCGAGAAAGAGTTTCTCTCGAAAGAAGTAAGTGGAAGAAAAATAGAACTTGATGAGGTAATTGTACCTCCACTCGAACCGGAGAGTAGCACAACACAGGAAGTTGTTTCTATGGAGCCTGCACCGGTTGGAGAGGAAGTTAATGATGATGATCATGAAACTTCAGATCAAGTTACTGTTGAATGTCAAAGGTCCACTAGGACACGTTCCGCACGAGAGTGGTACGTCAACCCTGTCCTGGAGATCATGTTGTTGGACAACGGTGAACCTTCGAACTATGAAGAAGCAATGGCAGGCCCGGATTCCAACAAATGGCTTGAGGCCATGAAATCCGAGATAGGATCCATGTATGAGAACAAAGTATGGACTTTGGTGGACTTGCCTGATGATAAGCGAGCCATTGAAAATAAATGAATCTTTAAGAAGAAGACTGACACGGATGGTAATGTGACCGTCTATAAGGCTCGGGTTGTCGCTAAGGGTCATCGACAAGTTCAAGGAATTGACTACGATGAGACTTTCTCACCCGTAGCGATGCCGAAGTCTGTCCGAATCATGTTAGCAATTGCCACATTTTATGATTATGAGATCTAGCAAATGGACGTCAAAATGGCATTCCTTAATGGCTTCCTCAAGAAAGAACTGTATATGATGAAGCCGAAAGGTTTTGTCGATCCTAAAGATGCTAACAAGGTATGCAAGCTCCAGCGCTCCATCTATGGGCTGGTGCAAGCATCTCGGAGTTGGAACATTCGCTTTAATGAAGTGATTAAAGCGTTTGGGTTTGTACAGGTTTATGGAGAACCCTGTATTTACAAGAAAGTGAGTGGGAGCTCTGTAGCATTTCTTATATTGTATGTGGATGACATACTATTAATGGGAAATGATATAGAATTCTTGGAAAGTGTAAAGGCCTACTTGAGTAAGTGTTTTTCAATGAAGGAACTTGGAGAAGATGCTTACATATTAGGTATTAAGATCTATAGAGATAGATCGAGACGCCTCATAGGTCTTTCACAAAGCACATACCTTGAAAAGATATTGAAGAAGTTCAATATGGATCAGTCCAAGAAGGGGTTCTTGCCTGTGTTACAAGGTGTGAGATTGAGTACGACTCAATGCCCGACCACGGCAAAGGATAGAGAAGAGATGAGTGTCATCCCCTATGCTTCAGCCATAGGCTCTATTATATATGCCATGCTGTGTACCAGACCTGATGTGAACCTTGCCATAAGTTTGGTCTGGAGGTACCAAAGTGATCCTGGAGCGGAACACTGGACAGCGGTCAAGAATATCCTAAAGTACCTGAAAAGGACAAAGGACATGTTTCTCATATATGGAGGTGCCGAAGAGCTCGTCGTAAAGGGTTACGTCGATGCTAGCTTCAACATAGATCTGGACGACTCCAAGTCGCAAACCGGATATGTGTATGTTTTGAATGGAGGGGCAGTCAGCTAGTGCAGCAGCAAGCAAAGCATCGTGGCGGCATCTACATGTGAAACGGAGTACATAGCTGCTTCGGAAGCAGCAAAGGAAGGAGTCTGGATGAAGGAGTTCATCATCGACCTAGGAGTAATTCCAAGTGCGTCGGGCCCGATGACTCTATTCTATGACAACACTGGAGCTATTGCCCTTGCGAAGGAGCCCAGGTTTCACAAGAAGACAAGACACATCAAGCGCCTCTTCAACTCCATCCGTGATTACATTCAGGAGGGAGATATAGATATTTGTAAAGTGCATACAGATCTGAATGTCGCAGATCCGTTGACTAAACCTCTCCCACGAGCAAAACATGATCAACACCAGATTGCTATGGGTGTTCGATTCATCACAATGTAACTAGATTATTGACTCTAGTGGAAGTGGGAGACTGTTGGAAATATGCCCTAGAGGCAATAATAAAATGGTTATTATTGTATTTCCTAGTTCATGATAATTGTCTATTGTTCATGCTATAATTGTGTTAACCGGAAACCGTAATACATATGTGAATACATAGACCACAACATGTCCCTTGTGAGCCTCTAGTTGACTAGCTCGTTGATCAATACATGGTCATAGTTTCATGACCATGGACATTGGATGTCGTTGATAATGGGGTCACATCATTAGGAGAATGATGTGATGGACAAGACCGAATCCTAAGCATAGCACAAGATCGTGTAGTTTGTTTGCTAAAGCTTTTCAATGTCAAGTATCGTTTCCTTAGACCATGAGATTGTGCAACTCCCGGATACCATAGGAATTCTTTGGGTGTGCCAAACCTCACAACGTAACTGGGTGGCTATAAAGGTGCATTACGGGTATCTCCGAAAGTGTCTGTTGGGTTGGCACGAATCGAGACTGGGATTTGTCACTCCGTGTGATGGAGAGGTATGTCTGGGCCCACTCAGTAAGACATCATCATAATGAGCTCAATATGACTAAGGAGTTAGCCACAGGATGATGTATTACGGAATGAGTAAAGAGACTTGCCGGTAATGAGAATGAACAAGGTATAGATATACCGACGATCGAATCTCGGGCAAGCATCATACCGATAAACAAAGGGAATTGTATACGGGATTGATTGAATCCCCGACATCGTGGTTCATCCGATCAAATCATCGTGGAGTATGTGGGATCCAAAATGGGTATCCATATCCCGCTGTTGGTTATTGACCGGAGAAGTATCTCGGTCATGTCTACATGTCTCCCGAACCCGTAGGGTCTACACACTTAAGGTTCGATGACGCTAGGGTTATAGGGAAATGGTATACGTGATTATCGAAGGTTGTTCGGAGTCCCGGATGAGATCCCGGACGTCACCAAGAGCTCCGTAATGGTCCGGAGGTAAAGATTGATATATAGGAAGTCCAGTTTTGGTCACCGGAAAGTTTTCGGGCTCATCGGTAGTATACCGGGAGTGCTGGGAGGGTGCCGGAGGACCCCGGGAGGGGTGTGACGACCATAGGACTTTGTGGGCCCTTAGAGGAGGTGTGCCAGCCCTTATTGGGCTGGTCAAGACCTTCTAGAAGGGACCATGCGGCTGGAGATCAAGAGATAGGGCTGAAAGGATTTAAAAGGAGGAGATCCACCTCGCTTGTGGGAGGTGGATTCTCCCCCTAGTTCGACCGAAGCTCTCCTCCTTGGAGGAGGGGCCAAGGCATCCCTCCCTCTCCCTACTCCTATATATATGCAAGGGTTTGGGCTGATTTGAGACACGACTTCTCTCTCTCTCGGTGCAGCCCTACCCTTCCTCTTCCTCGTTCTCCGTAGCACTTGGCGAAGCCCTGCCGGAGTCCACATAGCTCCACCATCACCACGCCGTCGTGCTGTCGGAGCTCTCCCTCAACCTCTCCTTCCTCCTTGCTGGATCAAGGCGTAGGATACATCACCGGGATGTACGTGTGTTGAACGCGGAGGTGCCGTTGTTCGACGCTAAGATCGGAATCCACTGCGATCTAAATCGCTGCGAGTACAACTCCACCAACCGCGTTCTTGTGACGCTTCCGCTTAGCGATCTTCAAAGGTATGAAGATGCAATCTCTCCCCACTCGTTGCTGGTTTCTCCATGGATAGATCTTGGTGATCGTAGGGATTTTTTTGATTTACTACTACGTCTCCCAACAGTATCTACATAAATTATTCCCTTTTTCCTGCCACAAGAACTTTAGGAGAAATAGAGTTCAATCAAAACGATAATCAAGCATGATAAATGGTATTGATGAAACTAGAATCAATGGGAGATACGCGGAACTAGCTAGTAGTACTTACTTTCGGGTGTGTAAATCGCAGCTCCCCCGGCAGTGTCGGAACAATTGCTATGAACTCTTTCCAAACCCTGTCAGACAAAGAAAATAATTACTTGATATCAGGAAATGAACAAAGTTGCCAATATGATGCGATAATGATCGATTGAACTTACTTCTGGAGAATTTTAGTCATGTTCGCATATTCCTGGGGATCTTTTCATTTCGAGTCTAAGACGGTTACTACTCCCTGCTCAAGCTGAATCTCTAGCAGAATAAAGTGGAAACTGCATACGCATGCATAACTCATCAATTACATCACTATAAACCTCGAGTAATAAGGGAAACCAAAGATGCACAAGACAGTAACACTCACTTAAAGTTGTAAGGAAAGAGTATTGTCCCTTTGTTTTGATTTTTAAGCAACGATTCTAGCAAGTTCACCTCGGTTTGTGTGGGATAATGTATAAAATTATGCTCATGTATGACATCTGGGTTAATGAACCCAATGTCATACATTTGTGCTTTTCTGCATTCGACAATCTTCAATCTGCATAATATAGTAGTGAGGATAATTATATATATATACATGCAATGAAAGAGCTGAGCTATATACATAGAGAGACTTAATTATAGAAGTAGTTACAGACAGTAGCAAGTCACGATTGTTTTGTCGATGGCCTTCTGCTTGTATAACTGCCATATCTCCTCAAATTCAATATTCAAGATTTCAGTTCCAATGAGGTCGTGCTCCTCTTTAACTGACAGCACCAAAGACTCCTTCCCAGACTCGTGGCAGCTTTGCATGTACCATTCATGGAATTTTCGCATCATTGTTGTTAGAGGAGGATGATCGAGTTTGACGAGAGGATGCCCGTACCGGTATTTGAATTTGGCCACCTCCAACTGCTCAAATAGTACATCATCGCTCAGGTAATCACCAGGTTTGGTACCCGGGACCTTCCCTGGATGATTAGCGACGATATCGCTAGAAACCTTAAGCGGGGGGGGGGGGCACGATTGGTTCGCCTGTTCGCCGAGATGGGGAATTTTTTCCCCACTTCTTTGTTCTGCTAACTTTGCATCACTGAAAGTACTTTACGACCACCGCGCATCTTGATATGTCTTTTTAAGAGTGCGAACATAGTTGGAATCCAGCGGAGGCGGTGGTGGTCGCTTCAGGGCATCGATAGTGCGCATCGCTTTCACTGGATCTATCTTCTCCTTCGGAGCTGGAGTTTTCTTTTCAAAATGGTCCCTCACTTCGGCCTGACTTATCTCCTTGTTTTCAGACTCGGTCCTCTCATATGGTAACTTTTCCAGAGGCTTGAGAGATGGACCGTATCTGTATCCCCTGCTGCCTATGCTTGTACTGCTAGCCACCGAAGCGGCGGTGGCTCCCTTCCGTCGTTGCTTACTAGGCGCCGGAGGAGCCGCAGCGGCGGCGTCTATCTTCTGCCATTGCCGACGAGGCTAAGGAGGAGGCCTACTGCTCCGACGTGCTGGAGTAGGTGAAGGAGGAGGCGGAGTGCCCCCACGCGCCGGAGGAGTCGGAGAAGGAGGTGGTGTGCCCTGATCACTCGCCAGAGGAGGAGGAGGAGGAGGAGCCGGAGTGCCCTGATTCACTGAGGAGAAGGAGGAGGCGGAGGCGTCCAGTTTGGAAGCTTGATGTACTCCTTCTGTCATAGACATGTACTCCTTAGGGAACGAACGAGCTTATTCTCTCCTTCACCTGTACAGTGGTCAAGCTCGAGCTCCTCAAATTCCGGCATTACTTCATCCGCCATCGCAACAGCATAGCCATGTGGAATCGGACAGCAGTGAAAAGTTCCGTTGGGTTGAGGAGGTGCAACAGAGCCGACAACCGCCTTGAAAGTGAGGTTCCAGCATTTCGTCATAAACTCGCAATGTTGAGCCTCCGTGATAGTATCCCCGGGGTAGCTGGGAGACGTGAAGTCAGGATGAACGGGCTCCATGGAAGCGACGCTGCTTCTCCGCTGAGATGGCGGGGTAGCTTCTGGGGTAGCTTCGTGCCGCTGAGATGGTTGGCCGGCAGCTCGCTGGCTCTCAGCTTCCTCTAGCTTTTGTAGTCTTGCATTGAGCTTCTGAATTTCGCTCAGCTCGCTTTCCTCTTTCTCTCCCGGCTTCTGTAACCGCCTGCGTCGGGAAACCCAACCTTCCACGAAACGGAGCCTGGTGTGCCTCGTGTTCGTCCAGGGTGCTCAACATTACCTAGGGCCTCAGTCAGCTCGTCCTTCTCTCTGTCAGGAATAAACGTCCCTTGTTGTGCTACGGTGATATAGTTCTGAAGGTTGTTCAAGGGTATTGCAAGTTGCTCGTCCGTCCAAAGGCACTTCCCTGTTTCAGGGTCCAAAGTTCCCCCAACCCCGAAGAACCAAGTCCTTGAACGGTCTGGTCAGTTTGATGTCTGTGGTACGACCCCTTTAGCAATCAGGTCATTCTCAGCTTTGTCCCACAATGGACGGGCTTTAAGGTAGCCACCTGACCCCGTGTGATGGTGAAACTGCTTCTTTGCAGCATTGTTCTTGTTTGTCTCTGACATTTTCTTACTTTTCTCCAATGTCTTGTAGGCCACAAATGTGGGCCAGTGATCTCCTATCTTCTCAAATCGACCGACGAATGCTAGAGTCTTCCCTTTGTTGACAAACTTTGATTTCAACTCATTCTTCCACCTCCTGAATAGACATGACATCTTCTTAAGAGCACACGCCTTGACCAGTGGCTCTATAACTTGCTTATTCGGATCCTCCTCTAGCAGTAGGGTGAAATTTGCCTTCAGCACGGTCCAAAGATCTTCTTTCTGTCTATTGGTGACATAATCACCATCAAGGGCGCCGTACTTAGGCTTATTCCATTGCTTGATGCTGATCGGGATGTTGTCCCTAACAATAGCTCCGCACTGAGCAGAAAATATGTTCTTGGTCTGCTTGGGTTCAATCGGATGGCCATCGCTCGCGAGTGTTGTGATCGTGAACTTTTCATCCTTGCGCAACCTCTTCTTCGGGCCTCGTCTCATTACCGAAGTTTGGCTCGATCCGGAGGGCTATAAAAGAAGAAAGAAGAGTTAATTAATATATGTACATACCCAAACAATTAATCCATCAATTAGCTAGTCAGCACAGGCTTAATTAATATATATACTATTGGAAATATGCCCTAGAGGCAATAAATAAAGTGTTTATTGTTATATTTCCTTGTTCATGATAATCGTTTATTATCCATGCTATAATTGTATTGAATGGAAACACATTGCATGTGTGGGTAAATAGACAACACAATGTCCCTAGTATGCCTCTAGTGAACTAGCTCGTTGATCAAAGGATGGTTAAGGTTTCCTAGCCATGGACATGAGATGTCATTTTATAATGGGATCACATCATTGGGAGAATGATGTGATGGACAAGACCCAAACTACAAACATAGCATATGATCGTGTCAGTTTATTGCTACTGTTTTCTGCATGTCAATGTATATGTTCCTATGACCATGAGATCATGCAACTCACGGATATCGGAGGAGTGCCTTGTGTGTATCAAACGTCACAACGTAACTGGGTGACTATAAAGGTGCTCTACAGGTATCTCCGATGGTGTCTGTTGAGTTGGCAAGGATCGAGACTGGGATTTGTTACTCCTTGTAACGGAGAGGTATCTCGGGGCCCACTCGGTAATACAACATCACAATAAGCCTTGCAAGAAATGTGACTAATTGTTAGTTGCGGGATCTTGTATTACGAAATGAGTAAACAGACTTGCCGGTAACGAGGTTGAACTAGGTATGGAGATACCGACGATCGAATCTCGGGCAAGTAACATACCGAAGAACAAAGGGAACGTTATATGGGATTAACTGAATCCTTGACATAGAGGTTCGACCGATAAAGATCTTCGTAGAATATCTAGGAACCAATGTGGACGTCCAGGTCCCGCCATTGGTTATTGACCGTAGAGGTGTCTCGGTCATGTCTACATAGTTCTCGAACCCGCAGGGTCTGCACACTTAAGGTTCGGTGACGTTTCGGTGGTGTAGAGTTATGTATGGTGGTGACCGAAGTTTGTTCGGAATCCCGGATGAGATCCCGGACGTCACGAGGAGCTCCGGAATGGTCCGGAGGTAAAGATTCATATATAGGAAGTCCCGGTTTGGTTTCCGGAAAAGTTTCGGGCTCATCGGTAGTGTACCGGGAGTGCTGGTAGTGTACCGGGAGTGCCGGTAGTGTACCGAGAGACCTCCGGGAGGGGTACTTCGACCCCAAGAGGTCAATGGGATGTGGGAGAGTATTAACCAGCCCTTAGTGGGCTGGGAAAACAGCCACAAAGGCCCATGGCGCAGGAGAGAAAGTCCTAAAGCAAAAAGTGGAAAATCAGCCAATAGGAGGCAACCCTACTCCAACTAGGATTGGAGGTGAAGTAGGATTGCTTCCCACCTCCTATTTCGGCCGACCCAAAGGCCTTGGCTGCCTCTCCTATCCTCTCCTCCTACATATACTAGTGGATTGGGTGGTTTTTGGACAGAATTTCCGGCCACGTGCTACCCGTTCCACCGGTGCATAGTTTCTCCTCTAGATCGTAGTTCCGCAGTGCTTAGGCGAAGCCCTGCCAGAATTGCTCCACCACCATCACCGGAGCGCCGTCACGCTTCCGGTGAACTCTCTCTCCTCTCCACCTTCTCTTGCTGGATCAAGACGGTGGAGATCGTCATCAAGCTGCACATGTGCTGAACGCGGAGGTGCCGTCCGTTCGGTACTAGATCGGAAGGATCGTGATCAAGGCCACGGGACGTTCATGATCGGATCGCGGGACGGATCGTGACGAGATCGCGGGACGGTTCGTGATTAGATCGTGGGACACTCGGCGATTTGGATCGCGAAGAAGTTCGACTACACCAACCGCGTTTCTTAACGCTTCCCGCTTAGCGATCTACAATGGTATGTAGATTCACTCTCCCTCTCGTAGATGCTCATCACCATGAATAGGTTTGCGTGTGCGTAGGAAAAATTTTGTTTCCCATGCGACGTTCCCCAACAGTGGCATCATGAGCTAGGTTGATGGTTCGATGAGATCTCGAGTAGAACACAAAAGGTTTGTGGGCGTTGATGCTTAGATTGCTTCCTCCCTTGGTCGGATTTTGTTTCAGCGGGATTGTGAGATGAAGCGGCCCGGACCAACATTACTCGTACGCTTACGAGAGACCGGTTCCCTTGACGCAACTTGTTGCTTAGATGGCTTGTGGGTGACAGTTTCTCTTACTTTAGTTGGATTGGATCCGACAAAGGCGGTCCTTGAGAAGGTTGAAAAGCAAACTACGTATCACCGTTGTATCTTTGCGTAGGTGAGAATCGTTCTTGCTAGATACCCGTAGCAGCCACGTAAAACTTGCAACAACAACTAGAGGATGTCTAACTTGTTTTTGCAGGGTATGTTGTGATATGATATGGCCAATTACATGATGAGATATATGTGATGTATGAGATGATCATGTGATGTATAGAATTTCACGACTTGCATGTCGATGAGTACGGCAACCGGCAGGAGCCATAGGGTTGTCTTTAATTATTGTATGACATGCGTGTCAATCATTAAGCACTATGTAATGCTTTACTTTATTGCTACGGTAGCAATAGTAGTAGAAGCTTGCAGGGCATGACAACCCCGATGGCGACACATTGATGGAGATCAAGATCATGGAGATCATGGTGTCGTGCCGGTGACGATGGAGATCATGCCGATGTTTTGAAGATGGAGATCTTAAACACAAGTTCATGGCCATATCATGTCACTTATGAATTGCATGAGATGTTAATCCTTTTACGCACCTTGTTTTGCTTAGTACGACGGTAGCATTATAAAGTGATCCCTCACTTAAATTTCAAGAAAAAATGTGTTCTCCCTGAGTGTGCACCGTTGCGAAAGTTCGTCGTGTCGAGACACCACGTGATGATCGGGTGTGATAGATTCTACGTTCACATACAACGGGTGCAAGCCAGATTTGCACGGGCAGAACACTCGGGTTAAACTTGACGAGCCTAGCATGTACATACATGGCCTCGGAACACAAGAGACCGAAAGGTCGAACATGAGTCATATAGTAGATATGATCAACATAATGATGTTCACCATTGAAGCCACCTTAACTCACGTGATGATCGGACTTGAGTTGGTGAATTTGGATCATGTGACACTCAGATGACCTGAGGGATGGCAATTTGAGTGGGAGCTTTAGTAATTTGATTAACTAAACTCATTATCTTGAATAATAGTCTAAGTAACCTTTGCATATTTACGTTGTAGATCAATGGCTCACGCAGTAGCACCCCTGAATTTTAATGCGTTCCTAGAGAAAGCTAAATTGAAAGATGATGGAAGTAACTTTGTTGACTGGGCCCGTAATCTGAGGATTATCCTCACGGCTTCCCAGAAGTCATATGTCCTTGATGCACCGCTTGGTGACCAGCCAGAAGACATGACCTCCGAAGACGTTAAGAACGCTTGGGAGGCTCGTGCTGGAGACTACTCAATAGTTCAGTGTGCAATATTGTATGGCTTAGAACCGGGACTTCAAAGACGTTTTGAACGTCATGGAGCATATGAGATGTTCCAGGAGTTGAAGTTTATCTTTCAGAAGAATGCCCGGATCGAGAGGTATGAGACCTTCGATAAATTCTATGCTTGCAAGATGGAGGAGAACGGGTCTATTAGTGAGCACATACTCAGAATGTCTGGGTACTCAAACCATCTAGTGGAGTTGGGAATTACCCTTCCGCCGGAGGCGATCACTGATAGAGTTCTTCAATCACTGCGACCTAGTTACAAGAGCTTTGTGATGAACTATAACATGCACGGGATGAACAAGTCAGTCGCCGAGCTGTTTGCGATGCTGAAAGTCGCTGAGTCTGAAATCCAGAAAGAACATCAAGTGTTGATGGTCAATAAAACCACTAGTTTCAAGAAAAACGGCAAAGGCAAAGGCAAGAAGGGTAAAACCAAGAAGGATGGCAAAGCAGTTGCTACTCCTACAAAGAAGCCTAAGAATGGACCTAAGCCAGAAACTGAGTGCTTTCATTGCCAAGGAACTGGTCACTGGAAGCGGAACTGCCCCAAGTACCTGGATGGCAAGAAGGCGGCCAACGACAAACAAAGTATATATGATATACATGTTATTGATGTGTACCTTACTAGTTCTCGTAGTAGTGCCTGGGTATTTGATACTGGTTCGGTTGCTCACATTTGCAACTCAAAGCAGGAACTATGGAATAAACGAAGACTGGCAAAGGACGAAGTGACGATGCACGTGGGAAATGGTTCCAAGATTGATGTGATCGCCGTCGGCACGCTCTCTCTTCGATTACCATCGGGATTAGTGATGAACCTGAATAATTGTTATTTAGTGCCTGCGTTAAGCATGAACATTATATCTGGATCTTGTTTATTGCGAGACGGTTACTCATTTAAATCAGAGAATAAAGGTTGTTCTATTTATATGAGTAATTTCTTTTATGGTCATGCACCCAATGTTAGGGGTTTATTCATATTGAATCTTGATAGTGATGAGACACATGTTCATAACATTGATGCCAAAAGATGTAGAGTTGATAATGATAGTACCACTTTCTTGTGGCACTGCCGTTTAGGTCATATTGGTGTAAAACGCATGAGGAAGCTCCATGCTGATGGACTTTTGGAGTCACTTGATTTTGAATCACTTGACACATGTGAACCATGCCTCATGGGCAAGATGACTAAAACGCCGTTCTCTGGAACAATGGAATGGGCAAGTGACTTGTTGGAAATCATACATACAGATGTGTGCGGTCCAATGAATGTCTAAGCTCGCGGTGGTTATCGTTACTTTCTCACCTTCACTGATGACTTGAGTAGATATGGATATATTTACTTGATGAAACACAAGTCTGAAACGTTTGAAAAGTTCAAGCAATTTCAGAGTGAAGTTGAGAATCATCGTAACAAGAAGATTAAATTTCTGCGATCTGATCGAGGAGGTGAATATCTGAGTTATGAGTTTGGCAGTCACTTAAGACAATGTGGAATTCTTTCACAGTTGACACCCCCCGGAACACCACAACGTAATGGTGTGTCTGAACGTTGTAATCAGACCTTATTAGATATGGTGCGTTCTATGATGTCTCTTGCCGATTTGCCACTATCGTTTTGGGGTTATGCATTAGAGACAGTTGCATTCACTTTAAATAGGGCACCATCGAAATCCGTTGAGACGACGCCATATGAACTGCGGTTTGGCAAAAAGCCGAAGTTGTCGTTTCTTAAAGTTTGGGGATGTGATTCTTATGTCAAAAAGCTTCAGCCTGAAAAGCTGGAACCCAAAGCGGAGAAATGCGTCTTCATAGGATACCCGAAAGAGACAGTCGGGTATACCTTCTATCTCAGATCCGAAGGCAAAGTGTTTGTTGCTAACAATGGAACATTTCTTGAGAAAGAGTTTCTCTTGAAAGAATTGAGTGGGAGGAAAATAGAGCTTGATGAGGTTGTTGAACCTTTGCTTCTACCAGAAAGTAGCGCAGCGCAGAAAGATGTTTCTGTGGAGCCTACGACGGTTGAAGAAGAAGTTAATGATGATGATCATGAAGCTTCGGATCAAGTTACTAATGAACCTCGTAGGTCGACAAGAACGCGTGCTACTCCTGAGTGGTACGGCAATCCTCTCTTAGAGGTCATGTTGTTGGACAACAATGAACCTACGAGCTATGAAGGAGCGGTGATGGGCCCGGATTCCGAGAAATGGTTAGAGGCCATGAAATCCGAGATGGGATCCATGTATGAAAACAAAGTATGGACTTTGGAAGTACTACCTGAAGGGCGAAAGGCCATTCAGAACAAATGGATTTTTAAGAAGAAGACGGACGCAGACGGTAATGTCACCATCTATAAAGCTCGACTTGTGGCAAAGGGTTTTTCACAAGTTCAAGGAGTTGACTACGATGAGACTTTCTCACCCGTAGCGATGCTTAAGTCTGTCAGAATCATGTTGGCAATAGCTGCTTATTTCGACTATGAAATTTGGCAGATGGATGTCAAAATGGCGTTCCTCAACGGTTTCCTTGAGGAAGAGTTGTATATGATGCAACCCGAAGGTTTTGTCGATCCAGAGAATGCTGACAAAGTTTGCAAACTCCAGCGATCCATTTATGGACTGGTGCAAGCATCTCGGAGTTGGAATAAGCGTTTTGATGAGGTGATCAAAGCGTTTGGGTTTATACAAGTTTATGGAGAAGCTTGTATTTACAAGAAAGTGAGTGGGAGCTCTGTAGCGTTTCTAGTGTTATATGTGGATGACATATTGCTGATTGGAAACGATATAGAAATGCTGGAAAGCGTGAAGGAATATTTGAATAAGAGTTTTTCAATGAAGGACTTAGGAGAAGCTGCTTTCATATTAGGCATTAAGATCTATAGAGATAGGTCGAGACGCTTAATAGCACTTTCACAGAGCACATACCTTGATAAAGTTTTTAAGAAGTTCAAAATGCAGCAGTCCAAGAAGGGGTTCTTGCCTGTGTTACAAGGTGTGAAGTTGAGTAAGACTCAATGCCCTATGAGCGTCATCCCCTATGCTTCAGCCACAGGCTCGATCATGTATGCAATGCTGTGCACAAGACCCGATGTCAACCTTGCCATAAGTATGGCCGGAAGGTTTCAAAGTGATCCTGGAATGGAGCACTAGCAAGCGGTCAAGAATATCCTTAAGTACCTTAACAGGACTAAGGACATGTTTCTCGTTTATGGAGGTGATGAAGAGCTCATCGTAAAGGGTTACATCGATGCAAGCTTTGACACTGATCTGAACGATTCTAAATCGCAAACCGGATACGTATTTATTCTTAACGGGGGAGTGGTAAGCTGGTGCAGTTCCAAGCAAAGCGTGGTAGCTGATTCTACATGCGAAGCAGAGTACATCACAGCCTCGGAGGCAGCGAAGGAAGGTGTCTGGATGAAGCAGTTCATGACAGATCTTTGAGTAGTGCCAAGTGCACTGAATCCAATAAACCTGTTCTGTGACAACACTGGTGCCATTGCTCTAGCCAAGGAACCAAGGTTTCACAAGAGGACCAAACACATAAAGAGACGCTTCAACTCCATCCGGTTCTACATCGAGGAGAAGGACATAAATATTTGCAAAGTGCACACGGATCTGAATGTTGCAGACCCGTTGACTAAACCTCTTCCAAGGGCTAAACATGATCAACACCAGAACTGTATGGGTGTTCGATTCATTACCATGTAAATCACATAGTGATGTGAACTAGATTATTGACTCTAGTGCAAGTGGGAGACTGCTGGAAATATGCCCTAGAGGCAATAAATAAAGTGTTTATTGTTATATTTCCTTGTTCATGATAATCGTTTATTATCCATGCTATAATTGTATTGAATGGAAACACATTGCATGTGTGGGTAAATAGACAACACAATGTCCCTAGTATGCCTCTAGTGAACTAGCTCGTTGATCAAAGGATGGTTAAGGTTTCCTAGCCATGGACATGAGATGTCATTTGATAATGGGATCACATCATTGGGACAATGATGTGATGGACAAGACCCAAACTACAAACGTAGCATATGATCGTGTCAGTTTATTGCTACTGTTTTCTGCATGTCAATGTATATGTTCCTATGACCATGAGATCATGCAACTCACGGATATCGGAGGAGTGCCTTGTGTGTATCAAACGTCACAACATAACTGGGTGACTATAAAGGTGCTCTACAGGTATCTCCGATGGTGTCTGTTGAGTTGGCAAGGATCGAGACTGGGATTTGTTACTCCGTGTAACGGAGAGGTATCTCGGGGCCCACTCGGTAATACAACATCACAATAAGCCTTGCAAGCAATGTGACTAATTGTTAGTTGCGGGATCTTGTATTACGGAACGAGTAAAGAGACTTGCCGGTAACGAGGTTGAACTAGGTATGGAGATACCGACGATCGAATCTCGGGCAAGTAACATACCGGAGAACAAAGGGAACGTTATACGGGATTAACTGAATCCTTGACATAGAGGTTCGACCGATAAAGATCTTCGTAGAATATGTAGGAACCAATGTGGACGTCCAGGTCCCGCCATTGGTTATTGACCGTAGAGGTGTCTCGGTCATGTCTACATAGTTCTCGAACCCGCAGGGTCTGCACACTTAAGGTTCGGTGACGTTTCGGTGGTGTAGAGTTATGTATGGTGGTGACCGAAGTTTGTTCGGAGTCCCGGATGAGATCCCGAACGTCACGAGGAGCTCCAGAATGGTCCGGAGGTAAATATTCATATATAGGAAGTCCCGGTTTGGTTTTCGGAAAAGTTTCGGGCTCATCGGTAGTGTACCGAGAGTGCCGGTAGTGTACCGGGAGTGCCGGTAGTGTACCGGGAGACCTCCGGGAGGGGTAGTTCGACCCCAAGAGGTCCATGTTCTGTGGGAGAGTATTAACCAGCCCTTAGTGGGCTGGGAAAACAGCCACAAAGGCCCATGGCGCAGGAGAGAAAGTCCTAAAGCAAAAAGTGGAAAATCAGCCAATAGGAGGCAATCCTACTCCAACTAGGATTGGAGGTGAAGTAGGATTGCTTCCCACCTCCTATTTCGGCCGACCCAAAGGCCTTGGCTGCCTCTCCTCTCCTCTCCTCCTATATATACTAGTGGATTGGATGGTGTTTGGACAGAATTTCCGGCCACGTGCTACCCGTTCCACCGGTGCATAGTTTCTCCTCTAGATCGTAGTTCTGCAGTGCTTAGGTGAAGCCCTGCCGGAATTGCTCCACCACCATCACCGGAGCGCCGTCACGCTGCTGGTGAACTCTCTCTCCTCTCCACCTTCTCTTGCTGGATCAAGACGGTGGAGATCGTCATCAAGCTGCACGTGTGCTGAACGCGGAGGTGCCGTCCGTTCGATACTAGATCGGAAGGATCGTGATCAAGGCCACGGGACGTTCGTGATCGGATCGTGGGACGGATCGTGACGAGATCGTGGGACGGTTCGTGATTAGATCGCGGGACGCTCGGCGATTTGGATCGCGAAGAAGTTCGACTATACCAACCGCGTTTCTTAACGCTTCCCGCTTAGCGATCTACAAGGGTATGTAGATCCACTCTCCCTCTCGTAGATGCTCATCACCATGGATATGTTTGCGTGTGCGTAGGAAAATTTTTGTTTCCCATGTGACGTTCCCCAACATATACCTCGCCGTACTTTGCAACAGCTCCCTCCTTCGATCTGGCTCCGGAGCCGTCATCATGGTCTCCTTCTTCCTCCGGCATTCGGTTACGGAGCCATCATGACCATGTCCTTCCTCCTCCATTGTTCGATCACCGGAGCCGTCATAATCCTCTCCTTCCAGACCATCGGTGTCGTTGAGATACGACAAGATATCATGTCTGTCGTGGATTATGTCCCCCAACAACTGTTCTTGTTCTTCGTCTCTTGGATCCATAGTTCCTGCAAATATTATAACATGAAAATTAACTTGATAAATCTATGTTACCAGAGTTTTGTTCATTTAACTTGGTAAATTTGGGTGGCCTCGACAAAACTTCTAGGGTTTGGGGTGGCCTCGACAACGCTTCTAGGGTTTGGCCGGGGTGGCCTCGAGAGTTTATCGGGTAGGGACGGGGTAGATCAACAACGACGCTGTTTCTTCTAGGGTTTGGGTGGCCTCGATAGTTGGTTGGGTGAGCGGACCGCCTCTCTCTCATGCATGTCCGACGTCCCCTCTCATGTTGAAGTTATCGGGGAGGGGGTAGATCGACAACGACGCTCTTTATTCTAGGGTTTGGGTGGCCTCGATAGTTGGTTGGGCGAGCGGACCGCCTCTCTTACTCACGCATGTCCGACGTCCCCCCTCATGTCGAAGTTATCGGGAGGGTGGCCTCGATAGTTGTTTTCGTTTTCACTCTACATTTTCATACATATGAAAAACAACGAAGACTTTTTACATGAACATATACACACATATACATGAACATATATACATATACATGAAAAAACCATATACATGAACATATATATACATGAACATATACACACATATACATATACATACATATACACACATATACATGAACATATACACACATATACATGATATATATATACATGAACATATATACACACATATACGCGTCGAGCAGGGGGGCTCACTAGGGGGCGATGGGGACGGCGGCGGCGGGGAACAAGGCGTCGGGAACGGCGGCAATGGGGAGGCGACGGGGGACAGCGGTGACGGGGACGGCAGCGACGGGGAGGTAACGCGGACGGCGGCGACGGGGAGGCGACAAGGAGGGCGGCGACGGGGACGAGGACGACGGCAACGGTGAGGCAACGAGGACGAGGACGGCGGCGACGGGGAGGCGACGGGGGACGGCGAAGATGGGGAGGCGACGAGGACGAGGCCGGCGACGGGGAGGCAATGGGGACGGCAGCTCGGGGAGGCGACGGGGCCGGTGACGAGGACGGCGGCTCGGGGAGGCGACGGGGACGAGGACGGTGGCGAGGGGCAAGGGGCAGCCTAGCGGCGTCGATGTGCTCGGCGTCGTCGGGGGCAAGTGCTAGATGAAATCTGAAAAAATCGAAATTGTCGCTTATATACACAGAGCAAATGTCCCGGTTGGTGGAACCAACGGGGACCAATGCCACCTTTAGTCCCGGTTGGTGCCACCAACCGAGACCAAAGGTCTCTTTTCGACAGACCAAAGAGCGGGAAGCAGAGACCTTTAGTCCCGGTTTGTGGCACCAACCGGGACGAATGGTTGGCATTGGTCCCGGTTGGTGGCACCAACAGGGACCAACGGTTGCTATTGGTCCCGGTTAGTGCCACCAACCGTGTGGTGCTGCCCGGGGCCAAATCTTTAGTCCCACCTCGCTAGCCGAGAGAGCTCGAGAGTGGTTTATAAGCGCTGTTGCGCACACCATCTCGAGCTCCTCTCAATTGCAGGCTTTCGGGCCTAATCTGTCTTTGCCTGTGGGCCTACTAGCCCCTTTGCGGGCCTGAATCCTGGCCCAACAATGTTGGTGGGCTTCTAGTCGTATTCAGGCCGTGGTGGCCCAGTAGGTGGCATTTTTTAATTTTTTTCCAGTATTTTTGTTTTGTTTTTTGCTTTATTTTTTGTTTTAATTTTTTTCCTAGTACTTTTCTTCTGTTATTTTAGTTCATTCTTTTTAACAAATAAATACTTTCCTAATTTTAGTTGAATAATTTCCGTTATTTTGTTTTGTTTCTTGCTTTATTTATTTTTTGCTTTATTTATTTCCAGTGTGTTTTATCATTATATTGTTTTTGCTATTAATGTTTTGAACAAAAAATACTTTGATAATTTTAGTTGCATAATTTTATATAATTATTATTTTAAAAATACTAGAGGTTTATAAAAGCTTTTTAGCTGATTCTTTTTTGAACTCCACTCCTACAATGTTTTGAAAGAAATTAAAAGCACTTCAAACAAACTCTGAAAAGGTTGAAAGTTGGCATGGTATCATCATTTCATCCACATAGCATGTGCTAAAAAGTTAAGTAGATTACGACAAAAACTGGATGCACTTCGTGTACAAAATGGACAATCTATTTCGAAGTATCACGGTTTCGGACGAAAACTCATCTGTTACAAAGGGATTTCATTGTTTTGAACTCATTTGAACTCCAGACTTTTTGTGTGTTCAAAATGCACCATTCAAAGCCACATCATCAATTTTCAACCCTTTCTGACTTCATTTGGTATTTTTCATGCACTTACTGATTTTTTAAGCTAAATGCCCCTGAAATTGAAAAGCACTTCAAATGAACTCTGAAAATGTTGAAAGTTGGCATGGTATCATCATTTCACCCAGATAGCATATGCTAAAAAGTTGAGTAGGTTACGACAAAAACTGGATGCACTTTGTGTACAAAATGGACAATCTATTTCGAAGTATCACGGTTTTGGATGAAAACTCCTCTGTTACAAAGGAATTTTGTTTTTTTGAACTCATTTGAACTCCAAACTTTTTATGTGTTCAAAATGCACCATTCAAAGCCACATCATCAATTTTCAACCCTTTCTGACTTCATTTGGTATTTTTCATGCTTATTGTGCCGTAACCATGGATAATCTTCATCGTTTAACTAGGTGCTTGGGTCAGCCTTGACTTTGAAGAGAGGAATTTCATGAAACTTTTCATAATCTTCAGACATATCTGTCTTGCCCTCCAATCCCACGATGTCTCTTTTTCCTGAAAGAACTATGTGGCGCTTTGGCTCATCGTATGATGTATTCGCTTCCTTATCTTTTCTTTTTCTCGGTATGGTAGACATGTCCTTCACATAGAAAATCTATGCCTCGTCTGTGTACCCAAGATTGTTCAGATCCACTGTTGTCATTCCGTACTGTGGGTCTTCCTATACCCCGCCTCTTAACAAATTGACTCATTTGCACTGAAACAAAGGGACCTTGAAATCATGTCCATAGTCAAGTTCCCATATGTTCACTATGTAACCATAATATGTGTCCTTTCCCCTCTTGGTTGCTGCATCAAAGCGGGCACCGCTGTTTTGGTTGGTGCTCTTTTCATCTTGGGCGATCGTGTAAAATGTATTTCCATTTATCTCATACCCTTTGTAAGTCAATATAGTCGAAGATACCCTGGCCAACGAGTACAACTCATCAGAAACAGTGTTGTCACCCATGAGACGTGTTTGCAACCAACTGCCGAAAGTCCTGATGTGTTCATATGTAATCCAGTCGTCACACTGCTCCGGGAGTTTGGAGCGCAGAATATTCTTGTGTTCATCGACATACGGGGTCACCAAGGTGGAATTCTGTAGAACTGTGTAGTGTGCTTGAGACCAAGAGTGCCCGTCCCTACATATTATTGAGTCCGCTCCTAGCGTGCCTTTTCCAGTCAGTCTCCCCTCATACCGCGATTGAGGGAGACCAATCTTCTTAAGGTTAGGAATGAAGTCAACACAAAACCCAATGACATCCTCTGTTTGATGGACCATGGAGATGCTTGCTTCTGGCCTAGCGCGGTTACGAACATATTTCTTTAAGACTCCCATGAACCTCTCAAAGGGGAACATATTGTATAGAAATACAGGGCCCAGAACGGCAATCTCGTCGACTAGATGAACTAGGACGTGCGTCATGATATTAAAGAAGGACGGTGGGAACACCAGCTCGAAACTAACAAGACATTGCACCAAATCACTTCTTAACCTTGGCAGGATTTCTGGACCGATCACCTTATGAGAGATTGCATTGAGGAATGCACATAGCTTCACAATGGCTAATTGAACGTTTTCTGGTAGAAGACCCCTCAATGCAACCGGCAGCAGTTGCGTCATAATCACGTGGCAGTCATGAGACTTTAGGTTCTGGAACTTTTTCTCTGCCATATTTATTATTCCCTTTATATTCGACGAGAAACCAGATGGGACCTTCATACTGAGCAGGCATTCAAAGAAGATTTCCTTCTCTTCTTTGGTAAGAGTGTAGCTGGCGGGACCTTCATACTGCTTTGGATGCATGCTGTCTTTTTCATACACACGTTGTTGTTCCTCCCGTGCCTCCGGTGTATCTTTTGTCTTCCCATACACTCCCAAGAAGCCTAGCAGGTTCACGCAAAGGTTCTTCGTCAAGTGCATCACGTCGATTGCAGAGCGGACCTTTCGGTCTTTCCAATAGGGTAGGTCCCAAAATATAGATTTCCTCTTCCACATTGGTGCGCGGTTGTCCGCGTCATTTGGAACAGATAGTCTGCCATGACCCTTTCCAAATATTACTTGTAAATCATTGACCATATCAAGTATGTGATCACCAGTACGAAGGGCGGGCTTCTTCTGGTGATCTGCCTCGCCTTTGAAATGCTTTCCTTTCTTTCGACATTGATGGTTGATCGGAAGAAATCAACGATGTCCCAGGTACACATTCTTCCTGCATTTGTCCAAATATATACTGTCGGTGTCATCTAAACAGTGTGTGCATGCGTGGTATCCCTTGTTTGTTTGTCCTGAAAGTTTATCGAGAGCAGGCCAATCATTGATGGTTACAAACAGCAACGCATGTAGGTCAAAATCCTCCTATTCGTTCGCATCCCACACACGTACTCCTCTTCCATTCCATAGCTGTAAAAGTTCATCAACTAATAGCCTTAGGTACACATTAATGTCATTGCCGGGTTGCTTAGGGCCTTGGATGAGCACTGGCATCATAATAAACTTCCGCTTCATGCATAACCAGGGAGGAAGGTTATACATACATAGAGTCACATGCCATGTGCTATGCTGGCTGCTCTCCTCCCCAAAAGGATTAACGTCATCTGCACTTAAACCAAACCATACGTTCCTCGGATCACCTGTAAAGTTGCTCCACTTTCTCTCGATCTTTCTCCACTGCGACCCGTCAGCGGGTGCTCTCAACTTTCCGTCTTTCTTACGGTCTTTTTTGTGCCATTGCATCAACTCGGCATGCTTTTTGTTTCTGAACAGACGTTTCAACTATGGTATTATAGGAGCATACCACATCACCTTGGCAGGAACCCTCTTCCCGGTGCGCTGGCCCTCAACATCACCAGGGTCATCTCTTCTGATATTATACCGCAATGCATCGCATACCGGGCATGCGTTTCGTTCCTCGTACTCACCGCGGTAGAGGATGCAGTCATTAGGGCATGCATGTATCTTCTGCACCTCCAATCCTAGAGGGCATAGAACCTTTTTTGCTGCGTATGTACTGTCGGGCAATTCGTTATCCTTTGGAAGCTTCTTCTTCATTATTGTCAGTAGTGAACTAAATCCCTTGTTAGATACACCATTGTCTGCCTTCCATTGCAGCAATTCTAGTGTGGTACCGAGCTTTTTGTTGTCATCTTCGCAATTTGGGTACAACCCTATTTTATGATCCTTTAACATGCGATCGAACTTTAACTTCTCCCTTTTACTTTCGCATTCTCTCTGTGCATCAACAATGACCCGGCGAAGATCATCATTGGGCACATCGTCTGGTTCCTCTTGATCTACAGCTTCCCCCATTGCAGCATCACCGTATTCAGGGGGAGGGTAGTTGTCGTCATCCTCTTCTTCTTCGTTGTCTTCCATCATAATTCCTCTTTCTCCGTACTTGGTCCAAACATTATAGTGTGGCATAAAATCCTTCTGAAGCAGGTGAAATTGAAGGGTTTTAGAGTTGGAGAAAGACTTCGTATTCTCACGGACAGTACATGGACAAGGCATAAAATCATTCTGCTTGTTTGCCTCAGCCGCTTCGAGAAAATTATGCAGGCCCTTAATATACTCGGAGGTGCGTCGGTCACTGTAAATCTTTCGGTCCATTTGTGTGCGTTATATAATAAAGTGTATTAAAAACCATCACAACATATCATGAATACAGAAGTGACCAAATTATTAGAAATCCATCATCACGTTAAAGCCAAAGTACAACAATGGTCAAAATAAATACGTATAGTTCATACATAGTTGTCATTATTGAACAACACATAGGTCTCTACAGCATCTAATTAAAACATACACCAAAACTATGTAAAAAATTTAAATGCAACAACAAATGCAATCATAACCGCTACTAAGGTACCAATTGATCCAACGGCATAATGATACTAAGCCTCAGTATGAATGGCATATTTTCTAATCTTTCTAAGCTTCAAGCGCATTGCATCCATCTTGGTCTTGTGATCGTCGACGATATCGGCAACATGCAACTACAATCCCATCTTGTTATCTTCAGTTCTTTTTAATTTTTCTTTCAAATGATCAATTTCTTTTTCAGCTTTAGTTAACTTGTCGAGCAGAATTGCATAGTCGGTTGGAATTTCTGGTTCAACTACTTCCTATAGATAAAAACATCTATGTCAAGTTGGTGGCATAATTAATTGTCATAGACATTAGATGTGTGAAATAGTTATATAAAAATAATATACCACATCCGAATCATAGACTGGTCGAGGACCGACGTGGGCGGATACCATAACCATGTCACTACATAATAACAAACAATAATAAAAGTAAGAAAATCACACGAGTAAGTATATTTTCTTTTATCAAGAAGATAAGATCAATAGGCTCACCACGCGCGGGCGATGGACGGCGGTTTTAGGACCGGGACGGGACAGGACGGACCACCAAACCTAGACAAATCTTGACGAAAATGGAGTTTGGACAAGGATCTTGGAGAGGAGAAAGCTTAAGTTTGGCTTGGGCATTTCATCAAACACCTCATGTGCATAGGAGGTGAGCTAGAGCATCACAAAGTTCTTTCCTCGCCGACCAAAAAAACAGAGCAATGTGTGGAGTGCTCTGCTCGCCGACGAGGGGGTATATATAGGCATCTCATTGGTCCCGGTTCGTGGCCGCAACCGGGACTAAAGGGTCACCTTTGGTACCAGTTCCAGACACGAACCGGGACCAATGGGTGTGGGCCAGGAGCGAGGCACATTCGACCCGGTTCGTGTCTGGAACTGGGACCAAAGGAGTCCGACGAACCGGGACCAATGCCTCACGTGGCCCGCCCGGCCCCCCGGCCTCACGAATCGGGACCGTTGCCCCCATTGGTCCCGGTTCGTGACTAAACCAGGACTAATGGGCTGGCCTGGCCCAAACCAATGCCCTGTTTTGTACTAGTGTAAGCGCTTCCCTAACCATCTAGCATTGTACAAGACCTTAATAGTATAGCCAGCTACTGGCTATAAGCCATTGCCATGTCATCTATAGCCCATCTTATAGCCAATATGTATAATAATTGATTAAAAGGGTGTATTATTTTTTTATTATGCGGCTCACCTTTCACTCTCACAAAGTTCCTAGGAGCATGTGCTAGAGCTGACTCTTCACGAAAAGCCCGTTTACCTTCTCTCTCTTCTTTTTCCTCCAACTAAGCAACAATATACTAGTTTATTTCTTACAGCCCGCTGACTCGGCACTATTGTACTTGCTCTCAGCCAGCCAACGGTGGGGATGGACAGATCGATATCCAGCTTCTGCCTCCAGCGTGTTGCTACATTAATTTACTCCAAGTGTTGCTTCACTCCCCCCATTCATGTTGTTGACTGAGGCCTGCAACATGTTGCACAAGGTTTATGAGAATATGTACATTTTTTTCATGGTTAAAGCAGTTTGATGACAAATAAAAGAGAGCTTCTCATGCAATCTTACCACACGTTTACTCCATGTTCAAATATCACGCATGAATGTTCGCATCTCCAGGACTTACTAGAATTACGCACATCAGACCTAGACAAATGAGTGTTCAATGGAGAGCTCCAATTTACCAAACTCAAATTTTAGGTCTGCTTTGTACTTCCTCCGTTTCTAAATAGTATTTGTCTTTTAAAAGATTCAATCAAGGATTACATACGAAGTAAAATGAGTGAATCTATATTATAAATTATATCTATATATATTCATATGTAGTATGTAGTGAAATCTCTACAAAGACAAATATTTAGGAACGGAGAAAGTACATTTTAACAGTGGGACCAGCAGAGTCCACACTAGAAACCTTTTTGTACAGCAGGGCGCTTGAGGAAATAACAGGGCTCGGGTTTGAACTACAGTTTTTTTTGTGGATATCCGCAATGTTACCTAAAAAGGATGGATGACTGCCATATAGTAAGTTATACTAGTACTTTATAAATAACAACAAAAGGACGAATGAATCATATATAGGTTCAAACAAACCATGAACGAATAACTGGCTCTCGGCATGCTGCCGTGCGGGGGCTAGGAGAGCGCCGCGCCGCTGGGGAGAGTCGGGGATGGCGGTGCTCGTGAAGGAGATCGTGGCAAGGGGCGTGTTCCCGCTGGATCTCAATCTCACGGGCGGGCTCAGCCACAAAACCCTCGGCGCCGCCCACAGTCTGGAGGCCACCTGCCCACTGGAGCTGCCTCCGCCGTACTCAGCGGCGCTGGCGCCAGCAACGTTCAAGAAAGTCATCAAGTGCGCCGCCGTGTAACCAATCAGATAGCCAACGGCAGCGCCGGAGGCCAACTGCCCGCCGGAGCTGACAAGGTTGAAGAAGGTCAAGTGCTTCGTTTGTTAGACTTGTATACATACAGCTGTATATGACTTGTATTGTACCTCTTGATATCCCTCTATGTATATATGAGATAGCCACACCCTATATGGGTGTCGAGCAGTTCCCAAAACCCTAAACTCTTTGTTTTACATGGTATTAGATTAAATTACGATGGCTTCCGCTGTCCTCGCCGTCATCGCGCCGGCTTCTGCCGCCTCCGTTGCGCCGACCTCCAACCCCGGCGCCGTGCTGGCCTCAGCCTCGCCGTTCTTCGCCTCTCGGCCCCTTGCGTCATGGTGGCAGCCCCGCTCTCCTGGTGGTGCCTCTCCTGGGTCCCCGATCGGATCGGTGCCCCCACCCACGTCGGGGTCTGGCGTGCATGGCGATCTGCAGCCGCCGGCTCTCGCTGGTGGCTCATCACTCTCGACCGGCGTGGATGCGCCGCCACCCTGTGGTGGTCCTGCGCCCGCGCCCGCTTATGGCGCCTCGTCTGCACCGATCCATGGTGCGCCGCCTCCACAACCCTACGGTGTTCCGCCGCCGCCATCTGCCTGGCTGGCGGGTCACCCTTCATCGACCTACGTCGCGCCGCCTCCGCAGCCCTATTATGGAGCTGCGTCCGGCTACCCTTCGGCTGGCTACGGAGGAGTCGGTGGCACCTCGGCCGGTTACATCGGTGCCGGCTGCGCCTCAGCCGGCTACGTACCAGCCAGCTACCCTGGCGCCTACCCATCGTCGGTGTTCGATGGTGCAACCGCCCCCGCCTCCTCACGGGAGATGGGTCTCTATGCGCCCCAGCCGTCAGCTACCGCTGACCATGCTGCGGCGTCTTCGCCCTTCTACTTTTCACACCTTCTCCCGATGAAGCTCATGCCTAACAACTACTTGTCCTGGCATGCTTAGGTGCTGCCTCTCCTTCGGAGTCGTTACTTGGAGGGGTATGTTGATGGCTCTCTCCAGTGCCCACCAACGTATCATCCGGCACATCATGCGTGGGTGGCCCAGGATCAGGCTATCCTCTCTGCTTTACAATCTTCACTCACACCGAGTGTCTCGTCGCTGGTCCTCTTCGTCGCCACGTCCCGAGAGGCCTAGGCGGCGCTTCATACCAGTTTCGCCTCTCAGTCCCAGGCGCGTGCTCACGCTATTCGCACTGAATTAGGCGAGACCAAGCTGCGTGACCTCAGCATCACGGACTACTTCAACAAAATGACGAGCCTCGCTGACACGCTGGCCTCCATTGGTCAGTCGCTTCTTCTTGAGGACTTCACCACACATGTCCTGAACGGCCTCGATGACGACTATGACAATCTCATTGAGAATGTCCATGGTCGTGACGCCCCGCTTCAGCCTCGTGAGCTGTATGCGCGCCTCCTCGGTCGCGAACAGCGCATCAAGGCGCGTCGTGCCTCTCCTGGCTTCGTCTCCGCCAACACCACGACTCGCGGCAAACCTCCTAAGGCGTCCCCAGCTGGTGGCAAACTGGCGTCCTCGTCTCAGCCGGCTCCACGGGCTGCTGCACCCTCCATCACGGGTGGTGGCCGGCCCCGTGCGTGCTATCCTTCCTGTGGTGCCCAGCAGGCGTGCCAGCTGTGCAGCATCGACGGGCACATCGCCTCTTGCTGTCATCGCCGCTTCAAGCAGGACTTCCTCGGCATTGGTAACAATGGTAAGGACAATGACAAGCAGGTCGCCGCTGCAATGGCGGGCCATGAGCACGGGCAAACTCCATCCTACTCCATTGACCCAACGTGGTATATGGACACGAGAGCTACCAATCACCTAACGAGTGAGATGGGGAAGCTCTCCACCCAAGAGCCATATCGTGGTCATGATCAGGTTCACACCGCCAACGAAGCAGGTATGCACATCTCTCATGTTGGTCAGGCCTCACTCCTTACACGCAACTCTAAGTGACTGCATCTTCGTAATGTTCTTCGAGTTCCTTCCACTACACGTAGTTTGTTGTCTATTTCCAAACTTACTCGTGATAATAATGTCCTTGCTGAGTTTCATCCTTTTCATTTTTTTATCAAGGATCGAGACACGAGGGTCGTTCTGCTTAGTGGTCGTCTTCGCCATGGCCTTTACGCACTTGACGCACCACCCCCACCTCCTGCAGAGTATGCTCCTCAGGTGTTCAGCGGCGTTCGTGTGTCATCTGCACACTGGCATGCGCGTCTTGGTCACCCTACTGCTCCCGTAGTTCGTCCTGTTCTGCATCGTCATGAGCTTCCTATTTTAGTTAATAAGAGTGTTGAAACTATTTGTGATGCCTGTCAGCAAGGCAAGATTCATCAGCTTCCTTTTTCAGAATCGAGTCGTGTCGTCACATACCCTCTTGAGCTTGTTTTCTCTGATGTATGGGGCCATGCACAAACATCTGTTAGTGGCCATAATTATTATGTGAGTTTTATTGATGCTTATAGTCGATTTACTTGGCTTTATCTTATTAAGCGTAAATCTAATGTGTTCGATGTTTTCATTCAGTTTCAAGCACATGTTGAGCGTCTTCTCAAGCATAAAATTCTTCATGTTCAGTCCGATTGGGGGGGTGAATATCACAACCTCAATACGTTCTTTAACAAGCTTGGGATCTCACACCGTGTGTCCTGCCCTCATACACATCAGCAGAATGGCACCGCTGAAAGTAAGCATCATCATCTTGTAGAAACTGGTGTTACCTTACTTGCTCATGCCTCCGTTCCTTTTCGGTTCTGGAGTGATGCCTTTTCCACTGCCTGTTTTTTGATAAATAGGCTTCCTTCACGACTTCTGAAAATGAAGACTCTCCTTGAACTCTTGCTTCAAGAGCTCCCAGACTACACCTTTTTTAAGGTGCTTGGGTGTGCTTGTTGGCCTCATCTCTGTCCATATAACAAACACAAGCTAGAGTTTCTGTCAAAAAAGTGTGTTTTCCTTGGGTATAGTTCTCTTCATAAAGGGTATAAATGTCCCCGTGTGCCCACGAATCGTGTTTACATATCCCGTGATGTTATGTTTGATGAGAATGTTTTTCCGTTTGCTGCACTTCCGCTCAACTCTACCACTCCCACACCGCCTGTGCATTCCACTGTGTCTTTGCCTGATCAATTTGAAGATGTTGCACATGCTCCTGCGCTGCTTCCTAATCATGCTGCAGGTATCGGACGCGGCACTCGCCTTGAGCTCCTTGATCAGGCTTTGAATGATGGTGATGAGCAGTCATCCGGGTCAGCACCGACTACTCCTGTGTCGGCTGCACCTCGGCCGGCTATGACGGAGCCGGCTGCCCCTGAGGTGGCGACCCCGGTGCCGGCTGCATCAGCGCCCGTAGCTCCTAGGCCAGTTACTCCAATGCTGGATGCACCTCGGCCGGCTACAGAGGCACAGGTTGCGCCTTGGCTGGCTACGTCGGAACCGGCTGCTCCTCGGCTAGCTACGGAGGCACCGGCTGCTCCTCTGCCGGCTACATCGGTGCCGGCCACTCCTTGGCCGGCTACATCGGAGCCGGCTGCCCCTTCGCTGGCTACCCCGGTGTCAGCCGCATCTTCTCCATCGCAGCTCCGGCATCGCCTGCTGCTGCAGCCCCTCGTCCACGCACACGTAGTTAGGCTGGGATCTTCCGGCCCAAGGAGCGCACTGATGGGACTGTTGCATGGATCACTGCGTGTGTGGCACATGCGGTTTTTGATCCCACAGCTAAGCCCCGTCATGTCGAGGCTGCTCTCGGTATCCCTCACTGGCATACTGCAATGGAGCATGAATTTCAGGCCTTATTGAAGAATGACACGTGGCGACTTGTTCCTCCTGTTTCTGGTGTCAATATCATTGATTCCAAGTGGGTCTTCAAGGTGAAGAAGCATGCTGATGGGTCCATTGAACGATACAAGGCACGGCTTGTTGCGAAGGGTTTCAAGCAAAGGTACGGACTTGACTATGAAGACACTTTCAGTCCAGTTATCAAGCCCACTACCATTCGTTTGCTGCTCTCTCTAGCTGTTAATCGTGGCTGGTTCCTTTGTCAGCTTGATGTACAAAATGCATTTCTGCATGGAGTTCTTGAGGAGGAGGTCTATATGCGTCAGCCTCCAGGTTTTGTTGATCCAACACGTCCTCGTCATCTTTGTCGCCTGGTCAAGGCTCTGTATGGACTTAAACAAGCTCCTCGGGCGTGGCATGCGCGACTAGGTTCTGTGCTTCGGGCTCTTGGGTTTGTTCCCTCCACTGCTGACACGTCCCTATTTCTTCTTCGGCGCCCTGAGGTCATGATGTACCTACTGGTTTATGTCGATGATATCATACTTGTCAGCTCCTCTGATGCTGCGGCTGGTCACCTTGTGTCTGCACTGAGTGGTGATTTTGCTGTCAAGGACTTGGGTGCCCTGCATTACTTCCTTGGTCTGGAGGTCTCACGATCTTCTGCTGGGTTGACTCTCACTCAGAAGAAGTATTCTTTAGATCTGCTGCGCAGGGCTGGTATGCTGAGCTGTAAGCCTGCTCCACTCTGATGTCTGCTACTGATCGGTTGTCTGCTCTTGATGGAGATCCTCTTTCACCGGATGATGCGACTGAGTACCGTAGTATTGTTGGAGGTCTACAATATCTCACTATCACCAGGCCTGATGTTTCTTATGCAGTCAACCGTGTTTGTCAGTATCTTCATGCTCCCAGGACATCTCATTGGTCGGTTGTGAAGCGTATCCTACGTTACATAAGTCTCACTGCCTCATATGGTTTGCTTCTTCAGCCCGCCCCGTCCCGAGAGCTCTCTGCCTTCTCTGATGCAGATTGGGCTAGTTGTCCCGATGACAGGCGATCAACGGGGGGCTATGCAGTATTCTTTGGTCCTAACTTGATCGCCTGGAATGCTCGCAAGCAAGCTACAGTATCTCGCAGCAGTATTGAAGCCGAATATAAAGCAGTTGCAAATGCCACCGTCGAGCTCATCTGGGTACAGTCTTTGCTGAAGGAGTTAAGTGTCTCTCCAGATCAGCCTCCAGTTCTTTGGTGTGACAACATCGGTGCTACATACCTTTCGTCTAACCCGGTATTTCATGCCCGAACGAAACACATTGAAGTTGACTTTCATTTTGTCAGGGAACGCGTTGCACAGAAGCTACTTCGTATCAAGTTTATCTCCTCCAAAGACCAACTTGCTAACATCTTCACAAAACCTCTTCCACAGCCGCAGTTTGTAGGTTGTAGGTGCAATCTTAACTTACTTTGTACTTCAGGCCATAGTTAAGATTGAGGGAGGGTGTTAGACTTGTATACGTACAGCTGTATATGACTTGTATTGTACCTCTTGGTACCCCTCTATATATATGAGATAGCCACACCCTATATGGGTGTCGAGCAGTTCCCAAAACCCTAAACTCTTTGTTTTACATCGTTAACCAATCATGCATGCATAGGTCCAGTTTGTCAGGCAGCCATCGATGGGGATGCACGGATGGATCCAGCCTCTGCCTCCAGCGCGTTGCTACATTAATTTGCTACACTCCCTCCATTCTTGTTGTTGACTGAGGACTGCAACATGTTGCACAAGGTTTATCAGAAGATGCACATTTTTTTTTCATGCTTAAAGCAGTTGATCTTAGTAGCAAAAATAAGTGTCGAGATGACCAACCGTTTGATGACAAATAAAAGAGAACTTGTTGTGCAATCTTGACACACATTTACTCCATATATATGTTCAAATATCACACATGAATGTTCGCATCTCCGTCGAAAAGTTACTAGATTTATGATAATAACATCGGACCTAGACAAATGAATGTTCAATGTAGAGCTGGCTCCAATTTACCAAACTCAAATTTTAGGTCTGTGTGATTAACAATGGGATCCAGCAGAGTCCCCACTAGAAACCTTTTTGTACAGCAGGGCGCTTGAGGAAATAACAGGGCTGGGATTTGAACTACAGTTTTTTTCCGTGGATATCCGCAATGTTACCTCAAAAAGGATGGGATGACTGCCCTTATAGTAAGTTACAGTACTTTATAAATAACAACAAAAGTATGAATGAATCATATATAGCTTCAAACAAACCATGAACGGAACCACTCCTTACATCTTCAGCAAATGATTCCCAATATTCTCTTACTGATGGCGTGCGAGCTCGATCAGGATCGATCAAAGCATTCTGCACTTCCAATGCAAATGAGATATCCAACTAATAGGGCAGTAACTTGTAGAAATTTTGTACAAGGACCCTGTCCTACTCAAATATCCACACTCAGACTCACATTTCTTATAGGCAAATGATATGAATCTGTCGGCCAACAGACGAGCCGCTTTGGCCTCCTCCAGCAATCGCCACGTGTCCATGGTCCCCTGCGCGTCACTCTATAGGTGCTCAACTTTTTGGCGCGCTGGCATGGTTGGAACACCAAGTCTGATGAAACTCAATGGCAAAATATGTGTAGAAAATGGGCGACAATTTTGACCCAAAGAAAAAGAGCTTTTCGTTCATTTACTTAATTATCACTGCTCGTAACATTGTTGACATGAATGTTTGTCTCCCTGAAAGTTATTATTGCCACTGAGTTGACCCAGAAGCAAATGAAAACCTATCCAAACAGAATTGGACTGTGAAGAGTTTATCTCCTACTGCAACAATTGCTCAGAATGTCAAAGGGGCTTGCAAACACAGCCTGACAATCATGCAAGAAACACATGAACTTCACCGCATACTTACAAGTACAGATAAGCAATCAATATTAAGAAAATTGACACCTAGCCTAATGAATGTTTACTTTTGATGAGCAAGCACATACCCCTCTTCCATTTTCCGTAGGCTTCGGAACTCAAACTTAAAAGAAAGCTAATATGGTAAGGGAGGATAAATCCCATTTAGCGGAAGCTAGCCCTTGAAGTAGTTGCGCAGATATATATAAGTTTTTACAATACTAAAAAATAAATCGCATTTAGTGGAAGCTAGCTCTTGCATCTGTCACTTCCCAACTCTGGTTTGCATAAAAGAATAGCTAGCAAACGTTTACACCGCAGATGAATCGTTGGCGGGCGATGACGGCGTTTTGCGTCGTTACCTTGATGAAGGCATCGTCGTGCAATTGTTGTCGACCCACTCGTGCTGCTTCGGGGAAAACCCTAAGATCTGGTCTTCCAGATCGAACGATGCCGGTACTATGGTGTCGTTTCTTTCTTGGGAGCATCGTTTGTGGAGCAGCGCTGGAAAACAGAGACAGGAGATGGAGCGGTTTCGTCTTGCACGAAGCTTCGGTGGAGCTGTCAAGTCATGCCTGGCCAACAGGTGCTACGCTGAGTCATGTCTGGTTGGCAGGTGCTACGCACGAACAGATCTTTCAGGGTCTTTGCGTCTGGGTGGATGAGCGTAGGGCGGTGGTGCCGTTGGACATCGTGGTGGCGTCGACGGATGTCCGGTCTGGCAAGGATGATGCGGATATCTCTCCTAATGATGGGTCAGTGGTCCGATGATGAGGGCGGCTTTAGGTAGGCTGCACCGGCTGTTAGTCCCGATACGTTATGTGGATGGATTGGCAACAACACCGGTTTTAGATATGAGAAGTGAGAGCACTCCACATTATCGAGTTTGTAGGTGTGATTGGTGGCTTCGGATGGATTGATGTATGTTTTTGTCAGACCTTTGAGGAATAATTAATAAAGATGACCACATGCATCTATTGATGCAGAGGCCGGGTGTTCAACCTCCTTTTCCTAAAAAAATGAATCGCAGATGAGATATAACAAGCTACACAGAGTATTAGCATGAATCATGATATAGGTATATAACAAAGATTCTACCTGTTACCACCTGCTGAACTTTTTTTCTATCGAACACACGTGAGGCTGTCCTATGCTTGCTTCCATTCACCAAATACCTACACATGAAAAGAAGCTCTAGTAAGACGAACAGAGGAGAAACCTAAATACAAGTCTGAGCAGTAAAATGGTCATCAATTAGCTTATATCTTTCCTATATTTATTTCTAAAGATTTGAGTTGATGGTGAGTTCACTCACCTGCCCACACTCCTTCTGTCCATGGACCCACTGAATTGAGATAAAAAGGCGAACCGTGGGACTCGAACTCAGGATGCTCCATATCTCTAGCAGCCGCTGCACTTATCCAATCACCATCCTCCGCCTCTACCGTCCAATTGCGCTTCCCATTGCGCTTCGAAATTTAAAACTTTCATCGCCCGTCCGTCAGTTTATACAGCATCGCCTCGTGGATGGCTGCTCCTAGACAACAATTGCATCGGTCAGGCTGGACACGAACCGCCGAACCAATTTGTTTGGAATTGGGGTTAGGACCGATTAGAACTCCCATTTCCCGATCGGAGGTTTGAGCTGCTATGGCAAGCTTTTTTTCCTAGCCAACCAAAAGCTCGACTGCGACGACCTAACCGGGCTCAGCTCCGTGCTCTGGCTTGTCCCAATGCGAGGCTCAGACCGACAACCCTTCTGGCCTAGTAGGCTTGCTCGCCGGTCCCGACGACGTTGGTCACTACCAGATGGGACCTAGATGCGTCGGCCTAGGCCTGCTCGCCGGTGCCGACGACGTTGGTCACTGCCAGATGGGACCTAGATGCGTCGGCGTCGGCGTCCGCATCGGGGACGTGGTCGCGGTCGCCGACGAAGACTCCATGAGCACGAGCTACTTGGGGAGATTGGTGACTGTGCGTTCATGCGCTCGGCCACAACGGCCTGACGGGCTGGCCGGCGTTCTTGTGGCGAGGCCAGACCAAGAAGACGACGATGGCGCCCGAATGCTTGCGAATGTTGGTTGTTATTAATTAGATTAAGCAAGCTTCATAGGTAGATGTTCTTTTGATGCGTTGCTTAATCTAATTAATAATTGGGTCAATAGGCAATCAAAAAATTGAGAGGTCCGTACTTAATAATTGGGTTGCTGCTTTCAGCCAACGTAATTGGCCTAATCTTATTAGGCCCCTCCCAATGCTCCACCTTGTACAGGTGCTAAGGCTGTCACATAGGCAAAAAATCTTATGTGGCATGGTATTTAAGATGAGAGAGATGGATATGATGAGAACTTTAGTATCTAAATCATTAAATAAAGTGTGTTTAGCTACAACAAGTTAAGCATCTATGCATTGGGGACTTTGGTTGCTAAATTTTTAAATGTGTTTAACACTTGATCTTAGCACCAATGCATTGGAAGTAGCCTTAGTTCCCTCATCTTATTTGGATGAGCCGGGCACGAACAAGAAGACCTGAGACCTCCTATACAGGGTCTTCTGCTATATTCCGACAAGCAAACCAAGCACTGCTCGCTCATCTCAACTGATATCAGGGTTGACGCTGACAGGTTGGCCGTTTTCTCTCTTTCTCCTTTGAAGTTCAAACCGCCTATTTATTCACAGTAGGCAGGGATCTCTGCCGAAATAACGACAGGTTAGCCGGTTATAACTGTGGCATTTTAAAGAAACATGAATCTTCAAAAACAAATAAAAAATAAAGAGTTCATGACTATAAAAAATGTTCAAAATTATAATTTTTGACTAATTTAAAAAAATTCATTAATTGTAAAATTGGTCATCAAATTGAGAAAAGTTTGCAAATTTGTGTAACTTCACAAACTGAAAAAAAAACCACAAGAAACTGAAAAACATAAAGTTAAAAACTATGATAAAAACTTCACAAAAAATTAAAATGTCTATAATTTGAAAAGAGTTTCTGAATTGTAAAAAGCCACACATTTGGCGGATCGGATATTAGATAGATACAAATGGCCCCCTCCAAAACAAAAATATTTTAAATCATAACAAGTCAGACTATTCAACTCTTCCTGCTAGCATGTTGAATATATATTATACAATCTTGATGGAAACTTCCATGTATGGACTAATAATCTTTGTTTATCATCTGATGCCTAGCATTAACTTGGTCTGTTTCTTCTTTTTTTCTCGGTACATATTTTATCAATCTTTCTACGTATCCTAGGGTGAAAAATGATGTGAAACAATATATTGGGCACTGAATCTTTGATATGTTTGCAAGACTCTAATTATTTATCTCATGCTACCCATCCTCAATTTTTAAAATTAAATTTGGAAGTCATTTTGGTATGTTGCAGCTTGGCTTTAGGTTGATTTCAACTCCGCTCAAATCTAAATTGTTGTTCCTGGGGCATGCCATTTAAAATGGATATGGTAAAATGTAGAGAGATTTCAAGTGTTGATTCTCATAATCTATTGAACGTACTGCAATTCTATTTGTCGGCATTAGAAACATAGAGTAAAGAAAACGATGACCTGTTAGGCAAAACAGAACATATCATTAGTGTTTTGGCTTAGCTGGCAAAATAGAATAACTCTATTTATAGTAGCATTGGTAGAAACGCCCATTAATACATATGATAAGAAAACAACTAAAGAATTATTTCTTGTGTAACTTTAGAAGATCTTAATTGGATTTTTTGAATAACAACCGAGGATAAACTTCTTTGGCTCTACTTTCATGTGGTTCCGTAGCGTAGCACGGGCAACTTACTAGTATACCACAAATCTTCGCCTGACTGGATAGCAAATGCCAGTGCATCATTCCACTTCTACCCTTCATTTATACCGCTATATTTCAGCCCCACTTCACCTCTACCCTCTATATATACCACTATCTTCGCCCGACTAGATATCCAATTCTAGTGCTTCACATCACTTCTACATGTTAGCAGCACTAGCTTATTAGTACGCCAAGTAGGTGAAACTCACGTACAAAGTAGATGAGGAGATGATGAGAGGTGAACAAAAAGGATAAACAAAGCCATGGGAATAGGAGACAACAGGAAGAACATAAAGACCAAATGGTTGTGAAAATGTAGGAATGAACTATCATTATTGATCTTCAGCCGAGTGATTCTGTAGAGCTTTTCTGGTATCTACTAGTGTAGCTATGAGTCTTTGAGTGTTAAGGTGACCATTGCCAAGTGGCTCCAGGCTATTTGGGCTCAATTAATCAGATCACATTGGGAGTACTAACTAATGATCAACTTCCTGGTCTCATCATGTCGGAGAAATTATACATACTTATTAGGTTAGGTTTATATCTGTTGTTAACTTGTTTTACCGGAAGACATGACTACTTGGTGTATTCTGGATGTGAGCGCCGGCCTGGAAAAGCCCAAGAAAAGCTGCAGGATGGGTGTTTATTGCTGAAAGCAACAAAGATCGAGTGACCTTTTCTGTAACTCGAATTATTAAATTAATTATATTTGCTGCTTCGCACCTGCTCACTTATAACATCGAGTGAGTATTCATTAAAAAAATCAAACTCGTGTTGCATGCCTGTTTTCTCGGTTCACCATGACCATCAGCAATCTCAGTATCACGTGTCAGCCTGGACACGGTCGGATCCGGTCCGGCGTTTGGACCGGCCGCCGGCGGTCCGGTCCGGACCGGACCGAGCTGTCCAACGGGCTGCTTTTTCAGGACCTGACCGAATAGCAGCCGGCTCGGTCAAGCTTTTTAGGACCGTGTGGACCGTCGTCGTCGTGGCCACCATGCACGTTTCGGCCGTCTCCGGCGGCAGCAGCTCACGCCGGTTCTTGTATCTGGCGACGAGCACCTGCACGATGCCCACCAGCACGCTCCTGTCGGCCTCCACCTTGATGTAGAGAGGCGAGCCGGCCAGGAAGAGCGTGAGAGCAGTGAACATGAGCACGACGGGCACGGTGAAGCCAACGACCCACCCCTTGTGGTCCTGTATGTAGACAATGATGAGGACTGCAAAGACGAGGGAGATCCCCAGCACGGTGTAGTACCAGTTGAAGAAGGTCTGCAGCCTCCTCACGTTCTTGGTGCTGTTGTCCCGCTTGTCCAGCTGGTCCGCTCCGAACGCCCGCGCGGACGGCCGGCGAGCTCGGTGCATGAGGCTGCTGGCGAGCTCGGCGCAAAAATGGAATCGCGAGTGGACGATGAACGCCGGAGACACGATCGGAGGGGAGGGAGACAAACACGGAAGTTTTTCCGGCGCTCGAACACCATGGACGGTGAACTGCCATGGTCGAGAACTCGCGAACGGCATCATTGCATGCACGGCAGCGACGGTGAGCGGCGGAAAGAGGCTATGGGGCACATGGAGGAGAGGAAGGAAGTAGAGGGCAAGCTCGGGGACATCATAGTTCACCCAGGGACTGCCGGTGGCCACGACGACTCGGAAGGGAAACAAGGATGACTGTGTTTCTCGGTCCGCTCGTTCGGCTCGGTTAAAGACCGGACCGGACTGACATTTTCTCGTCCACCCTGAATCACGTGCCTGTTTTTCTTCTTATAGCTTTGTATGTTCAACACTGACCCGTAAATTTGATACAGCATTTGTACGTGGATAGAGGGATCAGTTGGCGGAGAGTAATGTCGAAGGACGCAATTCAACGTTGTCCGCATACATTGCAGAAAAAAAATTGAAGAACCCAGACGAAGTTCATGCAAACACGTCAAAATTCATTCAGATTCGGCTAATTTCTAAAAAATAGGTATTTCAACTGAAAAACTATAAAAAAAAAGGTTAAACCCTATACTGGACGACCACCTCATACGTGTGTCCGCCTTGCCCTGCTGCACCACCATCGTCGTACGTGTCGTCTAGGTGGGTCAGGGTGGTTAGGAGCAGGAATGACAGCAGAACGGACACCCGCAAAGCGCCCCCTCCCCCATGTTTGCCTCCGGTTTAAGGAGAAAGTGCATCCGGATGGCTGGCCGGACCGATTCAAGCCTGCGTTGGATGACAAAACACATCCGGACCGTTCAGTCCAAATGTATGCGAGCGATTTGAGGATCGGCGTTGGGGATGTCCTAACAACTTATATTGGTCTACTTTGCAACTCTGAATAGAACACAAAGTTATGTACGCTTGGGTGCTTAAGTAAGTAGGTTGGTAAAGATGGATGTAATAACACAGAGAGAAATGAAACTTGTGGGGTAACAAAAGTACAAAACCAAATGAGAATCCTTAAATCCATTTGTACTACGGACTCAGAGAAAGAGAGTGTGGTGAAACCTTAAATCCATTTGTACTACGGACTCGCAGAGAGAGAGGTGAGGGAAGATAAGAGTAATAACTATGGGCATTTCGGGAAGCAACGCAACTTCTCGAGGTAGCTCTTCGCGTGCAACCCCCGCTGCCCACGTGTATCGTCCAGGTCTGGTTCCATCCTGAGCAACCCTCTGTTACGATAGCACTGCAATTAATGCTACAGCTAAGGAAGGACTTGGGCCTCACACCCTAATCCACGGCCCGGGCTGTCTGTGGCATGTCTCGGTTGTTGGATGGAACTCTCATTGTTTATGTTCTTCAGAAGACGATGTGCACCGTCTCTACTTTTTATTAGCACGGTTTCTTTAGTTTTACAATCTAATGGTCGGTGTTTAGTTTATCTCGGTGTTTAGTTTATCTCGATGTTGGTCAGAGCAAAGAGTCACATTGGTTCGTCAGTGCGTAACTTAATTAAGGGAGACGTTATAATTATAAGGTTGGTTGTTTTCTGGGCAATACTACTCAAATGTGAGCGTTCGCTGGAAATGGGCCAGAAAATGTAGTAGCAACAAAAACAGAGATGTATATAGCTGGCAAAGAATGTTTTATTATGCATTGCTCCTGCGCAGTCACCGGTCTTATACTTAACATCTTCTTTCCCACATGCAAACATGTACTATAATGAAGGTTACTTCGGAGCCGTCCGATTAAGACATATATGACAGTCATGAGGCGTTGGACGCACATGGAAAGATCAATCGAGGGAGCTAGAACAATTCCTTTATACTCCTTCCGTCTCAAAATAAGTGACTCAAAAATGACTCAACTTTGTACTAAGTTAGTGTAAAGTTGACTCACTTATTTTGGGACGGAGGGAGTATATATCATAAATCTTTGCTTGGCTAGGTAGCAAATGCCAGTGCATCATTCCACTTGTACCCTTCATTTCTATCACTATATCTCATTGCCCCACTTCACCTCTAGCCTCTCTATATACGACTACCTTCGCCTGACTAGATATCAAATTGTAGTGCCCCACTCCACTTCCACATGTTAGCAGCACTAGCTTCTTAGTACGCCAAGTAGGTGAAACTCGCGTTCAAAGTAGATGAGGAGATGATGAGAGATGAACAAAAAAGATACGCAAAGCCGTGGGAATAGGAGACAACAGGAACAACATAAGACCAAATGTTGTGAAAATGTAGAAATGAACTACTATTATTGATCTTCAACGCAGTGATTCTGTACATCTGCTTGGCTTGATACTAGTGTAGCTATGAAGCTCTTATTGTTAAGGTAATCAGTGCCAAGTCGTTCAGTCCGATTTTGGCTGAATTAATTAGATCACCTTGGGAGTACTAACTAGTGATTAACCTCCTGGCCACCATGCTGTAACTAGTGTGTTGGAGATGTTATACATATTTATGAGTCCAGGTTCATATCTATTCGGGATGTGAGTGCCGGCATGGAAGAGCCCAAGAAAAGCTGCAGTGAGGGTGTTTATTGCTGGCAGCAACAAAGATCGAATGACCTAATCTGTAACTCGAATTATCAAATTTATTATATTTACTGGTTTGGCACCTGCTCACTTATAACATGGAGTGAGTATTCACTATTCAGTAAAAAATCGAACTCGTGTTCCATGCCCACGGACGAACGTGTCATGTGTAAAATTCGAACTGACGTTTTCTCCAGTACACCATGAGCATAAAAATTCTCAGTGTCATGTGCCTGTTTTTCTGCTTATAGCTAGCTAAGGACTTATGTTGGTCCACTTTGCATTTGCAACTCTCTGAATAGCAGGAACACAAAGTTATGTACACTTAGGTGGTTAAGTAAGTAGGTTGGTAAAGATGGGTGTGATAAAAACAACAAAGAAATAACACACTGGTAGCCCTTTAAATATACTTGTATGCTAATTTACTTCATTTTTTCCATGTGGATTCTAAAAGTTGAGGCCGGAAGCAGTTAATCTGAAGCCAAGAGAGGATACCCATCAATATACTTTCTCTATAGTAAATTCTGCTTGTTGCTCCAGCGAATTCCCGTTCAGTCAGATCCAAGGCATATGCTGCCCTACCAAGAGTAGAATATGTCCATGTTAATAAAGCAACAAATGTTTAGAAGTTGAGGCTCCAATTTGCCTCACTACCACCGGCCAACCATTACCACGCCAAAATGGATGGTAACAATGGATGATTAGTTTGGATCAACTTCCATTGTTCCGACTTGCAAGCAAATACACCAACATTGTATTCTAACGCAAACACTCGGGCATTTGTTATGTTTAGTTTTTAGAGGTTTTAAAATTCATCCGCTGTAATTGGATATGCCGCATAATCTGCAGAGGAAATTATTTAGTTGATGACAGGTGGCGACTTATTTGCCTCGTCTTCATAATACAAAAATAGATAGATAAAATATGTTCTTGACAATATACCACCACAGTCGATACATTGGTCGACGAGGCACAATGTTGTAAAGATTACACTGCAGCTGCATTTCTACGAGCTACAAACAAAATAGGACCAAGACAACAGATTAAACACCAATAATCCGCAAAACAAACCCCAGCTGAATTATTATTTGACCACTGAGAATCTCAAACGGAACTACGGACAATAACAAAGACATCGATACTAGATGATTAGCTTTGCCACTAGGCAGCTACAGACTCCACACAAGCAAATGACCCCAAGCTATATAAGCTAGGTTGAGCATGTTATGGGACTTCAAAGGTGTTGTACCATCAGAATATGCAGCTCCAGCTTTATCGCTCAAGTCTACGGTTCAGGATTGAGACCTGGACCGGCTGGCCAAGCTGCATCGGAAACAGAACAACATGTTAGTTGCGTAACTCGCTAAGAAAAGCTTGCAATATAAAAAATGGGTTTAGCAAGAACGAAGGCCCATAGAGTTAAGCACAAAGCAATTGCAAAGATGTCCATCATCCAGACAAGAAAGCGAAACATGAAGTCTATCAAAAAATCAATGTTGTTAGTGTTGAAGTGTATATCTGGATTGCCTAGTCCTTTCTGTCAGTTCAGACTTCTGGTTGTATTGACTAGCGCATGAAGCTTTACATGATACTGGCGCCTAAGGTCTTGAGTTCAAGTTGGCTAGTGCATGAAGCTTGACAGTGGGAAGTTGAGGCAAAATTCTAGTGACCATTCGAGCTACATGAAGCTAATATACGTATATGAGACATATCTAAACCAGCTATCTGTCTACGGAGTTTTCAACCGAGTTTTCCAGTAGTCTTAGATACTACCCTAAACAACAAGTAGTACGTCTAAGTAAACTTCAGCACTGCAAATGCTACACCATAGACAGAAACAAGTCCTTGCTTATTTATCGTCCACACTTATTACTAGTTATTCAATGTCTGGCATGCAGACTAGCTGCATCCATTTCATTGACAAACCTTTCATTTGTTGTTATGCAGTAAACTAACTGAATCCATAGCATCATATCTTCTGTTTGGATCAATGTTTTGCATATCAAGCAAACTTTAGGATAAAAAGTATTTGCTTCATATTCCAGTTTTACTAATGTAATGCTACAAAGGGTTTAAAACAGAGTTTTTACAAAGTAGTACCTGAAGCATGTGGGTTGAACATGCTGCACAGATCATAGAAATCGTTCCTCACAGAATCCAGTGAGTTCAGGCACACCTACAAGGAAAACAGGCCAGTAACTTGTGAAACTCCTCCCGTTTGCAGCTCGCGAAGGAAACATGCTAAAAATTAGCAGCTCATGAAAGAAACAGTTACTAAAAATGCTCATCACATTACAATTTGCCTCCATATTTTTTTTCTCTGGTATACAATTATCTTAACAATTTATCTAGAAGCCTTATGAATATCACCCTCGAGTCCTGGACATACTTGCTTAACACGATACACACTTGTGTCCTTAGACAATAATCTAGCAGAGACAAGGGGTAATTCTAACAAAAAATGACACCTTTATTTTGGAAATTACATGTAGAAAGGTGCTTGCAGCATCAATTGGAAGACTGAAACATCAACAAGTTATATGTTTATTTATTGTACAGATGTGCAATATTCAGAAAAGAAGACAAAATTTAGTTTCCCTTTATAGATGTAAACGCTATGATAATTGGGGCATTGTCGTCAGTGTTGTAAAGAGAACCCAGCTTTCCATTTCATTTTTCTATTTCTAAACATTCATGGAATAGTGTTCGTACATTTAATATAAAATTATTAAAGGATGTGATTAACTAGAAAATTGTACTGGAGCAGTTATTTTCCTAACACTAGTAGAAAACTGGCCTTTAGTCCCGGTTCCAGAGGGACCGGGACTAAAGGGTCGGGACTAAAGCCTCCACCCGTTAGTCCCGGTTCGTAACTAAAGGGTCGGGACTAAAGCCTCCACCCTTTAGTCCCGGTTGTGTTACGAAACCGGGACTAAAGGCCCTCCATGTGGCAACTTTCTGGAGCGGGACCTTTAGTCCCGGTTGGTGTTACAAACCGGGACTAAAGGTAATTTTTTTTATTTTTGTTTTTCAATTTTTTTATTTTCAAATCTGTGAATTATCTGACAATTTAATCTCTAATCACCCCTTCTCACTGCTTTTGAATTAGTTGACAATTTAATCTCTAATCACCACTCATTCCAAATCATCTAACTTCCCAGCCAGTCATCCATCCTCTCACTGCTCTAACCCGAGCACGTTTAACTTTCGAGTTCTATCACCCTTTGTTTCCAAGTCCGCACTTGTTGTTTTCTTGACAATAGTAAGCTATCAATCCTATTAACCCTTAGGTCTTAATGTCGCATTATTTAATTTTTTGAATTACAAACAATTATTAAAATAAACAAAATAAGTAATAATAATATTAAATTTCTATGAAAATAAAATAAGTAACATTATTATTTTATTCATTTTTTTGCCATATATTCAATTCATATGGCATAATTAATATCTTTAAATCTGTAAATCGAAATTCAACAAATAATAGATCCATTATTCAGAAAAATGTGAGGAATCCAAATATGACATCATTTATTTATTTCTAAATAAAATTATTTTTTTAATTATTTTTTGATTATCTAGGAAAAAATCTTCTTTTTGAAATAACTTTTTTTACTTTTGGAATTTCGAGAATCTGAGAAAACTTCACCGGGTAAATCCTGGTGAAATCAAGTCCCAATTTTTCTCTAGTTTTTTTTTATATATTAAACTTTTTTTTTCGACGTCGTATGCAAAAGTTATGCCATTTTACATTTTTTTCATTTTTTTGCAGAAACGGTTAAAATTCATATTTCAAAATTTTGATACCAACTAGACACTAAAACCTAACTAAATCTCAAAGGATTTTATTTTTTGAAGCTTTTATCATTTTTGTTTATTTTCTGGAAAACTCAAAAAGGCGGTCAGGGTGGTAGAGTTTGAAATTTTCAGAACCCCTTTAGTCCGGGTTGGTGTCCATCCAATCATACCGTCGACTACATATGCTAGCATCGTCCCAGCCAGAGTCACAACTAAGGTTAACCAAGCCAGAGTTAACCCATTTCTAACTTCATTTGCTATTTTTCATGCATTTAATGATTTTTTTGAGCTAAATGACCCTGAAATTGAAAAACACTACAAATGAACTCTGAAAAGGTTGAAACTTGGCATGGTATTATTATTTCACTCACATAGAATGTGCTAAAAAGTTGAGAGACTTACGGTAAAACTAGATGCACTTTGTGTACAAACTGGACAATCTCTTTCGAAGTATCAAGGTTTTGGACGAAAACTCATATGTTACAAAGACATTTCATTTTTTTAACTTATTTCAACTCTATACTTTTTGTGTGTTCAACATGCACCATCTAACATGTGCCTAGGAGCAAAAAGAATTAAATTAAAAACTATTTTTAAATTCAAGTTACTCACAATCTAGGGTTTGAAGCAAATTTGAACAAATTCAAATTTGAAAACTAATTGCACAAACACAAACTAGACAAAATGTTGAATCTCATGCAAAAAGAATCACTCAAAAACATCAAATATCCTAAAAGATATAAGGAATTTAAAACAGAAACTAAAAACAAAAAACAAATTGAAAAAAAAATCAAAACCCTTTAGTATCGGTTGGTATTTTCTAGCGTGAGAATGGACAATATTTTCTGAGAGGCATGGATAATGGATTTAGGACGTGCTACAATATGTCTCTTCACATAATTAGGGATATATAGTTATCAGAGATAAGACTAAGAAATAGACCATGTACATGATTTTTTTAGTCTTCCCTAGATCAGGTAGCCGTCTTAAGGTAAGAATCGCTAATCAACCACAGTACACACCCTGACCGAAAATACAATAGTGTGACATAATGATACAAGGTACTAACCCATCTCTGCTCTTCTCCTGACAACACTGATTGAACTGAATGCAACTGCTCTTCAGTCTTTGAGCACCAAGACTGCAACATGCAATAGCATACAATCAGAAAAGGCCCACAAAATCAATTTAATGAATGAAAATGAAGATTGCAATCCTTTCTCTTCACTTCAGAATCCCAAGTGAATAGATGTAGCACTATGATTATAGGTATCAGAAGTTAAGAACTCAACTAAATACAACTATGAAAGCCCGGTGTAAGCGAAGTGATTTATATCACCAAAGCATATGCAATATGAAACATTAATCCCATAGGAAATATGTATATATAGTTTTTTTAATGTAAGTGCTAATTCCCGATAAATGACTTTGAATAAGTTATATATTTGACATGTAAAGCTGTAGTGACTCATTGGCTTACATCATCTGGTTCCATGAGAATTACATGTATATACCAAAAACATACATGACCTAAATTGATTAGGCAAGGGAACAGTTTGGGCATAATAATATTAGTTCTAAAAATAATACTATTAATGTATATTATAACCACACAAAGGCTAACCTTGCAAAACTATCAACTAGTTTGAATGGGCTCAATTGACCTGAATATGTAAGATAACTCAAGTGTACAGTACCATCCAAGTAATGTGAATGCAGCGGAACATGTTTCTCCTTATCCATGTTACGGAATGTTGCGACGATAAAAGAGAGTATGATAATCCTCACTAAATTAATTGTAAGAGCCCCACGATGTGAAATGCTACTCCTAGAGCCGCTTGATGTGTGCGGAACATATGATATTTGACAGATTTAAATCATTAAACATGACAATGGCTGAACAGACATGTTTCTCCGATTAGGTCATGGAATGTTGTGACGATAAAATAGAGTATAATAGTTCTCCCCAAATTAATTATAAGTGCCTCCACTTTGAAAAGGAGATGTGAAGTGCTATTCTTTCAGCGTTTGATGTGCGTGGAACATATGATATTATTTGGTGGATCTAATTACTAAACATGACAATGACTGAATGGATATCAACCCCTCCCCGCCACCCCCCATATTTTTTTAATCGGCTGAACCACTTAACACAGAGGGTCCAAAGCGGTACTCATTGAGCTGTTTGGTTTATGGGAAGCAGATCATATTTGTCAGATCCAAATCATCAAGCGGTAATAACGGCCAAACAATTTGTGGATCGAAATAATATAGTAGTATAACGTCCAAACAGTTTGTCGGATGCATATCACACAACAGTACAATGGCCTAACTGTTTGTCTGACCTAAATCATAAAACAATATGACATACACACTATTTGTTGAATGCAAATCATAGAACAATACAACGGGCAATCGGTTTGTCGTATCTAAATGACAAAACAGTACGACGACAAAATTGTTTGTCGTATCCAAACCTAAACGAGTATAAGGGCCAAACGGATGTCACCTCTCCCAAAATTAATGGGAAGATGTGACGTGCTACTTGTTGAGCTGCCCAATGTGTATGGAATGGATATTTATTTGCAGATCTGCATGATAAATTACTACAACATGCCCAACGGATCTCAGCCCCCCACATATCGACCAGAAGTGGCACTGATACAAAGAACATCAATCTATACTCATTGAGTCATCCAATCAATGCAGGAAATGGACCATCCTTGTCAGATCTACGACATAAAACACTATAATGATGAAATAGACCATAATTCTCCTCCAAGATGATTGGATACCTTACCATGTATTGAGCAGGGAGCTAAACACCTAATTTGCACGTCAAGAACCGAAAATAATCATAGTTCCTATATTACTGAACAAGCACATACGAAGAGGACACGTGAAAGAAGAAGAAAAGAGCTCACCATGCACTGCTTCCCTTGAGTTGATACACAAAACCGCCCACCTGGTCATAGTCCAGACATGGCTTGTCCCTGCAAAAACAACAACCATATCCCCAAGCTAAATCAACCACTCTACACTAATGGTCTGATCACACAACATGGGCGGGGGTGGGGACGCAAATGAAAGGGAGTTTGTGTACAGCAGCTTGGAGATCTCGCTGATGGTACGCTCGCCATCCTCGCAAAAGAGCGTGATAACCTTGACGATGAAGTCTGGGGCGCTCCCTTCCTGGAGCATCTGCAGCTCTTGGAACTGATCGTCCAGCAAACCCTAGTCCACCAAATAAACACAAAACAAAAACATCAAATTTCCCAACAAATATCGTGTTACCTATCCACCTCAATAAATTTCCGCATAATTGGCACCCAAATAGTAAATAGCATACCGCAGTGAGCATGTTGGCAAGTAGGGTGTTGGGCTGGTTCAACATTGGAGCCGCCATGGCTACCCACAACAAGGACACTAGAGCTACCAGGGAGGAAGGAAGCTAAGCGATGAGAAGACAGAGAAGGTCAAAGATGGAATGGGAGTGAATGAATGGAGATTGGTGTCGGTGGATGCGGTATATATAGGGGAGTTTGATTGCAAGTCCGCCGCCATGGATGGCAATGGACGGCTACCCTTCGTTCTCTTCATAGCTCTCATTTATTTCCTCTTTTGTCCTTCTTCATCTGAAAAATGCAACTTTTGATTATTTTCTATAAAAAAATTGTATCATTTAAGTGCCTTGCTTGATATGACTTGCTAGGCATGGTTTCATTGGATACCTTTCATTTTCAAAATGTTTTGGCTGGATACCTCTTATGTTCCAGCTTTTACCTACCTGGTTACAGCTATGTGGCGTTTTTTAGTAACGTAATAATTACATTACTAGAGACCGAAAATGACAGCAGTACTAAAGCTTTAGAGGTTGGCAAACACTGGCAGATACTTAATACTCCGGTCCATCTGTTGGATGTTGGAGCGAAGGCCAGAGACCCTTGTTGGTTTTGTCTAGATGCAACGACCGGACAGCTAAGCTCTGGCTCTTTCCATAATTGCATATTTCGTTTTGACATGTGTTCATCATTGTTCATAAAAAAAACACCACTCTTTTGGTTCTAGTCCATTATCTTGTCAGCTGGCGTGAGAATGGCCAATATTTTCTGAGAGGCATGGTTAATGGATTTAGGACGTGCTACAATATGTCTCTTCACATAATTAGGGATATATAGTTATCAGAGATAAGACTAAGAAATAGACCATGTACATGATTTTTTTAGTCTTCCCTAGATCATGTAGCCGTCTTAAGGTAAGAATCGCTAATCAACCACAGTACACACCCTGACCGAAAATACAATAGTGTGAAATAATGATACAGGGTACTAACCCATCTCTGCTCTTCTCCTGACAACATTGATTGAACTGCATGCAACTGCTCTTTAGTCTCTGAGCACCAAGACTGCAACATGCAATAGCATACAATCACGAAAGGCCCACAAAATCAATTTAATGGATGAAAATGAAGATTGCAGTCCTTTCTCTTCACTTCAGAGTCCCAAGTGAATAGATGTAGCACTATGATTATAGGTATCAGAAGTTAAGAACTCAACTAAATACAACTATGAAAGCCCGGTGTAAGCGAAGTGATTTATATCACCAAAGCATATGCAATATGAAACATTAATCCCATAGGAAATATGTATATATAGTTTTTTTAATGTAAGTGCTAATTCCCGATAAATGACTTTGACTAAGTTATATATTTGACATGTAAAGCTGTAGTGACTCATTGGCTTACATCATCTGGTTCCATGAGAATTACATGTATATACCAAAAACATACATGACCTAAATTGATTAGGCAAGGGAACAGTTTGGGCATAATAATATTAGTTTCTAAAAATAATACTATTAATGTATATTATAACCACACAAAGGCTAACCTTGCAAAACTATCAACTAGTTTGAATGGGCTCAATTGACCTGAATATGTAAGATAACTCAAGTGTACAGTACCATCCAAGTAATGTGAATGCAGCGGAACATGTTTCTCCTTATCCATGTTACGGAATGTTGCGACGATAAAAGAGAGTATGATAATCCTCACTAAATTAATTGTAAGAGCCCCACGATGTGAAATGCTACTCCTAGAGCCGCTTGATGTGTGCGGAACATATGATATTTGACAGATTTAAATCATTAAACATGACAATGGCTGAACAGACATGTTTCTCCGATTAGGTCATGGAATGTTGTGACGATAAAATAGAGTATAATAATTCTCCCCAAATTAATTATAAGTGCCTCCACTTTGAAAAGGAGATGTGAAGTGCTATTCTTTGAGCGTTTGATGTGCGTGGAACATATGATATTTTTTGGTGGATCTAATTACTAAACATGACAATGACTGAATGGATATCAACCCCTCCCCGCCACACCCCATATTTTTTTAATCGGCTGAACCACTTAACATAGAGGGTCCAAAGCGGTACTCATTGAGCTGTTTGGTTTATGGGAAGCAGATCATATTTGTCAGATCCAAATCATCAAGCGGTAATAACGGCCAAACAATTTGTGGATCGAAATAATATAGTAGTATAACGTCCAAACAGTTTGTCGGATGCATATCACACAACAGTACAATGGCCTAACTGTTTGTCTGACCTAAATCATAAAACAATATGACATACACACTATTTGTTGAATGCAAATCATAGAACAATACAACGGGCAATCGGTTTGTCGTATCTAAATGACAAAACAGTACGACGACAAAATTGTTTGTCGTATCCAAACCTAAACGAGTATAAGGGCCAAACGGATGTCACCTCTCCCAAAATTAATGGGAAGATGTGACGTGCTACTTGTTGAGCTGCTCAATGTGTATGGAATGGATATTTATTGTCAGATCTGCATGATAAATTACTACAACATGCCCAACGGATCTCAGCCCCCCACATATCGACCAGAAGTGGCACTGATACAAAGAACATCAATCTATACTCATTGAGTCATCCAATCAATGCAGGAAATGGACCATCCTTGTCAGATCTACGACATAAAACACTATAATGATGAAATAGACCATAATTCTCCTCCAAGATGATTGGATACCTTACCATGTATTGAGCAGGGAGCTAAACACCTAATTTGCACGTCAAGAACCGAAAATAATCATAGTTCCTATATTACTGAACAAGCACATACGAAGAGGACACGTGAAAGAAGAAGAAAAGAGCTCACCATGCACTGCTTCCCTTGAGTTGATACACAAAACCGCCCACCTGGTCATAGTCCAGACATGGCTTGTCCCTGCAAAAACAACAACCATATCCCCAAGCTAAATCAACCACTCTACACTAATGGTCTGATCACACAACATGGGCGGGGGTGGGGACGCAAATGAAAGGGAGTTTGTGTACAGCAGCTTGGAGATCTCGCTGATGGTACGCTCGCCATCCTCGCAAAAGAGCGTGATAACCTTGACGATGAAGTCTGGGGCGCTCCCTTCCTGGAGCATCTGCAGCTCTTGGAACTGATCGTCCAGCAAACCCTAGTCCACCAAATAAACACAAAACAAAAACATCAAATTTCCCAACAAATATCGTGTTACCTATCCACCTCAATAAATTTCCGCATAATTGGCACCCAAATAGTAAATAGCATACCGCAGTGAGCATGTTGGCAAGTAGGGTGTTGGGCTGGTTCAACATTGGAGCCGCCATGGCTACCCACAACAAGGACACTAGAGCTACCAGGGAGGAAGGAAGCTAAGCGATGAGAAGACAGAGAAGGTCAAAGATGGAATGGGAGTGAATGAATGGAGATTGGTGTCGGTGGATGCGGTATATATAGGGGAGTTTGATTGCAAGTCCGCCGCCATGGATGGCAATGGACGGCTACCCTTCGTTCTCTTCATAGCTCTCATTTATTTCCTCTTTTGTCCTTTCTCATCTGAAAAATGCAACTTTTGATTATTTTCTTCGTTCTTCGGTATGTTAATCCCGTATGATGTTCCCTTTGTTCTTCGGTATGTTACTTGCCCGAGATTCGATCGTCGGTATCTCCATACCTAGTTCAACCTCGTTATCGGCAAGTCTCTTTACTCGTTCTGTAATACAAGATCCCGTGACTAACACTTAGACACAATGCTTGCAAGGCTCATTGTGATGTTGTATTACCGAGTGGGCCCTGAGATACCTCTCCGTCACACGGAGTAACAAATCCCAGTCTTGATCCATGCCAACTCAACAGACACCCTCGGAGATACCTGTAGAGCACCTTTATAGTCACCCAGTTATGTTGCGACGTTTGATACACACAAGGCACTCCTCCGGTATCTGTGAGTTGCATGATCTCATGGTCATAGGAACATATACTTGACATGTAGAAAACAGTAGCAATAAAGTGACACGATCATATGCTACGTTTGTAGTTTGGGTCTTGTCCATCACATCATTCTCCTAATGATGTGATCCCGTTATCAAATGGCAGCACATGTCAATGTCTAGGAAACCTTGACCATCTTTGATCAACGAGCTAGTTCACTAGAGGCATACTAGGGACAAAGTGTTGTCTATTTACCCACACATGTAATGTGTTTCCAATTAATACAATTATAGCATGGATAATAAACGATTATCATGAATAAGGAAATATAATAATAAACACTTTATTTATTGCCTCTAGGCCATATTTCCAACAGACTCCCACTTGCACTACAGTCAATAATCTAGCTCACATCACTATGTGATTTACATTGTAATGAATCGAACACCCATGCAGTTCTGGTGTTGATCATGTTTAGCCCTTGGAAGAGGTTTAGTCAACGGGTCTGCAACATTCAGATCCGTGTGCACTTTGCAAATATTTATGTCCTTCTCCTCGATGTAATCGCAGATGGAGTTGAAGCGTCCCTTTATGTGTCTGGTCCTCTTGTGAAACCTTGGTTCCTTGGCCAGAGCAATGGCACCAGTGTTGTCACAGAACAGGTTCATTGGATTCAGTGCACTGGGCACTACTCCGAGATCTGTCATGAACTGTTTCATCCAGACACCTTCCTTTGCTGCCTTCGAGGCTGCGATGTACTTCGCTTCACATGTAGAATCAGCTACCACGCTTTGCTTGGAACTGCACCAGCTTACCGCTCCCCCGTTGAGAATAAATAAGTATCCGGTTTGTGACTTAGATTCATCCGGATCAGTGTCAAAGCTTGCCTCGATGTAACCCTTTACGACGAGCTCTTCATCACCTCCATAAACGAGAAACATTTCCTTAGTCCTTTTCAAGTACTTCAGGATATTCTTGACCGCTACCAAGTGTTCCATTCCAGGATCACTTTGAAACCTTCCGACCATACTTATGGCAAGGCTGACATCGGGTCTTATGCACAACATTGCATACATGATAGAGCCTATGGCTGAAGCATAGGGGATGACACTCATCTTTTCTCTATCCTCTGCAGTCATTGGGCATTGAGTCTTACTCAACTTCACAGCTTGTAACACAGGCAAGAACCCCTTCTTGGACTGATCCATTTTGAACTTCTTCCAAACTTTATCAAGGTATGTGCTCTGTGAAAGTGCTATCAAGCGTTTCGATCTATCTCTATAGATCTTAATGCCTAATATGAAAGCAGCTTCTCCTAGGTCCTTCATTGAAAAACTCTTGTTCAAATATTCCTTCACGCTTTCCAGCATTTCTATATTGTTTCCAATCAGCAATATGTCATCCACATATAATATTAGAAATGCTATAGAGCTCCCACTCACTTTCTTGTAAATACAAGCTTCTCCATAAACTTGTATAAACTCAAACGCTTTGATCACCTTATCAAAACGCTTATTCCAACTCCGAGATGCTTGCACCAGCCCATAAATGGATCGTTGGAGTTTGCAAACTTTGCCAACATTCTCTGGATCGACAAAACCTTCTGGTTGCATCATATACAACTCTTCCTCAAGGAAACCGTTGAGGAACGCTGTCTTGACATCCATCTGTCAAATTTCATAGTCGAAATAAGCAGCTATTGTCAACATGATTCTGACAGACTTAAGCATCACTACGGGTGAGAAGGTCTCATCGTAGTCAACTCCTTGAACTTGTGAAAAACCCTTTGCCACAAGTCGAGCTTTATAGACGGTGACATTACCGTCCGCGTCTGTCTTCTTCTTAAAGATCCATTTGTTCTGAATGGCCTTTCGCCCTTCAGGTAATACTTCCAAAGTCCATACTTTGTTTTCATACCTGGATCTCATCTCGGATTTCATGGCATCTAACCATTTCTCGGAATCCAGACCCATCACTGCTCCTCCATAGCTCGTAGGTTCATTGTTGTCCAACGACATGACCTCCAAGATAGGGTTCTCGTACCACTCAGGAGTAGTACGCGACCTTGTCGACCTACGAGGTTCAATAGTAGCTTGATCCGGAGCTTCATGATCATCATCATTAACTTCCTCTTCTACCGTCGTAGGTTCGACAAAAACATCTTTCTGCGTTGCGCTACTTTCTGGTTGAAATAAAGGTTCAATAACCTCATCAAGCTCTATTTTCCTCCCACTAAATTCTTTCGAGAGAAACTCTTTCTCAAGAAATGTTCCATTCTTAGCGACAAACACTTTGCCTTCGGATCTGAGATAGAAGGTATACCCGACTGTCTCTTTCGGGTATCCTATGAAGACGCATTTTTCCGCTTTGGGTTCCAGCTTTTCAGGCTGAAGCTTTTTGACATAAGCATCACATACCCAAACTTTAAGAAACAACAACTTTGGCCTCTTGCCAAACCACAGTTCATATGGCGTCGTCTCAACGGATTTCGATGGTGCCCTATTTAAAGTGAATGCAGCTGTCTCTAATGCATAACCCCAAAACGATAGTGGCAAATCAGCAAGAGACATCATAGAACGCACCATATCTAATAAGGTTCGATTACGACGTTCGGACACACCATTACGCTGTGGTGTTCCGGGCGGTGTCAACTGTGAAACAATTCCATACTGTCTTAAGTGACTGCCAAACTCATAACTCAGATATTCACCTCCTCGATCAGATCGCAGGAATTTAATCTTCTTGCGATGATTCTCAACTTCACTCTGAAATTGCTTGAACTTTTCAAACGTTTCAGACTTGTGTTTCATCAAGTAAATATACCCATATCTACTTAAGTCGTTAGTGAAAGTGAGAAAATAACGATATCCACCACGCGCTTTAACATTCATTGGACCACACACATCAGTATGTATGATTTCCAATAAGTCACTCGCCCGTTCCATTGTTCCAGAGAACGGCGTTTTATTCATCTTGCCCATGAGGCATGGTTCACATGTGTCAAGTGATTCAAAATCAAGTGACTCCAAAATTCCATCAGCATGGAGCTTCCTCATGCATTTTACACCAATATGACCTAAACGGCAGTGCCACAAGAAAGTGGTACTATCATTATCAACTCTACATCTTTTGGCATCAATGTTATGAACATGTGTGTCATCACTATCAAGATTCAATATGAATAAACCCCTCACATTGGGTGCATGACCATAAAAGATATTACTCATATCAATAGAACAACCTTTATTCTCTGATTTAAATGAGTAACCGTCTCGCAATAAACAAGATCCAGATATAATGTTCATGCTTAACGCATGCACTAAATAACAATTATTCAGGTTCATCACTAATCCCGATGGTAATCGAAGAGAGAGCGTGCCGACGGCGATCACATCAACCTTGGAACCATTTCCCACGCGCATCGGCACTTCATCCTTTGCCAGCCTTCGTCTATTTCGTAGTTCCTGTTTTGAATTGCAAATGTGAGCAACTGAATCGGTATCAAATACCCAGGTACTACAACGAGAGCTAGTAAGGTACACATCAATAACATGTATATCATATATACCTTGTTTGTCTTTGGCCGCCTTCTTGTTAGCCAGGTACTTGGGGCAGTTCCGCTTCCAGTGACCATTTCCCTTGCAATGAAAGCACTCAGTTTCTGGCTGAGGTCCATGCTTAGGCTTCTTTATAGGAGTAGCTATTGCTTTGCCATCCTTCATGGTTTTACCCTTCTTGCCTTTGCCCTTGCCATTTTTCTTGAAACTAGTGGTTTTATTGACCATCAACACTTGATGTTCTTTCTGGATTTCAGACTCAACGGCTTTTAGCATCGCAAACAGCTCGGCGACTTACTTGTTCATCCCGTGCATGTTATAGTTCATCACAAAGCTCTTGTAACTAGGTGGCAGTGATTGAAGAACTCTGTCACTGATCGCCTATGGCGGAAGGGCAATTCCCAACTCCGCTAGACGAGTTGAATACCCAGACATTCTGAGTATATGTTCACTGATAGACCCGTTCTCCTCCATCTTGCAAGCATAGAACTTATCGGAGGTTTCATACCTCTCGATCCGGGCATTCTTCTAAAAGATAAACTTCAACTCCTGGAACATCTCATATGCTCCATGACATTCAAAACGTCTTTGAAGTCCCGGTTCTAAGCCATACAATATTGCACACTGAACTATTGAGTAATCTCCAGTACGTGCCTCCCAAGCGTTCTTAATGTCTTCGGAGGTCATGTCTTCTAGTTGATCACCAAGCGGTGCATCAAGGACATATGATTTTTGGGAAGCCGTGAGGATAATCCTCAGATTACGGGCCCAGTCAACAAAGTTACTTCCATCATCTTTCAACTTAGCTTTCTCTAGGAACGCATTAAAATTCAGGGGTGCTACTGCGCGAGCCATTGATCTACAACATAAATATGCAAAGTTTACTTAGACTATTGTTCAAGATAATGAGTTTAGTTAATGAAATTACTAAAGCTCCCACTCAAATTGACATCTCTCAGGTCATCTGAGTGTCACATGATCCAAATCCACCAACTCAAGTCCGATCATCACGTGAGTTGAGGTGGCTTCAATGGTGAACATCGTTATGTTGATCATATCTACTATATGACTCATGTTCGACCTTTCGGTCTCTTGTGTTCCGAGGCCATGTCTGTACATGGTAGGCTCGTCAAGTTTAACCCGAGTGTTCTGCACGTGCAACACTGGCTTGCACCCGTTGTATGTGAACGTAGAGTCTATCACACCCGATCATCACGTGGTGTCTCAACACGACGAACTTTCGCAATGGTGCACACTCGGGGAGAACACAATTCATCTTGAAATTTAAGTGAGGGATCACCTTATAATGCTACCGTCGTCCTAAGCAAAACAAGGTGCATAAAAGGATTAACATCACATGCAATTCATAAGTGACATGATATGGCCATGAACTTGTGCTTTTGATCTCCATCTAGAAAGCACCGGCATGATCTCCATCGTCACCGGCATGACACCATGATCTTCATTATCTTGATCTCCATCAATGTGTCACCATCAGCGTTGTCGCGCCCAACATGCTTGTACTACTATTGCTATCATTTAGCGATAAAGTAAAGAATTACATAGCGCTTAATGATTGACACGCAGGTCATACAATAATTAAAAATAACCCTATGGCTCCTGCCGGTTGCCGTACTCATCGACATGCAAGTCGTGATAATCTATACATCACATGATCATCTCATACATCACATATATCACATCATGTAATCGGCCATATCACATCACAACATACCCTGCAAAAATAAGTTAGACATACTCTAATTATTGTTGCATGTTTTACGTGGCTGCTACGGGTATCTAGCAAGAACAATTCTCATCTACGCAAAAACCACAACGGTGATACACTAGTTTCTTTTCAACCTTCTCAAGGACCGCCTTTGTCGAATCCGATCCAACTAAAGTAAGAGAAACTGGCACCCGCAAGCCATCTATGCAACAAGTTGCGGTCGAAGGAACCGGTCTCTCGTAAGTGTACGAGTAATGTTGGTCCGGGCCGCTTCATCTCACAATACCGTTGAACCAAAATCCGACCAAGGGAGGAATCAATCTAAGCATCAACGCCCACAAACCTTTTGTGTTCTACTCGAGATTTCATCTACACATAGACCTAGCTCTGATACCACTGTTGGGGAACGTTGTATGGGAAACAAAAATTTTCCTACACCCACGCAGATTTATCCATGGTGATGAGCATCTACGAGAGGGAGAGTGGATCTACGTACCCTTGTAGATCGCTAAGCGGGAAGCGTTAAGAAACGCGGTTGGTGTAGTTGAACGTCTTCGTGATCCAAATCGCCATGCGTCTCGCGATCCAATCATGATCCATCCCGCTATCCAATCCTGATCCCTCCCACGAACTTGATCACGATCCGTCCCATGAACTTGATCACGATTCTTCCGATCTAGCACCGAACGGACGGCACCTCCGCGTTCAGCACACGTACAGCTTGATGACGATCTCTGCCGTCTTGATCCAGCAAGAAGGAGTGGAGAGGAAGAAGAGTTCTCCAGCAGCGTGACGACGCTCCGGCAATGGTGGTGGAGCTATTCCGGCAGGGCTTCGCCTAAGCACTGCAGAAATCCGATCTAGAGGAGAAACTATGCACTAGAGGAACGGGCGGCACGTGGCTAAAAATTCTATGCAAAAACCCTAAAACCACCAGTAAGCCCTTGGAGTCGGCCGAACCAAGTTGTGGAGGTGGAATCCACCTCCAATCCTAGTAGGACTAGGATTCACCCAATTTTTGCCTTTTTCCACCTTCTCTCTTTGGATTTTCTTCTCTATACGCATGGGCCTTCTGTGGGGGTTTCCACCAGCCCACTAAGGGCTGATATTCACTCTCCCACAGCCCATGAAGCCTCTTGGGTCGAAATACCCCTCCCGGAGGTCTCTCGATACACTACCGGCACTCCCGGTACACTATCGATGAGCCCGAAACTTTTCTGGCGACCAAAACAGGACTTCCTATATATGAATATTTACCTCCGGACCATTCCGGAGCTCCTCATGACGTCCGGGATCTCAACCGGGACTCCGAACAACCTTCGGTCACCACCATACATAACTCTATACTACCGAAACGTTACCAAACCTTAAGTGTGCAGACCCTGCGGGTTCGAGAACTATGTAGATATGACCGAGACACCTCTATGGTCAATAACCAATAGCGGGACCTAGATGCCCATATTGGTTCCTACTTATTCTACGAAGATCTTTATCGGTCGAACCTCTATGTCAAGGATTCAGTTAATCCCGTATGATGTTCCCTTTGTTCTTCGGTATGTTACTTGCCCGAGATTCGATCGTCGGTATCTCCATACCTAGTTCAACCTCATTATCGGCAAGTCTCTTTAGTCGTTCTGTAATACAAGATCCTGTGACTAACAATTAGACACATTGCTTGCAAGGCTCATTGTGATGTTGTATTACCGAGTGGGCCCTGAGATACCTCTCCGTCATACGGAGTAAAAAATCCCAGTCTTGATCCATGCCAACTCAACAGACACCCTCGGAGATACCTGTAGAGCACCTTTATAGTCACCCAGTTACGTCGTGATGTTTGATACACACAAGGCACTCCTCTGGTATCCGTGAGTTGCATGATCTCATGGTCATAGGAACATATACTTGACATGCAGAAAACAGTAGCAATAAACTGACACGATCATATGTTACATTTGTAGTTTGGGTCTTGTCCATCACATCATTCTCCTAATGATGTGATCTCGTTATCAAATGACATCACATGTCAATGGCTAGAAAACCTTGACCATCTTTGATCAACGAGCTAGTTCACTAGAGGCATACTAGGGACAAAGTGTTGTCTATTTACCCACACATGTAATGTGTTTCCAATTAATACAATTATAGCATGGATAATAAACAATTATCATGAATAAGGAAATATAATAATAAACATTTTATTTATTGTCTCTAGGGCATATTTCCAACAGTCCCCCACTTGCACTAGAGTCAATAATCTAGCTCACATCACTATGTGATTTACATTGTAATGAATCGAACACCCATGCAGTTCAGGTGTTGATCATGTTTATCCCTTGAAAGAGGTTTAGTCAACAGGTCTGCAACATTCGGATCTGTGTGCACTTTACAAATATTTATGTCCTTCTCCTCGATGTAATCGCGGATGGAGTTGAAGCATCGCTTTATGTGTCTGGTCCTCCTGTGAAACCTTGGTTCCTTGGCTAGAGCAATGGCACCAGTGTTGTCACAGAACAGGTTCATTGGATTCAGTGCATTGGACACTACTCCAAGATCTATCATGAACTGCTTCATCCAGACACCTTCCTTCGCCACCTCCAAGGCTACGATGTACTCCGCTTCACATGTAGAATTGGCTACCACACTTTGCTTGGAACTGCACCAGCTTACCACTCCCCCGTTGAGAATAAATACGTATCCGGTTTGTGACTTAGAGTCATCCGAATCAGTGTCAAAGCTTGCATCGACGTAACCCTTTACGACGAGCTCTTCATCACCTCCATAAACGAGAAACATTTCCTTAGTCCTTTTCAAGTACTTAAGGATATTCTTGACCGCTGCCCAGTGTTCCATTCCAGGATCACTTTGAAACCTTCCGACCATACTTATGGCAAGGCTAACATCGGGTCTTATGCATAGCATTGCATACATGATAGAGCCTATGGCTGAAGCATAGGGGATGACACTCATCTTTTCTCTATCCTCTGCAGTCACTGGGCATTGAGTCTTACTCAACTTCACACCTTTAACACAGGCAAGAACCCCTTCTTGGACTGATCCATTTTGAACTTCTTCAAAACTTTATGTGCTCTGTGAAAGTGCTATCAAGCGTTTCGATCTATCTCTATAGATCTTAATGCCTAATATGAAAGCAGCTTCTCCTAGGTCCTTCATTGAAAAACTCTTGTTCAAATATTCCTTCATGCTTTCCAGCATTTCTATATTGTTTCCAATCAGCAATATGTCATCCACATATAATATTAGAAACGCTATAGAGCTCCCACTCACTTTCTTGTAAATACAAGATTCTCTATAAACTTGCATAAACTCAAACGCTTTGATCACCTTATCAAAACGCTTATTCCAACTCCGAGATGCTTGCACCAGCCCATAAATGGATCGCTGGAGTTTGCAAACTTTGTCAGCATTCTCTGGATCGACAAAACCTTCTCGTTGCATCATATACAACTCTTCCTCAAGGAAACCGTTGAGGAACGCTGTTTCGACATCCATCTGCCAAATTTCATAGTTGAAATAAGCAACTATTGCCAACATGATTCTGACAGACTTAAGCATCGCTACGGGTGAGAAGGTCTCATCGTAGTCAACTCCTTGAACTTGTGAAAAACCCTTTGCCACAAGTCGAGATTTATAGACAGTGACATTACCGTCCGCATCTATCTTCTTCTTAAAGATCCATTTGTTCTGAATGGCCTTTCGCCCTTCAGGTAATACTTCCAAAGTCCATACTCTGTTTTCATACATGGATCCCATCTTGGATTTCATGGCCTCTAACCATTTCTCGGAATTCGGGCCCATCACTGCTCCTCCATAGCTCGTAGGTTCATTATTGTCCAACAACATGACCTCCAAGACAGGGTTGTCGTACCACTCAGGAGTAGTACGTGGCCTTGTCGACCTACGAGGTTCAATAGTAGCTTGATCCGAAGCTTCATGATCATCATCATTAACTTCCTCTTCTACCGTCGTAGGTTCCGCAGAAACATCTTTCTGTGTTGTGCTACTTTCTGGTTGAAGTAATGCTTCATGATCCAGCATTCGTCGGCCGATATGAGAAGATAGGAGATTACTGGCCCGCATTTGTGGCCTACAAGACATCGGAGAAGTGTAAGAAGATGTTAGAGACAAACAAGAACAATGCTGCAAAGAAGCAGTTTCACAATCACACGGGGTCAGGTGGCTACCTTAAAGCCTGGCCGTTGTTGGACAAAGCTGAGAATGACCTGCTTGCTAAAGGGGTCCGACCATAGACATATAACTAGCCAGACCGTTCAAGGACTTGGTTCTTCAGGGTTGGGGGAACTTTGGACCCTGAAACAAGGAAGTACCATTGGACGGACGAGCAACTTGCAATACCCATGAACAAGCTTCAGAACTGTATCACCGCAGCGCAGGAAGGGACGTTCATTCCCGACAGAGAGAAGGACGAGTTGACTGAGGCCCTAGGGAATGCTGAGCACCCTGGACGAACACGAGGCACAGCAGGCTCCGTTTCGTGGAAGGTTGGGTTTCCCGACGCAGGCGGTTACAAAAGCTGGGAGAGAAAGAGGGAAACGGAGCTGAGCGAAATTCAGAAGCTCAATGCAAGACTACAAAATCTAGAGGAAGCTGAGAGCCAGCGAGCTGCCGGCCAACCATCTCAGCGGCATGAAGCTACCCCAGAAGCTACTACCCCGCCATCTCAGCGGAGAAGCAGCGTTGCTTCCACGGAGCCCGTTCAGCCCGACTTCACGTCTCCTAGCTACCCCGTGGATACTATCACGGAGGCTCAACATTGTGAGCTTATGACAAAATGCCGGAACCTCACTTTCAAGGCGGCTGTTGGCTCTGTTGCACCTCCTCAACCCAACGAAACTTTTCACTGTCGTCCGATTCCACATGGATATGTTGTTATGATGGTGGATGAAGTAATGCCGGAATTTGAGGAGCTTGAGCTTAACCACTGTACAGGTGAAGGAGAGAATAAGCTGGTTCGTGCCCTGAGGAGTACATGTCTATGGCAGAAGGAGTACATCAAGCTTCCAAAGTGGACGCCTCCGCCTCCTCTTCTCCTCAGACGAATCAGGGCACACCGCCTCCTTCTCCGGCTCCTCCGGCGCGTGAGGACACTCCGCCTCCTCCTTCGCCTACTCTGGCACGTCGGAGCAGTACGCCTCCTCCTCAGCCTCATCGGCAACGGCGGAAGACAGACGCCGCCGATGTGGCTCCTCTGGCGCCTAGTAAGCAACGACGGAAGGGAGCCACCATCGCTCCGGCGGCTAGCAGTACAAGCATAGGCAGCAGGGGATACACATATGGTCTATCTCTCAAGCCTGTGGAAAAGTTACCATATGAGAGGACCGAGTCTGAAAACAAGGAGATAAGTCAGGCCGAAGTGAGGGACCATTTTGCAACAAAAAAACTCTAGCTCCGAAGGAGAAGATAGATCCGGTGAAAGCGATGCGCACTATCGATGCCCTGAAGCGACCACCACTGCCTCCGCCGGATTCCAACTATGAACGCTGTATTAAAAAAGGCATATCAAGATGCGCGGCGGTCGGGAAGTACTTCCAGTGATGCAAAGTTAGCAGAACGAAGAAGTGGGAAAAAATTCCCCAGCTCGGCGAACACGCGAACCAATCGTGCCCCCCGCTTAAGGTTCTAGCGATATCGTCGCTAATCATCCACGGATGATCCCCGGTACCAAACCTAGTGATTACCTAAGCGATGATGTACTGTTTGAGAAGTTGGAGGTGGACGAATTCAAATACCGGTACGGGCATCCTCTCGTCAAACCCGATCATCCTCCTCTAACAATGATGATGCGAAGATTCCATGAATGGTACATGCAAAGCTGCCGCGAGTCTGTGATGGATTCTTTGGTACTGTCAGTTAAAGAGGAGCACGACCTCGTTGGAATTGATATGTTGAATATTGAATATGAGGAGATATGGCAGTTATACAATCAGAAGGCCATCGACAAAACAATCGTGACTTGTTACTGTCTGTAAGTACTACTTCTGTAATTAAGTCTCTCTCTATATATATAGCTCAGCTCTTTCATTGCATGTATATATAATTATCCTCACTACTATATTATGCAGATTGAAGATCGTCGAATGCAGAAAAGCACAAATGTATGACATTGGGTTCATTAACCCAAATGTCATACATGAGCATAATATAAAATATTGGCCCATAGAAACCGAGGAGAACTTGCTACAATCGTTGCTTAAAAATCAAAACAAAGGGACAATACTCTTTCCTTATAACTTCAACTGAGTGTTACTGTCTTGTGCATATTCAGTTTTCTTTATTACTCGAGGTTTATAGTAATGTAATTGATGAGTTATGCATGCGTGCGCAGTTTCCACTTTATTTTGCTAGAGATTCATCTTAAGCGGGGAGTAGTAATCGTCTTAGACTCGAAACGAAAAGATCTCCAGAATTATGCGGACATGACTAAAATTCTCCAGAAGTAAGTTCAATCGATCATTATCGCATCATATCGGCAACTTTAATTTGTTCATTTCCTGATATCAAGTAATTATTTTCTTTGTCTGACAGGGTTTGGAAAAAGTTCACAACAATTGTTCCGGCACCGCCGAAGGAGCTGCGATTTACACACCCGAAAGTAAGTACTACTAGCTAGTTCCGCGTATCTCCCATTGATTCTAGTTTCATCAATACCATTTATCATTCTTGATTATCAGTTTGATTGAACTTTATTTCTTGCTTGTGACAGGAAAATGGGACTGATTTATGTGGATACTACGTTTGCGAGTTCATCTACAACGCGACGACCCCTAAGCAGGGCTACTCTACAAAACAATTTGAAGTGCGTAAGCAATAATATTCACAATTTTATTTTATTACCATAGTGAATGTTCACGTCTACAGATTTTATTTTTCTTATATGTGATGTGAGTCAGAAAAAAAAATCCAGATAGAAGGGTTACTTGAAGTTTATCTTGTGCTCATGATTTCAAAAGGTATACAGCCAAAGTCTAGCAATAGCTGAAAAAGGACATAACCACCAATTCATAATTAATATGCATAAAAGAAACAGTACCTAACCAAAGGGATGATTACTTGTCATGAGGAGTTCCAGATGCATGCCCATAGATTCCAAAAATCCTATAGAATCAAGAGAATACTAATATAGCAGCGAGGATGATCTTGAGAGACAACCACAATGGCCTGTGATAGGAAATGTAAATGGTAATTCAACCATGCCTGCAACATATCCCTTGAAGTAAGATCCTAAATAAATTCTTAAAAGCTCAACTGCATTTCTTACCTATCAAATAAATGGAACACTATCTAACCTCTCAAGCATTATGGCACGTCAATCAATCAACTACCATATATGAATGGACTGGATTTGCAGATAAGAAACCATTGAGTTGTGAAGCACATTCATGCCTAAATGAGGACGAAATTAGTTCAGAAGCCTACAAACCATGGAAGCAAAACATAATGCGCACAAAAATCGTTACATATGCAGGTATAGTTTGTGATCTGTGCTCAGGGCAGGAAAATTCTAGATAGCTGATAATTCACACTGTCCAGTATCACATCTGGCTTTAACAAATTTTAGAACAAAGGACCGCAGCACAAGCTCAATATAGTTGTGAAGATATACTTTCAACTTTTACAACACTGAAGATAGATTAGATGCCATCTGGAAGAGCCAGCTTGCGTAACTCTGTTTGCATGAACCAACAAACTAGCAGGTGCTTATTCTTTCCCCTGAATGCTCGATCGTCACGGAACCAAGATCTGAAGCAAATCATTTAGCAACCAGATATTAACATGGAGTGATACTAATTAATGTACACATAGAGAATGCAGGTGCTGCCACAATGCCAGGAAGAAAGGAAGCAACCAACCAATTTTCTTTTGCAGGTAAATATAGGGAAAACACAATCAGGTGTTGCAGGATATGAGGTGTGCACAAATGCTACATGTAAAAAAATAAGTGCAAGCCCTTATCTACAGCAATAGCTAAAGCAGGGATTGGAATCTTCTCCCAACCAGCAGGAGAACATCAAAAAGGAGGAATTTACATATCAGCGGCACGTGTAGAGGTCAATTCTCCCCTCAAGGCAGACAAACAGAATGTTCTCTAGTTACACTATTTTTGTAACATACTAAGAACGATTTGATACATCTATCTATCTAGCATATACATACTACAATGATGGCAAGGTGCCAACAGTAGATAAGAGTACCACCTCTCAATTAAGCCCAGAAATCAGAACAGTTATCTCCATGGAGTAGAGATGAATAAATCACGGAGGGGCAAGATTGCTTGCTTAAGATCCGATAGCCTCAAATTTGTAACCCCACTGGTGCTACTCATTGTAAGCCATGCACCATTCTTGGGTAGAACCATAATGTTCAGAAGCAAGAAAAAGAAATCAGCCGTTCTCCCCCCTCACCAAAATATCACCCTAAAATTCTTCCTCTTATTTTACGTGTCAAATCTGCACACGCCACGTCTAGAGAAAAATAGTGGAGAAACAAATTCCAGAATGAAGAACGATGCATACATAGTTAGATACTAAATGTACGCTTTAAGTAGTCTGTATGAAAATATGCCCATTTAATCAATACACCAAATCGGACATTTATGAAAACGGCAGAAAAGCTTTTCACTAAAAATCCTCTAATCACTAGTGTATTCTCAAATAAGAAAGTGATTTCTCATATTTAGTTAAGCCCGGTAACGATGATCTGAAAACATAAGAGCACGTGTCATAGAGATATCGCTGTGATAATGGAAAATATAGATAAAATAGTTGTGGCTCTGAAGATTCTGACATAATAACTCTGAATCATACATAGAAGTAGCCACATTAGCTTCCGGCAGCCAAATAAGAGTATTTTCAGCTCTGATTCGAGTTAACTTGGGTCCTGACAGATGTTTTGAACAATTACTATAGCTTCACACTTGAATTGGGTATAATAAGTTTCAGGGATCACACATGGAGTCTGGAAAGATTCAAAGTTAACATTCAGCTCTGATTCAAATTCACAGTTTGGACTACAAAATTTACATAAGGCTTACTGTTTACATGCATGCGTGGGTCATTTAAATTGTTTACATGCATGTGTGGGTCATTTAAATTGTTTACATACAAGTGAAGATCCAACAAAATTAACAAATTGATTAAAGCACCAGAAGCTGCTAGTTTATTCAAAGCTATAGTAGTACAATACTAGAAGGACTAGTTAACTTGCAAAATTCAAAAAAAGAGACAAGTAGGAGCTTCCCTGGATAAAACTCGCGCCATCCTCAAGGCATACTTGTCACTGAAGCTTCAGGGCATCACCAACTAACAGAGCCTTCAGAATCATGTATAGCACAGCAAAGCCAAAGCTGTCCTGTTTCTTCGAGGAAAGACAGACCATGTACATCCAGATTCAGCACATCTTCACCTGGAAAAAAGAAAGCACCATCCACATTGAGTAAATCAGTATGCTTCTATTGCCCAATCCTTATTTTTCTTGAGGAAATATCGACATCTTCTCACCTGGTGGTAAGTCAGTTCATTATTCGACCCGTTCCCCTCGCCTACATTTCATTAATCTTGTTTCTATAATTTCAACAAGCACCAGAGAAGGGACACACAGTTGATCTTTAAATCAGATCTCTTCACCGGTATTAGCATGGACCATCTCCTTTGCCTTACTACAAGTACACACCTGAGATCTCATTTCTTTCAACTACTACAGCCTCACACAGGAGCAAACCAATATATCAGCATCCTCACACTAAGTGGCATCATTCATCACACAGGAGGAAACCAATATATCAGCATCCTCACCTGAGATCTCATTTCTTAAATTATATAACATGTCTACTATCCATATGTTTATAATTCTGCAAGATTCTACACTAAGTGGCATCCCATCCAGTTTTTCCCTTTTTTTGATTACAACTTTCCAGATAGAAATTTGCCAAAAAGGATGGTTCATAAGACCACTTTACTATCGTAAAAAAAAAATGCTAAGGGATAAAGATGCCCTCAGTATCTATATAGATAGTGCTCATATGGAATAATAAAATTAGCTAAAGTATATTGAAGAAACTAACACGGTAATGTCATAATGCTTTTTCAGGTTACCACGACATAAGTTTGTTTACTGTATCAAATGCCCTCTGCTTTTCAGCACCATAACATATAAGCATCAATTTGCTTCTCTGGTACAAATACCAGGGCACTTGAAATATCTGTTACATAGTGATATACAAATTGGCAATCAACAGAAAACAACTAGTAAACATTGGCCGTCTTTAACAATAGTTAATATCTCATAAAAAAACTACTGTAGGATGAACGAAGGCTTTCAGCTTAAAAGAACTAGAGAAAGCAACCCACAAACTAGATCAAAACTGCATCCTTGGCAGTGATCGGAACATTATGGCCAACTGGCCATTAACAAATCCAAAATTGTTTTCCGTGGAAAAAGAAGTCCAAAATTTCATCAATAAGAAAGCATGGGAATTCCTAAGTTCCTATCATCTTCATGGCCAAAATGAGAACGTTCTTTCATGGAAAGATCGATGGAAGATTGCATTAAGAACTGCAATGGCCATTTCAGAACAAAAAGATACAGTGCGCACAGAAATATTACTCATTGATGCTTGCAAGCATTTGCAGGATGCCATGATCTCACACACTCTTAGTTCCAATATGTGTGTCAAGATGACACGAGGAAGTGCAAGTTCATCGCAATGTGACGCTTTATTCTCTGCTGAATGCCATAATGAACATACACATTTTCATACCGATCTTGGTTTACGTAAAACTGAATCTAGCAGGCACTTCCCCTGTGCAAGCGGTTGCATAGTCTTCAGCAAGGTGCGGTGCAGCTTTCTTGTGAGGGTATATGAACCTCACCATAAATACCTCCATGACTGTACTAAAGAAGTCCCGGTCGCGGTCTAGCAACCCATCTTCCTTGAGAAACTTTACAAGGTAGTACCGGGGTCTGAGCCGGCCCTCCAGGTTATAAGTGAGCAATGCCGGGCGATGGGCAATGTATGCCAGTTCCAACCCCACCTCAGAGATGAGGAACTCTGAAGTGCGCTGCAGCCTGTCATCAGAAAACCTCAGCAACACTGGCGACTTGGTCAGGGCAATGCCGACCTCAGCATCCGACCACCTGAACGTGCTCTTCACGTAGTCTACTATGGCAGCAATCTTCTGCACGCTGAGGAATGCGACAGCCTGCAACGCTTGCCTGAACATCCCAGATCCACAAGGCACACCTAGACCTTGGGCGCATGCCACCATTGCCCGAAGGCGTTCCGGGTTGGTGGTGAGCAGCCATCGCGAAGAGAGGCAGAGCTTGGCAATGTCGCAAGTAGCTAGGCCGCACTCCCGCAGGAACGCGACGTTCGGCTTGACCACCCGGTTGAGATCGGCCGATAGGAGGCAGGAGCCACACTTGAGCGCCCGGAGGAGGTCCTCGGAGGACCCGAAGAGGGGCAGGTAGTAGTGCAGCTTGGAGACGATGGATCTATTGCGGAATTTGGCACCGGCAACCGAGACGAGGCGCGGGATCTCAGAAGGCGAGAGACCGAGGCCGGCGAGCCCCGCGACGTTGGGGGCCAGGGCTTTCTCCACTTGGCCGCAGAGGAGCTGCGGGTGCCTGGCAACCAGCGCTGTGACGTCGGCGGTGGAGAGGCCGAGGCCGGCGAGGAAGGCGAGCACGGCGTCGGGCTTGGCGGGGGATTTGAGGTGGGGGAGCTTGGCGGAGGCCTTGGCGGCCTGTGGTCGGGTGAGGCCGCAGGTGGCGACGAGGTACTCCTCCACGGCGAAGCTGCTATGGTTGGGGAAAACGGCGGGAGCGGCGGCGGAGATGTAATACGGGAGAGGCGGCTGGAGAACAGATGAGGTGGGAGAGGACGCACCTACGGAGCCGGAGCATGGCGCTGCGGTGGCGCGGTGGCGCCGGCGGCGAGGGGAGGAATGGGGAACGACGGCCGGCCGGTGCGACGGTGAGAGGATTTGGGTGATCTGGTCTCTCGTCTGACCTTCGATGACGACACGCCTCAGTCTCTCCGATAGTTGCTGGGCTGGGCTGGGCCGGGTAACTTGTCTAGAAAAAAATTGCTCTTTTTTTTACCATGTATTTCTTTTTGTCCTTATAATATTTTTGAGTTTTTTTCCTTCCTCTTTCAACAACACAAAAGGATTGTTTAAAAAATCACACACGTGAAAAAAAAGGATATCGCTAAGAACATGATGCAATCATGGGCATCAATCCGGCCATGAATTGCAAGCGATGTAATCACACTAAAACACTGTGAACACGCCCTCCATCGATCAGGGACGGATCTAGGGGGGCTGCCGTGGATGCCATGGCAACTACTAGTTTATATATTATATTTAATCTTAATTTGCGTTAAATTTACTATGATCGTTTAGGCACAATTATACTACTTCTGCTTATGTATTGATGTCTGGCACCCCCGGTAATTTTATCCTAGGTCTGCCCCGCCCAGCGATCGCCTATCTGAAACCATTCTTCGAGTGACTAATGTCGAGCCGTAAGTGTCACAAGTTTTCCCCTTGAGTTTCTTTATATAAAAGACAAGCAAAACCATTTGTTAACTTGAAACAACGGTTACATCGCCAATTGCGGAAGGTACAATTCGGCTTGGTGGTTACTCCAACCAAGCATTGGTAGAACTAAACCAAGCCAATCTAGAAAGCTCATGAGCAATCTTGTTTGCTTCCCTATTACAATATTCAAAACAAGTTCAGGGAAAACCACAAGCAACATGATAACGCTTGCAAAAATCTCTTAAAGCCAATATGAACATTTGGAAACCTTGGTGGAACCAGACCCAAAAAGGCACACAGATCGAGGTTCATGAGGTGTGGTCTCTCACTGAAGTTAGAACTAATCATTTGTAAGAGGGTTGACCCATCAAGTCTGAAAGATTCACAGAGGTAACAACTTTCAGCTCTGATTCAACACGGAAATATAAAGTACCACATGCAATACTTGATTGTTTACATACATTGCATTCAGAATTCAAATTGTCTACATGCACAAGCTTAGCCTATTCAACATGTGTTGAGAAGGACGAATCACGGAACTCATCAATGTACGAATATAGATTAAAGCGGACCAGATTCATTTAACTTGCCAACTGCCTTGCTCGTGATATAAACGCTCTTATATTTATTTACGGAGCAAGTACATGACAAGGTTCAAAAGGAGCTTCTCTCTTGTCACTGAAGCTCATCGACTAGTAGAGCCTTCAGAAGCATGCAGAGCCCTAGCCGCCATGCTCGCTCCATCTCCATCTCCTGGAAGGAGAAAGCAACCCCATCATACCATCTCGGCACATCTTCTCCAGGACCATCGAACTACAACATTCAGTAATTCAGTTGGTCAATATATTTCATGTTTAAGTAGCGCAAAACTTGGTTGGGGGGTCAATCAATCACTAGGCCGTGTCAGTTTTATTCAAAAATATGTACTCCCTCTGTCCCATAATGTAAGACGTTTTATTGCACTAATGTAGTGTCAAAAAAACGTCTTATATTATGGGACGGAGGGAGTAAAATACAACTGCTCTCAGACAAATGATGAACACATCTATTTACAAGTAAAAACAGCTACAAATGCTTTGCTCTGCCATCACTCTTACAAACAAATGGCTACACAGACTGCATTTCAGGCACAAAATAACAGCTTGGATCAGAAACTCAACACTACCACTACTCTTCCGTTAAATGTGGAGGTGGATCACGTCGATGTTTTCTTCAGGGGCCAACTCCTAATATTACAGATGTCCAGTCAATTCCTCCCTCCCCTCTACATGCACAAGTTGTCAACACTCCTTTCAGGAGTGCATGCATCTTAATTACTAGCGGAAAACACTAGTGCTCCTCACTGGACTCTGCAACCAGTTACCATGCCACTGATCAACTAAATTTTTACTAAGCCTCAGGCCTATGTTCCAAGAGAACGAAATACCATTGCAGATGCTAGACAAGGCTGCGTAAAGGGGTCTTGGGATCACGCAGGAGCAGGACATGTGAATTGCACATCCCCCCGATCTCCAAAATAAATAGTACACTAAATAGTACTCCCTCCGTTCCTAAATATAAATATTTTTAGAAATTCCACTACTAGAGACTACATATGATGTATATAGACATACTTTAGAGTGTAGATTAATTCATTTTGCTCCGTATGTAGTCCATAGTGGAATCTCTAAAAAGACTTATATTCAGGAACGGAGGAAGTAGCATATTCTCCCAGACCCATAAGTCCTAACAGGGAAAGATCATCCTGGTCACTAGCTCCCTCAGCCAGCCGCAACACTTCCGCAGCACCAGGCTAAGCCATTGTTGCATCATGAAGGGAGTTGACAACATCAGAAAAAAGGGGTGGACTAATACACTTAACCATTGACAAAAGAGGTAGACTAATAAACTCAACGGTTTGCTTGGTCAATTGCAAAATGTCAAATTATGCATTTAGCATTTTAGTTTCAGAGTTAAATACCCACACAGGAATGATGAGATATTCAAAAATGATAAAAGAGGCATCTACTAGCATTCATAACAATCACTACTTATAAGAGGAACGGTTTTATCATATACGCTGGGCAGAACAAGTCAAGGTCAATGTACAGTTAAGCTTCAATATCATCATAGTTCAGAAAAACCTGATGAAACATATAAGCACTCCAGTGTATGATGCGTCATACAGATTTACTGCATGGATTGCGACAAAATATCTTTATCATTGCCAGCAACAAAATCTTAATGAAACCTAGGAGGAAAAATCACTGTAAGACTTCAACAGGGTTGTGTCTTACTGAAAACAACAAATAGTTGGCAGCTGAACAATGGTGCATCTTTAAGGTCCATCTCCAACAAAATCAATTCTTACCCCCGGGAGCCTTTCCATAACCCTGCATTGATAAATAAAATAAGTAGAGCATTGACAACACCACAAAATGACACGTAGCAAATATTGATGTATGATAGGTTGAAGTACGGCCAGCTCTGAAATGCTTACTTTGTAACAAAAAACAGACCATGACAACTACAACCTATCTGCTTGACAATTAAAATTTAAACTAATTTCAAATAAACAAGATACTATGGGGAAGTAATTAAGAACCTGCAGTCTGCAGATATTCAAACCATGTATTCAGAGCATGGATGTACATGATAACAACTGTTTGGTGCCTATATTCAGACCATGCATAGGCCTGGGGAAGTAATTAAGAACCTGCAGTCTCTGCGGATATTCAGAGTTTCAGAGCATGAATTCAGAGCATGGATGTACATGATACCAACTGTCTCGTGCCTATATTCACAATCGCACCGACCAAAGCAATAAATTAACCACTGATTTTAAGCAAAACTAAAGAAGATGCACACAGAAGGAAGAAACACCAAGTAGCTGCTAGTGAACCTCCAGGTGGTGATTGGAAAAAAGAATTAAGCACAGGACCAAAACACAATAATAAACTAAAAAAAACTAAAGCTATCCACAATAAACACTTAATTTATGGCCATGGTGCAGAGCATGAAAATCCACAAACACACAATACAAAATTAGTGATACTTTGTGTCGATAAAGTTACTAGTATCAATAACATTACCAGCATAAAAATGAACAGAGAAACCTATGTTTACTTGCTTGAACTTAAATGATGCCAAGTTGTCCAAGTGAGAGTTCAATGTTTAGTTATGTCATCTCTCTTTAGCAGATAATCTGCACATATGGGAGCCCCCCACATTTCATCCTGCAACTTAGTAGGTATTTCCAATATGACCAATTGCTCCAAATGAAACCAAAATGATTTTACATCAAACAATAACTGGAAAATAGATTAAGCTAAAGGCAGGTGAATTGACTGTACCAAGAATACTATTTACCTAAATTTGGGACGGGCATCAGATTGATCCTCCAATTATCCACTATGAATTGCAAAAACATCAATAGAATAGTAGGAGTGCATTACCCACATGAAGAAGACCTTATGTGGCTCATTGTCTCAATGCACCAGCAACTAACTTGAAAACTGAAATTTTAGTGCATTGCAGAATGGACTGATCTCACACTTACTTAGTCCCAGTACGTGTGTTTAGAACATGAATGAGGACGAGAAAGTTTATAACGAAGCCATTGCTGAATGATAGCATTACATACCAGTTTTCAGGGATCAAATTATCAATTCCATCACACGTTAGCAGCAACCAACCAAGCATCTAACAGTCATACAAGAGCGGACAACCAGCACATAATAACATCATAGCCCATTCTTGGCTTGTGTGGATTTGAAATTAGTCGGCATTTCCCCTTTGCAAGCGGCATCATAATCTTCTGCAAGGTGCGGCAGAGCTTCCATGTAAGGGCATATGAACTTCTTTCTGAATGTCTTCTCGGACAAAGTGAAAATTGTACTGAAGCTTCGGTCGTGCTTGAGCAATCCATTTTCCTTGAGAAACTCTACAGCATAGTACCGGGGCCTGAGCCGGCCCTCCAGGCTGAGAGTGAGCATCACCGACCGATGTGCAGTGTATGCCGGTTCGAAGCCCGCCTCAGAGGTGAAGAACTCAGACCTGCGCCGCAACGATTCCTCGGACCTCGCCACCAAAGATGGAGCCTTACAAACAGCAATGCCCACCTCAGCATCCGTCCACATGAATGTTTCCTTCAAGAACTTTACTTTGGCGGTGATTTTCTCCTCACTGAGGAATGCGACAGCTTGCAGCGCATGTCTGAACATCGGAGATCCACGGGGCACACCTAGAAGACCTTCGATGCAGGCCACTCCTGCCCGGAGGCGTTCCGTGCTGATGCTGAGCGGCGACGGCCCATGCGTGTAGAGCTTGGCAATATCACAAGCACCTACCCCGCACTCGTGCAGATAAGCGAGATTGGGCTTGACCACCCTCTCGAGGTCAGACGAGAGGAGGTAGGAGTTCTTCTGGAGAACCCGGATGAGGTTGTCGGGGGACCCAAAGAGAGGCAAGTAGTACTGCAGCTTGGAGACGATGTTTCTCCTGCGGAGTCTGTCGCCGGCGAGGAAGGCGATGTGGGCGATCTCGGAACGCGAGAGGCCGAGGCCGGCGAGCCCCGCGACTTTGGGGGCCAGGGTTTTCTCCACTTTGGCGCAGAGGAGCAGCGGCTCCCTGGCGACGACGGAGGCGACGTCGGTGGTGGAGAGGCCGAGGCCGGCGAGGAAGGCGAGGACGGCGTCGGGCTTGGCGGGGGACTTGAGGTGGGAGATCTTGCCGGAGGCCTTGGTGGCCTGCGCTCGGGTGAGGCCGCAGGTCTCCACAAGATACTCCTCCACGGCGAAGCTACCATGGTTGGGGGAAACGGCTGGCGCGGCGGCGGAGAGGAGGCGGCGGAGATGGGATGCGGGAGAGGCGGCTGGAGACGAGAGGAGATGGGCGAGAACGCGGCTACGCTGCCTGAGCATGGCGCTGCGGCGGCGCGGTGGCGCCGGCGGCGAGGGAGGGAATGGGGAACGACGGCCGGGCCGGTGCGAGAGCGAGAGGATTCGAGTGACCTTGGTCTCGTCTGTCCGACCTTTGATAGTTTGATGATGATGACACAGTGACCCCACACGTCAGTCTCTCTGATAATGGGCTGGGCTAGGCTGGGCTGGGCTGGGTGACTCGTCTAGAAGATTTTTTTTGTTCTTATAAATTTTTTGAGGTTTTCTACTTCCTCTTTCAACAACACAAAAAAGATTGTTTAAAAGAAAAACACACACAAAAGAATATCACTAAGAAGATGATGCAATCAACAGAGAACGGGTATCAATCCGGCCATGAATTGCAAGTGATGTAATCACACGAAAACACTTTAAACACGCCCTCCAGCGTGCGAGGGGGATTCCTATACGACACGTAGGTCGCTGCCGATCGAGGTAGTGCATACACCCCCCCCCCCTCCCGGGCACGCGGGTGTCGTATGAGCCGGACCATTTTCTTTTCTTTCCCTTTTTCTTTTCTGTTTGCGTTTTTCTTTTCTCTTTTCATTCTTTACATTTTCACCATTTTTGCGAATTTTCTTTTCAAATCCATGAACATTTTTTTGTTCATTGAATTTAAGTTTTGTTCATGGGATTCCAAAAATGTTCATGGAATTTAATTTTTATTCATTGGATTCAAAAACTATTCATCGAATTTAATTTTTGTTCATTGGATTTTAAAAACTGTTCATCAAATATAAAATTTGTTCATTGATTTACAAAAAATATTCATCAATTTGAAAACTTTTTCACCCATTTTTTTAGGAAGTGTTCTAGAATACAAATTTTGTTCATCAAGTTCAAAAAATGTGCATTGGATTCAAATTGTGTTCATCGAATACCAAATAATATTCATCATCATTGAAAAATGCTCATTACAAATTCATCAAAATTCAAAAAATGTTCATTCTTTTGAAATCATGAACATTTTTGTATTCAAGAACTGTTTTTGAATCTGTGAATGTTTTCTAAGAATCAGATTTTATGCGAAATCTCGAAAAAAAATGGGGCCGTCGCGGCCCACATGGGCGGGGGGAGGGGGGTGCGTGCGTTGTCGATCACCAGCACGCCACGCACCGAATAGGGGCTCCCACATGCGAGCACCTATCTGAAACCATTCTTCAAGTGAGTAGTGTCGGGCCATGATTGTAACAAGTTTTCCCCTGAGTTTCTTTATAGAAGACAAACAAACCACTTTGTTAACTTGAAATAACGGGTAACCGTAGCCAATTGCAAAAGGTACAATTTCGCTTGGGGGTAACTCCAACCAAGCACTAGTAGAATTAAGTCAAGCCAATCTAGAAAGCTCATGAACAATCTTGTGTGTTTTCCTATTACAATATTCGAAACTAGTTCAGGGAAAATCACAAGCAACATGATGACACTAGGAGAACATCAAAAAGGAGGAATTTACATATCAGCAGCAGGTGCAGAGGTCAATTCTCCCCTCAAAGGGAGAGGGCCACAACTTTGACAAACAAACACATCTCCCCGGTGGTGGTGGACAATCAGATCTTAGGTCGGGCAGCAGCTTCAAAGAATCTTCGACATGAACCAGTTCATTGCGATATTAGGCATCAGCTAGCTGCTTTCTTTGGTGCTACAAGCCACATTCAGATTAAGGTTTTCCATATTCCTAGGATCCACAACTTTTAGGGCTCGTGAGTGTGCAACCAATGTTCATCTCATAGATTCTCATAGGTAGCCCAAAACAGGCTTGCCGTGATAGCGCTCCATTGATCTATTCTACGCTCATGAAGCTAGGCCCTCTTCAGATGAAAGATTGTAAAATCACAGCTGTCATATGTATGAGATGTTAATATATATATTCTAGAAGCAATTAAACTATGGAGGTCCACTTGGCTGGAAAAATAACCCAACCAAGACCAATAGAATCAATGTACTCTAGTTACATAACATCGTACAAAGATTTTTGTAATGTACTCCATCCGTCCCATAATGTAAGACATTTTTTGACACTTACATTATGGGACGGGGGAGTACAAAGAAAGAACAATTCACGGAAATCATGATACATCTATCAATATAGTATATATACTTGGGACGCAGCTGTCCTGATCCCGAGCTCATGTGAGCTTGGGTGAACAGTAAAATAAAAAAATAGTAAAAACATTCAAAAAATTCTGAATTTTTTTGAGAGAAATATTTATGTTTTCTCCACATGCTTGTAAAATTTCATCACTATATGACATTCGCGGAAAATGTGGCCAAAAAAACAAAAATGATGTTCCAAAAAGTCTGGTTTTTGTAGCATTTTGGAGCATCGATTTTTTTTGCTGCATTTTCCACGAAAGTCATATGGTGATAAATTTGCACGCATGTGGGAAAAACATCAATGTTTCTCACAAAAAAAACAGATTTTTTAAAAATGTTTTACTATTTTTTTCGATTTTACTGTTCACCCAGGCTCACATGAGCTCAGGATCAGAAGAGCACTTTCGATATACTTGCTACAATGAAGGCAAGGTGCCGACAGTAGATAGGGCACCAGCTCTGAATTATGTCCAGAAATTAGAACAATTATCTCTATGCAGAACAGATGAATGGACAAATCGTGGAAGAGACATAAATGTACGCTTTACACTTTCAAGTTACCTCTATGAAAATATGCCCATTTTAATCAAGACTAAATTGGACATTTATGAAAATGACAAAAGAGCTTCTCGCTAAAAATCCTCTAACCACGATGCATTTTGAGATAACAAAGCGATTTCTCAACATAATTAGTTAAGCCCAGTCCTGATGAGCTGAAAACATGCGAGCTCGTGTCATAAAGATGCTGCTGTGATAATGGAAAAAATATATATATATAATAGTTGTGGCAATGAAGAGTCTGATATCATGACTCTGAATTATTCATGGAAGTGAGCCATATTAGGTTCTGGCAGCCAAATGTAAAGCATGCCCGTTTTTTTTTTTGTGTGTGTGTGGGAGGGGGGGGGGGGGGGGACACAGTTAAGAAACTTTGTTCAGCTCTGATTCGGGTTAACTTGGCTCCTGACAGATGTTTTGAACAATTTTAATAAGTTTCAGAGATCACACATGGAGTCTGAAAGAGTAAAGGTTAACGTTCAGCTCTGTTTCAAATTCAGAGTTCAGACTACAAAATTTACATAAGGCTTACTGTTTTTATGCATGTGTGGGTCATTCAAATTGTTTACATCCAAGTGAGATCCAACAAAATGCAAAAAAAAGATTAAAGTACCAGATGCTAGTTTATTCATACCAATAGTACAATACTAGAAGGATTACTTAGCTTGCAACAACAACAACAACAACAAAGCCTTTAGTCCGAAACAAGTTGGGATAGGCTAGACATGAAACCCATAAGATCTCGCGACCAACTCATGGTTTGAATAGCAAGCTTCCATGCATCCCTGTCCATGGCTAGTTCTTTGGTGATGCTCCAATCCTTCAGATCTCTCTTTACGGACTCTTCCCATGTCAAGTTCGGTCTACCCCGGCCTTTGACATTATCAGCATGCTTTAGCCGTCCGCTATGCAGTGGGGCTTCTGGAGGCCTGCGCACAATATGCCCAAACCATCTCAGACGATGTTGGACAAGCTTCTCTTCAATTGGCGCTACCCCAACTCTATCTCGTATATCATCATTCCGGATTCGGCCCTTCCTTGTGTGGCCACACATCCATCTCAACATGCACATCTCCGCAACACCTAATTGTTGCACATGTTGCCTTTTAGTCGGTCAACACTCAGCGCCATACAACATTGCGGGTCGAACCGCCGTCCTATAGAACTTGCCTTTTAGCTTTTGTGGCACCCTCTTGTCACAGAGAATGTCAGAAGCTTGGCGCCACTTCATCCATCCGGCTTTAATTCGATGGTTCACATCTTCATCGATATCCCCATCTTTCTACAACATTGACCCCAAATATCGAAAGGTGTTCTTCTGAGGCACCACCTGCCCATCAAGGCTAACATCCTCCTCCTCCTCGTGCCTAGTAGTACTGAAAGCGCACCTCATGTACTCGGTTTTAGTCCTACTATGCCTAAAACCTTTCGATTCCAAGTTTTGCCTCCATAACTCCAACTTCCTGTTGACCCCCGTCCGACTCTTATCGACTAGCATCACATCGTCCGCAAAGAGCATACACCATGGAATATCTCCTTGTATATCCCTTGTGACCTCATCCATCACCAAGGCAAAAATATAAGGGCTCAAAGTTGACCCTTGATGCAGTCCTATCTTAATCGGGAAGTCATCAGTGTCGCCATCACTTGTTCGAACACTTGTCACAACATTATCGTACATGTCCTTGATGAGGGTAATGTACTTTGTTGGGACTTTGTGTTTATCCAAGGCCCACCACATAACATTCATCGGTATCTTATCATAGGCATTCTCCAAGTCAATGAACACCATATGCAGGTCCTTCTTTTGCTCCCTATATCTCTCCATAAGTTGCCGTACCAAGAAAATGGCTTCCATGGTCGACTTCCCAGGCATGAAACCAAACTGGTTTTTGGTCACGCTTGTCATTCTTCTTAAGCGGTGCTCAATGACTCTTTCCCATAGCTTCATTGTATGGCTCATCAGTTTGATTCCACGGTAATTAGTACAACTCTGAACATCCCCCTTGTTCTTGAAGATTGGTACTAATATACTCCGTCTCCATTCTTTTGGCATCTTGTTTGCCCAAAAAATGAGGTTGAAAAGTTTGGTTAGCCATACAATCGCTATGTCCCCGAGGCCTCTCCACACCGCAATGGGGATACAATCAGGGCCCATCGCCTTACCTCCTTTCATCCTCTTTAAATCCTGCTTGACCTCCGACTCCTGGATTCGCCGCACAAAATGCCTACTAGTATCATCAAAGGAGTCGTCCAGATCCATGGTAGAGCTCTCACTCTCCCCATTGAACAGCTTGTCAAAGTACTCCCGCCATCTATGCTTAATCTCCTCGTTCTTCACCAGGAGTTGATATGCTCTGTCCTTGATGCACTTGATTTGGTCAACATCCCTTGTCTTCCTCTCTCAGATCTTGGTCATCTTATAGATGTCCCTTTTGCCTTCCTTCGTGTCTAACCGTTGGTAGAGGTCCTCATACGCCCGACCCCTTGCTTCACTCACAGCTCGCTTTGCGGCCTTCTTTGACATCTTGTACTTCTCTATGTTGTTTGCACTCCTATCCAGATATAGGCGTCTGAAACAATCTTTCTTCTCCTTAATTCCCTTCTGTACATCATCGTTCCACCACCAGGTATCTTTAGCTTCTCTTCTGCTTCCCGTGGACACTCCAAACTCCTCTGACGCCACCTTACGAATGCAAATCACCATCTTCATCCACATGTTGTCTACATCACCTCCTTCTTCCCAAGGGCCCTCCTTAATGACCCTCTCCTTGAACGCCTGAGCTACCTCCCCCTTGAGCTTCCACCACTTCGTTCTAGCAACTTTTGCACGCTTGTCCCGCTAGACACGAATCCAAAAGCGGAGGTCAGCAACCACAAGCTTATGCTGAGGGACAACACTCTCTCCAGGTATCACCTTACAGTCTATGCATGCACGCTTGTCTTCTCTTTTCGAGAGGATGAAATCAATCTGGCTAGAGTGTTTCCCACTACTGTAAGTCACTAGATGTGATTCTCTCTTCTTAAAGAGGGTGTTAGCTACGATCATGTCGTAGGCTAGCGCAAAGCTTAAGACATCTTCTCCTTCTTGATTCCTGATGCCATAGCCAAATCCCCCATGCACCCCTTCAAAACCTATGTTAGATGTGCCCACGTGGCCATTGAGGTCTCCTCTATGAAGAGCCTCTCGCCAATCGGTACACTCCTAACCATGTCCTCCAAGCCTTCCCAGAACTCCCTCTTGGTGTTCTCATTGTGACCTAGTTGCGGGGCATACGCGCTGATAATGTTGAGAACTAGGTCCCCAACTACCAGCTTGACCAGGATAATCGGGTCCCCACGTCTCTTGACGTCTACCACTCCATCCTTGAGGCTCTTGCTGATCAAGATGCCTACTCCATTTTTGTTTGCAACCATTCTCGTGTACCACAACTTGAACCCGATCCCCTCCACCTTCGCCTTCTGTCCCCTCCATTTGGTCTCTTGGACACAAAGGATATCAACGCCTCTCCTCACCGTTGTATCAACTACCTCCTGAAGCTTACCTGTCAGAGACCCTACGTTCCAGCTACCTAAGTGAATCCTCCTAGGCTCGGCTAGCTTCCTTACCCTTCGCACTCGTCGAGTCAAATGCAAAGACCCTTGCTCAATTTTCACTACACCCGGGCGCTGATGTAGCACGCCACTAAGGATGCGACGACCCGATCCTCGCTCACTTGCCACCGTATCAAGATCACGATACGGTGCACCACCTGGGGGTGAGGGCCCGGCCCTTGCCCATTTTCCACCACACCCGGGTTCTAATGTGGCGCGTCGCTGAGAGGGTTACGCCTCAATAAAAATCTTTTGGGTTTCAGCTCCATAAGAGTGGCTGAGTTTTGACGTTGGCTCGCCAAGCCTATCACAACCCTCCTCCTTTACCCGGGCTTGGGACCATCTATGTTGAGACAACATATGCGGAGTTGATTACTTAGCTTGCAAATTTCAAAAAAGAGAAAGTAGGAGCTTCCCTGAATAGAACCCATACCGCGTAGGGTCTCCTAACAGGTAGCTGGAACGTAGGGCCATTCTGGAGGTATCATCACCTGTCAGGCCATTCTTGTCAATGATCGCGTGAAGGCATCATCACCTAACAGGCCCTTTAGAATCATGTATAATGCGGCAAAGCCATAGCTCCCATGTTTTGTCACATTTACGGGAAGAGAAAAAAGCACCATCAACATCCACTTTCAGCACATTGCACCTGGAAGAAAGAAAGAAAAAATGCTCCTATTGCCCAGCCACCTTTTGCTTGAGGAAAAACACCACATCTTCTCACCTGGTGGTGAGTCGCTCCATTGATCAACCCCGTTCCCCTCGCTGGCATCTCATTAATTTTGATTCTATAATTACAACAAGCACCAGAGAAGGTACCATCTCCTCCTCACTACAAGCACACATGATTCCTCAATCAAAATTCCTATTCCGACTACATGGCATCCTATGTTGGAATGCCATTAATTCCTATTCCTATTCCTATTATTTCATTAATTTCAGTAATTCCTATGTTGGAATGCAAGATTCCATACTACATGGCATCCCATCCAACTTTTTTACTTATCTTATTCCGACTTTCCAGATTGAAATTTGCAAAAAAGGATCACTAGTGGAAAAAGGCCCATTTGTCCCGGTTCCAGAGGCCCATCTGTCCCGGTTCTGGACCCTGGACTAAAGGTCGGGACTAAAGCCCATGATCTTTAGTCCCGGTTCACTTACGAACCGGGACAAATGGGGCTACACGTGGCCGCTTCGCCGAGCCCAGGCAGGAGGGCCTTTGGTCCCGGTTGGTAACACCAACCGGGACAAAAGAGCATCCACGCGTCAGCAGCCGAGGAGCTGTTTTTTCAAGAGGGGGGGGGGTTGAGGGTTTTGGAGGGTTAATTTAGGGGTTTAATATATTTTGTTAGCTAGCTAATAGAGAGAAGTGACATCTCTTATCTCCGTGCTTGGTCGCGACGCTACGTACTATACGTATAGAGAGAACATATAACACTATTTGATCATCATTTTCGTCAATGAGACATCATATAACAAGTTGGTCACTAGTCATAATCACAACTCCTCCTCATCATCATCAACTCTAACACATTGTAGCACATAATAACACATTGTACCTAGGACCTAGTCCTCTCTCATAGGACCTACTCTACCATCTCTTAGGTACAATATCATAAAACAAGATAGGCACTGACTCTCCATTATGGAGAACAAAGATCATCCTGTCTCCCATTCTTGGCCTACGCACAATGTTGCTTCCAAGTAGCTCTCTACGATTGACCATACATTTTTTCCAATCTTTGATTGTCATGTCTCCATCGATTTTAGAAATCAGGTATGGACACGAGTGATGCGTAGGCTGACCTGGCCATGGTGGCCCTAAGCTCATAATAACAACGCGACCTCTCGGAAACATCAGATGAGGCACACAATCCTTTGGGATTTTCTGTTGAAAAATATAGTAATAACTTTGTAGTTAGCAATGTATTTTAGTTTTACAAGAATTTATGCAAAAGATGCACGGATGTCGTAATAGTAAAAAACTTACCATGCAATCTACATGGATGTTACCGTAGTTCACCATGTGCACTAGTGGCACGTATTGACCATAATGTGGAGGAGTTTGATAATAGCTATTGTAATTTTCAAGATGACTAAGAAATGCGGTAAGATGATCTTTCTCCTTATAAATTAATTATGCTTCATCACTGTAGTAGTAGGTTCTGTCAACCATCTTCCGTATATTTTTTGAAGAATGAAAATAAGCTGTCAATGCAAATAAGTTGTCAACTATTTTTAAATAAACAATATAAATTAATTAATAAATATGTTTGAGAAACTCACATAATGGTAGAACTGGAGGCGTCTGCACATCGACCCAGATGTCGATATTACCTTTAATTTCATCTTCCGGACAAATATCAAAGGTGATAAGCATATTAGGCTCAAACGTATAAGCCTTGCATAGTGCTTTTCAAGTTTTGCATTCAAAATAGCAGTAGGTGTCTGCATGGTACAGTTTTACCGCAAAAGTAAAACCATGCTCGGTCCTAGGTGTCTGCATGGTACAGTTTTACCGCAAAAGTAAAACCATGCTCGGTCCTCAAGTGAACTATCTTTATCTCCATAGTTTTTTTAGTGTTGAAACCAATCTTATCCAAAACAGCAATTCTTGCATTGCAGGGGATACGCTAGTAGAATAGTAAAAAATAAAATTATAAGTTGAAGCAAAAGAAGCAGAAGTCATGGTTAATTATGAAAAAAGACTTGTCGTTGTGACTTACTGTATCCACTTCGAAGTTCTCATCCAGCATGATGCCGAAGCGCCTAGCATCAACTAGGAAAGGCTTGTCACACAGGTCGCGCTCGTCTTCGCAGTATTCGCACATAGCGAATTCCCTTTCGTCGTCAGACATTTCCTATGTTCATAGTTGAAACATTTAAAATCGATCGAAGGAAACTACGAGAAAACTGATCAACACACAGATCACTATTACTCAATATGCAACGGGTTGACTTTAGGTCTGTCGAGTCTTTTCTTCCTAAACTCTCATCTCACGTATATGGTGGGCACTCCCTCTGATATTGCGACCGTCGGTGATGGTGGCTCCTCCATTCGTCCTAGAGTGCATTACACCAAAATGTCTAGCACACTGGAACGAAGAAGAAGCGACCTCCACGACACTCTCCCTCACTGAAAGACACACAAGGAGCCGAAACAAACCTAAAGTCAACCCGTTTCATATATCGAGCAATGACATAGAAAAAATTTCCTATGTTTTACCGGAATGACTTGCAAATCACAAATACATTTATAATGAACTTGAATATAATATCACTAATACATCATCCTGAATAATCCAGTTCAAGAATTACGGCACGCTTTGGATCCTAATGCGTGTGTGACTTTCGGTCCGTCGAGGCTTTCCTTAAGTAGTTCTCATATCTCATGGTGTGTTGGTACGCTTTCTCTCACACTGATATGGTGGTGTATATATGTTGGTGGGCACTCTGTCACGGTAATAGTTTGACCGCCGGTGATGGACGCCCCCCTCTTCTCTTCTTGTGCAATATATCGACGAGTATATCGCAAAGAAGAGAAAAAAGAGGAGGTGCCCCACGACAACAGTCAGGATTCCTCCATCAAGAACACACATGAAAGTCACACAAGAAGCAACGACAGACTCAAAGTCACACACGCATTATACCGCTAAAATATCACAAATACATTAATATTTATAATGAACTCGAATATAATATCACTAATACATCATCCCGAATAATCCAGTTAATGCATCATCAAATATTAAATAATACATCTCGAATATTATCATATAAGATCACTAATACAGATCGAATATCCTAGAATCCAAAGTGGAGGACGGTGAACTCGGTTCACTAGCGGTCTCTGAGTCACCGGCGGTGGACACCCAAAGATAAGGAACCATCACGGGATCATAACTCGGGTGAGATCCCTGAAGGATCTGGCAGGTATTGTCGAACCGGGCGTCCAACGCCGCCATGTAGCGATGGACGTGCTCGTCCTCCTCCCTGACACAGCGACGTACCACCTCCGCGGGTGCCCGCTCCCTCCGCACCAAAAGTGGCCCGCGTGACCACCACCACAGAAGGTCCGGGTCGACGACGAGACCTGGATTCCTCACCAACCTCCGAGCCCGGGAAGGTAGCACCTCCCAGTGCCAGCTCGGCGGAGCCCAGTCCCGGACATGGCGCCTATCAAGCAGGCTCTCGCGGACTACTCGACGACGAGGATGCGGGCCGGGCATCGTCGACAAATTCCTATGAGAACGTTTTCTTATCGTTTAATCACTAATTTTTCATAAAACCCATAAAAATTCTGTAATCTAACATACACATACTAATTTTTCCTAAGACTCCTAATAATTAGATAAAACATAAAACAACTAAAACATAAACATTCATCATATAAACATAAACCCTAAGGCTCACACATACTAATTTTTTCCTAAGGCTCACAGCGAGGGGGCGCGGCGGCGACGGGGGGGGGCAACGGGCGGCGGCGCGGAGGCGATGGGGCGGTGACGCGGAGGCGACGGGGCGACGGGGTGGGGCGGCGACGGGGTGGGGCGGCGACGGGGGCGGGGCGGCGATAAAGAGGCGATGGGGACGGGGGCGGCGGGGGAGGCGACGGCGGAAGGGCGGCGAAGGGGGCGGCAGGGGCGGCGACGGGGGCGACGGGGGACGGCGGCGACGGGGGCGAAGAGGGACGGCGGCTCGCGGCGGCGACGGCGACGGAGAGCACGCGAGATTCGGGCAGCCTGACGGCGTGGGTGGGCATCTGGCCTTCGGGGGAGAGAATGGGTCGAAAACTACTAAGTGTTTGCTTATATACAGGGAGCATTGGTCTCGGTTTGTGGCACTAACCGGGACCAATGCCCACCTTTGGTCTCGGTTGGTGGCACTTTATTTATTTTCTTTTATTTCTACTTATAGATTTTCAGTGATTCTTTTTGCTTTTAGGTCACAAAAATTCCTGTTTTTCGCTTTATTTATCTTTTATTTCTACTTATAGATTTTCAGTGATTCTTTTTGCTTTTAGGTCACAAAAATTATAAACTTTCTGTTAGTGCCATTAGTTTTCAAATTTGAATAGTTTAATTATTTTTTTGAAATTTGTGTGAATCATTAGTTTGTGAATAACTTTACTATAAAAATAGATTTTTGAGTGATTCTTTTTTCCTGCTATTTAATATTACTTTTTTTAACATTATATTCAATTTGGTATTTTTTAGGTTATTTTAAATGGTTGTTTAAATCAAAAACAGATTTTTTTTGAGCTAAATGGCCCTGAAATTAAAAAGCACTACAAATGAACTCTGAAAAGGTTGAAAGTTGGCATGGTATCATCATTTCACCCACATAGCATGCGCTAAAAAGTTGAGAGGGTTACGGTAAAATCTGGATGCACTTTGTGTACAAAACGAACGGTCTCTTTCGAAGTAAGAGGGTTTCGGACGGAAACTCATGTGTTACAAAACGCATTTCATTTTCTTGAACGTATTTGAACTCCAGACTTTTTGTGTGTTCAAAATGCACCATTCAAAGCCACATCATCAATTTCCAACCCTTTCCGACTTCATTTGATATTTTTCATGCAGTTATTAATTTTTTTGAGCTAAATAACCCTGAAATTGAAAAGCACTACAAATGAACTCTGAAAAGGTTGAAAGTTGGCATGGTATCATCATTTCACTCACATAGCATGTCCTAAGAAGTTGAGAGGGTTACGACAAAAGCTGGATGCACTTCGTGTACAAAACGGACATTCTCTTTCGAAGTATCAAGGTTTCGGACGGAAACTCATCTGTTACAAAAGGCATTTCATTTATTTGAACTCCAGACTTTTTGTGTGTTCAAAATGCACCATTCAAAGCCACATCATCAATTTTTTACCCTTTCCGACTTCATTTGATATTTTCATGCAGTTTTTGAATTTTTTTAGCTAAATGACACTGAAATTGAAAAACACTACAAATAAACTCTGAAAAGGTTGAAAGTTGGCATGGTATTGTTATTTCACCCACATAGCATGTGCTAAAAAGTTGAGAGGGCTACGACAAAAGTTGGATGCACTTCGTGATATTCTAGATCAAAGGCATCATCATAATAGTTGTGGAGAGAAAGTCTTCACTTTTTGTTCACTTGTGTCCTTTGCTTATTGCTCCGTAACCATGGATAATCTTCATTGTTTAACAGGATGCTTGGGTCAGCCTTGACTTTGAAGGGAGAAATTTCCTGAAACTTTTCATAATCTTCAGACATGTCTGACTTGCCCTCCAATCCCACGATGTCTCTTTTCCCTGAAAGAACTATGTCACGCTTTGGCTCATCGTATGATGTATTCGCTTTCTTATCTTTTATTTTTCTCTGTTTGGTAGACATGTCCTTAACATAGAAAACCTGCGCCACATCATTGGCTAGGACGAATGGTTCATCTGTGTATCCAAGATTGTTGAGATCCACTGTTGTCATTCCGTAATGCGGGTCTACCTGTACCCCGCCTCTTGTAAGATTGACCCATTTGCATCGAAATAAAGGGACCTTCAAATCATCTCCATAGTCAAGTTCCCATATCTCCTATATGTAACCATAATATGTGTCAACCTTCCCATTGGTCGTTGCTGCATCAAAGCGGACATCGCTGTTTTGGTTGGTGCTCCTTTGATCTTGGGCGATTGTGTAAAATGTATTCCCATTTATCTCATATCCTTTGTAAGTCAATAAAGTCAAAGATGGTCTTTTGGCCAACGAGTACAGCTCATCAGAAACAGTGTTGTCACACCTGAGACGTGTTTGCAACCAACTGCCGAAAGTCTTGATGTGTTCACATGTAATCCAGTTGTCACACTGCTCTGGGTGTTTGGAGCGCGGAATGTTCTTGTGTTCATCGACATACGGGGTCACGGAGGTAGAATTCTGTAGAACTATGTAGTGTGCTTAAGACCAAGAATGTCCGTCCCCACATATCATTGACTTCGCTCCTAGCATGCCTTTTCCACTCAGTCTCCCCTCATACCGCGATTGAGGGAGACCAATCTTCTTAAGGTCTGAAATGAAGTCAACACAAAACCCAATGACATCCTCTATTTGATGGCCCATGGAGATGCTTCCTTCTAGCCTAGCACGGTTACAGACATATTCCTTTAGGACTCCCGTGAACCTCTCAAAGGGAAACATATTGTGTAGAAATACAGGGCCCAGAACGATAATCTCGTCGACTAGATGAACTAGGACGCGCGTCATGATATTGAAGAAGGATGGTGGGAACACCAGCTCGAAACTAACAAGACATTGCGCCACATCACTCCTTAACCTTGGTAGGATTTCTGGATCGATCACCTTCTGAGAGATTGCATTGAGGAATGCACATAGCTTCACAATGGCTAATCGAACGTTTTCCGATAGAAGCCCCCTCAATGCAACCGGAAGCAGTTGCGTCATAATCACGTGGCAGTCATGAGACTTTAGGTTCTGAAACTTTTTCTCTGTCATATTTATTATTCCCTTTATATTCGACGAGAAGTCAGATGGGACCTTCATACTGAGCAGGCATTCAAAGAAGATTTCCTTCTCTTCTTTGGTAAGAGCATAGCTGGCAGGACCTTCATACTGCTTTGAAGGCATGCCGTCTTTTTCGTGAACACGTTGTTGGTCCTCCCGTGCCTCCGGTGTATCTTTTGTATTCTCATACACACCCAAGAAGCCTAGCAGGTTCACGCAAAGATTCTTCGTCACGTGCATCATGTCGATTGCAGAGCGGACCTCTAGGTCTTTCCAGTAGGGTAGGTCCCAAAATATAGATTTCTTCTTCCACATGGGTGCGCGTCCCTCAGCGACATTTGGAACAGATAATCCGCCGGGACCCTTTCCAAAGATTACATGTAAATCATTGACCATAGCAAGTATGTGATCACCGGTACGGATGGCGGGCTTCTTCCGATGATCTGCCTCACCTTTGAAATGCTTGCCTTTCTTTCGACATTGATGGTTAGTCGGAAGAAATCGACGATGCTCCAGGTACACATTCTTCCTGCAATTGTCCAGGTATATACTTTTGGTGTCATCTAAATAGTGCGTGCATGCGTGGTATCCCTTGTTTGTTTGTCCTGAAAGGTTACTGAGAGCAGGCCAATCATTGATGGTTACAAATAGCAACGCATGCAGGTCGAAATCCTCCTGTTTGTGCTCATCCCACACGCGTACACCGTTTCCATTCCACAGCTATAAAAGTTCTTCAATTAATGGCCTTAGGTACACATCAATGTCGTTGCCGGGTTGCTTAGGGCCTTGGATGAGAACTGACATCATAATGAACTTCCGCTTCATGCACAACCAAGGAGGAAGGTTATAGATACATAGAGTCACGGGCCAGGTGATGTGATTGCTGCTCTGTTCCCCAAAAGGATTAATGCCATCCGCGCTAAAACCAAACCATACGTTCCTTGCGTCACCTGGAAATTCCTTCCAGTACTTTCTCTCGATTTTTCTCCACCGCGACCCATCAGCAAGTGCTCTCAACTTCCCGTCTTTCTTACGGTCCTCTCTGTGCCATCGCATATTCTTGGCATGCTCTTTGTTTCTGAACAGACGTTTCAACCGTGGTATTATAGGAGCATACCACATCACCTTGGCAGCAACCCTCTTCCTGGGGGCTCACCCTCAACATCACCAGGGTCATCGCGTCTGATCTTATAACGCAATGCACCGCATACCGGGCATGTGTTCAGTTCCTCGTACTCACCGCGGTACAGGATGCGGTCATTAGGGCATGCATGTATCTTCTGCACCTCCAATCCTAGAGGGCATACAACCTTCTTTGTTGCGTACGTACTGTCGGGCAATTCGTTATCCTTTGGAAGCTTCTTCTTCAATATTTTCAGTAGCTTCTTAAATCTTTTGTCAGGTACACCATTCTCTGCCTTCCACTGCAGCAATTCTAGTGTGGTACCGAGCTTTGTGTTGCCATCTTTGCAATTGGGATACAACCCTTTTTTGTGATCCTCTAACATGCGATCGAACTTCAGCTTCTCCTTTTCACTTTCGCACTGTCTCTTTGCATCAACAATGACCCGACGAAGATCATTATCGGGCACATCGTCTGTTTCCTCTTGATATTTAGCTTCCCCGGTTGCAGCATCACCGTATTCAGGGGGCACATAGTTGTCATCATCCTCTTCTTCTTCGCCTTCTTCCATCATAACCCCTATTTCTTTGTGCTTGGTCCAAACATTATAATTTGGCATCAAACCCTTCACAAACAGGTGGTTGTGAAGGATTTTCTGGTCAGAGTAAGACTTCAAATTCCCACATGTAGGGCATGGACAACACATAAAACCATTCTCCTTGTTTGCCTCAACCACTTAAAGAAAATGATGCACCCCCTTAATGTACTCGTCAATGCGTCTGTTACCGTACATTCATCGCCGGTTCATCCATGTGCATTACATATAATTAAGTGTGTCAAAAAACATGAACATCAGGAATACAGAAGTGACAAAATTAATAGAAGTTCATCATCACATTAAAACCAAACCATGGCACTATATAATAACAAACAATAATTGAAGTAAGAAAATCATACGAGTAAGTATATTTTATTTTAGAAAGAAGATAAGATCAAGAGGCTCACCACGTGCGGGCGATCGACGGTGGTTTCAGGACGGGGACGGGACAGGACAGGACGGAACGCCAAACCTAGACAAATCTTGACGAAAATGGAGTTTGGACAAGGAGCTTCGAGAGGAGAAAGCTTAAGTGTGGCTCAGGCATTTCATCGAACACCTCATATGCATAGGAGGTGAGCTAGAACACCATAAAGCTCTAACACTGCTATCCTGAAAAAACAGAGCACTCCACGGCTTTGCCAGCGGCGGTCGTGGGTTTATATAGGCAGATCATTGGTCCCGGTTCGTGGCTGGAACCGGGACAATAGGTCTCCATTTCGTCCTGGTTCCATCTACGAACCGGGACCGATGGTCGTGGGCCAGCGAGGCGCATTGGTCCCGGTTCGTGCCTGGAACCGGGACCAAAGGGGTCAGACGAACCGGTACCAATGGGCCACGTGGCCCAGCCGGTCCCCTGGGCTCACGAACCGGGACAGTTGCCGCCTTTGGTCCCGATTCGTGAGTGAACCGGGATTAATGGACTTAGGAGGCCCGAACCAATGCCCTGTTTTCTACTAGTGGATGGTGGTACATAAGACACACTTTATTAATATCCTAAACAAATATTCTAAGGGATAATGATGCCCCCACTATCTATATAGATAATGGTATTATAAAATAAAATTAGCTAAAAGATATAGCAGAAATTAACATGGTAATGCCATAACCCTTCTTAAGGTTACCATAACTTAAGTTCCCTTATTGTATGAAATTTTCTCTATTTTTCAGCACCATGCAATACAAGCATCAATTTGCTTCTGCAGTACAAATACCAGGGCATTAGAAATTTCTGTTTACATAGTGAAATGCCAGTAGGCTTTCAACAGAAATGGTACCAACCTACTAGTCAACTATTCAGTTTCGAGATCAGATGCCCCTAGAAAAGTATCACCCAGAAGGCCATGCAAAACTTCAAGAGACAAATAAACGAAAACTGATACTACCTGCTAGTCAGAAACAGAAATACTGCTTCTCAAGGAAGTTCTGAGACTTCATATCATCTTCATGGCCAAAATGAGAACATTCTTTCACGGAAAGATAGATGGAAGATTGCATTGAAAACTGCACTGGCCATTTCAACAAAAAATGATACAGAGTGAGCAGAAATACTACTCATCGATGCTTCAAAGCATTTGCAGGATGCCCTGACCTCACACTCTCTTAGTTCCAATATGCGTGCCAGTATGACACAAGGAAGGGCAAGTTCCTAGAAGCGTGATGCTCTGCGGAATGCCATAATGAACATAGTCACTTCCATGCTGGTTTTGGTTCATGTAAAACTGAATCTAGCTGGAACCTCCCCTCTGCAAGCTGTTGCATAGTCTCCAGCAAGGTGTGGTGCAGCATCCTTATGAGGGCATATGAACTTGTCAATGAATACCTTCTCGCTGATCATGACTGCAAGTAGTCCCGGTCGTGATCTAGCAATCCATTTTCCTTGAGAAATTTGACAAGATAGTATCGGGGTCTGATCCTGCCCTCCAAGCTGTACATGAGCATTGCTGGACGGTAAGCAATGTATGCTGGTGCCAACCCCACCACGGAGATGAGGAACTCAGACCTGCGCTGCAGCGTGTGAGGCCCCGGTGGTGGATCTCGCAGGAATTAGAGAGAGAGAGAGACGAACAGGGAGAATTGCAGAGAATGAGGAGAGAAGCAGAGCAACAGGGAGAGATAGATTCAGACGTTTCCTTTCATTAGCGATGCCTTGTTCCATACACACTAGTCGTACATATACCCACGCACACCACGGCTTACACACGGTACAGCTAGGCCCACTGCCAGTCACACATTCTTGTCGGTTGTCCGGCGACGTCGCCACGGATGGAGCCGTGACACATGGATTCTTCAGGCTTCAACAGCAACGCAGGAGCCTTAGAAACAGCAGGCATCCGACCACCTGAAGGAAACGTTTCCTTCAAGTGCTCCACTTTGGCGGTGACTCTCTCCTGGCTCGCCTGAGCATCCCAGATCCACGGGGCACACCGATTCCTTCGGCACACGCCACTATCTCGTGGACGCGCTCCGGGTTATTGCTGAGCATCCATGGCACACGAATGCACATCTTGGTGATATCGCAATCACCTAGCCTGCACTCCCGCAGGAAGGCGACGTTGGGCTTGACAACCTTGTCGAGGTTGCATCCGAGGAGATTGGGGCTGTGCTTGAGTACCCGGAGGAGGTGGCCGTAGGAACCGAAGAGGGACAGGAAGTAGGCTATCCTGGAGGCGACTTACCGGCGAGCGGAAGAACTTACCGGCGCGCGAGACGAGGCGTGCCACCTCAGGACGCGAGAGGCCGAGGCCGGTGAGCCCGACGACGAAGGGGGCCAGGGTTGTCTCCACGCCGGCGCAGAGGAACTTGGGGTCCTTGACGAGGAGAGCTACGACATCGACGGTGGAGAAGCCGAGGCCGGCGAGGAAGGAGAGGACGGCGTCGGGCTTGGCGGGGGACTTGAGGTGGGAGAGCCTGGCGGAGGCCTTGGCAGCCTGAGGTCGGGTGAAGCCGCAGGTGGCGACGAGGTAGTCCTCCACAACGAAGCTGCTAGGGTTCGAGGAGACGGTGGGCGCGGCGGCTGAGATGAGGCGGTGGAGAGGGGAGATGGCGTAGGCGGAGGTGGAAGGGAGGAGCTGGGTGAGGATGCATTTCTGGAGGCCGAGCATGGTGGCGGCGCGGTGGCGCCGGCGGCGAGAGCAAGAGAGAACGGTGAGGATTTGAGTGGTCTGGAGTGGTCCGGTTCGACCTTGTTGCTGACCAGGTGACCCCACCTATCAGTGTCTGTCGCATCTGATGATGGGCTGGGCTGGGCTGGGCTGGGCTGGGCTGGAGCGACTCATATACACGAATTTCCCTCATCTTGTGTCTGACATAGTACACTCCGTCTCCTGAAAAGAATTGAGCTTTTCTCCTTTTTCTTTCTTCATGACTCATAACTAGAATAAAAAGATGTCCCTGGTAATATGTTGTATTTTTTCCCTAAGATAAAGAAAATATGTTGTATTCAACCGAGAATGAGCATCGATCCGGCCAAGGATTACAAGTTCATCGAGTGGAACAATGCCGAGCAAGGACGAGTGTTACCTTTTTTTTTCCTCGAGTCATGCAAAAATAGTAAGTAGGAAACATTGTGTCACCGTCTCCCTCCGTTTTTTTTAATACAAGTTTTTTTAGAGATTTCAATACAAATTGCATACGGACGTATATAGACGACTTTTAAAGATAGATTCATTCATTTTGCTTTGTATATAATTCATATTGTAATCTTTTTCAAGGAGAACATTAATTTAGAAATTTCATTGTGACTACATGGCTTAGAAATGAAGGGAGTAGTTGCTTATTTTATGCGTCTCTGCAGAATAGTATGTTTAAGCAACCCTGCTCATTAATCTGAAGAAAAGTTCGCGTGTTTTGAGAAAAGTTTGTGGATACAAAAAAATTCATGGATTTTGAAGAAAAAAAAGTAGTGAACCTTTTTCAATCTTTTGTTATTTAATTTCTGAATTTTTTTTTATACATGAACTCTTTTTACATGTTCGTGAACTTTTCTTGAAACCTGAGAACTTTCAAATGTTGTTCACATTTAAAAAAAAATTCATGTTTTCCCAAAATGTATTCATTGAATTCGAAAATCTAAGCTATAGAGTAAACCATACAATATTCTGTGTAATAAATAGTGTGCAATCGTTCTTAACCAATTCGCGATGAATTCAGTCATTGGTGCTAATAAGTAGGTCTAGTGGTTAGCCAAACATGTACACCTTTCTGGTGTTTTTTGTACTATAAAATAGAATCCGCGTGTGCTTCGCATTCATGGGCCAGCTCACAAGGGACTTGCTATGAGCGCCAATCCCCTTTTGCGGCGCTGCATAGGAGCTCCCTAAGAACTTGGCACTATCTCTATTTGCCTCTTAAGGACAGTACTCGACGAGTGCGGATTCAGGAGGTTGGCCTTCATGAAGCCCGTTTTCTCCCAAAAATTCGAAAATCATATTTAAAAGTTTCAGATAAAATTAAAAACAATTCCGTGAAAAACATTTCTTCGTGCAAAAAATCATATTTTGAAAAAAAAAACTTTCACTTACTATAGATAGCTTGTTCACTTGGGCGTAACCGCGTAAGTCAGGAAGGAAGATTCAGAGTAACCTGAATTGCCATGGTTCCAGAATTTTGCAATTAAGCCCACTCTGCAATTGTGGACGCAAAGTTGTTGAATATGTTATTTTTCAGGTTTCTGCTGCAACATAATGTACATTAGTAACAGAAAATTAACCGGAGATGAACCAGCCGGTACGTACTTGTGTTGTGCATAAGGCCATCTACTGTCAGAGAACCGCCCTGAGGGCAAGGCAAACTCATGACCAAGCAAGCTGCACGTGTCCAGTCTGGGCCAAACAAACAAACAAACAAAAACTGGCCATTATTATTCACAACTTTGCTTTCGCTACCTTACATTTTGTACATCACCCATCTAATGCTACACTGAAATAGATCGCAACACTGGCTCCTTGGACACAAATGCTAACACTACTGTGAATCCACTTTCAGCAACTTATCTCATGAACAGAAATACTGGGACATCCTTTAAACTTTAGTTAACTGTTATGGCCATCTTAATACAAAACAAAATATAAGTGTTCATTATAAGTTGAAAACGTCAGAAAAAGAGGTAGATTAATAAACTTAACAGTTTGCTTTGCCAATTGCAAAATGTCAGCTTGTGCATCCTAGCATTTTAGTTTCAGAATTAAATACGCACACATGAATGACAACTGAAAATAGTAAAAGAGGCATCTGCTAGCAATCATAACAATCACAACTTATAAGGGGGGCGGTTTTAGCATTTACGCTGGGCAGACCAAGTCAAGGTCAATGTACAGTTAGGGTTTGATATCATCGTAGGTCAGATAAACCTGATGAAACATATAAAAACTCAAGTGTGATGCATCATATAGATTTGCATGGACTGCAACAAAATATCATTTATCATCGCCAACAAGCAAACAAAATCTTAATGAAACCTAGGAAGAAAAATCACTGCAAAAACTTCAACAGGTTTGTGTCTTACTGAAAACAACATATAGTTGACAGTTGAGCAATCACTCGCGTTTAAGGTCCATATCCAACAAAAGCAATTCTGCACCTTCCCACAACCCTGCATTGGCAAGTAAAATAAGTAGAGCATCAATACCACTTAATCTGCAGCAAACACTTAATATGCAGATAAGTGGATTTATGAAAGGTTTAAGTACAACCAGCTTGAAATGCTGACCTTGTTTCAGAAAAACAGACCATGACAACTGCAACCTATCTGCTCGACAATTAGAAGTTAAACTACTTCTAGCATGCTTTGGCAGTTACTTCAGAAGTTAAAGAAAGTACTGGAGTTCTTTGTGTTTTTAGATCAAACATGGTTCAAATCCTTAATTTTCCCTTGTGAAAATGATAGGCACAGGTGTCAAATTTTACTATCCGTCACTGAACTTCAATGATATTTTTCTCCAAATGAACACCCAAGACTGCAGAAACAACTCAAGTAAAGATTATGTGGCCAGTTTGAACTTGGAAGTAAACTACCCCCAAAAGATAGCAGGTTGTGTGCATGGTGCAGAGCATGAAAATCCACGATACACACAATACAAAACTAGTGCCTCTTTGTCAATATAACATTACTAGCAGAAAGTACTTCTCCATTGTGTCAGTAACATTACTGACATAAAAATGAACAGGGACACCTAAGTTTACTTGAACTTAAATGATGCCAGCCCTCCTCCATCATCTGAAAGTTTGATGTTTAGTTAAGTGAGCATCTCTCTTTAGCAGATAACCTTTACAGATGTGAGTCCTGCACATTTCATGCTACAGCCAAGTAGTTATTTGTAATATGACCAATGGCTCCAAATTGTTACTTCTGATCCAACTAAAGGAAAACTCGCTTGTAGACACTTTCCCTAATTGAATGAATACGTCTATCTTTAGTTCGTTGGTAAAAACAAAGACGGGTCGCTATGAATCTGCATATGAGCAAACCAAAATGATCTGTGTATCAAACCATAACTGAAAAACAGATTAAGCTAAATCCAGGTGAATTGACCATTCCAAAAATACTATTTAGCTGAATTTGGGACGGGCATCAGATTGATCCTCAAACTATCCACTACGAACTGCAAAAACAGTAATAGAACAGTAGGAATGTATTACCGACAATGAAGGGGACCTTACCTTGGCTCATTGTCTCTCAATGCACCAGCAACTAATTTGAGAACTGAAACTTAATGCAATGCAGCATGCACCAGCAACCAATACCTGTGTGTAAAAACATGAACAAGGACAAACAAATTCATAACCAAGCCATGGCTTCTTCTCTACTGAATGATGATGGCATTACATATCAGGATTCAGGAATCAAATTATCAGTTTCATCACACATTAGCAATGGCCAACCCAGCATCTAACATACATATACAGCATCAGACAACCAGCACACAGTTAGGAATTTTCATGTCCCGTTCTTGGCTTATGTGAATTTGAAATTAGTCGGCACTTCCCCCTTGCAAGCGGCATCATAGTCTTCAGCTAGGTGCGGCACAACTTCCAGGTAAGGGCATATGTACTTCTTTATGAAATCGGTATCGCTCACTACGACTGCGGCATAGTAGCTCCGATCATGCTTCAGCAATCCATTTTCCTTGAGAAACTTCATAACATAATGACGGGGTCTCAGCCGACCCTCCAGGCTGTAACAGATAATCACGGACCGTTGAGCAATGTAAGTCGGCTCCAGCCCCACCTCGGAGACGAGGAACTCTGACCTGCTCCGCAGAAAGTCCTTGGACGTGATCAGCACCCTTGGAGCCTTAGAAACAGCAATGCCCACCTCGGAATCCGACCACTTGAACATGCTCTTCAGGTACTCTACTCTGGCGGCTATCTTCTCCACGCTGAGGAACGCGACGGCCTGCAACGCTTGCCTGAACATCCCGGAGCCACGGGGCACGCCTATACCTTCTGCGCATGCCGCCATTGCCCGGAGGCGTTCCGGGCTGGTGGCGAGCATCCATGGCTGTGAGATGCTCAGCTTGGCAATGTCGCAGTCACCTAGCCCGCACTCACGCAGGAACGAGACATTGGGCTTGACCACCCTCTCGAGGTCGGACGAGAGGAGGCATGAGCCGCGCTTAAGAATCCGGAGGAGGTTCTCGGAGGAGCCGAAGAAGCGCAGGTAGTACTGCACGTTGGAGACGGTGGATATGCAACGGAATCTGCGGCCGCTGAGCGAGACCAGGCGGGCGATCTCGGGACGCGAGAGGCCGAGGGAGGTGAGCCCGATGGCGACGGGGGCCAGGGTTCTCTCCACCTTGGCGCAGAGGAGCTGCGGGTCCTTGGCGATGAGGGCGGCGATGTCGGCGCCGGAGAGGCCGAGGCCGGCGAGGAAGGCGAGCACGGCGTCGGGCTTGGTAGGGGACTTGAGGTGGAAGAGCTTGGCGGAGGCCTTGAGGGCCTGCGGTCGGGTGAGGCCGCAGGTGGCGACGAGGTACTCCTCCACGGCGAAGCTGCTAGGGTTGGGGGAAACGGCGGGCGCGGCGGCGGAGAAGAGGCGGTGGATCTGGGAGGCGGGAGACGCGGAGCGAGGCGAGAGGATATGCGAGAGAACGCTGTGGCGGAGCCGGAGCATGGCGCCGCGGTGGAGAGGGAAGATGGCGAGCGCGGCGTCGGCGGCGAGGGAAAGGGGAAAGCCGGTGGTGGAGTGAAAAAGATGAAGTGCGATGCGATGGTCTGGTTCAACCCAACCCAAGTGGCCCCACTCGTCAGTCTCATACCGCCATGAAAAAGGACTACTCGCTAGTAGTAATCAGGCACGTTTGAAACGCAATTTCCAAAGCAAAGAACTACTCCTATTTTTTTTTAAAACAACTCCGTTGTACTAGCAAAAGAATATGTAATGAGAAAAAGTTCACTCCTGCATTTTTCCGGACGATGCATCGTGGCCGTCGGATGGAGTTGCTACAGCCGGCCAGTTTTATGTGTTGCCTTCGCAACAATCTGTAGGCATGAATGATGGGGCAAAGGCATAGTTGAACCTTGGTTGACCGATCTCGCACTGTATGTCGACTCTTCCTAAGAGCAACTCCAATAGAACGTGCTGGAAAAACAAACGTTTTAATGCGTGTGGAGCCGCGTTGGACGCTCCAGCAGCCACTGAAAAAATACACGTGTGCTATACGCGGTTCACCGCGGTGTATTGGGTGTGGTTGCTCCCGCGCGCTGGACAATGACGACGCGCGCACGACTCTCCCCCCTCCCCCGCACCCCCACACCCTCAAACCGCTAGATCCTCCCATATGTTAGTGTCGTCGCCCGGATACCCCGCTCCCCAAACCGCCAGATCCTCCCAGGCAATAGTGTCGTCGTCGCCGCCCAGATACTCTCCCCCTGCTCCGGCGCGTCATCGCCGCTTTCCCTGCACTTCCCCGCGCGCCGCTGTTGCTTTCTCCACCTCCCTCACTCGCCGTCTTCGCTCGAGCGCACCATCCTTCCGACGAACAGCGCCTAGCGGTCGTTTGGAACTTAGCGCCCACAAGGTGTTTCACAAAATGCTTGCAAGGTATGTATATTTCAACTTCATATTTTGTAGATGAATTTGATGCATTTTGTTCGTAGTTTTAAACTAGTTAAATACAATATTGTAGATGAGTTTGTCCTACAATTCTGAAGATGAAGAATTTGACATTCAAGAGGAGGAGGACCTCGCAATGATCGTAACTATGCACGTCAATAAAAAACTGGGGCACGATGGTTCGGTTATGGGTCATCAGAAATTGTGGAGGGATAAGATCGATGCCCACAACAGATTGATAAGAAACTATTTTGCGGAGGATGCCACATACCCTGAGTCCTACTTTTGACGTCGTTTCAGGATGAGCATCGAGTTGTTCAAACGCATTGCAAATATAGTGGTGAGCCATGATCGGTTTTTTCAGCAAAGGAGAAACGCCACCGGAAAACTCGGGCATAACACATTTCAAAAAGTGACTGCCGCTTTGCGTATGTTGGCATACGGTATTCCGACGGATCTCGTTGATGACCACTTGGCCATGGGTGAGAGTCAAGCCATCATGTGTGTCAAGCGCTTCGCAGTCGGAATTGTGCAAGTGTTTGGTCCCGTCGAGAGCTCCTAATGCTGGAGACACCGCAAGGATTTTGTAGATGAACAAAGCTCACGGGTTCCCAGGTATGCTTGGCTCAATAGATTGCATGCATTGAAGTTGGAAGAACTGCCTTCAAAAAAAAGTTGGAAGAACTGCCTGTTGGGTAACGTTGCATGGGAAACAAAAAATTTCCTACGCACACGCAGATCTATCCATGGTGATGAGCATCTACGAGAGGGAGAGTGGATCTACATACCCTTGTAGATCGCTAAGCGGGAAGCGTTAAGAAACACGGTTGGTGTAGTCGAACGTCTTCGCAATCCAAATCGCCATGCGTCCCGCGATCCAATCATGATCCGTCCCGTGATCCAATCACGATACGTCCCGTGATCCGATCACGATCCGTCCCATGAACTTGATCACGATCCATCCCACGAACTTGATCACGATCCTTCCGATCTAGCACCGAACGGACGGCACCTCCGCGTTCAGCACACGTACAGCTTGATGACGATCTCCACCGTCTTGATCCAGCAAGAGGGAATGGAGAGGAAGAAGAGTTCTCCGGTAGCCTGATGGCGCTCCGACGATGGTGGTGGAGCAATTCCGGTAGGGCTTCGCCTAAGCACTGCAGAAAACCGATCTAGAGGAGAAACAATGCACTGGAGGAACGGGTAGCACGTGGCTGAAAAAACTAGTGCAAAAACCCTCAATACCACCAGTATATATAGGAGGAGAGGAGGCAGCCTTGGCCTCCAAGGCTAGCTGGTTCGACCGAACCTACTAGGAGAGGAGGATTCCTCCTCCAATCCTAGTAGGACTAGGATTGCTCCTTTTTGCTTTTTTTTCCACCTTTTCCTATTGGGTTTTTTCTTCCAGCCACATAGGCCTTGTGTGGGAGTTTCCACCAGCCCACTAAGGGCTGATATTCACTCTCCCACAGCGCATGAAGCCTCTTGGGTCGAAATACCCCTCCCGGAGGCCTCCCGGTACACTACCGGCACTCCCGGTACACTACCGATGAGCCCGAAACTTTTCCGGCAACCAAAACAGGACTTCCTATATATGAATCTTTACCTCTGGACCATTCCGGAGCTCCTCGTGACGTCCAGGATCTCATCCGGGACTCCAAACAAACTTCGGCCACCACCATACATAACTCTATACTACCAAAATGTCACCAAACGTTAAGTGTGCAGACCCTGCGGGTTCGAGAACTATGTAGACATGACCGAGACACCTCTACGGTCAATAACCAATGGTGGGACCTAGATGTCCACATTGGTTCCTACATATTCTACGAAGATCTTTATTGGTCGAACCTCTATGTCAAGGATTCAGTTAATCCCGTATGATGTTTCCTTTGTTCTTCGGTATGTTACTTGATCTGTGAGTTGCATGATCTCATGGTCATAGGAACATATACTTGACATGCAGAAAACAGTAGCAATAAACTGACACGATCATAAGCTACATTTGTTGTTTGGGTCTTGTCCATCACATCATTCTCCTAATGATGTGATCCCGTTATCAAATGACATCTCATGTCCATGGCTAGGAAACCTTAACCATCTTTCGATGAACGAGCTAGTTCACTAGAGGCACACTAGGGACATTGTGTTTGTCTATGTATCCAAACATGTATCCATGTTTCCAATTAATACAATTATAGCATGGATAATAAACGATTATCATGAACAAGGAAATACAATAATAAACACTTTATTTATTGCCTCTAGGACATATTTCCAACACTGCCCTAAGGCATCGCATGGTTAATTACACGGCCAAAAAAAGCTTCAGCTATAATCCTTGAAGCAGTGTCCGATCAGGAGACTTGGATTTGGAATGCTTATTTTGGAATTCCTGGATCTTTGAATGACATCAACGTTCTTAATCGGTCACCACTCATGAACAAGATTACAAATGGTGAAACTACACCGGTGGAGTTTGTAGCAAATGACCACACATACAACTATGGCTACTATCTTACGGATGGTGTCTACCCAAGGTGGCAAACATTTGTGAAGCCGTTGACAGCACGTCAAGGTAAGAAAAATCTTGATTTCGACAATGCTCAGTCGGCGGCTAGGAAAGATGTGGAGAGAGCTTTTGGGATTTTAAAAGCCAAATTTGCTATTGTGAGAGGACCGACTAGATTTTGGGATCAAAAGATCCTTTGGTACATCAGGAATGCTTGCGTGATCACGCATAACATGATCATCGAGAATGAGCGTGTACAAGATTCAGACTATTCTCGGTATGAATTGTTGGGACACCCCGTGCGAGTGTTGGGTATCGTAGTAGTAAATCAAAAAAATTCCTGTGTGTCACCAAGATCAATCTATGAACAAACCAGCAACAAGCAAAGGGGGAGTGCATCTTCATACCTTTGAAGACACAAAGCGGAAACATTACTATGAACACAGTTGGTGGAGTCGTACTAGCAGCAATTCAGGTCGTGGTGGATTCCGATCTAAGCACCGAACAACGGCGCCTCCGCGTTCAACACACGTGCAACCCGGTGACGTCTCCTACGCCTTGATCCAGCAAGGAGGAACGAGAGGTTGAGGGAGAGCTCCGGCAGCACGATGGCGTGGTGACGGTGGAGCTGCGTGGTACTCCGGTAGGGCTTCGCCAAGCACTACGGAGGACAAGGAGGCGGAGGGGTATGACTGCGCCGAGAGAGAGAGAGAGAGAGAGAGAGAGAGAGAGAGAGAGATCTGTTGTGTGCAGCCCCAAAAACCCTCCACTATTTATGGGAGGAGGAGGAGAGGGGGTGCACCCCCTAGGGTTCCCACCCTAGGGCGGCGGCCAGCCCTAGATGGCCCGTGGGGCCGGCGGCCAACAGAGGGGAGAGGGGGTGCGGCAGCCATAGGTGCCCTAGGGTGGGTCTAGGGCCCATCTGCGCTAGGGTTTGCCCTCCTGCTCCTTTGTTGCGCCTTGGGCCTAGTGGGAGGCGCACCAACCCACCCAGGGGCTGGTTCCCTCCCACTTTCGGCCCATGTAGGCCTCGGGTGCCGGTGGTCCCTCACGATGCACCCTCGGAACCCTTCCAGTGGTCCCGACACATTACCGGTGATGCCTGAAACACTTTCGGTGACCAAAACCTCACTTCCTATATATGAATCTTTACCTTCAGACCATTACGGAACTCCTCGTGACGTCCGGGATCTCATCCGTCACTCCGAACAACCTTCGTAACCACGTATACAATTCCTCTATAACCCTAGCATCATCGAACCTTAAGTGTGTAGACCCTCGGGTTCAGGAGGCATGTAGACATGACCGAGACACCTCTCCGGTTAATAACCAACAACGAGATCTGGATACCCATGTTGGCTCCCACATGTTCCACGATGATCTCATTGGATGAACCACGATGTCAGGGATTCAATTAATCCCATATACAATTCCCTTTGTCCATTGGTATGTTACTTGCCCGAGATTCGATCGTCGGTATCCCTATACCTTGTTCAATCTCGTTACCGGCAAGTCTCTTTACTCGTTCCGTAACACATCATCCCGTGGCTAACTCCTTAGTCACATTGAGCTCATTATGATGATGTATTACCAAGTGGGCCCAGAGATACCTCTTCGTCACATGGAGTGACAAATCCCACTCTCGAATCGTGCCAACCCAACAGATACTTTCAGGGATACCCGTAGTGTACCTTTATAGCCACCTAGTTATGTTGTGACGTTTGGCACACCCAAAGTATTCCTATGGTATCCGAGAGTTGCACAATCTCATGGTCTAAGGAAATGATACTTGACATTAGAAAAGCTCTAGCATACGAACTACATGATCTTGTACTATGCTTAGGATTGGGTCTTTGTCCATCACATCATTCTCCTAATGATGTGATCCCGTTATCAACAACATCAAATGTCCATAGTCATGAAACCGTCACCATCTATTGATCAATGAGCTAGCCAACTAGAGGCTCACTAGGGACATGTTGTGTTCTATGTATTCACGCATGTATTACTGTTTCCGATTAATAAACTTATAGCATGAACAATAGACAATTATCATGAACAAGGAAATCTAATAATAACCATTTTATTATTGCCTCTAGGGCATATTTCCAACAGTCTCCCACTTGCACTAGAGGTAATAATCTTGTTACATTGTGATGTATCGAACACCATAGATTTCTGGTGTTGATCATGTTTTGCTCGTGAGAGAGGTTTAGTCAACGGATCTGTGACATTCAAATATGTATGTACTTTACAAATGTCTATATCTCCATCCTGGACATATCCATGAATGGAGTTGAAGAGGCGCTTGATGTGTCTTGTCTTCTTGTGAAACCTGGGCTCCTTGGCAAGGGCAATAGCTCCAGTGTTGTCACGGAATAGAGTCATTGGGCCCAACGCATTGGGAATCACTCCTAGGTCGGTGATGAACTCCTTCATCCAGACTCCTTCCTTTGCTGCTTCTGAAGCAGCTATGTACTCTGCTTCACATGTAGATGCCGCCATGACGCTTTGTTTGCTGCTACACCAGCTGACTGCCCCTCCGTTCAAAATATACACGTATCGGGTTTGTGACTTGGAGTCATCTAGATCTGTGTCGAAGCTAGCATCGACGTAACCCTTTACGACGAGCTCTTCGACACCTCCATATTCGATAAACATGTCCTTGGTCCTTTTCAGGTACTTCAGAATATTCTTGACCGCTGTCCAGTGTTCCGCTCCGGGATCACTTTGGTACCTTCCTACCAAACTTATGGCAAGGTTCACATCAGGTCTGGTACACAACATGGCATACATAATAGAGCCTATGGATGAAGAATAGGGGATGACACTCATCTTTTCTCCATCCTCTGCCGTGGTCGGGCATTGAGTCGTACTCAATCTCACACCCTATAACACAGGAAAGAACCCCTTCTTGGACTGATCCATATTGAACTTCTTCAATATCTTGTCAAGGTATGTGCTTTGTGAAAGACCTATGAGGCATCTCGATCTATCTCTATAGATCTTGATGCCTAATATGTAAGCAGCTTCTCCAAGGTCCTTCATTGAAAAACACTTATTCAAGTAGGCCTTTATGCTTTCCAAAAGTTCTATATCATTTCCCATCAACAATATGTCATCCACATATAATATGAGAAATGTTACAGGGCTCCCACTCACTTTCTTGTAAATACAGGGTTCTCCATAAACCTGTATAAATCCAAACACTTTAATCACCTCATTAAAGAGAATGTTCCAACTCCGAGATGCTTGCACCAGCCCATGGATGGAGCGCTGAAGCTTGCATACTTTGTTAACATCTTTAGGATCGACAAAACCTTCCGGCTGCATCATATACAGTTCTTCCTTAAGGAAACCATTAAGGAATGTCGTTTTGACGTCCATTTGCCAGATCTCATAATCATAAAATGTGGCAATTGCTAACATAATTCGTACGGACTTCAACATCGCTACGGGTGAGAAAGTCTCATCGTAGTCAACTCCTTGAACTTGTCGATAACCCTTATTGACAAGTTGAGCCTTATAGATGGTCAGTCTTCTTCTTAAAGATCCATTTATTTTCTATGGCTCTCCGATCATCGGCCAAGTCCACCAAAGTCCATACTTTGTTTTCATACATGGATCCTATCTCGGATTTCATGGCTTCAAGCCATTTGTTGGAATCCGGGCCCACGATCGCTTCTTCATAGTTTGAAGGTTCATCGTTGTCCAACAACATGATCTCCGGGACAGGGTTGCCGTACCACTCTGGTGTGGAACGTGTCCTTGTGGACCTTCGAGGTTCAATAGCAACTTGATCTGAAGTTTCATGATCATCATCATTAACTTCCTCTCCAGCCGGTGCAGGCTTCACAGAAACAACTTCTTGTGCTGCGCTACTCTCCGGTTTGAGTGGAGGTACAATTACCTCATCAAGTTCTATTTTCCTCCCACTTACTTCTTTCGAGAGAAACTCTGTCTCTAGAAAGGATCCATTCTTGGCAACAAAAATTTTTGCCTTCGGATCTGAGGTAGAAGGTATACCCAACAGTTTCTTTGGGGTATCCTATGAAGACGCATTTTTTTGCTTTGGGTTCGAGCTTCTGAGGTTGAAGTTTCTTCACATAAGCATCGCATCCCCAAACTTTCAGAAACGACAGCTTAGGTTTTTTTCCAAACCATAATTCATACGGTGTCGTCTCAACAGACTTAGACGATGCCCTATTTAAAGTGAATGCGGTAGTATCTAATGCATATCCCCAAAAAGATAGCGGTAAGTCAGTAAGAGACATCATAGATTGCACCATATCCAATAGAGTGCGATTACGACGTTCAGACACACCATTTCGCCGAGGTGTGCCAGGCGGCGTGAGTTGTGAAACAATTCCACATTTCCTTAGGTGCGTGCCAAACTCGTTACTTAAATATTCTCCGCCACGATCAGATCGTAGGCACTTTATTTTCCTGTCACGTTGCTTCTGTACCTCACTCTGAAATTCCTTGAAATTTTCAAAGGTTACAGACTTGTGTTTCATTAAGTAGACATACCCATATCTGCTTAATTCATCAGTGAGGGTGAGAACATAATGGTAGCCACCGCAAGCCTCAACGCTCATTGGACCGCATACATCGGTATGTATTATCTCCAACAAGTCAGTTGCTCACTCCATTGTTTCGGAGAACAGAGTCTTGGTCATCTTGCCCATGAGGCATGGTTCGCACGTGTCAAATGATTCAAAATCAAGAGACTCTAAAAGTCCATCAGCATCGAGTTTCTTCATGCGTTTGACACCAATATGACCAAGGCGATAGTGCCACATGTAAGTGGGACTATCGTTATCAACCTTACATCTTTTGGTACTCACACTATGAACATGTGTAAGATCACGTTCGAGATTCATCAAAAATAAACCATTGACTAGCGGGGCATGACCATAAAACATTTCTCTCATATAAATAGAACAACCATTATTCTCAGATTTAAATGAGTAGACATCTCGCATCAAGCGAGATCTAGATACAATTTTCATGCTCAATGCTGGTACTAAATAATAATTATTAAGGTTTAAAACTAATCCCGAAGGTAGATGTAGAGGTAGCGTGACGACGGCGATCACATCGATCTTGAAACAATTCCCGAAGCGCATCGTCACCTCGTCCTTTGCCAGTCTCCGCTTATTCCGCAGCTCCTGCTTGGAGTTACAAATGTGAGCAACTGCACCGGTATCAAATACCCAGAAGCTACTATGAGCACTGGTAAGGTACACATCAATAACAAGTATATCACATATACCTTTAACGTTAACGGCCTTCTTATCCGCTAAGTACTTGGGGAAGTTCCGCTTCCAGTGACTGGTACCCTTGCAATAAAAGCACTCAGTCTCAGGCTTGGGTCCATTTCTGTTCTTCTTCCCGACAACTTGCTTACCGGGCGCGGCAACTGCTTTGCCGTCCTTCTTGAAGTTCTTCTTACCCTTGCCTTTCTTGAAACTAGTGGTCTTATTGACCATCAACACTCGATGTTCCTTTTTGATTTCCACCTCCACTGATTTTAGCCTCGAGTACAACTCAGGAATGGACTTTTCCATCCCCTACATGTTGTAGTTCATCACAAAGATTTTGTAGCTAGGTGGAAGCGACTGGAGGATTCTTTCAATAACTGAGTCATCCGGAAGATTAACTCCCAGCTAAGACAAGCGGTTGTGCAACCCAGACATTTTGAGTATGTGCTCGCTGACAGAACTATTTTTCTTCATCTTACAACTGAAGAACTTGTCGGAGACATCATATCTCTCGATCCGGACATGAGCTTGGAAAACCATTCTCAGCTCTTGGAACATCTCATATGCTCCATGTTGCTTAAAACGCTTTTGGAGCCCCGGTTCTAAGCTGTAAAGCATGTCGCACTGAACCAGGGAATAATCATCACTACGCGACTGCCAGGCATTCATAACGTCTTGAGTTGCTGGGAAAACGGATGCGTCACCTAGCGATGCATCAAGGACATATAATTTCTTGGAAGCTATGAGGATGATCCTCAAGCTACGGACCCAGTCCGTATAGTTGCTTCCATCGTCTTTCAGCTTGATTTTCTCTAGGAACGCGTTGAAGTTGAGGACAACATTAGCATGGGCCATTGGATCTACAATATAGATTGTAAAGACAATTTTAGACTAAGTTCATGATAATTAAGTTTACATAATCAAATTATTTAATGAACTCCCACTTAGATAGACATCTCTCTAGTCATCCAAGTGACACATGATCCACGTCAACTAGCCCATGTCCGATCATCACGTGAGACGGACTAGTCATCAATGGTGAACATCTCCATGTTGACCGTATCTTCTATACGACTCATGTTCGACCTTTCGGTCTCCTGTGTTCTGAGGCCATGTCTGTACATGCTAGGCTTGTCAAGTCAACCTAAGTGTACACCCGTTGTACGCAAACGTTAGAACCTATCACACCCGATCATCACGTGGTGCTTCGGAACAACGAACCTTAGCAACGGTGCACAGTTAGGGAGAACACATTTCTTGAAATTTTAGTGAGAGATCATCTTATTTAAGCTACCATTGTTCTAAGCAAATAAGATGTAAAACATGATAAACATCACATGCAATCATATAGTGACATGATATGGCCAATATCATCTTGCTCCTTTGATCTCCATCTTCGGGGCACCATGATCATCATTGTCACCGACACGACACCATGATCTCCATCATCGTGTTTTCATGAAGTTGTCTCACCAACTATTACTTCTACTACTATGGCTAACGGTTAGCAATAAAGTAAAGTAATTACATGGCGTTTTTGATTGACACACAAGTCATACAATAAATTAAGACAACTCCTATGGCTCCTGCCGGTTGTCATACTCATCGACATGCAAGTCATGAATCCTATTACAAGAACATGATCAATCTCATACATCACATATATCACATCACATCCTTTGGCCATATCACATCACACGGCATATGCTGCAAGAACAAGTTAGACATCCTCTAATTGTTGTTGCAAGTTTTTAGGTGGCTGCTATAGGTTTCTAGCAAGAACGTTTCTTACCTACGCAAAAACCATAACGTGATATGCCAATTGCTATTTACCCTTTATAAGGACCCTTTTCATCGAATCCGATCCGACTAAAGTGGGAGAGACAGACACCCGCTAGCCACCTTATGCAACAAGTGCATGTCAGGTGGTGGAACCAGTCTCACGTAAGTGTACGTGTAAAGTCGGTCCGGGCCGCTTCATCCCACAGTGCCGCCGAATCAAGATAAGACTAGTAACGGGAAGCAAATTGACAAAATCGACGCCCACAACAACTTGTGTTCTACTTGTGCATAGATTCTACGCATAGACCTAGCTCATGATGCCACTGTTTGGGGATCGTAGTAGTAAATCAAAAAAAATTCTTACGTGTCACCAAGATCAATCTATGGAGAAACCAACAACGAGCAAAGCGGGAGTGCATCTTCATACCTTTGAAGATCGCAAAGCGGAAGCGTTACTATGAACGCGGTTGGTGGAGTCGTACTCGCAGCGATTCAGATCGCGGTGGATTCCGATCTAAGCACCGAACAACGGCGCCTCCGCGTTCAACACACGTGCAGCCCGATGACGTCTCCTACGCCTTGATCCAGCAAGGAGGAAGGAGAGGTTGAGGGATAGCTCCGATAGCATGACGGCATGGTGACGGTGGAGCTGCGTGGTACTCCGGCAAGGCTTCGCCAAGAGCTACGGAGGACGAGGACGAGGAGGGGTAGGGCTGCGCCGAGAGAGAGATCTGTTGTGTGCAGCCCCAAATACCCTCCACTATTTATAGGAGGAGGAGAAGAGAGGGCGCACCCCTAGGGTTCCCATCCTAGGGCGGCGGCCAGCCCTAGATGGCCCTTGGGGCCGGCGGCCAAGAGAGGGGAGAGGGGGTGCGGCAGCCCTAGGTGCCCTAGGGTGGGCCTAGGGCCCATCTGCGCTAGGGTTTGGCCCCCTTGCTCTTTTGCTGCACCTTGGGCCTGGTGGGAGGCGCACCAGCCCACATAGGGTCTGGTTCCCTCCCACTTTCGGCCCATGCAGGCCTCTGGTGTCGGTGGCCGCTCACGGTGGACCCCCGGAACCCTTCCGATGGTCCCGATACATTACCGATGATGCCCGAAACACTTCCGGTGACCAAAACCTCACTTTCTATATATGAATCTTTAACTCCGGACCATTCCGGAACTCCTCGTGACGTCCGGGATCTCATCCGGGACTCCGGAAAACCTTCGGTAACCACGTACACAATTCCCCTATAATCCTAGCGTCATCGAACCATAAGTGTGTAGACCCTACGGGTTCGGGAGGCATGTAGACATGACCGAGACACCTCTCCGGTCAATAACCAACAGCGGGATCTGGATACCCATGTTGGCTCCCACATGTTCCACGATGATCTCATCGGATGAACCATGATGTTGGGGATTCAATTAATCCCATATACAATTCCCTTTGTCCATCGGTATGTTACTTGCTCGAGATGCGATCGTCGGTATCCCTATACCTTGCTCAATCTTGTTACCGGCAAGTCTCTTTACTCGTTCCATAACACATCATCCCGTGGCTAACTCCTTAGTCACGTTGAGCTCATTATGATGATGTATTACCAAGTGGGCCCAGAGATACCTCTCCGTCACACGGAGTGACAAATCCTAGTCTCGATTCGTTCCAACCCAACAGATACTTTCGGGGATACCCGTAGTGTACCTTTATAGCACCCAGTTATGTTGTGACGTTTGGCACACCCAAAGTATTCCTACGGTATCCGGAAGTTGCACGATCTCATGGTCTAAGAAAATGATACTTGACATTAGAAAAGCTCTAGCATACGAACTACACGATCTTATGCTATGCTTAGGATTGGGTCTTGTCCATCATATCTTTCTCCTAATGATGTGATCCCATTATCAATGACATCCAATGTCCATGTCATGAAACCGTGACCATCTATTGATCAACGAGCTAGCCAACTAGAGGCTCACTAGGGACATGTTGTGGTCTATGTATTCACACATGTATTACGGTTTCTGGTTAATACAATTATATCATGAACAATAGACAATTATCATGAACAAGGAAATATATTAATAACCATTTTATTATTGCCTCTAAGGCATATTTCCAACAGCGAGTGCAGAGGAGGGCTGCGAGGGTAGCCCAATTTATTGCCTCCTATCATGCCATTCGACGTGCCAAAATGAATGATGATCTTCACAAAGATCTAATTGAGGAGTGGTGGGCATGGCATGACCTCCAAAATTAGTTTGATGTTGTATGTTTCATGTTGTATTATTGAATTATTTGTTGTATTGAAAAATAAACTGTTTGTTTGAGTTGTAATAATAATTAAACTATTTGTTTGAGTTGTAATAATACTTAAACTATTTGTTGTATTGATTTATTTATTTTCTATTTGATCTTGTTGATTTTATTGTGGTGAGAAATGTTGTTTGCGTTAGGCGCAACTGCTGTAAATATAGCGCGCCTGCTGGAACGGCATCGCCGCGTCCTATTATTCAGCGCCTGCTGGAGCTGGTGCCATGTCGCGCGCTAAATAACTCAATTTCGGCGCGCTAAAAAACTTATAGCACACCGCGCCATTGCGTGCCTGTTGGAGTTGCTCTAACAACTTAGTCTCTCCTCCGGATTACACCTCCTGATTCAATCATTTATCCTCTCGAATCCTGATTCAGCCACATATACCTTGATGTCCTGATCTTATCGATCCTCGGATGCGGCAACGGCCTCGACTCCCTGTTCACGGCCCGTGGACCGGTCAAAGGGTAAGCCAGCAGCCACAACCTAATTCCACCTCTTCCTCTTAGACCTCCTATTAATGTGATCCCCATCCTTTTGTTTTCATTGTGCGATTTTACGTATGTTTATGTTTTTGTGTGTTCGTCCATGGATTCAGGCCTAAGCCCATGGATGTAGAGGAATATGAGGAGCACACTGACGTCTACATGTCAAGTTCTCACACGCGAGAAGACCAATGCACACGCATATCTACCTCATTCAAGTTTTGGATTTTTGCCCCCCCCCCCCCCTTTTCTGGTGAAGAGAATTGTTGATCGATCGAATTGCTATTGGTGGATATCGTTTGCTTCAGTAGTTTCATGTTTGTTGAGCGTGGCTTATATGCTCTTTTCAATGGGTGGAAGGTCTGGTCATGAAGGTAGTGTTCTTTGAAGTCACCACGTGCACGCTTTACTTGGGTTTGTCAGGTTGTAAATGGACGGAAGGATTGGATTATATAACCTTGTTGCGATCACAGAATGTGACTAAAAAGTGTATCTAGGACCATCGACGCATTGCTAGTATATTTCTCTACTATTCACCTCTTTGAGTACAAACATCTCATGTGCTAGAAAGTTTTGTTTAGCTTCAGGGGATGGTGGTATATAGTGGGGCGCTTTCTGTCGATTTTTCTTTCCATACTTTGTCACGGAAGAAATGGAGACACAAGATGTTTTGCCGAAAACTCTAGTGGACTTCTGAATAGGATGGATCAGCAGTAGCAACAATGATGAATTCATACCGATAAAGGATGACTGTTTTGCGGTGTTTTTACTTGTCGACACTGGCTGGCTGATGTGTTTTGTTTTTTATAACATTTGTGTGAATTATTTGCATGCTCGGGACGATCGGTCATTGCATGGCTAGTACTCATGTTGGATGGGCCAAGCAGGATTTTGGGCTCGACGAGATAATCCAGGCTTTGCAACTTGGGTGGGCTCGAGAATCAAGCAAGCCAAGCCGATCCAGTGTTCTGGGATCATTTCAACATCGGGCCAAGTCCAGCTTGGCTCGGCAAGCCCATGAGCTTATGTGCTCGCAACCCTGTAGAATGTTTCGCACGACAATTGTGATGTTCGATCTAATTTGACACACGAAATCAGTCCCACATCAAACAAAGTGCAGCCAAACCCTGGCCTTCATTCTCCCTGTCCTCCTTTCGTACCATCCCTATAGCCTCTGAAAGCTCGATCTGGTTACCACACCGATTCCCCCACACTGACACTGCAATTCTGTCCTAATTTTGTCATCCCGTTGAAGCAACAATGTGTCGCCGCCATCATGGGCCCACATGGCAGTGACCTACGCCACCGAGTTTGCTAAGCCTGCCAAGCTGCACTGAGATGGGGCAAAGCTCAGGTCAACCTAGGTTTTGGGAGGCTCACTAGAGTTGGCGATGGAGTAGAGATTTTCATAAGCTCGTGTCCACCCTTAGCCAGTAGCACTACAAGATCAGATCATGGTCCATGATTAGTATACACATCATGGTTTTTTTCTCCCAACATAGAATACATTCTTTTTGTAAAGCTTTTGTAAGAGTGTGAGTACGTTGTTATCTGAAATCTAGTCCTTGTCATGGCTTATCCGGGATTTAATTTGCTTCCAACATTTACATAGGAAGTGTGCGTCGGAAGCAACCAAGCATGTAGAGCCTATGACCCAATAGTACCTACTATTCAATTCCAATTGATTGTGAAAGAGATTCACCATGTTTCTAGTACCGAGTGACTGGTGAACTCACATGCCAACAACAGGTGGTATCCAAGACAATAAATCAAACTAGTCGTGAAGCGTCAAAATCACATTGGCATAGGAACATGTTAATGTAGATGGGCATATATATATATATATATATATATATATATATATATATATATATATATATATATATATTATGCCATCTAGACAACATGGGTAGTAGTCGAGAGAGATGATACGGGGATATGAAACTAAAACAGTAGAGAATAGGAGACGTTGGGAAAGAGGGCATCGGTGCTCGATGGAGAACACGATGAGCCATTGTACTTGCAAGTAGCATGACGACAAACGGCAGCATTGCAACACATATGGGCGTGTTGAGTTGATCACATGAGGGTGAATTATTTGCGTTAGAAAGAATAAGGAGATTGGAATTGCAAGCCAACAGTGGATCTTTCGCTGCATATTTGTTTGCATGATACTACTAACACACGCGGGTGAATTATTTCATGTTAGATGAAATTTGTGACCAATACCATCTCATGGTTTTCCTTGAAGAAATATATCTAGTTACAATGTTTTATTTAGGACCAATAGCAATGGTATAGAAAGATGTCTGTTTTGCTAGCCCGCTTCATTTTCCAGGCTTGAATTTCTCCTCAGCAGAACATATCATGCTGCACCAAATCCTACCTGTCGCCTTAAGCAGCAAATCGGGGAGCTATGCCACGTCTTACCATAGTGGATCATTCCCAATGAGATCAGGGATCCTTTTTCAGTTTTAGCTTGGTTTTCATTTTATCTTTTTCTTTTCTTTTCCCTTTTGCATTTCACTATTACTCCTTCCGGTCTATAATGTATTTACTTTTTCCCTCATTGGTTTGTTTTTGCCTATTTATTTACCTTTTCATTTTGTGTCAATACATAACTATTTCACGAAATGTAAGAACATTTAATTTTGATGCACGTGAACAACTTTTCATATATATCAACATTTATCGACTTCCACAAGGCCTATGATACTGTCTCTTGGGCCTTCCTTCGGGAAGTGCTTCTCAGGAAGGGCTTTGATGACAGGTGGGTTACCCGAGTTATGCAGATGGTTTCGTCCGGCAGAACCACTGTTAAAATCAACGGGGGGGGGGGGGGCTGGAGTGTACTTCCCCACCTTGTGTGGGGTTAGACAAGGGGATCCCTCCTCCCCCTTCTGGTTCAACATGGTGGTTGACGCCCTTGCCACCATCCTAGATAAGGCCAAGGCGGCCGGCCACATTCATGGAGTGGTTCTTCATCTCGTAGGAGGGGGAGGGGTCTCCCTCCTGCAATATGCTGATGATACTATTATCATGGTGGAGGGTCCCGAGGACGACATTATCAACCTCAAATTCCTCCTTCTATGCTTTCAGATGTCGGGGCTCAAGATCAACTTCGACAAGAGCGAAGTGGTGATCCTTGGCTACTCACCCGACGAGGCCCAGCTCATTGCCGACCGCCTCAACTGCCAGCTTGGGCAATTCCCCTCCTCCTACCCGGGGGTGCCCATGAGTGACTCGCGACTCTCCGTCACGGACTTGCGGCCTACGGTGACCAAGCTCCAACATCGGATCGAACCGTGGCAAGGACGGTGGCTGTCCAAGGCGGCCAGGACCGTCCTCGTCAATTCCTCCCTGTCCAGCCTTCTCATGTTCTTGATGAGCTTCTACAGTCTTCATGAGACCCTACACCACGAGATTGCCAAGTAGCAGTCTAGATTCTACTAGGCTGGCGAGGGCGATAAGCAGAAATACCACATGGTCAGCTGGACCGACATCTGCAAGCCCCGTGACCAGGGTGGTATGGGGATCATGTCGCCGAAACGTGTGAACATCGCCTTGCTGACCAAGTGGCTATGGAGGATCACAAATGGTGACGGTGGCCTCTGGCTGGACATCATTAGGAACAAGTACCTTAGGGGCCAGCCGCTGGCCTTCTGCCAACGCTCCGGAGGCTCTTAGTTCTGGCAATCGGTCATCTAGCTGCTCCATGTCCTTCGCATTGGATCTTCCATCTCGATCGGATCTGGGTCTGATACGCTGTTTTGGTTTGATAGATGGGCCGGTGACTCGCCGTTCACTGCCCTCTTCCTAGACTTATTCTCCATCACGGTGGAGCCTAGGCTTTCGGTCGAGGTCGCCCTTTTGCACTTAGGGCGCCTCGCGTTCCTATGCCCCTTTGGTCCCCCAAAGATAGCTTCCTAGGATGAGATGCTGGAGTGCATCGCCCTGCACACGCCCGACATTGACAATACCTCGGACCACATGTCGTGGCGCCTAGAACCCTCTGGCCGCTTCTCCACTAGGTCTCTGTATCACGCCATCGCCCCGTTGACTTCCTCGGAGGCCCTCACTACCGTGTGGGCCATTAGGTTGCCACTCAAAATCAGAATATTCCCGTGGCAATGGATTAGGGGTAGGGTACCTTCAGGGGTGGAGGTGCTCAAACACAATGGCCCTAGATATGGGATTTGCCCCTTGTGCGACGTGATGGAGGAGTCGAATCACATCTTCTTTGCTTGTATCACAGCCCAATTCCACTGGAGTTGCTTTCGTGACGTTGTCGGTGGTAACTGGTGCCATACCAATGTCCTTGACCTCTTCGCGGAGATTCAGTCTGTCCCCTCGTCGGCCCGCCACATTAGGTGGCTGACCATCGGGGTGCTCACGTGGACTCTCTGGACTATCTGCAACAAGCTTGTGATCCAGCATGTGCCTCTCCGACATGCCATTGATGCAATTTTTAAAATGCGTGGTTTCATGCAGCTCTGGCAGCCGCTTAGCCGCTCCTCCATCCGAGACACCATCAACAACATCATCGCCGACCTTTGCTCGATGGCTCTTCGCATGGCGCCCCCGCTTCCGCCGCCACCTCCCGAGCCGATTAGACTATTATGTTTCTACCCGTTGTTGGGTTTGGCTTTGGGTGTGTGTGTTTCTTAGGGCTTGTGGAGTTGTGCACTCAGCGGAACCCTTTGGTGTTGTCTTGTGCTACCTATTTGTGTGTGTGTGTGTGTGTGCGCTGAACCTATGTTGGATGTTGTGATCTGGCGGTTTGCTTTATTTATAAAGCGGGGCAAAGCCTTTTTTGGTATACATCAACATTGATTTATGTCACTTTTCCATACCATGAGCATAATTGATATTCACATTCCAACAACTGGTGTTATACAATACGATATCGACATATAGTATCAAACCATTCGTGAAGTGTCAAAAGTCACTTTGACATAGGTACCAAGCAGTGGCATGAAAACAAAGCCGGAAAAGAGTACATATCCACCAAATAACATGACGGTGTGTGAATGGGCATGTGACATGCATATATAAAGCGTGTATCTAGACAAATAAAGAATGGAGGTAGTAGCCCAAGATAGGACCAGAAAATGTGATGGATGTGAAAACTAAAAGCATTAGGGAATAGGAGATGTCGGGAAAGAGGGCACCAGTGCTCAGTAGAGAATAGGATGATCATGCGCATCTGCATGAAGCATGGCAGCAACTGAGGGCACCAGTTCTTACAGAAGAACACAAAGTTTCAATACAGTTGCGAGTAGTGCCAGTGATAGAAGCACATGTTAGAATTAGCTAGAACCTTCGAGTTGGTTCCCATGTACTTGGTTGATATGGGTTCCTTCGGTTGCGTTCGGATCAAAGGAATTAGCTACAAGGTTCCTAGCTATGGAAAGGTTCATACACAGTGGCCATTTACAGGAATCTACACATCTGGTCGGAGCCAATTTTTGGGCGGAGGTCCGAGGCAGCCACAATGTGGGAGAGAAGTACAGCTCCTTTAGAATACTTCATGCCTTAACAAAATTCTCATGTTGATGCATGAGTAGTACAGCTCCTTTGCTTGTCTCTCTAGAAAATTTCCAGTGAACCGAACACCTCGTTTCCTCTGTTTGGAGAACTGCAGGAATGCACTGTACATGCCACCGCATTCTTGTACTTTTTTACGTTCCTTTTTGTTTTCTTATTACATGTGTATCGAACAAGGCCTTACCTTTGACTTGAAGATCAAGCTGATATTGTAATCCCTTGTATATATACAGGGCACCCTAGGTTTCGCTCCATTCCAATGGAATCGGCTCACAAGCGTCGCTTCGTGGGACCTTGAAGCGATGACTAAGCTAGCCACTGTCATTGAGCTCTTGTCAGGCAGATTCGCGCCATGCATATTTTCCGAAGCGGAAGCAGTGATACTTACTACTCCCTCCATTCGCAAATTTAATATGGTTTGGCTATTTTAATATAGGCTCATACGAGCTAAAAGGAGTCAACTAACGCAGTAAAATGTGTCTATATACATCCAAATCATAACAAAATTACTCCCTTCAATCCATACTAGTTGTTGTACTAAATCAACGACAATTAACATGGACCGGAGGGAGTAGAACATCTTAATTATATGGTACACTAATTTTCAGTCTCTAGTAGAGTCTTATGGCAAGCTTTCGAGAAGTACATTGCCTGTGGCGTCTGAAGGCCTGAAGTATCTCTGATGTGGCATGGAAGAAGACTCTATCTCCATCTGACCATCATACCTGAAGTATCTCAAAGATTATGTCATATACCTTGTGTAAACCGAAATCATTTTCACATTGCTAGGTACATGTACTAGTTTACAAAGTAATGGCATCAGATGGAAGAAGAAAAAAAGTACACATCCACCAACATACCTGAACCCGTCCACATATGGCATGCATATATACCACACCAAGTAGCAGCAAGCTCAACAATCTACCACTGATGAGAAGACGGGAGGTGAGAGATCGAGGCTAGAAGTATTAGGGAGTAGGAGACACCAGGAAAAGGGACACTTGTGCTCAGTGGAGAGCACGGTGAGCCACAATTGCCGCAAGTAGCGTATCTGCTCACCAAGGCACCGGTGCCCAATATGGAGAACACAACAGTTCAATAATAAACATGCATGACACTTAAACTATTTGTGCCACAACTCATAGCAGTTGCTACTCAACCCTGTTAAATCTTATCCGCCTCCAAAAGTACAAGATTTAGCTAATTCTCTGTAACTAGTAGAGTGGCCCGCTCAATGCGCGGGCTACAAATGTAATTTGAATAGTCAATATCTCGCCTTGTATCTTGAGAACATGATTTTCGAATTGTCTAAATAAATTAGGACCAAATTTGGTGATAGAACCACACCTTGAACATATGAAGGCTAGGTGACTTGTCTAAATAAATTAGGACCAAATTTGGTGATAGAACCACACCTTGAACATATGAAGGCTAGGTGTCGACAGTAGATAGAATATAACCTCTGAATTACGCCCGCAATCTAGAACAGTTATCTCTAGTAGAGATGAATAAATGTTTCACAGTTATCTCTAGTAGAGATGAATAAATGTTTCACGAACAAGAGATTGCTTGCCTAAGATCCATTATATTGCCTTGTATTTAGCCACATTAGCTTCTGTCAGCCAAATAATATAAAGATCTAGATCGATATCTCACTCATAGAGCAAGAGGAGTCCTAACAATCTGAGAGATGAAATTCAAATACATGTTTTAATGCACACATTTCTATTCTTGCAGTTGATCTAGATCGATATCTGACTCGTAGTAAAAAATGTGCCAATCTATCTGACTCATAGTAAAATGCATGCTTACTATAGATAGCATCACACTCAACCAGGGTGTAAGGACAGAGTTCACCCATCATGTCAAGACACACACAGATTCAGAGTGAACTTTCAGCTCTGATTCAAATCCTGAGTCAACTCTGATTCAAATTCTGAGTTCAGTATGCTCCTATTTATTGCCAGGCCACTTTTCGCTTGGCACAAAATGTACACTCCTTTTTTATCCATGCCACAAACAACTTCTCAACTAGTCAGTCACATCACGAGTTCCCTCACATGCATCACATTAATCTTTCTTCCTACTACTCCACAAGCACCAAAGAAAAGGTGCACAAGTGATCTTCAATACAGAGCTCTTCACCACCACCTCCTTTGCGTTACTGCAACTGAAAGCACACGGCTGACTACCTGAGATCTTATTTCCTCCATTTCCAACATCTACAGCCTCACATCAGGAACAAATGTGCAACAACATCTTTACATAGCTTGGTTCTTATATTGTAGTTTGAGGTACACAGCATGTCCACTATTCCTCTCTTTGAAATTCTGCGAGATTCTACAGCTACGCTATATGCGACAGTCAGTATTTGCATGCCTGGACTGAGATTTAACTAAATAGGTGACACGATATTCAGTACAACTAAGAAAATACCGCATTCCCTTAAATGTGAAGACCAAGCTTGGATAAGACATCATCTCTTGTCTAAGGTAACAGTCTTCGACATCTTCATTCTCAAAAAGCAAATAGTATAAAACAGAGAATGATAGATAAAACCCACCTTACTATCCTACACAAATATCCCAAGGGATAAAGATGCCTTGAACATATCTATAGATATTGCTAATATAGAATAAAATTAGCTAAATGGTATGGCAGAAGTTAACATGGCAATGCCGACACCCTTTCTAAGATTACCTTCATTAACATAAGTTCCTTTATATTATACTGAATGCCCTCTGCTTTTCAGCAACGTGCCATAGAAGCATCAATTCACCTCCCCTGTACAAACTTCAGGGCCTTTGAAATGTCCATTACATAGTTGCTACACTACTGCTGCATTATTAAGTTTTGTGATCAGATGCCCAAAAAGTAACAGCTGATAGGCCATACAAAAATATAAGAGAAAAAAAAACTGATACAAACTACTAGTAAAAAACAACCAGCCTTCACAGCAATTAATATCTCATAAACAAAGCTACGGCAGGAAGACCAAAGATTTTCAGCTTAGAAGAAACAGAGCAGCAATCAACATACTAGATCCAAACTGCATTTAAAACTGTGGTCAACACACTGTGGTCATAACAAATCCAAAATTGTTCTCCACGAAAAAAGAAGTCCAAAATTTTCATCCAGAGGGAAATTTTGAGACTTGATGTCATCTTCATTGCCAAAATGAGAACCTTCTTTCACAGAAAGAGATTAAGGATGGCACTGAAATCTGCAATAGCCATTTGAAAACACAAAGATACAGATACACTCACCGATACTTGAAAGCATTTGCAGAATGCCCTAACATGTGATCTCACACTCTCTGGGTTCCAATATGTGTGTCAGTATGACACGAGGATGGACATACAAAGACTCACAAACCAAATTTCATCCTGGATTAGCATATCTAACAGACATACTATAGAAGACAACCATCACTCAGTTAGGCCAAGATCACCATCTAGTAATTAATAACAGCCTAACACGCAGAGTGATTGCCATACCAAGTTTCATACTTGGTTCAGGTTGTTCATGCAAATCTGAATCTAGTGGGCACTTCCCCTCTGCAAGCATCGGCATAGTCTTCAGCCAGGTGGGGTGCAGCTTCCTTGTGAGGACATATGAACTTGTCCATGAATACCTTCTCACTGATACAGAGTATACAATAGTAGTCCCGGTCATGGCCTAGAAATCCATTTTCCTTGAGATACCTTACAACATAGTAACGGGGCCTGAGGCGGCCCTCTAGACTGTAAGTGAGCATTATCGGTCGGTGAGCAATGTATGCTGGTTCCAATCCCACCTCGGAGAAAAGGAACTTGTATTTGCTCAGCAGCGAGTCCTCGGACCTCGTCAGCAACGATGGAGCCTTAGAAAAAGCAGCGCCCACATCAGCATCGGACCACCTGAACATTTTCTTCAAGTGCTCTACCTTGGCGGTGATTTTCTCCTCGCTGAGGAATGCAACAGCTTGCAGCGCATGTCTGAACATCCGTGATCCACGGGGTACACCAAGAAGACCTTCGGCGCATGCCGCTGCTGCCCGGATGCGTTCCGTGCTGATGTTGAGCGGCGATGGTGAAAGCACGTAGAGCTTGGCAATATCGCAAGCACCTAGCCCGCACCCACGCAGGAAGGCGACATTGGGCTTGACCACCCGCTCGAGGTCGGAGGAGAGAACGGAGCCGCTCTTGAGGGCTCGAAGGAGGCTCTCGGAGGAGCCGAAGAGGGGCAAGCAGTACTGCAGCCCGGCGATGATGGATCTGCAGCGGAAACTGACGCCGGTGAGCGATGCGAGGCGCGCGATGTCAGAACGCGAGAAGCCGAGGCCGGTGAGCTCCGCCACATTGGGGGCCAGGGTTCTCTCCACTTTGGCGCAGAGGAGCTGCGGGTCCTTGGCGACGACGGCGGCGACATCGGCGCCGGAGAGGCCGAGACCGGCGAGGAAGGCGAGGACGGCGTCGGGGTTGGCTGGGGACTTGAGGTGGGAGATCCTGGGGGAGGCCTTGCGGGCCTGCGCTGGGGTGAGGCCGCAGATGGCGACGAGGTACTCCTCCACGGCGAAGCTGCTAGGGTTGGGGGAAACGGCGGGCGCGGCCGCTGAGAGGAGGCGGTGGAGAGGGGAGATGGTGGAGGTGGCTGGAGACGTGAGGAAATGGGAGAGGACGTGGCTACGAAGCCTCAGCATGGCGCTGCGGCGGCGCGGCGGCGCCGGCGGCGAGGGAGGAGATGGGGAACGACGGCCTGGTGCGACCGTGCGAGTGCGGGAGCGAGAGGATTTGCGTGGTCTGATTCGACCTTTGACGATGACGGAGTGACCCCATGCGTCAGTATCTCCGATAATGGGCTGGGCTGAGCTGGGTCACTCCAAGCCAGGCCGAATGAGCCGGCACGGCACGGCATGGTCCACCCTAAGATAAACGGGCCAGGCACGACCCAGCCCGACCAGACACGTTTAGTATACGGACAGTGTCAGGCTGGCACGCGTGCCGACCTTCGAGGCACAGGCACGACACTACTATTAAACTGACTGGCCCATCGACACATTTAGCCATCAGCCCACCTATTATTAGCATATTGAATTGTCTATTTGACCTATAAAAAAATCATAAATGGGTCGTGAGTGCCGGCATGCATGCCCAGCCTCCTGGTCCAGGCACGTCCCTAGACGGGCCACATGCCGGACACGGCCCAATTAACCACGTCCCGACCCGGCCCGTCACGGACCAGGCACACGTGCTAACGGGCCGGCCTGTTAGGCACGACCCAGTTGGTTAGGTTTGGATGACTCATCTATTAATAATATTTTATTCTTCTTATATTTTTAAGCTTCTTTACTTCCTCATTCAACAACACGAAAAGGATTGTTTAAGAAACGCACACATACACACAAAAATATGTCACTGTTTGCTCCAAAAAAAATATGGCACTAAGAACATGATGGAATCAAGCAGGCATCATTCCGACCATGAACTACAAGCGATATCATCACACTAAAACACTTTGAACACGCCCTCCAGCGCCTATCTGAAACCATTATTTGAGCGTAATGCCATGCCATGAGTGTAACAAGTTTCCCCCCTTGGCTTTTCTTATAATAAAAACAGACAAACCACTTTGTCAACTTCAAATAACAGCTACATCACCAATTACGGAAGGTACAACTTCGTTTGGGGTTCCTCCAAGCAATCAATATTAGAATTAAAGCAAGCCAATTTAGAAATCTCATGAGCAATCATGTTTCCTTCCCTATTATAATATTGGAAAGTAGTTCAGGCTCCTTTGATTCAAAGGAATTTGATAGGATTTTTGAAGGATTGAATTACTTAGGAATATTTCCTACATTAATCATTTGATTCATATGATTGGATTTCATGGGAATTTATACGATGAAATTTTTTGTACTACATTTCAAGGAAATTCAACATCCACTCCAAGCCTTTTTTATAAATTTTTTGTTTTTTCTGTGACATCAAACACTCCTTGTTAATTCTATAGCTAGGGTTCAAATGGACATGCCACTCCCATCCTTTACTTTTTCTATTTCTGCGTTTTCAAAATCATGCGAATCAAAGAGGCCTTTCATGGGAAATCACAAGCAACATGATAACAATCTGTCAAATCTCCGAAGTGAATAGGAACATTTTTAGAACCTGCTGGAACCAGCCCCAGAAAGGTACACTGATCGAGATTCATGAAGTGTGATTTCTCATTAAAGAGATAATTGCATCATTTGTCAAATATTTTTTTTCTTTTTTTTTGAAACGAGGCAAAAGACTTATCATTTTCATTTATTAAGAAGAAGAGAATTGCTCGGTTAATTAACGGAAAACCGGGCTAAAACCGATACATCACAACCCACGTGACATGGGCACCACCAAACAACCTGGCCATCGACATGGAACAAGCCACAACAGCACATGCCAACGGATGGCCACACGCGCAAGCAACCGACAACTCCGATTTAGACGACGAGCAACACAAGGTAAATAAGCAGGACTTGCGCTGACCACGCCCACCGCAAACGACCACCGAATGTCTGTCATCGTCGCCACTGGACTCGCTCCAACACAGCTCCGACTTCAAAGCAACCCAGCAACCACGGAACAACACCTCGGACACGCTGGGAAGAACCGACTACCGAAGACCACGCCGCGACCCAAGCTCCTCTCAATGCCATCATCGTTGCCAAACAGAAACAAGCGCCCCGCCCCAACCTCAGCAAACCACGCGGTGAAGATGCCGCCATCGACGGCGAAGATGCCATCATCCTCTAGACTCTCAGTCGTAGCCGGCTCCGAGACAATGCCCCCCAAGGAGGAGAAAGACGCGAGGACGCCTCCATCGCCCGATCCAACGGATCTGAGGTTTCCCTCTGGAGCCCAAGCCATGGGGAGAAGGTGGAGCACCTCCACGACGACGCTTCCAAGAAAGACCACGGCACCCGCGGGCGCCGCCGTCGCCGACTCCGGTGAAGACCGGAGCAAGGATTTCTCCCAGAGATGTGCCAACCACCTGCCACCACCGACCGCCGCCCACGAACCACCACCCCTGCCGGGGCCGACTCCAATCTAGTCACGGCCCCCCCTGATCCGCCGCGTCCAGAAGCGCTCCGCCCCCTGGCCGAAGCCGCCACCATCGAACCCGGGGCCGCCGCCCTGGCAACCACAGCCCACCACCGCCGACGACATCACCACCAAAGGAGCCTGACTAGGCCCATCGGTCCGGAGCCCACATCACCAGATCCAGAGGCAAGGGAGGGCTTGACCAGATCGGAGACCTCGCTCCTGGCCTCGCTGCGAGATGGCCGGCAGGCAGAGAAGTCACTGGGAACCGCAGCCTCGCGCAAGGCACATCCCTCCGCCGTCAGATGTGGCCGGAGTCACATCGAAGGATGAGGAGGGGGCACCGCGGTCGTTGGGCCCCAACCACGCCGCAAGGCACGGCCACGCCGACGCCGCCGTCGCAGTTGCGCACCGCACCGCCAGCTCAAACCACGGACAGGGAACTCATAATCAGATTGTGAGTAGGGAGCAGATAATGTGCTTGCTTCAATTTCCTGTTAAACCATATTACTTTGCAAATTCAGCATCAATGGCAACTGAGTAGTGACATTAATCCACCATTATCATTGGAAGCCAATCAATGTGCCTGTTTGCGGGTTGACATGCCACAATGGATATCGATTGTTTAGATGTAAAAGCCTGATCATCTGAAAGAAAATTGAGGTAAGTTGGTAGGAGTACATTTTTAGAATTTCCATGTAGATTTAACTAAATATACTCATTCATCGCTAAATGACTCCAGTAAAATTAAATTATCACGGAAACGTTCCCTTGAACCCTGAGAAATCATGGCTTTTGCATGTTGGATTTTCATAAGCGCAGACATTAAATTGCGCATTCAGCTTTGGAATCGAGATGGGTGTGTGTTGATGGGATGTTACACACGCGTACAATGTGCCTGTTGCAGGAAACTGGTTTGGACCTCTCCCATTTGACAGGTTCAGACCTTTTTTAGAACACCTCAAAAGGGTAGGGTTCCTGCATTTCATTACAAAAGTGAGCTTTGCCCGGTTAATCTAGGATAACCGGACGAAAACCCAATACAATGCACGGTTAATTAAGGAAAATTGGTGAAAAACCACACACACCTACACAGTATACACCGCACGATTAATTAAGGGACAAGCATGCAAAAACCCTGATCACACGATTGATTGAGGGACAACCGTGAAAAAAAAAACCACACGATTGATTGAGAGAGAATCGTGCAGGAAAAAAAAGACCACACGATTGATTGAGGGGCAACCGTGCAAAACAAACGAGCACCCGATTGATCGAGGGACAACCGTGTAAAAAAAAATGACCATACGATTGATTGAGGGACAACCATGCAAAAAAAAGACCACAAAATTGATCGAGGGACAACCGTGCAAAAAACTTGATCACACGATTGATTGAGGGACAACCGTGCAAAAAAAACCACACGATTGATTGAGAGAGAATCGTGCAGAAAAAAACCCGACCACACGATTGATTGAGGGGCAACCGTGCAAAAAAAAACGACCACACGATTGATCGAGGGATAACCGTGCAAAAAAAAACAACCACACGATTGATTGAGGGATAACCGTGCAAAAAAAAAAGATCACACGATTGATTGAGGGACAACCGTTCAAAAAAACCAATCACACAATTGATTGAGGGACAACCGTGCAAACAACCCGACCACACGATTGATTAAGGGACAATCGTGCAACAAAAAACTGACCACACGATTGATTGAGGGACAACCGTGCAAAAAAAAAACGACCACATGATTGATTGAGGGGCAACCGTGCAAAAACAACGGTCACACGATTGATTGAAGGATAACCATGCAAAAAAAAACCGACCACACAATTGATTGAGGGACAACCATGCAAAAAAAATGACCACACAATTGATTGAGGGACAACCGTGCAAAAAAACGACCACACGATTGATTAAAGGACAATCGTGCAAAAAAAACTGACCACACAATTGATTGAGAGACAACTGTGCAAAAAAAAGACCGACCACACGATTGATTGAGGGACAACCGTGCAAAAAAACTGACCACACGATTGATTGAGGGACAACCATGCAAAAAAAAAAACGACCACACAATTGATTGAGGGACAACCATGCAAAAAAAAAACGATCACACAATTGATTGAGGGACAACCGTGCAAAAAATCTCAACCACACGATTGATTAAGGAACAACCATGCAACAAACCCGACCACATGGTTGATTAAGGGACAATTGTGCAAACTCGCCACCCTTGTAGCACAAGGTATACTAGAGCCACTGTTGTTGCATGGCCGCCTAAGACCGCCACCTCGGTGTACATCCACTGTTCGTGGCTGCCGCCCCGACATTCACCGTCCTGACCACAAAGCAAACCTGTACAATTGCCAAAAACCTGCCGCTCCGCAAGTGTCAGGGATTTCAAGGCGGCGCCTCCAAGAAGGTAACGACATAGATGTCGTCACCGCCCGCTCCAAAGGAGCTTGGATTTTCATCCGAAGACCACCAGACATTCGTGTCGGCTGAGGTAGCTCCTCGATGAGGCCTTCAGGAAGGAATGCGGCGCTCGAGGGCGCCGCCGTCATCGGCACAGGTTCAGACTTGAGATGCCAAGTTTCAGTTTCAGAATAACAATCTTATAGACTGAAAAAATGGCCACTTTGGACAGGATTTCAGACTGGAAGGGTTTCGAGCTCTTTGAGATACACGTATGGCCAGCCCACGGCTAGGATACAATTTGGCTGCCGAATCTGTAACGCCCCTGCTTCTATATTAGCCTTACACGAAGTAAACGGCAGAACAAGTGTCCAGATCTTCGGTCAACAGCTATTATTTTCTTCAGACAAGGTAAACATCTACCCCTCCGTTCCTAAATATAAGTCTTTTAAGAGGTTCCACTAGAGAACTACATACGGAACAGTATGTAGTCATCTTGTGAAATCTCTTAAAAGACCTATATTTAGGAACGGAGGGAGTAATACTGTAATTTGCCATGCTTCCAGGATGCAAAGTTCATATCTACATGCGAGATGATTTTCCAGAGATCTTCTTGCTAGGATACCGAAATGATAGATGGATTGTCAAATATTCGGTCACAATCTGTTTTATTTTGTGATTTTTCAAGCATCCATTGTAACATGTTGTGCAGCAGTAACATGAAATTACTTCTGTAACTTGCCAAACACAAGATCAGACCAGGGAGTATGTGAGCACTATACTTGCCATACAATAAAGATCAGACCAGGATGTAGTATGTGAATGAGCATACTTGCATACATACCTGTGCATTCAGCTTTAGGATCAAGATTGGTGTGTGCGCGAACAGAAATGATTCCAAGTTAGCAGACTGTTAACTAGACAGGACACATTTGTTTACAGATTTCTTGATATTGATCAGGAAAGCTATGCTACTTTTATCATTTGCAGGGACGGCTGAGAAATAACAACTTCATGATCTGCTAGTAAAAATACTAACATTCTTGCAAGGAACTACATACTAAACTGAAGGTAATTGTTTTTAATGCATCAAAGAATTGCCTGATCTCACAATTTCTCCATCCCAACATCCGGTGTCAAGTCAACATGACATGAGGATGAAAAAGTTCAAAACCTTGCCAGCGAGGAATGAAAGTATCAGTTTCATCAGGACCTACCAACTACAAAAGTAGCATGCAAGAATAGGAGAGAATATATAAGCATATAGTTACACAACAAACCGTAAAAGCATGAATTACCTAGCTTTACGTCACAGGGAGAAATCTTTGTTGTGCACTATGCATTTTCAAAATACAATACCCTGCTCTTGGTTCATGCAAACATGAATCTCGTGGGCAATTCCCCTCTGCAAGCTGCTGCATAGTCTTCAGCGAGGTGTGGCGCAGCTCCCTTGTGAAGGCATATGTATTGAATTATGTGTAAGCGTCTCTAATCCCCATACACCAGGTATCCACAGGTTATATATTGATTGAGGTTTGGAGTACAAGGCTATGGTTGGATTCTATCTCAACTATAAGAGAGATTACAAAGGATAAGGGATAGAGATAGACTATAAGTTAAACTACCTCTCCTATCTCCTAACACCTCAATGTGGTGCATGATAACAGCCCACAATATTCTGTTTAACACTCCCCCTTAATCTAAACTACGAAGATTTAGATTATGCTTGAATTCTTCAAAGGGCCTTGCAGCTAGAGCCTTTGTAAATCCATCTGCAACTTGATCTCTGGAGGGAATGAAACGAATGTCCAATTCCTTTCTAGCAACTCTCTCTCTCTCTCTGACAAAATGAAAGTCATTCAATATGCTTAGTCCTTGCATGAAACACAGGATTGGCTGACAAGTATGTAGCTCCAATATTGTCACACCAAAGACATGGAGTTTGTATGTTATGTATGCCAAGCTCCTTGCATTGATCTGACCCAAATGACTTCTGCTGTTGCATTTGCTAGTGCTTTATATTCTGCTTCAATGCTTGATCGTGAGACCGTGGCTTGCTTCTTTGCACACTAGGATATTAAATTAGGACCAAAGAATACTGTAAAGCCACCTGTAGACCTTCTATCACCCAGACATCCTGCCCAGTCAGAATCAAAGAAAGCACTAACAAGAGTAGAAGATGACTTGCTGAAAGTTAATCCAACATCCAATGTACTTTTTACATATCTCAGGATACGCTTGGCTGCTGTCATGTGGGATGTGGTAGGTGCATGAAGAAACTGGCATACTTTGTTGACTGCAAAACAAATGTCAGGCCTAGTAAGTGTTAAGTACTGAAGTGCACCTACTAAGCTTCTGTACTTGGTTCCATCCTCTTGATTCAATGGTTGACCTTCTGTAAGAGAGAGTTTTTCTGAACTAGACAATGGTGTTGATGATGGTTTGCAACCCTGTAGACCATCCTTTTTCAATAAGTCAGTTGCATATTTCTCTTGAGAGAGATGAAGACCACCTTCTGTCAGTTTCTTAACTTCAATTCCAAGAAACAAATGCAAATCCCCTAAATCTTAAGTGCAAATTCTGAGTGCAAATCTTTCAAAAGTGTTGTTACTGCTTCATTGGAGGAACTAGTAACAATAATGTCATCCACATATATAAGCACAAAAATGAAGATATGTGACTTATTATAAATAAACAGTGATGTGTCAGATTTAGAGGGAGCAAAACCAAGTGCTTGCAACTTAGAGCTCAAACGAGAATACCGTGCCCTTGGAGCTTGTTTCAGTCCATACAAAGATTTATCAAGCCTGCACACATGGAATGGTTTGTTTTTATCCTCAAACCCAGGAGGTTGCCTCATATAAACTTCCTCTTCCAGAACACCATGAAGAAACGCATTCTGCACATCTAGCTGTCTAAGACTCCATCCTCTGGATACAGCAATGGACAGAACACTCATAATCTATGCCATACCTTTGCTTAAATCCTTTTGCAACAAGCCTAGCCTTGTAACGATCTATGGTGCCATCGGACCTTTTCTTTATCCTAAATACCCATTTGCAGTCAATCACATTTTTACCTGGACGTGACGGAACCAAATGCCACGTATGATTTTTATGAAGGGCATGAACTTCTTCATCCATAGCATTTTTTCATACAGGATCAGCAAGAGCTTCACTAACTGGTTTTGGTTCTCCTGTAGACGTGTGTGAAACAGCGAAACCATACTTAGTCTTGTAATTAATAGGATGTAAAGCACTTGATTTGAGGCGTGTACGGCTTACTGCAGTAGGCGAAGAAGCAAAAGATCCTGTAGTCGGTCGCTGCACATCAGGGTCACCAGATCCACCTGATCTAGCTGATCCCGATGCAGCAGAAGTGCCCATGCCCGCCGGATCCTCTGTGGCAGGAGAGCGTGACGTGAAGAAGGAGCGCGCCACAGAAGATCCGGGCAGGTCTGGCGCATCGGACCCGCCTGGCGTGGGTGCAACAGCGGACGTAGCCCTCCTGGCATACGTGCGGGGGACAGGCACGAACCGCCCAATGGGAGAGAGCGGCGCAGTCGGCCTGTCCGCCAGGGGCGGGCCGCCAGGCTCAGACGCGGCACCAGGCGCTGAGGGGGGCACCGATCCCGTGGCAGATCCGGGTGTAGACTGCTGCGCAGTGTCGGGCGCCGATCCCTAGGTGGATTGCATCAGATTTGGAGGGGCTGCACCTAAAGCGTTTTGTACATTGTTTGGAGCAAAAAATTCATCATCTTGGACACCATGATCGGATCTGATACCATATTGAATTATGTATAAGCGTCTTTAATCCCCATACACGAGGGATCCGCAGGTTATATATTGATTGAGGCTTGGAGTACAAGGCTACGGTTGGATTCTATCTCAACCATAAGAGAGATTACGAAGGATAAGGGATAGAGATACACTATAAGTTAAACTACCTCTCCTATCTCCTAACACCTCAATGTGGCGCATGATAACAGCCCACAATATTCTGTTTAACAATATGTACTTCTTCATGAAATCGTTGTTGCTCACTAAAACTGGAGAAAAGAGCAAAAAGGCACCACGAAGAGTTACATCGAAAAGGTGCAGTTTCCCCCACTTGAGTATATTAATCAGACGGGCAAAAATCCAGATGATTACAAGCACCAAAGAGGCACCACGAAGAGTTCGTCGGGGTGTGAGAGGGGGGGGGGGGGGGGGGGGGAGAGAAGAGCATCCCCCAACAAAGACTACGACGAGAGAGCCACCAGCCAAGAATCCACATGGGATCGACAATTTTCTTGGCAGCCGGCCACTCCACAGCAGCGCATCTTCACAGCAGCAGCTGAGGGCCCGAACAAGAGAAGGACGCTGCCCCTGAAACACGACAGCATTCCGGTGTTTCCACAAGTGCCAGCAGCAGAGCATGGAGAATTCAGCTGCAGACCGAACCACAAAAGCAGCATCAGAGCATGGTTACATATGCCCTCACGATCAATATAGATATATACTGCTATTATGGGATAAAATTAGCTAAAAGATGACATGGTAATGTCATAACCCTTTTTAAGGTTACCATGACTTAAGTTCCTTATTGTATGAAATCTCCTCTGTTTTTAAGCACCATGCTACAAGCATCAATTTGCTTCTCCAGTACAAATACAAGGGCATTAGAAATTTCTGTTTACGTAGTGATATACAAGTAGGCTTTCAACAAAATTGCTACCAACCTACTCCCTCCGTCCCAAAATTCTTTTCTTACATTTTCTAAATATGAATGCATCTAGATACTAAAACATGACTAGATACATTCATATCTAGACAAATTCAAGATAATAATTTTGGGACGGAGGGAGTACTATTCAATTATTCACTTTCAAGATCAGATTCCCCTAGAAAAGTATCACCCAGAAGGCCATCCAAAACTACACGAGACAAATAAACGAAAACTGATACAAACTACTAGCCAGAAACATAAATACTACTTCTCACGGAAATTTGAGACTTAATATCATCTTCATGGTCAAAATGAGAACATTCTTTCATGAAAGGTAGATGGAGGGTTGCATTGAAAACTGTAGTGGCCATTTCAAAACACAAAAAGTACAGAGTGTGCAGAAATACTACTCACTGATACTTCAAAGAATTGACAGGATGCCCTGATCTCACACACTCTTAGTTCCAATATGTGTGTCAAACTGTCAATATGACACCGGGAAGAACAAGTTCATACAAGTGCGATGATTTCTTCTCTACTGAATGACATGATGAACATACCCATTTCATAATAAAGAGATACAAAATGGGCAGAAATACTCATTGATGCTTCAAAGCATTTGTAGGATGACCCTGATCTCACACACTCTTAGTTCCAATATGTGTGTCAGTATGACACGAGGGAGGGCAAGTTCATGCTTCACTAGTAGAAAACAGACCTTTCGTCCCAAGCATTAGTCCCGGTCTAGTTACGAGCCGGTACTAAAGATGCTATTAGTCCCGGTTCGTGCTGGCTCCAACGGGTAGGAGCAGGGCGACCTTTAGTACCAGCTCGTAAGGGGTCTTTAGTACCGGTTCATGTCACGAACCGGTACTAAAGGGGGTGTGGCAGGCTTTTGGTCAGACTTGGGCCCCGCGTGCCTCTTTAGTACCGGTTGGTGGCACGAACCGGTACTAAAGACTTCCTATATATATATATATGCTTCGTCCGCAACTGATCGAAGGGGCTCTCATTTCTCTATTTTCTCTCCTGTTCTTCTTCTTGCTCGAAGCTCATCCTCCATTTTGCCAAGGATTTGTCAAGATTTGAAGGCACCCCATCTATCCAAGTGTTCACAAAGGTTAGCAACTTTGCCCCTTCATCTCTCATTGCTAGATTAGCTTATGGTATGCTCAAAGATATGTGATTTGTGGGTTTTAGCTAGGTTTTGAGGGAGTGATCATTATGTGGGAGTTTATTTGATTTATATGCAATTTGAGCTCAAATTAACTTGTTATGTTGCATATGTGTAGGTGTGGTTTATTTGGTGCCTTACCATCCCCGTCCTAACCACCGTCGATCGTTCGCACCGTCTTGTCGCGGCACCGGCCACCTTGGTGAGCCTCTTATTCTTCTTAAAACCTTTTTGTTAAAAAAAATTACGTGTATGATTTAGATAGCTGCGTGTACGATTTACTTACTTGTATTATTGTTAGTTATTCTATAGTGTCATGGTTATGGTATCCGTCCACGTCGGCCCTCGTCCAGTCTATGATTCAGATGTGGTATGTCGTTATCTTTTATAACTATTTCACACATCATGTAATGTCTATGACAATTAATTATGCCACCAAATTGACGTAGATGTTTTTATCTATACGAAGTAGTTAAACCAGAAATTCCAACCGACTATGCAATTCTGCTCGAGAAATCAACACAAGCTGAAAAAGAAATTGATCATTTGAAAGAAAAATTGAAAAGAACTGAAGATGAGAAGATGAGATTGGAGTTGTATGTTGCCGATATCGTCGATGATCACAAGAACAAGATGGCTGGAATGTGCTTGAAGCTTAGAAAGATTAGAAAATATGCCATTGATAAAGAGGCTTGGTATCATTATGCCGTTGGCTCAATTGTTACCTTAGTTGCGATTATGATCGCATTTGTTGTTGCATTTACATGTTTTAGATAGTTGTATGTTGTTTTATGAGATGTATGTATGAACTATAAGTATCTATTATTTGCAGTAATAACATTTGGTCACTGCTAGCTCTACTTTGGTTGTAATGTGATGATGAAGTTGTATTAATTTGGTCACTTCGATGTTGTGTAGTGAACATGAGCCGACAATGAATGTATGATGACCGACTAAGTCCAGGGTTCCTTAATGGCTTGCATGATTTTATTCGTATGGCTGAGGCAAACAAGCAGAATGGTTTCATGTGTTGTCCATGTCGTGACTGTAAGAATGATAGGAATTACTCTACCTCAAAAACCCTTCACTACCACCTGCTGAAGTCCGGTTTCATGTCCAGCTATAGCTGTTGGAGCAAGCACGGAGAAAGAGGGGTTATAATGGAAGATAATGAAGAAGAAGAGGATGATAACAACTATCCTTTCGCCGATACAACAATGGGGGAAGCTGAAGAAGAGGCATCAGATGAGCCCGTTGATGATTTGGGTCGGGTCATTGCTGATGCAAAGAGAAACTGCGAAAGTGACAAGGAGAGGTTGAAGTTGAAGCGCATGTTAGAGGATCACAAGAAATTCTTGTATCCAAATTGTGAAGATGACCAGAAAAAGTTGGGTACCACACTGGAATTGCTGCAATGGAAGGCGAAGAATGGTGTAACTGACAAGGGATTTCAAGAATTGTTGATAATGATAAAGAAGATGCTTCCAAAGGATAACAAATTGCCTGAAAGTACGTACGAAGCAAAGAAGGTTGTTTGCCCTATAGGATTAGAGGTGCAGAAGATACATGCATGCCCTAATGACTGCTTCCTCTATCACGGTGAGGAGTACGAGAATTTGGATGCATGCCCGGTATGCGGTGCACTGCGCTATAAGATCCCCCGCAATGACCCTGGTGATGTGGAGGGAGAACGCCACGGGAAGAGGGTTCCTGCCAAGGTGATGTGGTATGCTCCTATAATACCACGGTTGAAACGTTTGTTCCAAAACAAAGAGCATGCCAAGTTGTTGCGATGGCACAAAGAAGAACGTAAGAAAGACGGGATGTTGAGAGCACCCGCTGATGGGTCGTAGTGGAGAAAAATTGAGAGGGAGTTCGATGAAGTATAGACATGACCCGGGACCCCTTCCGATCAATGATCAACATCGGAGTCGTGGACACCCATATTGACCCCTATACGCACACGAATGAATATTCGAGTGAACCTCCGGTTGCCGTGTGCTATTCTTGTTGCCTCGCGATATGTTACAATTACCCGAGGTGAGACATGTTGGCATCCCCGTGGATCAACACCTTCTCCACTATGCAAGTTACCTCATTGCCGGTATTGTTCTCTTTTCTCGTTCCCGTGTTCCAGCATCCCCGTGATCAAATCACAAATTGTCTGGCTAGACGATGATGGATACCGTAACACCAAGAGGGCCTAGAGATATCTCTCCATCGTCGGAGGACCAAATCCCAATCTTGAGCTATCAAGTTACTTGACATACTTTTTCATGAACCCGTAAGCCGCCGTAATAGCCACCCATTTATGGATGACGTTTAACAAAACCCAAAGTTCATGAAGCAAGCATGAAGAAACTCGATACTCTCATTGTCTAAGGAATTACGCAAACGTTAACCATCTCTGTGTTATTAACCATTAACTTGTGACGAATGTATCTCATAGCATAACATCAATTCGGATCGATTCAACACAAGTGTTCTACCAACATCGTGCCCTCAAAATTGCCGGCATAGCCATGCCCATGATCAGGAAAACAGGATCATGATGCAATACTTGAGCCAGTCTTAGAGGCTAGACTAGGAATTCAATTTACCGTTTATTATACCACACGTGCACATGAGTTTCCCTCCAAGTCTCGTGGTTATTGTAGACTCGAGAATCATTGCAGTTATAGCATGGAACATAAACTTTCATTACAAACTTGGAGATACAAAATAATTGTTCTTACTGCCTCTAGGGCATATCTCCTACAGTCACAACCTTTTCAGAGTTCATTTGTATTGTTTTTCAAACTCGAGATATGACATTTCAAATGTCATTTAATCAAATTGTCTTATACAGCAGTTTAAGTTGTTCAAACATGCATGGAAATGCCATAAACAGATTCTTTATATATTTTTGATATTTTTTCATATATTATTTATTTCCATTGGAGTCATAGATTTTTTTTCTATGATTTTCTAAAGTTTACGAGTTTTTTTGAAAATAATAATTAATAATGAATTAAAAAAACTTTAGTACCGGTATGAACCACGCACGGGTACTAAAGGTCCACCGCCCTGCGCATTTTTTGGGGAGGACCTTTAATAGCGGCGCGTGGCTTGCAACAGTACTAAAGGGTCTTTAGTACCGGCGCGAGCCACGAACCGGTACTAAAGGTCCTCCCCATATAAATAGTGTCGCCCTCGTCCCGGGCCGAGCCATGCACCGGGAGAAGTTGATTTGTGCCGCCAGGCTGACGAAATCCTTCGTCGACGCCGCCCGCCGACCCGACGCCGTGCGCCGCCCCGACCCCGCCACCCCGCCGCCGCGCGCTGCCTCGACGTCGCGCGCCGCCCAAACGCCGCCGCCCCGCCGCCGCCCGCCGCCCCGGCAGCCCCCACCCAACTCCGGCTCCGGTGAGTGCCCAGCCGCCCCCTCCATTTTTCCTGTTTTTTCTGTTAATTTAGTTAGTTTTCTTAGGTTATTGGGTAGTATTAGGTTATTAGGTTAGTTAATTAGTTAGTTAGTTTAGTTTAGTTAGTTAGGTTAGTTTAGTTTAGTTAGTTAGTTTAGTTTAGTTAGTTTAGTTTAGTTTAGTTAGTTTAGTTTAGTTAGTTTAGTTAGTTAGTTTCTTATGTTATTAAGGTATTAGGGTATTAGGTTATTAGGTTAGTTAATTAGTTAGATTAGTTTAGTTAGTTAGTTAGTTAGGCTCTTAGGTTATTTCAGTTAGTTAGGTTCGTTTAGTTTAGTTAGTTAGTTGGTTAGTTAGGTTATCAGGTTAGTTTAGTTAGTTTAGTTAGTTTAGTTAGTTTAGTTAGTTAGGTTAGTTTAGTTAGTTAGTTAGTTAGGTTATTAAGGTATGTGTTAATTTTGCCGTGTAGTGTTTGGAAAAAGATCATAGAAAAAACCCATCACGGTCGTCAATGAAAACCGAAGTTAAAGTGGAAAAAGATGCAGGTAATTGAGTAGTACTACTAGGTCCACGCATCTCTTTAATTCTAGTTTCAATACTATTATCATGCTTGATTATTAATTACCTTACTGATTTTATTCTTTTGCAAAGTGCGCGAAGCAGCCATAGGGAACAAATTTATGTGGATACTTCCTGTACGAGAACATTCGCATTCAGACCGAAGGCCGTATACGTCGCGGAGGAGCACGTGAAAGACAACTCGAGGTGTGACAGATGGTGTCGAAGCTCTCACCCGAGAAACGCTTTGTAGCACTTCAAGGGGAATTTGTAGGATTTCTTCTTCGACATGTCCAGAATATATATGGATGTGCAATTCCATTTGTATATATGCTATGTATGAGATATTGTATATTATATTACATATATATATATATATATATATATATATATATATATATATATATATATGCATCAACTTGTGTACTGTTTACGGTATGTAGCAATTCCATTTAGTCCCGACCCTTTAGATTTTTATCCCACATCCTAGTTACAACTGTATGCTCGGCTGCGAAGTTTGAAGTCAAAAACATGTTTTAGGTTTGAGAAACGAAAAAGATAAACGTATTTGTACGGATCGCGATGCAGTGATGGATGACTAGATAAGAGGAGCCCGGGTGCATGGGCTCTAATATATGTTTTCGTCGGGATTGGATGTGGATTTTGTGAGCTCATGCATCCGGGTCTCACTATCCTAACTCTTCAAATATGCTTTAAGATCTGTGCTACACTATTAATTTAGTATAGGTGGGGGAGTTGAGGTGGGAGAGCTTGGCGGAGGCCATGATGGCCTGTGATCGGGTGAGGCCGCAGGTGGCGACGAGGTACTCCTGCACGGCAAAGCTAGGGCTTGAGGAAACGGCGGGCGCTGCAGCCGAGAGGAGGCAGCGGAGAGGGGATTCGGTAGAGGTGGCTAAGGGAAGATGGGCGAGGATGGAGCGTCGCAGCAGCCGGATTATGGCGCCGATCTAGAGGGACGGCGGTGGCGTGTGAATGGCCGGGAAAGCACGACGGCTGGTTCTTGCGTGGTGTGGATGTGGTTCAACACCAAGTGGCTTCGTGCTGCATGTGATGATGATAGAGTTAACAAGATTGAAGCGATTGTTTAGTAATTGTTTGGATAAGATAGTTATAAACGCAAGACTTTAGCAAATCGGTTTTCAGAGGATTTTTGGCGAAACCAGTTTTTGTTAGTTTTTCGGTTAAGGTATAAGTAGTCTATAAAACATCTTGTTTGGACTCATTGGTAAACACGTACGTTATGCAGTTTTGAGTGTCGCCTCACTCGTCGAATTCCTTCACAACCGGCCGGCGTTGCACTTGCACACAATCGAGGCTTCGTCACATTCTCGTGTTATGCTGGTGGATGAATGTGCCAATGGAGATGACCATGTAGAAGACGTCCACTTGGTCGAACCTTGCCGGCGGAGCTCACCATCTCTCATCTCTTGCCGCCGTTCGTAGCAGCCTATCTTGATGATGTCGTCATCACTGTCATAGTAACCCCGTGGCCACCAACACGGTTAAGGAACAACAACAACAACAACAATAACAACAACAAAGACACGGACAACGCGCCGATGCAGAAGATAGAAGGAGACGGCGAATGTGATGCTAACCATGGATGAGAAGGATGCTGATGGAAACGCCAGCGTCTAGCCGACACCTTCATGTTGTGGTGTGTGTGCCATACCATCTATGAGCCCGTTTCTATCTATAGGATGTGGAACAGGGGGTACAAACAGGCCCCCGGTGCACTAAACTGTTGGCAACCACAGTTGTTCGTTCAGGTGTCACTGGATGGTCCTTCTCAAGTGTAAGATGATACTCTCTCCATTCCATAATGTAATGCATATAAATATTTTAAAAAATCAAACTTCATCAGCTTTGATCAAGTTTGTGAAAAAAATAATTATATCTAGAATGCCTAACATATATCATTGGATTCATCATAAGACGTAGCTTCATATTATATATATTTGGTATTACAGATATAAATTGTTTTGTCTATAAACTTGGTTAAAGTTGTCAAAGTTTGACTTTTCAAGAAATCTATATCCATTACAAAGGTTGAGTCTGGATGTCTCATGTCTGGATCGACAACAACACCACGATCCAGCAGTGTGTGTCACAAGTGTTAAACCAACATGACAGTTGAGACGGAAGACGAATTTCTCGGGCTACACAAGATCTGTCACGACTGGTTGTTAGCACTAGATTATCTTGTAACCGTAGCTAGTTGTCATCTTTATCTTCTCTCTAGATTCTTTCTTGTATCTCAAGTTGTAATCTGTTCAACAACCTGTATGCACATTAGAGATAAGCCTCTGCTATATAGCACAAAGGCTCGGCTCCCAACGGAGTATGACGCTTACCGCAATTTCCACATGGTATACAAAGCCTAGTCTCTTCCATCGCATCCAATCTCCACCAAATAGCTTCGGCATGTCCTCCTCCAGTGCCTCCCAAAACGGCCTGAGTGGCCAGATCACGGAGAGGCTCATCCGAAGCAACTACGTGCTCTGGCGCGCCTAGATCACGCCCCAGCTCTGAGGTGCGGGGTTCTTTGGCTATGCCGATGGAACCGTGCTGGAACCTGTCCCGGTGATCATCACCAAGGACAAAGACGGGAAGGAAGAAACGTTGCCAAATCCTCTCCATCAGGTCTGGATCAGGGAGGACCAACATGTACTCGGGTATCTTCTAAACAATTTGTCGAAAGAGGTCCTGGTGCAGGTAACTTCAATTGCCCGTGCACATGATCTCTAGATTGCACTTGCAAACATCTTCTCCTCGCAGTCCATCGCCCGCGTCAACAACGTGTGTATCGCCTTGGCGAACGCACGGAAGGGGCAGCAGTCGACGGCGGCTTACTTCGCGCACATGCGCGCTCTTGCTAATGAGCTAGCCGCCGCGCAAAAACCAATCAATCCTGATGAACTGGTGTCTTACATCCTCTCCCGGCTGGACATGGAGTACCAGGCGCTCATGTCTGCTCTCGACGTGCGCACCACACCGGTCTCCCTCAAAGATCTCTTTGCCATGATGAGAAATTTTGATCGGAGGGTGGCCCTCTTCCACGGCTTGGGCAATGGCGTCGGCTTCAAGTCCTCCGCCAACGCAGCTTGTGGCCGCGACGGCGGCTCCTCAAGGTACCACGGAACAAGGGCAAGAACAGCTCCAATCCTTGTGGTGGCGGCGGCAACACCGGGCGGCCCTCCTCCAACAACAACAGGGGTCGCCGGAATGGCTCCAACAAAAACTGTCATCCTGATGCGGTCCGCTGCCAGATTTGCAACAAGATGGGCCACTCTGCCAAAGACTGTTGGTACAGGTTCGAAGAGGACGAAGACTCATCACAAGATGAGAAAGTAGTCGGCGGAGCAAAAGCATCCTATGTAGTCGACACCAACTGGTACGTTAACAGTGGCCCTACCAACCACATCACTAGTGAGTTGGAGAAAGTAATGATGAGGGAGAAATGTCAAGGCCAGGAACAAATCCACACCGCAAACGGAGCAGGTATGAGGATTCAGCATGTTGGTCATTCAGTAATAAAAACCCTCATCGAAAATTGCATCTTAGAAAAATCTTGCATGTTCCTAATGCATCTATGAATCTCCTATCCGTTCATCGCATTGCCATTGACAACAATGTTTACCTTGAGTTTCACCCCTTCTTCTTTTTGATCAAGGATCAGGTCAGGAAGAAAACTCTCTATCAAGGTAGATGCGTTTGGGGGCTTCACCCGTTGATTCCCAAGCTTAGGAGATCCAATAAAGGAGCATATGGTGTCACCAAATTATCTTCAGCTCGATGGCACGATCGATTAGGACATGCATCTTTTTGTTTAGTTGAACGAGTGCTTAGGAAAAATAAGCTCCCGTATGTTGGTGAGTGTAATCTTGAAACAATTTGTGATTCTTGTCAAAAGGCTAAAAGTCATCGATTACCATATCCCACATCTACTAGTGTTTCCACCAAACCTTTGCAACTCATTTTTTCTGATGTTTGGGGTCCTGCCCCTAGTTCTGTTGGTAGACATACCTATTATGTGAGTTTCATTGATGACTATAGCAAATACTCTTGGATCTATTTTCTCAAGAAAAGATCCGATGTTTTTCAAGTCTTTCACAATTTTCAAGCACTCGTTGCTGTCCAATCCGATTGAGGAGGGGAGTATAAGAAATTAAACTCCTTCTTCCAAACACTTGGCATCTCACATCATGTGTCCTGCCCTCACGCCCATCAACAGAATGGGTCTGCTAATGCAAACACCAACATATTGTTGAAGTTGGTATTTCTCTTTTAGCCGGTGCCTCCATGCCTCTAAAATTCTAGGATGAAGCCTTTCTTACTGATGTTCATATTATTAACAAGCTTCCTAGCCGTGTGATTAATAATGAAATTCCCATAGAAAGACTCCTCCACACCAAGCCTGACTACACTTCACCTCGTGTTTTTTTGGTGTGCATGTTGGCCCAACCTTTGACCATATAACAATCGCAAGCAGTGTGTGTTTCTTCATTACTAGGAGAAAGCCTAGTAGTAGCGCTGGAAATATCCTTACTAGTAGCGCTGGGACCAGCGCTACTGCTAAGTCGCTACAGCTAAAGTGTAGCAGTAGCGTGTGTTAGCCCGCGCTACTGCTATACATGCTTAGCAGTAGGGCTTTAGTAAAAAGCGCCGCTGGTAGTTACTAGCAGCACACCTCTCCGCTAGCGCTACTAGTATTATTACGTATTTCTTTTTTTATGTCGTATATTTATACGCCACTATACAAGTTTTCATATAGTATCATCATAATACATCATTGTCATATAACAACTCCTCCTCATCATCATTTTCATCAAACAGATAACTAGATTTCAAAAACCTTACAAGTCCAGACCGAACTGCTAGACCGAGACCAATAATGATAAAACTATTAAACCTTAAACTAGAGCTTAATCTTACTACAATACTATTAATGAGCAAAATCTGTTGGTGCGGAATCTGATGGTGGTGAGGGCATTCTTGGCGGAAGTATCCCGACAACACTTCCCCATCGGGCTCTTTGAGCCAGGCATGAAGATTTCACTTGTTGTAGTGCCCATTCCATAACCAAGTGGGGACTACTCTGAGGTGGCATCCGAGCCCGTTCTGCAGCGTTGGCCTCCGCGAAGATAACGCCTGCTGGAACTTGTAGTTGTGTTTGGGCATAACTCTTGCACTCCTTGACTTCAAACTCTTAGTGACTACACTGAGTCTTCCGAAATGTATCCTCCGCCTCTTTCAGCTCCCGCATACAATCTCTCCATCCGAACACTGCATCGTCAATCCTTTTTCCCCGCGCCAGCAACTTCCTTCGCCACTTCAACTCCTCTTCACGAGAACGTCTAGGAGCCATGGAATCCCTATAAATTTGGCATGACATTTGCTTAGCAATGGATATATTAAATAGCACACCTTCAAGGGGACATGGAATCCCTGTGAATTTCTCCACGCCAACAAATCTAACCATTTACAGCGTGTTAGACATGGAATCTAACAATGGACATTTGCACAAAGTTTGCAAGTTTAAACAATTTTTACGGTTACGACGTGAAGCACCTTTGTAACACAATTTACAGCATGTGGATGAATTCCGATATGCATCCATACATCCATCTATCCATCTAAATGCATCCGTCCATAACCATCTAAATGCATCATACGTCCATCTAACCATCTAAAGGCATCATACATCCATCTAACCATCTAAAGGCATCCATACATCCACTAACCATCTAAATGCATCCATCCATAACCATCTAAATGTATCATACATCCATCTAACCATTTAAATGCATCCATCCATAACCATCTAAATGCATCATACATCCATCTAACCATCTAAATGCATCATACATCCATCTAACCATCTAAATGCATCCATACATCCATCTAACCATCTAAATGCATCCATTCATAACCATCTAACCAAAAACAGAGGGAGGAGGGAGAAGGGGGGAGAGTGGGAGAGAGGAGGGAGGAAGAGCTACCGTTGCGTGGATGGCCAGGACGGGAGGGATGGGACGGGGGAGGGCCACCGCGTTAGGAGGGCCGGGACGGGGAGGGCCGCCGCGTCAGGAGGGCCGGGACAGGGAGGGTCGCCGTGTGGGGCATACGGTCGGGATGCGGGAGCGCCGCCGCAAGGGAGATAGTGGAGAGGGAGGAAGGGAGGGGCGGCGGCGGCGCAGGGGGAGGAAGGGAGTGAGGGGCGGCGGCGGCGGCGCAAGGAGAGAGGGAGAGAGTGAGAGAGAGGGGCCATGCGGGGCGAAGAGGATATAAGTGCATGGCCCACTTAGCAGTAGCGCGGGTGGGAAACACACGCTACTAATATTATGTTAGCAGTAGCGCTGGTCCGGAAAGATCGCTACTACTAAATCTATCCTGACGGCAACGGTGGGTCAATATTAGTAGTAGCGCATTTCTAGAAGCCCGCGCTACTGCTAAGCATGAGCAGCAACGCTTTTTCTGGACGCGCACTACTGATATGTAGCAGTAGCGCCTCCTTTTATCCAGCGCTACTGCTAAGGTTCTGTGTATAAGGTTTTCCCTAGTAGTGCTTGACTATAGTCCTCTACATAAAGGTGTAAAATGCCTTGACATATCCACCGGCCATGTGTACATCTCTCGTGATATCATTTTTGATGAAACAAAATTTATGTTTGCTGATCTACACCCAAATGTTGGTGCTTTACTTTGCTAAGAAATACTTCTTTTGCCATCTAACCTTACCAATCTTGAACAATGGGATAATGAATCTGATGATCAACTGCTGACTAACCCTCATAATAATGCCCTGAGTGAGTTGTGTGATGATGCAGGAGAAGACAACCAAGAAAATGGTGCAACTAGCGATCAAAACGGTGCAGAAAACGTGCTCACCGAGCGACATTTTATGTGTCCACGATCGGGGGACATATCTACCTCGGGATCGCTACCAAATCTGGCTCCTAATAGGCAATCGGCCTCGAGGTCCACAACGCCAGCCGGGTCTGACCCTACGGCAGACTCACGAGCGCCCGTACACAGCTGCGCCGTGCCTCCGTCCACCACACGGCCGAGTGCGGTTCGGTCCCCCATCGAATCTGGACTACACCAATCCGCAGTGCCCACGTGTACGACGCATGCGAGCCATGTAGTTGAGTCGCGTGTCTTCCTACGTCGCACGCGACAGCCGACCGGCACGGACTCGGAGGTCCCGTAGCGTGATGGATCCGGCGCAGCTCCTCACGGGTCTGGCGTGCGACCCGACGCGGATCCTGGAGTCTCCGACCCATCATAACGCCATGGTGAGGCCAGGGGGTCCGGATCCCCTACGCCCCTGGAGCTCTCGATGCCCCCTAAGTCTGTTGGACGCGCCACAGATGATCCATTTCCATCAGGTGGTTCGACAGACTCAGCTGTAGAGGCTGTGGGAGGATCTTCTACACCATCGCCTCCTGCAACCTGTTATGTGATAGCGCTGCGCACACGTCTCCAACAAGGTGTAATTCAACGCACTAACTATAAAACCAAATTTGGCTTGGCATGTTCAAGAGGTGAACCCAACACGCTCCACGAGGCTTTCAATGATGTCCGGTGGACGAAAGCCATGGAAGAAGGGTGCATGGCACTTCAGCGGAACAAGACATGGCATCTAGTTCCTCCCCGACAATGTAAAAACCACATTGATTGCAAGTGGGTGTTCATGATCAAAAGAAAATCATATGGCACTATTGATCGTTATAAGGCAAGACTTGCTGCAAAGGGTTTTAAACAACGTTATGGCATAGACTATGAGGACACTTTTAGTCTCAGGCAATTGGATGTGCAGAATGCCTTCCTTCATGGTGTTCTAGAAGAGGGGGTCTAGTCTACATGAAACAGCCACCTAGTTTTGAAAGTAAGACTGCCTCTAATCATGTATGCAGACTTGATAAAGCTGTGTATGGATTGAAACAAGCTCCCATAGCATGGTACTCAAGACTAAGTCAAAAGCTTCAATCACTTGGCTTTGTTCCTTCAAAATCTAACACCTCGGTGTTCATTTACAATAAGTCAAACACCTCAATATTTGTGCTCATTTATGTTGATGATAGTATTGTCACTAGCTCATCAAATGAAGAAGTAACATGACTCCTAAAGGATCTAGGTGCTGAATTTGCACTCAAAGACCTAGGAGACTTGCATTTCTTTCTCGACATTGAGGTAAATAAGCTAGAGGATGGTCTTCATCTCTCTCAAGAAAAATATGCAGCTGATCTTGTAAGAAGAGTTGGGTTACAGGGATGCAAGTCTTCATCAACTCCCTTGTCCAGCATAGAAAAGTTATCTCTAGCAGAAGGAGAGCTCTTGAACCAAGAAGACAGTACAAGATACAAAAGTTTGGTAGGTCCACTTCAGTACTTGACACTTACCAGACCTGATATTTCCTTTGTTGTTAACAAGGTGTGCCAGTTTCTTCATGCACCCACAAATGTTCATTGGACAACTGCCAAACGCATAGTCAGATATGTGAAAGATACTATGAATGTTGGTCTCACTTTCAGTAAGTCATCATGCACTCTTGTAAGTGCTTTTTTCTGACTCAAATTGGGCAGGATGCCTTGATGACAGACGGTCCACTGATGGGTTTGCAATCTTCTTTGGACTTAATCTCATATCTTGGTGTGCAAGGAAACAAGCTACTATGTCCAGGTCTAGTACATAAGCAGAATACAAGGCCTTGGCAAATGCAACTGCAAAGATTATATGGGTACAATCTATGTTGAGAGAACTTAGGGTGAAATGCACCCAAGCTCCTTGCCTATGGTGTGACAATCTTGGAGCTACCTATCTGTCTGCAAATCCTATCTTTCATGCATGAACTAAACACATTGAAATTGATTTTCATTTTGTCAGACAAAGAGTGGCAAATAAACAACTGGAAATTCGCTTTATTCATTCCAGAGATGAGGTTGCATATGGCTTCGTCAAGGCGTTACCCACCAAAAGCTTTGAAGAGTTCAAGCGTAATCTCAACTTGAGAAAGTTGTGATTAAGGGAGGATGTTAAACCAATATGACAGTTGACACGGAAGACGAATATCTCGGGCTACACAAGATCTTTCATGACTGGTTGTCAGCACTAGATTATCTTGTAACCGTAGCTACCTCTCATCTTTATCTTCTATCTAGATTCTTTCTTGTATCTCAAGTTGTAATCTATTCAACAACCTGTATGTGCATCAAAGATAAGCCTCTGCTATATAACACGAAGGCTCGGCTCCCAACGGAGTACGACGCTTATCGCAATTTCCACAACAAGAACTTCACGCAGGAGCTATCACTACAAGAAACATGTTAATCCATGACAGATTTCTGATGACGTTCTTAGAATCCGTCACATAAACCGTCGCAAATCAACATGGTGAGGCTGGGCCCGAAATGGTAGCCCCATTATGACGGACACCAATGAACCGTCACGGAAACCTTCACATATCTAGGAGTTGGACCGTTACGGGTGGCTCATGCTGATGTGTTGTGCTGGGTGGAACACGAAGCAATCCTATGTGAGGGAAATTGTGCATTATCATTGGTCGAATCAACCCACCCACGGATCGAGATCCCAATCGTCCGATTTTCCAAGATCCAATGGGCAGCACACAATCCCTATCCATATGTTTTCCTCCCTCTATCCTGCTACCTCCGGCTTCTCTTCTGCCGAGCAGCCAACTTGTTGTTCCTCCTCACTCCTTCTACAGTGCATTCCTCCTCCTACAGCTCGCTGCCGGCCCTCCCCCTCCCCTCCCCTCACATCGCAGCACCGGCGGCTCCTAGATCCGCCGCATCCCCCACCCATCCATCCCTCTCGTGACCCACCTCTCTCCTGCGACCCATCGTGCCGCCACCAATGCCCGTAGATTCCGACAACGTTCGCCACCGCGCAGCACTGACAAGAGCTCGTCTTCGACCCCCTCTGTTCTCTAGTCCGTCTGGATCCGCCACTGTCGGCCTCTATCGCTGGCCCGCTCCCCTCCGGGGCTAGGGTTTCGGCTACGGCGGCGCTTTCGTCGCCGACACGTATCCGGCAGCTCCTCTCTGTCTCACACCACACCCTCTCTGCCTCCTGGATGGCGTCCCGTAGCTCGGTGCATTCGCTCGTGTTGGGCTGGACGGTGCCGAACCCGACCTCCTCGGCCGTATCTCCGGCACGGATGTGCATCTTGTGGCGACCTTCTTGGGCATGCGACAATGGTGTCTGGCATGTACTGTGACTGCTGCATCACCTACAATCCTCTCTGGTGAGTACTTGATCCTCTACCTCCCTCTGCTTGACTCGGCCTGATTTTGTATGTTTCTTCTCAAGAATTTTTTATGTAATATTTCCCAATGTTAATCCCTCCGGTATAGTATTTATAGTCTAGTAGCAAATTAGGCTCGTAATCAGTAAACTGTCTGCTGCTTTCTTGGTTTGATTAAAATGGTAGTGGCAATCAGGTAGCTGTAGTTTTAGTTGACTATTTTTTGTACTGATGGCAACTATTCTGAGTTATTTTGAGAACCTATAACATGATCTTCGACCCCTAAAGGATGATTACTTTATGCTGCATGTTGGTGTGTTACTTTTTTTGTTGCATTATTAACCAATTCTCATAATCACTGAATATGTATCTCCATCTGTTGCGTTCAACAAACATGAAAGGTTGATCTTCAAACTGGAAAGTATGATAAATTCTTTTGTTACCATACTTATCTCAGCATGTCTGGTGTTCGCAACATCTCCGACTGTTATTCATTATGTACTGAACTTCATGCCTTGTTGCTTAACACTTGGTCATTTCTCATGTTTTAGTTGCAGCCAATGGACGGGAAAATGTTTGGGATATGATTGACGTATTTTCTTATGTGTTTTGATTCAACCATCTCCTACTGTTCATGTGTTTTGATTCAGCTTGTACCTTAATAACCATTAAGTAATTACTTAAGCTGTGTAATCAATTAAGTTTGTCTTTCTGTATTGTGGAAACAGTGTTCCTTGTCTTACATATTTCTCTACTGATGAAAGTGTATATATTTATGTAGTATTATTATGTTTGTTGTGATTTCCTAGGCGGTGTCCCACGTAGATGCCATGCCAGGTCCATATTAGTACAATGTCATGTCAATCCATGACGGATTAGTCCGTCACATAGGACCGGGCCTGTGGCGGGCCTAGGAGTTGATCGGTGACGGCCAGGACCCGTCATGGTGGTGCAGTTGTCAAATTATGACTCGATATACATCACGGATTTCAAATCTGTCATGTACCTGTCTCCTTGACGGTTTTGCACTGTTCCATGACTGATTGAATCCGTCATGTATTAACAAGATTCTTGTAGTGTATCAGAGCACATTCTAGTACTCAAGCGACTTGCAGCCATGTTATTTAACACTTTGCTTGGTCGCAACTAAAGCAAACAGTCAAAGCCTATGTCTCACAATGTTCTATTTGCAAACAAGCTAAACCTAAGCGCATAAAGTACCCATTACCAGTGCCCAAACAGGCGTGGGAAATGATCACTCTTGATTTCGTGGAGGGGATACCTACATCAAAAGGGTTCAATCCATCCTGGTGGTGGTGGTGTGGATAAACTCACTCGCTATGCCCACTTCACACCTCTTCGGCATCCCTTCTCGGCTCTACAAATGGCAAATGCTTACATGGACAAATGATTTGAAGTTGCATAGATTTCATTTTGCCATGGTCTCGGATAGGAACCGGATCTTTACCAACAAGATATGGCAAGAACTATGCAAACTTACACATACCAAATTGAACATTTCATCGGCTCGACATTCGCAAACATATGGCACGACCGAGCGAGTCAACCAAAGCATGTAGTTGTACTTGTAGTGCTTTGTTATTGTACCACTCCACTCTTAAATCTATGAAATTTGTAGTGGTGTATGGCCATAAACCGGGATTCTTAAGCATTACTAATGTGGCAGACACAGTGGTAAAAGATTTGGCTCTGTGGGCATACGTCCATGCCATGATGGTAGCCCTCCTTCGCCATCACTTAAATCTGGCACAACAGTGGATGAAGGGGAAGGCCGATCAGCGTCAGTAGGACATAACATTTATAATCACGACTATGTTTACCTAAAGTACAACTCTACACGCAGTCCTCGATGGCGACAAGGGCTAGCCACAAAATTGCTTTCCGTTACTTTGGCCCGTTTCAAGTACTTTAGCGCATTGGAGAGGTGGCATACAAACTGGCCTTGTCAGAGCAAGCAGAGGCTCCACCCTATGGTGCATGTCTCCCAGCTGTGGGTAGGGGTTACGCCCACCACTATGCTCATGCTGAAACTACCAACGTTGAATGAAGAACTACTCCAGTTCCATGTACCGGTGGAGACCCTACAGCGGTGCTCGGTGCAGCGAGGGAGATGCCAAGTGGATGAGGTGCTCATTCAATGGTTTGGCTTCCCGATATTGTTTCCCTCGAGCTTTGACTTGGGGTAAAGCCAAAACTAAAGGAGGAGGGAATGTCACCGGAATGTCTACTGGCAACCCCAAGGCCCAGGCGGGAGAGAAGACCCAACGACCGCTATGCTTGCCCAACCTGGAGCAAGTAAATAGAGTACTTAGTGTGAGTGTGTGAGTGAGTCTAGGGTATCGTTGGATTACATTCTGGAAAGCTACATAGCAATCCAATGTGTTTGTTTCAAATTCTAATTTTGAAAGGTTAGAATCTGAGAATCAGAAGTTGTAGCCCAAACAAATGCCACCTTATTGCAAGTATATGTGGGTGAGTCTAGGGTATCGTTGGATGACATACTTGGTTGGCCGTCGCTTGGCGTGTATCCCCTCTCCCACCTCCCGGCTCTACTCGTCGAATCCCTTTCTTGCTGCTACCAAATTGACTCCCTTGTACCAGAGATTTGTGGATGAACTAGTAAACCGATCGGAGAGGGGTTAAGGACCGTTTCACATACATGGTCAGTATCTTCAATTACAGGGACCGTACTGAAGCACTTTGGGGGTACTAGGACTGTTGTAGACATTGCCTAGAGTTGGAGGAGCAGAGACGCATTTTACTCACCAAGGTGCCCAACAATTAACACCGGTGATTGGCAGCCCAGCACTCGCTACTGCTGCACGCAATGAAACTGATATGTTGGATTGGAGGTACATAGTGTGCCGCCTTTCTCGTCGATGGAGTAGTAGTATTTGTGTATTTGCTAACTATTTCTTAGTATGTTCTACGTCTGTACTGCCTACATGATATCCATTCTTCTTTTTCATGAAGAAGCGATTACTCTTCCAGTGTACCTGCCAAACTTGGAGCCGTGAAGGCGTATGGTGCTAGCATCCTTGGATCGTCTGATGATGTGAGTGTCCTGAGCCTCCTAGTTCTCCAAGAAAATATGTTCATCGATATTCTCATGCAACACATCTATTGATCTGGCCAATATATACAACTTGGAACCTTATGTCGGCTACTCGCAAACGTGTTTTAACAAGATAAGAATAGTGTTGCACAACTTGACAGTTATCCTGACATGGAGATAATTAGTACTAGTCAACTAAAGAACTATAGCATCGTGGGCAGGCCTTAAAGACTATTTTGTCTCCATCTGACCAGCATCATGGTGTCATTTCGTGTACATACAATTTAGGTCAGTGCAGACGCAAATCCCGATGCTTCCAAGTCCTAGAATGTACTATTTAGGATTCAACGGCACTGCAAAAACAATTCCAACTACATGCAAAACATGTATACGTTGCGCATCTGGCATATGCTGATCTGGATCTAGCAACGGGTGAGCTCTGCTCCTTGCGGCCTCACACGCACTTTCTTTGTGAATTATAATCATACTCCATCTCCTTTCTTGTGCTTAAATAGAACACATGTTACCCAGTGACCATGCAATGAATGTGTACGTCCCATGCAATACTCCCATAAGAAGCACATGGGCAGTACTAGGACCTTGACACACATTTTGATTGTTAATTCAAGTTCTTACATCGAAGTTGAGTTTCTTGAGGTGGCCACGTTTTGAGAAACATCTTGCATTCATCGCCTCAAGTCGCATAGATTCAGAAGAGCAAAAGCGAGTCTAAGAAACAACAATACTCAGAATATGCAATCACCTTTTTGCCAAAATTCATCAGATCTTTGGTAAAGGGCCTATCTAGTTCTCTATGCTAGAAGATGAAACGGGTAGCAATAGCAGCCCGGAGTAGTGTGTGGTTCCATCACCAGTCTCCAGTAGATCACCTTCTTGCAATATGCTGATGGTGTCATCTCGTGTGATCGCTACCTACCATATCTCAAACCTCGCTGGTGTGTCGGTAAACAAAAAGGCAATCATCAGGGTGGCTGAGCACACGACGTTCATGCTTTGATAAATAAGCACAAAATATTCTTGTCTTGCTTCTCGTCATCTAGTTTTTTTAGTGTTATTACTAAAAAACCGGAGTTCCGGATCAGAAGACCTTCATGAAGGGCTCTCTCTTGAGCCGTCTCCACGTCGGGTGCGTCTGACTGAGAAATCCAGTCCCTCAAACTCTTGCCCTCAGTCTGAGCAAGCGAGGACTCCTCATAGTCCTCTAGACCCGGCTCAAGCTGCCTCCTCCTCATCGAGTGAAAACTATACTTTCCTATTTATACAGTGAAAAAAAAGTAATGGGCCATTTAGTGAAGGCCTGGCTAGAAACCCTAACTACAACTGGGATGAAAACTAAAAACATGGCATCTTTTTCAATCCTTTTTCGACCCGTTCTGGACCTTAGAATTGAATGTGTTTGTGTATGAGGATTCAATTGATGTCACATGGTTGTTGCCGGTTTGAGACTCGGGGTGTTACGCCCTCGTGTTTTTTACTTCTCCATTATTGTTGGTTTGCTTTCATTGTCATACAATGTGTTTGCGATGTGGTGTAATTCATGTTACATGTCTCGCACTTGGTTAGCGACAGTGATGAGTTGGAGGAAAACAACAATGGTGAGGTTGGGGCAGCGCCTTCGGCTTCAATAGGGGAATATGTAGAAATGGATTTCCCAAAAGAGATGGTCCTGAAGGGCGTTAAGGAGATCGGTACATACTTTGTGCATCCAGATTTAGGATGGAGAGTAGCTCTCCCCTCCTCGGGCTCTTGCGTCGCCCCTCACGGGCGACTCGAGAGCGATCTAACCCTAGCTCCGCCCCGCTCCCCTCCCTCCTCCCCTCCCCTCCCCGCCGCCACCCGAGGCGCTTGCCGACGCGTTTGGCGACGAGGCCCCGCGGCCTTGCGATGCAGGGGGGCTTTGGATCTCGGGGCGATGGCGGCGTCGATCTCGTCCAGCGGATGGCGCCGCCGGTGCTGGCCGTCCCCACTGGCCGTGTAGGCGACAGTGGGGCGGTGGAGGCTCGTCGCTACTGCGGGTTGCGCCGTCGGCCTCGGCTGCTCTGCTTCCCGGTCTCCTCCCATTTTCCATGGTCCTCCCTCGTTGATTTAGTCACTGCTCCTTCGGACCGCAAGATCCGGCACATGAGGGTGGGTGGCGGCTTCCTGGAACGGGGGAAACCCCTGGTCTACCTCCCATCAACCCCGACGACGGCGGCGCTCCGGTGTCGATCGCCCTCCTAAGGGCGTGTAGGGCTTCCTCGCCACCTCCCTCCTCCTCTCCAAGGATCCCGGGCAAAAGCCTTGGCTTTGCTGGCCGAACGGCGATGGCGATGTGGCGTCTCGGTTCTCCTTGGAGGCGTTGTTCAAGGGAGGGTGAGGTTGTGGTCTCGTGACATGGTGTTTGGTGGCAGCGTTGTTGCTCTGCTCTCCGGGATGGTGGCTACGGTGGTGACGAGGCAGTTCCCCTACAATCCTTCAGCGGCTCTTCATCTTGTTCGGTCCTGGGCAGTCGACCGGTGGACGGCGTCCGCGTGTTGTGGCACGGCTCGGACGTAGGGGCGATTGGATCTCCCCTCTGGCAAGGCTCGGGCGGCTGGATCTTGAGCCGACGCTTTTCTCCGCGCAGCCCGGTTCCTCTCAGCCTTCACTTGTGCAGTCTACCGGTAGCAGTTGCTCTGCTGTTCTAGCTTGCGTTGAGCTCTCCGACGGCTTGATCCTGATTTCACTGTGGTGATGTCCTGCTCGCTATTGCTCTGTTTAGTTTTGTAATGGGTGTGCGCGCCGCCTGTCATCTTTCAGTTTTCTTCAAGTTTTTGCCTTTGTATCAGCATTGTTGTATCCTAGCCGGTTGATGGCTTCATTAATTTGAAGTCGGGCTTTATGCCTTTTCTCTAAAAAAAAAGATTTAGGATGGAGATGGGATGTGTATTTCCTGCAAACTATACTCTCTGTTCCGCAGCTCATCAACTGCATGGCAAAAGATTAAACGTGCTTCCTTGAAAAAGGCCTGCTTTGGGGCCTTTTGAGACTATTGTTCCACTTCCATAGCTAGCAGCTTATGATCTCCAAATCATGTTGGCAACATGGAATCGACAACAGATGTTTTGATTTATTCGTAGGAACCGGTGGTGACGGGTGCTCCACTATGGCAGATCGTGTGGAGAAAGTCTTGTCAGAACTCAGAACATGATCTCCTTTTTCTTTTTCTTTTCACATTAAGCTGCTTTGCGAGGACAGGTTTATTTTCAGACATACTCCCTCCGTTCCTAGATATAAGTCTTTTTAGCAATTTCACTAAAGGACTACATACGAAGCAAAATGAGTGAATCTACATTCTAAAGTATGTCTATATACATCTGTATGTAGTTTCCTAGTGGAACCTCTAAAAAGACTTGTATTTTGAAACGGATGGAGTAGTTGATGGCGCCTTAACTATATGCAAAATCATTGACCTGAGAGAATAAAAGGATGTGGCACTTACTGTCAGTTCTCCAATTCCAGCAATCCCTGACAGTTTTTTTGGAGCCTGATCATGTGGAAGAAAGAAAACCGAGGTAAGCTCGTCCGTAGTACTCCATCTGTAACAAAATGTAAGACAATTTTAAAACCAAGAACATCCTACATTTTGTTACAGAGGCAGTACATCCTAATAAGCATTTCCAAGTAAATTTAACTAGGTACTCGGTGGTTACTAGCTAAAACCATTTCAATAAATTTGAATTAGCAGGGAGATGGTTTCTGCTGCAAATTCATGGTATTCAATGTTCAAGCCCGAGATGATGGCTTTTGCAGTATATATAGCACGATGGATGGACAGGCTGTTGGCTTGTGATAAGCGCAGACATGCACACCAGCACGCAGACATGAATGAACATGTATATATACTTGTGCAACCAGATTTATCTTGGAGATGGATGTGTGTTACAACTTACAATCCATGTACATATGCATATACCACAGTCCTAGTTAACCACTGAATCAACCAATCCATCCAAAAGCTGAAATTGAACTGCCAAGTTTCAGTTTCAAAACAACAATTTCAGAGTGAAAAAATAGCCACTTGTTCGGCATAATTTCAACTATGGTTTTGAGCTCTCTAAGATACACGAGTATGAGCTCCAATCCAGAAGGGAGTGGTGGTACCAAAGCAACGCAATGAAGATAAGGGTCTGTGGGTGTTGGTTATGTTATTATGTTATTATTTTTCATTGTAACAATGCTCTACATCAGTAACAGAAAATTAACAACTAAAAGAAAGTATCCAAAAATTAAACCAAGCACGCACAGATACTCCCATGGCATGGGGTGTGCATACAAGCTGCTGTTGCTCACACTAGTGCAGATGAGGTCAAGGAGCATGTGCACATATAATTTATTTTTCTTCAAGACGGTGTAAAAGAAATCAAACACTACAGCATCCGCCTCGCACGGCAACCGCCGCCGACAAGCTTAAAACCAAGAGCAAAGCCTGAGAAAGGGCAACAGCAGGTAGGGTCTCCCCAGGTAAGAAAAGAGAAGCCACACACATACAGGTGTAGGTGTAGAGACTCGGCGCACAAGACACACAAACAGAGGACAGCAAATGCAGCCTCGCCATCTTCCATTCCCCAGTAGGAACTGCAACAACAATCAGCGGAGGTCAAGGTTGGCAACGGAAGCCAATTGCACAAAATATATGTATTGAGCTGGCAAACGCTATACTTGCCTGCCCTACAGTAAACGTTCACATACACGCTCAAAACCACCTCCTCCTTCAGAATCACGTATGTACAGGAAAGGCCCCAGCCGTCAGTCACCTCTCCTCTCCTGGAAGAAGAAAGCACACCATGTGTCTGCATCCAGTTTCTTTCAGCGCATCTTCTCCTCAGATCCTGGAAGAAAGAAAGCACACTGAAAACCACACAATAAAACACAACAAGCAGGGGTAACCTTGTAATCTATAGGCACACCAAACGACTGTACCCCGTGGACCGCGCGTGGTAACCAAGCTGCTGCCATGCTTGTTCTAATATAAAGATTGTAAGCATAAATGAGGCAGGCAAGGAACAAGCCCACTGGAGTTCTACCGATATGATGTACCATGTGCGTGATGTTTTTTGACACTATCGAGTGTCGAAAAAAACATATTATATCAAGTTACAGAGGTAGTGGCATTTTTAGTGCATCAAAGAATCGCCTGATCTTGTAAATATCTCCATTCCAACATGTGGTGTCAACATGACATCAAGGAATGGAAATATCAGTTTCTTCAGGAGCTAGCAAAGACCAAAGGGACGAAAGAGCACTTTGATGTGGTTGTAGTTTGGACTATCTTATGCTTGCTCTTCTCACTGATTATTTAGCTGACCTAGATCCCCGTACGTGGCACCATACCTGTCATGTTCAAACCAGACCCTGTTCATTTAGACTCATCAATTTATAAGGCTCTCCTTTCCGTGTAAAGTTCAGTCGGTATACAACCTTGCCGAGTTTGCTCTGGAAACAGAGGCAGTACTACATCATCCCCCAGTTGATGCTGCTCTCCTGGTTGTCCTCATGGTCGAGGTGGTCTCATCGTGCTCATGATGGCCTCATCCGTGAGTTTTTTTTCCATCTCTGCTCCATATAGAGATAATTGTATAATTTTCAGGATTAATTCAGGAGCCGCAACTTATCATCAACTGTTAGCACATTGCCTTCATGCAGTAAGTTCACTAGTGAAGTTTGTTTATCTATTCTAAATAGATAGGCATAAATGTTGGAGAAATAGATTGAAGAAATAAGAATAATGCAAATCAGCTAGCATTTGCACTTGGATTTAATCACATGCCTTCATTACAATAGATAATAAATGTATGCTCTACACTTCAAGGAAAAATAGTTTTGTCCACAGACACTGTAAGAATGTTATTTCACTTTTGGTGAAACTGTATGAAAATATGCCTATTTTAACACACTAAATTGGACATTTATGAAAACGACAGGAGAGTTTTCGCTCAAAATCCTCTAATCACTGGCGTATTTAAGATAAGAAAGTGATTTCTCATCATAATTAGTTAAGCCCAGTCCCAATGTTCTAAAACCATAAGAACTCCTGTCATACAGACGCTGCTGTGATAATGGAAAGTGTTCATACTCATCTGAGTATAATAGTTGTGGCTCTGAAGAGTCTGATGTGAATCGTACATAAAAGTTAACCAAATATAGAACATGTCATTGGGGAGAGGGGGGGGGGGGGGTTAACTTGGGTCCTGAAAGATTTCTAAATGCTTACTATAGCTTCGCACTTGAATTGGGTATAATAAGATTCAGAGTTAATGTTCAGCTCTGATTCAAATTCAGAGTACAAAATTTGAAGATCCAACAAAATGCAAAAAATGATTAAAGTACCGGAAGCTAGTTTATTCACATCAATAGTACAATACTAGAAGGATTACTTACTTTGAAAATTCAAAAAAGAGGAAAGCAGGAGCTTCCCTGAATAGAACTCATGCCACCGTCAGGCCATACTTGTCACTGAAGCTTCAAGACACCATCGCCTAACAGGGCCTTCAGAATCATGTACAATACAGCAAAGCCATAGCCACCATGTTTTGTCGCGTTTCCTGGAAGAAGAAAAAAACACCATCAGTGTCCACTTTCAGCACACCTTCACCTGGAAGAAATAAAGCACAATCTTTCAGGAGTTAGCTTGGCTCCAGAAAGATTTCGAAATGCTAGCTGCACTTGAATTAGGTATAAAAACTTTCGGAGTTCGCATATGGAGTCTGAAAGATTCAGAGTTAACGTTCAGCTCTGATTCAAATTCAGAGTTCACAGTACAAATTTACATAAAGCTTACTGTTTACATGTATGTGTGCCTCGTTCAAGTTGTTTACATCCAAGTGAAGATCCAACAAAATGTACAGATTGATTAAAGCACCAGATGCTGCTAGTTTATTCAAATCCTGCAGCCTAGTAGGTATTTCCAATATGACCAATGGCTCCAAATGGTTACAAACTCACTTCCATACACTTTCCATACTTGAATGAATACATATCTATAAACTTAGTTAAAGAAAAGACGAATCACTATGAATCTTCATATGAGCAACCAAAATGACTTGTATATCAAACCATAACTGGAAAATAGATAAAGCTAAAGCCAGGTGAATTGACCGTACCAAGAAGACTATTTACCTAAATTTGAGACGGGCATCAGATTGATCCTACAATTATCCACTATTGCATTACCCACATGAAGGAGACCTTACTGTGGCTCATTGTCTCAATGCACCAACAACTAACTTGAAAACTGAAATTGTAATGCATTGCAGAATGGCCTGATCTCACACTTGGTTAGTTCCAATACGTGTGTATAAAACATGAACGAGGACGAAAAGTTCATAATGAATACTGGGTTTCTTCTCTGCTGAGTGATAGCACTACATACTAGTCTTCAGGGATCAAATTATCAATTCCGTCACATGCTAACAACGACCAACCCAGCATCTAATAATCATACAACAGCGGCCAACCAGCACACAATTACATCATAGCCCGTTCTTGGCTCATGTGAATCTGAAATTCGTTGGCACTTCCCCTTTGCAAGCTGCATCGTAGTCTTCTTCGAGGTGTGGTGCAGCTTCCTTGTGAGGGCATATGAACTTCTCCCTGAATACCTTCTCGGTCTCCTTGAAAACAGTACAGTAACTCGGGTCGCGCTTGAGCAATCCATTTTCCTTGAGAAACCTTACAGCATAGTACCGGGGCCTGAGCCGGCCCTCTAGGCTGAGACCGAGCATTACGGGTCGATGAGGAATGTACGTCGGTTCCAAGCCCACCTCGGAGATGAGGAACTCAGACCTGTGCTGCAGCGATTCCTTGGACCTATGCAGCATCGGTGGAAACTTAGAAACAGCGATGCCTGCCTCAGCATCCGTCCACCTGAAGGTGTTCTTCAAGTGCTCCACCCTGGCTGCCATCTCGTACTCGCTGAGAGATGCAACAGCATCCAGCGCATGCCTGAACATCCCAGAGCCACGGGGCACGCCTATGTTCTCGGCGCACGCCACCATTGCCTGAACATGCTCCGGGTGGGCGGTGATCATCCTCAGTCTTGAGATGCAAAGCTTGGCAATATCGCGGTCACCTAGCCCGCACTCTCGCAGGAGCGCCACATTGGGCTTGACCACCCTCTCGAGGCTGTATGAGAGGAAGTTGCTGAACTTCATGGCCCGGAGGAGGTTCTCGGAGGAGCGGAACAGGTGCAGGTAGTAGTTCAGCTTGGAGACGATGGTTTTTTGGCGGAATCTGCAGACGGCGAGCGAAGCTAGGCGCGCGATGTCGGAACGCGATAAGCCGAGGCCGGTGAGCCCGACGACGACGGGCGCCAGGGTTCTCTCCACGCTGGCGCAGAGGAACTTCGGGTCCCTGGCGACGAGGGCGGCGACATCGGCGCCGGAGAGGCCGAGGCCGGCGAGGAAGGCGAGCACGGCGTCGGGATTGGCGGGGGACCTGAGGTGGGAGATCTTGGCGGAGGCCTTGAGAGCTTGGGTCTGGGTGAGGCCGCAGGTGGCGACGAGGTACTCCTCGACAGCGAAGCTAGGGTTTGGGGAGATGGCGGGCGCTGCGGCGGAGAGGAGGCGGCGGAGGGGGGATGCGGGAGAAGAAGAGAGTAGATGGGCGAGGATGGAGCTTCGCAGCCGGAGCATGGCGCCGCGGCGGAAATGGGTGAGGATGCGACGGCGGCGGCGGCGGCGGCGGAGATGGGTGAGTATGCGGCGGCGGCGGCGCGTGGGAATGGGGAAAGCGGGACGGCCGCTTGGTGGTGGTCGGGGAAGAGAAGAGAAGGGATTGCTTTTCTTTTTTTTTAGCATGAGAAGGGATTACTACTTCTGTGTGTGTTTTTAGATTTAACAATATTCGATGTTTTTGTTTCGATCTCCTCCCTAAATTGCAACAACAAACATAAATTGCAAAAAAATGCAAACACATGCAGGTCCACCGCATCACGAAAGTAACCCTTCGGACGATCGTAACGACGATCGGGAGGCTACCGTTAGGATTAGGGTTTTGCTATATGGGGTAATACAACTTTGTATTTCCTTGAGACGACGGCAACATCGACTTGAGCTCTGATAGTAAGGATCTACTCTCCTCTGTGGCGGGGACATAGTGGATAAGATGGGTGAAAAGAAAACGGCGACTTCAAAGAAATCGATGACGCCGCCTACGACAACGTTTGGATCTGCAAGCTGGGGATCTAGCAAATCATCGGCGGACGGCTAGTATATCAATTAGGCTTGGAGAAGGAATCGGGGGGCTTCATTTTCGAGGACCTAAGGCATGATTGCTCTGGTCTAAAGTGATGGTCGGTTGTTGGTAAAGTTTGCTTCCCACAGCCTATGAATACCAAAGCACCGGAAAGAATGATGTTGAGGACATGGGGATTAAACACGGAAGCACAATTCAGGGATATCAGAGGTGATGTCTCTGTTGTTCACTTTGGTGGAGAAGAGGATTGGAAACACATGCTAAATAATGGGTCAAGGCGGTTTGACTTCAATGTAATTGTTCTTAAGGATTATGAAGGTAATGTTAGACCATTTCAGATAGTGTTCGATACGATTGAAGCATGGATTCAAGTGACGAACCTGTCACTGGATAAAAGAACAGAGGCTTTTGGAAAAGCCCTTCGCAACTAGCTCGTGGAAGTGGTGTGAGTGGACATTGAAAAGGATGGTTTCGGGAGTGGCAAGCATCAAGGAATGTTGGAGCCACTTGTGCAGGGTTTCTTCCTCAAATCCTCACCGGGGGATAAGAAGAAAGCGCCATGAATCTTCTACATCCCGTTTCAGCACATCTTCTCCGACAAGGAAAGATGCGCCACCAATCTACAGCATTCGGTAAAATCAGTCAGTACACTCGTATATTTCACACACAACGTCTGCTAGAGAAAAAGCTCAGAGTCTTCTCGCATGGTAAGCCACTTCATCAATCAAATAAAAAGTAAGCATCGAAACGACATACTTGAAAGAACAACATACATGAGAACAACATTGCACAGCACAAGATATGTATAATATAAATATCCACCAGACATAAAAAAGGCAAGCAAACCCGAGGAATCAATCATACAGGTTAACCAAACTTTGTGTCTTCACAATGCCTATTTTCTAATGATGCCTTATAACTTTATCCAAAAGCATTAATATGAGAGAATAATTGACACTGAGAAATGGCTTTTGAAGTATAGCACGAGAAATGGATATCTTGTCTGCCAGGCACTTGATGCGTCTGTACATAGTTTGGACTATCTTGTGATGCTCTTATTTCTGAATATTTAGTTGAACTGAATCCCCGAACGTAGCACCATACCTGTCAAGTTCAAACTAAACGAATAGTCATTTTCAATCCCTTGAATCGCTGACCATGAGGCTCTCCTCTTTGTGTAAAGTTCAGTTGGTAAACAACCATACCGAGTTTTCTCTGGAGAATGAAACAGCGGTGTTATCACTTGGATTTCTCACATGCGTCCAGTAGTCAGTGAACCTGTATGAACATATGCACATTTTAATATGATAAATTAGACATTTATGAAAATGACACAAGAGCATTTCCGCCAAAGTGATGTAGTTTAAGATAAATTATGTATCTACATAATTAGTTAAGCCCAGTCCTAATGTTCTGAAAACAACTCATACAAATAATCAAAAAAACTGATAAAATAGTTGTGGCTCTGAAGCTTCTGAAGCGAATCACACGTAAAAGTTTGCCACATGTGTAGTTTAAAAAACTTTGTTGTGACTCGGATCAGAGCTGATCTTTAAATCACATATATTTGCCTTGCTGCAAGCACACACCTGAGATCTCATTTCTTCCCGCCTCTACAGCCTAACATCAGGAACAAATAAATATATGCCCATCATCGCACAGCCTGCTTGTTAAACTGAGACACACAACATCTCTATTTTTCCTATGTTTAAAATTCTATATGATTCTACACTAAGTGGCATCCCATCCGGCCATTTCCTTTTTCAATTACGACTTCCCAGATAGAAATTTGCCAAAAAGGATGGTGCATAAGACCAATTTACTCCTATCACCTATTGTTCTCAACTGTACTTATGAATACATTATATATAACTTCAAAAGAACATTTCCCTCCACATTTTCGTAAATATGATTCTACTTGCTCAAATCACATGTATCTAGTTAGGAATGGATCATGATCTCCCTTGAACCACGATCTCATCCTAATTTTCTACTCAATGAAATAACATGTGTACCTACAGACAAGGGTCCCTAAAAATAAGTACGTCAAGATCGACGGTGTAAGAAGTAGAGGAGCAAGTTATGCACTTTCCTCAAGGTGTTTACATCAATCTGTCGATTGGATGAACAAATCTTTGAGTGAATTTCCATGGCTTAAATAATGTTGTTTTCAATAATTGTTTCTGCAGCATGGAGATTGTGCTTCAGTCAGATCATTGTGGTTGTTCCTTTTCAATAAACAGTAAACACCCACAAACACATAAAAAATATTTTCTCTTTTAGGGCATGTTTGCTTGTGGACTCAAGAGTTTTCTTTCATAATTAGACATGCTTGTAGTTATAGGGACCAACTTCATGTACCTTATTGTAAATAAAGTTGTGAAATCATTCAAGTTCCTTATATTTTAATTGACAGAAATCATCCGATCGAGCCAAGATATTACTGGCTTTGATTGGGCGTAGTGTAAATGTCATAGTAATTGCATTAAGGGCATCACAACTTCTGAATCCAACTAATAGTCATGGGACACGTGACACTTCATTATTGATGAATTTGCATACTATATATCCTCCTTTTCTCTAACTTAAAAAACAAAACAATAAAAGATCCATCTTATTTGTTGCTTTCCTTATCGCATTCTTGCATGCATCTTATTTTACCTCTATAATTATTGGTCATGTGCACCTTTGACACAGAGATCGGGTGCCATGGAGATTCCATCATCCAATAAAAACTCGACGAGAATCGACATGGCTCTATTCACATCAATATCGCATTGATTTTTCATCAGTCTGCAGATTGCTCATTGATTCCTCAAATATGTTTTTAGAACAACCTTGATTATTTTACATTAAGAGCAAGCATCTTAAACTCATCTAGCATAGCTATATCGACCATCGAGTTTAAAAAACATTTACTTTTAACATATGTTCTATCAATGGCGAATGATATTTTGAATCGCAATTGGGTTCAGTCAAATTATTTTATATGTAGTTAAACCTTATAAAAAGGAAGTTATTGTGCTTTGATAATGATTTTTTTTTGTTGATGGAGTGAGTCCATCGTTTACCTTTTCCAACTCTTTATCGTGTGGTGTGGATGAATAAGAAACAAATAGCTTATGGTTTCTCTTTCTTCATTGTGCGGTAGGGGATAGGTTTTCCCACATGGGTTGCTGGGCTGAATTGAAATCAAGAAGAAATTGTTGTGGCCCAACCTTTCTATTTACTTTGCACAATTGTAGACATCTAATTCATGAGGTCTAAAATGTGGGAGTGACTGGATGTGGCACAAACCAAACAAATTAGCATCATATTGTTACTTTTCTGTTCAAAGAACACCCATGACATGTGTTGCAAGAATGCCGAAAAAGTCATTCGAGTTTGACCGTAATAGGTTTTATAGTGTCCAGAGATCACTAGAGCTAGCTTGGTATCATATATGAGCAGACCCACTCCTAGCAGAAATTATAGACGAGGCTACTAGAACATGTTGCCTTAAAGATATTCCATGACAATAACTAAAGACATGAAAGAGCCCTACTTTGTTACTATTATCGGTCTGAATTTACTTTAGTTTCCATGGATCAAAACTTACAGATGAATCACATAACCCAGTATTGCTTGGAGAGGCTGCATACGTGCAATCCGTAGTGGCATCCTTTGATCTAAGTTTTTTTTCTTCCTTCTGCGAAACTACAGTCAACCGCAAAACTACGTAGGCCCGCGGGCGGGGGGGGGGGGGGGGTGTGGCCCCCCAACCCTGAAGCAACTTGTGAAGACACACGATATTTTACCACCACCCCCCTTCCCCAGTTGATTCTGTCTGGCTCCGCCACTAAGTACGGTATTAGAAACATCAACGTTCATCTGAATCTCATTTTATGTGCAAGGCTTAGTAATGAGTTTGAATCATATCTCACACGTGGCTTTGCCGTCAACGCCAGGCTGCCATCATATATAAACCATGTGTCTCGTTGGCCCTCGGCTTACATAGAAGTACCCGACTTGTATATAAACCGAGTGTTTTTACCGTGGCTCTAGGCTTATCCCTAATAAACCGGTCCTTAGTAAGTCGTGTGTTGTAAGCCGGGGAAAACAACTGGTTTATATATAAACCGAGTGCAAATCGGCCTAAGCCGAGTGTATTGGATAGACAGCTTAAATGTTTTTCCCTGTAGTGTCAGTTTCACATTATATATCTCAACAAAAGCAACCACCCTCCATTATATATCTGAATCTCATTTTATGTGCAGGGCCTCTCTGTTCCCACCCTCCATAGTCAAGTCTAGTTAGGAAGGAGGTGATTTTACCATCTCCTACTTGTTGTGATAAGTTACATCGCCAACCTCCCGAGCTCCATAGCTAGCTGGGGAGGGGTTCTTATCTGCTGCAAGCCTGTCACGGATGCACCCCAACACACAGGTTAGCTAGGATTGCGAGGTGCCAGAAATATTTCTACCCGTGTTGTCTTATGCCCTTTGACGATGCAGAGGGCAGACCTCACCATCCACCATGCGGGACGTCATTGACGACGATCCACACTAGTGTTAGCCATAAAAGGGACGATTGCGTGCGTCGCGGCTGGTGCCACATTGGTGTTGAAAAAAAATTAGTTTCAAGATCCACACTGGTGTTAGCCATAAATGGAACTAACGAGTTAGATGGCTTCAACAAGTTAAAAGTTTAGCTTGAGAGAGCAAGTCCAACGGAAACTACTACTTTAGTCATCTTGAACGATCACTAATTGGATGTTCATATAGAGGTTTGAGGGCCTTAAAAGTGAGGGCTCGTACTGATCAGCCACTAGGCAATTTCTCAAGAGTTGCAGGCTATGTTGCTATCAACTCTAAAGCTACATCTCCCATTTTCAAAAAGAGAAAAGATAAATCCCCGGCCACAACTTTATAGGTAACCAATAAGGTAGTCGTGCATTGTGCGGGCTAGTTACTGATTTTTATCTTAATGTGACTCTTTAATAGACATCATACAGAATAATACTTGGAAATTTTGCTTGCCTCGTAAGTATTGGGCAACGTGTTATTTAGTCTTAGCTACTAGTCGGCGCCTTATGCACCGGTTGGGAGTTCTGGTGCCCACTAGTTGCAGCAATGCGTTAGCCCTTTTCACCACTCGCGATGCAGTCCATCGCCAGGCGCATTTGGTTCGTCGGTCAAACGGTTGATCGGTCAATTGTTGCTTTTGAAAAAAAAACCTTTTAAATTCTGAAATAATTCTAGAAAATCGAAAAACATCATGAATTCAAAAATGTTCATGGGTTATTAAAATTTCACAACTTAAACAAACATGAATTTGAAAAAAAGATCATTGAATATGAAAACAGTCATCAGTTTTTCAAAAAAATAAATCTTTGATTTGAAAAAAAATCATCAAATTTGGAAAAAGTTCATTGAATTTGAAAATATACTCATCGATGTGGAAAAAAATGATTGAATTCGGAAAAGTGTTCATTGATGTGAAAAATAAGTCCATTGATCCTAAAAAAGCGTTAATCAAATTTGTAAAAATGTTCACCGATTTGAGAAAAAAGTTCATTGATTCTTAAAAAATTCATCGATGTGGAAAAAATATCATCGTATTTGAAAAAAAGTTCATTGATTTGAAAAATAAGTTCACTGGTTCTAAAAAAAGTTCATAAAATTTCAGAAAATACTCATCGATGTGGAAAACAAAATCTCCGAATTTGAAAAATAAGTTCACTGATTCTAAAAAAAGTTCATCGAAATTGAAAAAAAGTTCATCGAATTTGAAAAAGTTGGCGCATTTTGAAAAAAATACTTACTCTTATCCATATTAATTATTGCAAACTTATTAGTTACTAGTAGAAAGTTAGTAGAACTTTATAATGAATTCACGTCGATTAATTTTGGCCGTAGGGAGTAATAAATGATAAAACAGAAAAGAAAGAAAAAGAAAAGAAAGAAGAAAAGAGGAAAAAAGATATAAGGAGTCACAACAATTTGTGAGCTGTTCTTGTTTGTTAGTGCAGTTTAGACAGAAAGAGAAAGAGGAGGGCACAAGTTGAAATCTCCTCACGCGCGACTTATTGCAGGGGAGTAGAAAAAGGAAAAACGGGAAATAATGCCGGCCCAGCGCAGATGAGGATGCGTGCGCCCGATTGCAAAAGTCGAAGAATGGGGCGGCGCCGAACAACAAGAACCCGCCCAACCATTTGTCTCATCTCAATCTGGCTTCACATCACAGCTAGCACAAGGCCATCAACAAGGACGACAAAAGCCATATATCCTCCAACAAGTTTCAATGCCATATATAACCTCGGCATCCATCCAATCCAACCAAAATTTTCCGTATTCTATGTATAGACCAACTCTCAACTCAACTCAACTCAACTCAGGGTTTCCTCTCCTCTCCTGGACATGTCCACTACTTACCTACTCTAGTATGATAACCAACAGTATCCTTGCAAAATTGCCCCTTCACCAGTGCCCTCCTGAACCAGCTGGTAAGGAACAACAGACACACAAAAACAGCTCCACTCTCTGTCAGGTACCAATGCCTCTCCCGACCCAACCCAACCCAACCAAGAGCCCCGATGATATGTGCACCACTCTCTTCTGTTAGACTAGCTAATGTATTTACCACCATAAGCCTCACTCAGTCCACCACACAGGCCTCCCCCCCTGGGACACCCAGCTGATGATGGCGCTCTTGAGACACAGGTCAGGCCGCAGCGTCTTGTCATGCAGCCGCGCCTTGGTCACCGGCGACACGTCCTTGTCGCACAGCCACGTCTCCATCGCGCTGCGCTCGTACGAGTACCCGTCCGACGCGATGCACGGGTCATACATCACCGTCTGCAACCAACCAAACACACACACACAATAAGCTATCAGTCCACTCATCAACATGCATGTTAATGTCTATCGATGACACACACACAAACACAAACACAAACGCACACACACTGGGACGACATTACTCTACTGTACTGTACCTTGAGTATTGGGCAAATGAAGTGACTAGGTGGCGGCCCTGGCGTGTCTGGCGCCGCCTGTGCCAGCGCCGCCCCCGACAAAACGGCCGTGATACGCTTCAGCCGCAGCAGCTCCGCAAGCACCACGCTCTTGAGGTCAGGCCGGTCCTTGCTCCGCATCTCCAAACAGGCTAGGCCCAGCTGAGCAAGTTCATGCGCTTCCTTCTCAGGCCAGTCCCCTGCATTCTCATCCAGGAGATGAGTGATCTGGCCGTCTTCCACTGCCTGCTCCACCACCTCAGGTAATCCGATCGGCGACCTTGCCGTCAGCAGCTCGAGGATCACCATGCCAAGCGCGTACGTGTCCGACTTGACTGACACCTGCCCGCTCCTCTGGTACTCCGGGTCCAGGTAAAACAGCGTGCCCGCCAGACCGGTGTTCTTGTACATCGTGCGGTTTGACAGGGTCTCCCTGGGTGGCATCAGGGTTGACAGGCCCACGTCGCCAATCTTGCTCACCAGGTTGCGGTCGAGGAGGACGTTTTCAGGCTTCAGGTCACGGTGGATGATCGGGCTGGGCTTTGCGCTGTGCAGGAACGCGAGGGCTGTCCCAATTTCCCAGGCAATGCGGAAGCGATCAAACCATGGGATCGGTGGTGTGCCGTTTCTGCACTGCAGACGGTCCGCAAGGCTGCCGTTCTCCATGTACTCGTACACCAAGCAGCCCTTGTCTGGACAGGCTCCCAGGAGCATCAGCAAGTGTGGGTGGCGTATCCTGCTCAGAATCTCAAGCTGCAGAAACAGAGTGCACTTGCATCAACTTTTTGTGAGCATTGTCACTTAAATAACTTTTTGACATAAAAATTCCTCAAAGATGGGACGCTAGCTGCTTCACTATGTCATGACGAAAAGGCCACTAAACACACACACACACAGTGCTGCCTAATAAAAGAAACAGTTCACTAGAAGAAGATGAATTCAGGAAATAAATAATACCTCTTGGTTGAAATGCTTGGTACTGGTGCTATCATTAGTATGAAGGACCTTTATTGCCACATCCAAGTGATTGATATGGCCCTTGTATACCGTTCCATTAGACCCAATTCCGATCTTCTGTGACCTTGCATTATCAATCTCTTCCCAAGTGAACTCTGAGAATGATGCTGTAGCATTATCCACCCTGGCCTGTATCTGACTTAACTCAGCTTCCACTTCCATGCGCCTGGCAGCTAATTCATTCACCTGATACACATAAATAAGGATCAGAGGTAAGATGATTTAAACATTTCTGCTGAATTGGTAAATTCACCCTTTTTGACACCAGCCACACCACTGACTTGCCTGAAGAGATGCATCGACAGACTCAAGCTTCAGCTTTTCAAGCTCTCTACTGACATCATGCTGCAATGGGACAGGTTGTCAGAGCAGAGCAGAGTTAGAGTGCAATCCCCAAAACATACCATATTCCATTCAACTCTTTTTCCCAGAGCAAGAGTCAATTTGTATAATTAAGGAATGCATCTATAATAATTCAAGATCCATAAGGCACGTGCCAATTCCATTGTAACTCGCTATCAATCAGATTAGAGGAAAACGAAATACTATAACAAAGCTAGCAAACAAAAAACTGGGGAATTTTCTATATATGAACTATTATCTAGGAAAAAAATCAAAGCAAAAGCTATGTGTTGGACGCGTAAATATAGTTTCAATGAAGATGTTCATATAATTAGAAGTCTGTCAATAATTAAGAAATTGCACCACCAACCTTGTTGCCTGAAAGCATTAATTCCTGCAGTGAAATTGCTTTTGTTGGCACCTTGTCCGAACCCTGCAATTGACTTGATATAGAGCTCCCAGCACCAGTGCGTGAGGCAATTCTTCTGTCCTTGTTGGCATATTCTGGTACATTTCCAGTGAGATAATCGTTCAGAGTAAAACCTCCAACAGGTGAACTACTTTCGAGGTTCTCTGATCCCAAGGTGGAGTGTGGCAGGTTTGGAAGACCAGGCAGGCCCTGCCCTGAACTGCCATCCAAATCTGATGAGACAGGGGAACAGGTAACAGTCAGATGATGAGAAGGGGAAATAAGCAAACCCCAACTTGTCTATCTTTGCATTTGAGATTATACTTTTAAGCCAAGTACTAGAAACAATAATAGGCTTATGTCTTCATGCAAGCTTGCTGCAGTTTCACAGTTCCAGCAGCAATGAGAAATGGGAAGGAATATATTGCACGCCAAAGATGCACAGAAAGGGAACATAAGTGAGAAATATTTGGTGATAGGTTGACGCCTATGGGGCCTTACCTGATCTTGAGGACGTTTCATCTGCAAATTCTTCGGTGCTGGAGCTCCTGGGGTTGTCTTTTGGTACTAGAGAGCCAGGGGGCGAGCCACTTCCTGGTTCAGGAACATGAACTGAAGACAATCCATCCTTTGAAATAACATATCCTGTGCAAAAGCTGGGCAGACACTTGCAAATTTTGGTGGTCGTCTTACTTGCACTGGACCTCCTATAAGATGCAATGATCGACAGGAGCATGCCCATTAATTATTATTCATCACGAATTAGTACGGTGCAGGTATGACCGTATAAATACGAGTATGAGGAGCTACCTGGTGAATGGGCTCTTGCTGGAAGGGTTACCGTTACCGACAACGAGGAACTGTATCTGGTACTCAGAAACAAGACTGGAAATGGTATCCGCGAGATCCTTACCCTCCACAAGCAGTACTTGAGCTTCAACCTGAGCCAAGCAAGTAAAGAAATTAATTCAACCACCAGATAAGGGGTTGATGCATTCAGCCAGTCTAGAATAGGAAATGGAGATATGCTTGTTAAGGCAAGTAGTCTAGAATAGGAAATGGAGATATGCTTGTTAAGGCAAGTCAACCTGGGCCTAGCAAGTAAACAAATAAATTCAACCAGCAGACAAGGGTTTGATGCATTCATACAATGTATAGACTATGAAATGGAAATGAAGTACTACTACTTGTTAAGGCAAGTCAACCTGAGTCAACTAAACAAACAAACAAACAAATCCAACCAACATAGAAGGAGGGTCGATCCATCGAATCATACATTCATTCAGATTCAGTCTAGAACATGAAATGCAAGTCAACGTGAGCCAATTAAATAAACAAACAAACAAATCCAACCAACATAGATAAAATGGGGGGGGGGGGGGGTCGATGATCCATTGATTCATTGATTCATTCAGATTCAATGTAGCTGGAACATGAAATGCAAAGGGAGTACTCTACTTGCTAATCCAAACCACCTTGTTTTGGTCACATATGTCCTTGCAGCGGCGCAGCATTTCCTGCTTCTCGATCCACAGTTTTTCGAGATGACCCTCGGCGACGATGGTGCTGGTCTCATCAATCGGGAGGAGGTTCCCCACTGAAGGCAATAAGCCACACACAGGCACAGACACAAACACAAACAGGTGGTGAGCATGGCATACATCGAAGGCAAACCCGAACGCGTGGAAGCGGCGAGGAAGAAGGAGCGGGGCGCGTACTTGGCGTGGGCACGGCCAGGACCGGGGTGAGGACGTGGATGAGCTTGAAGAAGGCGGGAGGGGCGCCGTCCCTGGTGAAGTTGCCGAGCGCCCACCGGAGGACGCGGGCGCTGGATTTGGGCCCGCCGAGCGCCAGCCCGACCACGATGGGCGTGGGCGCCGCGCCCGCCGCTCCGGCCTCCTCCTCTTCCCCTTTGGCCGCCATCGCGTGCCCTGGTTCATCAGCAAGAGACGGGGAAACGGAATCGGTCAGCGACAGAAGCAGGAAGGAAATTACCGCCGCCGCGAGAGAGAAGCACGAGAGTCCCGCCGCCGCGACGCGCGCGGCGCGGACGACTAGGCCGAGCAGAGCAGTCACGCGCGCCCGCGCGCGCGCTCTGGTCGGGGAAGAGCGAGAGAGAGGAGCACAGCACAGGGGTTTCGCCTCCGCGGCTTCCGCGCGAGGCCCCGCCGACCGGCCGACCAGGGGTGCGGCAGGGCCTCCCGAGCCGAGCCGACGCGCTCTCGGGTAGCGGGTGCGGCGCAAGCGAGCGGGGGAGGGGTTCCGCATGCATTCGGTGGGGGGTAGAGCGTAGCTTACCCGTGGAGCGCGCGCGGTGCTTCAATTCGGCGGGCGACGGCGACGGCGAGTCGGCGACGGTGAGGGCCCCCGGAGCGGAGGAAGAGGAGGGGGAGGAGGGAAGCTACGCTACGTTACGGTCGGTTGCACAGCCGGGGGGATGCGGAGTTTGTAGGACGGAACGGGCCTGGTCGTATGGGCCTCGCCAGCTTCGTGGGTCGGCCGGGGTGAAAGCCCAGTTTGCTTCGCCAGCTGGTTGTTGGGCCCATCCTTTCCTTCCCTGCTCTGGGGTTCGGCTCGGCCCACCCACCCCCACTCTGCTTTGCTGATTTTTTTTCAAAACTAGCATCAAAAATACACCAAATTCGGATAAAGTATACCTATTTTTAAAAATATCAAAGTTAGCATCCCGTCGGCCACCACCAGGCCGAAGAGGGGCCCGTCGGCCAGCACCAGGCCGAAGAGCCCCCTGTTGGCCAATCAGAAGCCGGGGAGAGGCCTGTCGGCCAGAGAGGGGCCGAAGAGCCACCTGTCGGTCAGAGGGGGGCGAAGAGCCACCTGTCGGCCTGTGGGAGGCCGATGGGCCCTTGGATAAGGCCCATGACTTCTTTCTTCCTCCTCGTTTCATCCTCCCCTGTCTAGTAGCCTGCCCCTCTCCACCTCTCACTCCCGTTGCTCTCCGGTGCTTCCACCGCCTCGCCGATCTCTTCACTCGACCACCCATTTTGTTATCCAACCCGCGTAAACAATAGATCAGGGCGCTCTCCACCGGGCTACGGTATTTTTTTGGCTTCCAACTCAATCGAATGAGAACTCTCAAGTCGGTAGTGGATTTAGTTCTTATTGGTCACCGTCCGTCTGCAGGTAAATGACTTGCCCATTTTGCCGAGCTCCAGGTGGCCCTTGTGCTGCCGTTGATTCCGGTGCGTCTGTATTTACTGTGGTGCTGGATCGTCGATGTTCAAGATGTGTTGTAAGATTCTATGTCTTGTTTATCTGACTATGGCATATTCGAATGCCTTTGTTTATATGATTATGATGTTTGCTTCCATTCTTGTTGTAGTATGTTCCGTGTAGTGTTAGATCATATCTTGCTCGGTACATTGAGGAGTGCAGAGCTTTAGCTATTCGGAGAGGTGACACAGATATTGATCTTGCTCTGCACAACAGTGAGGGTAACTTATACCATGTTATATTTAGACATGGTAGGATGAGCAGTAAATTCCATGGTCCTTCATGGGAGGAACTTGTGAATGATTATGGTCTCCGCCATAGTGACATGATGACTGTTATGCTTGAGCACTATGAAACTTATATTAGTGTCGAATTTCATCGGGATGGTGTTATGGTGTTTCCTTTACCCCGTGTTGATAATTTATTTGTTTGACTGATTTTCAGTTTTGTTTCAGCTTATACGTTTTGCTGTTCATCTCAGTTTGTGAAATCATTTTTTTGTAGCTCTTGAGGATCTGAGTGAAACTCAGAGGAAACTTGTTGACAGTTGTTTTTATAGTCGTGGTGTCACTCTGAATTATCATCAAATGTATGTCATGTCGCGACAGCTCTTTGATAACAATTACATACTGTGTACTCCTTTTGTTCATAGGATGGATCGCATGAATGTTATTTCTCAACATATGGTAAGCTTTGGTTTCTGGTTTTTATTATTTATTTGTTCTTTGCTAGTTCATAGGATGGATCATATAACTTGCTTGTTTTTGTCAGGTTATTCCTACCATGGTTGTGAGGAGTTTGAAGGAATTTGTGTCTATTCCTAGGACTGGTTCTTTAACTCTTGAAATTACTTTGGATTCAGAAGATGATGATATATTTGTGAGCATTCCTTGTTCCTACTTCATTGGCTTGGGTGATCGAATGGTGTTGAAGAAGGAAGGTTTCGGTAATTTTCTGCTGGCATCGTCTATTGAAGTCAACAATTTGGTGCTCATAACCTTCAAACAGCGTGAACAGGAGCTAGCTGTTGGAAATATGCCCTAGAGGCAATAAATAAAGTGTTTATTATTGTATTTCCTTGTTCATGATAATCGTTTATTATCCATACAATAATTGTATTAATTGGAAACATGGATATATGTGTGGATACATAGACAAACACAATGTCCCTAGTATGCCTCTAGTGAACTAGCTCGTTGATCGAAAGATGGTTAAGGTTTCCTAGCCATGGACATGAGATGTCATTTGATAACGGGATCACATCATTAGAAGAATGATGTGATGGACAAGACCCAAACTACAAACGTAGCTTATGACCATGTCAGTTTATTGCTACTGTTTTCTGCATGTCAAGTATATGTTCCTATGACCATGAGATCATGCAACTCACAGATATTGGAGGAGTGCCTTGTGTGTAACAAACGTCGTAACGTAACTGGATGACTATAAAGGTGCTCTACAGGTGTCTCCGAGGGTGTCTGTTGAGTTGGAATGGATCAAGACTGAGATTTGTTACTCCGTGTGACGGAGAGGTATCTCAGGGCCCACTCGGTAATACAACATCACAATAAGCCTTGCAAGCAATGTGACTAAGTGTTAGTTGCAAGATCTTGTATTACAGAACGAGTAAAGAGACTTGCCAGTAACGAGGTTGAACTAGGTATGGAGATACCGACGATTGAATCTCGGGCAAGTAACATACTGAAGAACAAAGGGAACATCATACAGGATTAACTGAATCCTTGACATAGAGGTTCGACCGAGAAAGATCTTCGTAGAATATGTAGGAACAAATGTGGACATCCAGGTCCCGCCATTGGTTATTGACCGTAGAGGTGTCTCGGTCATGTCTACATAGTTCTCGAACCCGCAGGGTCTGCACACTTAAGGTTTGGTGACGTTTCGGTAGTATAGAGTTATGTATGCTGGTGACCGAAGTTTTTTCGGAGTCCCGGATGAGATCCCGGATGTCACGAGGAGCTCTGGAATGGTCCGGAGGTAAAGATTCATATATAGAAAGTCCTGTTTTGGTCGCCGGAAAAGTTTCGGGCTCATCGGTAGTGTACCGGGAGTGCCGGTAGTGTACCGGGAGGCTTCCGGGAGGAGTATTTCGACCCAAGAGGCTACATGGGATGTGGGAGAGTGTAAACCAGCCCTTAGTGGTCTGGTGGAACAACCACAAAAGGCCCATGCGGCTGGAAGAAAAAGTCCTAAGAGAAAAAGTGGAAAAAAGGCAAAAAAAAGGGTGAATCCTAGTAGGACTAGGATTGGAGGTGGACTCCACCTCCACCCTTGGTTCGGCCGACTCCTTGGTGGCTTGGCCCTTGGTCCAAGCCACCTCCTCTCTTCCTCCTATATATACTGGTGGTATTGAGGGTTTTTGCACTAGAATTTCAGCCACGTGCTACTCTTTCCTCCAGTGCATAGTTTCTCCTCTAGATTGGATTTCTGCAGTACTTAGGTGAAGCCCTGCCGGAATTGCTCCACCACCATCGCTGGAACGCCGTCAGGCTGCCGGAGAAATCTTCTTCCTCTCCACTCCTTCTTGCTGGATCAAGACGGTGGAGATCGTCATCAAGCTGTACGTGTGCTGAACGCGGAGGTGTCGTCCGTTCGGTGCTAGATCGGAAGGATCGTGATCAAGTTCGTGGGACGGATCGTGATCGGATCGTGATCGGATCGTGGGACGGATCGTGATTGGATCGTGAGACGGATCGTGATTGGATCGCGGGACGCACGGCGATTTGGATCGCGAAGACATTCGACTACATCAACAGCGTTTCTTAACGCTTCCCGCTTAGCGATCTACAAGGGTATGTAGATTCACTCTCCCTCTCGTAGATACTCATCACCATGGATAGATCTGCGTATGCGTAGGAAATTTTTTGTTTCCCATGCAACGTTCCCCAACACTAGCTGTTGTTTTCAGCTATCTGCCACAGTGATCGTATTGTCTCGCCCTACTATTCTCATTTTTATTTTCCCGTCGTACTATCCCGCCATTTTATTTCCTGCCATACTCTGCCATCACCTTTTTCCCACCATTCTCTCCCGCCACTTTCCTTCCCGCCATTCTCTCCTGCCATTATCTTTCTTGCCTTTCTCTCCCGCCTTTCCCTCCCGCCATTCTCTCCTGCCACTTTCTCTCCCGCCATTCTTTCCCGCCTTTCTCTCCCGCCAATTTCTTTCCTGCCTATATAACCACATTCGCAGTAAGGAGGGTGAGCAGGCCCTTCCTTTCCCTTTCGCTCCGCCATCCTTCCGCTCTCGCCATCCTTTCGTGGAGATGTCTCATCCTCACTATCCTTTTGATCATAGTTTTCACACTGGTATGTCCGATCGTCTTCTTCGTCTAGCTGCCAATTTCAAGATGAATGATAAAGTAGTTCCATGGGAGGAACTCATTAGTAGTGACTTCATAATGAATGAGTTGGCTCACCAATTAGCTAGGAGTGGGTGGCCTCCCAGGACTTTTGAGGAGATACGGAAAGAACTTCTGAGGTTGCACGCCAGATGGCAAAAGCAACTGCACAAGGGTGAAGCTTACCTCAGGATTGTTGTGAATAATTCAGGTTTATGATCAGCAGAAAGTGAGGACGAGGACGACCTCTTCATGCCGAGCACCAAGGTGAAGAGTTCTGCATCGACGAAGGGGAAGAGTTCTGCATCGACGAAGGGGAAGAGTTTTGCACCGACGGAAGACGAAGACGACATCTTCATGCCGAGTACCAAGGTGAAGACGACCGCATCATCGAAGGGCAAGAGTTCTGCATTGACAAAGGGCAAGAGATCTGCAACGATGGAGGATGATGATGATGCATTCATGTAGTATGTTTTTCATGTAGTACTGTTTTCTGTAGTGGTGTTTTCTGTAGTGCTGTTTAATTAAGTTGTAACATTTAATTCAGTTGTATTGTTTAATTCAGTTGTAATGTTTAATTCAGTTGTACTAGTGTTCTCTCTCTAAACCAAATAAGTCTCAACCATGAATATGTCACATACATGAATATGTCTAATACATAGAGGCTACATATGTCTCATACATAGATGACCATATCACTGCTGGGGACAGCGACGAATCTTGGGCTTCCTCAGATGTGAACCGGAAGGCGATAAGCGCTGAGGCGGTGGACGAGTGTCATGATGACCACGATCATAGAACACCTCGTCCGTCGATGTCTGTGTCTCCTACGTCGATGGTGGTGGTGGACTGGCAAGAACTGTCTCCGAGATATCGTAGGTGCATGCACCACGGTCATCGTCCTCGCCGTCGCCAGGTATGTACGAACCAGGACCAGTAACACATAGGTGACTGAACTGAAGTCATGAACGGTTGCGACTGGCTGCCGCCTGCTGGTAAAGTAAAACATGTAAAGAATGACTTACGAGGCTACAATTTTTAAAAGAATGTACAAAGTTAAGTTACCTAGGTCCATCTGTTGAAGCCAAGAAGAGTCCTCGGGTTGTGAAGGAGGTGGCTGCTGGTAGAAATAGCCCCCGGGTTGTGAAGGAGGTGGCTGCTGGTAGAAATAGCCCCCGGGTTGTGAAGGAGGTGGCTGCTGGTAGAAATAGCCCCCGGGTTGTGAAGGAGGTGGCTGCTGGTAGAAATAGCCTCCGGATTGTGAAGCAGGTGGCTGCTGGTAGAAACAACCCTCGGGTTGTGAAGGAGGTGTCTGCTGCCAAGAGGAGCTCCCTGGCTATGAAGGAGGTGCCTGCTGCCAGGAGGAGCTCCCTGACTGTGAAGGTCGAGCTTCTGAACGCTGCAGAGAGGGGCGTGGCAGACGATGTGTTGCACGAGTGTCAACAACATCGGAAGATCGTCTACATGTAACAACTGCGACGATCCCGTGTATCTTCGCTTGAAGACTCTTCAACCTTGTTGCTTGCTCTCGCAGTGGGATATTTTCTCCTCTGTCAATGCGGTCCACCAAAGCGGTAACCTCCTCTAGCGCCTGAGTTGACAATTCACCTTGTACACAGAAAGTTAACCAATTGTACATGTTCATGTATAGGGAAAACATAGCATGTGAGATAAACTGAGGACATACCGTGTGGTGTCTGGTTCTCACAACTGAGGAAGTTGGGAACAAATCGCTGGCGAGAGGAACTGGGATATGATCCGGAGCAGATTATGGAACCAAGTAGATTCTCGTGCTCTGTCTGTAACGCTTCAGATACAACCCGAACTTGTCCCAGTCGAAGACACGAACTTCATCCCAGATATTTATCGGGGCAGTAGTCCATTCCTCGAGGTAAGGTCTGATGTCGCGAAACCAAGAAGCCTGGGACTTGTTTTCTCCTATGCGACTGTACCTGAGATTGAAACACACGTTATATGATTAGCTATAAGTAGACCGAACTGTCTCATCACCCTATTAATGCAGAGCTGAGAACTAAAGTAGTATTACTTACTTGTGCACGTGATCTGGTAATTGTGAAATAACCGGAATGTCAGGCTCTTGGCATAGACCGAACTATCTCATCACCCTATTAATAGCCATCTCCTCAACCGTCACGTCGAACACCAACTTGGCCTTGGTCATCCAATAATGTTGATCTCTAGTGCAGAATCCAGAAATCCCACCTGGGTACCTTCCTGAAATAGCCTTATGGGTGTATGGCTCCCATATAACTTGATCCTCGTGCAGACTATCAAACTGCACCGTGAAGGAGGGGTAGCAGCCCCTCACCTGGCTAGGCGCAAACTGTCTCTATGCATGACAACAAACATTAGTACATAATATTGAATAGCGAGAAATAAACATTACTAATTCATATTGTTAATAATGAAAATACCTCTCTCCGTGCCTAAATAGATCCCATAGTAGGCAAGTCGCCGATAGAAGACACGTAATGTCCAGCCATGTCCTCATTACCAAAAGGTTTGTCAACGCACGTAGGGTCGACCAATAGGGAATCTCTCATATGACCAAAGCTGCAACAATAGTGGACATCTGACAAGACCAGATTTTCTTGACTTCAACTGGCAAGCTTTGCACAGGCCTCTATACGTAGCTGCTAACACAGCAGAACCAAAACTCCTCTGCACAATGTTCTCCAGGGAACGTGCGTTAGCTATCTCTCGTGCAACACCGATGAGTCGTGCATCTACAGTGGTCATGTGGTTCTCTGTGAACATCGTCTTGCTAAACAACCACATAATATATGCCTCTAGGGACCGGTCAATCTGTGCCTCTGACAACTGAACAGTGGGATATCCTAAGGCGACAATCTGAAACTGGCTCAACCGCCTGAAAAGAGGCCCGTGCCGATCGTTGTCTAGCGTCGTGGTAGTTGGCACCGCAGCTAGAAAACGGGCATGCATAGATGCTAGCCAACCAGCTTCTACCTCTAAAGGTCCTATGGCAACACCGGGCAGAGATAATCCCAACAAGTAAGACACATCCTGTAAAGTAGGAGTCATCTCTCCCTAGGGAAAGTGAAACGTATGTGTCTCTGGTCTCCATCTATCTACTAAGCAGGCAAGGAGTGACATGTCGTAAGAGAAACGTGATACTTGACTCTTGTGCAACTACATTGGTTCACCTGCGTCATCCAAGTCCGGGTGATCAACCCACTCATCCAATGTAACCTCAACCAGTTGTGTCAAGGGTAGAAGTCCAGCCCAATTCAACCTACAAAATAAATAGAATGTAGCTTACAATTAGCTTCTATCAAAATGATGTCGAACATAGTAAGTGATTATACCGACACATACTTATCAACCCATGAAGGGTGTATCATCCAATTAGACTTTGGGGTGCGAGTGATCAACACGTCTAAGTTCGTGCCCGATTCCGTAAGTGCGCCTCGGTGCCCTCTATCAATATTACCATTAAGCAACGGATACGAAGCCATATCTGCAATTAGAACATAGTCCACACATATTACAAAATAAAACATAGATGTTTGCATATTACAAATAAAAACATAGTCTCACATATAACAAATAAAAACTTAATCTCACATATTACACATTAAAACATAGTCTCACATATTACACATTAAAACATAGTGCACACATATTACAAATAAAAACATAGTCCGACATATTACAAATTAAAACATAGTCCCAAAGATTATGTAGCTTCTAAGTTATTCATTTCTCGTCCGCCCCTTCGACCTCGAGAGCCACGTCCACCACGACTGCCAGGACCTCCTCTTGCAACTGTTGTTGCAGTCGTCGATGTGGAAGCACTCGTCGATGTGGAAGCACTGTCTTTCTTCAGGTCGGGGCAATATTTCATCATATGCCCATAAGTCGCGCAGAGCAAACATTGTCTGGTTGCTCCACCAGCTTCAGATTGGTCCATATCGTTTCGGATGCGCTTTACCTTACGCCTGCCCCTGCTAGTTCGCCGTAGTCCAGGATCCGGGATGTATACTCTATCACCATCGTTTACCTTGTTGAAATTGCCGACGACTCTAAACCCTGTCATCTCACCTGTCCAGACATTGAGTACTGCCTCCTTTGAATAGTACGGAGACATGAAGGAGATAGCGTCCAACTGAATCTGGCCACAGGCAGCCAACACATGTGAGCAAGGCAGGTGCAATAACTGCGGTTTGTTGCATGTACACTCACAAGTTGGATGAAATTCTGCTTCAATTTTAACCTCATGCGTCTTCACCTCATTTGCAGAACCAAAACCATTAGTAGGAAGCTGAATCTCATACCTCCTCTCCTGATTACCTATGAGTGTGACAGTGTGCTTTTTTGCTTTCTTTATCTTCTCAGCCATGTACTCCATGACACGGCTACAATAAGGAGTGTTCTGATTATCTGTAATATGCTTCTTTGCTAACTCGTGCCTTTCTATGAAATATCTCACAGTGCCATGGAATACATCCTCCACAATAGCCGTGAGTGGCAATGCTCTATTCCCTCTGAGTACAAAGTTATAGATCTCTGCAAGATTGGTTGTCATGTGGCCATACCTAGCTCCATGGATGTCATGCAACAAAGACCAATTCACTGGAGGCTCTTTCTCTATCCACTCAGAAATTTTCTTTATTGCCCTGCCCTTCTTTCTCTTCGTATTAGGAGGGTCAATTGCTGGCAAGTCACAAAGACCAACTGACTCCTCAAGCTCCGCAATGAGTGTTGTTAATTTAACCTGGTCTTTTTCCATTTTCTTCCTAGCAAGGACCTGCTTCTTAGTGAACTCATCTAGTTTTGACCAAATAAAATCGTATTTGCGCCGCTGGTTCTTCTTGCATAACTTTTTGAATAAGTTCATCAACCGTTTTGTTCTTGAACTGTGAGAAAAAATTTGCACCCAGATGGCGCATGCACCACCGGCTTTGCAAGTCCTTCCAAGGTGTTGGCTCGTCAGTAGTTGGATTACTCAGTGTCTTCACGGCCTTCAATATACCGGGATGTCTGTCATGAATGAGACACACATTTGATCGGTCCTTCACGATCGCAATTTTAACTTGCCAGAAGAACCATACCCAGGTCGGAAAGTTCTCACCCTTCACAAATGCCATGGCTAGTGGGATGATTTGGTTGTTCCCGTCCACACCAATAGCAGTCAGGATTTGCCCTTTGTACTGACTAGTCAGGAATGTACCATCCACAAACATCACAGGAGGACAATGCCTGAAAGATTTGATGCACATACCGAAAGAGAAGAATACTCGTTTCAACACCTTGTAATCTGGTATACTATCCAACCTCGTGTGCTGAATGTTAACATAAGTGCCGGGATTCCTCTCCTTCAGTATGTCAAGGAGACGGACAACATTATCATAGGAGTCGAAGAACGTCCCAAACCTTTCCTTCATAGCCTTCTGCTTAGCCTTCCAAGCCTTCCCATATGGAATGTCATAATTCCATCTGACCTTCACTGCTTTCTGGATGTGTTTCGCTTCCATATCTTTTTTCGTCACTATCTCAATATACATGAGTTGCGCTATGAGAGTTGAAGTAAGGTTTGGATGATGAACCAATATGTTTTTTCTAACACAATTATGCGGGACAACATTTGTCACAACCCAGTGGATGTTATACTTTGGCACGTGGCCGTGCACCTTCGCAGGACAACCTGATTCAACACACTTCACGGTATATTTCGTTGGACTAGATATGTGTGTCCGAAAAACCCTCTGCGTAGACATAGCCCATTTTATCACCGCATATTTCATTTTCTTCTTTGTGTCAAACATAGCCTCGATCTGGACTTGGTTCAGATTATATTGCCATGGAGTCTCATGGCCATCGTTGATAGTAAAGCCGGCGGATATGTCCTGCTCCCATGCAGCAGGAATTGGTACCTCTTCCTCATCCTCAGAATTTTCAGAATCAAGTTCCTCTGCAATCCCATCCTCGTCCTCTTCCTCCATCACCCTCTGCATTTCATCGCCTTCCTCATCCCCATCAGCAACACCAGAGGCAGCTAATACTATCGACTGAATACTCTGACCAGCAGCATGATCACTAACATTGTGTGGCACATAATCTGACTCTTTCTTGGCTTGGCTACCATTCACATCCGTTGGCTGTGACACGGATACATAAATCTCGTTAGCCACTTGACTACTCTGGCCTGCTTCATACCCCACGTTGGGTGGTACGATATTCTCCTCCTTCGCCACTGGTTGCACTAGGGCATACAGATGGATTCTTCAGTCTCTGGAACGACTTAACAGAGACAACCAATGCTGGCTCCTATCTATCGGAATCAACTCCCACTTGACATTTTTATAGGATTTGGTCCACAATGCATGAATACTGACGGAACAAGTTTCAGGATCCAGACCAAAACTAGTAGTCAATCAGTGCTTCAACTGTCTAATGTCCAGTCTGTTCGGATCTGAAAGTGCCATCTCGCCTTTTTTAAACTCGTTAAGATCAATCCCCAACTCATTATATTGAAAATTACCAGGGCCTTAATACACTGTGAAATTTACGGATTCAGACATTTTCACATGTCAGACATTGTCAGCTTCTCATTATTCGCAACGAATAAATCTACACTAAAATAAACGTACACTAAAATATACCTACATATTCTAAATAAACCTACACTAAAATGAACTTCACTAAAATAAACCTACACTAAAATATACCCACGTATACTAAAAAAAACCTACACCAAAATATACTCACGTACACTAAAAAAACCTACACTAAAATATACTCACGTACACTAAATAAACCAACACTAATATGACTACACGAACTAAACCTACACTCAGAAAACATACAATAAATTACTACACTAATAAAAGTAACCTAAACTAATTTTACGTACATTAAAAAAACTAACAGAAAACTAACCTAAATTAACAGAAAAATGTATACCTTCGATGCGTGAGTGCCCTTCTTCTTCCTCTCCACCATTCCACTTTCTCACCATTCACACCTCCACCACCACACCATATCTCCTCCAAACGAACAACACACTACCACATTGCAAAAAATGAAACCGTAGGGCGGGGGAGACGAAGACGATCTATTGTTTCAGTGGATTGAAACGGAAAATGGATGGATGTATAAAGAGATCAAGGAGGGGGGATTTTCCGCCAAGAACAACGAACAGAGAGGAAGCAATGAGGCAGGAGGAGGAAGAAGAGGGAGCCGGCCGCGTCGGCCTTATCCAGGGGCTCTTCGGCCTTCTGGCGGCCGACGGACCCTCTTCGGCTGGCGTGGGCCGATGGCCCGCTCTTCGGCCTGGCGTAGGCCGATGGGCCCTTTTCAGCCTAAACACAGCCGACCAGTCCCCGGTCAGCCCAGCTAAGGCCGACGAGGTGCTATTTTTGAATTTTTTTCAAATGGACGTACTTTTTTCAAATTTGGAATAATTTCCGTACTAGTTTTGAAAATTAAAGCACCGGAGACGCACCGCCACATGAGGGAGGAACCGCGGTCGCCACTGGCCTCTGGGAAGAAGGTGCGCCGCTCCCTTCCGTCGACGAGCTCGATCCGGATCATCAAATCACCCCTAAATGTTCAGGTCCGGACATTTTTGGCCATCCAACGGGAGGCACTGAATGTGCGTTAACCGGTTCGGATGTCCGAAATCTCACCGAAACCAAACCCGAGAGAGATTCTTTTAGTGAAAGCTCCCAATCTCATATATTCGTACGTAATGGAGGGTTTTACATAGCCTGGGGATCTAAAATCCAACAATGTTTTTTTGGTGCTAAAGCTAAGGAAGGTTGCGTGATGTTGTCGGCATCAACGTTATCTTCCCTTCTCTCATAACTAAAAATAAATATCTCCTACTAGAGTCTGCGGGAGAGAGGCACGAGAGTCCCGTCGCCGCGACGCGCGCGACGCCGATGACTAGGCCAAGCAGAGCAGTCATGCGCACGCGCGCGCTCTGGTCGGGGAAGAGCGCGAGAGAGGAGCACAGCACAGGGGTTTCGCCTCCGCGGCTTCCGCGCGAGGCCCCGCCACCGACCAGGGTGCGGTAGGGCCACTCAAGCCGAGCCGACGCGCTCTGGGGTAGCGGGTGCGGCGCGAGCGAGTAGGGGAGAGGTTTCACATGCATTCGACGGGGGGTGGAGCTGGGCTTACCCATGGAGCGCGGGCGGTGCTTCAATTCGGCCGGCGACGGCGACGGCGAGGCCCCCCGGAGCGGAGGAAGAGGAGGGGGAGGAGGGAAGCTACGCTTACGGTCCGTTACACAGCCGGGGGGATGCGGAGTTTGTAGGACGGAACGGGCCTGGTCGTATGGGCCATGCCAGCTTCGTGGGTCGGCCGGGGTGAAAGCCCACTTTGGTTGGTCAGCTGGTTGTTAGGCCCATCCTTTCATTTCTTGCTCTAGGGCTCAGCCTGGCCTACCCACCTCCGCTCTCCTCTGCCACCGCTCGCACCGGAGACGCACCGCCACTGGAGAGGGAGGAACCGCGGTCGCCGCTAGCCGCTGGAAGGAAGATGATCTTGCCGGGCGGTAGTGTGCCGCTCCCTTCACCAGCGGGCTCTGATCGGATCGCCCCTAAATGTCGAGGTCCACACACTTTTGGCCATCCAAAGGGAGTCATGAATGTCCATTAACTGATCAGGATGTCCGAAATCACTCAAACCGGAACCAAGCCCGATGAATATTTTTTCAGGGAAAGCTCCCGGTCTCATTTATTCATGAGTAAAAGGAAGGTTTTACATAGCCCTAGGATCCAAAGTCCAACAATGTTAGTCATGTGCTAAAGCTAAGGACGGTTGCGCGATGTTGTGGGCATCAATGTTATCTTCCCTTCGCTCATATCAAAACAAAAATCTCCTACTAAAAGTTTCATACTACTAGTTTCTTTGATAATCATGGAATGCAATCCTTGCTTCCCTTGATGAATTGGTTGCACTACTTCCGCACGGTCTGTTGCGATTACTCCCTTCTGCAAGTTGATATCATGCTAGGCATAGTGCCTCTTGGTATGCCATCACTTCCATGCATTCTGGCTATGTGACACCTCTACATACAAGAGCTGAAGCCCCATGAACTCACAAGTTTCAGACCTGAAAATAGCAGTTGTTGCATCCGCTTTTCTTTGTCACGAAGATTGCTCCCTCAACATTTCCTTTAGCTAATCCTTCCGGTGGTGGAACCCACCTTGATTTTTAGGCAAAACACACATTGATCAATAATATGGATGTTTTGCACATATTGTCACAGGGTCATATGGAACGTCCAACCAGACATAACGACCAATACCCCATGAAGAAGTGTGTTTTGCTAATCTATGATCGTCGAAATTAAAATGCCTACTTTGATACATAAAATGACAACTGGTAAACGATCTCTTCCTTTCCTGGATCTCCTGGACAATTGCACTATAGGCTGCTCGCATTTCTTGCACAATGTCAGACACCACCATCTGACAGTCAAACGCCACCCTAAGTTTGATAGATTAAGATCCGTAGCAAGTCCTTGAGCATCTTGTAAGCCATCTAGTGGAGAAGAATCCTCGACGATCAATGTGCCAAGCCTAGAAATCAATATCCCCACCCGCGCAAATGGGTATACTCGGTATAGCATAAGCATCCACTGACGAAAAGACTTGACAAACCTAGTGAGAGTTCCAAGACGCTTCAGCATGGTTGTTCAACTCATGGACCATCTTAGGAGTGTTTTGGAGGAGTGGTAGCAATGGTTGGAAGTGGTTCATGAGGAAATCAATTGCAATCCCAAAACCCTAGTAGTTTGTCCACCTGCAATGAGGTGGACTAGGCCCTGTTTCAAAACTTCTATGCCATCTAATATTATGCGCCACACGTGGAAAAAGATTGGAGCCAAGTTTCCCATCAAGGATTGTTGAATTGGGGAAGAAACAACCTGGAGAATACACACACTTACTGATGTTGGATCCTGAAGCAGATGACATAATTTCTTGGCCAACAAATCAAAATCGAACTACTCTAAATCTTTTAAGCCTAGGCCTCCATGTATTTTGGGCTTGTCATGACCTCCGAAGACACCCCAGTGAGGTTTCCTTTTGCCATACTTGCTCCCTAACCAAAAAAACCTCGAATAAGGGAATTTATATGCTCGCAGAGACCATAAGGTAAACACAACTAAGCCATCGAATAGATAGGTATTGCTCATGCCATAGTTTTATAAGTACTTCCTTCCCTTGGCAGATAAGAGTTTCTCAAACAAAACTTTAATCTTATTCCAGATTCTGTAGTTTAGAAATTTAAACGTGTCATTTTTTGACTGACTGATATATGAGGGCATCCCAAGATATCTCCCATTTAGAGATTCACCAGTGGAGCCGTTGAAGCCACCTTAAACCAACTCAAGTGAGATGCCTGATTATATTTCGATGGGCATGAAACGCCCTCCATTGCTAGCAACAAAAGGTAGGGTGAAAAGAGATCTCAATGTAGAATATCCCTGGATGATCTGAACTCCTCAAGCTCCTTACCACTAAATAAAACTGAGCTGCCCATCCCCATAACCACATTAACCCACTGATGGTTAAACCCAAGCGTCAACATTATTGCATCGAGATACTCCCATTCGACTCTGTCATAAGCTTTCATCATATCTAATTTAAAAGCAACATAACTATTGATCTTAGACCTCTTCATAAAATGCAGACACTCATATGCCTAGTGATGCTAAAAAAAAGTGCGGGAAACACGTCCGGTCCAGGAGCCTTGGTCGGAAACATATGAAACAAAGCCTTTTTTTCTATTTCCTCTTCTTCTGTATATGGCTCCATTAAGGATGCATTCATCTCCGAGCAAACTTTCTGTGGCACGTGTTTTAAGACCTGTTTCCATGCCGTGTACTCCTTGTGACGAAAAAAGACATTTCATGAAACTCTCTTGCATGCATGGTTCTCCGTCTCGGCAAGGATTGAAGCATCCCAACTTGATGGTGCTGATGGTTTTCGAGGGGAGGGGGCATCAAAATAGTCTATTTGACCCATTGTTAGTTGTTACCACGCCCTTCACAACTCATGTGCAACTACTGACCCATTCTGTTTTTTTTCTCGTTCTAAACTATCCAACCCACAATTAGTCGTAGCACATGGTTTAGATTTGATGCTTGCCATTGAATAACCTTCGTCCTAATCATCGTACGCGGACGCGTCCGAACATGTCCGCGAATGCGTTTGGTGCGCGGCGACTCCGTTTGAGTAGCAGTGACAAAAATTGACTGCCAGTCAAGGATGAAGTGTAGTAGCAAAGCGGTAAAATTAGAAACAGTGGAGTGAAACCAGCGAAGGCGAAGGAATCGAGGACGGGAGGGAAGGAATCCGTCGAAACGGAACGCCTTTTTCTCCCCTGCAAAACCACCGCCGCCCGCCGCAACCAGCCCACAGACTTCCTTCCACCTTTCCCCTCCCCTCCTCCCCTCCTCCGGCCGGCGAAGGATCTCGCCGCCTCCGCCGCCGCCCCCCCTCCTCGCCGGCTAGCCATGGCGCTGTACCGCCGCGCGGCCACCGCGATCCGGCGGCGTGGGGCGCTGCCGCTGCCCCTGCTCCCGGCGCGGGCGATGGCGTCGCTCTTCGGCCACGTCGAGCCGGCGCCCAAGGACCCCATCCTCGGCGTCACCGAGGCCTTCCTCGCCGACCCCTCCCCCGACAAAGTCAACGTCGGCGTCGTACGTGCTCTCGCCCTCCTCTCTCCTAGCTTTGCTTGCTTCTTTGTCCGGAATCTTTGCGTCCGAATGGCATCCGGCGACCTGTTCTGAGAAATGGCTGGGCGAACGAACTGCAGGGCGCCTACCGGGACGACAGCGGCAAGCCCGTCGTGCTCGACTGCGTGCGCGAGGCGGAGCGCCGGATCGCCGGCAACCTCAACATGTGCGTGAGATCCCCTTCCCCGCTTCCCTTCGCTCCGCTCCCTCTCGCTAGCTGCCAGTTGCGCGCATGGTGTTCGATGAAATTTCCGCTAACTAGGTGGTGGCGGGCTAGTGTTTTTTTCTGTCTGGTTGCGCATGTTGGGAATCTTAGCTGCTTGCTTGCTTTGCTTCGCACCTGCTGATCCACAAGTTAGTTGCAAGAACCTTATTCACTCTTGTGCGAGAAGTTTCAGCTTATTAGCAGGACACCGGTTCTGGATCGATCTACTTGCACATTTTCAGATGCTTCTTTTTGGCAGCTTCGTCATGAGAGTGATTCATTCATCCTAGACAAGTTCTGTATTTTATTTGATACTGGACCATATCAGTGTTAAACGCTTCACTACTGGAGAGTGGAGACTGCCAGTTTGCCATGAGGTTTGGCTGCCAAACTTATGATCAGTTTGCCGTATCAGTGTTAAACACTTCACTACTGGAGAGTGGAGACTGCCAGTTTGCCATGAGTTTTGGTTGCCAAACTTATGATCAGTTTGCCATATCAGTGTTAAACACTTCACTACTGGAGAGTGGAGACTGCCAGTTTGCCATGAGTTTTGACTGCCAAACTTATGATCAGTTTGCCATATCAGTGTTAAACACTTCACTACTGGAGAGTGGAGCACGGGATCGCCGGGAGCCTCAACATGTGTGTGAGATCCCCTTCCCGGTTTCCTTTGCTCTGCTCCCTCCTGCTAGCTGCTAGTTGCACGGATAGTGTTTGATGAATTTCCCACCAGCCAGGTGACGGCGGGCTTGACTGGACACAGAGTTGGCTGATGCCTGATGCTAGTGTTTTTTTCTGTTTAGCTCTGCATGTTGGGAATCTTAGCTGCTTGCTTGCTTTGCACCTGCTGATCCACAAGTTAGTTGCAAGAACCTTATTCATTTTGTGGGGTGCTGGGGAGAAATAGCATGCTAGATGTTTGACCGATATCTGATACTATTGGCGGGGGTAGAAACTGCTGCAGTTATGAAGTTACAACCTAACAAATAGGAACTGCCTTAACTCCTTTATCTTGTAGCGGTGCCGGTTTTTCTTATTTTCTCCTTCAATGAGATTTTGGAATGATAGCATTTCTTGTTGTCAGCTTATTGGCGACATACAAGTTTTGGATTGATCTACATCGGAATTTCCAGATGATGCTTTTTGGCAGCTTTATCATGAAAAAGATGATCCGGTCATCCTAGACATGCTGTCTTTTGCTTGATACTAGACCATATCAATGTTGCACTCAAACGCTTAATTACTGGAGAGTGGATGTTGCCAATTTGCATGAGCTTTGGCTTCCAAACTTATGATCACTATCTTGGTTAAATTTGCAAAACAGGGAGTACCTTCCAATGGGCGGGAGTATCCACATGATTGAAGAGTCGCTAAAGCTGGCATATGGCGAGGACTCCGAGTTCATCAAAGATAAAAGAATTGCAGCGGTGCAGGCACTTTCAGGAACTGGCGCATGCCGTCTCTTCGCTGATTTCCAGAAGCGTTTCTTGCCGGATTCGCAGATCTACATACCTACACCAACGTGGTCCAAGTGAGTTCATATTCTGTTGTGACACCAATTGTTCTTTTGTTCACTTCTCAGATTATTTTAAGGGAAAAAAGAAAGCAAGATCTTCAGTAAACACCATTGTGGTCTGCATGAGAAATACTCCCTCCGTCCCATATTAACTGTCGGAGATACATCCGTTTGAGAGACAGCTAATATGGGATGGAGGAAGTAGTTTATCTTATCTTAAGCTTGCTGCTATGATAGACAAACAGAATTCTTTAAACAGCTGTCTTCCCACTTGCGTTACATCCTTAGTAGGTAACATTAATGTCGGAAACTTCTCCAGCCATCATAATATTTGGAGGGATGCCCAAGTGCCACAGAGGACATTCTCATACTACCATCCGGAATCGAGAGGGCTTGACTTTGCAGGATTGATGGATGATATCAAGGTGATCCATTTTCCGAGTATTATTTTAATTATGACATCTTGCGTTGTTGCTCATTCCTGTATCAAACTTTGTATGGATTTGTAAAATTACGTAGCTATAGATCAGTTATTATTAGCTCCTTGTCATGTTACTTGTTCTGTCTCTTGCCTTGAGCTGTTTTATATACATATATAGTTTCAGCCTGTTAGATTTTGGAAATTAAGACGCAGAAAGATTCACCACTTCCCAAGTGATCCTGGCATGTTGCCATGTTGACAATGTGTATATTTGTCTATAGCTGCTTCCAGTTTATGTTTTCTTCTTCTGATTTTCCGTGTCATCTGCAGAATGCTCCAAATGGTTCGTTCTTTTTGCTTCATGCATGTGCCCATAATCCTACTGGAGTAGATCCTACCGAGGAACAATGGCGAGAAATATCCTATCAGTTCAAGGTAAGGAGGAAGAGAAGATAACAGATATTGGTGTTACTTGTATATTGGCTTCCTGTTTGCTATAGGTTACAGCTTACATATCTCACTCTTGTGTTTCTATAGTTGAAGAACCATTTCCCATTCTTTGACATGGCATACCAAGGATTTGCTAGCGGTGATCCAGAGAGAGATGCCAAGGCAATCCGTATATTCCTTGAAGATGGACACCAAATTGGATGTGCTCAGTCATATGCAAAGAACATGGGTCTTTATGGACAGAGAGCGGGGTGCCTGAGGTATCCAATTGACTGACCCCTGCTAGTTATTCTTCAAATATACTCCCTCTGTCCCACAATATAAGATCGTTTTTCAAGCTAACATAGCTCGATAGCTTGAAACACGATCTTATATCGTGGGACGGAGGGTTTATATCACCATAGTTCTTGGTTTCAGTAATGGTGTATGTTCCTGACCAACTTCACGCATGCTCTTGTAAAGTGAAGTGTGGCTTTCTGGTAAAAACAAAAATAAGTATGACTTGTCGAATTTCTCAAGACACACCGCATATCGAAATAAAACAGAAGACCAAAATTTTCACTTCAGGGAATGCTCCCTATGTATTATCTGTACCAAAGTTTATGACTCTTAAAGAAAACATGTCGTGTTTTGTTTAAATGGGGGCCATATCCTGATCGTTGCTTCGTTTTATTTGCTGCCATTGCAGTATTCTCTGCGAGGATGAGATGCAAGCAGTTGCTGTTAAGAGCCAATTGCAACAGATTGCGAGACCAATGTACAGCAACCCACCTGTTCATGGTGCGTTGGTTGTTTCAATTATCCTAAATGATCCAGAATTGAAGAACTTATGGTTGGGAGAGGTCAAGGTAAACTGTTGATTAGCTGTCTAAACCATTTAAAACTCTTAAGTGAAGTCTATGGAGTATGTAAGATTATTTACAATTCTGGCTGTCTCTAGGGTATGGCTGATCGTATCATTGGAATGCGGAAGGCACTTCGGGAGAATCTTGAAAAGTTAGGTTCACCTTTATCATGGGAGCATGTCACCAATCAGGTAAATAGCACTATGATAAATGTCACTATGGAATTCCTGAATATGATAGTGTCATGCAAATTTCACTGATGCACAATAATTGTGAGAATGCTAGCACTCCTAAGGTCCCGCCCTTGGGTACCATAATCTTGTAGTTATAGAGAATTTTGTTCACCAGGGACTACATTTGATGTAACTTAAAGATATTATGGCTCCAACACTTTTTGTGCAAACTCAGATTGCGAAATGATTCTGTGAGTCAATACAGTCCTGCAAGTCACAGCCATGTCAGAGAGCGAAACAACAATCTAGAAACATATGTCAGGGGCTGCTGTGTCATGGGTTTTATATTATTTATAAAACTTGAGGTCTTTTGGATCTTTGCTTTTCTTGGGCCTAACAGTTTTCCAAATCAACTAAAAGTGTGAATTTATATTATATTAATTGTTAATCCGAGGAATGGTGGCATTCAAGCTTTTAGTCTGAAAACTGGGAAGAGTCAGTAACTTCCGTCATTAAACTCTTGAGGCAATATACTACTAGTGTAGACCAATCTTCTTCTGTGTGGTGATGATATCTTTAGCTGGAGAACAACCTCTGCATCCATTTCAACTTTGTTTCTTTTGGAGATTGGCAATTTGGTTATATGTAAGAACTGTTCTGTATATTCGCGCAGATTGGAATGTTTTGCTACAGTGGGATGACACCGGAACAAGTCGACCGCTTGACAAGTGAATACCATATCTACATGACACGCAACGGGAGAATAAGGTACTAACAGCGACCAGAACTATTCAGCTTCTTCGTGTTCTTCTTTATTTCGCTGGCCTTTGGTCTAATCTCCTCACACTAACCTGTTGCGTATCGCTTCTTTCAGCATGGCTGGCGTAACGACAGGCAACGTCGCCTACTTGGCTAATGCCATTCATGATGTTACCAAGTGAAATTGAGGACCATCTTCAGCGGATGGAGCAGAGAGCGTTTTCCCTTTGTTACTAGGGCTATTCACTCTTATACTGTCAATGCTAGAGAAATAAGTTCTAGGAAGTAAACCTGTTGCGGCTGTTCCAACAACGGAAAATTCTACCTGTATGTATGGAGAGAAGCAGAGACGTCCGACTTATTTTTGCGAGATTATCCTATTTTGATTCTAGCCACATTCAAATGTAACGCCAGTGGAAGATGGGTGGTTATACCTTGATTTGAACAAGATGTTGTAGGACTTCAAACTCGACGAAATCGAACATTTGGATGCGTCTCTTGCAGTTCTAGCTCCAAGAATCTGCCCTTTTCTTCAACATTGGAGATGTTTTAGCTTGGGTCTAAGCAGAATAATGTGCTCCACTATGTTTCTGCCAATGCTACCAAGCCGGCGCATACCCAGTGTAGTAGTACATTCAGGGAAATGAAATGGTGATATGCAGGAGTAAGATATTAGCACACCTGAAATCTGAGGATGAACACATTAAATTGTGATCTAAAGGTAAACTATATTACGATAAAACACACATCTCCCCACCTTTTTAGTCAACAGTGTCACCCGATGACTGATAAAATTTCATCCCACTTTATGCATAAAGCAACACACCAAAGTGCACGGCCGAATGATACAATATAGTGAGAAGACCCTATTACAAAGTAGATCAAAAGGTACAACATGAGGTATAGTAACAAGACTAACACCTCTCTAAGGCCTGATCGATAATGCTTGAGCTCCATGACAACGCCCCCAAGAAGATGATGGCAAGAAGCGCCGCCACTATGGACATGCTAGTATGGTGGAACTCTGAAGAGGAAGTCCCATGAAACTACAATTTGCAAATTAAAAGGGCAAAAATATGTTTTGGACGGGTGGCAATATGTATGTTCTCCGCAAGTTCACATTTTATTTCGTTCGGTGTGAAATTGAATTAGATATCTAGTTATGTAGCATTTTGAAGACCACATGAATGCACGTGAATTTGTAGTGACAAGGGAGGCCTTGCACAAACTACACAAACTTAGCACAAATACCAAAAACAGAACTAACATTTGGCATAAAAAAGGTCGCAGGAACCACGCTCTACTTATCTGTTATTGATTCTTGGTTTTATGATAGCTATGACAAGTCTTACCGGCTGGTGCACTCTACTTATGTGGTGGAATAAAAATACATGATATAGAATGTTGCTATCAATTCACTCAGTTCCTTGAACATGTTCTGCAATATTTTTTTTATCATCATTCTAATTTTTTATGTCACTGTCTTTCTTTCCCAATGATCATGTTGAGACACACCATATATTTATATCTCCGACCATTTGATAAGTTATGCACTAAGTGCCATGCCTGAATTTATCAACGATTTGCCATGGAGAACATGCAACTAGTTGGCGCTCATAACTGCACTAGCAGAAGCACTATATAAAGTCGACCCTGCATCTCTATAACCACACAACACAAGCAATCAACGCAAACAAACAGCAGCAACCAAGAACAAGAAAAGGTTTACAATTCTAGGTAAGATGGCATCTGCAAGAGCTCTAGCCACCATGGGAATCGTCCTCCTGGTGGCGCTCTCCACCTCCCACATCGCGTCCTCGCTCCGCACGGGTCTCGGCGTCTGCCGTGCGAGCGGCTACCTTCCAGGAAAGTCAGGCAACTGCGAGAAGAGCAACGACCCGGACTGTTGCGAGGATGGCAAGAGATACCCGCAGTACGGTACCACTGCTCGCCACCGGTCACCGCGACCACCAAGGCCGTCTTGACGCTCAACAGCTTCGAGAAGGGCAAGGATGGCGGCGGCCCGTCCGAGTGTGACAACGCCTACCATAGCGACGAGGAGATGGTCGTCGCGCTCTCCACCGGCTGGTTCAAGAACATGGCCCGTTGCGGGCACCGCATCAAGGTCACCGCCAATGGCAAGTCCGTGTATGCCAAGGTGGTGGACGAGTGCGACTCCGTCTATGGGTGTGACGACGACCACAACTACGAGCCCCCGTGTGCCAACAACATAGTCGACGCGTCTCCGGCGGTGTGGAATGCCTTGGGGCTCGACCAGAAGGTCGGTATGGAGGGCATCACCTGGTCTGATGAGTGAGTTCTGAAATAAAAAAAAGGTGAGCGCAGGTTGTTGGATACACTGGTCGATCAGATTATGTATATAAAATTCTATATGGGGTGTCATGTGTATAATGTTCATTGTTAGAGAGAAGTCCAATATATATGGGGTGAGTTGATCAGATTATGTACATGATGGCGTGATTTTATGAAATAAACAGTGCATCCTATGTTTAGTACCGATGACACGTTCCTGTGGGCTCTTCAAGCGTATAACAGTGAGCAGTGTGGAAACACACGGCAAGCCCGAGGAAGTTCTACACACTTTTAAGGGTACCTCAACAAGTATAACAAGATGGCTTTTAATTGAGGTAAAGAGCTTTGGGTCTAAAAAAAAGGTGTAAATGTAAAGTTTGTGAGGCACCGATACTCGGTGTAGGACATGATGACCCTGATTACAAGCCTGCACAACTAGGAGTAGCATGAGATGCCTCATGGGAAAAAAACATGATTCCATCGATGCAGTTACAAGTAGCATGAGAGCAGAAACCCTTTCCCTGTGAAAAGCTAAAACTGATACAACCATGGATTCTGGGACACTAGATGTATAATGTACGAACTAGATGTCTCACATAATGCTCCCTGGGTGTCATACAGCTTGACACCGTTGTTGACGATAGCCACGTATTGCTGAGGGACGCAGCTTCGGTGCCTTAAAGGCACCTGCCTTTGGGTCTATGACATGTGGGCCAGACACTTGTTGGGCCCACATGTCATAGACACAAAGACAGGTGCCTTAAAGCACAGTCCATTGCTGAGACGTGAGCCTGGTAGTATTTGCAACAGCGAATTTCACTTTTTATCCAATAGCTGTGCATTTGTGACACTTATTAATAGGTTTGACCATAGAGCGCATACATGTGCATCATAAACATATCAGTACCAACACTAGTATAAAACATGACCCATAGAGCTGGAGGATCATGAGGTAGCATGAAAGCAAGTAAGTAATTTATATGGACTGGAGCGAGTAAGTAATCTATTTAATGTGGATTGGAGGGAGTAAATTGTACAACTTTATACTAAAGTTATATTACTAAACTAGCGACAATTAATATGGAATGGAGGGAGTAGGTAATCTATTTAATTACCTATAGTATGTTAAGATAATGTAACCATATACAATGGTCCACAAGCATCCAAATTAGATCAACAATTCTGATGACAAATCCCATCTCTTCCCAGGTAACTCTGACGCCGTCGGTAACCTCCATGTTGTTTACAAAAAGTTTTGTTGCAACACCCATTTTGTAACAAGTTGTCGAATTATTTATAAATAACATTATTTAAATCTAGCACCCGGTGTAATGTTATTAGTTAAATATAGTTGTCAGTGTTGTACTTCAAATTGATGGGTTTGTGCTAGTCTTTTTTAAAAAGAAGGATGACCCCGGCCTCTCTGCATTGGGCGATGCATGCAGTCATTTTATTAATTATTCACAAATACCTTACATAGTAATACATCCAATAGTTTGAAGCCACCATCTTGGTAACATCTATCGTACTCCTATCCAATCCGCTAAGTGGGCTAACATTTGGGCTAACATTTAAAATAAACATCTCCCATGATTAGTACATAGAGCCCGCTGTTTTGTGGTTATTTTTTCCAACAAGATGTACATCATCCGTAAAACTTCGGTGATATGAAATTTTCTCATGTCTTGGTCTACAAGAATTATTGAACTTTCACAATTTGGTTAGGCAATCAACCATGGCCAAGTTATCTTAGAAAGCATCAAAAAGCATCCAAGCTTGTAGTTCAACTAGTCGATTCCATGTTACATGAATAGGGATATCATGAATTACTGCATGCGCTAGATTACTTAGTCCTTTCATTTTCCTTTGTGAAGAGTGGCATTCTATGTCTAATATCTCCATCCAGGTACATATATCAGAATAAATAGAATATTGATTAATGGAAGAAAAAAAATCCTTTAGCTGGATAAGGGGCGGATGTAGCCAAGTGGATCAAGGCAGTGATTGTGAAAAGATGCACCAGTTTTTTTGTACCAAATGGCTATGAATTTTCCTCCAAACTGTGGCAAGAAAAATCAATATACTAAACCATTTGTGATGTTCTAAAAGTCACTTGACATAGATATATGTACTACTTTACTAAGTAATGACATCAAATTAATATGGAAAAGAGTACATACCCACCAACCAACCTGATACCATGTAGATGGCATGCATATATATTGCACCATCTCCGTCCAAATAGCTGCAAGCTCAACAATTTACCACTATAAAACCTGTTGGATCTTGATGAAAAAAATGAAGAGGGTAGAAAGCGAAGAGGGGGTGCAAAAGCATTAGGGATGCTCTTAGGGAATAGGAGTCTGTGGGAAAGAGGGCACTGGTACTCGGTGTAGGACATGATGACCCTGATTACAAGCCTGCACAACTAGGAGTAGCATGAGTGCAAAATGTTATATCAATGCCTCATGGAAAAAAACATGATTCGATGCAGTTACAAGTAGCATGAGAGCAGAAACCCTTTCCCTGTGAAAAGCTAAAACTCATGCACTGGATGCACCAATAGATTATGGGACACTGGACGGAGAATGTACGAACTTGACGTATCACACACTACTCCCTAGGTGCCATAGATCTTGACATTGTTGTTGACGACAGCCACGTAATGCTAAGACGTGAGCCTGGTAGTATTGGAATGAAAATTTAGATGCACATCAGCTTTTTGTGTACAGCTCTGCGATCGGGTATGTGGAGGATTGGCTGCAGTATGGTCACTCACAAGTCATAACACCATGATGCAGAGATCTGCGATGCTGTATGTGGATTTTATGCGTGTACTCGTGAGTCTAACTAGTTATCTCGACTGTTTGCCCAACCATTGCTTCTCGAGATAAGTTATAACAAAGAGCTATTTCCTGGTCATTACGAAAGGGAACATGCAATGGGCTTGTAGATGTAGGTTTATTTAACTCGCCTTGCGCCTTATGTGTTGTACCTTTTTTTCCTTTCTACAATCCGAAACTCGAAAGATGCTCAATGTTCATATTTCGGTAGAAGGACCTGGAGAGAGATGGTGAGGCGGAGCTCGCGATGAATAAGGCTGAAGCCTCCAATGGTGATGGAGCACATGTCCAAGGAGCACTAGCAGAGGCCTCTCGTGGGCATGGTATTGGTGCAACTCGGCCAACTAGTTGCACTTTCCCCCAAATAGATATGAAAGATACTTCCGGACTCAATGGTATAAGGACTTTGATTGGTTGGAATATAGCGATTGGTTGGAATACAAAGCTCGCGAGGAAGAAGACGGAATACCCGAGTGGTGATGAAGTAGATGCTCTAGGAGCAATGCTGCCTTCCTTCACGAGTAAATGTAAACAGTGGAGAAGCACGAACCTCCTCTATTTAGCTATCACCTTGGGGAAGGCAAGCAATTCAAGCCACTCCGGGATGGGTCTCACCCCGGGCTCCTATGCATGAAAGCGTGGCACTCCTATTTGTCTTGGTCACCCTCACTAAGGCAGGTAGAAGTTCGAGACACCCCTACAATGAAAGTGAAAAACTACACGTTGCCGCTAGATACCACCAGATCCAAATTCACTCATTGCTGCTTTAAAATTTGTGTGATAATGTTCAGTATAAAACGTGTTTCGGAAACACATATCAATGTAATAAGAGGGGTCCATAACAAAAGCTTTTTGTGTTGGATGACAACCCATTCTCTCTCTCTCTTCTCTCACTTATAAATCCAACCTTTTATTTCGGCTTTGCTAAACTAAATCGTACATATCACTTACACTATAAGTTTGTTTTTAAAATAATTTATATATTTAAACTGCCAGGAGTTCAAATATATAAAAAGCATCAAAAACGAGTTTATAGTTTAAAAGATATAAGTGATTTCAATTGTCTAATATAAAATAATGTCTATGAATTTGTTTGACAAAGAGAGAGGGTGATGTTGTAGTGGCATACTACACTGACGAAAGATAGTACTATGGGGCTATCAAACTGTCACTTGATTTGACTACAAAGAAATACGAGAACTGACAAAACAATATAAAGATTATACATGTGTGGATCATAAGTAGCATGAATCGTAGAGCTACTGTGTGGTGCCGGATCTGCCGTTACATGGTGTTACCTCTCAAAGTGACTTTGTGCCTCTGCGATGGGCAGCGGCCCAATGAATCTCAACAAGCTCATCTACAACCGTGCTGAATAAAAGAATCGAAACAAATACTAAGAAAATAAAACAAATCAGTTTTCTTCTTTTTAAATCATTTGATGCGTGAGGTTCACTCTAATTTTTAAATCATTTGGACATCCGAGCAGCTCTCTGCAAAAAAACAAACTTGGGGTCTTTAAAAAAGTTTACTGTTCATGTACCGTTTTGACCCGATTTGTCTTTTTTTGCTGAGAGCTGCTCAAATGTTCAAATGATCTGAAAATTGGAGTGGACCTCACGCAAGAACTTGTCTACCGTGGGAAAACAATTTGAAATTGTTTGAATTTTTTTAATATTTGTTTTGAAGTTTTTTGACCGGATGCAGATGAGCCTGAGCACCGAAACGCTGCACTCCAGGTAATCATATATATATTTCGTATGATGAAAGCCTCGAGTCTATGAAGGACAGTTATGCAGCTGGAGGATCGTGGATGCCATCGTCTCGGCCACGTGCTCACATGCCAGTGCATTGGTGATGTGTGCCGGCTGCGAGTTGATCTGCACCCTTGTGCAGCTCAAGTGCGGTCTGTCGGAGCTGGAAATATGCCCTAGAGTCAATAATAAAATGACTATTATTATATTTCCTTGTTCATGATAATTATCTATTGTTCATGCTATAATTGTATTAACTGGAAACCGCAATACATGTGTGAATACATAGACCACAACATGTCCCTAGTGAGCCTCTAGTTGGCTAGCTCGTTGATCAACAGATGGTCACGGTTTCATGACCATGGACATTGGATGTCATTGATAACGGGATCACATCATTAGGAGAATGATGTGATGGACAAGACCCAATCATAAGCATAGCACAAGATCGTGTAGTTCATCTGCTAAAGCTTTTCTAATGTCAAGTATCATTTCCTTAGACCATGAGATTGTGCAACTCCCGGATACCGTAGGAATGCTTTGGGTGTGCCAAACGTCACAACGTAACTGGATGGCTATAAAGGTGCACTACGGGTATCTCCAAAAGTGTCTGTTGGGTTGGCACGAATCGAGACTGGGATTTGTCATTCCGTGTGACGGAGAGGTATTTCTGGGCCCACTCGATAAGACATCATGATAACGAGCTCAATGTGAATAAGGAGTTAGCCACGTGATGATGTGTTATGGAACGAGTAAAGAGACCTGACGGTAACGAGATTGAACAAGGTATAGGGATACTGACGATCGAATCTCGGGCAAGTATCATAACGGTAGACAAAGGGAATTGTATACGGGATTGATTGAATCCTCGACATCGTGGTTCATCCGATGAGATCATCATGGAGCATGTGGGAGACAACATAGGTATCCAGATCCTGCTGTTGGTTATTGAACGGAGAGGTGTCTCAGTCATGTCTACGTTCCTCCCGAACCCGTAGGGTCTACACACTTAAGGTTTGATGATGCTAGGGTTATAACCAACTAGCGAGCAATAATAACAAGCCTCGGATGAATGGCATAACCAACTAGCGAGCAATAATAACAAGCCTCGGATGACAACAATTTATCAAAACAATCATGATACAATATGACATAATGGTATCTCGCTAGCCCTTTCTGAGACCGCAAAACATAAATGTAGAGCACCTCTGAAGAACAAGGACTGACTAAACATTGTAATTGACGGTGAGAGAGATCCACTCATGCTCACACTCAATATCAATTAATAGCAAGGCATACAAATGACAATGGTGCTCTCTAACTGGTGCCTTTTGTAAGAGGATGATGACTCAACAATAAAGTAAATGGACAGACCCTTCACAGAGGGAAGCATTGATTTGCAGAGGTGCCAGAGCTCAAGCTTTTAAAACAGAGATAAGTAATGATTTTGGAGCGGTATGCTTTCGTTGCTTACATAACAAACAAGAGAGGTTTTCAATATCTTACATGCTAGATACATCATAGGCGGTTCCCAAACAGAATGGTAAAGTTTTTACTCCCCCTCCACCAATCAGTCACACTCCATGGCGGGCCAAATTCATGGGTACCGTCCATGAAAACACATGCCTGGAGGAGTTTTGTTTAATTATATTTTGTTTCTTTATTTCGAGCATGGAACCGGGCATCCCGATTACCAGCCACTTTCTCGTGAATGATAGTGAGTCAACACATATCATGAGAATAACCCACCTAGCATGGAAGATACTGACAGCCCCCAGTCGCCGCATGAGCGATTTAGACATCGATCTTGGCAACAACGTCTTCCTCAACAAGCGCCCCACAAACCTATCCATGGTGATGAACATCTACGAGAGGGAGAGTTGATCTACGTACCCTTGTAGATCGCTAAGCGGGAAGCGTTGAGAAACGCGGTTGGTGTAGTCAAACTTCTTCGCGATCCAAATCGCCGAGCGTCCCGCGATCCAATCATGAACCATCCCGCGATCCGATCAAAAACCGTCCCGCGATCTCGTCACGATCCGTCCCGCGATCCAATCACGATCGTCTCGTGGCCTTGATCACGATCCTTCCGATCTAGTACCGAACGGATGTCCTCCGCGTTCAGCACACGTGCAGCTTGATGACGATCTCCACCGTCTTGATCCAGCAAGAGGAAGTGGAGAGGAGGAAGATTTCACCGGCAGCGTGACAGCGCTCCGGCGATGGTGGTGGAGCAATTCCGGCAGGGCTTCGCCTATGCACTGCGGAAATACGATCTAGAGGAGAAACTATGCACCGGTGGAACGGGTAGCACGTGACCGGAGAAACTAGTGCAAAAACCCTCTATTCCACCAATATATATAGGAGGAGAGGAGAGTCTGGCCGCAAGGGCTGGCCCTCTTTTGATTCGGCCAAGGCAAGGAGGGAGAGGAGGACTCTCCTCCTCCAATCCTAGTAGGACTAGGATTGCTGCTTTTTGGCCTTTTTCCACCTTTTTCTTTTGGGTCTCTTTCTTCCAACCGCATGGGCCTTATGTGGAGGTTCCACCAGACCACTAAGGGCTGGTTAATACTTTACCACAGCCCATGAAGCCTCTTGGGTCGAAATACCCCTCCCGGAGGTCTCCCGGTACACTACCGGTGAGCCCGAAACTTTTCCGGCGACGAAACTGGGACTTCCTATATATGAATCTTTACCTCCAGACCATTCCGAAGCTCCTCGTGACGTCTGGGATCTCATCCGGGACTCCGAAAAACCTTCGGTCACCACCATACACAACTCTATACTACCGAAACGTCACCAAACCTTAAGTGTGCAGACCCTGCGGGTTTGAGAACTATGTAGACATGACCGAGACACCTCTACGGTCAATAACCAATGGCGGGATCTGGATGTCCACATTGGTTCCTACATATTCCACGAAGATCTTTATCGATCGAACCTCTATGTCAAGGATTCAGTTAATACCGTATGATGTTCCCTTTGTTCTTCGGTATGTTACTTGCCCGAGATTCGATCTTCGGTACCTCCATACCTAGTTCAATCTCATTACCGGCAAGTCTCTTTACTCGTTTCGTAATACAAGATCCCGCAACTAACAATTAGTCACATTGCCTGCAAGGATCATTGTGATGTTGTATTATCGAGTGGGCCCTGAGATACCTCTCCGTCACACGGAGTAACAAATCCCAGTGTCGATCCATGCCAACTCAACAGACACCCTCGGAGATACCTGTAGAGAACCTTTATAGTCACCCAGTTACGTTGCGACGTTTGATACACACAAGGTACTCCTCCGATATCTGTGAGTTGCATGATCTCATGGTCACAGGAACATATACTTGACATGAAGAAAACAGTAGAAATAAACTGACACGATCATATGCTACGTTTGTAGTTTGGGTCTTGTCCACCACATCATTCTCCCAATGATGTGACCCCGTTATCAAATGACATCTCATGTCCATGGCTAGGAAACCTTAACCATCATTCAATCAACGAGCTAGTTCACTAGAGGCATACTAGGGACATTGTGTTTGTCTATGTATCCACACATGTATCCATGTTTCCAATTAATACAACTATAGCATGGATAATAAACGATTATCATGAACAAGGAAATACAATAATAAACACTTTATTTATTGCCTCTAGGGCATATTTCCAACACTAAGTGCCTCCCGAACCCGTAGGGTCTACACACTTAAGGTTCGATAACGCTAGGATTATAGGGAAATAGTGTATGTGGTTATCGAAAGTTTTTTGGAGTCCTGGATGAGATCCCGGACGTCACGAGGAGTTCCGGAATGGTCCAGAGGTAAAGATTCATATATAGGAAGTGAGGTTTTGGTCACCGGAAGTGTTTCGGGTATCACCGGTAATGTATCGGGACCATCGGAAGGGTTTCGGGGGTCCACCGTGTGGGGCCACCGGCACCAGAGGGCTGCACGGGCCGAGAATGGGAAGGGACCAGCCCCAGAGTGGGCTGGTGCGCCTCCCACCAAGGCCCAAGGCGTAGCAAAGGTGGGAGGGGGGCAAACCCTAGCACATATGGGCCCTAAGGCCCACCCTAGGGCGCCTAGGGCTGCCGCACCCCTCCTTCCCTCCCTTGGATGCCGCCCCAAGGCCATCTAGGGCTGGCCGCCGGCCCTAGGGTGGGAACCCTAGGAGCTGCACACCCTCCTCCCCTCCTCCTATATATAGTGCAACCCTTGGGGCTGCCGGAGACACGAATCTCTCTCTCTCTCGGCGTAGCCCTACCCCTCCTCCTCCTCGTCCTCCGTAGTGCTTGGTGAAGCCCTGCTGGAGTACCACACAGCTCCACCGTCACCACACCATCGTGCTGCCGGAGATCTCCGCGAATCCACCGCGATCGGAATCCACCGCGATCTAAATCGCTGTGAGTACGACTTCACCAACCGCGTTCTTGTAACGCTTCCGCTTTGTGATCTTGAAAGGTATGAAGATGCACTCACCCCACTCGTTGCTGGTTTCTCCATAGAATGATCTTGGTGACACGTAGGTATATTTTTGATTTACTACTATGTCTCCCAGTAGACATTATGAATAATCCGTTTGATTTTCCAATATTTTGTTTCAAATTGTTTCCACACTTTGCTTTAATCCGCGAGGATAAGTAATTTTCAAGCAATGTGCCTTTTGATATTGCTCTTCATATAACATGTAGGAATTGAGCAATACAAGTGGAAGCATCTTGATAAATCAAGTTATGTGATTCTGATGAATCTCAACCACATGATTTTGAGTGTGGTTAATCATTGTACTAAGCAATGCATATTTTGTAATGCTTTTAAATAAAGCAATTATGTCAGAATGATAAGTGAAAATAACCATTAGAGTCCATTTAGATGACTTCCGTATGAAGGCTGTTCCAGTAAATTCAGTCATTGATATGGCATTGTTGGGATCAAATAAAGAGCCAATATCATCACAACATATCATGGTCATATCTTGTATTTACTGATGGAAATATCTAAGTTTACTGTAATCTTTGGATATAAGATGATATTCCTTATATCAACCATATACCTTTTGTTGGGGGTTGCACTCTGAATAAAGATAGCAAATATAGTGTCATGCCTGACGTAATTTGCAATTATATGAGTGTGTTGACATTAGTGAGATATAGAACTTCAGATCCTAATATCACTTCATTATCACCCCTAGGTATGAATGGATTTGTACCTTATCGTAGGTAGTATGACTATAAATATTTTTTATGTTATGATATATCCATATTGGACTTCTCGTATATGTTTTGGATATATGTAGACTGATATGTATTCTTGAGAGAAGGCTCAAGTTGTAAACTTAAGCAAAATTTGGTTGAAACCAAATTTTCCGTCATGAGATGATTTTGTGTATGTTCAAGTCTTGTAGAGACATTGATGACGAAATCATCAATATACACTGAGGTGATGTAAGGAAATCAAATTTTGGGATTCCTTTATTAACACATAAATTAGCAATCATCATCCTTTGAGTAATCCTTTGAAGAAGGAACTCATCTAGTCGGTAGTACCATATGATTCATGACTATTTCGAGTCATAGAGGGACTTTTGAAGTTTTACAAAAATATGTTGCGATTAATTTTGGATTCAGAAATGTAAGCCCTTTAGGGACTTTATTATAAATTTCTGAAACGAATGACCCATATGAGTATGTAGTCACTGCATCCATTAACTGCATGGATAATATTATTTGTACTGCCAACGATATTTATTATCGAAACATAATTCAACTCATACCAAGATGGTCTGTTACATCGTAATCGATGTCGGGTCTCTGCGTAAGCCCTTTTGCTACAAGCCTCGCTTTCTCACCACCTCATTTACTTTGTCTATGAATGGGAAGTTTTTAGTATTTCATATGGAAGATACTTATGAGGAGTAGGTATTACCGTGGTAAATACTACTCGTTTGCAGAGCGAGTGCTATTCTTTATTACTTGCTTCCTTTTATGTGAACCAATATGAGTGCAAGAGGCACTCTACCATGGATTTTGGTTCAGGGCCCAAAAGATTGTAGCAATTTTGAGAAGAAATATATGTCGACAAATGTAGTCTTCTGTTATGATTCTAGAGGAATCGATGAAATTTGTGGAAATATATTTATTCCTTTTAACTCCTTGTGATTTCCTACAACAACGGAGTCAATGTGTTTCGATGTCCCGACACCAAAACATTTGTGCACATTTATGTCGGGTTTCGGATGATGAGCATCCTATGAGGTGTCTTTCAACTTGATGTTGAATTACATTTACTGGTTGAAGATCTAATTTCCTCTATTTCCACGGAAGCATATGGGAGATTATATCTCATGTGGTCAGATTTCTCCCCCTGTTGCTCTCATTTCGGGAGAAGAGTGGTTTATTAGGTACCTCCACTCTTTCTGACACTTTACTGCAGGAATATAATTGAGTGACACCTTTGTCATCAGTAAATATATGTGGCAGATTTGCAATGTGTTGCAAATATGTGATTCTAAACTTCTTGTTCAGATTCTTTGAGTACGTGGATATAAGGACTGAATGTGAATAACATTTCTAATTTATTTCTTGGCATTCTTTGTGGTACTTATCTCCCCTAATGCTAGAAATGTCCTTATTGCTGATGCAATCAGCATACAGGCTATGAATAATTTTGATTGACGGATAAATTTTTATTCCTCACATAGATGCCTAATTTTCTATGAGGGCCCGTTGATGTATGCTGGAGTGGTGATATTGGTATGTAACCGAATTATCGCAGATAGGAAATACTTTGTTGATTTCCACGTAATTACTACAAGTGGAAAGTAGTATGCTATGCAATTGGTATGATTTATATCATACTTACGGTGTGTAATGCCGTATTTGTCTAGCATGAGGCTAGTAAATTACAATTCTATAAGTTTGGTCATATTATTGATTTCACTATCTTTGATAAGACATCAAACTAAACCATTCTGGGTATGTACATAAAGTATTATATATAATCAGGTATTTCTTGTGAAATGAGTTCAACAAAGTTGTCCATTCGAATGGATTTATCCCTTGTTTAGGATAATTTGCTCTTACTTTAAGAAGTTGAGCGATTGATTTAGTAAGATCATTCATGGTTGTGTGTGACAAGGACACACTTGAAATCGTTTTATAAATGTTTCTATGTGTGCCATGAAGTATCTAAATAATCCCACATAATGGCTAAGTAATCCAAATATATCTTTTGAATGTGTTCAAAAAAGAACGAGTGGCTCATTTAGAATCTTAAGGTGAGAGGGTCTTAAAACTTATTTCCCTTATGGAACATGCGGTGCACATAAAATCTGATGATTTAAAAAATATTGTAACTTTTTTTCTCGAATACGCATAGCATGCATATCATTGAATATAGACAGGAGAAAGGGCAGAAATAGCCCTCCACCTGTGTGACAAGTACATAGAGCTCCGCCGTTGGTGGGGGCATGGATCATGGCTGCTACGACGGGAGACAGAGCCTGGCCCAAGATCGGGGCTCCTTCGGGGGAAGCTCGGATCAGAGCACCATCGCGCAGCTTGGCGACACCGCTGCTGCTGCCGTGGACCCCTCAGATCCCAGGTACCTGGAGAGCATGTACCCCGGGTGGAAGTTCAATGAGGCGATGCAGCAGTGGTACCAGGTCGACGTTGTCCAGACGGCCGGCGAGAATGCGGAGCAGCAGTTTGGCGCTTCTTACCTGCAGAACTCGGGGCAGGCTGGGCTGGAGACTATCACGGAGGAGAGCGCCGCCGTCGCCACGGGGAGCGCGTCCGGCTGGGGGCAGGCGGTCGCTTCAGAGTACCCGAAGAATATGCTATTATACGCCGAGTACCCGGGGTGGTACTTTGACACCGACAAGCAGGAGTAGTAATCACTCGAGGCGTACCAGCAGGCCATCGCGCAGGCCAACGCAGCTGTTGCTGCTGTTCAGGTTGGTGCAAACCATGGTGTTGTCGCACCTTCTGGTGGGATGAATTACAATGTCAACCATGCTGAGGTTCCTGTGGTCAACAATCAGGCGGCCCAACAAAACTATGGCCAGAAGAGCCAGTGGTAGTCAGATGCATTTGCTAAAAGCATTCAACCTGAAAGTGCAGCGAATAGCTTGGCAAGTAGTTTCCATGGTTCCGATCAGCATGCACATACCGAATCCACCAGTTCGTCCCCAAATCTTCAGGTTCCCTTTAACAGAGCTGAAACTTCTACAAGTCATTATGGCAACCTTCAGAATGACTACAACATGATTGGTAGCCAACAAGCAGGTTACAAGGGGTTCAAACCTTCCACGGTTTACCAGACCAGTGAAAAGGCACTCGAGTCATCCACGGGTAACCAGGGCAGTTACAAGGCATTTGAACCCACTGCTCCTCACCACATTGGTGAGAACAAGGATTCTATGTCTTGTACTGGTTTTCAGGCTGGTTACAAGGGATTCACCCCTTCCACGGTCCACTAGGCTGGTGGTTACACAGGATCTGGTACTTCTACGGGCCACCATTCAAAGGCATTTGAGCCTTCCTTGATAACCCACAACTATAGGGGATCGCAATAGTTTTTGAGGGTAAAATATTCAACCCAAATTTATTGATTCGACACAGGGGGAGCCAAAGAATATTCTCGAGTATTAGCAGCTGAGTTGTCAATTCAACCACACCTGAAAGACTTAATATCTACAGCAAAGTATTCAGTAGCAAAGTAATATGCTAGTAACGGTAACGGTGACAAAGTGATAGTAGCAGTTTGTAGTGATTGTAACAGTAGCAACGGAAAAGTAACTGAGCAAAGATCAATATATGAAAAGCTCATAGGCAATGGATCAGTGATGGATAATTATGTCGGATGGCATTCAACATGCAACAGTTATAACATAGGGTGACACAGAACTAGCTCCAATTCATCAATGTAATGTAGGCATGCATTCTATATATAGTCATACGTGCTTATGGGAAAGAACTTGCATGACATCTTTTGTCCTGCCCTCCCGTGGCAGCGGTGTCCTATTGGAAACTAAGGGATATCAAGGCCTCCTTTTAATAGAGAACCAGACCAAAGCATTAGCACTTAGTGAATACATGAACTCCTCAAACTACGATAATCACCAGAAAGAATCCCAGTTATTGTCACCCTGGGGATGCGGATCATAACTCGTAATAGGTGTCTACAACTTGCAAGATAAGATCAAGAACACACATATATTCATGAAAACATAATAGGTTCAGATCTGAAATCATGGCACTCGGGCCCTAGTGACAAGCATTAAGCATAGCAAAGTCATAGCAACATCAATCTCAGAACATAGTGGAGACTACGGATCAAACCCTAACCAAACTAACTCGATTACATGATAAATCTCATCCAACCCATCACCGTCCAGCAAGCCTATAATGAGATTACACACGAACAGTGGGGAGCATCATGGAATTGGTGATGAAGGATGGTTGGTGATGACGAAGGCATCGATTTCCCCTCTCCGGAGCCCAAAACGGACTCCAGATCTGGTCTCCCGAGGAAGAACAGGCAATGGCGGCTAGCAGGCTTGTGGCCCCCCTCTGGTCAATTCTTGCGCCAGTATTTTTATTAATTCCAAAACTATTCTCCATAAATTTTCAAGACGATCTGAGAACTTTTATTTCTGCACAAAAATAACACCAAGGCAATTCTGCTGAAAACAACGTCAGTCCGGGTTAGTTCCATTCAAATCATGCAAATTAGAGTCCAAAACAAGGGAAAAAGAGTTTGGAAAAGTAGATACATTGGAGACATATCAACTCCCCCAAGCTTAAGCCTTTGCTTGTCCTCAAGCAATTCGGTTGATAAACTGAAAGTGATAAAGAAAAACTTCTACAAATTCCGTTTGATCTTGCTGTTGTAAATATGTCTAACATATGTTTAGATTTTCAGCAAAGATTATAAACTAACCACATTCACAATAACATTTAGGTCTCAAATTTACTCATGTCAATGGCATAACCAACTAGCAAGGAATAATAAAAAGCATCGGATGACAACAATTTATCAAAACAATCATGATACAATATGACATAATGGTATCTCGCTAGCCCTTTCTGAGACCGCAAAACATAAATGTAGAGCACCTCTGAAGAACAAGGACTGACTAACATTGTAATTGACGATGAGAGAGATCCACTCATGCTCACACTCAATATCAATTAATAGCAAGGCATACAAATGACAATGGTGCTCTCTAACTGGTGCCTTTTGTAAGAGGATGATGACTCAACAATAAAGTAAATGGACAGACCCTTCGCAGAGGGAAGCATTGATTTGCAGAGGTGCCAGAGCTCAAGCTTTTAAAACAGAGATAAGCAATGATTTTGGAGCGGTATGCTTTCGTTGCTTACATAACAAACAAGAGAGGTTTTCAATATCTTACATGCTAGATACATTATAGGCGGTTTCCAAACAGAATGGTAAAGTTTTTACTCCCCCTCCACCAATCAGTCACACTCCACGGCGGGCCAAATTCACGGGTACCGTCCATGAAAACACATGCCTGGAGGAGTTTTGTTTAATTATATTTTGTTTCTTTATTTCTAGCATGGAACTGGGCATCCCGATTACCAGCCACTTTCTCGTGAATGATAGTGAGTCAACACATATCATGAGAATAACCCACCTAGCATGGAAGATACTGACAGCCCCCAGTCGCCACATGAGCGATTTAGACATCGATCTTGGCAACAACGTCTTCCTCAACAAGCACCCTACAAACCTATCCATGGTGATGAACATCTACAAGAGGGAGAGTTGATCTACGTACCCTTGTAGATCGCTAAGCGGGAAGCGTTGAGAAACGCGGTTGGTGTAGTCAAACTTCTTCGCGATCCAAATCGCCGAGCGTCCCGCGATCCAATCACGAACCATACCGCGATCCGATCACAAACCGTCCCGCTATCTCGTCATGATCCGTCCCGTGATCCAATCACGATCGTCTCGTGGCCTTGATCATGATTCTTCTGATCTAGTACCGAACGGACGACACCTCCGCGTTCAGCACACGTGTAGCTTGATGACGATCTCCACCGTCTTGATCCAGCAAGAGGAAGTGGAGAGGAGGAAGAGTTCACCGGCAGCGTGACGGCGCTCCGGTGATGGTGGTGGAGCAATTCCGGTAGAGCTTCGCCTAAGCACTGCGGAAATACGATCTAGAGGAGAAACTATGCACCGGTGGAACGGGTAGCACGTGACCGGAGAAACTAGTGCAAAAACCCTCTATTCCACCAATATATATATAGGAGGAGAGGAGAGGCTGGCCGCAAGGGCTGGCCCTCTTTTGATTCGGCCAAGGCAAGGAGGGAGAGGAGGACTCTCCTCCTCCAATCCTAGTAGGAATAGGATTGCTCCTTTTTGGCCTTTTTCCACCTTTTTCTTTTGGGTCTCTTTCTTCCAACCGCATGGGTCTTATGTGGAGGTTCCACCAGCCCACTAAGGGCTGGTTAATACTTTAACACAGCCCATGAAGCCTCTTGGGTCGAAATACCCCTCCCGGAGGTCTCCCGGTACACTCCCGGCACTCCCGGTACACTACCGGTGAGCCCGAAACTTTTCCGGCGACCAAACTGGGACTTCCTATATATGAATCTTTACCTCCAGACCATTCCGAAGCTCCTCGTGACGTCTGGGATCTCATCCGGGATTCCGAACAACCTTCGGTCACCACCATACACAACTCTATACTACCGAAACGTCACCAAACCTTAAGTGTGCAGACCCTGCGGGTTCGAGAACTATGTAGACATGACCGAGACACCTCTACGGTCAATAACCAATGGCGGGATCTAGATGTCCACATTGGTTCCTACATATTCTATGAAGATCTTTATCGATCGAACCTCTATGTCAAGGATTCAGTTAATCCCGTATGATGTTCCCTTTGTTCTTCGGTATGTTACTTGCCCGAGATTCGATCTTCGGTACCTCCATACCTAGTTCAATCTCGTTACCGGCAAGTCTCTTTACTCGTTATGTAATACAAGATCCCGCAACTAACAATTAGTCACATTGCTTGCAAGGATCATTGTGATGTTGTATTACCGAGTGGGCCCTGAGATACCTCTCCGTCACACGGAGTAACAAATCCCAGTGTCGATCCATGCCAACTCAACAGACACCCTCGGAGATACCTGTAGAGAACCTTTATAGTCACCCAGTTACGTTGCGACGTTTGATACACACAAGGTACTCCTCCGATAACAGTGAGTTGCATGATCTCATGGTCACAGGAACATATACTTGACATGAAGAAAACAGTAGAAATAAACTGACACGATCATATGCTACGTTTGTAGTTTGGGTCTTGTCCACCACATCATTCTCCGAATTATGTGACCCCGTTATCAAATGACATCTCATGTCCATGGCTAGGAAACCTTAACCATCATTCAATCAACGAGCTAGTTCACTAGAGGCATACTAGGGACATTGTGTTTGTCTATGTATCCACACATGTATCCATGTTTCCAATTAATACAACTATAGCATGGATAATAAACGATTATCATGAACAAGGAAATACAATAATAAACACTTTATTTATTCCCTCTAGGGCATATCTCCAACACTACGTGCCTCCCGAACCCGTAGGGTCTACACACTTAAGGTTCGATAACGCTAGGATTATAGGGAAATAGTGTATGTGGTTACCGAATGTTTTTTGGAGTCTTGGATGAGATCCCGGACATCACGAGGAGTTCCGGAATGGTCCAGAGGTAACGATTCATATATAGGAAGTGAGGTTTTGGTCACCGGAAGTGTTTTGGGCATCACCGATAATGTATCGGGACCATCGGAAGGGTTCCGGGGGTCCACCGTGTGGGGCCACCGGCACCAGAGGGCTGTGCGGGCCGAGAATGGGAAGGGAACAGCCCCAGAGTGGGCTGGTGCGCCTCCCACCAAGGCCCAAGGCGTAGCAAAGGTGGGAGGGGGGCAAACCCTAGCGCATATGGGCCCTAAGGCCCACCCTAGGGCGCCTAGGGCTGCCGCACCCCTCCTTCCCTCCCTTGGATGCCGCCCCAAGGCCATCTAGGGCTGGCCGCCGGCCCTAGGGTGGGAACCCTAGGGGCTGCACACCCTCCTCCCCTCCTCCTATATATAGTGCAACCCTTGGGGCTGCTGGAGACACAAATCTCTCTCTCTCTCTCGGCGCAGCCCTACCCCTCCTCCTCCTCGTCCTCCGTAGTGCTTGGTGCAGCCCTGCCGGAGTACCTCACAGCTCCACCGTCACCACACCGTCGTGCTTCCGGAGATCTCCCTCAACCTCTCCTTCCTCCTTGCTGTGTCAAGGCGTAGGAGACATCACCGGGCTGCACGTGTGTTGAACGCGGAGGCGCCGTTGTTCGGCGCTTAGATCGGAATCCACCGCGATCTAAATCGCTGCGAGTACGACTCCACCAACCGCGTTCTTGTAACGCTTCCGCTTTGTGATCTTCAAAGGTATGAAGATGCACTCACCCCACTCGTTGCTGGTTTATCCATAGATTGATCTTGGTGACACGTAGGAATATTTTTGATTTACTACTACGTCTCCCAGTAGACATTATGAATAATCCGTTTGATTTTCCAATATTTTGTTTCAAATTGTTTCCACACTTTTCTTTAATCCGCGAGGATAAGTAATTTTCGAGCAATGTGCCTTTTGATATTGCTCTTCATATAACATGTAGGAATTGAGCAATACAAGTGGAAGCATCTTGATAAATCAAGTTATGTGATTTTGATGAATCTCAACCACATGATTTTGAGTGTGGTTAATCATTCTACTAAGCAATGCATATTTTGTAATGCTTTTAAATAAAGCAATTATGTCAGAATGATAAGTGAAAATAACCATTAGAGTCCATTTAGATGACTTCCGTATGAAGGCTGTTCCAGTAAATTCAGTCATTGATATGGCATTGTTGGGATCAAATAAAGAGCCCCGACTCTGGCTACATCGACCACTACTACCTCACGCACAGCCATGACCCCATGCTCATGAGACCATCCCTGAATTTGTCCATCACTAGTAGAAAACAGGGCTTTGGTCCAGGCCGGGCCAACCCATTAGTCCCAGTTCAGCCACGAACCGGGACCAATGGGGGCAATGGTCCCAGTTCGTGAGGCCAGGGGGCCGGCCGGGCCACGTGAGGCATTGGTCTCGGTTCGTCGGACACCTTTGGTCCCGGTTCCAGACACGAACCGGGACCACCGTGCCTCGCTCCTGGCCCACAATCATTGGTCCCGGTTCGTGTATGGAACTGGTACCAAAGGGGGTCCTTTAGTCCCGGTTCCAGCCACGAACCGGGACCAATGAGATGCCTATATATACCCCCTCGCCGGCGAGCAGAGCACTCCACACTGCTCTGTTTATTTGGCCGGCGAGGGAAGAGTTTTGTGGTGCTCTAGCTCACCTCCTATGCACATGAGGTGTTCGATGAAATGCCCAAGCCATATTTAAGCTTTCTCCTCTCGAAGTTCCTTGTCCAAGCTCCATTTTACTCAAGATTTGTCTAGGTTTGGCGGTCCGTCCCGTCCCATCCCTGTCCTCACCGCAGTCGATCGCCCGTGCCCATCTAGGTGCCGGCACCACCGTGATTAGCCTCTTCTTCTTATCTTCTTTCTAAAAGAAAAAAGTTTTTACTTGTATGATTTAGATAGATCTTGTGTAATTTTCTTACTTTTATTATTGTATTTATTTTGGTCACTATTGTACTTTGGCTTTAATGTGATGATGAATTTCTATTAATTTGGTCACGTCAGTATTCATGATATGTTGTTATGGTTTTTAATACACTTTATTATATAACGCACGCAGATGAACCGACAATGGATGTAAGGTGACCGACGCACCTCCGAGTATATTACGGGCCTGCATAATTTTCTCGAAGCGGCTGAGGCAAACAAGCATAATGGTTTTATTCATTGTCCATGTATTGTCTGTGAGAATACAAAGGCTGTCTCCAACTCTAAAACCCTTCACTTCCACCTTCTTGAGAAGGGTTTTATGCCACACTATAATGTTTGGACCAAGCACGGAGAAAGAGGTGTTATGATGGAAGACAACAAAGAAGAAGAGGATGATGAGAACTATGTGCCTCCTGAATACGGTGATGCTGCAAAGGGGGAAGATGAAGATCAAGAGGAACTAGACAATGTGCCCGATGATGATCTTCGCCGGGTCATTGTTGATGCAAAGAGACAATGCGAAAGTGAAAAGTAGAAGTTGAAGTTCGATCGCATGCTAGAGGATCACAAAAAAAGGTTGTACCCCAATTGCGAAGATGGCAGCACAAAGCTTGGCACCACACTGGAATTGCTGCAGTGGAAGGCAGAGAATGGTGTACCTGACAAAGGATTTGAGAAGCTACTGAAAATATTGAAGAACAAGCTTCCAAAGGATAACGAATTGCCTGACAGTACTTACGCAACAAAGCAGGTTGTATGCCCTCTAGGATTGGAGGTGCAGAAGATACATGCATACCCTAATGACTGCATCCTCTACCGTGGTGCGTATGAGGATTTGAACGCATGCTCGGTATGTGGTGCATTGCAGTATAAGATCAGACGTGATGACCCTGGTGATGGTGACGGCAAGCGCCCAAGGAAGAGGGTTCCTGCCAAAGTGATGTGGTTTGCTCCTATAATACCACGGTTGAAACGTCTGTTCAGAAACAAAGAGCATGCCAAGTCGATGCGATGCCACAAAGAGGACCGTAAGAAAGACGGGAAGTTGAGAGCACCCGCTAACGGGTCGCAGTGGAGAAAGATCGAGAGAAAGTGGAGCGACTTTACAGGTGACCCAAGGAACGTATGGTTTGGTTTAAGTGCAGATGGCGTTAATCATTTTGGGGATCAGAGCAGTAAGCATAGCACATGGCCTGTGACTCTATGTATGTATAACCTTCCTCCTTGGTTGTGCAAGAAGCGGAAGTTCATTATGATGCCAGTGCTCATCCAAGGCCCTAAACAACCCGGCAATGACATTGATGTGTACCTAAGGCCATTAGTTGATGAACTTTTACAGCTATGGAATGGAAGAGGTGTACGTGTGTGGGATGAGAACGAAGGGGAGGAATTTGACTTACATGCATTGCTGTTTGTAACCATTGGCCTGCTCTCAGTAACCTTTCAGGACAGACAAACAAGGGATACCACGCATGCACACACTGTTTAGATGACACCGATAGTACATATTTGGACAAATGCAGGAAGAATGTGTACCTGGGGTATCGTTGATTTCTTCCGATCAACCATCAATGCCGAAAGAAAGGAAAGCCTTTCAAAGGTGAGGCAGATCACATGAAGAAGCCCGCCCTCCGTACTGGTGATCACATACTTGCTGTGGTGAATGATTTACAAGTAATCTTTGGAAAGGGTCCCGACGGACTATCTATTCCAAATGATGCTGAGGGACGCGCACCCATGTGGAAGAAGAAATCTATATTTTGGGACCTACCCTATTAGAAAGACCTAGAGGTCCACTCTGTGATCGACATGATGCACGTGATGAAGAATCTTTGCGTGAACCTGCTAGGCTTCTTGGGAGTGTACGGGAAGACAAAAGATACACCGGAGGCATGCGAGGAACAACAACGTGTGCATGAAAAAGATGGCATGCGTCCAGAGCAGTATGAAGGTCCTGCCAGCTACGCTCTTACCAAAGAAGAGAAGGAGATCTTCTTTGAATGCCTGCTCAGTATGAAGGTCCCGTATGGCTTCTCGTCGAATATAAAGGGAATAATAAATATGGCAGAGAAAAAGTTCCAGAACCTAAAGTCTCATGACTGCCACGTCATTATGACGCAACTGCTTCCGGTTGCATTGAGGGGGCTTCTACCAGAAAACGTTCGATTAGCCATTGTGAAGCTATGTGCATTCCTCAATGCAATCTCTCAGAAGGTGATCGATCCAAAAATCCTGCCAAGGTTAAGGAGTGATTTGGTGCAATGTCTTGTTAGTTTCGAGTTGGTGTTACCACCGTCCTTCTTCAATATCATGATGCATGTCCTAGTTCATCTAGTCGAAGAGATTGTCATTCTGGGCCCTGTATTTCTACACAATATGTTCCCCTTTGAGAGGTTCATGGGAGTCTTAAAGAAATATGTTCGTAACCGCACTAGTCCAGAAGGAAGCATCTCCATGGGCCATCAAACAAAGGATGTCATTGGGTTTTGTGTTGACTTCATTCCCGACCTTAAGAAGATTGGTCTCCCTCAATCGCAGTATGAGGGGAGACTGACTGCAAAAGGCACACTAGGAGCGGACTCAATAATATGTAGGGATGGGCATTCTTGGTCTCAAGCACACCACACAGTTCTACAGAATTCTACCTTGGTGACCCCGTATGTCGCTGAACAGAAGAATATTCTGCGCTCCAAACACCCGGAGTAGTGTGACGACTGGATTACATGTAAACACATCAGGACTTTCGGTAGTTGGTTGCAAACACGTCTCATGCGTGACAACACTGTTTCTGATGAGCTGTACTCGTTGGCCAGGGGACCATCTTCGACTGTAATGACTTACAAAGGGTACGAGATAAATGAGAATACATCTTACACGATCGCCCAGGATCAAAAGAGCACCAACCAAAACAGCGGTGTCCGCTTTGATGCAGCAACCAAGAGGGGAAAGGACACATATTACGGTTACATAGTGGACATATGGGAACTTGACTATGGAAATGATTTGAAGGTCCCTTTGTTTCAGTGCAAATGGGTCAATTTGTCAAGAGGCGTGGTACAGGAAGATCCACAGTACGAAATGACAATAGTGGATCTGAACAACCTTGGGTACACAGATGAACCATTCGTCCTAGCAAATGATTTGGCGGCAGGTTTTCTATGTGAAGGACATGTCTACCAAACCGAGAAAAACAAAAGATAAGGAAGTGAATACATCATACGATGAGCCAAAGCGCCACATAGTTCTTTTAGGAAAAAGATACATCGTGGGATTGGAGGGCAAGACAGACATGTCTGAAGATTATGAAAAGTTTCATGAAATTCCTCCCTTCAAAGTCAAGGTTGACCCAAGCACCCTATGAAACGATGAAGATTATTCATGGTTACGGAGCAATAAGCAAAGGACACAAGCGAAGAAAAAGTGAAGACTTTCTCTCCACAACTATATCATTGCAGTTACATGTGAAGAAATGAAATGCCTTTTGTAACACATGAGTTTTCATCCGGAACCCTTATACTTCGAAAGAGATTGTACGTTTTGTACACGAAGTGCATCTAGTTTTTGCTGTAACCCTATTAACTTTTTATAACATGCTATGTGGGTGAAATGATGATACCATGCCAACTTTCAACCTTTTCAGAGGTCATTTGAAGTGCTTTTCAATTTTAGGGTTATTTAGCTCAAAAAATCAGTAAGTGCATGAAAAATACCAAATGAAGTCAGAAAGGGTTGAAAATTGATGATGTGTCTTTGAATGATGCATTTTGAACACACAAAAAATATGGAGTTCAAATAAGCTAAAAAAATTTTGAAATCCTTTTGTAACAAACGTGTTTTCGTCCCAAACCTTGATAATTCGAAAGAGATTCCCCATTTTGTACACAAAGTGCATCCAGTTTTTGCTGTAACCCTCTCAACTTTTTAGAAAATGCTATGTGGGTGATATGCTGCTACCATGCCAAGTTTCAACCATTTTAGAGTTCATTTGCAGTGCTTTTCAATTCAGGGTCATTTTAGCTCAAAATAAATGATGAAATGCATGGAAAATAGGAAATGAAGTCACAAAAGGGTTGAAAAGGGATGATGTGGCTTTGAATGGTGCATATTGAATGCAACAAAATTCTTGAGTTCAAATATTTATAAAAATTTGAAATCCTTTTGTAACAGACATGTTTTCGTTCGATAAAAGTTATATAACTAAACTTGATATAACTAAAATTCATGCAACTAAAATTATCAAAGTTATTTTTGTTAAAAAATTTACTAGCAAAAAGAATATTCATAAAGTATTTTTTGTTAAGAACTTTTAATATGCAAAGAAATAACATAAAAAATAGCAAAAGTGAAAATAGATGCGCTTATAGAGAAAATTCGACCTAAATTCAAAGTGCTAGTTAGGCGCTAGTTAGGTGCTTAACTAACATTTTAAATTTATGTGAAATTTCCTGTATAAGGGCATCTATTTTCACTTTGAGAGGAGCTAACGTAGCAGCCGCGGCGGGGCTTATAAACAAGTTCAGGCAACCCTCGCTTGGCGAGGTGGGACTAAACTGCCACCACACCGCCGTGCAAGGCCATTGGTCCCGGTTGGTGCCACCAACCGGGACTAATACCCGGACCAACCGGGACCAAAGGTCTCTGCTTCCTGCCCTTTGGGCTGACGAAAAGGGACCTTTGGTCTCAGTTGGTGGCTACAACAGGGACCAATGCCCCTTTCGTCCCGGTTGGTGACACCAACCGGGACCAAAAGGTCCCTGTTTCCCGCCCTTTGGGCTGACGAAAAGAGACCTTTGGTCCCGGTTGGTGCCACGAACCGGGACTAAAGGTAGGCATTGGTCCCGGTTGGTGCCACGGACCGGGACCAATGCTTCTTATATATAAGGACCACTAAGAAATTTTGCAGGTTTCATCAACCTCCCCGTCCCCGTCACCTCCCCCGTCGCCCCCGTCATCGCCCCGCCCCATCGCCGCCCCGCCGCCCACGTCACCGCCCCTCCCGCCCCCATCGCTGCCCCTCCCCCGTCACCCCCGTTGCCCTCGTTGCCGCCCCGCCCCTATCGCCGCCCCTCCCCTGTCGCCCCCGTCGTCGCCCCGACCCCACCGCTGCCCTCCCCCATCCCCATCGCCTCTTCGTCGCCGCCTCGTCGCCACCCCGTCGCCTCCGTCCCCGTTGTGAGCTGCCACCGCCCCTGCTCTGTGTATTTTTTTAAAATATATGTTGATTTTTTATATGATGAATGTTTATGTTTTAGTTGTTTTATTTTTATTTAATTATTAGGAGTCTTAGGAAAAATTAGTATGTGTATGTTAGATTACAGAAAAATTCTTGGTTTTATGAAAAATTAGTGATTAAACGATAAGAAGACGTTCTCATAGGAATTTGTCTCGACGTCGATGATGCCCGGCCCGCATCCTCGTCGTCGAGTGGTCCACGAGAGCCTGCTTGATAGGCGTCATGTCCGACACTGGGCTCCGTCGGGATGGCACTGGGAGGTGCTACCTTCCCGGGCTTGGAGGTTGGTGAGGAATCCAAGTCTCATCGTCGACCCGGAGCTTCTGTGGTGGCGGTCACATGGGCCACTTTCATTGCGGAGAGAGCGCCCCCCGCGGCGGTGGTACGTCACCGTGTCAGGGAGGCAGACGAGCACGTCCGTCGCTACATGGCGGCGTTGGACGCTAGGTTCAACAATACCTGGCAGATTCTTCAGGAATCTCACCCGAGTTATGATCCCATGATGGTTCCTTATCTTGGGTGTCCACCGCCGGTGACTCAAAGACCGCTAGTGAACCTAGTGTTGGAAATATGCCCTAGAGGCAATAATAAAATGGTTATTGTTATATTTCCTTGTTCATGGTAATTGTCTATTGTTCATGCTATAATTGTATTAACTGGAAACCACAATACATGTGTGAATACATAGACCACAACATGTCCCTAGTTATCCTCTAGTTGGCTAGCTCGTTGATCAATAGATGGTCACGGTTTCATGACCATGGACGTTGGATGTCATTGATAATGGGATCACATCATTAGGAGAATGATGTGATGGACAAGACCCAATCCTAAGCATAGCACAAGATCGTGTAGTTTGCTAAAGCTTTTCTAATGTCAAGTATCATTTCCTTAGACCATTTGATTGTGCAACTCCCGGATACCGTAGGAGTGCTTTGGGTGTGCCAAACGTCACAACGTAACTGGGTGGCTATAAAGGTGCACTACGGGTATCTCCGAAAGTGTCTGTTGGGTTGGCATGAATCGAGACTAGGATTTATGACTTCGTGTGACGGAGAGGTATCTCTGGGCCCACTCGGTAAGACATCATCATAATGAGCTCAATGTGACTAAGGAGTTAGCCACGGGATTATGTGTTACGGAACGAGTAAAGAGACTTGCCGGTAACGAGATTGAACAAGGTATAGGGATACCGATGATCGAATCTCGGGCAAGTATCATGCCGGTAGACAAAAGGGAATTGTATACTGGATTGATTGAATCCCCGACATCATGGTTCATCCGATGAGATCATCATGGAGCATGTGTGAGCCAACATGGGTATCCAGATCCCGCTGTTGGTTATTGACCGGAGAGGTGTCTCGGTCATGTCTACATGCCTCCTGAACCTGTAGGGTCTACACACTTAGGTTTCGATGACGCTAGGGTCATAGGGAAATAGTGTATGTGGTTACTGAGGGTTATTCAGAGTCCCGGATGAGATCCCGGACGTCATGAGGAGTTCCGGAATGGTCCGGAGGTAAAGATTCATAGATAGGAAGTGAGATTTTGGTCACCGGAAGTGTTTCAGGCATCACTGGTAACGTACCGGGACCACCAGAAGGGTTTCGGGGGTCCACTGTGTGGGGCCACCGGCAGCAGAGAGCTGCATGGGCCGATAGTGGGAAGGGGCCAGCCCTAGAGTGGGCTGGTGCGCCTTCCACCAAGGCCCAAGGCGCAGTAAGGGTGAGAGGGGGGCAAACCCTAGCGCAGATGAGCCCTATGGCCCACCCAAGGGCGCCTAGGGCTGCTGCACCCCTCTCCCCTCTTGGCCGCCGGCCAGATACCATCTAGGGCTGCCACACCACCCTAGGTGCAGCAAAGGTGGGAGGGGGAAAACCCTAGCACAGATGGGCCCTATGGCCTACCCTAGGGCGCCTAGGGCTGCCGCGCCCCTCCTTCCCTCCATTGGCCGCCGCCCCAAGGTCATCTAGGCCTAGCCGCCGGCCCTTGGGTGGGAACCATAGGGGCTTCGCACCCTCCTCCCCTCCTCCTATATATAGTGGAGCCCTTGGGGCCGCCGGAGACACGAATCTCTCTCTCTCTCGACGCAAGCCCTAGCCCTCCTCCTCCTCGTCCTCCTTAGTGCTTGGCGAAGCCCTGCCAGAGCACCACGCAGCTCCACCGTCACGACTCTGTCATGCTGCCGAAGCTCTCCCTCAACCTCTGCTTCCTCCTTGCTGGATCAAGGCGTAGGAGACGTCACCGGGCTACACGTGTCTTGAACGCGGAGGCACAGTTATTCGACGCTTAGATCGGAATCCACCGCGATCTGAATCGCTGCGAGTACGACTCCACCAACCGCATTCTTGTAATGCTTCCGCTTTGCGGTATTCAAAGGTATGAAGATGCACTCACCCCACTAATTGCTGATTTCTCCATAGATTGATCTTGGTGACACGTTGGATTTTTTTGATTTACTACTACATATCCCAGCAGTGGCATCATGAGCTAGGTCTATGCGTAGAATCTATGCACGAGTAGAACACAAGTTGTTGTGGGCGTCGATTTTTGTCAATTTGCTTGCCGTTACTACTCTTATCTTGATTCGGCGGCATTGTGGGTTGAAGCGACCCGGACCGACTTTACACGTATGCTTACGTGAGACTGGTTCCACCGCCTGACATGCACTTGTTGCATAAGGTGGCTAGCGGGTGTCTGTCTCTCCCACCTTAGTCAGACTGGATTTGATGAAAAGGGTCCTTATGAAGGGTAAATAGAAATTGGCATATCACGTTGTGGTTCAAATGTAGGTAAGAAACGTTCTTGCTAGAAACCTATAACAGCCACGTAAAACTTGCAACAGCAAATTAGAGGAGGTCTAACTTGTTTTTGCAGCATATGCCATGTGATGTGATATGGCCAAAGGATGTGATAAGATATATGTGATGTATGAGATTGATCATGTTCTTGTAATGGGATTCACGACTTGCATGTCGATGAGTATGACAATCGGCAGGAGCCATAGGAGTTGTCTTAAATTATTGTATGTCCTGCGTGTCAATCAAGAATGCCATGTAATTACTTTACTTTATTGCTAACCGTTAGCCATAGTAGTAGAAGTAATAGTTGGCGAGACAACTTCATGAAGACACGATGATGGAGATCATGGTGTCATGCCGGTGACAATGATGATCATGGTGCCCCGAAGATGGAGATCAAAGGAGCAAGATGATATTGGCCATATCATGTCACTATGTGATTGCATGTGATGTTTATTATGTTTTACATCTTATTTGCTTAGAACGACGGTAGCTTACATAAGATGATCTCTCAGTAAAATTTCAAGAAATGTGTTCCCCCTAACTGTGCACCGTTGCTAATGTTCGTTGTTCCGAAGCACCACGTGATGATCGGATGTGATAGGTTCTAATGTTCGCATACAACGGGTGTAAGCCAGATTTACACACGCAATACACTTAGGTTGACTTGACGAGCCTAGCATGTATAGACATGGCCTCGGAACACGGGAGACTGAAAGGTCGAACATGAGTCGTATAGAAGATACGATCAACATGGAGATGTTCACCATGGATGACTAGTCCGTCTCACATGATGATCGGACACGGGCTAGTTGACGTGGATCATATGTCACTTGAATGACTAGAGAGATGTCTATCTAAGTGGGAGTTCATTAAATAATTTGATTATGTGAACTTAATTATCATGAACTTAGTCTAAAACTGTCTTTACAATCTATATTGTAGATCCAATGGCCCACGCTAAGGTTGCCCTCAACTTCAACGCGTTCCAAGAGAAAACCAAGCTGAAGGACGATGGAAGCAACTATGCGAATTGGGTCCGTAGCTTGAGGATCATCCTCATAGCTTCCAAGAGATTGTATGTCCTTGATGCACCGCTAGGTGACGCACCCATTTTTCCCGCAACTCAAGACGTTATGAACGCCTGACAGTCGAGTTGTGATGATTACTCCCTGGTTTCGTGTGGCATGGTTTACAACTTAGAACCGGGGCTCCAAAAGCGTTTTGAGCAACACGGAGCATATGACATGTTCCAAGAGCTGAAATTGGTTTTCCAAGCTCATGCCCAATTCGAGAGATATGATGTCTCCGACAAGTTCTTCAGCTATAAGATGGAGGAAAATAGTTCTGTCAGCGAGCACATACTCAAAATGTTTGGGTTACACAACCGCTTGTCTCAGCTGGGAGTTAATCTTCCGGATGACTCGGTTATTGACTGAATCCTCCAGTCGCTTCCACCTAGCTACAAAATCTTGGTGATGAACTACAATATGCAAGGGATGGAGAAGTCCATTCCTAAGTTGTACTCGATGCTGAAATCAGCAGAGATGGAAATCAAAAAGGAACATCAAGTGTTGTTGGTGAATAAGACCACTAGTTTCAAGAAGGGCAAGTGTAAGAAGAACTTCAAGAAGGACGGCAAAGTAGTTGCCATGCTCGGTAAGCAAGTTACGGGGAAGAAGAACAAGAATGAACCCAAGGCGGAGACTGAGTGTTTTTATTGCAAGGGTACCAGTCACTGGAAGTGGAACTGCCCCAAGTACTTAGCGGATAAGAAGGCCGACAATGTAAAATGTATATGTGATATACTTGTTATTGATGGGTACCTTATCAGCGCTCGTAGTAGCTCCTGGGTATTTGATACCGGTGCAGTTGCTCACATTTGTAACTCCCAGCAGGAGCTGCGGAATAAGCGAAGACTGGCGAAGGACGAGGTGACGATGCGTGTCGGGAATGGTTCCAAGGTCGATGTGATTGCCGTCGGCACACTACCTCTACATCTACCTTCGGGATTAGTTTTAAACCTTAGTAATTGTTATTTAGTACCAGCTTTGAGCATGAACATTGTATTTGGATCTCGTTGATGCGAGATGGCTACTCATTTAAATCTTAGAATAATGGTTGTTCTATTTATATGAGAGAAATATTTTATGGCCATGCCCCGCTGGTCAATGGTTTATTTTTGATGAATCTCGAACGTGATGTTACACATGTTCATAGTGTGAGTACCAAAAGTGTAAGGTTGATAACGATAGTCCCACCTACATGTGGCACTGCCGCCTTGGTCATATTGGTGTCAAACGCATGAAGAAACTCCATGCTGATGGACTTTTGGAGTCTCTTGATTTTGAATCATTTGACACGTGCGAACCATGCCTAATGGGCAAGATGACCAAGACTCCATTCTCCAGAACAATGGAGCGAGCAACTGACTTGTTGGAGATAATACATACCGATGTATGCGGTCCAATGAGCATTGAGGCTCGTGGTGGCTACCATTATGTTCTCACCCTCACCGATGACTTAAGCAGATATGGGTATGTCTACTTAATGAGCCCCCAGTCGCCACATGAGCGATTTAGACATCGATCTTGGCAACAACGTCTTCCTCAACAAGCACCCTACAAACCTATCCATGGTGATGAACATCTATGAGAGGGAGAGTTGATCTACGTACCCTTGTAGATCGCTAAGCGGGAAGCGTTGAGAAACGCGGTTGGTGTAGTCAAACTTCTTCGCGATCCAAATCGCCGAGCGTCCCGCGATCCAATCACGAACCATACCGCGATCCGATCACAAACCGTCCCGCTATCTCGTCATGATCCGTCCCGTGATCCAATCACGATCGTCTCGTGGCCTTGATCATGATTCTTCTGATCTAGTACCGAACGGACGGCACCTCCGCGTTCAGCACACGTGTAGCTTGATGACGATCTCCACCGTCTTGATCCAGCAAGAGGAAGTGGAGAGGAGGAAGAGTTCACCGGCAGCGTGACGGCGCTCCGGTGATGGTGGTGGAGCAATTCCGGTAGAGCTTCGCCTAAGCACTGCGGAAATACGATCTAGAGGAGAAACTATGCACCGGTGGAACGGGTAGCACGTGACCGGAGAAACTAGTGCAAAAACCCTCTATTCCACCAATATATATATAGGAGGAGAGGAGAGGCTGGCCGCAAGGGCTGGCCCTCTTTTGATTCGGCCAAGGCAAGGAGGGAGAGGAGGACTCTCCTCCTCCAATCCTAGTAGGAATAGGATTGCTCCTTTTTGGCCTTTTTCCACCTTTTTCTTTTGGGTCTCTTTCTTCCAACCGCATGGGTCTTATGTGGAGGTTCCACCAGCCCACTAAGGGCTGGTTAATACTTTAACACAGCCCATGAAGCCTCTTGGGTCGAAATACCCCTCCCGGAGGTCTCCCGGTACACTCCCGGCACTCCCGGTACACTACCGGTGAGCCCGAAACTTTTCCGGCGACCAAACTGGGACTTCCTATATATGAATCTTTACCTCCAGACCATTCCGAAGCTCCTCGTGACGTCTGGGATCTCATCCGGGATTCCGAACAACCTTCGGTCACCACCATACACAACTCTATACTACCGAAACGTCACCAAACCTTAAGTGTGCAGACCCTGCGGGTTCGAGAACTATGTAGACATGACCGAGACACCTCTACGGTCAATAACCAATGGCGGGATCTAGATGTCCACATTGGTTCCTACATATTCTATGAAGATCTTTATCGATCGAACCTCTATGTCAAGGATTCAGTTAATCCCGTATGATGTTCCCTTTGTTCTTCGGTATGTTACTTGCCCGAGATTCGATCTTCGGTACCTCCATACCTAGTTCAATCTCGTTACCGGCAAGTCTCTTTACTCGTTATGTAATACAAGATCCCGCAACTAACAATTAGTCACATTGCTTGCAAGGATCATTGTGATGTTGTATTACCGAGTGGGCCCTGAGATACCTCTCCGTCACACGGAGTAACAAATCCCAGTGTCGATCCATGCCAACTCAACAGACACCCTCGGAGATACCTGTAGAGAACCTTTATAGTCACCCAGTTACGTTGCGACGTTTGATACACACAAGGTACTCCTCCGATAACAGTGAGTTGCATGATCTCATGGTCACAGGAACATATACTTGACATGAAGAAAACAGTAGAAATAAACTGACACGATCATATGCTACGTTTGTAGTTGGGTCTTGTCCACCACATCATTCTCCGAATTATGTGACCTCGTTATCAAATGACATCTCATGTCCATGGCTAGGAAACCTTAACCATCATTCAATCAACGAGCTAGTTCACTAGAGGCATACTAGGGACATTGTGTTTGTCTATGTATCCACACATGTATCCATGTTTCCAATTAATACAACTATAGCATGGATAATAAACGATTATCATGAACAAGGAAATACAATAATAAACACTTTATTTATTCCCTCTAGGGCATATCTCCAACACTACGTGCCTCCCGAACCCGTAGGGTCTACACACTTAAGGTTCGATAACGCTAGGATTATAGGGAAATAGTGTATGTGGTTACCGAATGTTTTTTGGAGTCTTGGATGAGATCCCGGACATCACGAGGAGTTCCGGAATGGTCCAGAGGTAACGATTCATATATAGGAAGTGAGGTTTTGGTCACCGGAAGTGTTTTGGGCATCACCGATAATGTATCGGGACCATCGGAAGGGTTCCGGGGGTCCACCGTGTGGGGCCACCGGCACCAGAGGGCTGTGCGGGCCGAGAATGGGAAGGGAACAGCCCCAGAGTGGGCTGGTGCGCCTCCCACCAAGGCCCAAGGCGTAGCAAAGGTGGGAGGGGGGCAAACCCTAGCGCATATGGGCCCTAAGGCCCACCCTAGGGCGCCTAGGGCTGCCGCACCCCTCCTTCCCTCCCTTGGATGCCGCCCCAAGGCCATCTAGGGCTGGCCGCCGGCCCTAGGGTGGGAACCCTAGGGGCTGCACACCCTCCTCCCCTCCTCCTATATATAGTGCAACCCTTGGGGCTGCTGGAGACACAAATCTCTCTCTCTCTCTCTCGGCGCAGCCCTACCCCTCCTCCTCCTCGTCCTCCGTAGTGCTTGGTGCAGCCCTGCCGGAGTACCTCACAGCTCCACCGTCACCACACCGTCGTGCTTCCGGAGATCTCCCTCAACCTCTCCTTCCTCCTTGCTGTGTCAAGGCGTAGGAGACATCACCGGGCTGCACGTGTGTTGAACGCGGAGGCGCCGTTGTTCGGCGCTTAGATCGGAATCCACCGCGATCTAAATCGCTGCGAGTACGACTCCACCAACCGCGTTCTTGTAACGCTTCCGCTTTGTGATCTTCAAAGGTATGAAGATGCACTCACCCCACTCGTTGCTGGTTTATCCATAGATTGATCTTGGTGACACGTAGGAATATTTTTGATTTACTACTACGTCTCCCAGTAGACATTATGAATAATCCGTTTGATTTTCCAATATTTTGTTTCAAATTGTTTCCACACTTTTCTTTAATCCGCGAGGATAAGTAATTTTCGAGCAATGTGCCTTTTGATATTGCTCTTCATATAACATGTAGGAATTGAGCAATACAAGTGGAAGCATCTTGATAATCAAGTTATGTGATTTTGATGAATCTCAACCACATGATTTTGAGTGTGGTTAATCATTCTACTAAGCAATGCATATTTTGTAATGCTTTTAAATAAAGCAATTATGTCAGAATGATAAGTGAAAATAACCATTAGAGTCCATTTAGATGACTTCCGTATGAAGGCTGTTCCAGTAAATTCAGTCATTGATATGGCATTGTTGGGATCAAATAAAGAGCCCCGACTCTGGCTACATCGACCACTACTACCTCACGCACAGCCATGACCCCATGCTCATGAGACCATCCCTGAATTTGTCCATCACTAGTAGAAAACAGGGCTTTGGTCCAGGCCGGGCCAACCCATTAGTCCCAGTTCAGCCACGAACCGGGACCAATGGGGGCAATGGTCCCAGTTCGTGAGGCCAGGGGGCCGGCCGGGCCACGTGAGGCATTGGTCTCGGTTCGTCGGACACCTTTGGTCCCGGTTCCAGACACGAACCGGGACCACCGTGCCTCGCTCCTGGCCCACAATCATTGGTCCCGGTTCGTGTATGGAACTGGTACCAAAGGGGGTCCTTTAGTCCCGGTTCCAGCCACGAACCGGGACCAATGAGATGCCTATATATACCCCCTCGCCGGCGAGCAGAGCACTCCACACTGCTCTGTTTATTTGGCCGGCGAGGGAAGAGTTTTGTGGTGCTCTAGCTCACCTCCTATGCACATGAGGTGTTCGATGAAATGCCCAAGCCATATTTAAGCTTTCTCCTCTCGAAGTTCCTTGTCCAAGCTCCATTTTACTCAAGATTTGTCTAGGTTTGGCGGTCCGTCCCGTCCCATCCCTGTCCTCACCGCAGTCGATCGCCCGTGCCCATCTAGGTGCCGGCACCACCGTGATTAGCCTCTTCTTCTTATCTTCTTTCTAAAAGAAAAAAGTTTTTACTTGTATGATTTAGATAGATCTTGTGTAATTTTCTTACTTTTATTATTGTATTTATTTTGGTCACTATTGTACTTTGGCTTTAATGTGATGATGAATTTCTATTAATTTGGTCACGTCAGTATTCATGATATGTTGTTATGGTTTTTAATACACTTTATTATATAACGCACGCAGATGAACCGACAATGGATGTAAGGTGACCGACGCACCTCCGAGTATATTACGGGCCTGCATAATTTTCTCGAAGCGGCTGAGGCAAACAAGCATAATGGTTTTATTCATTGTCCATGTATTGTCTGTGAGAATACAAAGGCTGTCTCCAACTCTAAAACCCTTCACTTCCACCTTCTTGAGAAGGGTTTTATGCCACACTATAATGTTTGGACCAAGCACGGAGAAAGAGGTGTTATGATGGAAGACAACAAAGAAGAAGAGGATGATGAGAACTATGTGCCTCCTGAATACGGTGATGCTGCAAAGGGGGAAGATGAAGATCAAGAGGAACTAGACAATGTGCCCGATGATGATCTTCGCCGGGTCATTGTTGATGCAAAGAGACAATGCGAAAGTGAAAAGTAGAAGTTGAAGTTCGATCGCATGCTAGAGGATCACAAAAAAAGGTTGTACCCCAATTGCGAAGATGGCAGCACAAAGCTTGGCACCACACTGGAATTGCTGCAGTGGAAGGCAGAGAATGGTGTACCTGACAAAGGATTTGAGAAGCTACTGAAAATATTGAAGAACAAGCTTCCAAAGGATAACGAATTGCCTGACAGTACTTACGCAACAAAGCAGGTTGTATGCCCTCTAGGATTGGAGGTGCAGAAGATACATGCATACCCTAATGACTGCATCCTCTACCGTGGTGCGTATGAGGATTTGAACGCATGCTCGGTATGTGGTGCATTGCAGTATAAGATCAGACGTGATGACCCTGGTGATGGTGACGGCAAGCGCCCAAGGAAGAGGGTTCCTGCCAAAGTGATGTGGTTTGCTCCTATAATACCACGGTTGAAACGTCTGTTCAGAAACAAAGAGCATGCCAAGTCGATGCGATGCCACAAAGAGGACCGTAAGAAAGACGGGAAGTTGAGAGCACCCGCTAACGGGTCGCAGTGGAGAAAGATCGAGAGAAAGTGGAGCGACTTTACAGGTGACCCAAGGAACGTATGGTTTGGTTTAAGTGCAGATGGCGTTAATCATTTTGGGGATCAGAGCAGTAAGCATAGCACATGGCCTGTGACTCTATGTATGTATAACCTTCCTCCTTGGTTGTGCAAGAAGCGGAAGTTCATTATGATGCCAGTGCTCATCCAAGGCCCTAAACAACCCGGCAATGACATTGATGTGTACCTAAGGCCATTAGTTGATGAACTTTTACAGCTATGGAATGGAAGAGGTGTACGTGTGTGGGATGAGAACGAAGGGGAGGAATTTGACTTACATGCATTGCTGTTTGTAACCATTGGCCTGCTCTCAGTAACCTTTCAGGACAGACAAACAAGGGATACCACGCATGCACACACTGTTTAGATGACACCGATAGTACATATTTGGACAAATGCAGGAAGAATGTGTACCTGGGGTATCGTTGATTTCTTCCGATCAACCATCAATGCCGAAAGAAAGGAAAGCCTTTCAAAGGTGAGGCAGATCACATGAAGAAGCCCGCCCTCCGTACTGGTGATCACATACTTGCTGTGGTGAATGATTTACAAGTAATCTTTGGAAAGGGTCCCGACGGACTATCTATTCCAAATGATGCTGAGGGACGCGCACCCATGTGGAAGAAGAAATCTATATTTTGGGACCTACCCTATTAGAAAGACCTAGAGGTCCACTCTGTGATCGACATGATGCACGTGATGAAGAATCTTTGCGTGAACCTGCTAGGCTTCTTGGGAGTGTACGGGAAGACAAAAGATACACCGGAGGCATGCGAGGAACAACAACGTGTGCATGAAAAAGATGGCATGCGTCCAGAGCAGTATGAAGGTCCTGCCAGCTACGCTCTTACCAAGAAGAGAAGGAGATCTTCTTTGAATGCCTGCTCAGTATGAAGGTCCCGTATGGCTTCTCGTCGAATATAAAGGGAATAATAAATATGGCAGAGAAAAAGTTCCAGAACCTAAAGTCTCATGACTGCCACGTCATTATGACGCAACTGCTTCCGGTTGCATTGAGGGGGCTTCTACCAGAAAACGTTCGATTAGCCATTGTGAAGCTATGTGCATTCCTCAATGCAATCTCTCAGAAGGTGATCGATCCAAAAATCCTGCCAAGGTTAAGGAGTGATTTGGTGCAATGTCTTGTTAGTTTCGAGTTGGTGTTACCACCGTCCTTCTTCAATATCATGATGCATGTCCTAGTTCATCTAGTCGAAGAGATTGTCATTCTGGGCCCTGTATTTCTACACAATATGTTCCCCTTTGAGAGGTTCATGGGAGTCTTAAAGAAATATGTTCGTAACCGCACTAGTCCAGAAGGAAGCATCTCCATGGGCCATCAAACAAAGGATGTCATTGGGTTTTGTGTTGACTTCATTCCCGACCTTAAGAAGATTGGTCTCCCTCAATCGCAGTATGAGGGGAGACTGACTGCAAAAGGCACACTAGGAGCGGACTCAATAATATGTAGGGATGGGCATTCTTGGTCTCAAGCACACCACACAGTTCTACAGAATTCTACCTTGGTGACCCCGTATGTCGCTGAACAGAAGAATATTCTGCGCTCCAAACACCCGGAGTAGTGTGACGACTGGATTACATGTAAACACATCAGGACTTTCGGTAGTTGGTTGCAAACACGTCTCATGCGTGACAACACTGTTTCTGATGAGCTGTACTCGTTGGCCAGGGGACCATCTTCGACTGTAATGACTTACAAAGGGTACGAGATAAATGAGAATACATCTTACACGATCGCCCAGGATCAAAAGAGCACCAACCAAAACAGCGGTGTCCGCTTTGATGCAGCAACCAAGAGGGGAAAGGACACATATTACGGTTACATAGTGGACATATGGGAACTTGACTATGGAAATGATTTGAAGGTCCCTTTGTTTCAGTGCAAATGGGTCAATTTGTCAAGAGGCGTGGTACAGGAAGATCCACAGTACGAAATGACAATAGTGGATCTGAACAACCTTGGGTACACAGATGAACCATTCGTCCTAGCAAATGATTTGGCGGCAGGTTTTCTATGTGAAGGACATGTCTACCAAACCGAGAAAAAACAAAAGATAAGGAAGTGAATACATCATACGATGAGCCAAAGCGCCACATAGTTCTTTTAGGAAAAAGATACATCGTGGGATTGGAGGGCAAGACAGACATGTCTGAAGATTATGAAAAGTTTCATGAAATTCCTCCCTTCAAAGTCAAGGTTGACCCAAGCACCCTATGAAACGATGAAGATTATTCATGGTTACGGAGCAATAAGCAAAGGACACAAGCGAAGAAAAAGTGAAGACTTTCTCTCCACAACTATATCATTGCAGTTACATGTGAAGAATGAAATGCCTTTTGTAACACATGAGTTTTCATCCGGAACCCTTATACTTCGAAAGAGATTGTACGTTTTGTACACGAAGTGCAATCTAGTTTTTGCTGTAACCCTATTAACTTTTTATAACATGCTATGTGGGTGAAATGATGATACCATGCCAACTTTCAACCTTTTCAGAGGTCATTTGAAGTGCTTTTCAATTTTAGGGTTATTTAGCTCAAAAAATCAGTAAGTGCATGAAAAATACCAAATGAAGTCAGAAAGGGTTGAAAATTGATGATGTGTCTTTGAATGATGCATTTTGAACACACAAAAAATATGGAGTTCAAATAAGCTAAAAAAATTTTGAAATCCTTTTGTAACAAACGTGTTTTCGTCCCAAACCTTGATAATTCGAAAGAGATTCCCCATTTTGTACACAAAGTGCATCCAGTTTTTGCTGTAACCCTCTCAACTTTTTAGAAAATGCTATGTGGGTGATATGCTGCTACCATGCCAAGTTTCAACCATTTTAGAGTTCATTTGCAGTGCTTTTCAATTCAGGGTCATTTTAGCTCAAAATAAATGATGAAATGCATGGAAAATAGGAAATGAAGTCACAAAAGGGTTGAAAAGGGATGATGTGGCTTTGAATGGTGCATATTGAATGCAACAAAATTCTTGAGTTCAAATATTTATAAAAATTTGAAATCCTTTTGTAACAGACATGTTTTCGTTCGATAAAAGTTATATAACTAAACTTGATATAACTAAAATTCATGCAACTAAAATTATCAAAGTTATTTTTGTTAAAAAATTTACTAGCAAAAAGAATATTCATAAAGTATTTTTTGTTAAGAACTTTTAATATGCAAAGAAATAACATAAAAAATAGCAAAAGTGAAAATAGATGCGCTTATAGAGAAAATTCGACCTAAATTCAAAGTGCTAGTTAGGCGCTAGTTAGGTGCTTAACTAACATTTTAAATTTATGTGAAATTTCCTGTATAAGGGCATCTATTTTCACTTTGAGAGGAGCTAACGTAGCAGCCGCGGCGGGGCTTATAAACAAGTTCAGGCAACCCTCGCTTGGCGAGGTGGGACTAAACTGCCACCACACCGCCGTGCAAGGCCATTGGTCCCGGTTGGTGCCACCAACCGGGACTAATACCCGGACCAACCGGGACCAAAGGTCTCTGCTTCCTGCCCTTTGGGCTGACGAAAAGGGACCTTTGGTCTCAGTTGGTGGCTACAACAGGGACCAATGCCCCTTTCGTCCCGGTTGGTGACACCAACCGGGACCAAAAGGTCCCTGTTTCCCGCCCTTTGGGCTGACGAAAAGAGACCTTTGGTCCCGGTTGGTGCCACGAACCGGGACTAAAGGTAGGCATTGGTCCCGGTTGGTGCCACGGACCGGGACCAATGCTTCTTATATATAAGGACCACTAAGAAAATTTTGCAGGTTTCATCAACCTCCCCGTCCCCGTCACCTCCCCCGTCGCCCCCGTCATCGCCCCGCCCCATCGCCGCCCCCGCCGCCCACGTCACCGCCCCCTCCCGCCCCCATCGCTGCCCCTCCCCCGTCACCCCCGTTGCCCTCGTTGCCGCCCCGCCCCTATCGCCGCCCCTCCCCTGTCGCCCCCGTCGTCGCCCCGACCCCACCGCTGCCCTCCCCCATCCCCATCGCCTCTTCGTCGCCGCCTCGTCGCCACCCCGTCGCCTCCGTCCCCGTTGTGAGCTGCCACCGCCCCTGCTCTGTGTATTTTTTTAAAATATATGTTGATTTTTTATATGATGAATGTTTATGTTTTAGTTGTTTTATTTTTATTTAATTATTAGGAGTCTTAGGAAAAATTAGTATGTGTATGTTAGATTACAGAAAAATTCTTGGTTTTATGAAAAATTAGTGATTAAACGATAAGAAGACGTTCTCATAGGAATTTGTCTCGACGTCGATGATGCCCGGCCCGCATCCTCGTCGTCGAGTGGTCCACGAGAGCCTGCTTGATAGGCGTCATGTCCGACACTGGGCTCCGTCGGGATGGCACTGGGAGGTGCTACCTTCCCGGGCTTGGAGGTTGGTGAGGAATCCAAGTCTCATCGTCGACCCGGAGCTTCTGTGGTGGCGGTCACATGGGCCACTTTCATTGCGGAGAGAGCGCCCCCCGCGGCGGTGGTACGTCACCGTGTCAGGGAGGCAGACGAGCACGTCCGTCGCTACATGGCGGCGTTGGACGCTAGGTTCAACAATACCTGGCAGATTCTTCAGGAATCTCACCCGAGTTATGATCCCATGATGGTTCCTTATCTTGGGTGTCCACCGCCGGTGACTCAAAGACCGCTAGTGAACCTAGTGTTGGAAATATGCCCTAGAGGCAATAATAAAATGGTTATTGTTATATTTCCTTGTTCATGGTAATTGTCTATTGTTCATGCTATAATTGTATTAACTGGAAACCACAATACATGTGTGAATACATAGACCACAACATGTCCCTAGTTATCCTCTAGTTGGCTAGCTCGTTGATCAATAGATGGTCACGGTTTCATGACCATGGACGTTGGATGTCATTGATAATGGGATCACATCATTAGGAGAATGATGTGATGGACAAGACCCAATCCTAAGCATAGCACAAGATCGTGTAGTTTGCTAAAGCTTTTCTAATGTCAAGTATCATTTCCTTAGACCATTTGATTGTGCAACTCCCGGATACCGTAGGAGTGCTTTGGGTGTGCCAAACGTCACAACGTAACTGGGTGGCTATAAAGGTGCACTACGGGTATCTCCGAAAGTGTCTGTTGGGTTGGCATGAATCGAGACTAGGATTTATGACTTCGTGTGACGGAGAGGTATCTCTGGGCCCACTCGGTAAGACATCATCATAATGAGCTCAATGTGACTAAGGAGTTAGCCACGGGATTATGTGTTACGGAACGAGTAAAGAGACTTGCCGGTAACGAGATTGAACAAGGTATAGGGATACCGATGATCGAATCTCGGGCAAGTATCATGCCGGTAGACAAAAGGGAATTGTATACTGGATTGATTGAATCCCCGACATCATGGTTCATCCGATGAGATCATCATGGAGCATGTGTGAGCCAACATGGGTATCCAGATCCCGCTGTTGGTTATTGACCGGAGAGGTGTCTCGGTCATGTCTACATGCCTCCTGAACCTGTAGGGTCTACACACTTAGGTTTCGATGACGCTAGGGTCATAGGGAAATAGTGTATGTGGTTACTGAGGGTTATTCAGAGTCCCGGATGAGATCCCGGACGTCATGAGGAGTTCCGGAATGGTCCGGAGGTAAAGATTCATAGATAGGAAGTGAGATTTTGGTCACCGGAAGTGTTTCAGGCATCACTGGTAACGTACCGGGACCACCAGAAGGGTTTCGGGGGTCCACTGTGTGGGGCCACCGGCAGCAGAGAGCTGCATGGGCCGATAGTGGGAAGGGGCCAGCCCTAGAGTGGGCTGGTGCGCCTTCCACCAAGGCCCAAGGCGCAGTAAGGGTGAGAGGGGGGCAAACCCTAGCGCAGATGAGCCCTATGGCCCACCCAAGGGCGCCTAGGGCTGCTGCACCCCTCTCCCCTCTTGGCCGCCGGCCAGATACCATCTAGGGCTGCCACACCACCCTAGGTGCAGCAAAGGTGGGAGGGGGAAAACCCTAGCACAGATGGGCCCTATGGCCTACCCTAGGGCGCCTAGGGCTGCCGCGCCCCTCCTTCCCTCCATTGGCCGCCGCCCCAAGGTCATCTAGGCCTAGCCGCCGGCCCTTGGGTGGGAACCATAGGGGCTTCGCACCCTCCTCCCCTCCTCCTATATATAGTGGAGCCCTTGGGGCCGCCGGAGACACGAATCTCTCTCTCTCTCGACGCAGCCCTAGCCCTCCTCCTCCTCGTCCTCCTTAGTGCTTGGCGAAGCCCTGCCAGAGCACCACGCAGCTCCACCGTCACGACTCTGTCATGCTGCCGAAGCTCTCCCTCAACCTCTGCTTCCTCCTTGCTGGATCAAGGCGTAGGAGACGTCACCGGGCTACACGTGTCTTGAACGCGGAGGCACAGTTATTCGACGCTTAGATCGGAATCCACCGCGATCTGAATCGCTGCGAGTACGACTCCACCAACCGCATTCTTGTAATGCTTCCGCTTTGCGGTATTCAAAGGTATGAAGATGCACTCACCCCACTAATTGCTGATTTCTCCATAGATTGATCTTGGTGACACGTTGGATTTTTTTGATTTACTACTACATATCCCAGCAGTGGCATCATGAGCTAGGTCTATGCGTAGAATCTATGCACGAGTAGAACACAAGTTGTTGTGGGCGTCGATTTTTGTCAATTTGCTTGCCGTTACTACTCTTATCTTGATTCGGCGGCATTGTGGGTTGAAGCGACCCGGACCGACTTTACACGTATGCTTACGTGAGACTGGTTCCACCGCCTGACATGCACTTGTTGCATAAGGTGGCTAGCGGGTGTCTGTCTCTCCCACCTTAGTCAGACTGGATTTGATGAAAAGGGTCCTTATGAAGGGTAAATAGAAATTGGCATATCACGTTGTGGTTCAAATGTAGGTAAGAAACGTTCTTGCTAGAAACCTATAACAGCCACGTAAAAACTTGCAACAGCAAATTAGAGGAGGTCTAACTTGTTTTTGCAGCATATGCCATGTGATGTGATATGGCCAAAGGATGTGATAAGATATATGTGATGTATGAGATTGATCATGTTCTTGTAATGGGATTCACGACTTGCATGTCGATGAGTATGACAATCGGCAGGAGCCATAGGAGTTGTCTTAAATTATTGTATGTCCTGCGTGTCAATCAAGAATGCCATGTAATTACTTTACTTTATTGCTAACCGTTAGCCATAGTAGTAGAAGTAATAGTTGGCGAGACAACTTCATGAAGACACGATGATGGAGATCATGGTGTCATGCCGGTGACAATGATGATCATGGTGCCCCGAAGATGGAGATCAAAGGAGCAAGATGATATTGGCCATATCATGTCACTATGTGATTGCATGTGATGTTTATTATGTTTTACATCTTATTTGCTTAGAACGACGGTAGCTTACATAAGATGATCTCTCAGTAAAATTTCAAGAAATGTGTTCCCCCTAACTGTGCACCGTTGCTAATGTTCGTTGTTCCGAAGCACCACGTGATGATCGGATGTGATAGGTTCTAATGTTCGCATACAACGGGTGTAAGCCAGATTTACACACGCAATACACTTAGGTTGACTTGACGAGCCTAGCATGTATAGACATGGCCTCGGAACACGGGAGACTGAAAGGTCGAACATGAGTCGTATAGAAGATACGATCAACATGGAGATGTTCACCATGGATGACTAGTCCGTCTCACATGATGATCGGACACGGGCTAGTTGACGTGGATCATATGTCACTTGAATGACTAGAGAGATGTCTATCTAAGTGGGAGTTCATTAAATAATTTGATTATGTGAACTTAATTATCATGAACTTAGTCTAAAACTGTCTTTACAATCTATATTGTAGATCCAATGGCCCACGCTAAGGTTGCCCTCAACTTCAACGCGTTCCAAGAGAAAACCAAGCTGAAGGACGATGGAAGCAACTATGCGAATTGGGTCCGTAGCTTGAGGATCATCCTCATAGCTTCCAAGAGATTGTATGTCCTTGATGCACCGCTAGGTGACGCACCCATTTTTCCCGCAACTCAAGACGTTATGAACGCCTGACAGTCGAGTTGTGATGATTACTCCCTGGTTTCGTGTGGCATGGTTTACAACTTAGAACCGGGGCTCCAAAAGCGTTTTGAGCAACACGGAGCATATGACATGTTCCAAGAGCTGAAATTGGTTTTCCAAGCTCATGCCCAATTCGAGAGATATGATGTCTCCGACAAGTTCTTCAGCTATAAGATGGAGGAAAATAGTTCTGTCAGCGAGCACATACTCAAAATGTTTGGGTTACACAACCGCTTGTCTCAGCTGGGAGTTAATCTTCCGGATGACTCGGTTATTGACTGAATCCTCCAGTCGCTTCCACCTAGCTACAAAATCTTGGTGATGAACTACAATATGCAAGGGATGGAGAAGTCCATTCCTAAGTTGTACTCGATGCTGAAATCAGCAGAGATGGAAATCAAAAAGGAACATCAAGTGTTGTTGGTGAATAAGACCACTAGTTTCAAGAAGGGCAAGTGTAAGAAGAACTTCAAGAAGGACGGCAAAGTAGTTGCCATGCTCGGTAAGCAAGTTACGGGGAAGAAGAACAAGAATGAACCCAAGGCGGAGACTGAGTGTTTTTATTGCAAGGGTACCAGTCACTGGAAGTGGAACTGCCCCAAGTACTTAGCGGATAAGAAGGCCGACAATGTAAAATGTATATGTGATATACTTGTTATTGATGGGTACCTTATCAGCGCTCGTAGTAGCTCCTGGGTATTTGATACCGGTGCAGTTGCTCACATTTGTAACTCCCAGCAGGAGCTGCGGAATAAGCGAAGACTGGCGAAGGACGAGGTGACGATGCGTGTCGGGAATGGTTCCAAGGTCGATGTGATTGCCGTCGGCACACTACCTCTACATCTACCTTCGGGATTAGTTTTAAACCTTAGTAATTGTTATTTAGTACCAGCTTTGAGCATGAACATTGTATTTGGATCTCGTTTGATGCGAGATGGCTACTCATTTAAATCTTAGAATAATGGTTGTTCTATTTATATGAGAGAAATATTTTATGGCCATGCCCCGCTGGTCAATGGTTTATTTTTGATGAATCTCGAACGTGATGTTACACATGTTCATAGTGTGAGTACCAAAAAGTGTAAGGTTGATAACGATAGTCCCACCTACATGTGGCACTGCCGCCTTGGTCATATTGGTGTCAAACGCATGAAGAAACTCCATGCTGATGGACTTTTGGAGTCTCTTGATTTTGAATCATTTGACACGTGCGAACCATGCCTAATGGGCAAGATGACCAAGACTCCATTCTCCAGAACAATGGAGCGAGCAACTGACTTGTTGGAGATAATACATACCGATGTATGCGGTCCAATGAGCATTGAGGCTCGTGGTGGCTACCATTATGTTCTCACCCTCACCGATGACTTAAGCAGATATGGGTATGTCTACTTAATGAGCCCCCAGTCGCCACATGAGCGATTTAGACATCGATCTTGGCAACAACGTCTTCCTCAACAAGCACCCTACAAACCTATCCATGGTGATGAACATCTATGAGAGGGAGAGTTGATCTACGTACCCTTGTAGATCGCTAAGCGGGAAGCGTTGAGAAACGCGGTTGGTGTAGTCAAACTTCTTCGCGATCCAAATCGCCGAGCGTCCCGCGATCCAATCACGAACCATACCGCGATCCGATCACAAACCGTCCCGCTATCTCGTCATGATCCGTCCCGTGATCCAATCACGATCGTCTCGTGGCCTTGATCATGATTCTTCTGATCTAGTACCGAACGGACGGCACCTCCGCGTTCAGCACACGTGTAGCTTGATGACGATCTCCACCGTCTTGATCCAGCAAGAGGAAGTGGAGAGGAGGAAGAGTTCACCGGCAGCGTGACGGCGCTCCGGTGATGGTGGTGGAGCAATTCCGGTAGAGCTTCGCCTAAGCACTGCGGAAATACGATCTAGAGGAGAAACTATGCACCGGTGGAACGGGTAGCACGTGACCGGAGAAACTAGTGCAAAAACCCTCTATTCCACCAATATATATATAGGAGGAGAGGAGAGGCTGGCCGCAAGGGCTGGCCCTCTTTTGATTCGGCCAAGGCAAGGAGGGAGAGGAGGACTCTCCTCCTCCAATCCTAGTAGGAATAGGATTGCTCCTTTTTGGCCTTTTTCCACCTTTTTCTTTTGGGTCTCTTTCTTCCAACCGCATGGGTCTTATGTGGAGGTTCCACCAGCCCACTAAGGGCTGGTTAATACTTTAACACAGCCCATGAAGCCTCTTGGGTCGAAATACCCCTCCCGGAGGTCTCCCGGTACACTCCCGGCACTCCCGGTACACTACCGGTGAGCCCGAAACTTTTCCGGCGACCAAACTGGGACTTCCTATATATGAATCTTTACCTCCAGACCATTCCGAAGCTCCTCGTGACGTCTGGGATCTCATCCGGGATTCCGAACAACCTTCGGTCACCACCATACACAACTCTATACTACCGAAACGTCACCAAACCTTAAGTGTGCAGACCCTGCGGGTTCGAGAACTATGTAGACATGACCGAGACACCTCTACGGTCAATAACCAATGGCGGGATCTAGATGTCCACATTGGTTCCTACATATTCTATGAAGATCTTTATCGATCGAACCTCTATGTCAAGGATTCAGTTAATCCCGTATGATGTTCCCTTTGTTCTTCGGTATGTTACTTGCCCGAGATTCGATCTTCGGTACCTCCATACCTAGTTCAATCTCGTTACCGGCAAGTCTCTTTACTCGTTATGTAATACAAGATCCCGCAACTAACAATTAGTCACATTGCTTGCAAGGATCATTGTGATGTTGTATTACCGAGTGGGCCCTGAGATACCTCTCCGTCACACGGAGTAACAAATCCCAGTGTCGATCCATGCCAACTCAACAGACACCCTCGGAGATACCTGTAGAGAACCTTTATAGTCACCCAGTTACGTTGCGACGTTTGATACACACAAGGTACTCCTCCGATAACAGTGAGTTGCATGATCTCATGGTCACAGGAACATATACTTGACATGAAGAAAACAGTAGAAATAAACTGACACGATCATATGCTACGTTTGTAGTTTGGGTATTGTCCACCACATCATTCTCCGAATTATGTGACCTCGTTATCAAATGACATCTCATGTCCATGGCTAGGAAACCTTAACCATCATTCAATCAACGAGCTAGTTCACTAGAGGCATACTAGGGACATTGTGTTTGTCTATGTATCCACACATGTATCCATGTTTCCAATTAATACAACTATAGCATGGATAATAAACGATTATCATGAACAAGGAAATACAATAATAAACACTTTATTTATTCCCTCTAGGGCATATCTCCAACACTACGTGCCTCCCGAACCCGTAGGGTCTACACACTTAAGGTTCGATAACGCTAGGATTATAGGGAAATAGTGTATGTGGTTACCGAATGTTTTTTGGAGTCTTGGATGAGATCCCGGACATCACGAGGAGTTCCGGAATGGTCCAGAGGTAACGATTCATATATAGGAAGTGAGGTTTTGGTCACCGGAAGTGTTTTGGGCATCACCGATAATGTATCGGGACCATCGGAAGGGTTCCGGGGGTCCACCGTGTGGGGCCACCGGCACCAGAGGGCTGTGCGGGCCGAGAATGGGAAGGGAACAGCCCCAGAGTGGGCTGGTGCGCCTCCCACCAAGGCCCAAGGCGTAGCAAAGGTGGGAGGGGGGCAAACCCTAGCGCATATGGGCCCTAAGGCCCACCCTAGGGCGCCTAGGGCTGCCGCACCCCTCCTTCCCTCCCTTGGATGCCGCCCCAAGGCCATCTAGGGCTGGCCGCCGGCCCTAGGGTGGGAACCCTAGGGGCTGCACACCCTCCTCCCCTCCTCCTATATATAGTGCAACCCTTGGGGCTGCTGGAGACACAAATCTCTCTCTCTCTCTCGGCGCAGCCCTACCCCTCCTCCTCCTCGTCCTCCGTAGTGCTTGGTGCAGCCCTGCCGGAGTACCTCACAGCTCCACCGTCACCACACCGTCGTGCTTCCGGAGATCTCCCTCAACCTCTCCTTCCTCCTTGCTGTGTCAAGGCGTAGGAGACATCACCGGGCTGCACGTGTGTTGAACGCGGAGGCGCCGTTGTTCGGCGCTTAGATCGGAATCCACCGCGATCTAAATCGCTGCGAGTACGACTCCACCAACCGCGTTCTTGTAACGCTTCCGCTTTGTGATCTTCAAAGGTATGAAGATGCACTCACCCCACTCGTTGCTGGTTTATCCATAGATTGATCTTGGTGACACGTAGGAATATTTTTGATTTACTACTACGTCTCCCAGTAGACATTATGAATAATCCGTTTGATTTTCCAATATTTTGTTTCAAATTGTTTCCACACTTTTCTTTAATCCGCGAGGATAAGTAATTTTCGAGCAATGTGCCTTTTGATATTGCTCTTCATATAACATGTAGGAATTGAGCAATACAAGTGGAAGCATCTTGATAAATCAAGTTATGTGATTTTGATGAATCTCAACCACATGATTTTGAGTGTGGTTAATCATTCTACTAAGCAATGCATATTTTGTAATGCTTTTAAATAAAGCAATTATGTCAGAATGATAAGTGAAAATAACCATTAGAGTCCATTTAGATGACTTCCGTATGAAGGCTGTTCCAGTAAATTCAGTCATTGATATGGCATTGTTGGGATCAAATAAAGAGCCCCGACTCTGGCTACATCGACCACTACTACCTCACGCACAGCCATGACCCCATGCTCATGAGACCATCCCTGAATTTGTCCATCACTAGTAGAAAACAGGGCTTTGGTCCAGGCCGGGCCAACCCATTAGTCCCAGTTCAGCCACGAACCGGGACCAATGGGGGCAATGGTCCCAGTTCGTGAGGCCAGGGGGCCGGCCGGGCCACGTGAGGCATTGGTCTCGGTTCGTCGGACACCTTTGGTCCCGGTTCCAGACACGAACCGGGACCACCGTGCCTCGCTCCTGGCCCACAATCATTGGTCCCGGTTCGTGTATGGAACTGGTACCAAAGGGGGTCCTTTAGTCCCGGTTCCAGCCACGAACCGGGACCAATGAGATGCCTATATATACCCCCTCGCCGGCGAGCAGAGCACTCCACACTGCTCTGTTTATTTGGCCGGCGAGGGAAGAGCTTTGTGGTGCTCTAGCTCACCTCCTATGCACATGAGGTGTTCGATGAAATGCCCAATCCATATTTAAGCTTTCTCCTCTCGAAGTTCCTTGTCCAAGCTCCATTTTACTCAAGATTTGTCTAGGTTTGGCGGTCCGTCCCGTCCCATCCCTGTCCTCACCGCAGTCGATCGCCCGTGCCCATCTAGGTGCCGGCACCACCGTGATTAGCCTCTTCTTCTTATCTTCTTTCTAAAAGAAAAAAGTTTTTACTTGTATGATTTAGATAGATCTTGTGTAATTTTCTTACTTTTATTATTGTATTTATTTTGGTCACTATTGTACTTTGGCTTTAATGTGATGATGAATTTCTATTAATTTGGTCACGTCAGTATTCATGATATGTTGTTATGGTTTTTAATACACTTTATTATATAACGCACGCAGATGAACCGACAATGGATGTAAGGTGACCGACGCACCTCCGAGTATATTACGGGCCTGCATAATTTTCTCGAAGCGGCTGAGGCAAACAAGCATAATGGTTTTATTCATTGTCCATGTATTGTCTGTGAGAATACAAAGGCTGTCTCCAACTCTAAAACCCTTCACTTCCACCTTCTTGAGAAGGGTTTTATGCCACACTATAATGTTTGGACCAAGCACGGAGAAAGAGGTGTTATGATGGAAGACAACAAAGAAGAAGAGGATGATGAGAACTATGTGCCTCCTGAATACGGTGATGCTGCAAAGGGGGAAGATGAAGATCAAGAGGAACTAGACAATGTGCCCGATGATGATCTTCGCCGGGTCATTGTTGATGCAAAGAGACAATGCGAAAGTGAAAAGTAGAAGTTGAAGTTCGATCGCATGCTAGAGGATCACAAAAAAAGGTTGTACCCCAATTGCGAAGATGGCAGCACAAAGCTTGGCACCACACTGGAATTGCTGCAGTGGAAGGCAGAGAATGGTGTACCTGACAAAGGATTTGAGAAGCTACTGAAAATATTGAAGAACAAGCTTCCAAAGGATAACGAATTGCCTGACAGTACTTACGCAACAAAGCAGGTTGTATGCCCTCTAGGATTGGAGGTGCAGAAGATACATGCATACCCTAATGACTGCATCCTCTACCGTGGTGCGTATGAGGATTTGAACGCATGCTCGGTATGTGGTGCATTGCAGTATAAGATCAGACGTGATGACCCTGGTGATGGTGACGGCAAGCGCCCAAGGAAGAGGGTTCCTGCCAAAGTGATGTGGTTTGCTCCTATAATACCACGGTTGAAACGTCTGTTCAGAAACAAAGAGCATGCCAAGTCGATGCGATGCCACAAAGAGGACCGTAAGAAAGACGGGAAGTTGAGAGCACCCGCTAACGGGTCGTAGTGGAGAAAGATCGAGAGAAAGTGGAGCGACTTTACAGGTGACCCAAGGAACGTATGGTTTGGTTTAAGTGCAGATGGCGTTAATCATTTTGGGGATCAGAGCAGTAAGCATAGCACATGGCCTGTGACTCTATGTATGTATAACCTTCCTCCTTGGTTGTGCAAGAAGCGGAAGTTCATTATGATGCCAGTGCTCATCCAAGGCCCTAAACAACCCGGCAATGACATTGATGTGTACCTAAGGCCATTAGTTGATGAACTTTTACAGCTATGGAATGGAAGAGGTGTACGTGTGTGGGATGAGAACGAAGGGGAGGAATTTGACTTACATGCATTGCTGTTTGTAACCATTGGCCTGCTCTCAGTAACCTTTCAGGACAGACAAACAAGGGATACCACACATGCACACACTGTTTAGATGACACCGATAGTACATATTTGGACAAATGCAGGAAGAATGTGTACCTGGGGTATCGTTGATTTCTTCCGATCAACCATCAATGCCGAAAGAAAGGAAAGCCTTTCAAAGGTGAGGCAGATCACATGAAGAAGCCCGCCCTCCGTACTGGTGATCACATACTTGCTGTGGTGAATGATTTACAAGTAATCTTTGGAAAGGGTCCCGACGGACTATCTGTTCCAAATGATGCTGAGGGACGCGCACCCATGTGGAAGAAGAAATCTATATTTTGGGACCTACCCTATTGGAAAGACCTAGAGGTCCACTCTGTGATCGACATGATGCACGTGATGAAGAATCTTTGCGTGAACCTGCTAGGCTTCTTGGGAGTGTACGGGAAGACAAAAGATACACCGGAGGCATGCGAGGAACAACAACGTGTGCATGAAAAAGATGGCATGCGTCCAGAGCAGTATGAAGGTCCTGCCAGCTACGCTCTTACCAAAGAAGAGAAGGAGATCTTCTTTGAATGCCTGCTCAGTATGAAGGTCCCGTATGGCTTCTCGTCGAATATAAAGGGAATAATAAATATGGCAGAGAAAAAGTTCCAGAACCTAAAGTCTCATGACTGCCACGTCATTATGACGCAACTGCTTCCGGTTGCATTGAGGGGGCTTCTACCAGAAAACGTTCGATTAGCCATTGTGAAGCTATGTGCATTCCTCAATGCAATCTCTCAGAAGGTGATCGATCCAAAAATCCTGCCAAGGTTAAGGAGTGATTTGGTGCAATGTCTTGTTAGTTTCGAGTTGGTGTTACCACCGTCCTTCTTCAATATCATGATGCATGTCCTAGTTCATCTAGTCGAAGAGATTGTCATTCTGGGCCCTGTATTTCTACACAATATGTTCCCCTTTGAGAGGTTCATGGGAGTCTTAAAGAAATATGTTCGTAACCGCACTAGTCCAGAAGGAAGCATCTCCATGGGCCATCAAACAAAGGATGTCATTGGGTTTTGTGTTGACTTCATTCCCGACCTTAAGAAGATTGGTCTCCCTCAATCGCAGTATGAGGGGAGACTGACTGCAAAAGGCACACTAGGAGCGGACTCAATAATATGTAGGGATGGGCATTCTTGGTCTCAAGCACACCACACAGTTCTACAGAATTCTACCTTGGTGACCCCGTATGTCGCTGAACAGAAGAATATTCTGCGCTCCAAACACCCGGAGTAGTGTGACGACTGGATTACATGTAAACACATCAGGACTTTCGGTAGTTGGTTGCAAACACGTCTCATGCGTGACAACACTGTTTCTGATGAGCTGTACTCGTTGGCCAGGGGACCATCTTCGACTGTAATGACTTACAAAGGGTACGAGATAAATGAGAATACATCTTACACGATCGCCCAGGATCAAAAGAGCACCAACCAAAACAGCGGTGTCCGCTTTGATGCAGCAACCAAGAGGGGAAAGGACACATATTACGGTTACATAGTGGACATATGGGAACTTGACTATGGAAATGATTTGAAGGTCCCTTTGTTTCAGTGCAAATGGGTCAATTTGTCAAGAGGCGTGGTACAGGAAGATCCACAGTACGAAATGACAATAGTGGATCTGAACAACCTTGGGTACACAGATGAACCATTCGTCCTAGCAAATGATTTGGCGGCAGGTTTTCTATGTGAAGGACATGTCTACCAAACCGAGAAAAACAAAAGATAAGGAAGTGAATACATCATACGATGAGCCAAAGCGCCACATAGTTCTTTTAGGAAAAAGATACATCGTGGGATTGGAGGGCAAGACAGACATGTCTGAAGATTATGAAAAGTTTCATGAAATTCCTCCCTTCAAAGTCAAGGTTGACCCAAGCACCCTATGAAACGATGAAGATTATTCATGGTTACGGAGCAATAAGCAAAGGACACAAGCGAAGAAAAAGTGAAGACTTTCTCTCCACAACTATATCATTGCAGTTACATGTGAAGAAATGAAATGCCTTTTGTAACACATGAGTTTTCATCCGGAACCCTTATACTTCGAAAGAGATTGTACGTTTTGTACACGAAGTGCATCTAGTTTTTGCTGTAACCCTATTAACTTTTTATAACATGCTATGTGGGTGAAATGATGATACCATGCCAACTTTCAACCTTTTCAGAGGTCATTTGAAGTGCTTTTCAATTTTAGGGTTATTTAGCTCAAAAAATCAGTAAGTGCATGAAAAATACCAAATGAAGTCAGAAAGGGTTGAAAATTGATGATGTGTCTTTGAATGATGCATTTTGAACACACAAAAAATATGGAGTTCAAATAAGCTAAAAAAAATTTGAAATCCTTTTGTAACAAACGTGTTTTCGTCCCAAACCTTGATAATTCGAAAGAGATTCCCCATTTTGTACACAAAGTGCATCCAGTTTTTGCTGTAACCCTCTCAACTTTTTAGAAAATGCTATGTGGGTGATATGCTGGTACCATGCCAAGTTTCAACCATTTTAGAGTTCATTTGCAGTGCTTTTCAATTCAGGGTCATTTTAGCTCAAAATAAATGATGAAATGCATGGAAAATAGGAAATGAAGTCACAAAAGGGTTGAAAAGGGATGATGTGGCTTTGAATGGTGCATATTGAATGCAACAAAATTCTTGAGTTCAAATATTTATAAAAATTTGAAATCCTTTTGTAACAGACATGTTTTCGTTCGATAAAAGTTATATAACTAAACTTGATATAACTAAAATTCATGCAACTAAAATTATCAAAGTTATTTTTGTTAAAAAATTTACTAGCAAAAAGAATATTCATAAAGTATTTTTTGTTAAGAACTTTTAATATGCAAAGAAATAACATAAAAAATAGCAAAAGTGAAAATAGATGCGCTTATAGAGAAAATTCGACCTAAATTCAAAGTGCTAGTTAGGCGCTAGTTAGGTGCTTAACTAACATTTTAAATTTATGTGAAATTTCCTGTATAAGGGCATCTATTTTCACTTTGAGAGGAGCTAACGTAGCAGCCGCGGCGGGGCTTATAAACAAGTTCAGGCAACCCTCGCTTGGCGAGGTGGGACTAAACTGCCACCACACCGCCGTGCAAGGCCATTGGTCCCGGTTGGTGCCACCAACCGGGACTAATACCCGGACCAACCGGGACCAAAGGTCTCTGCTTCCTGCCCTTTGGGCTGACGAAAAGGGACCTTTGGTCTCAGTTGGTGGCTACAACAGGGACCAATGCCCCTTTCGTCCCGGTTGGTGACACCAACCGGGACCAAAAGGTCCCTGTTTCCCGCCCTTTGGGCTGACGAAAAGAGACCTTTGGTCCCGGTTGGTGCCACGAACCGGGACTAAAGGTAGGCATTGGTCCCGGTTGGTGCCACGGACCGGGACCAATGCTTCTTATATATAAGGACCACTAAGAAAATTTTGCAGGTTTCATCAACCTCCCCGTCCCCGTCACCTCCCCCGTCGCCCCCGTCATCGCCCCGCCCCATCGCCGCCCCCGCCGCCCACGTCACCGCCCCTCCCGCCCCCATCGCTGCCCCTCCCCCGTCACCCCCGTTGCCCTCGTTGCCGCCCCGCCCCTATCGCCGCCCCTCCCCTGTCGCCCCCGTCGTCGCCCCGACCCCACCGCTGCCCTCCCCCATCCCCATCGCCTCTTCGTCGCCGCCTCGTCGCCACCCCGTCGCCTCCGTCCCCGTTGTGAGCTGCCACCGCCCCTGCTCTGTGTATTTTTTTAAAATATATGTTGATTTTTTATATGATGAATGTTTATGTTTTAGTTGTTTTATTTTTATTTAATTATTAGGAGTCTTAGGAAAAATTAGTATGTGTATGTTAGATTACAGAAAAATTCTTGGTTTTATGAAAAATTAGTGATTAAACGATAAGAAGACGTTCTCATAGGAATTTGTCTCGACGTCGATGATGCCCGGCCCGCATCCTCGTCGTCGAGTGGTCCACGAGAGCCTGCTTGATAGGCGTCATGTCCGACACTGGGCTCCGTCGGGATGGCACTGGGAGGTGCTACCTTCCCGGGCTTGGAGGTTGGTGAGGAATCCAAGTCTCATCGTCGACCCGGAGCTTCTGTGGTGGCGGTCACATGGGCCACTTTCATTGCGGAGAGAGCGCCCCCCGCGGCGGTGGTACGTCACCGTGTCAGGGAGGCAGACGAGCACGTCCGTCGCTACATGGCGGCGTTGGACGCTAGGTTCAACAATACCTGGCAGATTCTTCAGGAATCTCACCCGAGTTATGATCCCATGATGGTTCCTTATCTTGGGTGTCCACCGCCGGTGACTCAAAGACCGCTAGTGAACCTAGTGTTGGAAATATGCCCTAGAGGCAATAATAAAATGGTTATTGTTATATTTCCTTGTTCATGGTAATTGTCTATTGTTCATGCTATAATTGTATTAACTGGAAACCACAATACATGTGTGAATACATAGACCACAACATGTCCCTAGTTATCCTCTAGTTGGCTAGCTCGTTGATCAATAGATGGTCACGGTTTCATGACCATGGACGTTGGATGTCATTGATAATGGGATCACATCATTAGGAGAATGATGTGATGGACAAGACCCAATCCTAAGCATAGCACAAGATCGTGTAGTTTGCTAAAGCTTTTCTAATGTCAAGTATCATTTCCTTAGACCATTTGATTGTGCAACTCCCGGATACCGTAGGAGTGCTTTGGGTGTGCCAAACGTCACAACGTAACTGGGTGGCTATAAAGGTGCACTACGGGTATCTCCGAAAGTGTCTGTTGGGTTGGCATGAATCGAGACTAGGATTTATGACTTCGTGTGACGGAGAGGTATCTCTGGGCCCACTCGGTAAGACATCATCATAATGAGCTCAATGTGACTAAGGAGTTAGCCACGGGATTATGTGTTACGGAACGAGTAAAGAGACTTGCCGGTAACGAGATTGAACAAGGTATAGGGATACCGATGATCGAATCTCGGGCAAGTATCATGCCGGTAGACAAAAGGGAATTGTATACTGGATTGATTGAATCCCCGACATCATGGTTCATCCGATGAGATCATCATGGAGCATGTGTGAGCCAACATGGGTATCCAGATCCCGCTGTTGGTTATTGACCGGAGAGGTGTCTCGGTCATGTCTACATGCCTCCTGAACCTGTAGGGTCTACACACTTAGGTTTCGATGACGCTAGGGTCATAGGGAAATAGTGTATGTGGTTACTGAGGGTTATTCAGAGTCCCGGATGAGATCCCGGACGTCATGAGGAGTTCCGGAATGGTCCGGAGGTAAAGATTCATAGATAGGAAGTGAGATTTTGGTCACCGGAAGTGTTTCAGGCATCACTGGTAACGTACCGGGACCACCAGAAGGGTTTCGGGGGTCCACTGTGTGGGGCCACCGGCAGCAGAGAGCTGCATGGGCCGATAGTGGGAAGGGGCCAGCCCTAGAGTGGGCTGGTGCGCCTTCCACCAAGGCCCAAGGCGCAGTAAGGGTGAGAGGGGGGCAAACCCTAGCGCAGATGAGCCCTATGGCCCACCCAAGGGCGCCTAGGGCTGCTGCACCCCTCTCCCCTCTTGGCCGCCGGCCAGATACCATCTAGGGCTGCCACACCACCCTAGGTGCAGCAAAGGTGGGAGGGGGAAAACCCTAGCACAGATGGGCCCTATGGCCTACCCTAGGGCGCCTAGGGCTGCCGCGCCCCTCCTTCCCTCCATTGGCCGCCGCCCCAAGGTCATCTAGGCCTGGCCGCCGGCCCTTGGGTGGGAACCATAGGGGCTTCGCACCCTCCTCCCCTCCTCCTATATATAGTGGAGCCCTTGGGGCCGCCGGAGACACGAATCTCTCTCTCTCTCGACGCAGCCCTAGCCCTCCTCCTCCTCGTCCTCCTTAGTGCTTGGCGAAGCCCTGCCAGAGCACCACGCAGCTCCACCGTCACGACTCTGTCATGCTGCCGAAGCTCTCCCTCAACCTCTGCTTCCTCCTTGCTGGATCAAGGCGTAGGAGACGTCACCGGGCTACACGTGTCTTGAACGCGGAGGCACAGTTATTCGACGCTTAGATCGGAATCCACCGCGATCTGAATCGCTGCGAGTACGACTCCACCAACCGCATTCTTGTAATGCTTCCGCTTTGCGGTATTCAAAGGTATGAAGATGCACTCACCCCACTAATTGCTGATTTCTCCATAGATTGATCTTGGTGACACGTTGGATTTTTTTGATTTACTACTACATATCCCAGCAGTGGCATCATGAGCTAGGTCTATGCGTAGAATCTATGCACGAGTAGAACACAAGTTGTTGTGGGCGTCGATTTTTGTCAATTTGCTTGCCGTTACTACTCTTATCTTGATTCGGCGGCATTGTGGGTTGAAGCGACCCGGACCGACTTTACACGTATGCTTACGTGAGACTGGTTCCACCGCCTGACATGCACTTGTTGCATAAGGTGGCTAGCGGGTGTCTGTCTCTCCCACCTTAGTCAGACTGGATTTGATGAAAAGGGTCCTTATGAAGGGTAAATAGAAATTGGCATATCACGTTGTGGTTCAAATGTAGGTAAGAAACGTTCTTGCTAGAAACCTATAACAGCCACGTAAAAACTTGCAACAGCAAATTAGAGGAGGTCTAACTTGTTTTTGCAGCATATGCCATGTGATGTGATATGGCCAAAGGATGTGATAAGATATATGTGATGTATGAGATTGATCATGTTCTTGTAATGGGATTCACGACTTGCATGTCGATGAGTATGACAATCGGCAGGAGCCATAGGAGTTGTCTTAAATTATTGTATGTCCTGCGTGTCAATCAAGAATGCCATGTAATTACTTTACTTTATTGCTAACCGTTAGCCATAGTAGTAGAAGTAATAGTTGGCGAGACAACTTCATGAAGACACGATGATGGAGATCATGGTGTCATGCCGGTGACAATGATGATCATGGTGCCCCGAAGATGGAGATCAAAGGAGCAAGATGATATTGGCCATATCATGTCACTATGTGATTGCATGTGATGTTTATTATGTTTTACATCTTATTTGCTTAGAACGACGGTAGCTTACATAAGATGATCTCTCAGTAAAATTTCAAGAAATGTGTTCCCCCTAACTGTGCACCGTTGCTAATGTTCGTTGTTCCGAAGCACCACGTGATGATCGGATGTGATAGGTTCTAATGTTCGCATACAACGGGTGTAAGCCAGATTTACACACGCAATACACTTAGGTTGACTTGACGAGCCTAGCATGTACAGACATGGCCTCGGAACACGGGAGACTGAAAGGTCGAACATGAGTCGTATAGAAGATACGATCAACATGGAGATGTTCACCATGGATGACTAGTCCGTCTCACATGATGATCGGACACGGGCTAGTTGACGTGGATCATATGTCACTTGAATGACTAGAGAGATGTCTATCTAAGTGGGAGTTCATTAAATAATTTGATTATGTGAACTTAATTATCATGAACTTAGTCTAAAACTGTCTTTACAATCTATATTGTAGATCCAATGGCCCACGCTAAGGTTGCCCTCAACTTCAACGCGTTCCAAGAGAAAACCAAGCTGAAGGACGATGGAAGCAACTATGCGAATTGGGTCCGTAGCTTGAGGATCATCCTCATAGCTTCCAAGAGATTGTATGTCCTTGATGCACCGCTAGGTGACGCACCCATTTTTCCCGCAACTCAAGACGTTATGAACGCCTGACAGTCGAGTTGTGATGATTACTCCCTGGTTTCGTGTGGCATGGTTTACAACTTAGAACCGGGGCTTCAAAAGCGTTTTGAGCAACACGGAGCATATGACATGTTCCAAGCTGAAATTGGTTTTCCAAGCTCATGCCCAATTCGAGAGATATGATGTCTCCGACAAGTTCTTCAGCTATAAGATGGAGGAAAATAGTTCTGTCAGCGAGCACATACTCAAAATGTTTGGGTTACACAACCGCTTGTCTCAGCTGGGAGTTAATCTTCCGGATGACTCGGTTATTGACTGAATCCTCCAGTCGCTTCCACCTAGCTACAAAATCTTGGTGATGAACTACAATATGCAAGGGATGGAGAAGTCCATTCCTAAGTTGTACTCGATGCTGAAATCAGCAGAGATGGAAATCAAAAAGGAACATCAAGTGTTGTTGGTGAATAAGACCACTAGTTTCAAGAAGGGCAAGTGTAAGAAGAACTTCAAGAAGGACGGCAAAGTAGTTGCCATGCTCGGTAAGCAAGTTACGGGGAAGAAGAACAAGAATGAACCCAAGGCGGAGACTGAGTGTTTTTATTGCAAGGGTACCAGTCACTGGAAGTGGAACTGCCCCAAGTACTTAGCGGATAAGAAGGCCGACAATGTAAAATGTATATGTGATATACTTGTTATTGATGGGTACCTTATCAGCGCTCGTAGTAGCTCCTGGGTATTTGATACCGGTGCAGTTGCTCACATTTGTAACTCCCAGCAGGAGCTGCGGAATAAGCGAAGACTGGCGAAGGACGAGGTGACGATGCGTGTCGGGAATGGTTCCAAGGTCGATGTGATTGCCGTCGGCACACTACCTCTACATCTACCTTCGGGATTAGTTTTAAACCTTAGTAATTGTTATTTAGTACCAGCTTTGAGCATGAACATTGTATTTGGATCTCGTTTGATGCGAGATGGCTACTCATTTAAATCTTAGAATAATGGTTGTTCTATTTATATGAGAGAAATATTTTATGGCCATGCCCCGCTGGTCAATGGTTTATTTTTGATGAATCTCGAACGTGATGTTACACATGTTCATAGTGTGAGTACCAAAAAGTGTAAGGTTGATAACGATAGTCCCACCTACATGTGGCACTGCCGCCTTGGTCATATTGGTGTCAAACGCATGAAGAAACTCCATGCTGATGGACTTTTGGAGTCTCTTGATTTTGAATCATTTGACACGTGCGAACCATGCCTAATGGGCAAGATGACCAAGACTCCATTCTCCAGAACAATGGAGCGAGCAACTGACTTGTTGGAGATAATACATACCGATGTATGCGGTCCAATGAGCATTGAGGCTCGTGGTGGCTACCATTATGTTCTCACCCTCACCGATGACTTAAGCAGATATGGGTATGTCTACTTAATGAAACACAAGTCTGAAACTTTTGAAAAGTTCAAGGAATTTCAGAGTGAGGTAGAGAATCAACATGATAGGAAAATAAAGTGTCTACGATCTGATCGTGGCGGAGAATATTTGAGTCATGAGTTTGGCACGCACCTAAGGAAATGTGGAATTGTTTCACAACTCACGCCGCCTGGCACACCTCAGCGAAATGATGTGTCTGAACGTCGTAATCGCATTCTATTGGATATGGTGCAATCTATGATGTCTCTTACCGACTTACCGCTATCATTTTGGGGTTATGCATTAGAGACTGCCACATTCACTTTAAATAGGGCACCGTCTAAATCCGTTGAGACGACACTGTATGAATTATGGTTTGGAAAGAAACCTAAGCTGTCGTTTTTGAAAGTTTGGGGATTCGATGCTTATGTGAAGAAACTTCAACGTGAGAAGCTCGAACCCAAAGCGGAAAAGTGCGTCTTCAAAGGATACCCCAAAGCAACTATTGGGGATACCTTCTACCTCAGATCCGAAGGCAAAGTCTTTGTTGCCAAGAATGGATACTTTCTAGAGAAAGAGTTTCTCTCAAAAGAAGTAAATGGGAGGAAAATAGAACTTGATGAGGTAATTGTACCTCCACTCGAACCGGAGAGTAGCGCAGCATAGGAAGTTCTTTCTATGGAGCCTGCACCGGCTAGAGAGGAAGTTAATGATGATGATCATGAAACTTTAGATCAAGTTGCTATTGAACCTCGAAGGTCCACAAGGACACGTTCCGCACTAGAGTGGTACGACAATCCTGTCCTAGAGATCATGTTGTTGGACAACAGTGAACCTTTGAACTATGAAGAAGCGATGGCGGGCCTGGGTTCCAACAAATGGCTTGAAGCCATGAAATCCGAGATATGATCCTTGTATGAGAACAAAGTATGCACTTTGGTGGACTTGCCCGATGATAAGTGGGCCATAGAAAATAAATGGATCTTTAAGAAGAAGACTGACGCGGAAGGTAATGTGACCGTCTATAAGGCTCGGCTTGTTGCTAATGGTTATCGACAAGTTCAAGGAGTTGACTACGATGAGACTTTCTCACCCGTATCGATGCTGAAGTCCGTTCGAATCATATTAGCAATTGCCGCATTTTATGATTATGAGATCTGGCAAATGGACGTCAAAACAGCATTCCTCAATGGTTTCCTTAAGGAAGAACTGTATATGATGCAGCTAGAAGGTTTTGTCGATCCTAAAGATGCTAACAAAGTATGCAAGCTTCAGCGCTCCATCTATGGGCTGGTGCAAGCATCATGGAGTTGGAACATTCGCTTTAATGGTGTTTGGATTTATACAGGTTTATGGAGAACCCTTTATTTACAAGAAAGTGAGTGGGAGCTCTGTAGCATTTCTCATATTATATGTGGATGACATATTTTTGATGGGAAATGATATAGAACTTTTGGAAAGCATAAAGGCCTACTTGAATAAGTGTTTTTCAATGAAGGACCTTGGAGAAGCTACTTATATATTAGCCATCAAGATCTAGAGATAGATCGAGATGCCTCATAGGTCTTTCACAAAGCACATACCTTGACAAGATATTGAAGAAGTTCAATATGGAATTGTCCAAGAAGGGGTTCTTGCCTGTGTTACAGGGTGTGAGATTCAGTATGACTCAATGCCCGACCATGACAAAGGATAGAGAAGAGATGAGTGTCATCCCCTATGCTTCAGCCATAGTCTCTATTATGTATGCCATGCTTTGTACCAGACCTGACGTGAACCTTGCCATAAGTTTGGTGGGGAGGTACCAAAGTGATCCCCGAGCGGAACACTGGACAACGGTCAAGAATATCCTGAAGTACCTAAAAAGGACCAAGGACATGTTTCTCGTATATGGAGGTGCCGAAGAGCTCGTCGTAAAGGGTTACGTCGATGCTAGCTTCGACACAGATCCGGATGACTCCAAGTCACAAGCCGGATACGTGTATATTTTTAACAAAGGGGCAGTCAGCTGGTGCAGCAGCAAGCGAAGCATCGTGGCGGCATCTACATGTGAAGCGGAGTACATAGCTGCTTCGGAAACAGCAAAGGAAGGAGTCTGGATGAAGGAGTTCATCACCGACTTAGGAGTGATTCCCAATGCGTCGGGCCCGATGACTCTATTCTGTGACAACACTGGAGCTATTGCCCTTGCCAAGGAGCCCAGGTTTCACAAGAAGACAAGACACATCAAGCGCCGCTTCAGCTTCATTCGTGATTACATTCAGGAAGGAGATATAGACATTTGTAAAGTACATACAGATTTGAATGTCGCAGATCCGTTGACTAAACCTCTCTCACGAGCAAAACATGATCAACACCAGAACTCTATGGGTGTTTGATACATCACAATGTAACTAGATTATTGACTCTAGTGCAAGTGGGAGACTGTTGGAAATATGCCCTAGAGGCAATAATAAAATGGTTATTATTATATTGCCTTGTTCATGATAATTGTCTATTGTTCATGCTATAATTGTATTAACTGGAAACCGCAATACATGTGTGAATACATAGAACACAACATGTCCCTAGTGAGCCTCTAGTTGGCTAGCTCGTTAGTCAATAGATGGTCACGGTTTCATGACCGTGGACATTAGATGTCATTGATAACGAGATCACATCATTAGGAGAATGATGTGATGGACAAGACCCAATCCTAAGCATAGCACAAGATCGTGTAGTTCGTCTGCTAAAGCTTTTCTAATGTCAAGTGTCATTTCCTTAGACCATTTGATTGTGCAAGTCCCGGATACCATAGGAATGCTTTGGGTGTGCCAAACGTCACAACAGAACTGAGTGGCTATAAAGGTGCACTACGGGTATCTCCGAAAGTGTCTGTTGGGTTGGCACGAATCGAGACTGGGATTTATCACTCTGTGTGACGGAGAGGTATCTCTGGGCCCTCTCAGTAAGACATCATCATAATGAGCTCAATGTGACTTAGGAGTTAGCCACATGATGCTGTGTTATGAAACGAGTAAAGCGACTTGCCGGTAACGAGATTGAACAAGGTATAGGGATATGACGATCGAATCTCGGGCAAGTATCATACCCGTAGACAAAGGGAATTGTATATGGGATTGATTGAATTCCCAACATCGTGGTTCATTCGATGAGATCATCGTGGAGCATGTGGGAGCCAACATGGGTATCCAGATCCCTTTGTTGGTTATTGACCAGAGAGGTGTCTCGGTCATGTCTACGTGCCTCCCGAACCCGTAGGGTCTACACACTTAAGGTTTGATGCCGCTAGGATTATAGGGAAATAGTGTATGTGGTTACCGAAGGTTGTTCGGAGTCTCGGATGAGATCCCGGACGTCACGAGGAGTTCTGGAATGGTCCGGAGGCAAGGAATCATATATAGGAAGTGAGGTTTTGGTCACCGGAAGTGTTTCGGGCATCACCGGTAACGTACCGGGACCACCGGAAGGGTTCCGGGGGTCCACCGTGTGGGGCCACCGACACCAGAGGGCTGTGTGGGCGAGAGTGGGAAGGGACTAGCCCCAGAGTGGGCTGGTGCGCCTCCCACCAAGGCCCAAGGCGCAACAAAGGTGGGAGGGGGGCAAACCCTAGCGCAGATGGGCCCTAAGGCCCACCCTAGGGCGCCTAGGGCTGCCGTACCCCTCCTTCCCTCCCTCGGCGGCCGCCCCAAGGCCATCTAGGGCTGGCCGCCGGCCCTAGGATGGGAACCCTAGGGGCTGCGCACCCTCCTCCCCTCCTCCTATATATAGTGGAGCCGTTGGGGCTGCCGGAGACACGAATCTCTCTCTCTCTCGGCGCAACCCTACCCCTCCTCCTACTCTTCCTCCGTAGTGCTTGGCGAAGCCCTGCCAGAGTACCACGCAGCTCCACCATCATGACGCCGTCATGCTGCTGGAGCTCTCCCTCAACCTATCCTTCCTCCTTGCTGGATCAAGGCGTAGGAGACGTCACCGGGCTGCACGTGTGGTGAACACGGAGGCGCCGTTGTTCAACGCTTAGATCCAAATCCACCGCAATCTGAATCGTTGTGAGTACGACTCAACTAACCGCGTTATTGTAACGCTTCTGCTTTGCGATCTTCAAAGGTATGAAGATGCACTCACCCCACTCGTTGCTGGTTTCTCCATAGATTGATCTTGGTGACACGTAGGAATTTTTTTGATTTACTACTACGTCTCCCAGCACCTAGTTCACCGTCCTCCACTTTGGATTCTAGGATATTCGATCTGTATTAGTGATCTTATGATAATATTCGAGATGTATTAGTTAATATTTGATGATGTATTAACTGGATTGTTCGGGTTGATGTATTAGTTAATATCGAGTGCTTGTGATTTGCTAGTCATTCCGGCAAAACATAGGGAATTTTTTCTATGTCATTGCTCGATATATGGAACAGGTTGACTTTAGTCTGTTTCGGCTCCTTGTGTGTCTTTCAGTGAGGGAGAGTGTCCACCATATATATATATATATATATATATATATATATATATATATATATATATATATATATATATATGTCGCTTCTCCTTCATTCCCGTGTGCTAGACATTCTGGTGTAATGCATTCGGGGACGAATGGAGGAGCCACTATCACCGACAGTCGCAATATCAGAGGGAGTACCCACCATATACATGGGATGAGAGTTTACGAAGGAAAGACTCGACAGACCTAAAGTTAACCCGTTGCATATTGAGTAATAGTGATCTGTGTGTTGATCAGTTTCCTGGTAGTTTCCTTCGATCGATTTTAAATATTTAAAATCGACGAAGGAAATAGTAGTGATCTTATATGATAATATTCGAGATGTATTAGTTAATATTTTATGATGCATTAATAACTGGATTATTCGAGATGATGTATTATTGATATTATATTCGAGTTCATTATAAATGTATTAGTGATATTTTATCGGTATAATGCGTGTGTGACTTTCGGTCTGTCGTTGCTCCTTGTGTGACTTTCATGTGTGTTCTTGATGGAGGAATCTCGACTGTTGTCGTGGGGCGGTGCCTCCTCTTTTCTCTATTCTTTGCGATATACTCGTTGGTATAATGCGCAAGAAGAGAAGAAGGGGGGGGGGCGTCCATCACCGGCGGTCGAACTATTACTATGAGAGAGTACCCACCAACATATATACACCATCATATCAGTGTGAGAGAGAGCGCACCAACACATCATGAGATATGAGAGTTATTTAAGGAAAGCCTCGACAGACCGAAAGTCACACATGCATTAGGATCCAAAGCGTACCGTAATTCTTGAATTATGAACACAGGAAATATCGTCGTCATCAGACGACGATAGGATCCAAGCGTGTGAATTATGCGGTGAAGATAAGGGTCTTTGTGACCAGCCTGGGCGGCTACGAGACGACAGGTTCTTCACCATAAAGCTTTACGAGGACTTTAATATTTCTACGGTACGCAACGATGATAACTGTTTTTTCGTAATTAAGCATGACTTCTGTTTCTTTCCTTCAACGCGTAATTTCTATTTTATACAATTCTACTAGTTCGTTCTCTGTCATGCAAGACGGTATTTCTCGAAAAGGCTCGGTTTCGAAGAGCACGAGAGTTTCAAGACAAGGACAACCAACCTGAGGACTAAACATGGTCACGCATTTCTTGTAAAGTAATGAATGCACTTAATAACACAGAATTAGGGTGCTCAAATTGGGAAGCTCTTTGCAAGGCATATGGATTTCAGGAGGATATGGAAATAACCTTCGATCTTCGTCCTGAAGATCATATTGAAGGAAACATCAACATTTGGGTGGATGTCGATATGCTTCCTGTTTTATCTCCATGTGAATTTGTCAACCATACATATTTGTCAAGTAATTTGCATTCTATATACATAAATATTTGGTGTTCATCCGTACTAAATTTATTAAGTTTTAATTTACAACTTATTTCATTTCTTCGAGTGAAATAAAGAACATAATCGACATGACACACTACACTTATGGATCACATCTAACTTGCAGGAGAAGGATGATCTTATCTACTTTATTATTGGTGTCATAGCTGGTAGGGCATACTATACGTATAATTTGGGAACTGACCCAAATTATACATTATACAGGACACTAGTGCATAGGTTGAGGGCGGATGACATTCGCCGAAATATCTTGTTAAGAGTTGCTAATTAAGTACACTAGTACTGTTGTGTAAATGGTATTGATTACATTGCTAACTAGGCTACTATTATGTTCTTCAATAGAAATTGTCAAGTGAAGTTATGCCACCGTTGATGCAATCGGAAGGTAATATGACAATAAAAAGCCCCTTCCATCCCGAGTTATCTTTTGCATACTCGACTGAGCGCAAACCACCAAGAAGGCTCCAGATTGAAGCATGGGGACAAATAAAGAAGGATCGCAAGCCACAAGTTGAAGACCGTTGGATCTCTTTGCTTCATCATGGAGACATATGTGTTATTCTTTTTTATGTCATTTTTTCTAGGATGGAGGAGTAGGTCCTATGAGGAAGGACTGTGTCATTTTATCTTTTTTTTGTTTTATGAGACTTTAACTTTGTATGATTAAGATGATGATGATGAGTTGTTAGATCTTGTGTAATTAATGGTTTCCTTCATGTGCTTATTAGTTAGCGTCGAGTTCTCTTTATATGTATAGTAGCTAGCAGCGTCGACCAAGCACGGAGAAAGAGAGGACACTTCTCTCTATTAATTAGCTAGCTAACACAATATGAAACATCTAAATTAACTCTCAAAAACCTTCTAAACACCCACCTTTCAAAAAAACAATAACTTTTGGTCCCGGTTGGTGTTACCAACCGGGACTAAAGGTCCTCCTGCCTGGGCTCCCCGCAGAGGCCACGTGAAACCCATTTGTCCCGGTTCGTAAGCGAACCAGGACTAAAGGTTTAAGACTTTAGTCCCGACCCTTTAGTCCCGGTTCCAGAACTAGGACTAATGGGCCTCCGAAACAAATGAGCCGTTTTTTATTAGTGCATGGACCTCCTCCAAGAAGATCACCGACGTACATTCAACGCCGTTAGCCCGGCGAGCTCACCTCGTGGGATGCGAGAGGTGGTTCTCGGTGGCTGAGAGTGAAAGGTCGATTTGGGCCTGTGTTCGAGGGAGGTGCGAAGCGATCGTGGAGCTGTGCACTGAAATCAAGAAGGCATGCTGTGTCCTGGAGCTTGGCCGGGAGTTTTGCCGACGAGGTCGGCATCGATGCAGCGAGTACTACAGATACATAGGGATGGCTACGATGGTAGTTCGACTTGTCGGTTTCTTGCTTGAACGATGTGAAGCCAGCGTAGTGAATGCAACTGCCATAATGTAGCAGTGGTGAGCTCGCAGCCTGCATAGCTTGCCATGAAAAGAAACTATTGGTACAACGATGGACTTTCATTGTACTCCTACCCACATTTAATATATTATATTTTCATGAACGCTTAAATAGAGCCCATCTGATCCTACTCCCCAAACAAGACCATGCAAATACCCCGGGTGCCTTCCGACCAATCTTTCTCGAAAACTGTCCTATCAAAGCTGTCGCAAAGGTGCTCATCAACAGACTAAAACCTCTAATCCCACTGCTTGTCTACGAAAACCAGACTGGTTTCATATCAGGTCGTTGCATCGCTAAGAATTTTGTATATGCCGCAAACCTTGTACGGGCCTGCCACACTAGAAAAGCCCCAACCATGGTCATCAAATTAGACTTCAGCAAAGCATTCGACTCCCTCTCCTGAGACCCCCTCACTTCTATTCTTCAATGCCGTGGATTTACGTCAAAATTCTCTGCACGGGTCCATGATCTCCTATCGATCGGTAAAACCGCTGTCATGCTAAACGGGAGTCCAAGAAATTGGATAAATTGCAAGCACGGTCTTCCACAGGGCGACCCCATATCTCCATATCTCTTCATCATCGTTGCTGATCTCCTACAACAAATGATCCTGCAAGACTGTGACTTACTGCACCTCTGCCACCCGCTGTTCTCACACCTTCCTCCGACTGTCCTACAATATGCTGATGACACCCTAATCATAGCAAAAGCATCAAGTCATGCTGCACTGCAACTCAAAAACATCCTCCACAACTTTGCCAGGGCAACCGGCCTCAACATCAACTTCACAAAAACGACATTTGTACCTATGCACCTCCAAACTACAATTGCAGACTCCATTGCCTCCACACTACAATGCTCCACCTCATCCTTCCCTCAGATCTACCTAGGGCTACCCTTAGCACCCACAAGACTCCCCTCAAACGCCTTCCTGCCTATTATAGAAACGATGCCGAAAATTCTTAGCAGGATGGAAAGCCAAAATTCTATCCAAGGGAGACAGGCTAATCCTGCTCTCGACAGTACTTGACTCCATCTTGGTATGCTTCATGTCTGTCTTCCTCATTCCAAAAAGCATTCTAAAAACAATAGACTCCATTCGTACAGCCTTCTTTTGGGCCGCGGAGGAAACTTGCACTGGCGCGCACTGTTTAGTTGCCTTGAAAAATGTTTGTAAACCAAAAAGTATGGGTGGTTTGGGTTTGAAAAATCTCCAACGACAAAATAACTGTTTGCTAATGAAATTCGCTGTCAAAGCCCTCGGTCCAGAAAAAACACCTTGGCTAGACTGGATCGCCTTACAACACCCAAATGCACTCCTCGCTCCACAAAACATCCGGTCATACCTTTGCCGTACCATAAACCAACAGTTACATGATTTGCACTCAATTTCCTTTGTTATAACAAATTCTGGTACTAGTACTTACTTTTGGTTAGATTGCTGGCTCCACCAAAATTCCCTCCCAAACTTTTCCCATGCCTCTACTCGCATACCACTTCACCCCTAGCTCGTGTGGCTGCTGTTCTGAATCATGGTTTAGAATCAATTCTTTGGAATCGCCTAACATCTATTGCTGCTTCCGAGTTGTGCTCTTTGTTGTCTCTCCTGCAGGACTTCCAGGTATCTCCAGGACCGGATGAGCACTACCTCAATGGCGGCCTATGCTTCTTAACTAAGGCTGCCTACCACATATTCATGGGCAACCATGATGACGACATGCATGGTGCTTCCATCTGGTCTTCATGCGTTCCTAACCGTGTGAAGATTTTTGCATGGCTCCTCTTTCGGGATCAGCTCAACTGCAAGAGAAATCTACTTCACAAGCATATCGTCACTAATGAACTATGCCCAAGATGCGTGTTCGATGGCGAAGACAGCTCTCACATCTTCATCCGCTGTCCACTTGCTCAGCGCATCTGGCAAAGGCTTGGACTCTCACCCCCGAGAGCATCGCTGATCTTTGGGGCTGCCGTCTGCCACCATAGGTCGACGCGATCATATGGCACTCCATCCTCCTCATTGTCACCCTAAAGCATAGCATTTTCACCCTAAAGCGAATCATTGATGACCTCATGCTCTGGACACTCAGGATCAAGAAAACAGAGCAGAAACAGGCCGCCTCCTCATGGCACTCCTATCTCCTATCACGACTACACGTGCTTATGTAATTCACCTTTGTTGGGTTACAACCATGAGAAATATATTCAGGTGGGGAACTCCCCCCCGGTGATTTTTCAATTTTTTTTCTATTTTCATTTGAAAAAAAACCAATTATATGTTACGACAAACTTTAGGGCCCGGTTATAAAAAAAGATGCACATGTGTTTTTACCTATTCACAGATGAATTCCCATGTTTTTTTCAAACATCCGGTGTTATGCTGGGAACCACCAAAACTCACTTCGACATAGGAACATGTACTACTTTACCCAGTAAATGACATCAGATCGTAAAGAATGGTATACAGAGTCACCAACGAAAATCACGTGGATGCATATATGCATACATACCACACCATAAAAAGTGAGGTAGTAGCCTAGATATGATGATACAGGAAACAAGTGAAGCATGTGAAGCTAAAAGTGTTGGGAATAGGAGACATTGGGAAAGAGGTTACATGCGCTCGATGGGGAACTAGATGATCTTGCTGGACTTCAAGTACTCTGCTCAAACTTGGGACGACACACCAACGCTTGTATTGTAGACTGATGATATTGTTTTAGCTGCAAGCAGCAGGAGAGCAAACAACACATAGTAGCATGTGAACACAATGATTCCACACATACACATCTGACTCATCCATTAGGGGGCTAAGGTTACCCTTGCCAAAGGTATCGCTTCATTCTTGCACAATCGGTCCAGCGCTGCTTCATGAGATCTTGATGCGCTAGCTAAGCTCACCGGCGTAGTTGATCTCTCATCATCCCCTGACACTCACCCTTGGGCTGCTCTAGCGTGTCCGTCAGAGGTGGAACTCCATGATGAGGCTGACCACTTCGTCAAGATACACTACAAACCAGGAGCTCTCTTCCCACGTCGTACTCCTCTCAGTGATGCCTTATAATTGGTAGTGCACTATCTTGTGTTTCTCCTCACCTCTCTAATTCATTCAGTTGAACCCCTGTAGCACCAGATCTGTCATGTTTTATCGAGTATCATTTGCTTCTATGCAACTTACTTACATCGCACATTTTTTTACATGAGAATCTTCTTTGGAATATTACATGAGATCACACTGCAATGTTATTGTGTTGTCATTACTACATATGAATTTGGCTTTTGAGGGGTGTAAATTTTGGACTCATGTACTATTTTGGTGTATGTGATTTTTGTTCATGGCCATCGGTCATCACTTATATGCAATTTGGTACTACCTAATTCATAAGATCCTCAAAATCATGGTTTATGATACTCAGACATATGCAAGTAATCAAGCATGCCCTGTTCTTCAGATTGGGCCTAAGCAGAGAAATGTGCTCCACTATCTTTCTGCCAGCACATATATACAGTGTAGTCATATGTTCGGGCAAATGAAAATGAAATGTATGCAAGTAATCAAGAATGCCCTGTTCTTCAGCTTGGGCCTAAGCAGAGAAACGTGCTCCACTATCTTTCTGCCAGCGCATATATACAGTGTAATTGTACGTTCGGGCAAATGAAAATGAAATGGTGATCTGCAGGGTTCTTAAGTTTCAAGTAAGATACTAGTACGCCATTGAAATCTGAGGATGAAACTCTAGTCTCCAAGTTCATTAAAGTTGAAATGCAATAGTTATATCATTTCCACAACTTAAATTGTTATTAAAAGGTCCATTCAATTTATTTAACATAAACAAGTTTAACATTGGTTTTTTCATCAATGTAAATGACATGAGAAAGTGGGTGGTGTTTGTTTTTGAACATTCTGATGTATTATTTGTATTTTTGCAAAACTCATACATTGGTTCTAGGCACGCATGGATTTTCAGGAATTTTCTAAAACAATTATGGTTTTTAAAATAAGCTAGAAAACATTTGACACACCCGAGACGCTAGCCTCACTATATACAAGTGGGTGCACGGGTCAAAGAATACCCCATTTAATTAAGACTTGGTCAATCCAGACGCAAGGGCCACATGTTAGTGTCTTAACAGTTTTGTAACTGATGTATTAAGCACAGGGCCCACTAGTCATGGTGTAATTAGGACAGAGTGTTAGCCTTAATAGGGGATTAGTCTAAGCTAGTGGTTGTGGCCCACCTTATAGTTAGAACGTCGTTACCCACACAGCACGGCGGCGGAACCGCGGAGGGGAGCTATGTGTGCTCTAGCAGGCTTGCGGGTGCGCCTGTCGTACCAAAGAAAAAAAGAATATCACCCGATGGAGCACCATTTACATATCCGTTGAATCCGGCACGGATTTATGCAGCTGATATTTTATTTTCTATACCAAATGAAGTGTGGAATATTCGTAACCTAATAAACTGTATCTGTGATTTTACATAGGTGTGGAATTTTGACATGCTAGTATGATTGGAAGAGGCTCAAGGCCCATGAAACTACAAGGTGCAAACTAAAATGGCAAAAATATGTGTTGAACCAGGAAGGAACAGCAACTGATCTCCTGGAAGCACTACATATGTTCTCCCCAATTTGTATATCTTTATTTCCTGCTGTGTGAAACTGAATTAGGACATCTAACGCTTCAAAAAAAGGATTTAGGACATCTAGTTTCTTAACATTTTGAAGAACACATAAATTATACTTGGACCTGCTTTTTTAGTAAGAAAAAGGGAAGCCTTGCATGAACACATGAATGAGACCTGCACGACCTTAGCAAAAAATCGGAAAAAGGTTGTAGAAAAATAACAGAATATTGCTATCAAGACATTCAGTTCCTTGAACATGTTGTGCAATATTTTTTATCGTCGGTTTAATCCTTCCTGTCACTGTCTAACTTCCCCAAGGATCTTGCTGAGACAAACGATAAATATATATGTCCGACCTACTAATCAAACCATTTGATACGTTACGCACAGTGCCATGCCTGAATTTATCAACGATTTGCCGTGGAGAACATGCAACAAGTTTGGTGTTGATAACTGAACTAGCGCAAGCACTATAAAAAGTCAACCCTGCAGCTCTCTAACCACACAACACAAGCAATCAACGCAAACAAACAGCAGCAACAAAGAAGTAGAAGAGGGTTACAGTTCAGCATTGTTCAGTAGCTAAGATGGCATCTGCAAGAGCTCTAGCCACCACAGCAATCTTCCTCCTGGTGGCGCTCTCCACCTCCCACACCGTGTCTTCCCTCCGCCCGGGTCTCGGTGTCTGCCGTGCGAGTGGCTACCTTCCAGGAAAGTCAGGCAACTGCGAGAAGAGCAACGACCCCGACTGTTGCGAAGATGGCAAGAGATATCCACAATACCACTGCTCGCCGACGGTAACCACGGCCACCAAGGCCGTCTTGACGCTCAACAGCTTCGAGAAGGGCAAGGACGGCGGTGGCCCGTCCGAGTGTGACAACGCGTACCATAGCGATGAGGAGATGGTAGTCGCGCTCTCCACCGGCTGGTTCAAGAACATGGCCCGTTGCGGGCACCGCATCAAGGTCACCGCCAATGGCAAGTCCGTGTATGCCAAGGTGGTGGACGAGTGCGACTCCGTCTATGGCTGCGACGAAGACCACAACTACGAGCCACCATGTGCCAACAATATTGTCGATGCGTCTCCGGCGGTGTGGAATGCCTTGGGGCTCGACCAGAATGTCGGCATGGAGGGCATCACCTGGTCTGATGAGTGAGTGTTCGAAACAAAGGTGAGCACGGGTTGGTCGTACCACTATTCGGTCAGATTATGTATATACAATTCTATAGAAGGTGTCATGTGTATAATGTTCATTGCTAGAGAGAAGTCCAATGTATACAGAGATCCTATACGGGGTGAGTCGATCAGATTATATATATGATGGCGCAATTATATAAAATAAACACTGCATCCTATTGTTTAGCACCGATGACACGTTCTTGTGTGTTCTTCAAGCGTATAACAGTGAGCAGTGTGGTGCATAAAGAATTGGAAACACACGACAAACCTGAGGAAGTTGTACGCTCACTTTTAAGGATAGCTCAACAAGTACAACAAGATGGCTTTTAATTGAGGTAAATAGCTTTGGTTTTAAAAAAAGGCATAAATATGAAGTCTCATGGAAAAAACATGGTTCGATGCAGTTGCATGAGAGCAGAAACCCTTTCCCTGTGAAAAGCTAAAACTGATACAACCATGGATTCTGGGACACTAGATGTATAATGTACGAACTAGATGTCTCACATAATGCTCCCTGGGTGTCATACACCGTTGTTGACGGCAGCCACGTATTGCTGAGACGTGAGCCTGGTATTATTTGCAACAGCGAATTTCACTCTTTATCCAATAGCTGTGCATTTGTGACACTTGTTAATAGGTTTGACCATAGAGCGCATACATGTGCATCATAAATATATCAGTACTAACACTAGTATAAAACATGACCAATAGAGCTAGAGGATCATGAGGTAGCATGAAAGCAAGTAAGTAATTTATATGGATTGGAGCGAGTAAGTAATCTATTTAATGTGGATTGGAGGGAGTAAATTGTACAACTTTATGTTGAAGTTGTATTACTAAACTAGCGACAATTAATATGGATTGGAGGGAGCAACTAATCTATTTAATTACCTAGAGTATGTTAAGATAATGAAACCATATACAATGGTCCACAAGCATCCAAATTAGATTAACAATTCCGATGACAAGTCCCATCTCTTCCCAGGTAACTCTGATGCCGTCGGTAACCTCCATGTTATTTACAAAAAAAATTGTTGCAACACCCATTTTGTAACAAGCTGTCAAATTATTTATAAATAACATTAGTTAAATCTAGCACCTGGGTGTAATGTCATTAGTTAAATATAGTTGTCAGTGTTGTACTTCAAATTGATGGGTTTGTGCTAGTCTTTTTTAAAAGAGAAGGATGACCTCGGCCTCTGCATCTGGACGATGCATGCACTTATTTTATTAATTATTCATAAATACCTTACAAAGTAATACATCGGATAGTCTAAAGCCACCATCTTAGTAACATCTATCGTACTCCTATCCAATCCGCTAAGTGGGCTAACATTTGGGCTAACATTTAAAATAAACATCTCCCATGATTAGTAGATAGAGCCCGCTGTTTTGTGGTTATTTTTTCCAACAAGATGTACATCATCCGTAAAACTTGGGTGATATGAAATTTTCTCATGTCTTGGCCTACCTGAATCATTGAACTTTCACAATTTGGTTAGGCGATCAACCATGGCCAAGTTATCTTAGAAAGCATCAAAAAGCATCCAAGCTTGTAGTTCAACTAGTCTATTCCATGTTATATGAATAGAGATATCATGAATTACTGCATGCGCTAGATTACTTAGTCCTTTCTTTTTCCTTTCTCAAAGTGGCATTCTATGTCTAATATCTCGATCCAGGTACATATATCAAAATAAATAGAATATTGATTAATGGAAGAAAAATCCTTTAGCTGGATAAGGGGCGGATGTAGCCAAGTGGATCAAGGCAGTGATTGTGAAAAGATGCACCATTTTTTTTGTACCAAATGCATATGAATTTTCCTCCAAACTGTGGCAACAAAAATCAATATACTAAGCCATTTGTCATGTTCTAAAAGTCACTTGACATAGATATATCTACTACTTTACCAAGTAATGACATCAAATTAATATGGAAAAGAGTACATACCCACCAACCAACCTGATACCGTGTAGATGGCATGTATATATATTGCACCATCTTCGTCCAAATAGCTGCAAGCTCAACAATTTACGACTATAAAATATGTTGGATCTTGATGAAAAAAATGAAGAGGGTAGAAAGCGAAGAGGGAGTGCAAAAGCAATAGGGAATAGGGGTCTGTGGGAAAGAGGGGACGGGTACTCGGTGTAGAACATGATGAAGCTGGTTACAATATTCCACAACTAGGAGTACCATGAGAGCAAAATGTTATATCAATGCCTCACGGATAAAACAATGATTCGATCCAATTACAAGTAACATGAGAGTAGGAACCCTTTCCCTGCGAAAAGCTATAACTCATGCACTAGATGCACCAATAGATTATGGGACACTGGACGGAGAATGTACGAACTTGACGTATCACACAATGCCCCCTGGGTGCCATAGATCTTGACATTGTTGTTGACGGCAGAAACGTAATGCTAAGATGTGAGCCTGGTAGCATTTGGAATGAAATTATAGATGCACATCAGCTTTTTATGTACAACTCTGCGATCAGATATGTGGAGGATTGGCTGCAGTATGGTCACTCACAAGTCATAACACCATGATGCAGCGATTTGCGATGTTGTATGTGGATTTTATGTGTGTACTCGTGAGTCTAACTAGTTATCTCGACTGTTTGCGCAACCATTGCTTCTCGATATAAGTTAGGACAAAGAGCTATTTCCTGGTCATTATGAAAGGGAACATGCAATGGGCTTGTAGATGTAGGTTTATTTAACTCACCTTGCGCCTTATGTGTTGTACCTTTTTTCCTTTCTACAATCCGAAACTCAAAATATGCTCAATGTTCATATTTCGGTAGAAGCATAGGGAGAGAGACGGTGAGGCAGAGCTCGCGATGAAGAAGGCTGAAGCCTCCAATGGTGACGGAGCACATGCTCAAGGAGCACTAGCAGGAGGCCTCTCTTGGGCATGGTATTGGTGGAACTCGGCCAACTAGTTGCACTTTCCCCTAAATAGATATGAAAGATACTTCCGGACACAATGGTATAAGGACTTTGATTGGTTGGAATATAGTGATTGGTTGGAATACAAAGCTCGCGAGGAAGAAGACGGAATGCCCGAGTGGTGATGAAGTAGATGCTCTAGGAGCAATGCTGCCTTCCTTCACGAGTAAATGTATACAGTGGAGAAGCACGAACCTCCTCTCTTTAGCTATCACCTTGGGGAAGGCAAGTAATTCAAGCCACTCCGGGATGGGTCACACCCCGGGCTCCTATGCATGAAAGCGCGGCGCTCCTATTTGTCTTGGTCACCCTCACTAAGGAAGGTAAAAGTTCGAGACACCCCTACGATGAAAGTGAAAAACTACACGTTGCCGCTAGATACCAGCAGATCCAAAGTCACTCATTGCTGCTTTAAGATTTGTGTGATAATGTTCAGTATAAAACGTGTTTTGGAATCACATATCAACGTAATAAGAGGGGTCCACAACAAGAGCTTTTTGTGTTGGATGACAACCCATTCTCTCTCTCTCTTCTCTCACTTATAAATCCAACCTTTTATTTCGTCATTGCTAAACTAAATCGTGCATATCATTTAAACTATAAGTTTGTTTTTAAAATAATTTATATATTTAAACTGCCAGGAGTTCAAATATATAAAAAGCATGTGTGGATCATAAGTTGCATGAATCGTAGAGCTACTGTGTGGTGCCAGATCTGCCGTTACATGGTGTTACCTCTCAAAGTGACTTTGCGCCTCTGCGATGGGCAGAGGCCCAATGAATCTCAACAAGCTCATCTACAACCGTGCTGAATAAAAGAATCAAAACAAATACAAAGAAAATAAAGAAAACCAGTTTTCTTCTTTTTTTTCGCATGGTAGATATTTTTATGCGTGAGGTTCACTCTAATTTTTAAATCATTTGGACATCCGAGCAGCTCTCTGCAAAAAAAACAAACTTGGGGTCTTTAAAAAGTTTACTGTTCATGCATCGTTTTTGACCCGATTTGTGTTTTTTTGCTGAGAGCTGCTCAGATGTTCAAATGATCTGAAAATTGGAGTGAACGTCATGCAAGAACTTGTCTACGGTGGGAAAACAATTTGAAATTGTTTGAATTTTTTTAATATTTGTTTTGAAGTTTTTTGACCCGGTGCAGATGAGCCTGAGCACCAAAACGCTGTACTCCAGGTAATCATATATATTTCGTATGATGAAAGTCTCGAGTCTATGAAGGACAGTTATGCAGCTGGAGGATCGTGGATGCCATCGTCTCGGCCACGTGCTCACATGCCAGTGCATTGGTGATGTGTGTCGGCTGTGAGTTGATCCGCACCCTTGTGCAGCTCAAGTGATGCAGTTTGTCGGAGCTGGCACACAATGATCAAGACTGATCGCTTAATCGGGGAACACGTCGAGAACTCTGTTAAGATATGTGTCCAACATATATGTATGAGTTATGTTATATTTGGACTTGTAATTGACAGAGCTTAGGTATTTGAGTCAATCACGTGTAACCAAGGGCTATATATTAGGAGTATGAAGGAACCATTGGGTAGGTAGTCTCATAGATTAGCCATAAGGTTGTGGGTTTCATACATAAAACGAGTCATATTGTCCAGCATCTGTGGCGGACTAGGCCGGTTGTGGCACGGTGGTCGGAGTGCTGTCTGGTGGCCTCGACGAGCTTGTCGTAAATTGTATGGTGAGTTAGTACATGGGGAGGGGAGTATGTAATCCCGTCCTGATGATATAGCCAATGTTCGTCACTTTGTTAACAAATCTTGATGTCGTTGGTTGTGTGTGTGTGATTTCTTTTGTTCGGATGATCGACTAAGTGGAGTAAGATTTCGAGTTCTCGCGTGGTTGGTCTAGACAACGATACCCAGGGCCTACCCAATGCATTATGTTCGCAATGTGTAGTTGCAACACACGTCAAGACAATGTTGTTACAAAGACACTTGGTTAGATCCAACATATGTCGGAAGTGCTTGAGCGACTGCTTTGCTCAAAATCTCTTTCCCAACATCCGAATGTTTTTTATTAGAGAAATATGATCAAGGACACAACTTGCTTTAACACCGAGGACTAGCCTGTTTTCTGGATGAACATACAAGTCTTCAAAGGACAACCTCTGCAACCGGCATATATGGGTTCTTTTAATCTTATTAATACTTTTATTAAGAATGGGTTTCTCGGAACATCACAAAACAAAACCACATCTATTTTTCATGTGTTATCTTTCCAATCTTTATATACAGGTGCAACCATATTGTCGAAGTGAATGTTGCACTCAATATATATCTAGTATTTGGTTAACAATTCCCTGGTTTCATGAAGCTTTCCCAATATGGAAATACACATGGACAGATAGTTAGCATTTCTTTGTGTTACTATTCACATTTTTAGCCTAAGTCTCCTGTACTGCTAGGTAATTTCATTTTCTTCACGATATCGGGTGTATAGTGGAGTGCTTTCGAAGGATCTTTCTGCACACTTTGTCGAAAAGCAAATGGAAAATTAGCAACTTCCCAAAGACTCATGCAGACTAGTCTAAGAGATGAACCCTTTTTTTAATGAATGATTGAATTCACATTCCAATGAACCCAAGACAATATATCAAACCACTTGTGGAGCGTCAAATACATGTACAACTTTACCAATAATGACAAAAAGTTGATGCGAAAAAGAGTACCCGCCAACCAATCAGAGACCGTGCGGATGGGCATATCTTTATATACCACGCCATCCTTTTTTCATGGTATATACCACGCTTTCTAGACAAAGGAATTAGTGGCCTAGAGAGATGAGGCAGGAAAAGGAGAAGCATGTGAAACTAAAAATAGTAGAAAATAAGAAACGCTGGGAAAGAGGCAACCCACTCGGTTGAGAACACAATGAGCTAGTAAAACTGAAGCTGAAAACTGTAGGGAATAAATAAGAGACGCTGGGAAAGAGGCAACCAAGTCTCGGTTGAGAAAACAATGAGCCAGTGAAGCTGCAGGTAACATGGCTAAAATGGAATGCACTGTGGCCGAACTTCACACTAGCACTCACAAAGAGGATAGTAATTATATATAGGTGCGAGTAGCATGAGGCCAAGAATGCTCAATGGAGGACACAACATTTCAATTAGGTTGTGGGTAGCATGAGAGCAAACAATATAGAGTCGATGCAATTCTACCAGAATCATCCATCTTTTGGAAAAAATATCTCGTGTAATATCATATGTGCAACAATTAGTAGCACAAAGTACTAGAGAATATTACAAGATAATGCTTGTATTTTGAAACACAAGTTCCAGGTTCAAATAGGAAGAATTTATTCAAGTACACATGTGGGACATTGCATAAGTTACTGTTAGAAAGAATAATAAGACTAGAAGACAAACTCGAAGGTGGCTAGTGGATCTTTGCTGCATACTTTGTTTGCATGATAATGCTAGCACGTAAAATATATTTTTACCAATACCAACTCATGGTTTTCTTTCTGAAATAAATTAGACATTACTTCGTTTACAACTTTTAATTCAGTGACCAATACCAATGTTACAAAATGATGTCTGCTTTGCGTCAGCCCGTTAACGTTAGAATTTCCTGTCTTAAATTTTGTCTGACTCAACAGTTTGAAGTAGCCCAAAAAATCTAACCAAGTGTGAATAAGCAACTACCTTTTCTTTCTTACCTTGAAATAACATTTCATGCCACGGGAAATCCTATTTTTTTTACAAGAAAGACCTCTGCATTATATTTAAGAATCATACGTACTACAGGGCCCCCTGACACTAGATAAAACAACAACTAGGTCCTTGGACCACACAACAGAAAATGGTCTCGACGGACCACCATTGTTGTCGATGTCGCTCCATCACCGGAGCAAGCATCCTTTCGAAGATAGGCATGACAATAGAGATGTGTTCCAACCTCAGCCACGAAGGGCCAGACACCGAAGAGAACATTGTTGCTTATGAATCTTCACTAATGTCCAAAGATACGTCCTCAGCAGCAAATTAGGACCCGTACTTGGCTCCATTGATGGGAGCTCACTAACGCTTCGACGAAGAAGAGGGGGGGTCGTACTCACATGGCAAGGTCGCCATTCCCACTATGTTGACTAGCCGAAAGAGCCAGGAACTCATGGACACCTTGGATCCACAAGGAGAAAAATCTCCCCTCGAAGGGTGGCACTGATGGGGAAGGGAGTCGGACCACTGAGGCCTTGAGCGGAAACTCCGCGATCCACACCATGTCTTCTCACAGGTGAGCCGAGCCCTATAAGATCAGGGACCCTTTTTCTTACAAGTTTGTTTTTCTTATTTCTATTTTTCTTTTCCCATTTCTTTATTTCACTGTTATTCTTCTCTTTTTGTGTTCATGTTTTCAATTTAACCTTTTGTTTTAATTTTTTACCTATTTTATTTTGGATTTATACTTTTTAATAACAATATTAGAATATACTTTTCAGAATTATAAGAAGATTTACATTGATACATATGACTATGTTTTTCGATAGATATTATCGCCAAATTCTGCAACATCTGTTTTCTGATAAGAAGTGCAGAACGCACTAGTAGAAAACAGGGCATTGGTTCGGGCCGAGCCAGCCCATTAGTCCCGGTTCAGTCACGAACCGGGACCAATGGGAGCAACGGTCCCAGTTCGTGAGGCCAGGGGGCCGGGCAGGCCACGTGGGGCATTGGTTCCGGTTCGTCTGGAACCTTTGGTCCCGGTTCCAGACACGAACCAGGACCAATGTGCCTCTCTCCTGGCCCACAACCATTGGTCCTGTTTCGTGGCTGGATCCAGGACCAAAGGGGGTCGTTTAGTCCCGGTTCCAGCCACGAACCGGGTCCAATAAGATGCCTATATATACCCCTTCGCCAGCGAGCAGAGCACTCTACACTGCTCTGTTTTTTGGCCGGCGAGGGGAGAGCTTTGTGGTACTCTAGCTCACCTCGTATGCACATGAGGTGTTTGGTGAAATGCCTAAGCCAAACTTAAGTTTTCTCCTCTCGAAGCTCCTTGTCCAAACTCCATTTTCGTCAAGATTTGTCTAGGTTTGGTGGTCCGTCCTGTCCCATCCTCGTCCTAAAACCACTGCCGATCGCCCGCACGTGGTGAGCCTATTGATCATATCTTCTTGCTAAAAGAAAATATACTTACTCATATGATTTTCTTACTCTTATTATTGTTTGTTATTATATAGTGCCATGGTTATGGTATCCGCCCACGTCGGCTCTCAGCCAGTCTATGATTGAGATGCGGTATATTATCTTTTATATAACTATTTCATACATCTAATGTCTATGAAAATTAATTATGCCACCAACTTGACGTAGATGTTTTTATCTATAGGAAGTAGTTGAACCAGAAATGGATACCGACTATGCAATTCTGCTCGACAAGTTAACTCAAGATAAAAAAGAAATCGATCATTTGAAAGAAAAATTGAAAAGAACTGAAGATGACAAGATGGGATTGGAGTTGCATGTTGCCGATATCGTTGACGATCAAAAGACCAAGATGGATGCAATGCGCTTGAAGCTTAGAAAGATTAGAAAATATGTCATTCATACCGAGGCTTGGTATCATTATGCCGTTGGATCAATTGATACCTTAGTAGCGATTATGATTGCATTTGTTGTTGCATTTAAATTTTTTATGTAGTTTCGCCGTATGTTTTAATTAGATGCTCTAGAGAGCTATATGTTGTTCAATAATGACAACTATGTATGAACTGTACGTATTTATTTTGGTCATTATTATACTTTGGCTTTAATGTGATGATGAATTTCTATTAATTTGGTCACTTCTCTATTCATGATATGTTGTAATGGTTTTTAATACACTTTATTATATAACACATGCAGATGAACCGGCAATGGATGTACGGTGACCGACACACCTCCGAGTATATTAAGGGCCTGCATGATTTTCTCGAAGCGACGGACGCAAACAAGCAGAATGGTTTTATGCTTTGTCCATGTATTGTTTGTGAGAATACGAAGTCTTTCTCCAACTCTAAAACCCTTCACTTCCACCTGCTTCAGAAGGGTTTTATGCCACACTATAATGTTTGGACCAAGCACGGAGAAAAAGGGGTTATGATGGAAGACAACGAAGAAGAAGAGGATGACGACAACTACCCTCCCCCTGAATACGGTGATGCTGCAATAGGGGAAGCTGAAGATCAAGAGGAACCAGACGATGTGCCCGATGATGATCTTCGCCGGGTCATTGTTGATGCACAGAGAGAATGCGAAAGTGAAAGGGAGAAGTTGAAGTTCGATCGCATGTTAGAGGATCACAAAAAAGGGTTGTACCCAAATTGCGAAGATGACAACAAAAAGCTCGGTACCACACTGGAATTGCTGCACTGGAAGGCAGACAATGGTGTATCTGACAAGGGATTTAGTTCGCTACTGAAAATAATGATGAAGAAGCTTCCAAAGGATAACGAATTGTCCGACAATACATATGCAGCAAAGAAGGTTGTATGCCCTCTAGGATTGGAGGTGCACAAGATACATGCATGCCCTAATGACTGCATCCTCTACCGCGATGAGTACGAGGAACGGAACGCATTGCCCGGTATGCGGTGCATTGTTATATAAGATCAGAAGAGATGACCCTAGTGACGTTGAGGGCTAGCGCACCAGGAAGAGGGTTCCTGCAAAGGTGATGTGGTATGCTCCAATAATACCACGGTTGAAACGTCTGTTCAGAAACAAAAAGCATGTCGAGTTGATGCAATGGCACAAAAAAGACCATAAGAAACACGAGAAGTTGAGAGCACCCCTGACGGGTCGTAGTGGAGAAAGATCGAGAGAAAGTGGAGCGACTTTACAAGTGACCCGAGGAATGTATGGTTTGGTTTAAGTGCAGATGGCATTAAATCTTTTGGGGAGCATAGCAGCCAGCATAGCACATGGCATGTGACTCTATGTATATATAACCTTCCTCCTTGGTTGTGCATGAAGCGGAAGTTCATTGTGATGCCAGTGCTCATCCAAGGACCTAAGCAACCCAGCAATGACATTGATGTGTACCTAAGGCCATTAGTTGATGAACTTTTACAGCTATGGATTGGATGAGGTGTACGTGTGTGGGATGAGAACGAACAGAGGGACTTTGACCTACATGCGTTGCTGTTTGTAACCATCAACGATTGGCCTGCTCTCAGTAACCATTCAGGACAAAAAAACAAGGGATACCACGCATGCACACACTGTTTAGATGGCACCGACAGTATATATTTGGACAAATGCAGGAAGAATGTGTACCTGGGGCATCGTCGATTTCTTCCGACCAACCATCAATGTCGAAAGAAAGGAAAGCATTTCAAAGGTGAGGCAGATCACCGGAAGAAGCCTGCCCTCCGTACTGGTGATCACATACTTGATATGGTCAATGATTTACATGTAATATTTGGAAAGGGTCCTGGCGGACTACCGTTCTGAATGACGCTGACAAACGCGCACCCATGTGGAAGAAGAAATCTATATATTGGGACCTATCCTATTGGAAAGACCTAGAGGTCCGCTCTACAATCGACGTGATGCACGTGACGAAGAATCTTTGCGTGAACCTGCTAGGCTTCTTGGGAGTGTATGGGAAGACAAAATATACACCGGAGGCACGGGAGGAACAGCAACGTGTGCATGAAAAATACGGCATGCATCCAAAGCAGTATGAAGGTCCTGCTAGCTACGCTCTTACCAAAGAAGAGAACGAAATCTTCTTTGAATGCCTGCTCAGTATGAAGGTCCCGTCTGGCTTCTTGTCGAATATAAAGGGAATAATAAATATGACAGAGAAAAAGTTCCAAATCCTAAAGTCTCATGACTGCAACGTGATTATGTCGCTACTGCTGCCGGTTGCATTGAGGGAGCTTCTACCGGAAAACGTTTGATTAGCCATTGTGAAGCTATGTGGATTCCTCAATGCAATCTGTCAGAAGGTGTTCGATCCAGAAATCCTGCCAAGGTTAAGGAGTGATTTGGTGCAGTGTCTTGTTAGTTTCGAGCTGGTGTTCCCACCGTTCTTCTTCAATATCATGACGCACGTCCTAGTTCATCTAGTCGACGAGATTGTCGTTCTGGGCCCTATATTTCTACACAATATGTTCCCCTTTGAGAGATTTATGGGAGTCTTAAAGAAATATGTTCGTAACCGCGCTAGGCCAGAAGCAAGCATCTCCATGGGCCATCAAACAGAGGATGTCATTGGGTTTTGTGTTGACTTCATTGTACTCGTGAGTCTAACTAGTTATCTCGACTGTTTGCCCAACCATTGCTTCTCAAGATAAGTTATAACAAAGAGCTATTTCCTGGTCATTACGAAAGGGAACATGCAATGGGCTTGTAGATGTAGGTTTATTTAACTCGCCTTGCGCCTTATGTGTTGTACCTTTTTTTTTCCTTTCTACAATCCGAAACTCGAAAGATGCTCAATGTTCATATTTCGGTAGAAGGACATGGAGAGAGACGGTGAGGCGGAGCTCGCGATGAATAAGGCTGAAGCCTCCAATGGTGATGGAGCACATGTCCAAGGAGCACTAGCAGAGGCCTCTCGTGGGCATGGTATTGGTGCAACTCGGCCAACTAGTTGCACTTTCCCCCAAATAGATACGAAAGATACTTCCGGACTCAATGGTATAAGGACTTTGATTGGTTGGAATATAGCGATTGGTTGGAATACAAAGCTCGCGAGGAAGAAGATGGAATGCCCGAGTGGTGATGAAGTAGATGCTCTAGGAGCAATGCTGCCTTCCTTCACGAGTAAATGTAAACAGTGGAGAAGCACGAACCTCCTCTATTTAGCTATCACCTTGGGGAAGGCAAGCAATTCAAGCCACTCCGGGATGGGTCTCACCCCAGGCTCCTATGCATGAAAGCGTGGCGCTCCTATTTGTCTTGGTCACCCTCACTAAGGCAGGTAGAAGTTCGAGACACCCCTACAATGAAAGTGAAAAACTACACGTTGCCGCTAGATACCAGCAGATCCAAATTCACTCATTGTTGCTTTACAATTTGTGTGATAATGTTCGGTATAAAACGTGTTTCGGAAACACATATCAATGTAATACGAGGGGTCCATAACAAAAGCTTTTTGTGTTGGATGACAACCCATTCTCTCTCTCTCTTCTCTCACTTATAAATCCAACCTTTTATTTCGGCTTTGCTAAACTAAATCGTACATATCATTTACACTATAAGTTTGTTTTAAAAATAATTTATATATTTAAACTGCCAGGAGTTCAAATATATAAAAAGCATCAAAAACGAGTTTATAGTTTAAAAGATATAAGTGATTTCAATTGTCTAATATAAAATATTGTCTATGAATTTGTTTGACAAAGAGAGAGGGTGATGTTGTAGTGGCATACTACACTGACGAAAGATAGTACTATGGGGCTATCAAACTGTCGCTTGATTTGACTACAAAGAAATACGAGAACAGAAAAAACAATATAAAGATGAACACAAAAATATTCTGCGCTCCAAACACCCGGAGCAGTGTGACGACTGGATTGCATATTAACACATTAGGACTTTCGGCAGTTGGTTGCAACCACATCTCATGGGTGACAACATTGTTTCTGATGAGCTGTACTCATTGGCCAGGGGACCATCTTCGACTATATTGACTTACAAAGGGTACATGCTATGTGGATGAAATGATGATACCATGCCAACTTTCAACCTTTTCAGAGCTCATTTAAAGTGCTTTTCAATTTCAGGGTCATTTAGCTCAAAAAATAAGTAAATGCATGAAAAATAACAAATGAAGTCAGAAAGGGTTGAAAATTGATAGTGTGCCTTTGAATGGTGCATTGAACGCACAAATAGTCTGGAGTTCAAATGAGTTCAAAAAAATGAAATCCCTTTGTAACAATAAAGAATCAACTAAAAAGAATCAAAGAATATTAACTAAAATTATCAAAGTATTTTTTTGCTAAAAACTTTAATAGTAAAAAGAATGAACTAAAAAGAATCAATTAAATATAATATTTTTCAATAGCAAAAAGAATCAACTAAAAAGAATCAAAATAATATTGACTAAAATTATCAAAGTATTTATTTGTTAAAAAAATAATAGTAAAACGAATGAACTAAAAAGAATCAACTAAAAAGCAAAAAAATTAAAAAAATACTGGACTAAAAAGTAAAAGATAAAAAAAGATAAAAATGCCACCTGCTGGGCCAACAGCAGGATTCAGGCCCGCGAGCCCAGTAGGACAAACACGCAGAGACAGATTAGTTACCCCATAGGCCTCTAATAGAGAGGAGCTCGAAACCGTCGCCGCAGCGGCGCTTACAAAACCAGTCGGAGTGCTACTCAACTAGCGAGGTGGGACTAAATTTCCACCACATCGCTGTGCCAGGCTATTGGTCCCGGTTGGTGGCTTTAACCAGGACCAATGCCCACCATTCGTCCCGGTTGGAACCACCAACCGGGACCAACGATCTGTGCTTCCCACCCTTTCGCCTGGCGAAAACTGACCTTTGGTCCCGGTTAGAGACACCAACCGGGACTATTGGTGGGCATTGGTCCTGGTTGGTGGATCCAACCGGGACGAATGGTTGGGCTATATAAGCCAGCACTTAGGATTTTTCCCCAATTTCTCCCATCGCCGCGCCCTACCTCCTCGTCGCCGTCGCCGGCGACGCCCTCGCCCTGCCCTGCCCCGACGCGCGGCCCTCCTCTCGCCGTTCCGACCGGCCTGAAAGCCTCCCCGCGCTCGACCTCGTCGCCTCTGCCCATTCGTTTGCCTGGGGAAGCACCACGCCGGTGTTCGCGACGTCTTTTCCCCGACGCCGTTCGTCACTACCCTCGCCGTCGCCATCGTCACCGTCGTCGTCGCCATCGCCGTGCGCCCCTGCCCCACCCCCGCCGATATCGTCGTCGTCGTCACCGTCGACATGCGCCCCTGCCCCGCCCCGATTAGCCCGGTCGCACCCTTGCCCTGGCCCGTCCCCGTCGTCGCCGGCCGCGCCCCTGCCCCGTCGTCGCCGGTCGCGCCCCTGCCCCGTCGTCGCCGTCGGCATCCTCGCCCGTGACCCCATGCCCCTGCCACGTCGTCGCCCGAGCCCCGCTGTGAGCCGCTGCGCCGCCCCGACCTTTTTTTATGTTTGTTTTTATGTTCATAGCATTTTTTGGTCAAAACACAAAATAGATGTGATCATTGTCACACCAAAATGCTATACTTATTTTGGATATGATGAATTTTTTAGTCATGTTCATATGATGTTTTTTTGTTCGTAGAATATTTTTTTGTTCATAGCATTTTTTGGTCCATGTATATATGTATGTGTATGTATGGATGGATGAATGGATGGACGTAACTCTAAGTTAAAATTTACCCCTCCCTGATAACTTCGACATGTGGAGGGACATGCATGAGAGAGAGGCGGTCCGCTCACTCGACCAACTATCGAAGCCACCCAAACCCTAGAAGAAAGAGTGTCGTTGTCGATCTACCCCCTCGTCGATAACTTCTACATGAGGGGGGGCGTCGGACATGCATGAGTGAGAGAGGCGGTCCGCTTGCTAGACCAACTATGGAGGCCACCCAAACCCTAGAATAAATAGCGTCGTTGTCGATCTACCCCCTCCCCGATAACTTCGACATGATAGGGGGCGTCGGACATGCATGAGAGATAGGCGGTCCGCTCACCCGACTAACTACCGAGGCCACCCAAACCCTAGAAGAAAGAGCTTCGTTGTCGATCTACCCCGTCCCTACCCGATCAACTCTCGAGGCCACCCAAACCGGGACTGAAAAAGCATTGTCGAGGTCACCCGAAACCCTAGAAGTGTTGTCGAGGCCACCCCAAACCCTAGAAGCGTTGTCGAGGCCACCCAAATTTACCAAGTTAAATGAAGAAAACTCCGGTAACATAGATTTATCAAGAATGCCCCCATTATGGATGTGCACAAGTTGATATAATTTTTTTCTGAGCTCATCTATATATATATTCTTTTATATGTCACGTTGTCTGTCAAAGTATTGAAGAAATCCATGGCTTCATCATTAACCGGAAGTAACATGTGTATGATGCTATGAAGCTCTTCAAAGTTGTTTTGAAACGGAGTCCAGGATAGAATAATTCGCTTTTTGGTACGAATTTCAGCACAGGCCTTCCAAATAGCGATATTCGGAAGGCTCTTGCTGAACTTCGTACCAAAAAGCTAATTAATTATCCTATCCGAGACGCCATTACAAAACAATTTTGGAGAGCTTCGTACCATTATGCGCTAGTTACTTCCGGCTAATTATGAAACCTTGGTTTTCTTGAATCCTTTGACACTAGACAACATGACATATAGAAGGATAGATGAGATTAGGAAAAATATGGACCATTTTCTGCACATTCGGAATGGCGCCATTTTGTTAATTAAACCCCTTAAAGGTTAACAGAATCCCTTGTTTGAAAATCAATGAGAGAGGCGGTTCGGACATCGGACATTCATGAGAGAGGCGTTCCGGATGTCGGACATTCATGTTTGTATATTAATTGCCAGGTTGTAATATTTGCAGAAACTATGGATCCAAGAGACGAAGAACAAGAACAGTTGTTGGGGGACATAATCCACGACGGACGTGATATCTTGTCGTTTCTTAGCGATACCGATGGTCTGGAAGGAGAGGATTATGAAGGCTACGGTGATCGAACAATAGAGGAGGAAGGACAAGACCATGATGGCTCCGGTGACCGAATGTCGGAGGAAGAAGGAGACCATGATGACAGCTCCGGTGACCGATTGGAGGAGGGAGCTGTTGCAAAGTCCGGCGAGGTACATATATTAATTAAGCCTGTGCTGACTAGCTAATTGATGCATTAATTCTTTTGGTATGTACATATATTAATTAACTCTTCTTTCTTTTTTTATAGGTCTCCGGATCGAGCCAAACTTCGGTAACGAGACGAGGCCCGAAGAAGAGATTGCGCAAGGATGAAAAGTTCACGATCACAGCACTCGCGAACGATGGCCATCCGATTGAACCCAAGCAGACCAAGAACACATTTTCTGCTCAGTGCGGAGCTATTGTTAGGGACAACATCCCGATCAGCATCAAGCAACAAGCAAAGCGTTGTGGCGGCATCTACATGTGAAGCGGAGTACATAGCTGCTTCGGAAGCAGCAAAGGAGGGAGTCTGGATGAAGAAGTTCATCACCGACCTAGGAGTGATTCCGAATGCGTAGGGCCCGATGACTCTACTCTGTGACAACACTGGAGCTATTGCCCTAGCGAAGGAGCCAAGGTTTCACAAGAAGACAAGACACATCAAGCGCCGCTTCAACTCCATCCATGATTACATTCAGGAAGGAGACATAGATATTTGTAAAGTGCATACGGATCTGAATGTCGCAGATCCGTTGACTAAACCTCTCTCACGAGCAAAACATGATCAACACCAGAATGCTATGGATGTTCGATTCATCACAATGTAACTAGATTATTGACTCTAGTGCAAGTGGGAGACTGTTGGAAATATGCCCTAGAGGCAATAATAAAATGGTTATTATTGTATTTCCTAGTTCATGATAATTGTCTATTGTTCATGCTATAATCGTGTTAACCGGAAACCGTAATACATGTGTGAATACATAGACCACAACATGTCCCTAGTGAGCCTCTAGTTGACTAGCTCGTTGATCAATGGATGGTCACTGTTTCATGACCATGGACATTGGATGTCGTTGATAACGGGATCACATCATTAGGAGAATGATGTGATGGACAAGACCCAATCCTAAGCATAGCACAAGATCGTGTAGTTCGTTTGTTAAAGCTTTTCAATGTCAAGTGTCGTTTCCTTAGACCATGAGATTGTGTAACTCCCGGATACCGTAGGAATGCTTTGGGTGTGCCAAACGTCACAACGTAACTGGGTGCTATAAAGGTACGCTACGGGTATGTCCGAAAGTGTCTCTTGGGTTGACACGAATCGAGACTGGGATTTGTCACTCCGTGTGACGGAGAGGTATCTCTGGGCCCACTCGGTAAGACATCATCATTATGAGCTCAATGTGACTAAGGAGTTAGTCTCGGGATGATGTAATACGGAACGAGTAAAGAGACTTGCCGGTAACGAGATTGAACAAGGTATGGGGATACCGACGATCGAATCTCGGGCAAGTACCATACCGATAGACAAAGGGAATTGTATACGGGATTGATTGAATCCTTGACATCGTGGTTCATCCGATGAGATCATCGTGGAGTAAGTGGGAGCCAACATGGGTATCCAGATCCCGCTATTGGTGATTGACCGGAGAGGTGTCTCGGTCATGTCTACGTGTCTCCCGAACCCGTAGGGTCTACACACTTAAGGTTCGATGACGCTAGGGTTATAGGGAAATAGTGTACGTGGTTACCGAAGGTTGTTCAGAGTCCCGGATGAGATCCCGGACGTCACGAGGAGTCCCGGAATGGTCCGGAGACGAAGATTGATATATAGGAAGTGAGGTATTGGTTACCGGAAGTGTTCCGGGTGTCTCCGGTAGTGTACCGGGACCACCGGAAGGGTTCCGGGGGTCCACCAAGTGGGGCCACCTGCCTCGGAAGGTTCCATGGGCCAATAATGGGAGGGAGCCAGCCCCTAGGTGGGCTGGTGCGCCTCCCACCCCAGCCCAAGGCGCATCAAGGGTGGAGGGGGCAAACCCTAGGCTTAGATGGGCCTTAAGGCCCACCCTAGGGCGCCTCCACCTCTCCCTGCCCTGGCCGCCGGCCAGATGGGCTTCTGGAGGCTGCAGCCACCCCTAGGGTGGAACCCTAGGGCGCAACACCTCTCCTCCCCTCCTCCTATATATAGTGGAGGTATTTGGGGCTGCATAACACACGAGTTCATCTCCTCCCTGGTGCAGCCCTACTCCTCCTTCTCCTCGTTCTCCGTAGTGCTTAGCGAAGCTCTGTCGGAGTACCACACAGCTCCACCGCCACCACGCCATCGTGTTGCCGGAGCTCTCCCTCAACCTCTCCTCCCTCCTTGCTGGATCAAGGCGTAGGAGATGTCACCGGGCTGCACGTGTGTTGAACGCGGAGGTGCCATCCGTTTGGCACTTGATCGGATCTACCGCGATCTGAATCGCTGCGAGTACGACTCCATCAACCGCGTTCTAGCAACGCTTCCGCTTAGCGATCTTCAAAGGTATGAAGATCCAATCTCTACCCGCTCGTTTGTTGGTTTCTCCATAGATAGATCTTGGTGACATGTAGGAAAATTTTGATTTACTACTACGTCTCCCAACAGGGTTGGCACGAATCGAGACTGGGATTTGTCACTCCGTGTGACGGAGAGGTATCTCTGGGCCCACTCGGTAAGACATCATCATAATGAGCTCAATGTGACTAAGGAGTTAGCCACGGGATGATGTATTATGGAACGAGTAAAGAGACTTGCCGGTAACGAGATTGAACAAGTTATAGTGATACCGATGATCGAATCTTGGGTGGCAGATCTATTCAGCCACTGGTCAAGGCGTGCGCTCTTAAGAAGATGGCAGATCTATTCAGGAGGTGGAAGAATGAGTCGACAAAGGGAAGACTCCAGAATTCATCGGCCGATTTGAGAAGATAAGAGATTACTGGCCCGCATTTGTGGACTACAAGACATCGGACAAGAGTAAGAAAATGTCAGAGACAAGCAAGGTCAATGCTCCAAAGAAGCATTATCACCATCACACGGGGTCAGGTGGCTACCTCAAAGCCCGACCGTTGTGGGACAAAGCTGAGAATGACCTGATTGCTAAAGGGGTCGTACAATAGACATTGAACTGGCCAGACCGTTCAAGGACTTGGTTCTTTGGGGTTCGGGGAACTTTGGACCCTGAAAAAGGGAAGTTCCATTGGATGGACGAGCAACTTGCAATACCCATGAACAAGCTTCAGAAGTATATCACCGCAGCGTAGGAAGGGACGTTCATTCCCGACAGAGAGAAGGACAAGCTGACTGAGGCCCTAGGGAATGCTGAGCACCCTGGACGAACACGAGGCACACGAGGCTCCGTTCCGTGGAAGATTGGGTTTCTCGATGCAGGCGGTTATAGAAGCCGGGAGAGAAAGAGGAAAGCGGAGCTGAGCGAAATTCAGAAGCTCAATGCAAGACTTGAAAAGATAGAGGAAGCTGAGAGCCAGCGAGCTGCGAGCCAACCATCTCAGCGGCACGAAGCTACCCCAGAAGCTACCCCGCCATCTCAACGGAGAAACAGCGTCGCTTCCACAGAGCCCATTCAGCCTGACTTCACGTCTCCTAGCTACCCCGTGGATACTATCACGGAGGCTCAACATTGTGAGCTTATGAAAAAATGCCGGAACCTCACTTTCAAGGCGGTTGTCGGCTCTGTTGCACCTCCTCAACCCAACGGAACTTTTCACTGCCGTCCGATTCCATATGGCTATGCTATTGTGATGGTGGATGAAGTAATAAGAATTTGAGGAGCTCGAGCTTGACCACTCTACATGTGAAGGAGAGAATACGCTAGTTCGTGCCCTAAGGAGTACATGTCTATGGAATAAGGAGTACATCAAGCTTCCAAAGTGGACGCCTCCGCCTCCTCCTTCTCCTCACATGAATCAGGGCACTCCTCCTCCTCCTCCTCTGACAACGACGAGCGATCAGGCCACACTACTTCCTTCTACGGCTCCTCCGTCGCGTGAGGGCACTCTGCCTCCTCCTTTGCCTACTCCGACACGTAGGAGTAGTATGCCTCCTCCTTAGCCTCGTCGGCAACGAAGGAAGATAGATGCCGCCGCTCCGGCTCGTCCGCCGCCTAGTAAGCAACGATGGAAGGGAGCCGCTGTCACTCCGGCGGCTACCAGTACAAGCATCGGCAGGAGGTGATACAGATATGGTCCATCTCTCAAGCCTCTGGAAAAGTTACCACATGAGATGATCGTGTCTGAAAACGAGGAGATATGTCAGGTCGAATTCAGGGCCCATTTTGCAAAGGAAACTCCATCTCCGAAGGAGAAGATAGATTAAGTGAAAGCGATGCGCACTATCGATGCCCTGAAGCGACCACCACTGCCTCCGCCGGATTCCAACTTTGACCACTGTATTAAAAGGACATATCAAGATGCGCGGTGGTCGGGAAGTACTTCCAGTGATGCAAGGTTAGTAACATGAAGAAGTGGGAAAAAAATTCCCTAGCTCAGCGAACAGGCGAACCAATCATGCCCCCCGCTCAAGGTGTCTAGCAATATCGCGCTAATCATCCGGGGATGGTGCCCGATACCAAACCTGGTGATTACCTGAGTGATGATGTACAGTTTCAGCCGTTGGAGGCGGATGAATTCCATTACCGGAACGGGCGGCCTCTCGTCAAACCTGATAATCATCCTCTAACAACGATGATGCGAAAATTCCATGAATGGTACATGAAAGCCTACCGCGAGTCTGGGAAGGATTCTTTGATACTGTCAGTTAAAGAGGAGCACAACCTCATTGGAATGGAACCGTTGAATGTTGAATTTGAGGAGATAGTCCAGTTATACAATCAAAAGGCCCTCGACAAACAATCATGACTTGCTACTGTCTATAAGTACTACTTCTATAAATAAGTCTCTCTATGTATATAGCCCAGCTCTTTCATTACATGTATTTATAATTATCCTCACTATATTATGCAGATTGAAGATCGTCGAATGCAGAAAAGCAAAATCTATGACATTGGGTTCATTAACCCAAATGTCATACATGAGTATACGGTTCAAAAGAATGCCATAAAAACCGAGGAGAACTTGCTACAATTGTTGCTTAAAAATCAAAACAAAGGGACAATACTCTTTCCTTACAACTTCAAGTGAGTGTTACTGTCTTGTGCATATTCGGTTTCCCTTATTACTCGAGGTTTATAGTAATGTAATTGATGAGTTATGCATGCGTGCGCAATTTCCACTTTATTCTACTAGAGATTAAGCTTGAGCGGGGTGTAGTAATCGTCTTAGACTCGAAACAAAAAGATCCCCAGGATTATGCGGACATGACTGAAATGCTCCAGAAGTAAGTTCAATCGATCATTATCGCATCATATCGGCAACTTTGTTCATTTCCTGATATCAAGTGATTATTTTCTTTGTCTGGCAGGATTTGGAAAGAGTTCACAGCAATTGTTCTGGCACTGCCGGGGGAGCTGCGATTTACACACTCGAAAGTAAGTACTACTAGCTAGTTCCGCGCATCTCCCATTGATTCTAGTTTCATCAATACCATTTATCATGCTTGATTATCAGTTTGATTGAACTCTATTTCTCGTAAAGTGCTTGTTGCAGGAAACCGGGAATGATTTTTGTGGATACTACGTTTGCGAGTTCATCTATAACGCGACGACCCCTAAACGGGGCTACTCTGAAAAACAATTTCAAGTGCGTAAGCAATAATATTCACAATTTTATTTTATTACCATATATATGTATTGACCCCCTTCTTCAAATTAGATGTGGTAGATGTTGGATGAACTCCTACCTCATGATCGCATACGAGCAATTCAAGAAGAATTGGTGGGATTCTTTCTTGACCACGTCATAAATAAAACCGGAGAATACCATCTAGAATTGGACATTAGATGTTAGGAATTGTAAGAGATCTTATATTGTATATATGTAGCTAGTAGCGTCGGATATATATATGAAAACTTGTTATACGACCAATCTCTCGGAGAAAGAGAGGTCGATCACTTCTATCTCTATATGTTCATGACGATCTTCTGTACTTAATGGTTCCTTCATTTTCTTACTAGCTAGCGTGTCGAGTTCTCTCTATAGTAGCTAGCGTCGACCAAGCACAGAGAAAGAGAGGACACTTCTCTCTTTTAATTAGCTAGCTAAAACAATATAAAACCCCTAAATTAACCATCCAAAACCCCCTAACCCCCCCACTCCCTTTCAAAAAAACCCAGCAACTGCCAGATGCTAACGCGTGGATGCCTTTTGGTCCCAGTTGGGGTGACCAACCGGGACTAAAGGTCTTCCTGCCTGGGCTCCCAGCACCGGCCACGTGGAGCCCCTTCTGTCCCGGTTGGAAAGCGAACCGGGACTAAAGGTTTTGGGCTTTAGTCCCGACCCTTTAGTCCCAGTTCCGAAACCGGTACAAATGGGCCTTACGAATCGAGACAAATGGGTCTTTTTCTACTAGTGACAGTGGCATTGATGGCATTTGGCCTCATAGGTGTCCTATGTGTGCTTGTCCCGATAAATGGGTTGGTTGGTATTGATGAGCCACTTACCAAACATTGACCCCGACCCCTTCTGCTCCCTACGGATCTAAGTGGCCAGGATATCATAGTCGACACACATCTGGCCTACTCATATATTTTCCCACGGGCCACTTTTTTTGGTTCTTGAGTTTGACATCTGCAATGATTACTTCGACATTGCACCATTACAACACAACACTGACGGCAATGGCAACGTGCTCGTGGTTTTTGTGTCATCCCCATTTTCCCAAATGGATAGGAAATTGACCACATGGAGCAAGCACGATCTAGGTATGCTCGTTGCCGAGGATGGAATAGAAAGCACTTGATACAACGTGGGCATTGGCTGGAGTTCTCACCGGAGACAACGGTGTTGCTCGTGATTCTATTGGTTGTTTACAATACTAGCCAGATCTTACTCGGAGTGGAACGGTGGTATGGTGATAAGGCCCGAAAAAGCATACAATGGAAGCGTGTTTTCGACTACCAATTAGGTAGCTGCTTGTCAACTACTACTCAGGCTTCTCCTCTATCGAGTTATGGTATAACATCTTAGTTCATCCATATTATTGGCAACTCGTGACTATAAATTTAATGGATTTATGCGAACAAGTAAGCAAAATAGTGGCATGCTTCACGGTCAAGATTTGGCACTTCCCGCCGCTTTATCACGTGCGCACACACACACACGTGAATGCATACTCATAAAAAATTCAAGGTTTTGAAGTGGTAACAATGATTAAAATCTAGATCGAAATATGTATTTTACTCACGTCTAGGCCATTGCTCATTCATAATTTGATTTACTTTCACATATAAGTAGGCAATGGGATGCAACCAACTTTTCTTGGAAATACATCATTCACCCTAAAAGCAACTGAGCATGTACATCGACTATTCAATTCAATCTTATAGGAATATAGCCATCACGAATTACACCATGTGATCGACTGTAAAAGACATGCACCCGGTTTTACACTTAATTGATCGGATGAATTCACATTTACAAAAACCGGTTGTAAGCAATATAATATACAAAGTCACCCTTGAAGCATCAAAAGCCTCAACATGTACTACTTTACCAAATAACAAGGTAATAACATCAAATTGATAGTACATTCCCCAACCTGACATCGTACATAATGGTGTATGCATATATAAGGTAGTAGATGTAGGAGAGATGAGATAGGAAAAAGGAAAATGTTGTAAAACTAAAAGCATTAGGGAACATCAGATGCCGGGAAAGAGGGTACTGGTGCGCCCTATAGAACATGATCGTCCAGCTGAGCCGCAAGTAACATGATAGAGCACTAGGGCTCAATAAAGCACATGGTGATGCAATACATTTGCGGTCAGCACGAGAGCAAACAACATATAGTAGCTTGAGAACAAATTGCTTCAATGTGGAGTTCACCGGCTGGCTGTTTCCAGCAGGGGCGCCAGTGCACCCGCTGGGTGTAGCCTCTGAGCCTCCGAGCGACTTGAAGAGTCAGGCGGAGGGTTTTTGCTGTTGCTAAAGGAGACGGTGGCATCAAGGATGTCGGGCGTGGATGCAGGGTTCGTTGACTGTTGGGCGCGGGGCCTAGCCGGGTGCGGACACGGGGTCCACCGGCTCATGGGCACGAGGCTCTGCTGTGCGCGGACGCGGGGCCCTGTTGAGGGCGGATGCGGGGCTTGTCGGCTATTAAGCGCGAGGCGGTGCCGAGGACGGACGCAGGATCCGCCCGCTGATGAGCACGAGGCGTTGCGGAGGCCAGACTCGTGGTCCGCCGGCTTGAGACGCTGCCGAGGGCGGATGCCTGGTCCACCGGCTGATGAGCATGGGGCCCTGTCGAGAGTAGCCTCCGAGCCTCCGAGCAAGGAGGTTCCTCATGGAAATGATCGTGCAAAAGAGAAGTTTAGTCGATGCAGATGTGTCGAATATCTGATTTTGGCAATGCAAGTTTATGCAGAGGGTGCCGACTCGGTTTTGTCTGAGCCTCCTTCAGTCTTTTCTTGTTCTCTCCGCTCTTTGGCTATTAATCTTGCTAGCCGGACAACCGAGAGCCGGTCTGTGTCTTAGGCGAAGAGTGGGCCGACAAGTGGATCATACAGTACTCAGACTCTAGGAGTAGACTCGACCGAGTAGATACTTGATACGTCTCCATCGTATCTATAATTTTTGATTCTTTCATGCCAATATTCTACAACTTTCATATACTTTTGGCAACTTTTTATACTATTTTTGGGACTAACATATTGATCTAGTGCCTAGTGCTAGTTCCTGTTTGTTGCAAGTTTTTTGTTTTGCAGAATATCCATACCAAACGAAGTCCAAACGCGATAAAAACTTACGGAGATTTTTTCTGGAATATATGTCATTTTTGGGAAAAATAATAAATGTGAGACGATGCCTGAGGAGGTGGCAAGCCTGCTAGGCGCGGCCCACCCCCTGGTCGTGCCTGGCAGGCTTGTGTCCACCCCTTAGGTCGGCTAGAGCTGTCCTTTGGCTTCAAGAATGATATTTTTATAATAAAAATCCCCTCAAATTTCAGCCCGATCGGAGTTACGGATTTCCGGTAATTTAAGAAATGGTGAAAGGCCAGAATCGGGGAGCGTAGAAATAGAAGGAAACAGAGAGAGAGAGATCCAATCTTGGAGGGGCTCTCGCCCCTCCGCCGCCACGGAGGCCATGGACCAGAGGGGAAACCCTTCTCCCATCTAGGGGCAAGGTCAAGGAAGAAGAAGAAGGAGGGGGGCTCTCTCCCCCTCTCTCCCGGTGGTGCCTAAAAGCCGTCGAGGCCGTCATTGTGACGGCGATCTACTCCAACAACTTCGTCATCTTTACCAACACCTCCATCACCTTCCCCCATCTATCTACAGTGGTCCACTCTCTCGCAACCCGCTGTACCCACTACTTGAACATGGTGCTTTATGCTTCATATTATTATCCACCACTTTTCCACACTCCTTAAACTAACTTAGTTGTTTATTTATCTTAGCAGCCCCTAGATTTTATTTACGTGCTCTTTATTATCTTGCAAACCTAGCCCATTACACCGACAAAGTACTTCTAGTTTCATACTTGTTCTACGTAAAGCGAATGTTAAGCATGCATAGAGTTGTATCAGCAGTCGATAGAACTTGAGGGAATGTTTGTTCTGCCTTTAGCTCCTCGTTGGTTTCGACACTCTTACTTATCGAGAAAGGCTACAATTGATCCCCTATACTTGTAGGTTATCAACACCTTTGTCTGGCGCCGTTGTTGGGGAGCACTATCATGGGGTTAATATTCTCGTGTGTGCTTGTTTGTTTTATCACTAAGTAGATTTTATTTGTTGTTTTAACTTGTTTATATCTTTAGATATGGGTAGGAAACGTAAAATACCAAAAAAATATTAGATGTACTTGCTGCTCCAAAAGTTGAGGAACCACTAGTGTTCCGTACCACTTAAGAATATTACTTGGGTCATCTTCAATCCACTTGTGCTCGTGCTGAAAACCCAACTAGCTTAGTTGAGGGAAAATCATTAAATGAGCATGCTCATTATGTGCGACACCGCATATCTCAAAAAGGGAAACTCTTGTGGCATCAAATTAATACTTTGTCTTTCTATGCTTGGAATCTATGTGAAATTTATGATTTTACTTGTTGTTCTAAAGAAGCTAAAACACATTCCCTACCAATGTGTGTTTAATGATAATGAAATTTTATCCTCTTATGCCAAGGAGGCATATTGCTATAATGCTGTTGAACAAATTGAAGAATTTGTTGCTTTTAAGGGTGCCTATGAAATTGCTTCTTTCATTGAAAAGTATGATGCTACTCTTTACAATTCTGAAAATTTTGCCATAGTTAAATATTGCTATGAAAACTATGCTTCTAATGCTTATGTTAAAGAGTTTATTGAAAGAATGATCGCTGCCTTGGAAGAGACTAATATTTTGTAGGAATCTATGGAAGAGGAAGTTGCTGAAATTGTAAGCTCATTAGTTACCCATGCCCACCTTCTAATGAGAGTAACTCTTCAACTCATACATTGTTTAATTTCCCTTCGTTCTTACCGGAGGATGAATGCTATGTTGATTGCTATGATCCCTTGGATTCTTTTGAAATATCCCTTTTTGATGAACTTGATGCTTCCTATTCTTGTGGCCATGATGTCAATATGAATCATGCTTATGAAGATGAACTTCCTGTAGTTCCTTATGTTAAGCATGAAATTGTTGGTATTGCACCCACACATGATAGTCCTGTTATCTTTTTGAATTCTCCATAATACACTATATCGGAGAAGTTTGCACTTATTAAGGATTATATTGATGGGTTGTGTTTTCCTATTGCACATTATGATTTTCATGAATATAATATGCATGTTCTTGCTACTCCTACTTGCAATTATTATAAGAGAGGAACTACATCTTCACCTCTCTATGTTTCTGATACAATAAAATTGCAAGTATGCTATGCATTGGCCTTTACATGGTGTGAATGAATTGTTCTTGTATGACATGCCAATGCATACGAAGAGAGTTAGACTTCGCTGTCACGTGATTTATGTTAATTTGTGCTAAATACTAAATTACAAATCATTGTTAATTAAAATTGGCTTTGATATACCTTGGGATCCGGGTGGATCCATTACTTGAGCACTTTATGCCTAGCTTAATGGCTTTAAAGAAAGTGGTGCCTGGGAGACAACCCGGAAGTTTTAGAGAGTCATTTTATTCTGTTGTGTGCTTTTAAAATAGTTCAAAAAAAAGAGGCAAACCTAAAACTTTTTCAAAAATAAAAGTGAAAGTGAGAAAGACGAGCAACGTTGAAGTGGGGGCTAGCCTTGAACTTTGTTCATGCCCATGGAAACTTTGTGAATCTTGATTACAGAAAATTTTCAAATAATTATCCCCTTGTACAAATCCATTGTATTATAAAAATAATGTGCCAAGAATTACCTTTAAGATGTTTAAATTGCTTGTTTGATATGTGTTGTGTAAAAACAGAAACTTTTGCTGCTGTGTTTGAACTTCTATATTTTACTGGAGCGTGCAAAAATTCTGAAATTTTTACAAAATACTGTTATACAAATTCTTGACCACATCCTAATTTATCAGCAACTTCAGAGTTACATAAGTATGGTGAATGTTCATATTAGTATATATTGTCCTGTTTTTGACAGATTCTGTTTTTGATGCATTGTTTTGCTCGTTTTGATGAAACTATCGATTGTATAGGTGGTATGAGCCATGGAAAAGTTATATTACAATAGCTAAAATGCAAGAACAAAATATGAATTAGTTGGAAACAATACTTAAAGTGTTTATTTGTTTTATTATACTAACGTATCTCACGAGGGTTTTGCTAAGTTTTGTGTGATTGAAGTTTTCAAGTTTTGGGTGAGATCACGATGGATGAAGGAATAAAGAGTGGAAAGAGACTAAGCTTGGGGATGCCACAGGACTCCCAAGGTAAAATTCCAGGACTCCCCAGAAACTAAGATTGGGGATGCCCTGAAAGGCATCCCCTCTTTCTTCTAATAACCATCGGTAATTTTACTTGGAGCTATATTTTTATTCGTCACATGATATGCGTAAATCTTGGAGCGTTGTGTGCTTTTTATTTTTATTTTAATAATGCACCATGTTGGTAAGAGATAGTCCTTGGTCGACTTATAGAATGCCTCATGCACTTCACTTATATCTTTTGAGTATGGCTTTATAGAATGCTTCATTTAACTCGCATGCTTCACTTATATCTATTTAGAGAGTTAACGGGAGTTGGTCATTCACATGGTTAGTCATAAAATCCTACATAAAACTTCTAGATCACTGAATATGATGTGTTTGATTCCTTGCAATAGTTTTGCGATATAAAGATGGTGATATTAGAGTCATGCTAGTGAGTAATTGTGGATTGGTAGAATTACTTGTGTAAAGGTTTGTGATTCCCGTAGCATGTACGTATGGTGAACTGTTATGTAAGGAAGTCGAAGCATGATTTGTTTATTGATTGTCAACCTTTGTGAGAGGGTCAGGAGCGCGCGATGGTTAACTCCTACCAACCTCTCCCCTAGGAGCATGCATCTAATACTTTGCTTTGATGACTAATAGACTTTTGCAATAAGTAGGTGAGTTCTTTATGACTAATGTGAGTCCATGGATTATACGCACTCTCACCCTTCCACCTTTGCTAGCCTTTCTAGTACCGCGCAACTTTCGCCGGTGCATTAAACCCACCATATATCCTCCCTCAAAACAGCCACCATACCTACCTATTATGGCATTTCCATAACCATCCCGAGATATATTGCCATGCAACTTCCACCGTTCCATTTATTATGAAACGCACCATCATTTTCATATTGCTTTGCATGATCGGAAGATAGCTAGCATGATGTTTTCATGGCTTGTCCGTTTACTGATGTCAATTGCTATGCTACATCATTGCACAGCCTGGTACACCGTCGAAGGCATTCATATAGAGTCATATTTTATTCTAGATATCGAGTTGAAATTCTTGAGTTGTAAGTAAATAAAAGTGTGATGACCATCATTATTAGAGAATTGTCCCATGTGAGGAAAGGATGATGGAAGCTATGATTCCCTCACAAGTGGGGATGAGATTTTGGACATTATGAAAAATAAAAGAGGCGAACGAAGCCCAAATAAAAAAGAGAGGCCAAAGATGCCCACCAAAACAAAGAGCAAAGAGAGAAGGGACATTGCTACTATCTTTTTCCACACTTGTGCTTCAAAGTTGCACCATGATCTTCATAATAGAGAGTCTCCTATTTTGTCACTTTCATATAACTAGTGGAATTTTTCATCATGCTGCACGTCCACTTAGTTTCTTTTTGAGATTTCATACACTTATAGCTCTAGTGCATTCGTTGCATGGCAATCCCTACTCACTCACATTGATATCTATTAATGGGCATCTCCATCGCCCGTTGATACGCCTAGTTGATGTGAGACTATCTTCTCCTTTTTCCTTGAGAACCTCCACCATATTCTATTCCACCTATACTGCTATATCCAAGGCTCACGCTCATGTATTGTGTGAGAGTTGAAAAGGTTTGAGAAAATAAAAGGTGTGAAACAATTGCTTGACTTGTCATCCACTAGTAGAAAACCGACCTTTTGTCCGCATCATTAGTCCCGGTTGGCTTTTGAACCAGCACTAATGTGATCACTAGTGCTGGTTCGTGACGGGGATCATTAGTGCCGGTCCATTACGGACCTTTAGTCCCGGTTTATGGATCCAACCGGCACTAAAGGTGTGGTGGCAGGCTGGCGTCAGCCTGGGCCCCCACGGGAACCTTTAGTCCTGGTTGGTGGCTCCAACCGCGACTATAGGCTAATCTTTAGTCGCGGTTGGAGCCATCAACCGGGACCAATGGCCTTGCACAACGGTGTGGTGGGAGTTTAGTCCCACCTCACCAAGCGAAGGTTGCCCGAACCTGTTTATAAGCCCCGCCGCGGCTGCTACGTTGAGCTCCTCTCAAATTGAAAATAGATGCCCTTATATAGGAAATTTGACCTAAATTCAAAATGCTAGTTAGGCACCTAATTAGCACTTTGAATTTAGGTTGAATTTTCTCTATAAGCGCATCTATTTTCACTTTTTCTATTTTTATGTTATTTTTTGCATATTAAAATTTCTTAACAAAAAATACATTATGAATATTATTTTTTCTATTAAAGTTTTTAACATAAAAAACATTGATAATTTTAGTTGCATAAATTTTATATAATATCAAGTTTAGTTATATAACTTTTATCGGACGAAAACACGTCTGTTACAAAAGGATTTCAATTTTTAAACATATTTGAACTCAAGAATTTTTCTGCATTCAATATGCAGCATTTGAAGCCACATCATCCCTTTTCAAAGTATCACTGTGCAGCACTGTAGCTTCTAGTTGTCCTCTCTGCTTTATTTCGATCTCTGTTTTCTTTTTAGGATAACTTTGGATCTGCAATAAGTGTGAATCTGATGTTCACCACGTAAAAGTTTGAATGCAACCGGCCAATCGAGCATGTCCACGTCCATCGACTGTGCACGGTCAGGCATCAGCGGTGCCGAGCACAAATCGCACTAGACGAGCTAGAAGAGTTTGACAACACGGTGCATGCAATCGCCATGTAGGCCACAATAGCCCTGGTTGCCGGACGCCAACCCGTTTTCCATCCAAGGCCGCCCTCTCGAGCCTTCGAAGTGTTCACCACTTGACTGACATGACAACACCTCCCCTTATTTGAACTCCGTACTTTTTGTGTGTTCAAAATGCACCATTCAAAGCCACATCATCAATTTTCAACCCTTTCTGACTTTATTTGGTATTTTTCATACACTTACTAATTTTTTGAGCTAAATAACCCTGAAATTGAAAAGCACTTCACATGAACTCTGAAAAGGTTGAAAGTTGGCATGGTATCATCATTTCACCCACATAGCATGTTATAAAAAGTTGAGAGGGTTACCGCAAAAAATCAATGTAATTCGTGTACAAAACGGACAATCTCTTTCGAAGTATCAGGGTTTCAGACGAAACCTGCCTATTACAAAGGCATTTCATTTTTTTTAACTTGTTTCAAGTCCAAACTTTTTGTGCATTAGGTATGCAATATTCGACGCGAGGCCATCAATTTTCAACCCTTTCCGACTTCATTTTCTATTTTTCATGCATTTACTGATTTTTTGAGCTAAATGACCCTGAAATTAATAAGCACTTCAAATGAACTCTGAAAAGCTTGAAAGTTGGCATGGTATCATCATTTCAACCACATAGCATGTGCTAAAATGTTGAGAGGGTTACGGCAAAAATTGGATGCACTTCATGTACAAAATGGACAATCTCTTTCGAAGTATCAGGGTTTCAGACGAAAAAACTCGCATGTTACAAAGGCATTTCATTTTTTAAAATTATTTCAACTCCAGACTTTTTGTGCATTAGGTATGCACCATTCGACGGGAGGCCATCAGTTTTCAACCCTTTCCGACTTCATTTGCTATTTTTCATGCATTTACTGATTTTTTTGAGCTAAATGACCCTGAAATTTATAAGCACTTCAAATGAACTCTGAAAAGGTTGAAAGTTGGCATGGTATCATCATTTCACCCACATAGAATGTGATAAAAAGTTTTGAGGGTTACGACAAAAACTGGATACACTTCGTGTACAAAATGGACAATCTCTTTCGATGTATCACTGTTTCAGACGAAAACTTGCCTGTTACAAAGACATTTCATTTTTTAAGTTATTTCAACTCTATACTTTTTGTGCATTCAGTATGCGACATTCGAAGTGAGGCCATCAATTTTCAACCCTTTCCGACTTCATTTGCTATTTTTCATGCATTTACAGATATTTTTTGAGCTAAATGACCCTGAAATTGATAAGCACTTCAAATGAACTCTGAAAAGGTTGAAAGTTGACATGGTATCATCATTTCACCCACATAGCATGTGCTAAGAAGTTCCGAGGGTTAAGGCAAAAACTGGATTCACATCGTGTACAAAATGGACAATCTCTTTCGAAGTATCACGGTTTCAGACGAAAACTCGCCTGTTACAAAGACATTTCATTTTTGTTAACTTATTTCAACTCCAGACTTTTTGTGCATTCAGTATGCACCATTCGTAGGGAGGCCATCAATTTTCAACCCTTTTCGACTTCATTTGCTATTTTTCATGCATTTACTGATATTTTTTAGCTAAATGACCCTGAAATTAATAAGCACTTCAACTGAACTCTGAAAATCTTGAAAGTTGGCATGGTATCCTCATTTCACCCACATAGCATGTGCTAAAAGTTGAGAGCGATACGAAAAAATTGGTTGCACTTCGTGTACAAAATGGACAATCTCTTTCGAAGTATCAGGGTTTCAAACGAAATCTCGCCTGTAACAAAGACATTTCATTTTTTTAACTCATTTCAACTCCAGAATTTTTATGCGTTCATTATGCACCATTATAAAGGAGGTCATCAATTTTCAACCATTTCCGACTTCATTTGCTATTTTTCATGCATTTACTGATTTTTTTAGCTAAATGACCCTGAAATTGATAAGCACTTCAAATGAACTCTGAGAGGGTTACGGGAAAAACTGGATGCACTTCATGTACAAAATGGACAGTCTCTTTCTAAGTATCTCGCTTTCGGACGAAAACTCGCCTGTTACAAAGACATTTCAGTTTTTTTAACTTCTTTCAACTCCAGACTTTTTGTGCGTTCAGTATGCATCATTCGAAGAGTACCCACCAACCAACCAGAGACAGTGCGGGTGGGCATATCTTTATATACCATTCCATCCTTATTTTTCATGGTATATACCACACTTTCTAGATAAAGGAATTAGTGGCCCAGAGAGATGAGGCACGAAAAGGAGAAGCATGTGAAACTAAAAACAGTAGAGAATAAGAGATGCTGGGAAAGAGGCAAACCACTCTTGGTTGAGAACACAATGAGCCAGTGAAGCTAAAACTAAAAATGGTAGGGAATAAGAGACGCTGGGAAAGAGGCAACCAACTCTCGGTTGAGAATCCAATGAGCTAGTGAAGCTGCAGGTAGCATGGCTCAAATGGAATGCACTGTGGCCGAACTTCACACTATCACTCACAGAGAGGATAGTAATTATATAGAGGTGCGAGTAGCATGAGGACAAGAATGCTCAGTGGAGAACAAAATGTTTCAATTAGGTTGTGGGTAGCATGATACCAAACTACATAGAGTCGATGCAATTCACCAGAATCATCCATCTTTTGGAAAAAGTATCCCGTGTAATATCATATGTGCGAGGATTAGTAGCACAAAGTACTAGAGAGTATTAGAAGATAATTCCTATATTTTGAAACACAAGTTCCAGGTTCAAATAGGAAGAATTTATGTAAGTACACATGTGGGACATTGCATAAGTTACTACTATAGAAAGAATAATAAGACTCGAAGACAAATTCCAAGTTAACTAGTGGATCTTCGCTGCATACTTTGTTTGCATGATAATGCTAGCATGGAAAATATAATTTTACCAACACTAACTCATGGTTTTCTTCGTCAAAGAAATTTGACATTACTTTGTTTACAACTTGTTATTTAGTGACCAATACCAATGTTACAAAATAGTGTCTGTTTTGCGTCAACATGTTGACGTTTCAATTTCCCGGCTTCAATTTTCTCTGACCCAACAATTTGAAGTAGCGCCAAAAAATCCAACCAAGTGTGCCTAAGCACCTATCTTCTCTTTCTTGCTATGAAATAACATTTCATGCCACGGGACATCCTAGTTTCTTGCAAAAACAGACATCAACATTATATTGAAGAATCATATGTAGTATAAGGGACCCTAATATTAGATAAAACTACAACTAGGTCCTTAGACCACACACCAAAAACCGGTCTCGGCAGAGCACCACTGTCATCGATGTCGCTTCATCATCGGAGCAAGAATCCTTTTGAAGATAGCCATGATAATCGGGATTTCTTCCAACCTCCGCCACGACGGACCAAACACCAAAAAGAACGCTGTTGCTAATTAATCTTCACTCATATCCAAAGATACATCCTCAGCAGCGAACTAGGACCCGTAACCGGCTCCATCGATGGGGAGCTCACTAACACGTCGACGAAGAAGAGGGGGTCATACTCACATGGCAAGGTCACCATCGCCACTAAGTCGACCAGCCAGGAACTCATGGACCCCAGGGATCCACAAGGAGAAAAATCTCCTCTAGAAGGGTGCCACTCAAGGGAAGGGAGTCGGGCCAACGTTGGATACAAAGATTAGAATGAAGACGGGGCTCCTAGTTGCCGCCTTAAGAGGAAACTCGCTACACCTTGTCTTCCCACAAGTGAGTCGGGCCCAATAAGACCAGGGATCCTTTTCTTCTTACAAGTTTGTTTTTCTTATTTCCATTTTTCTTTTCCCATTTTTCTTATTTAACTGTTATTCTTCTCTTTTTTGAGTCCATGTTTTAAATTTAACCTTTTGTTTTAATTTTTAGATTTTTTATTTTTGTTTCGTACTTTTTAATGTCAATATTTGAATATATTTTTCTGAATTATAAGAAGATTTGCTTTGATACATATGAACATCTTTTTCAATAGATATTATCACCAAATTCTGTAACATTTGTTGTTTGACAAGAAGGGCAGAACAGTGGTAGTTGGCCTCGTAGGTGTCCTGCGAGTGCTTCTCCCAAATGGGTTGGTTTCCATTGATGAGCCACATACCAAACTTTGACCCCGACCCCTTCCGCTTTCTATGGATCTAAGTGGACAGGATAACACATTTCACACACATCTGGTCTACTCATATATTTTTTCCACGGACCACTTTTTGGTTCCTTAGTTTGACATCTACAATTATTCCTTTGACATTGCACCATTACCACAGAACATTGTCGGCAATGGCAGGGTGCTCGTGGTAGAGTTTGTGTTTTTTTTGCGTCATCCACATTTGCCCAACTGGATAGGAAATGACCACATGGAGGAAGCAGGAGGTAGGTACACTCATGGTCGAGGATGGATTAGAGAGCACTTGACACAACGTGGGCATTGGCAGGAGTTCTTCTAGGAAATATGCCCTAGAGGCAATAATAAAATGGTTATTATTGTATTTCCTAGTTCATGATAATTGTCTATTGTTCATGCTATAATTGTGTTAACCGGAAACCGCAATACATGTGTGAATACATAGACCACAACATGTCCCTAGTGAGCCTCTAGTTGACTAGCTTGTTGATCAATGGATGGTCACGGTTTCATGACCATGGACATTGGATGTCGTTGATAACGGGATCACATCATTAGGAGAATGATGTGATGGACAAGACCCAATCCTATGCATAGCACAAGATCATGTAGTTCGTTTCCTAAAGCTTTTCAATGTCAAGTATCATTTCCTTAGACCATGATATTGTGCAACTCCCGGATACCATAGGAATGCTTTGGGTGTGCCAAACATCACAACGTAACTGGGTGGCTATAAAGGTGCACTACGGGTATCTCCGAAAGTGTCTGTTGGGTTTGTTGGAAATATGCCCTAGAGGCAATAATAAAATGGTTATTATTGTATTTCCTAGTTCATGATAATTGTCTGTTGTTCATGCTATAATTGTGTTAACCGGAAACCGTAATACATGTGTGAATACATAGACCACAACGTGTCCCTAGTGAGCCTCTAGTTGGCTAGCTCGTTGATCAATAGATGGTCACGGTTTCATGACCATGGACATTGGATGTCATTGATAACGGGATCACATCATTAGGAGAATGATGTGATGGATAAGACCCAATCCTAAGCATAGCACAAGATCGTGTAGTTCGTTTGCTAAAGCTTTTCAATGTCAAGTGTCGTTTCCTTAGACCATGAGATTGTGTAACTCCCGGATACCGTAGGAATGCTTTGGGTGTGCCAAACGTCACAACGTAACTGGGTGGCTATAAAGGTACGCTACGGGTATCTCCAAAAGTGTCTGTTGGGTTGACACGAATCGAGACTGGGAGTTGTCACTCCGTGTGACGGAGAGGTATCTCTGGGCCCACTCGGTAAGACATCATCATTATGAGCTCAATGTGACTAAGGAGTTAGTCACGGGATGATGTATTACGGAACGAGTAAAGAGACTTGCCGGTAACGAGATTGAACAAGGTATGGGGATACCGATGATCGAATCTTGGGCAAGTACCATACCGATAGACAAAGGGAATTGTATACGGGATTGACTGAATCCTTGACATCGTGGTTCATCCGATGAGATCATCGTGGACTAAGTGGGAGCCAACATGGGTATCCAGATCCCGCTGTTGGTTATTGACCGGAGAGGTGTCTCGGTCATGTCTACGTGTCTCCCGAACCCGTAGGGTCTACACACTTAAGGTTCGATGACGCTAGGGTTATAGGGAAATAGTGTACATGGTTACCGAAGGTTGTTCAGACTCCCGGATGAGATCCCGGACGTCACGAGGAGTCCCGGAATGGTCCGGAGATGAAGATTGATATATAGGAAGTGAGGTATTGGTTACCGGAAGTGTTCCGGGTGTCTCCGGTAGTGTACCGGGACCACCGGAAGGGTTCCAGGGGTCCACCAAGTGGGCCCACCTGCCTCGGAAGGTTCCATGGGCCAATAATGGGAGGGAGCCAGCCCCTAGGTGGGCTGGTGCGCCTCCCACCCCAGCCCAAGGCGCATCAAGGGTGGAGGGGGCAAACCCTAGGCTTAGATGGGCCTTAAGGCCCACCCTAGGGCGCCTCCACCTCTCCCTGCCCTGGCCGCCGGCCAGATGGGCTTCTGGAGGCTGCAGCCACCCCTAGGGTGGAACCCTAGGGCGCAGCACCTCTCCTCCCCTCCTCCTATATATAGTGGAGGTATTTGGGGCTGCATAACACACGAGTTCATCTCCTCCCTGGTGCAGCCCTACTCCTCCTTCTCCTCGTTCTCCGTAGTGTTTAGCGAAGCTCTGTCGGAGTACCACACAGCTCCACCGCCACCACGCCATCGTGTTGCCGGAGCTCTCCCTCAACCTCTCCTCCCTCCTTGCTGGATCAAGGCGTAGGAGACGTCACCGGGTTGCACGTGTGTTGAACGCGGAGGTGCCGTCCGTTCGGCACTTGATCGGATCTACCGCGATCTGAATCGCTGCGAGTACGACTCCATCAACCGCGTTCTAGCAACGCTTCCGCTTAGCGATCTTCAAAGGTATGAAGATCCAATCTCTCCCCGCTCGTTTGTTGGTTTCTCCATAGATAGATCTTGGTGACATGTAGGAAAATTTTGATTTACTACTACGTCTCCCAACAGGGTTGGCACGAATCGAGACTGGGATTTGTCACTCCGTGTGACGGAGAGGTATCTCTGGGCCCACTCGGTAAGACATCATCATAATGAGCACAATGTGACTAGGAGTTAGCCACGGGATGATGTATTATGGAACGAGTAAAGAGACTTGCCGGTAATGAGATTGAACAAGTTATAGAGATACCGATGATCGAATCTTGGGCAAGTATCATACCGATAGACAAAGGGAATTATATACGGGATTGAATGAATCTCTGACATCGTGGTTCATCCGATGAAATCATCGTGGAGCATGTGGGAGCCAACATGGGTATCCAGATCCCGCTGTTGGTTATTGACAAGAGAGTTGTCTCGGTCATGTCTACATGTCTCCCGAACCCGTAGGGTCTACACACTTAAGGTTCGATGACGATAGGGTTATAGGGAAATGGTATACATGATTACTGAAGGTTTTTCAGAGTCCCGGATGAGATCCTCGGACATCCCGACGAGCTTCGTAATGGTCCGGAGGTAAAGATTGATATATAGAAAGTCCAGCTTTGGTCACCAGAAAGTTTTTGGGCTCATCGGTAGTGTACCGGGAGTGCCGGGAGGGTGCCGGAGGACTCCGGGAGTGGTGCGATTGACCATAGGACTTTGTGGGACCTTAGAGGAGGTGTGCCAGCCCTTTTGGGCTGGCCAAGACCTTCTAGAAAGGCCCATGCGGCTGGGATCAAGAGATAAAGGGCAAAGGGTTTTAAAAGAGGAGATCCACCTCCCTTGTGGGAGGTGGACTCTCCCCCTAGTTCGGCCGAACCTCTCCTCCTTGGAGGAGGGGCCAAGGCAGCCCTCCCTCTCCTCCTCCTATATATATGCAAGGGTGTGGACTGATTTGAGACACAACTTCTCTCTCTCTCTCTCTCGGCGCAGCCCTACCCTTCCTCTTCCTCGTTCCCCGTAGCGCTTGGCGAAGCCCTGCCGGAGTCCATGTAGCCCCACCATCACCATGCCGTCGTGCTACCGGAGCTCTCCCTCAACCTCTCCTTCTTCTTGCTGGATCATGGCGTAGGAGACTTCATCGGGCTGCACGGTGTTGAACGCGGAGGGAGACTTCATACGGAGGCTCAAACATTGTGAGCTTATGAAAAAATGGCCGGAAACCTCACTTTCAAGGCGGTTGCGGCTCTGTTGCACCTCCTCAAACCCAAGGAACTTTTCAATGCGCGTCGATTCCACATGGCTATGCTATTGTGATGGTGATGAAAGTAATAAGATTTGAGGAGCTCGAGCTTGACCACTCTACATTGTGAAGGAGAGGAATACGCTAGTTCGTGCCCTAAGGAGTACATGTCTATGGAATAAGGAAGTACATCACGCTTCCAAAGTGGACGCCTCCGCCTCCTCTTCTCCCTCACATGAATCAGGGCACTCCTCCTCCTCCTCCTCTGACAACGACGAGCGATAAGGCCACACTGCTTCCTTCTACGGCTCCTCCGTCGCGTGAGGGCACTCCGCTCCTCCTTTGCCTACTCCGACACGTCGGAGTAGTAGTATGCCTCCTCCCTTAGCCTCGTCGGCAACGAAGGCAGATAGATGCCGCGCTCCGGCTCGTCCGCCGCCTAGTAAGCAACGATGGAAGGGAGCAGCCGCTGTCACCTCGGCGGCTACCAGTACAAGCATCGGCAGGAGGTGATACAGATATGGTCCATCTCTCAAGCCTCATGGAAAAGTTACCACATGAGATGATCGTGTCTTGAAAACCGAGGAGATATGTCAGGTCGAATTCAGGGCCCATTTTGCAAAGGAAACTCCATCTCCGAAGGAGAAGATAGATTAAGTGAAAGCGATGCGCACTATCGATGCCCCTGAAGCGACCACCACTTCCTCCGCCGGATTCCACTTTGACCCACTGTATTTAAAAAGACATATCAAGATGCGCGGTGGTCGGGAAGTACTTCCAGTGATGCACGGTTAGTAACATGAAGAAGTGGGTAAACTGGAAAAATTCCCAGCTCAGGGACAGGCGAAACCAATCATGCCCCCCGCTCAAGGTGTCTAGCAATATCGCGCTAATCATCCGTGGATGGTGCCCTGATACCAAACCTGGTGATTACCTGAGTGATGATGTACAGTTTCCAGCCGTTGGAGGCGGACGAATTCCATTACCGGAACGGGCGGCCTCCTCGTCAAACCTGATAATCATCCTCTAACAACGATGATGCGGAAAAATTCCATGAATGGTACATGAAAGCCTACCGCGAGTCTGGGAAGGATTCTTTGATACTGTCAGAGTGTAAAGAGGAGCACAACCTCATTGGAATGGAACCGTTGAATGTTGAATTTGAGGAGATAGTCCAGTTATACAATCAAAAGGCCCTCGACAACAATCATGACTTGCTACTGTCTATAAGTACTACTTCTATAAATAAGTCTCTCTATGTATATAGCCCAGCTCTTTCATTACATGTATTTATAATTATCCTCACTATATTATGCAGATTGAAGATCGTCGAATGCAGAAAAGCAAAATCTATGACATTGGGTTATTAACCCAAATGTCATACATGAGTATACGGTTCAAAAGAATGCCATAAAAACCGAGGAGAACTTGCTACAATTGTTGCTTAAAAATCAAAACAAAGGGACAATACTCTTTCCTTACAACTTCAAGTGAGTGTTACTGTCTTGTGCATATTCGGTTTCCCTTATTACTCGAGGTTTATAGTAATGTAATTGATGAGTTATGCATGCGTGCGCAATTTCCACTTTATTCTACTAGAGATTAAGCTTGAGCGGGGTGTAGTAATCGTCTTAGACTCGAAACAAAAAGATCCCCAGGATTATGCGGACATGACTGAAATGCTCCAGAAGTAAGTTCAATCGATCATTATCGCATCATATCGGCAACTTTGTTCATTTCCTGATATCAAGTGATTATTTTCTTTGTCTGGCAGGATTTGGAAAGAGTTCACAGCAATTGTTCTGGCACTGCCGGGGGAGCTGCGATTTACACACTCGAAAGTAAGTACTACTAGCTAGTTCCGCGCATCTCCCATTGATTCTAGTTTCATCAATACCATTTATCATGCTTGATTATCAGTTTGATTGAACTCTATTTCTCGTAAAGTGCTTGTTGCAGGAAACCGGGAATGATTTTTGTGGATACTACGTTTGCGAGTTCATCTATAACGCGACGACCCCTAAACGGGGCTACTCTGAAAAACAATTTCAAGTGCGTAGCAATAATATTCACAATTTTATTTTATTACCATATATGTATTGACCCCCTTCTTCAAATTAGATGTGGTAGATGTTGGATGAACTCCTACCTCATGATCGCATACGAGCAATTCAAGAAGAATTGGTGGGATTCTTTCTTGACCACGTCATAAATAAAACCGGAGAATACCATCTAGAATTGGACATTAGATGTTAGGAATTGTAAGAGATCTTATATTGTATATATGTAGCTAGTAGCGTCGGATATATATATGAAAACTTGTTATACGACCAATCTCTCGGAGAAAGAGAGGTCGATCACTTCTATCTCTATATGTTCATGACGATCTTCTGTACTTAATGGTTCCTTCATTTTCTTACTAGCTAGCGTGTCGAGTTTCTCTATAGTAGCTAGCGTCGACCAAGCACAGAGAAAGAGAGGACACTTCTCTCTTTTAATTAGCTAGCTAAAACAATATAAAACCCCTAAATTAACCATCCAAAACCCCCTAACCCCCCACTCCCTTTCAAAAAAACCCAGCAACTGCCAGATGCTAACGCGTGGATGCCTTTTGGTCCCAGTTGGGGTGACCAACCGGGACTAAAGGTCTTCCTGCCTGGGCTCCCAGCACCGGCCACGTGGAGCCCCTTCTGTCCCGGTTGGAAAGCGAACCGGGACTAAAGGTTTTGGGCTTTAGTCCCGACCCTTTAGTCCCAGTTCCGAAACCGGTACAAATGGGCCTTACGAATCGAGACAAATGGGTCTTTTTCTACTAGTGACAGTGGCATTGATGGCATTTGGCCTCATAGGTGTCCTATGTGTGCTTGTCCCGATAAATGGGTTGGTTGGTATTGATGAGCCACTTACCAAACATTGACCCCGACCCCTTCTGCTCCCTACGGATCTAAGTGGCCAGGATATCATAGTCGACACACATCTGGCCTACTCATATATTTTCCCACGGGCCACTTTTTTTGGTTCTTGAGTTTGACATCTGCAATGATTACTTCGACATTGCACCATTACAACACAACACTGACGGCAATGGCAACGTGCTCGTGGTTTTTGTGTCATCCCCATTTTCCCAAATGGATAGGAAATTGACCACATGGAGCAAGCACGATCTAGGTATGCTCGTTGCCGAGGATGGAATAGAAAGCACTTGATACAACGTGGGCATTGGCTGGAGTTCTCACCGGAGACAACGGTGTTGCTCGTGATTCTATTGGTTGTTTACAATACTAGCCAGATCTTACTCGGAGTGGAACGGTGGTATGGTGATAAGGCCCGAAAAAGCATACAATGGAAGCGTGTTTTCGACTACCAATTAGGTAGCTGCTTGTCAACTACTACTCAGGCTTCTCCTCTATCGAGTTATGGTATAACATCTTAGTTCATCCATATTATTGGCAACTCGTGACTATAAATTTAATGGATTTATGCGAACAAGTAAGCAAAATAGTGGCATGCTTCACGGTCAAGATTTGGCACTTCCCGCCGCTTTATCACGTGCGCACACACACACACGTGAATGCATACTCATAAAAAATTCAAGGTTTTGAAGTGGTAACAATGATTAAAATCTAGATCGAAATATGTATTTTACTCACGTCTAGGCCATTGCTCATTCATAATTTGATTTACTTTCACATATAAGTAGGCAATGGGATGCAACCAACTTTTCTTGGAAATACATCATTCACCCTAAAAGCAACTGAGCATGTACATCGACTATTCAATTCAATCTTATAGGAATATAGCCATCACGAATTACACCATGTGATCGACTGTAAAAGACATGCACCCGGTTTTACACTTAATTGATCGGATGAATTCACATTTACAAAAACCGGTTGTAAGCAATATAATATACAAAGTCACCCTTGAAGCATCAAAAGCCTCAACATGTACTACTTTACCAAATAACAAGGTAATAACATCAAATTGATAGTACATTCCCCAACCTGACATCGTACATAATGGTGTATGCATATAAGGTAGTAGATGTAGGAGAGATGAGATAGGAAAAAGGAAAATGTTGTAAAACTAAAAGCATTAGGGAACATCAGATGCCGGGAAAGAGGGTACTGGTGCGCCCTATAGAACATGATCGTCCAGCTGAGCCGCAAGTAACATGATAGAGCACTAGGGCTCAATAAAGCACATGGTGATGCAATACATTTGCGGTCAGCACGAGAGCAAACAACATATAGTAGCTTGAGAACAAATTGCTTCAATGTGGAGTTCACCGGCTGGCTGTTTCCAGCAGGGGCGCCAGTGCACCCGCTGGGTGTAGCCTCTGAGCCTCCGAGCGACTTGAAGAGTCAGGCGGAGGGTTTTTGCTGTTGCTAAAGGAGACGGTGGCATCAAGGATGTCGGGCGTGGATGCAGGGTTCGTTGACTGTTGGGCGCGGGGCCTAGCCGGGTGCGGACACGGGGTCCACCGGCTCATGGGCACGAGGCTCTGCTGTGCGCGGACGCGGGGCCCTGTTGAGGGCGGATGCGGGGCTTGTCGGCTATTAAGCGCGAGGCGGTGCCGAGGACGGACGCAGGATCCGCCCGCTGATGAGCACGAGGCGTTGCGGAGGCCAGACTCGTGGTCCGCCGGCTTGAGACGCTGCCGAGGGCGGATGCCTGGTCCACCGGCTGATGAGCATGGGGCCCTGTCGAGAGTAGCCTCCGAGCCTCCGAGCAAGGAGGTTCCTCATGGAAATGATCGTGCAAAAGAGAAGTTTAGTCGATGCAGATGTGTCGAATATCTGATTTTGGCAATGCAAGTTTATGCAGAGGGTGCCGACTCGGTTTTGTCTGAGCCTCCTTCAGTCTTTTCTTGTTCTCTCCGCTCTTTGGCTATTAATCTTGCTAGCCGGACAACCGAGAGCCGGTCTGTGTCTTAGGCGAAGAGTGGGCCGACAAGTGGATCATACAGTACTCAGACTCTAGGAGTAGACTCGACCGAGTAGATACTTGATACGTCTCCATCGTATCTATAATTTTTGATTCTTTCATGCCAATATTCTACAACTTTCATATACTTTTGGCAACTTTTTATACTATTTTTGGGACTAACATATTGATCTAGTGCCTAGTGCTAGTTCCTGTTTGTTGCAAGTTTTTTGTTTTGCAGAATATCCATACCAAACGAAGTCCAAACGCGATAAAAACTTACGGAGATTTTTTCTGGAATATATGTCATTTTTGGGAAAAATAAATGTGAGACGATGCCTGAGGAGGTGGCAAGCCTGCTAGGCGCGGCCCACCCCCTGGTCGTGCCTGGCAGGCTTGTGTCCACCCCTTAGGTCGGCTAGAGCTGTCCTTTGGCTTCAAGAATGATATTTTTATAATAAAAATCCCCTCAAATTTCAGCCCGATCGGAGTTACGGATTTCCGGTAATTTAAGAAATGGTGAAAGGCCAGAATCGGGGAGCGTAGAAATAGAAGGAAACAGAGAGAGAGAGATCCAATCTTGGAGGGGCTCTCGCCCCTCCGCCGCCACGGAGGCCATGGACCAGAGGGGAAACCCTTCTCCCATCTAGGGGCAAGGTCAAGGAAGAAGAAGAAGGAGGGGGGCTCTCTCCCCCTTCTCCCGGTGGTGCCTAAAAGCCGTCGAGGCCGTCATTGTGACGGCGATCTACTCCAACAACTTCGTCATCTTTACCAACACCTCCATCACCTTCCCCCATCTATCTACAGTGGTCCACTCTCTCGCAACCCGCTGTACCCACTACTTGAACATGGTGCTTTATGCTTCATATTATTATCCACCACTTTTCCACACTCCTTAACTAACTTAGTTGTTTTATTTATCTTAGCAGCCCCTAGATTTTATTTACGTGCTCTTTATTATCTTGCAAACCTAGCCCATTCACCGACAAAGTACTTCTAGTTTCATACTTGTTCTACGTAAAGCGAATGTTAAGCATGCATAGAGTTGTATCACAGTCGATAGAACTTGAGGGAATGTTTGTTTCCTTTAGCTCCTCGTTGGTTTCGACACTCTTACTTATCGAGAAAGGCTACAATTGATCCCCTATACTTGTAGGTTATCAACACCTTTGTGGCGCCGTTGTTGGGGACATATCATGGGGTTAATATTCTCGTGTGTGCCTTGTTTTTTTATCACTAAGTAGATTTTATTTGTTGTTTTAACTTGTTTATATCTTTAGATATGGGTAGGAAACGTAAAATACCAAAAAATATTAGATGTACTTGCTGCTCTCAAAAGTTGAGGAACCACTAGTGTTCCGTACCACTTAAGAATATACTTGGGTCATCTTCAATCCACTTGTGCTCGTGCTGAAAACCCAACTAGCTTAGTTGAGGGAAAATCATTAAATGAGCATGCTCATTATGTGCGACACCGCATATCTCAAAAAGGGAAACTCTTGTGGCATCAAATTAATACTTTGTCTTTCTATGCTTGGAATCTATGTGAAATTTATGATTTTACTTGTTGTTCTAAAGAAGCTAAAACACATTCCCTACCAATGTGTGTTTAATGATAATGAAATTTTATCCTCTTTGCCAAGGAGGCATATTGCTATAATGCTGTTGAACAAATTGAAGAATTTGTTGCTTTTAAGGGGCCTATGAAATTGCTTCTTTCATTGAAAAGTATGATGCTACTCTTTACAATTCTGAAAATTTTGCCATAGTTAAATTTGCTATGAAAACTATGCTTCTAATGCTTATGTTAAAGAGTTTATTGAAAGAATGATCGCTGCCTTGGAAAGAGACTAATATTTTGTAGGACTATGGAAGAGGAAGTTGCTGAAATTGTAAGCTCATTAGTTACCCATGCCCACCTTCTAATGAGAGTAACTCTTCAACTCATACATGTTTAATTTCCCTTCGTTCTTACCGGAGGATGAATGCTATGTTGATTGCTATGATCCCTTGATTCTTTTGAAATATCCCTTTTGATGAACTTGATGCTTCCTATTCTTGTGGCCATGATGTCAATATGAATCATGCTTATGAAGATGAACTTCCTGTAGTTCCTTATGTTAAGCATGAATTGTTGGTATTGCACCCACACATGATAGTCCTGTTATCTTTTTGAATTCTCCATAATACACTATATCGAGAAGTTTGCACTTATTAAGGATTATATTGATGGGTTGTGTTTTCCTATTGCACATTATGATTTTCATGAATATAATATGCATTTCTTGCTACTCCTACTTGCAATTATTAAGAGAGGAACTACATCTTCACCTCTCTATGTTTCTGATACAATAAAATTGCAAGTATGCTATGCATTGGCCTTTACATGGTGTGAATGAATTGTTCTTGTATGACATGCCAATGCATACGAAGAGAGTTAGACTTCGCTGTCACGTGATTTATGTTAATTTGTGCTAAATACTAATTACAAATCATTGTTAATTAAAATTGGCTTTGATATACCTTGGGATCCGGGTGGATCCATTACTTGAGCACTTTATGCCTAGCTTAATGGCTTTAAAGAAAGTGGTGCCTGGGAGACAACCCGGAAGTTTTAGAGAGTCATTTTATTCTGTTGTGTCTTTTAAAATAGTTCAAAAAAAAGAGGCAAACCTAAAACTTTTTCAAAAATAAAAGTGAAAGTGAGAAAGACGAGCAACGTTGAAGTGGGGGCTAGCCTTGAACTTTGTTCATGCCCATGGAAACTTTGTGAATCTTGATTACAGAAAATTTTCAAATAATTATCCCCTTGTACAAATCCATTGTATTATAAAAATAATGTGCCAAGAATTACCTTTAAGATGTTTAAATTGCTTTTTGATATGTGTTGTGTAAAAACAGAAACTTTTGCTGCTGTGTTTGAACTTCTATATTTTACTGGAGCGTGCAAAAATTCTGAAATTTTTACAAAATACTGTTATACAAATTCTTGACCACATCCTAATTTATCAGCAACTTCAGAGTTACATAAGTATGGTGAATGTTCATATTAGTATATATTGTCCTGTTTTTGACAGATTCTGTTTTTGATGCATTGTTTTGCTCGTTTTGATGAAACTATCGATTGTATAGGTGGTATGAGCCATGGAAAAGTTATATTACAATAGCTAAAATGCAAGAACAAATATGAATTAGTTGGAAACAATACTTAAAGTGTTTATTTGTTTTTACTAACGTATCTCACGAGGGTTTTGCTAAGTTTGTGTGATTGAAGTTTTCAAGTTTTGGGTGAGATCACGATGGATGAAGGAATAAAGAGTGGAAAGAGACTAAGCTTGGGGATGCCACAGGACTCCCAAGGTAAAATTCCAGGACTCCCCAGAAACTAAGATTGGGGATGCCCTGAAAGGCATCCCCTCTTTCTTCTAATAACCATCGGTAATTTTACTTGGAGCTATATTTTTATTCGTCACATTATGCGTAAATCTTGGAGCGTTGTGTGCTTTTTATTTTTATTTTAATAATGCACCATGTTGGTAAGAGATAGTCCTTGGTCGACTTATAGAATGCCTCATGCACTTCACTTATATCTTTTGAGTATGGCTTTATAGAATGCTTCATTTAACTCGCATGCTTCACTTATATCTATTTAGAGAGTTAACGGAGTTGGTCATTCACATGGTTAGTCATAAAATCCTACATAAAACTTCTAGATCACTGAATATGATGTGTTTGATTCCTTGCAATAGTTTTGCGATATAAAGATGGTGATATTAGAGTCATGCTAGTGAGTAATTGTGGATTGGTAGAATTACTTGTGTAAAGGTTTGTGATTCCCGTAGCATGTACGTATGGTGAACTGTTATGTAAGGAAGTCGAAGCATGATTTGTTTATTGATTGTCAACCTTTGTGAGAGGGTCAGGAGCGCGCGATGGTTAACTCCTACCAACCTCTCCCCTAGGAGCATGCATCTAATACTTTGCTTTGATGACTAATAGACTTTTGCAATAAGTAGGTGAGTTCTTTATGACTAATGTGAGTCCATGGATTATACGCACTCTCACCCTTCCACCTTTGCTAGCCTTTCTAGTACCGCGCGCAACTTTCGCCGGTGCATTAAACCCACCATATATCCTCCCTCAAAACAGCCACCATACCTACCTATTATGGCATTTCCATAACCATCCCGAGATATATTGCCATGCAACTTCCACCGTTCCATTTATTATGAAACGCACCATCATTTTCATATTGCTTTGCATGATCGAAGATAGCTAGCATGATGTTTTCATGGCTTGTCCGTTTACTGATGTCAATTGCTATGCTACATCATTGCACAGCCTGGTACAACACCACCGTCGAAGGCATTCATATAGAGTCATATTTTATCTAGATATCGAGTTGAAATTCTTGAGTTGTAAGTAAATAAAAGTGTGATGACCATCATTATTAGAGAATTGTCCCATGTGAGGAAAGGATGATGGAAGCTATGATTCCCTCACAATGGGGATGAGATTTTGGACATTATGAAAAATAAAAGAGGCGAACGAAGCCCAAATAAAAAAGAGAGGCCAAAGATGCCCACCAAAACAAAGAGCAAAGAGAGAAGGGACATTGCTACTATCTTTTTCCACACTTGTGCTTCAAAGTTGCACCATGATCTTCATAATAGAGAGTCTCCTATTTTGTCACTTTCATATAACTAGTGGAATTTTTCATCATGCTGCACGTCCACTTAGTTTCTTTTTGAGATTTCATACACTTATAGCTCTAGTGCATTCGTTGCATGGCAATCCCTACTCACTCACATTGATATCTATTAATGGGCATCTCCATCGCCCGTTGATACGCCTAGTTGATGTGAGACTATCTTCTCCTTTTTCCTTGAGAACCTCCACCATATTCTATTCACCTATACTGCTATATCCAAGGCTCACGCTCATGTATTGTGTGAGAGTTGAAAAGGTTTGAGAAAATAAAGGTGTGAAACAATTGCTTGACTTGTCATCCACTAGTAGAAAACCGACCTTTTGTCCGCATCATTAGTCCCGGTTGGCTTTTGAACCAGCACTAATGTGATCACTAGTGCTGGTTCGTGACGGGGATCATTAGTGCCGGTCCATTACGGACCTTTAGTCCCGGTTTATGGATCCAACCGGCACTAAAGGTGTGGTGGCAGGCTGGCGTCAGCCTGGGCCCCCACGGGAACCTTTAGTCCTGGTTGGTGGCTCCAACCGCGACTATAGGCTAATCTTTAGTCGCGGTTGGAGCCATCAACCGGGACCAATGGCCTTGCACAACGGTGTGGTGGGAGTTTAGTCCCACCTCACCAAGCGAAGGTTGCCCGAACCTGTTTATAAGCCCCGCCGCGGCTGCTACGTTGAGCTCCTCTCAAATTGAAAATAGATGCCCTTATATAGGAAATTTGACCTAAATTCAAAATGCTAGTTAGGCACCTAATTAGCACTTTGAATTTAGGTTGAATTTTCTCTATAAGCGCATCTATTTTCACTTTTTTATTTTTTATGTTATTTTTTGCATATTAAAATTTCTTAACAAAAAATACATTATGAATATTATTTTTTCTATTAAAGTTTTTAACATAAAAAACATTGATAATTTTAGTTGCATAAATTTTATATAATATCAAGTTTAGTTATATAACTTTTATCGGACGAAAACACGTCTGTTACAAAAGGATTTCAATTTTTAAACATATTTGAACTCAAGAATTTTTCTGCATTCAATATGCAGCATTTGAAGCCACATCATCCCTTTTCAAAGTATCACTGTGCAGCACTGTAGCTTCTAGTTGTCCTCTCTGCTTTATTTCGATCTCTGTTTTCTTTTTAGGATAACTTTGGATCTGCAATAAGTGTGAATCTGATGTTCACCACGTAAAAGTTTGAATGCAACCGGCCAATCGAGCATGTCCACGTCCATCGACTGTGCACGGTCAGGCATCAGCGGTGCCGAGCACAAATCGCACTAGACGAGCTAGAAGAGTTTGACAACACGGTGCATGCAATCGCCATGTAGGCCACAATAGCCCTGGTTGCCGGACGCCAACCCGTTTTCCATCCAAGGCCGCCCTCTCGAGCCTTCGAAGTGTTCACCACTTGACTGACATGACAACACCTCCCCTTATTTGAACTCCGTACTTTTTGTGTGTTCAAAATGCACCATTCAAAGCCACATCATCAATTTTCAACCCTTTCTGACTTTATTTGGTATTTTTCATACACTTACTAATTTTTTGAGCTAAATAACCCTGAAATTGAAAAGCACTTCACATGAACTCTGAAAAGGTTGAAAGTTGGCATGGTATCATCATTTCACCCACATAGCATGTTATAAAAAGTTGAGAGGGTTACCGCAAAAAATCAATGTAATTCGTGTACAAAACGGACAATCTCTTTCGAAGTATCAGGGTTTCAGACGAAACCTGCCTATTACAAAGGCATTTCATTTTTTTTAACTTGTTTCAAGTCCAAACTTTTTGTGCATTAGGTATGCAATATTCGACGCGAGGCCATCAATTTTCAACCCTTTCCGACTTCATTTTCTATTTTTCATGCATTTACTGATTTTTTGAGCTAAATGACCCTGAAATTAATAAGCACTTCAAATGAACTCTGAAAAGCTTGAAAGTTGGCATGGTATCATCATTTCAACCACATAGCATGTGCTAAAATGTTGAGAGGGTTACGGCAAAAATTGGATGCACTTCATGTACAAAATGGACAATCTCTTTCGAAGTATCAGGGTTTCAGACGAAAAAACTCGCATGTTACAAAGGCATTTCATTTTTTAAAATTATTTCAACTCCAGACTTTTTGTGCATTAGGTATGCACCATTCGACGGGAGGCCATCAGTTTTCAACCCTTTCCGACTTCATTTGCTATTTTTCATGCATTTACTGATTTTTTTGAGCTAAATGACCCTGAAATTTATAAGCACTTCAAATGAACTCTGAAAAGGTTGAAAGTTGGCATGGTATCATCATCATTTCACCCACATAGAATGTGATAAAAAGTTTTGAGGGTTACGACAAAAACTGGATACACTTCGTGTACAAAATGGACAATCTCTTTCGATGTATCACTGTTTCAGACGAAAACTTGCCTGTTACAAAGACATTTCATTTTTTAAGTTATTTCAACTCTATACTTTTTGTGCATTCAGTATGCGACATTCGAAGTGAGGCCATCAATTTTCAACCCTTTCCGACTTCATTTGCTATTTTTCATGCATTTACAGATATTTTTTGAGCTAAATGACCCTGAAATTGATAAGCACTTCAAATGAACTCTGAAAAGGTTGAAAGTTGACATGGTATCATCATTTCACCCACATAGCATGTGCTAAGAAGTTCCGAGGGTTAAGGCAAAAACTGGATTCACATCGTGTACAAAATGGACAATCTCTTTCGAAGTATCACGGTTTCAGACGAAAACTCGCCTGTTACAAAGACATTTCATTTTTGTTAACTTATTTCAACTCCAGACTTTTTGTGCATTCAGTATGCACCATTCGTAGGGAGGCCATCAATTTTTCAACCCTTTTCGACTTCATTTGCTATTTTTCATGCATTTACTGATATTTTTTAGCTAAATGACCCTGAAATTAATAAGCACTTCAACTGAACTCTGAAAATCTTGAAAGTTGGCATGGTATCCTCATTTCACCCACATAGCATGTGCTAAAAGTTGAGAGCGATACGAAAAAATTGGTTGCACTTCGTGTACAAAATGGACAATCTCTTTCGAAGTATCAGGGTTTCAAACGAAATCTCGCCTGTAACAAAGACATTTCATTTTTTAACTCATTTCAACTCCAGAATTTTTATGCGTTCATTATGCACCATTATAAAGGAGGTCATCAATTTTCAACCATTTCCGACTTCATTTGCTATTTTTCATGCATTTACTGATTTTTTTAGCTAAATGACCCTGAAATTGATAAGCACTTCAAATGAACTCTGAGAGGGTTACGGGAAAAACTGGATGCACTTCATGTACAAAATGGACAGTCTCTTTCTAAGTATCTCGCTTTCGGACGAAAACTCGCCTGTTACAAAGACATTTCAGTTTTTTTAACTTCTTTCAACTCCAGACTTTTTGTGCGTTCAGTATGCATCATTCGAAGAGTACCCACCAACCAACCAGAGACAGTGCGGGTGGGCATATCTTTATATACCATTCCATCCTTATTTTTCATGGTATATACCACACTTTCTAGATAAAGGAATTAGTGGCCCAGAGAGATGAGGCACGAAAAGGAGAAGCATGTGAAACTAAAAACAGTAGAGAATAAGAGATGCTGGGAAAGAGGCAAACCACTCTTGGTTGAGAACACAATGAGCCAGTGAAGCTAAAACTAAAAATGGTAGGGAATAAGAGACGCTGGGAAAGAGGCAACCAACTCTCGTTGAGAATCCAATGAGCTAGTGAAGCTGCAGGTAGCATGGCTCAAATGGAATGCACTGTGGCCGAACTTCACACTATCACTCACAGAGAGGATAGTAATTATATAGAGGTGCGAGTAGCATGAGGACAAGAATGCTCAGTGGAGAACAAATGTTTCAATTAGGTTGTGGGTAGCATGATACCAAACTACATAGAGTCGATGCAATTCACCAGAATCATCCATCTTTGGAAAAAGTATCCCGTGTAATTCATATGTGCGAGGATTAGTAGCACAAAGTACTAGAGAGTATTAGAAGATAATTCCTATATTTTGAAACACAAGTTCCAGGTTCAAATAGGAAGAATTTATGTAAGTACACATGTGGGACATTGCATAAGTTACTACTTAAATAAAGAATAATAAGACTCGAAGACAAATTCCAAGTTAACTAGTGGATCTTCGCTGCATACTTTGTTTGCATGATAATGCTAGCATGGAAAATATAATTTTACCAACACTAACTCATGGTTTTCTTCGTCAAAGAAATTTGACATTACTTTGTTTACAACTTGTTATTTAGTGACCAATACCAATGTTACAAAATAGTGTCTGTTTTGCGTCAACATGTTGACGTTTCAATTTCCCGGCTTCAATTTTCTCTGACCCAACAATTTGAAGTAGCGCCAAAAATCCAACCAAGTGTGCCTAAGCACCTATCTTCTCTTTCTTGCTATGAAATAACATTTCATGCCACGGGACATCCTAGTTTCTTGCAAAAACAGACATCAACATTATATTGAAGAATCATAGTAGTATAAGGGACCCTAATATTAGATAAAACTACAACTAGGTCCTTAGACCACACACCAAAAACCGGTCTCGGCAGAGCACCACTGTCATCGATGTCGCTTCATCATCGGAGCAAGAATCCTTTTGAAGATAGCCATGATAATCGGGATTTCTTCCAACCTCCGCCACGACGGACCAAACACCAAAAAGAACGCTGTTGCTAATTAATCTTCACTCATATCCAAAGATACATCCTCAGCAGCGAACTAGGACCCGTAACCGGCTCCATCGATGGGGAGCTCACTAACACGTCGACGAAGAAGAGGGGGTCATACTCACATGGCAAGGTCACCATCGCCACTAAGTCGACCAGCCAGGAACTCATGGACCCCAGGGATCCACAAGGAGAAAAATCTCCTCTAGAAGGGTGCCACTCAAGGGAAGGGAGTCGGGCCAACGTTGGATACAAAGATTAGAATGAAGACGGGGCTCCTAGTTGCCGCCTTAAGAGGAAACTCGCTACACCTTGTCTTCCCACAAGTGAGTCGGGCCCAATAAGACCAGGGATCCTTTTCTTCTTACAAGTTTGTTTTTCTTATTTCCATTTTTCTTTTCCCATTTTTCTTATTTAACTGTTATTCTTCTCTTTTTTGAGTCCATGTTTTAAATTTAACCTTTTGTTTTAATTTTTAGATTTTTTATTTTTGTTTCGTACTTTTTAATGTCAATATTTGAATATATTTTTCTGAATTATAAGAAGATTTGCTTTGATACATATGAACATCTTTTTCAATAGATATTATCACCCAAATTCTGTAACATTTGTTGTTTGACAAGAAGGGCAGAACAGTGGTAGTTGGCCTCGTAGGTCCTGCGAGTGCTTCTCCCAAATGGGTTGGTTTCCATTGATGAGCCACATACCAAACTTTGACCCCGACCCCTTCCGCTTTCTATGGATCTAAGTGGACAGGATAACACATTTCACACACATCTGGTCTACTCATATATTTTTTCCACGGACCACTTTTTGGTTCCTTAGTTTGACATCTACAATTATTCCTTTGACATTGCACCATTACCACAGAACATTGTCGGCAATGGCAGGGTGCTCGTGGTAGAGTTTGTGTTTTTTTGCGTCATCCACATTTGCCCAACTGGATAGGAAATGACCACATGGAGGAAGCAGGAGGTAGGTACACTCATGGTCGAGGATGGATTAGAGAGCACTTGACACAACGTGGGCATTGGCAGGAGTTCTTCTAGGAAATATGCCCTAGAGGCAATAATAAAATGGTTATTATTGTATTTCCTAGTTCATGATAATTGTCTGTTGTTCATGCTATAATTGTGTTAACCGGAAACCGTAATACATGTGTGAATACATAGACCACAACGTGTCCCTAGTGAGCCTCTAGTTGGCTAGCTCGTTGATCAATAGATGGTCACGGTTTCATGACCATGGACATTGGATGTCATTGATAACGGGATCACATCATTAGGAGAATGATGTGATGGATAAGACCCAATCCTAAGCATAGCACAAGATCGTGTAGTTCGTTTGCTAAAGCTTTTCAATGTCAAGTGTCGTTTCCTTAGACCATGAGATTGTGTAACTCCCGGATACCGTAGGAATGCTTTGGGTGTGCCAAACGTCACAACGTAACTGGGTGGCTATAAAGGTACGCTACGGGTATCTCCAAAAGTGTCTGTTGGGTTGACACGAATCGAGACTGGGAGTTGTCACTCCGTGTGACGGAGAGGTATCTCTGGGCCCACTCGGTAAGACATCATCATTATGAGCTCAATGTGACTAAGGAGTTAGTCACGGGATGATGTATTACGGAACGAGTAAAGAGACTTGCCGGTAACGAGATTGAACAAGGTATGGGGATACCGATGATCGAATCTTGGGCAAGTACCATACCGATAGACAAAGGGAATTGTATACGGGATTGACTGAATCCTTGACATCGTGGTTCATCCGATGAGATCATCGTGGACTAAGTGGGAGCCAACATGGGTATCCAGATCCCGCTGTTGGTTATTGACCGGAAGGTGTCTCGGTCATGTCTACGTGTCTCCCGAACCCGTAGGGTCTACACACTTAAGGTTCGATGACGCTAGGGTTATAGGGAAATAGTGTACATGGTTACCGAAGGTTGTTCAGACTCCCGGATGAGATCCCGGACGTCACGAGGAGTCCCGGAATGGTCCGGAGATGAAGATTGATATATAGGAAGTGAGGTATTGGTTACCGGAAGTGTTCCGGGTGTCTCCGGTAGTGTACCGGGACCACCGGAAGGGTTCCAGGGGTCCACCAAGTGGGCCCACCTGCCTCGGAAGGTTCCATGGGCCAATAATGGGAGGGAGCCAGCCCCTAGGTGGGCTGGTGCGCCTCCCACCCCAGCCCAAGGCGCATCAAGGGTGGAGGGGGCAAACCCTAGGCTTAGATGGGCCTTAAGGCCCACCCTAGGGCCCTCCACCTCTCCCTGCCCTGGCCGCCGGCCAGATGGGCTTCTGGAGGCTGCAGCCACCCCTAGGGTGGAACCCTAGGGCGCAGCACCTCTCCTCCCCTCCTCCTATATATAGTGGAGGTATTTGGGGCTGCATAACACACGAGTTCATCTCCTCCCTGGTGCAGCCCTACTCCTCCTTCTCCTCGTTCTCCGTAGTGTTTAGCGAAGCTCTGTCGGAGTACCACACAGCTCCACCGCCACCACGCATCGTGTTGCCGGAGCTCTCCCTCAACCTCTCCTCCCTCCTTGCTGGATCAAGGCGTAGGAGACGTCACCGGGTTGCACGTGTGTTGAACGCGGAGGTGCCGTCCGTTCGGCACTTGATCGGATCTACCGCGATCTGAATCGCTGCGAGTACGACTCCATCAACCGCGTTCTAGCAACGCTTCCGCTTAGCGATCTTCAAAGGTATGAAGATCCAATCTCTCCCCGCTCGTTTGTTGGTTTCTCCATAGATAGATCTTGGTGACATGTAGGAAAATTTTGATTTACTACTACGTCTCCCAACAGGGTTGGCACGAATCGAGACTGGGATTTGTCACTCCGTGTGACGGAGAGGTATCTCTGGGCCCACTCGGTAAGACATCATCATATGAGCACAATGTGACTAAGGAGTTAGCCACGGGATGAATGTATTAGGAACGAGTAAAGAGACTTGCCGGTAATGAGATTGAACAAGTTATAGAGATACCGATGATCGAATTCTTGGGCAAGTATCATACCGATAGACAAAGGGAATTATATACGGGATTGAATGAATCTCTGACATCGTGGCTTCATCCGATGAAATCATCGTGGAGCATGTGGGAGCCAACATGGGTATCCAGATCCCGCTGTTGGTTATTGACAAGAGAGTTGTCTCGGTCATGTCTACATGTCTCCCGAACCCGTAGGTTCTACACACTTAAGGTTCGATGACGATAGGGTTATAGGGAAATGGTATACATGATTACTGAAGGTTTTTCAGAGTCCCGGATGAGATCTCGGACATCCCGACGAGCTTCGTAATGGTCCGGAGGTAAAGATTGATATAGAAAAGTCCAGCTTTGGTCACCAGAAAGTTTTGGGCTCATCGGTAGTGTACCGGGAGTGCCGGGAGGGTGCCGGAGGACTCCGGGAGTGGTGCGATGACCATAGGACTTTGTGGGACCTTAGAGGAGGTGTGCCAGCCCTTTTTGGGCTGGCCAAGACCTTCTAGAAAGGCCCATGCGGCTGGGATCAAGAGATAAAGGGCAAAAGGGTTTTAAAAGAGGAGATCCACCTCCCTTGTGGGAGGTGGACCTCGCCCCTAGTTCGGCCGAACCTCTCCTCCTTGGAGGAGGGGCCAAGGCAGCCCTCCCTCTCCCTCCTCCTATATATATGCAAGGGTGTGGACTGATTTGAGACACAACTTCTCTCTCTCTCTCTCTCGGCGCAGCCCTACCCTTCCTCTTCCTCGTTCCCCGTAGCGCTTGGCGAAGCCCTGCCGGAGTCCATGTAGCCCCACCATCACCATGCCGTCGTGCTAACCGGAGCTCTCCCTCAACCTCTCCTTCCTTCTTGCTGGATCATGGCGTAGGAGACTTCATCGGGCTGCACGTGTGTTGAACGCGGAGACTTCATCACGGAGGCTCAACATTGTGAGCTTATGAAAAAATGCCGGAACCTCACTTTCAAGGCGGTTGTCGGCTCTGTTGCACCTCCTCAACCCAACGGAACTTTTCACTGCCGTCCGATTCCACATGGCTATGCTATTGTGATGGTGGATGAAGTAATAAGAATTTGAGGAGCTCGAGCTTGACCACTCTACATGTGAAGGAGAGAATACGCTAGTTCGTGCCCTAAGGAGTACATGTCTATGGAATAAGGAGTACATCAAGCTTCCAAAGTGGACGCCTCCGCCTCCTCCTTCTCCTCACATGAATCAGGGCACTCCTCCTCCTCCTCCTCTGACAACGACGAGCGATCAGGCCACACTGCTTCCTTCTACGGCTCCTCCGTCGCGTGAGGGCACTCCGCCTCCTCCTTTGCCTACTCCGACACGTCGGAGTAGTATGCCTCCTCCTTAGCCTCGTCGGCAACGAAGGAAGATAGATGCCGCCGCTCCGGCTCGTCCGCCGCCTAGTAAGCAACGATGGAAGGGAGCCGCTGTCACTCCGGCGGCTACCAGTACAAGCATCGGCAGGAGGTGATACAGATATGGTCCATCTCTCAAGCCTCTGGAAAAGTTACCACATGAGATGATCGTGTCTGAAAACGAGGAGATATGTCAGGTCGAATTCAGGGCCCATTTTGCAAAGGAAACTCCATCTCCGAAGGAGAAGATAGATTAAGTGAAAGCGATGCGCACTATCGATGCCCTGAAGCGACCACCACTTCCTCCGCCGGATTCCAACTTTGACCACTGTATTAAAAAGACATATCAAGATGCGCGGTGGTCGGGAAGTACTTCCAGTGATGCAAGGTTAGTAACATGAAGAAGTGGGAAAAAAATTCCCCAGCTCAGGGAACAGGCGAACCAATCATGCCCCCCTCTCAAGGTGTCTAGCAATATCGCGCTAATCATCCGGGGATGGTGCCCGATACCAAACCTGGTGATTACCTGAGTGATGATGTACAGTTTCAGCCGTTGGAGGCGGACGAATTCATTACCGAACGGGCGGCCTCTCGTCAAACCTGATAATCATCCTCTAACAACGATGATGCGAAAATTCCATGAATGGTACATGAAAGCCTACCGCGAGTCTGGGAAGGATTCTTTGATACTGTCAGTTAAAGAGGAGCACAACCTCATTGGAATGGAACCGTTGAATGTTGAATTTGAGGAGATAGTCCAGTTATACAATCAAAAGGCCCTCGACAAACAATCATGACTTGCTACTGTCTATAAGTACTACTTCTATAAATAAGTCTCTCTATGTATATAGCCCAGCTCTTTCATTACATGTATTTATAATTATCCTCACTATATTATGCAGATTGAAGATCGTCGAATGCAGAAAAGCAAAATCTATGACATTGGGTTCATTAACCCAAATGTCATACATGAGTATACGGTTCAAAAGAATGCCATAAAAACCGAGGAGAACTGCTACAATTGTTGCTTAAAAATCAAAACAAAGGGACAATACTCTTTCCTTACAACTTCAAGTGAGTGTTACTGTCTTGTGCATATTCGGTTTCCCTTATTACTCGAGGTTTATAGTAATGTAATTGATGAGTTATGCATGCGTGCGCAATTTCCACTTTATTCTACTAGAGATTAAGCTTGAGCGGGTGTAGTAATCGTCTTAGACTCGAAACAAAAAGATCCCCAGGATTATGCGGACATGACTGAAATGCTCCAGAAGTAAGTTCAATCGATCATTATCGCATCATATCGGCAACTTTGTTCATTTCCTGATATCAAGTGATTATTTTCTTTGTCTGGCAGGATTGGAAAGAGTTCACAGCAATTGTTCTGGCACTGCCGGGGGAGCTGCGATTTACACACTCGAAAGTAAGTACTACTAGCTAGTTCCGCGCATCTCCCGTTGATTCTAGTTTCATCAATACCATTTATCATGCTTGATTATCAGTTTGATTGAACTCTATTCTCGTAAAGTGCTTGTTGCAGGAAACCGGGAATGATTTTTGTGGATACTACGTTTGCGAGTTCATCTATAACGCGACGACCCCTAAACGGGGCTACTCTGAAAAACAATTTCAAGTGCGTAAGCAATAATATTCACAATTTTATTTTATTACCATATATATGTATTGACCCCCTTCTTCAAATTAGATGTGGTAGATGTTGGATGAACTCCTACCTCATGATCGCATACGAGCAATTCAAGAAGAATTGGTGGGATTCTTTCTTGACCACGTCATAAATAAAACCGGAGAATACCATCTAGAATTGGACATTAGATGTTAGGAATTGTAAGAGATCTTATATTGTATATATGTAGCTAGTAGCGTCGGATATATATATGAAAACTTGTTATACGACCAATCTCTCGGAGAAAGAGAGGTCGATCACTTCTATCTCTATATGTTCATGACGATCTTCTGTACTTAATGGTTCCTTCATTTTCTTACTAGCTAGCGTGTCGAGTTCTCTCTATAGTAGCTAGCGTCGACCAAGCACAGAGAAAGAGAGGACACTTCTCTCTTTTAATTAGCTAGCTAAAACAATATAAAACCCCTAAATTAACCATCCAAAACCCCCTAACCCCCCCACTCCCTTTCAAAAAAACCCAGCAACTGCCAGATGCTAACGCGTGGATGCCTTTTGGTCCCAGTTGGGGTGACCAACCGGGACTAAAGGTCTTCCTGCCTGGGCTCCCAGCACCGGCCACGTGGAGCCCCTTCTGTCCCGGTTGGAAAGCGAACCGGGACTAAAGGTTTTGGGCTTTAGTCCCGACCCTTTAGTCCCAGTTCCGAAACCGGTACAAATGGGCCTTACGAATCGAGACAAATGGGTCTTTTTCTACTAGTGACAGTGGCATTGATGGCATTTGGCCTCATAGGTGTCCTATGTGTGCTTGTCCCGATAAATGGGTTGGTTGGTATTGATGAGCCACTTACCAAACATTGACCCCGACCCCTTCTGCTCCCTACGGATCTAAGTGGCCAGGATATCATAGTCGACACACATCTGGCCTACTCATATATTTTCCCACGGGCCACTTTTTTTGGTTCTTGAGTTTGACATCTGCAATGATTACTTCGACATTGCACCATTACAACACAACACTGACGGCAATGGCAACGTGCTCGTGGTTTTTGTGTCATCCCCATTTTCCCAAATGGATAGGAAATTGACCACATGGAGCAAGCACGATCTAGGTATGCTCGTTGCCGAGGATGGAATAGAAAGCACTTGATACAACGTGGGCATTGGCTGGAGTTCTCACCGGAGACAACGGTGTTGCTCGTGATTCTATTGGTTGTTTACAATACTAGCCAGATCTTACTCGGAGTGGAACGGTGGTATGGTGATAAGGCCCGAAAAAGCATACAATGGAAGCGTGTTTTCGACTACCAATTAGGTAGCTGCTTGTCAACTACTACTCAGGCTTCTCCTCTATCGAGTTATGGTATAACATCTTAGTTCATCCATATTATTGGCAACTCGTGACTATAAATTTAATGGATTTATGCGAACAAGTAAGCAAAATAGTGGCATGCTTCACGGTCAAGATTTGGCACTTCCCGCCGCTTTATCACGTGCGCACACACACACACGTGAATGCATACTCATAAAAAATTCAAGGTTTTGAAGTGGTAACAATGATTAAAATCTAGATCGAAATATGTATTTTACTCACGTCTAGGCCATTGCTCATTCATAATTTGATTTACTTTCACATATAAGTAGGCAATGGGATGCAACCAACTTTTCTTGGAAATACATCATTCACCCTAAAAGCAACTGAGCATGTACATCGACTATTCAATTCAATCTTATAGGAATATAGCCATCACGAATTACACCATGTGATCGACTGTAAAAGACATGCACCCGGTTTTACACTTAATTGATCGGATGAATTCACATTTACAAAAACCGGTTGTAAGCAATATAATATACAAAGTCACCCTTGAAGCATCAAAAGCCTCAACATGTACTACTTTACCAAATAACAAGGTAATAACATCAAATTGATAGTACATTCCCCAACCTGACATCGTACATAATGGTGTATGCATATATAAGGTAGTAGATGTAGGAGAGATGAGATAGGAAAAAGGAAAATGTTGTAAAACTAAAAGCATTAGGGAACATCAGATGCCGGGAAAGAGGGTACTGGTGCGCCCTATAGAACATGATCGTCCAGCTGAGCCGCAAGTAACATGATAGAGCACTAGGGCTCAATAAAGCACATGGTGATGCAATACATTTGCGGTCAGCACGAGAGCAAACAACATATAGTAGCTTGAGAACAAATTGCTTCAATGTGGAGTTCACCGGCTGGCTGTTTCCAGCAGGGGCGCCAGTGCACCCGCTGGGTGTAGCCTCTGAGCCTCCGAGCGACTTGAAGAGTCAGGCGGAGGGTTTTTGCTGTTGCTAAAGGAGACGGTGGCATCAAGGATGTCGGGCGTGGATGCAGGGTTCGTTGACTGTTGGGCGCGGGGCCTAGCCGGGTGCGGACACGGGGTCCACCGGCTCATGGGCACGAGGCTCTGCTGTGCGCGGACGCGGGGGCCCTGTTGAGGGCGGATGCGGGGCTTGTCGGCTATTAAGCGCGAGGCGGTGCCGAGGACGGACGCAGGATCCGCCCGCTGATGAGCACGAGGCGTTGCGGAGGCCAGACTCGTGGTCCGCCGGCTTGAGACGCTGCCGAGGGCGGATGCCTGGTCCACCGGCTGATGAGCATGGGGCCCTGTCGAGAGTAGCCTCCGAGCCTCCGAGCAAGGAGGTTCCTCATGGAAATGATCGTGCAAAAGAGAAGTTTAGTCGATGCAGATGTGTCGAATATCTGATTTTGGCAATGCAAGTTTATGCAGAGGGTGCCGACTCGGTTTTGTCTGAGCCTCCTTCAGTCTTTTCTTGTTCTCTCCGCTCTTTGGCTATTAATCTTGCTAGCCGGACAACCGAGAGCCGGTCTGTGTCTTAGGCGAAGAGTGGGCCGACAAGTGGATCATACAGTACTCAGACTCTAGGAGTAGACTCGACCGAGTAGATACTTGATACGTCTCCATCGTATCTATAATTTTTGATTCTTTCATGCCAATATTCTACAACTTTCATATACTTTTGGCAACTTTTTATACTATTTTTGGGACTAACATATTGATCTAGTGCCTAGTGCTAGTTCCTGTTTGTTGCAAGTTTTTTGTTTTGCAGAATATCCATACCAAACGAAGTCCAAACGCGATAAAAACTTACGGAGATTTTTTCTGGAATATATGTCATTTTTGGGAAAAATAATAAATGTGAGACGATGCCTGAGGAGGTGGCAAGCCTGCTAGGCGCGGCCCACCCCCTGGTCGTGCCTGGCAGGCTTGTGTCCACCCCTTAGGTCGGCTAGAGCTGTCCTTTGGCTTCAAGAATGATATTTTTATAATAAAATCCCCTCAAATTTCAGCCCGATCGGAGTTACGGATTTCCGGTAATTTAAGAAATGGTGAAAGGCCAGAATCGGGGAGCGTAGAAATAGAAGGAAACAGAGAGAGAGAGATCCAATCTTGGAGGGGCTCTCGCCCCTCCGCCGCCACGGAGGCCATGGACCAGAGGGGAAACCCTTCTCCCATCTAGGGGCAAGGTCAAGGAAGAAGAAGAAGGAGGGGGGCTCTCTCCCCCTCTCTCCCGGTGGTGCCTAAAAGCCGTCGAGGCCGTCATTGTGACGGCGATCTACTCCAACAACTTCGTCATCTTTACCAACACCTCCATCACCTTCCCCCATCTATCTACAGTGGTCCACTCTCTCGCAACCCGCTGTACCCACTACTTGAACATGGTGCTTTATGCTTCATATTATTATCCACCACTTTTCCACACTCCTTAAACTAACTTAGTTGTTTATTTATCTTAGCAGCCCCTAGATTTTATTTACGTGCTCTTTATTATCTTGCAAACCTAGCCCATTACACCGACAAAGTACTTCTAGTTTCATACTTGTTCTACGTAAAGCGAATGTTAAGCATGCATAGAGTTGTATCAGCAGTCGATAGAACTTGAGGGAATGTTTGTTCTGCCTTTAGCTCCTCGTTGGTTTCGACACTCTTACTTATCGAGAAAGGCTACAATTGATCCCCTATACTTGTAGGTTATCAACACCTTTGTCTGGCGCCGTTGTTGGGGAGCACTATCATGGGGTTAATATTCTCGTGTGTGCTTGTTTGTTTTATCACTAAGTAGATTTTATTTGTTGTTTTAACTTGTTTATATCTTTAGATATGGGTAGGAAACGTAAAATACCAAAAAAATATTAGATGTACTTGCTGCTCCAAAAGTTGAGGAACCACTAGTGTTCCGTACCACTTAAGAATATTACTTGGGTCATCTTCAATCCACTTGTGCTCGTGCTGAAAACCCAACTAGCTTAGTTGAGGGAAAATCATTAAATGAGCATGCTCATTATGTGCGACACCGCATATCTCAAAAAGGGAAACTCTTGTGGCATCAAATTAATACTTTGTCTTTCTATGCTTGGAATCTATGTGAAATTTATGATTTTACTTGTTGTTCTAAAGAAGCTAAAACACATTCCCTACCAATGTGTGTTTAATGATAATGAAATTTTATCCTCTTATGCCAAGGAGGCATATTGCTATAATGCTGTTGAACAAATTGAAGAATTTGTTGCTTTTAAGGGTGCCTATGAAATTGCTTCTTTCATTGAAAAGTATGATGCTACTCTTTACAATTCTGAAAATTTTGCCATAGTTAAATATTGCTATGAAAACTATGCTTCTAATGCTTATGTTAAAGAGTTTATTGAAAGAATGATCGCTGCCTTGGAAGAGACTAATATTTTGTAGGAATCTATGGAAGAGGAAGTTGCTGAAATTGTAAGCTCATTAGTTACCCATGCCCACCTTCTAATGAGAGTAACTCTTCAACTCATACATTGTTTAATTTCCCTTCGTTCTTACCGGAGGATGAATGCTATGTTGATTGCTATGATCCCTTGGATTCTTTTGAAATATCCCTTTTTGATGAACTTGATGCTTCCTATTCTTGTGGCCATGATGTCAATATGAATCATGCTTATGAAGATGAACTTCCTGTAGTTCCTTATGTTAAGCATGAAATTGTTGGTATTGCACCCACACATGATAGTCCTGTTATCTTTTTGAATTCTCCATAATACACTATATCGGAGAAGTTTGCACTTATTAAGGATTATATTGATGGGTTGTGTTTTCCTATTGCACATTATGATTTTCATGAATATAATATGCATGTTCTTGCTACTCCTACTTGCAATTATTATAAGAGAGGAACTACATCTTCACCTCTCTATGTTTCTGATACAATAAAATTGCAAGTATGCTATGCATTGGCCTTTACATGGTGTGAATGAATTGTTCTTGTATGACATGCCAATGCATACGAAGAGAGTTAGACTTCGCTGTCACGTGATTTATGTTAATTTGTGCTAAATACTAAATTACAAATCATTGTTAATTAAAATTGGCTTTGATATACCTTGGGATCCGGGTGGATCCATTACTTGAGCACTTTATGCCTAGCTTAATGGCTTTAAAGAAAGTGGTGCCTGGGAGACAACCCGGAAGTTTTAGAGAGTCATTTTATTCTGTTGTGTGCTTTTAAAATAGTTCAAAAAAAAGAGGCAAACCTAAAACTTTTTCAAAAATAAAAGTGAAAGTGAGAAAGACGAGCAACGTTGAAGTGGGGGCTAGCCTTGAACTTTGTTCATGCCCATGGAAACTTTGTGAATCTTGATTACAGAAAATTTTCAAATAATTATCCCCTTGTACAAATCCATTGTATTATAAAAATAATGTGCCAAGAATTACCTTTAAGATGTTTAAATTGCTTGTTTGATATGTGTTGTGTAAAAACAGAAACTTTTGCTGCTGTGTTTGAACTTCTATATTTTACTGGAGCGTGCAAAAATTCTGAAATTTTTACAAAATACTGTTATACAAATTCTTGACCACATCCTAATTTATCAGCAACTTCAGAGTTACATAAGTATGGTGAATGTTCATATTAGTATATATTGTCCTGTTTTTGACAGATTCTGTTTTTGATGCATTGTTTTGCTCGTTTTGATGAAACTATCGATTGTATAGGTGGTATGAGCCATGGAAAAGTTATATTACAATAGCTAAAATGCAAGAACAAAATATGAATTAGTTGGAAACAATACTTAAAGTGTTTATTTGTTTTATTATACTAACGTATCTCACGAGGGTTTTGCTAAGTTTTGTGTGATTGAAGTTTTCAAGTTTTGGGTGAGATCACGATGGATGAAGGAATAAAGAGTGGAAAGAGACTAAGCTTGGGGATGCCACAGGACTCCCAAGGTAAAATTCCAGGACTCCCCAGAAACTAAGATTGGGGATGCCCTGAAAGGCATCCCCTCTTTCTTCTAATAACCATCGGTAATTTTACTTGGAGCTATATTTTTATTCGTCACATGATATGCGTAAATCTTGGAGCGTTGTGTGCTTTTTATTTTTATTTTAATAATGCACCATGTTGGTAAGAGATAGTCCTTGGTCGACTTATAGAATGCCTCATGCACTTCACTTATATCTTTTGAGTATGGCTTTATAGAATGCTTCATTTAACTCGCATGCTTCACTTATATCTATTTAGAGAGTTAACGGGAGTTGGTCATTCACATGGTTAGTCATAAAATCCTACATAAAACTTCTAGATCACTGAATATGATGTGTTTGATTCCTTGCAATAGTTTTGCGATATAAAGATGGTGATATTAGAGTCATGCTAGTGAGTAATTGTGGATTGGTAGAATTACTTGTGTAAAGGTTTGTGATTCCCGTAGCATGTACGTATGGTGAACTGTTATGTAAGGAAGTCGAAGCATGATTTGTTTATTGATTGTCAACCTTTGTGAGAGGGTCAGGAGCGCGCGATGGTTAACTCCTACCAACCTCTCCCCTAGGAGCATGCATCTAATACTTTGCTTTGATGACTAATAGACTTTTGCAATAAGTAGGTGAGTTCTTTATGACTAATGTGAGTCCATGGATTATACGCACTCTCACCCTTCCACCTTTGCTAGCCTTTCTAGTACCGCGCAACTTTCGCCGGTGCATTAAACCCACCATATATCCTCCCTCAAAACAGCCACCATACCTACCTATTATGGCATTTCCATAACCATCCCGAGATATATTGCCATGCAACTTCCACCGTTCCATTTATTATGAAACGCACCATCATTTTCATATTGCTTTGCATGATCGGAAGATAGCTAGCATGATGTTTTCATGGCTTGTCCGTTTACTGATGTCAATTGCTATGCTACATCATTGCACAGCCTGGTACACCGTCGAAGGCATTCATATAGAGTCATATTTTATTCTAGATATCGAGTTGAAATTCTTGAGTTGTAAGTAAATAAAAGTGTGATGACCATCATTATTAGAGAATTGTCCCATGTGAGGAAAGGATGATGGAAGCTATGATTCCCTCACAAGTGGGGATGAGATTTTGGACATTATGAAAAATAAAAGAGGCGAACGAAGCCCAAATAAAAAAGAGAGGCCAAAGATGCCCACCAAAACAAAGAGCAAAGAGAGAAGGGACATTGCTACTATCTTTTTCCACACTTGTGCTTCAAAGTTGCACCATGATCTTCATAATAGAGAGTCTCCTATTTTGTCACTTTCATATAACTAGTGGAATTTTTCATCATGCTGCACGTCCACTTAGTTTCTTTTTGAGATTTCATACACTTATAGCTCTAGTGCATTCGTTGCATGGCAATCCCTACTCACTCACATTGATATCTATTAATGGGCATCTCCATCGCCCGTTGATACGCCTAGTTGATGTGAGACTATCTTCTCCTTTTTCCTTGAGAACCTCCACCATATTCTATTCCACCTATACTGCTATATCCAAGGCTCACGCTCATGTATTGTGTGAGAGTTGAAAAGGTTTGAGAAAATAAAAGGTGTGAAACAATTGCTTGACTTGTCATCCACTAGTAGAAAACCGACCTTTTGTCCGCATCATTAGTCCCGGTTGGCTTTTGAACCAGCACTAATGTGATCACTAGTGCTGGTTCGTGACGGGGATCATTAGTGCCGGTCCATTACGGACCTTTAGTCCCGGTTTATGGATCCAACCGGCACTAAAGGTGTGGTGGCAGGCTGGCGTCAGCCTGGGCCCCCACGGGAACCTTTAGTCCTGGTTGGTGGCTCCAACCGCGACTATAGGCTAATCTTTAGTCGCGGTTGGAGCCATCAACCGGGACCAATGGCCTTGCACAACGGTGTGGTGGGAGTTTAGTCCCACCTCACCAAGCGAAGGTTGCCCGAACCTGTTTATAAGCCCCGCCGCGGCTGCTACGTTGAGCTCCTCTCAAATTGAAAATAGATGCCCTTATATAGGAAATTTGACCTAAATTCAAAATGCTAGTTAGGCACCTAATTAGCACTTTGAATTTAGGTTGAATTTTCTCTATAAGCGCATCTATTTTCACTTTTTCTATTTTTATGTTATTTTTTGCATATTAAAATTTCTTAACAAAAAATACATTATGAATATTATTTTTTCTATTAAAGTTTTTAACATAAAAAACATTGATAATTTTAGTTGCATAAATTTTATATAATATCAAGTTTAGTTATATAACTTTTATCGGACGAAAACACGTCTGTTACAAAAGGATTTCAATTTTTAAACATATTTGAACTCAAGAATTTTTCTGCATTCAATATGCAGCATTTGAAGCCACATCATCCCTTTTCAAAGTATCACTGTGCAGCACTGTAGCTTCTAGTTGTCCTCTCTGCTTTATTTCGATCTCTGTTTTCTTTTTAGGATAACTTTGGATCTGCAATAAGTGTGAATCTGATGTTCACCACGTAAAAGTTTGAATGCAACCGGCCAATCGAGCATGTCCACGTCCATCGACTGTGCACGGTCAGGCATCAGCGGTGCCGAGCACAAATCGCACTAGACGAGCTAGAAGAGTTTGACAACACGGTGCATGCAATCGCCATGTAGGCCACAATAGCCCTGGTTGCCGGACGCCAACCCGTTTTCCATCCAAGGCCGCCCTCTCGAGCCTTCGAAGTGTTCACCACTTGACTGACATGACAACACCTCCCCTTATTTGAACTCCGTACTTTTTGTGTGTTCAAAATGCACCATTCAAAGCCACATCATCAATTTTCAACCCTTTCTGACTTTATTTGGTATTTTTCATACACTTACTAATTTTTTGAGCTAAATAACCCTGAAATTGAAAAGCACTTCACATGAACTCTGAAAAGGTTGAAAGTTGGCATGGTATCATCATTTCACCCACATAGCATGTTATAAAAAGTTGAGAGGGTTACCGCAAAAAATCAATGTAATTCGTGTACAAAACGGACAATCTCTTTCGAAGTATCAGGGTTTCAGACGAAACCTGCCTATTACAAAGGCATTTCATTTTTTTTAACTTGTTTCAAGTCCAAACTTTTTGTGCATTAGGTATGCAATATTCGACGCGAGGCCATCAATTTTCAACCCTTTCCGACTTCATTTTCTATTTTTCATGCATTTACTGATTTTTTGAGCTAAATGACCCTGAAATTAATAAGCACTTCAAATGAACTCTGAAAAGCTTGAAAGTTGGCATGGTATCATCATTTCAACCACATAGCATGTGCTAAAATGTTGAGAGGGTTACGGCAAAAATTGGATGCACTTCATGTACAAAATGGACAATCTCTTTCGAAGTATCAGGGTTTCAGACGAAAAAACTCGCATGTTACAAAGGCATTTCATTTTTTAAAATTATTTCAACTCCAGACTTTTTGTGCATTAGGTATGCACCATTCGACGGGAGGCCATCAGTTTTCAACCCTTTCCGACTTCATTTGCTATTTTTCATGCATTTACTGATTTTTTTGAGCTAAATGACCCTGAAATTTATAAGCACTTCAAATGAACTCTGAAAAGGTTGAAAGTTGGCATGGTATCATCATTTCACCCACATAGAATGTGATAAAAAGTTTTGAGGGTTACGACAAAAACTGGATACACTTCGTGTACAAAATGGACAATCTCTTTCGATGTATCACTGTTTCAGACGAAAACTTGCCTGTTACAAAGACATTTCATTTTTTAAGTTATTTCAACTCTATACTTTTTGTGCATTCAGTATGCGACATTCGAAGTGAGGCCATCAATTTTCAACCCTTTCCGACTTCATTTGCTATTTTTCATGCATTTACAGATATTTTTTGAGCTAAATGACCCTGAAATTGATAAGCACTTCAAATGAACTCTGAAAAGGTTGAAAGTTGACATGGTATCATCATTTCACCCACATAGCATGTGCTAAGAAGTTCCGAGGGTTAAGGCAAAAACTGGATTCACATCGTGTACAAAATGGACAATCTCTTTCGAAGTATCACGGTTTCAGACGAAAACTCGCCTGTTACAAAGACATTTCATTTTTGTTAACTTATTTCAACTCCAGACTTTTTGTGCATTCAGTATGCACCATTCGTAGGGAGGCCATCAATTTTCAACCCTTTTCGACTTCATTTGCTATTTTTCATGCATTTACTGATATTTTTTAGCTAAATGACCCTGAAATTAATAAGCACTTCAACTGAACTCTGAAAATCTTGAAAGTTGGCATGGTATCCTCATTTCACCCACATAGCATGTGCTAAAAGTTGAGAGCGATACGAAAAAATTGGTTGCACTTCGTGTACAAAATGGACAATCTCTTTCGAAGTATCAGGGTTTCAAACGAAATCTCGCCTGTAACAAAGACATTTCATTTTTTTAACTCATTTCAACTCCAGAATTTTTATGCGTTCATTATGCACCATTATAAAGGAGGTCATCAATTTTCAACCATTTCCGACTTCATTTGCTATTTTTCATGCATTTACTGATTTTTTTAGCTAAATGACCCTGAAATTGATAAGCACTTCAAATGAACTCTGAGAGGGTTACGGGAAAAACTGGATGCACTTCATGTACAAAATGGACAGTCTCTTTCTAAGTATCTCGCTTTCGGACGAAAACTCGCCTGTTACAAAGACATTTCAGTTTTTTTAACTTCTTTCAACTCCAGACTTTTTGTGCGTTCAGTATGCATCATTCGAAGAGTACCCACCAACCAACCAGAGACAGTGCGGGTGGGCATATCTTTATATACCATTCCATCCTTATTTTTCATGGTATATACCACACTTTCTAGATAAAGGAATTAGTGGCCCAGAGAGATGAGGCACGAAAAGGAGAAGCATGTGAAACTAAAAACAGTAGAGAATAAGAGATGCTGGGAAAGAGGCAAACCACTCTTGGTTGAGAACACAATGAGCCAGTGAAGCTAAAACTAAAAATGGTAGGGAATAAGAGACGCTGGGAAAGAGGCAACCAACTCTCGGTTGAGAATCCAATGAGCTAGTGAAGCTGCAGGTAGCATGGCTCAAATGGAATGCACTGTGGCCGAACTTCACACTATCACTCACAGAGAGGATAGTAATTATATAGAGGTGCGAGTAGCATGAGGACAAGAATGCTCAGTGGAGAACAAAATGTTTCAATTAGGTTGTGGGTAGCATGATACCAAACTACATAGAGTCGATGCAATTCACCAGAATCATCCATCTTTTGGAAAAAGTATCCCGTGTAATATCATATGTGCGAGGATTAGTAGCACAAAGTACTAGAGAGTATTAGAAGATAATTCCTATATTTTGAAACACAAGTTCCAGGTTCAAATAGGAAGAATTTATGTAAGTACACATGTGGGACATTGCATAAGTTACTACTATAGAAAGAATAATAAGACTCGAAGACAAATTCCAAGTTAACTAGTGGATCTTCGCTGCATACTTTGTTTGCATGATAATGCTAGCATGGAAAATATAATTTTACCAACACTAACTCATGGTTTTCTTCGTCAAAGAAATTTGACATTACTTTGTTTACAACTTGTTATTTAGTGACCAATACCAATGTTACAAAATAGTGTCTGTTTTGCGTCAACATGTTGACGTTTCAATTTCCCGGCTTCAATTTTCTCTGACCCAACAATTTGAAGTAGCGCCAAAAAATCCAACCAAGTGTGCCTAAGCACCTATCTTCTCTTTCTTGCTATGAAATAACATTTCATGCCACGGGACATCCTAGTTTCTTGCAAAAACAGACATCAACATTATATTGAAGAATCATATGTAGTATAAGGGACCCTAATATTAGATAAAACTACAACTAGGTCCTTAGACCACACACCAAAAACCGGTCTCGGCAGAGCACCACTGTCATCGATGTCGCTTCATCATCGGAGCAAGAATCCTTTTGAAGATAGCCATGATAATCGGGATTTCTTCCAACCTCCGCCACGACGGACCAAACACCAAAAAGAACGCTGTTGCTAATTAATCTTCACTCATATCCAAAGATACATCCTCAGCAGCGAACTAGGACCCGTAACCGGCTCCATCGATGGGGAGCTCACTAACACGTCGACGAAGAAGAGGGGGTCATACTCACATGGCAAGGTCACCATCGCCACTAAGTCGACCAGCCAGGAACTCATGGACCCCAGGGATCCACAAGGAGAAAAATCTCCTCTAGAAGGGTGCCACTCAAGGGAAGGGAGTCGGGCCAACGTTGGATACAAAGATTAGAATGAAGACGGGGCTCCTAGTTGCCGCCTTAAGAGGAAACTCGCTACACCTTGTCTTCCCACAAGTGAGTCGGGCCCAATAAGACCAGGGATCCTTTTCTTCTTACAAGTTTGTTTTTCTTATTTCCATTTTTCTTTTCCCATTTTTCTTATTTAACTGTTATTCTTCTCTTTTTTGAGTCCATGTTTTAAATTTAACCTTTTGTTTTAATTTTTAGATTTTTTATTTTTGTTTCGTACTTTTTAATGTCAATATTTGAATATATTTTTCTGAATTATAAGAAGATTTGCTTTGATACATATGAACATCTTTTTCAATAGATATTATCACCAAATTCTGTAACATTTGTTGTTTGACAAGAAGGGCAGAACAGTGGTAGTTGGCCTCGTAGGTGTCCTGCGAGTGCTTCTCCCAAATGGGTTGGTTTCCATTGATGAGCCACATACCAAACTTTGACCCCGACCCCTTCCGCTTTCTATGGATCTAAGTGGACAGGATAACACATTTCACACACATCTGGTCTACTCATATATTTTTTCCACGGACCACTTTTTGGTTCCTTAGTTTGACATCTACAATTATTCCTTTGACATTGCACCATTACCACAGAACATTGTCGGCAATGGCAGGGTGCTCGTGGTAGAGTTTGTGTTTTTTTTGCGTCATCCACATTTGCCCAACTGGATAGGAAATGACCACATGGAGGAAGCAGGAGGTAGGTACACTCATGGTCGAGGATGGATTAGAGAGCACTTGACACAACGTGGGCATTGGCAGGAGTTCTTCTAGGAAATATGCCCTAGAGGCAATAATAAAATGGTTATTATTGTATTTCCTAGTTCATGATAATTGTCTATTGTTCATGCTATAATTGTGTTAACCGGAAACCGCAATACATGTGTGAATACATAGACCACAACATGTCCCTAGTGAGCCTCTAGTTGACTAGCTTGTTGATCAATGGATGGTCACGGTTTCATGACCATGGACATTGGATGTCGTTGATAACGGGATCACATCATTAGGAGAATGATGTGATGGACAAGACCCAATCCTATGCATAGCACAAGATCATGTAGTTCGTTTCCTAAAGCTTTTCAATGTCAAGTATCATTTCCTTAGACCATGATATTGTGCAACTCCCGGATACCATAGGAATGCTTTGGGTGTGCCAAACATCACAACGTAACTGGGTGGCTATAAAGGTGCACTACGGGTATCTCCGAAAGTGTCTGTTGGGTTTGTTGGAAATATGCCCTAGAGGCAATAATAAAATGGTTATTATTGTATTTCCTAGTTCATGATAATTGTCTGTTGTTCATGCTATAATTGTGTTAACCGGAAACCGTAATACATGTGTGAATACATAGACCACAACGTGTCCCTAGTGAGCCTCTAGTTGGCTAGCTCGTTGATCAATAGATGGTCACGGTTTCATGACCATGGACATTGGATGTCATTGATAACGGGATCACATCATTAGGAGAATGATGTGATGGATAAGACCCAATCCTAAGCATAGCACAAGATCGTGTAGTTCGTTTGCTAAAGCTTTTCAATGTCAAGTGTCGTTTCCTTAGACCATGAGATTGTGTAACTCCCGGATACCGTAGGAATGCTTTGGGTGTGCCAAACGTCACAACGTAACTGGGTGGCTATAAAGGTACGCTACGGGTATCTCCAAAAGTGTCTGTTGGGTTGACACGAATCGAGACTGGGAGTTGTCACTCCGTGTGACGGAGAGGTATCTCTGGGCCCACTCGGTAAGACATCATCATTATGAGCTCAATGTGACTAAGGAGTTAGTCACGGGATGATGTATTACGGAACGAGTAAAGAGACTTGCCGGTAACGAGATTGAACAAGGTATGGGGATACCGATGATCGAATCTTGGGCAAGTACCATACCGATAGACAAAGGGAATTGTATACGGGATTGACTGAATCCTTGACATCGTGGTTCATCCGATGAGATCATCGTGGACTAAGTGGGAGCCAACATGGGTATCCAGATCCCGCTGTTGGTTATTGACCGGAGAGGTGTCTCGGTCATGTCTACGTGTCTCCCGAACCCGTAGGGTCTACACACTTAAGGTTCGATGACGCTAGGGTTATAGGGAAATAGTGTACATGGTTACCGAAGGTTGTTCAGACTCCCGGATGAGATCCCGGACGTCACGAGGAGTCCCGGAATGGTCCGGAGATGAAGATTGATATATAGGAAGTGAGGTATTGGTTACCGGAAGTGTTCCGGGTGTCTCCGGTAGTGTACCGGGACCACCGGAAGGGTTCCAGGGGTCCACCAAGTGGGCCCACCTGCCTCGGAAGGTTCCATGGGCCAATAATGGGAGGGAGCCAGCCCCTAGGTGGGCTGGTGCGCCTCCCACCCCAGCCCAAGGCGCATCAAGGGTGGAGGGGGCAAACCCTAGGCTTAGATGGGCCTTAAGGCCCACCCTAGGGCGCCTCCACCTCTCCCTGCCCTGGCCGCCGGCCAGATGGGCTTCTGGAGGCTGCAGCCACCCCTAGGGTGGAACCCTAGGGCGCAGCACCTCTCCTCCCCTCCTCCTATATATAGTGGAGGTATTTGGGGCTGCATAACACACGAGTTCATCTCCTCCCTGGTGCAGCCCTACTCCTCCTTCTCCTCGTTCTCCGTAGTGTTTAGCGAAGCTCTGTCGGAGTACCACACAGCTCCACCGCCACCACGCCATCGTGTTGCCGGAGCTCTCCCTCAACCTCTCCTCCCTCCTTGCTGGATCAAGGCGTAGGAGACGTCACCGGGTTGCACGTGTGTTGAACGCGGAGGTGCCGTCCGTTCGGCACTTGATCGGATCTACCGCGATCTGAATCGCTGCGAGTACGACTCCATCAACCGCGTTCTAGCAACGCTTCCGCTTAGCGATCTTCAAAGGTATGAAGATCCAATCTCTCCCCGCTCGTTTGTTGGTTTCTCCATAGATAGATCTTGGTGACATGTAGGAAAATTTTGATTTACTACTACGTCTCCCAACAGGGTTGGCACGAATCGAGACTGGGATTTGTCACTCCGTGTGACGGAGAGGTATCTCTGGGCCCACTCGGTAAGACATCATCATAATGAGCACAATGTGACTAAGGAGTTAGCCACGGGATGATGTATTATGGAACGAGTAAAGAGACTTGCCGGTAATGAGATTGAACAAGTTATAGAGATACCGATGATCGAATCTTGGGCAAGTATCATACCGATAGACAAAGGGAATTATATACGGGATTGAATGAATCTCTGACATCGTGGTTCATCCGATGAAATCATCGTGGAGCATGTGGGAGCCAACATGGGTATCCAGATCCCGCTGTTGGTTATTGACAAGAGAGTTGTCTCGGTCATGTCTACATGTCTCCCGAACCCGTAGGGTCTACACACTTAAGGTTCGATGACGATAGGGTTATAGGGAAATGGTATACATGATTACTGAAGGTTTTTCAGAGTCCCGGATGAGATCTCGGACATCCCGACGAGCTTCGTAATGGTCCGGAGGTAAAGATTGATATATAGAAAGTCCAGCTTTGGTCACCAGAAAGTTTTTGGGCTCATCGGTAGTGTACCGGGAGTGCCGGGAGGGTGCCGGAGGACTCCGGGAGTGGTGCGATGACCATAGGACTTTGTGGGACCTTAGAGGAGGTGTGCCAGCCCTTTTTGGGCTGGCCAAGACCTTCTAGAAAGGCCCATGCGGCTGGGATCAAGAGATAAAGGGCAAAAGGGTTTTAAAAGAGGAGATCCACCTCCCTTGTGGGAGGTGGACTCTCCCCCTAGTTCGGCCGAACCTCTCCTCCTTGGAGGAGGGGCCAAGGCAGCCCTCCCTCTCCCTCCTCCTATATATATGCAAGGGTGTGGACTGATTTGAGACACAACTTCTCTCTCTCTCTCTCTCGGCGCAGCCCTACCCTTCCTCTTCCTCGTTCCCCGTAGCGCTTGGCGAAGCCCTGCCGGAGTCCATGTAGCCCCACCATCACCATGCCGTCGTGCTACCGGAGCTCTCCCTCAACCTCTCCTTCCTTCTTGCTGGATCATGGCGTAGGAGACTTCATCGGGCTGCACGTGTGTTGAACGCGGAGACTTCATCACGGAGGCTCAACATTGTGAGCTTATGAAAAAATGCCGGAACCTCACTTTCAAGGCGGTTGTCGGCTCTGTTGCACCTCCTCAACCCAACGGAACTTTTCACTGCCGTCCGATTCCACATGGCTATGCTATTGTGATGGTGGATGAAGTAATAAGAATTTGAGGAGCTCGAGCTTGACCACTCTACATGTGAAGGAGAGAATACGCTAGTTCGTGCCCTAAGGAGTACATGTCTATGGAATAAGGAGTACATCAAGCTTCCAAAGTGGACGCCTCCGCCTCCTCCTTCTCCTCACATGAATCAGGGCACTCCTCCTCCTCCTCCTCTGACAACGACGAGCGATCAGGCCACACTGCTTCCTTCTACGGCTCCTCCGTCGCGTGAGGGCACTCCGCCTCCTCCTTTGCCTACTCCGACACGTCGGAGTAGTATGCCTCCTCCTTAGCCTCGTCGGCAACGAAGGAAGATAGATGCCGCCGCTCCGGCTCGTCCGCCGCCTAGTAAGCAACGATGGAAGGGAGCCGCTGTCACTCCGGCGGCTACCAGTACAAGCATCGGCAGGAGGTGATACAGATATGGTCCATCTCTCAAGCCTCTGGAAAAGTTACCACATGAGATGATCGTGTCTGAAAACGAGGAGATATGTCAGGTCGAATTCAGGGCCCATTTTGCAAAGGAAACTCCATCTCCGAAGGAGAAGATAGATTAAGTGAAAGCGATGCGCACTATCGATGCCCTGAAGCGACCACCACTTCCTCCGCCGGATTCCAACTTTGACCACTGTATTAAAAAGACATATCAAGATGCGCGGTGGTCGGGAAGTACTTCCAGTGATGCAAGGTTAGTAACATGAAGAAGTGGGAAAAAAATTCCCCAGCTCAGGGAACAGGCGAACCAATCATGCCCCCCGCTCAAGGTGTCTAGCAATATCGCGCTAATCATCCGGGGATGGTGCCCGATACCAAACCTGGTGATTACCTGAGTGATGATGTACAGTTTCAGCCGTTGGAGGCGGACGAATTCCATTACCGGAACGGGCGGCCTCTCGTCAAACCTGATAATCATCCTCTAACAACGATGATGCGAAAATTCCATGAATGGTACATGAAAGCCTACCGCGAGTCTGGGAAGGATTCTTTGATACTGTCAGTTAAAGAGGAGCACAACCTCATTGGAATGGAACCGTTGAATGTTGAATTTGAGGAGATAGTCCAGTTATACAATCAAAAGGCCCTCGACAAACAATCATGACTTGCTACTGTCTATAAGTACTACTTCTATAAATAAGTCTCTCTATGTATATAGCCCAGCTCTTTCATTACATGTATTTATAATTATCCTCACTATATTATGCAGATTGAAGATCGTCGAATGCAGAAAAGCAAAATCTATGACATTGGGTTCATTAACCCAAATGTCATACATGAGTATACGGTTCAAAAGAATGCCATAAAAACCGAGGAGAACTTGCTACAATTGTTGCTTAAAAATCAAAACAAAGGGACAATACTCTTTCCTTACAACTTCAAGTGAGTGTTACTGTCTTGTGCATATTCGGTTTCCCTTATTACTCGAGGTTTATAGTAATGTAATTGATGAGTTATGCATGCGTGCGCAATTTCCACTTTATTCTACAAGAGATTAAGCTTGAGCGGGGTGTAGTAATCGTCTTAGACTCGAAACAAAAAGATCCCCAGGATTATGCGGACATGACTGAAATGCTCCAGAAGTAAGTTCAATCGATCATTATCGCATCATATCGGCAACTTTGTTCATTTCCTGATATCAAGTGATTATTTTCTTTGTCTGGCAGGATTTGGAAAGAGTTCACAGCAATTGTTCTGGCACTGCCGGGGGAGCTGCGATTTACACACTCGAAAGTAAGTACTACTAGCTAGTTCCGCGCATCTCCCGTTGATTCTAGTTTCATCAATACCATTTATCATGCTTGATTATCAGTTTGATTGAACTCTATTTCTCGTAAAGTGCTTGTTGCAGGAAACCGGGAATGATTTTTGTGGATACTACGTTTGCGAGTTCATCTATAACGCGACGACCCCTAAACGGGGCTACTCTGAAAAACAATTTCAAGTGCGTATGCAATAATATTCACAATTTTATTTTATTACCATATACATGTATTGACCCCCTTCTTCAAATTAGATGTGGTAGATGTTGGATGAACTCCTACCTCATGATCGCATACGAGCAATTCAAGAAGAATTGGTGGGATTCTTTCTTGACCACGTCATAAATAAAACCGGAGAATACCATCTAGAATTGGACATTAGATGTTAGGAATTGTAAGAGATCTTATATTGTATATATGTAGCTAGTAGCGTCGGATATATATATGAAAACTTGTTATACGACCAATCTCTCGGAGAAAGAGAGGTCGATCACTTCTATCTCTATATGTTCATGACGATCTTCTGTACTTAATGGTTCCTTCATTTTCTTACTAGCTAGCGTGTCGAGTTTTCTCTATAGTAGCTAGCGTCGACCAAGCACAGAGAAAGAGAGGACACTTCTCTCTTTTAATTAGCTAGCTAAAACAATATAAAACCCCTAAATTAACCATCCAAAACCCCCTAACCCCCCACTCCCTTTCAAAAAAACCCAGCAACTGCCAGATGCTGACGCGTGGATGCCTTTTGGTCCCGGTTGGGGTGACCAACCGGGACTAAAGGTCCTCCTGCCTGGGCTCCCAGCACCGGCCACGTGGAGCCCCTTCTGTCCCGGTTGGAAAGCGAACCGGGACTAAAGGTTTTGGGCTTTAGTCCCGACCCTTTAGTCCCAGTTCCGGAACCGGTACAAATGGGCCTTACGAACCGAGACAAATGGGTCTTTTTCTACTAGTGACAGTGGCATTGATGGCATTTGGCCTCATAGGTGTCCTATGTGTGCTTGTCCCGATAAATGGGTTGGTTGGTATTGATGAGCCACTTACCAAACATTGACCCCGACCCCTTCTGCTCCCTACGGATCTAAGTGGCCAGGATATCATAGTCGACACACATCTGGCCTACTCATATATTTTCCCACGGGCCACTTTTTTTGGTTCTTGAGTTTGACATCTGCAATGATTACTTCGACATTGCACCATTACAACACAACACTGACGGCAATGGCAACGTGCTCGTGGTTTTTGTGTCATCCCCATTTTCCCAAATGGATAGGAAATTGACCACATGGAGCAAGCACGATCTAGGTATGCTCGTTGCCGAGGATGGAATAGAAAGCACTTGATACAACGTGGGCATTGGCTGGAGTTCTCACCGGAGACAACGGTGTTGCTCGTGATTCTATTGGTTGTTTACAATACTAGCCAGATCTTACTCGGAGTGGAACGGTGGTATGGTGATAAGGCCCGAAAAAGCATACAATGGAAGCGTGTTTTCGACTACCAATTAGGTAGCTGCTTGTCAACTACTACTCAGGCTTCTCCTCTATCGAGTTATGGTATAACATCTTAGTTCATCCATATTATTGGCAACTCGTGACTATAAATTTAATGGATTTATGCGAACAAGTAAGCAAAATAGTGGCATGCTTCACGGTCAAGATTTGGC